>OY987330.1:48734817-50231483 GCA_963920685.1 Polydrusus tereticollis
GTGTAATAATAATATAATATAATATATTATATTATATTGCTACACCTAACAACAAGGTTGGCAACCAAAGTGCTGAGAGGTTTTAATAGACGCATGTCCACGGGAGCATTATTTTTTGTTGTTTCACAGGCATTCGATAAAGTCTGGTACAACGGCTTGATACTAAAATAATAAGGTTAGGAATGCCACATGTTTTAGTCAATGTAATTATCTCTTACCTTGAAGATAGAACATTCGTGATTTCATCGATCAGAGAGCACAATATCTGAGAAAACTCAGATCAGGGCTGGTGTTCCACAGGGTTCACCATTGGCTGCTATTTTGTATAATACAGTGTGGCCCAAATTGGGCCTACATGTATGGGGATCTTGGAAACTATAGAAGATAGAGAAACGGTTAAATGGGGAAAGTTTTTGACAATTATATTTCTAACTAAAAACCGTTTAGTACGCGGCCCTATCTTTTTTGGTTTTTGAAATATGTTGAAAAAACCAAAAAGATGTATTTTCGAAAATATGCTGTAGATTTCTTATTATTCACTATTTTGGCAATCTGTAAAAACATTTTTAAAGCAACTTTTTAAGTAGATTTCAGTTCTGCAATTTAATTTTGAACACGACGTTTCAGTTATTTTATACCATCATCAGGTTCATTTTTTCTTATGGACGCCATATTGTATTTTATACTTAAAAGGTAGCTTCTGACGTCCGCTTTTTAACGATGTATTATTTGTTGGAAAATAAATGAAATTGACTTGAAAAATAAAGAAAATTAATTTTCGCAACACGTCAAATTTGAGAAGAACACATTAGGCAGGGTTAAATTTGTTTAAAATATCATAATATTATAATACATTATTTTATTTTTTCCTTATGGTTAAAAATCTCATATTAAAATTTCAAATAAAGAAAACTAAAAACGCAATGAATAATAATTATTGTTTTGGAAAGAAAATAAGAAAAAATATCTAACTTACTATACTTATTCGAAATGTTGGCCGTTTTTATTAATACATTTTTGACACTTTTTTAACACAGTATTGATGACCCTGCGAAGCGTGTTGCCATTTATGCTCGTAAACACATTCCTCACTCTCTCTTCTAATTCTTGTACAGATTCCGGGGGTTCAAACTCATATACTTCATTTTTTACATAACCCCATAAATAAAAATCGAGAGGAGTTATATCAGGGGATCTAGCAGGCCAATTAACTGGTCCGCCGTTTGAAATTAATTTGTCATCAAATATCTGTCTTAAGAGAGTTTGAACTTCCCGAACATTATGTGCGGGACAACCGTCTTGTTGAAACCAAATATTATTCAATTGATCTTGAGAAACTGTTGCTCTAATTGCCGGTAATATTTGATCTTCTGACAGCTCCAAGTAGCTTTGGCCATTCAACGTATGATTATAAAAGAATGGTCCTATAAGTCTGTTGTCTAAAATGTAAGGAGAAAAGTAAAGCTGGGTTACTTAATACCTGCTATGAATTTAGCAAGCTAGGTGACATTACTTACCATACATACCACACCATACATTAAAACCAAATCGGGTTTGCAGTCTTCATTGAGCCAATTAGTGAGGGTTTTCTGTTGCCTAAAAATGATGGTTATGTCTATTAAATACCCCGCAGTTGGTAAAATGTGATTCATCGGTCCAAATTACAAGACGACTGAAATCATGATTTTGTTCGCATTGATTCACATACCAATTTGAAAACTGCATTCTTCTTGGATAATCCGTTTCTCGTAAACCCTGAACTATAGTTGGCTTGTATAGTCGATATTTATTTTCCTTAAGGACTCTTTGTATGGTACTTCGCGGGGTTGGTAAGTCTCTTGCCGACGCTCTTGTAGATGATGTCGGAGCGGCATTAAAATAGGCTCTGACATTTTCGTCACGCTCGTTATTACCTGCTTTTTCGTAACTCTTGGGCCGCGGTTTTTCAAAACTTCCATGGTTTCTCAGGTTCATAACAATTTTTGGAAAAAGTCTGACACTTGGCTGCGGTCTTTCAGGAAAATTTTCAAAATACCTTTCTAATGCAAGGTTTGCATTTCTGTTGCAATGAATGTAACATTCTAGCAAATCAAATTTTTCTTCGTGAGAAAAACGCAATGCCATTTTCTTTTAAATTCAGAATACACAAATAAATCGTTATTATTAGATAATAATAATAAAAACTATTATACTTTTACTCGTTCTGACAAGTAATATTTTTGTTTCATTTTCAAACGGTAGTGGTTGGTCATAGGCTACTGGATTTTATTTTTGATTCATAGGTTATTGTAAGGTCATAGGCTACTGGATTTTATTTTTGATTCATAGGTTATTGTAATATTGTTGATTGAAACAATGCAAGCAGTGTTTTGTGAATACTACAAAATGTAAACCTTTTAATTGGTATTCAATTTAGGAAGTTATAGTGCAGTTGTCAAATTTGACGTGTTGCGAAAATTAATTTTCTTTATTTTTCAAGTCAATTTCATTTATTTTCCAACAAATAATACATCGTTGAAAAGCGGACGTCATAAGCTACCTTTTAAGTATAAAATACAATATGGCGCCCATAAGAAAAAATTAACCTGATGATGGTATAAAATAACTGAAACGTCGTGTTGAAAATTAAATTGCAGAACTGAAATCTACTTAAAAAGTTGCTTTAAAAATGTTTTTAAAGATTGCCAAAATAGTGAATAATAAGAAATCTACAGCATATTTTCGAAAATACATCTTTTTGGTTTTTTCAACATATTTCAAAAACCAAAAAAGATAGGGCCGCGTACTAAACGGTTTTCAGTTAGAAATATAATTGTCAAAAACTTTCCCCATTTAACCGTTTCTCTATCTTCTATAGTTTCCAAGATCCCCATACATGTAGGCCCAATTTGGGCCACACTGTATATACACAAGCGACATCCCAAAACTACCACACTAACCACACACACAACTTTATCTCATCGCTGATAATACTGCGATAACTACAACCCCAAGGGCGCCCTGGTTAGTAGTTTCACACCTGCAACGTCATATCATGCTCCTTCGGAGCTGGTTGGACAGCTTTCTTTACCTGAAACCAGGGTAAAGGTTAACGATAAATTAATAGAATGGTCAAACAAGATAAAATATCTTGGATTGACTTTTGATTAAAAGATGGCATGGGGAGACAATGCAGATGAGCGAGTGGCAAAATCCCAAAAACAGTTTCACGCGATATATCCCCTAATAAATAAAAATAGTAAATTAAATTTAAAAGTAAAAACAGCGTTGTACAAAACACTAGTACGCCCGGCACTTACTTACGGTATACCGACGTGGTGTACCGTAAATAAGACCAAAATGTTAAAAGTACAAAGAGTACAAAATAAAATTCTAAAAGTAATGGTGGGGGCACCAATGTACATGATGAACAATGCATTACATCTAGACCTACAAATTGACACTCTCAAATAATTTACAGACAAGATAATAAGAAAATACTATAGCAGAACAGACAATTCACCAAATAGACTAATTACAGAATCTCACATACTCACACGAAAACGCAAAACACAAGTACCCAAGAGATTGGCTCCCTCCTTAACAGACTTGAACACAACTTAATTTCTGAATTTATTCAAACAAAATTTTTTCAAAATTCATAAAAATACAAAAATCAAAAATCTTGAAGACAGCAATAAAATAAACACAAACAAATAAAAGAGTTCAAACAAAAACTTCCAACCAAGTAATCGGAAAGAAATCCCTACAACTAAAAAGAAGTAAAGGAAAAGGATTCCAACTTAAGAAACTACCATTACTATATATTGCTGCACCTAGGTATGGTGGTATAGTAACAATCGAACCTCTGAGCAGTCAAGTTTTTGACAGTGACAGAGAAAAGTTCTCTCGATATTTTTGAAATATCGAATTTTTATTTTTAGTGTCATCTAAAGGCGAGTTTAATTTAATCTTTTAATCCTTTTCATGGAGGCCCAAAGCGAAGGAAATGCCTTCCGCTTTACTGAGGCAAAGTTATCAAATTCAGACGACGAACCTATGGCCACGATGAAAGTCCAGCCGTCGATAGATGAGCGTATCAAGTAAAGCGAAAAATGCATGGAAGCTGAATGGAGGAAAATACTAAATGATTGTTACATCGAATGGTTGAATAAAGCAAAAGAGATGAAGGAGGAAAGTTTAAGAAAGTGAATCGAGCTGAAAGAAATGAGTAAAACTATCAGGGGCTTAACAGACGAGATTGGTAGGTACACATCGAATACGAACTTGACATGCATGCTTACACAGTAATTCCATTGATTTAAGTTTACATTAGAAAATAGACAAAGTTTTCGACGGATCACTGACATCCACAACAAAATTATAAAGACAGGTACAAGGACCGAAGATAAACGATAAAGTTTCGGCTACCGCTCGGAAACTAAACAGTGTACAGTTTAATGTTGACAATATTAAAGTAATTAATGCAGGTTCAGATATCGAGATTGGCTCTGCTTCTCAATACTATGAACATAGCGAACGGTGGTTGAGTCAAAAGACTAGACGCACAAGAAAGTACACTTATAAAAATACTGAACCAGAGAATGATGTCAATAACAAGAAAGTGGCCAGTATTTCTGCGTGGCCGAACCTAACTAAGTCAAGTAGCTTATCACGGAACAAACATTTGACACAAAAGGGGTGTCCCTCCGATCGTCATTAGGGATAAGGCTAAGTATAAGTTTTGGATTACCTGCGTAAGCAAAAATTGGTTTTGGTCGAGTTGTGACATTAACGCCAGTGGATTATCATAGGATAATAAAATTTCTAATTACATACAAACTTTATCATTACTCGTTCAAGACTCCATGTCAATTAAAGTAGAGACAAGACGCACGCGTGCTACAATTTCGCAATTCCACCGCTGCCAGTTGTTTGGTCATTCGCAAGTTCGATGCACTGCACCTGTTAAATGTTTAAAATGTGCACCAACTTGAACAATTTTCTTATCAGTGTACTAAGCCTAAGGAGGAGAAAGCTAAATGTTTAAATTGTGAGGCTGACCACCCTGCTAACTATACGGGCTGTCCAAGGCACCCAAGTATTTGTTTAGATCATTTAATATTCATCAGATTAACATAATATGTCATGATATGAATTTGACACAATTTTAACTTAGATTTGGTTAGGTATATCGTCCCCTTAAAATTGTCATGAAAACCAAGCCCTACGTTTTTCAGTCGAAGCCCTCATGGATGGAAATAATTTTGCTCTCATGGTATTAAGTATGCTTGTATTACAATTATTGTAACTTATATTATGCCTTTATTAAAAAAAAAAAAATTAGTTTAAAAGGTGTAATTTCTGAAGCCTTATTTTGAACACCCTTTATAGAATGCATACATTTTATTTAATTCATAGAATTGCTAGACCCTTGCCATAAATGGCACACAACATCGTGGTTAAAAAAGTGCTTTTAAACCACCAAAGCAAATTAAATAAAGTTTTAAGCAGTTACAAACGGCAATAGTACGAACCCAAATATGCAAAAAAATACGGGGTGCCCCATTAAAAAAAAAAACAAATTTATGTCATCGCACTTTTTAGAGTCACTCTGTATATGCAAACATTATTCCTGAAATACATCCTATGACACAGTATAAGTAAGCATATGAATAGAATTCGTATAGGTGCTACGGACGCCTGACGGAGGTAGGCTCAAGAAAATGTAAATTACTTTGCTGATTCATGATAAAAATATTCAGTATTGATGGGGAAACGTGTATCAACACGTCAAAGAGAAAAGGTTGGTAATTGCTGTGTGGGTGCGATTTTAACCTCTGCTATTTTTGTTTGTAACTTAACGCAGTTATTGGCATTCAGTCACGTAGCTAATCAAAAGCGCTTCGCGACAGGACTTGTAACACGTCAACATTGGGGCGCGAGCTTCCTATTGGACGAGAGATAGGTTGGGTCGCATCGCACGCCGGTCGATCGAGAGACAAGAAGCACGGCGCAAGGATGAAACCAGCATGCAGTCTTCCACGATGGCTCCGTGAAGCAGGTGCTCTTACGTACGTACGCTTACTATTTTAGGGCCTTTTTGGGCAATTATTGTTTTCTTTTTAAGTAAAACTAAGCAGCTAGTGATTTCGTGTTATCTAACGTACAAAATTGAACTTCCTCCGATACCGGAGCGCTTTTGTGTACTTTCAAGTGATAGATAGGGAACCAATGTAAAAAAGCACTTAGTAATGTGAACGTTAAGTATCGACCAGTGTCTTTGTCGTGAATCCTTGCAACATGCTGCCATAACCTGCACTAAGGAATTAAAACAAAAGTGTTTGGGTAAACAATTGTTTTAATCAAAGGTAGCAGAAAAAATTAACGAACCAGTGCGCCATCAAGTATTATCACTTTTTTTCGTCATGATCCCCCATGACCACCCTGGATCGGCGCCTGGTTCGGTACATAGTTTTTTTTTCTATAGGTAACACAACTACCAATAAAACAAAAATAGAGTTATACTTTTTTTTAAGATTAAAAACTTGAAAAAAAATGTGCTTCTTTTTAAATACATTTCTCCTTTCAACTACTCGCTAACTATAAATTAACTACCATTAAAAAAGATTTGGAATTTTTCAAACCTGTTATTTCTATTCTATACAGCGAATTGAGATGTTGCAAAATGGCGACAAAATAGTGTAATTACGGCACAAATTTCAAATGTATTTTGCACATTTAACGGTACTTGTGCGAGATGTTGTACGTGGCGACATCTCGCGGCAATATTCTTTAAACCTTTTACAGATTCGTTTAGAATTTTGTTTTCTATTCAGTACCTACTTATCAATAATTATTGTAACTAACTTGATGGTAAACTATAATATTATGGGGATAAGTTTCAACACGCTTTAGATACGAAAATCCGCGATCATTTGACACAGACATGTGGGTGACAATCGAGTTGAATACGTAGGTAAATGCTTTGTTTACGAAATTAAATAAATTGAGTTTTAGTTGACTGAAGTATATGCCCCTTGGAAATATCATGCTTTTGGACAGCCCGAAGCAATTCGCACTTCGGGTTTAGATTCTTTCCTGAAAATAAAATGATTGTCTAACAAAACAGATCTAATAGCTTACACACTATATACATTTACTACACCCTACTGTATAATATATATACACAAGACATTCCGCGCGATAGATAAAGCAAGCTCTATCTGTTTGCCGACGATACTGCAATTACGACTACCTCTAACTATATTAATCAGTTGGAAAAATGGCTTTCGAATTGGAAGATTCGTCTGAATCCCGCCAAAATGAAGGTGATTTTCTTTATAAAAATTCGAGTGCGAAGGCCTGAAACAAGGCTTAGGGTCAATCGAATCGAGCTGAACTGGTGCCAGGAGGTGAAATACCTGGGACTTATTTTTAACCAGAAATTGAATTGGAGGTTAGCCTCAGTAAATAGAGTCAAGCTTGCGCCAATTGGGCTGCATCTACCCCCCGATTCACATGCGGAGTAGACTTGATAATAGGACAAAGGTCAACCTCTACGAGGTATTGGTCAGGCTGGTTCTGACTTATGGTGCACCCTCGTGGTGCCACATAAGCAGGGCTGAGCTGAATAAGTTGTAGGTCATTCAAAACAGGGCTCTGAAACTGATCGCAGATGTCCCCCGTTATACGATGAATCTGATAGTGCATCAAGATTTCCGAATTCCGACTATGGAAGAATTTTTCCTCAAAATTAGTACAGACTATTGCAGACGCACACACGTATCGACCAACTCTGAAATCACCAACTCACATACAAGAGCAAGACCAGACTCTATTTACCAACTCCCAAAAGACTATTTACCTTTACCTATTATCGGTCAAATTCAATAGTAGAGATGCACTAGAATACAGTTGAGAGGCACAAGAGAAGTAGAGAGGCACTGTACCTACGTTATGATTTAACGTATCTGAGGCGACATGCTACTGCATCACTAATACTTCCAGCCAGATAGCCAGACACACAAGAAATGCCAATTTTACATTCTTCGTAAATGATAAGGTGTAGAAACTAAACGAAGATTCAATTGATGTTAAAGGTTTTAAATCTGACGTAAAAAAACATTCAAGAACCAAAGTACATTCACTACCCGTAAGCCATGCATTATCTTGACATCATTAATTTATTAAATTAAACATTTTAGGGGTTGGCCGACCATTGTTTTTAATTTAATTTGTTCATCTTATGACGACAATTTACATCTTTCCTCAGTTTCAACTTGGTTTTCCATGTCGTTTACCTCAACCCAACAGAACATTTTATTTAAATTTTAAAACACTTACCTGAGGTCCTAAAATAAAATCGAAAGTTTTGTTTTTCAATATACAAAACTCACTCATTTATTTGATACTAATTCATTCCTTTTTTTCAAAAAATAATCACAAAAACTACAAAAATAACAGATCGATATCACGGATTATCAAGTCTTTCCTGTCGATAATAAGTATTAGAATTAGACATAATCATAACCTTAAATTTAGCGGCCGGTACGTAGCTGCCAACCCTGGGGTTTAAGTTCGATTATTGTTCAATACATTGTGCATGTGCATGTTTGGCTGCCTATTTTCAAGTCATTGTTCAATACTGATATTCTTTCGACAGGGCAGGCATGCCGACCCCAGCCCGGGTTACTTAAAAAGTAAAACAATTTATTTTACGGCTGCTGTAATTTGTAGTTTGCGAGTATAACGTTTGGGGTTATGAGGGCAATTTAAAGTGGGGCGGTTATTCGCTGGCAGTTTGAGAGTCATTAAATTGCAAATTGATGTAGTTATATCATATATCATACTGTTTGTTTTCTGTTTAAAACTAGGTGGGTACTGCTGACCCTGCCGCCACTAAAAGGCCGCAATTGTGACGTAGCGTCACAGGACCCATAAAAACTAAAAGTTATAACAGTGTAAAAACTATGTGAAATCTAACGGTAGGTTTTTAACTCAAACTCATGCCTCTTATGTATTTTTAATATCCTTTGGAGCATTAATAATGGTTCAGTTTTACAATAAAACGAAACATCAACATAATCCAAAATTGTATTTCAAATTTTCCGCAAAAAGCCCCCAAAAAAAAACTTTAATCTTTAAATGAATGTGATGGCGGGAGAACGATCTTTTTGGTCCATTATGCCTATTTTAAATGAATCTAATAATATAAATGTAACTGTTTACTTCAAAATTGGCTTCATCATGCTGATTTCGGAAAAAAAGTATCAATAGTACAAAAAAAATATTATTCGATTAATACTCAACAACAATATATTCTAGATATGTCGTACTAAGCAAAACTATATCAATGAAAGTACCATTGACGATGACTTATTTCCTGTATTAAGGACTCAAGTTAAGTTAATTAAAACACCAAGCGATCAAATATTCCGATTAAATTATTAACAATTAACTTTTCAAGAGTTTTACGTGTTAAGAAAAATATACTTATAGAGATTAAATTCACATAATGCATCATAACTATTGTCACCAACTTACTATAAAAAAGAAAGCATTTTTTTAAATTATCAGTTCTCTTAGATACGCAGAAGAAATGAAAGTCTTACCAGTGCTTACTGCTTTGGTGGCCTTTACCCTGGGTAAGATATTAAATAATTACGTAGTACCTAATACTAAATGGGACACAAGGTTTAACTCTATTGAAATTGAAAGTAAGCGATGACAGCTTTATTCCACAGTAATTTGTGAGTCATACATGAATGGACACTTGTTTCATCAGGACCGATTCCTTTAGCAGTCTAGTGGGGCAACAGAAAATAAATATTAATTTAAAAATAGTACTATCCACAAATCTAACAAATCGACATTAAATATTGTAACTTGTATCTTGCATCGACAGTGAGCTATCAGGCGAGTGAACGCGACAGATAATCCGCTCATTCAATTTTTGTCGGAGTTGGATCAGCTCCAAGCCTGTATACTGTATAGTGTGTGAAGGAAGGCAACGCCGAACATCAGTGCGCGACAAGCATTTAAATTCAACTATCTCAGAAAGTTGATACGAGCGACACCTTTTTAAAACAAAAGATGCCTTGAAATAAGGATGTATTATTAGAAATTTAACACGCCATGGCATAAGATAGTTGTGAAGCGAAGTTGCCCCTCTGCATTAAAACTTAGATCTGAGTTTCGCATTCTATGTTTCGTGCAAATTCTGCAAATTAACCCTGAAGTTCCCTTGCTGTAACAGGTTAATGTCAAGATGGTTTAAACGCTTCTTTTTTTTTAGCTGAGGGTCAGTACAAGGCAGCCTACATACCTTTAGCTGAAGAGATCAATTATAACCCTACACTGCGTATAGTTGGAGGACAGAATGCAGCAAGAAATCAATTCCCTTACCAAATCTCTCTTCAAAGACGCGTAATTTTGAACACATTCACTCATATCTGTGGAGGTTCCATTATTTCTCCCAAGTAAGATTAATTTTAATTATTCAGAATCTTATTTAGTGAAAATGTACACTCTGCTTGAAATTGGGAGAGAGCAATAAACCCTAATTTATATGCAAAATGCTTACAAAGTGGTAAAACTAATTTAAATGGGTTCTATAACGATTTACATTGAATATCAGACCCTTTCTGGATCAGCCAATTATTGGCAGACATGGGCGCGCCTTTGGGGTCAGACCTTTAAATAGCTATTCTCCGAAATCTGCATTAAATGAAAAACATAACTGAGGATTTTAGGCACAATATTTTTATTAATATGTATATTATATGCACAATTAAAACATATTTGAATATTTTTTATGCACACTTATTTATAAGGTAATTTCAATTGGTTAAGTGTAAATTTTAGCAATATTACATAAATGATTACAAACCATAAAACATTGCTATACAGACTTTTTATATACAACACAACATACCAGTTTTATTAAACATTTTCATCATAAGTAGAAAAATCTAATAAACCCTAAGTTAATAACAACTGACTGAATCGTTTCTTCAATGGAATCGTCTAATTCCCATATTTTCTGCTTTCCCTTAATTACGCGTTCAACACATTTCTGCCACTTCTCTGCATCTATTTTCTTAAATGCTTCCTCAAAATGCTTCTGAACATTATTCATTTCATATGTGGTATGTTTTATAGCCACAGAACCTTTCACTTGAGCGCATATTAATCCTATAGCGCTTAGTTCGCAATGAAATACTGTATTATTCTGTTTTTTGCCATTTCGTCAACAGCGTACTTTACAGAGCTATATTTGTTTATCTTCACAATTGTAGCTCTTTTTATATCATATCATCGTCAAATAGCACTTTTTTTCAAAAACCACTGAATTATTTTTGCTTTTTTCCAAGCAGTTGTAGGCAACTCTTCACATCTTCTTGAATTATATTGAGCATTGCCCAAAGCAACGACGGAGCCCGTCGAAATAATAGTACATTACATACCGAAGAGGAAAGTGTTTCATTACTGTCGAGAGACTAGTTAGTTATCCGAGACGCGAAGCGTCGAGGTTAACTTTAATCTCGAGAATGAAAACTTCCCTCCGAGGTTTGTATACTATTTTATTTACAACCACACCGTTAATTGAAAATTAGATATTTGATTTTTTCAAATGTAGTAAAAATGTCAAAATATGCCATTTATTGTTTTGACGCCATACAAAAATATGCTGGTTGTGTCATTCAAATATGTTCTGGTTGCAGTGCCATAGTAACGGAGCATACCTTTAAACAATTTAAACAATGAGAGAAATGAGTGAGGGAAATGGAAGAGGGAAGTAGAGGTAGGTAATTTGACACTTTCAAGCCTTTAATAAGGTTAGTAATGTCAACATTACATGTATGGTTGTAAATAAACTATATTATTATTTCCTCATAGTTTTCAAAAACATAAATATTCATCTCTTCGTGGTAGTCACTGGTTTAAACCTAATGAAAAGATATTATATGACATATAAATATGTATATATATGAGAACTTTGTTCTCTAGCCACTTGCTGAGACCTTATACAATAAGGATTAACCAAATTACGCCAAAACAGCTATTCTCTGGGCTACATGCCCGAACGAGCGCTGAATTAAATAGCATAATTTGGCGTATTTTGACTAACACTGTTAGTACAAAATACAAACTCAGATTGCAGAAACTACCGGGAAAGAAAATAATGAATCTTTACTTCCAATGATAGGATGCTACGCTGCTGCTACCTGTAGACCGGTTTCGAACTCTTTGGTTCTCGTCAGTACAGGGCAAGCATGACAAGCGAGCACACCTACCATTCAAAAATTGAAACACCCTACAGCCACAATATTGTTCTGCAAGAACAATAAAAGTTATTAACCCATTTCAAAAAGTCATCTATGCTACCGATATGGGTAATAATTAGGCGTTTTCCTTTTCCAGAGGGAGGGGAAGAAAAACGCTTGACGAGAAGAGGTTACATTCTTATATTGCCACATTTTTTTCAACTGTATAACTTTCCTTGAGCCATGTTTCGTCCAAATAGTACAACTTCCTATTTTGCTTGCGGAAATTTCCTATTTTTTGTAAATAATCCCTCTAACATACAATCTCATCTTTTCGATTAATTGAGACTTTGGATTGTGTTTTTTCCATCTTAAATTCAATTCCCGTAGAATTTTCAAAAGCTTATCTCTTTTTATTTCAGGCATATCTCCTTATAATGCAAGTAAAATTGTATCCAAAATAGGAACTTCGTTTTTAAAATAGAATGAATATGCTTTCCTCCTGATAATATATTTTTCATCTTCGTCTAAAGGCTTCCTATGCCTTCCTAACGACGGTTTTGATTGATTCGCTTCCACTCCTTCCTTCGCGTAGGAGCCTGTAGATGGTCGACGTTTCAATTCCGGTAATCTTTTAACATACCTGCACTGTACAAACTACAAACGATACCTTTTGCAGTATTTTGGTCTTTAAGTACAATAAATACGTTAAGGACAGTTAATTTTTGGTTCACAAATTATGCACATTTGGTCGCACATTTAACTGAAATTAATCCCGAAAGACTTTTAATTTTTAACAATACTGAAAAAAAGACTATAGTACTATAATACGCCTCAAGCACTGATCCTCATACTTTCCTTAAGGTGCCAGGTAACTTAAGTAATATCATTACCAGGTACCTTTGTAATTAATACTATACAATACTTTTGATTATTTACCTCATCCATTATAAAAGCGGGTTGATTTTCACCTGATTATTCAGCGATAATCTCCCGCTCTCCGGTGAAAATCACCCTTGTCAAAAGTGAAAATCTCACCCGCCAGAAATCGTTAGTTTTTTATTTGGTAAATAATCTTCAAAATACATTTCGGGATTGGGAAATAATCAGAAAATCATTCTCAGATTTTTTGCCATTAGGAAATCGCTCTCGGGCAAGCCCTCGAGCGATTTCCACGGCAAAAAATCTTCGGAATGATTTTCGATAATTTCCCTATCCCTTAATATATTACTACAGAGAATTAATATTAAGTATTTGATATTTGATCCTCATTTATTACTCTTTCTCAATTTCAACGATTGTATGGTTGCTGGCAATTTGTTTTTATTTTTTTGGTATTCTGAACTCTACTATTCTTTTTGGCATTATTGTTTTAGAGTAAAATGTATTTTATGCGCCAAACAAAAATAGGGGCAGTCTTCGCAAAGTTTAATTAATAGTAATACATATAGCTCGATTATAATTAAAAAAAAAATTAGATAAATCCAAGTTATTAATTTATATTAACCCCGTCTTAAATCATGGAGCAATACTTATATTTTATTAAATAACAATTTAAAACTTGACAGAAATCCGTTAATCTAAAATCTAAAGAATGTCATGAAGTTAATTAAAATAGCATAGTATGATAATTATCATAATTTTCAGAGAAAAATAATATATTTTTAAAAATATTTGAATTACTAGCCAATGTCGATTCCAAGAATATGTACGTTATTACAAAACTCATATCTATATTACGAAAACCCGTAGTGTGAAGACTTTACTCATACAATGGTAAAACCCTCCACTCTTGAATAAATTTAAGAGAGTAAGAGTCTAATATTTATGCTGTCCGTAGAACATTCCACACTTTTGCGAAAATTACTAAAAATATTTAACTTTGCATATTTGGATTTGAATCGACGTTTTGATGCCCCGTTCAACTAAAATATTGAAATGTTTCTGTCATTTCCAGATATGCCAGAAGTAGCTGTCAAGTTTAGTTACTGAAATACCACATGGTTTTATTTATTCTATTTTTGTTTTCCACATTAGTCTCTAAGTATTTTATAGACCACGTTTTTTTCCCAAGTCTACTAGTGATTGAGTTCAATAACAGATCTGACTGAATGCTTTTGTTACAACTAGTTTTAACTAGGGAAACCTAGTTGTAACTAAAATAATCAAATAAAATTTGATTTGAAGTAAGTTCAGGCTAGTTCTAGACAATAGTTGAACTATGCTGACATTTTTCTTTTAAGTACAAGATGTTTAGGATTTCACAAAAGTATTTAGTCAAATATATTTTATACTAGGAACTGCGAGTGTTAGTTGAATTCGAGCTTTAACCGTAACATATAGATTATAAATATAGATACCTATATTATGCACTAAGTATTTTCTATATTTTAGTTGGATACTCACTGCCGCTCATTGCACATCTCGATACACTGCTAACAACCTTAGAATTGTAGCTGGTATTTTGCTGTTAAATGATCCTGCAAGTGTTGGATCACAAATCAGAGATGTCGCCAGATACATTAATCATGAAGGATATCCAGGGTATGAAAACTGTTTAGATCACGAATACTATAGTCGATGAAAGATCACAACAAATATCTAGACCATTTAATTTAATCGCATTTCCCTTTTTTTACACCTAGTGGTGTCCAGGTATCAGCCAATGACATCGCCTTGCTTCAATTAAGTGCTGCGCTCGTGTATGGAGTAAACATTCAACCCATCCCTCTTCCACAACAGGGACAAGAAACGACTGGTACCGGTGTTCTTTCTGGTTGGGGTCTACTACAAACCGGCGGTCAAACTCCAAATGCATTGCAGTTCGCTAACTTACCAATTGTACCTCCAAACCGTAAGTTAATTACTTTACTTCTGATTTTAAAGAAGCATAATTAATTGGTTACGTCATAATTATTGCTATAATTTTTATTATTACAGTTTAATTTAAACGAGGGATTCCAAATTCCAGGGAGCTAAAATGTAATATTAATTATTATTAGACCAAAACATGCAGATTTTAGCGAAACATTTTAAAAAATATAGTTTATAAACAAATTCAGTAATACTGGGCGAGGCTTAACGTAGGAGATATTTTTTTTATTATATCTCGTAATTTCCAGGGAGCAAGAGTCTTCCATTTTCCCTCCCTAATGCATTAACTGTCTTAACGCGTACAGCGCTGCTTTGCGCGTTTCGATATGCAAAAAGAATTAAAGTTGATTAAGGGAATTGAATCCAATAAAAAAAGAACCTAATTTTAATTTGCGTATCCTGGGGATTAGTACCATGTGGTGACGACAACGCGCCTTCCGTTTACGCCAAGGTCTCTTCTTACATAAACTGGATAACCGCCAATAGTGGCGTCAGACCTTAAACGGTTTAAGTTCTGGAATTTTTACTAAATGCATTAAATCAAATTGAATTATAATTTTTGTTTTATTTCTTAGTTTCTGTGTAATATGCAATTTTAGCTTAGGTAACGATTGTAGGTACACTGTGCTACATTGCCTTCATTTACAAGGCACATTGGTTATTGTATACTTTATTAAACTATTTAAATCTGAAAATTATTCTTTTAGTTTGAGGACGCGCCGCTAAAACTGATAATATTGGATAATTCGGTTCAATAATATTAAGTTATCATCTTTACTTACAAGTATTAGTAGTTATCCCAAGTAGCAAGATGCCGTCCTTATGACGTCATTTATTGTGCACAATTGGTGATTAGACGTCATTCGAGTGAAATAGGTAATTCTAACGTCATATTTTTATCACTACCTGACCAAAATCATATAATGACGCCATATATCCGTCATATAATATAAGACCCAAAGTTGTAAACAAAAGGAAAATATTATGGAATTACATTGTTCAACTGCCGAAATTTTGTTCACAGATTTTATTTTACAAATTTTTTTAGATGCAAGATGGATGATTTCTGCAATGGTATAATCAGTACTCATATTCGATCTCAATGATTGTATTAGGGGAATGTGGTTTTTCTTCTCTAGCCAGTGAAGCTAGAAAATGACAGCTATATGATTAGACTGATCCAATTTTAGGTTTTGAAAAATAAAGCTTCCCTTATTTAATACAATAAATAAGTCAAGACAGGTAATTCTTAATTTATTATTATTATTATTATTGTATATACCTCTAATTTAGAGCTGTAGGTTCATAAAAAAAAACATTTATTACCTTATTGTATTTAAAATCTTATCGGTAGAATCAGTGCGTGTCAACTGTTAATAACGCCAATCAATTTTGGTTTTACATTGCGTCTTTATTTCGCTCCAACGAAATAAAATGTTTTCCTGGTGTTTTCGACGGACAATAAGTTGGAATTGAACCGTCTTGTCTAGTGGCATGTTTCCCTCTGTCCGTCATTTAACAGACAAACTTCAGCAAATCTGGTGATATAGTTTTGATTGCTTGTGCAGACGTTTGAAGGGCTTGGTGTGAGCTTAGTTTTTGACGCGTCTAGAGGCAGCCTTGTCCATAGTATCCATCCCTTCACACTCTTAGGTAGGTGTGTACCTTACCTACAAAGGTATCAAATTCAATGCGACAAATGCATTGAAAACAATGTTTAAGACACATATCTCATATACTATTTCAAAAATGAATAAAATATCCGGAGAGATTGTTTGAATATTACAGAATGTCAGAGAATTTAACATTTGTGTCCGAAAAGTAAAAAAATCTCGTTCAAATTATAGAGAACCTATATCACCTGACGAAAAACTGATGATAAGTTTGAGGTTTATGCAATAAGGTTGCAAATACGACATATTTTGAAAATAATTATTATTTGTAAATTGATGTAAAAGTGTAAAGGTGGTAATTGAAGCCCCCCCCCCCCCTCCCACTCCGTAAATGCACTCTTGAGACTAACTTCTGGCCTTTATTACACAAGGTAACTTTTGTAACATACTTTCATTTGTTTATAAAGTATTTAAGCTTTAATCTATGTTTTATGTAAAATAAATATAAATGCTATGATATTAGCTTTTCATTTTACTAACTACCCATTACACAAAACTTTTTAACAGCAAATAATACTAAAACGCTTCGTTACTACTCCATAAAAATACATACCTATTTTCAAAAAAATAATGACTTGTTAGTTTAATTATTTGTTAAATTATGTTTCTGTGAAGGCAGCACTGGTGTATAGTATTATAGTAGATGTTTACTTGGTAAAAATACCTATATAATCATAAAAAAAACGCCCAAAAGCTATTAACAAAATGCATTTCCATAAGCCGTTTAAGATATATCTAACGCAATGATGTCACTGCGCGCGCAGTACGATATCCGGCTTGATATCATACCTTATTTATTTACACCATGATGCTAAACCACAAAAATCTAAACAGAGTCGAACAGTTTTGCCAGGCCCGAGTAATGAACTCAAAAGACATGTTGAAAGATTTTTAAATGGTTCTAGCGCTTTTATATACCTAATTCTAATTTGTAATAAAATTCTAGGACTGTTTTCTGATAGATTTAGTTAATAATAATAATAATAATAATGATAAAGATCTTTAATAAACGATTTATTATATCTCCTATATAACAATCACGATATTGTTCGTGAGCAAAATAAAATAAAAAAAAAATATATATATATATTATTATTGTAATGATAGAAGCAGATGGATTAAAAATATTAAAAGAACGATCTAAGATCGCGAGACTTTTCACCTAAGACATAATATGTATTAGGAAAATAACAGTCTAAAATGTCAAAATAGTACTGGTCCAGAAGGAATGTCCTCAATTTTAATAAAAAATATTCATTATGTAGTGATGTAGTAAGTGTATTCGCTACTTTTATTTAAAGAGTCTGTAATAGTACCAATTTTTACGGGTGGCGATAAAACGCAAAGAGCAAACTACAGACCAATATCTCTTATAAGCTCTTTAGGTAGAATTTTTGAAAAATGTGTTAAGAATCGACTAGTAGAATTTCTAAAACGATTTTATAATATTGGGCGATAATCATTCTGATTTCAGAACAGGCAAAAACACTGAGATGGCAATTTTCAATTTAGTTAATCACATAATATATCAAAATTTAAATGTGGATCGGAGATGTTTGGCGGTGTTTTTAGACCTTGTCAAAGCTTTCGATACTGTCAACCACAACATACCTACTATTTACAAGACTAAAGAAGATGGGTATAAGGGGTATTTGTTTAAGTTAATAACAAAATTACCTAACAGGGCGAACACATATAACTAAAATTAATCACTCCTTCAGCACGCCGTTAACTAGCTCGATTGGAGTATGCCAGGGTACATCACTAGGTACAATTTTATTTCTAGCCTATGTAAACAGCTTTTACTCATTGAATATTGATGCGATTATAAAATAAAAAAATTATATCATACGCTAATGATAACGCAATAGTTTTTACTCGAGCAAACTGGGAGGATGCCATAAACAAAGCTTCAAAGGGTTTAAGCATAGTACGCGGTTGGCTTGATAAGAACCTTTTCAGTTTGAATATTACAAAAACTAAATACGTCTCTTTTCGTATTACAAGTGCTGGCTTAAATAAGCTTAAAAAGTTTACACGTCTCATTGCTTGTTACAGGACTGCATGGATTGTAAATGAACAGATAGCATAGGCCCTTGAAAATATATAAAGTACTTGGGCAATATCTTAAATGGAACATGCATGTGGAAATGCTAACAAGAAAATTAACCTATTTGTTATTAACTAAGGGACATGTTAAACGAAAAGCTACGAACATCAATCTATTCAACCATCGTGGAATCAATTTTGAGATATGCTAAAGTTGTTTCGGGGGGATTGACTGACACCACTGTAAATCCTCTAAGAGTCTGCCAAAATTCCGTCATTAAAGTTATTTTCAAAAGGGAAAGACGATTCTCTACAAAAACTTTATATAATAATATGGGTTCTGGACCTTTAAGCCTCAAAATACTGTACGTTGTATGAAGGGTTGTGTTTGTTTATTATATTTTAACCCTGATCAAAACTTGGCAGCACATCGCTATAGTACTAGAAAAAGGAGTAATGAGGAGATATCTGAGAATTTCTTTACCAGAACATTTGGACAAAAATCTGTGTCTTTTAACGGACCAAAATATTTCAACAATCTTCCCCCTTGTAGTATGTATGATAGACCGACTCAAAAGATGTATATTACCTTAATCTTAAAAAAAAGTATAATTTAATTAATTCATTTGTTTATCTCCGTTGCCATGGCTATGTTGCAAAATTAAAATTTTTATTAAAAACTTTGTATGGAGCAGAGTTTAAATTTTTTGTTAAAATTTAGGTGCTCCTCTTTATTCTATCTGCTATTTTTTTAAATTTTAAATGCACAATCATCATTTAGAAAATTGGTCTTAAGTTTTGTTATGTAACTAATTAGTAACTAACTTTATTGCTATTTGAATTTGAATGTGAATTTAAAATTTGTCAAAAAAGTGATATTTTAATTTACATATCAAAATCACTTAATTTTAATTCAAGATTTTAAATTAGTCATCTGAATGTAAGCAATGGACAACGCACATTTCTCATGAAAACTGGCTATAAGATTCCTAGGACATTGATACTGTACGAGATAAGTTTATGTCAATCGAAAGCATGCTGCCTTCGGCGTCTTACTGTTACAATGGAGGAGAAGGGGCGTAATGTTCAAAGCAATACTAAAAATACATGACTTCTTATGGGAGCGATAACTATTTATATCTAAATACTTCTATGGGGAACAAATAACCACTTTTATATGAATTTATAGCTATTTTGACATACTTATTGGAAAACTATAGCAGAACAGACAATTCACCAAATAGACTAATTACAGAATCTCACATTCACTCACACGAAAAGGAAAAACATAAATTCCCAAGAGATTGGCTCCCTCCTTAACATATTTGAACACAACTTAATTTGTGAATTTATTGAAACAAAATTTTTTTAAAATTCATAAAAATGCAAGAATCAAAAATCTCTAAGACAGCAATAAAATAAGCACAAACAAATAAAAGAGTTCAAAGAAAAACTTCCAACTAAGTCAAGGAAAAGGATTCCAACTTAAGAAACTACCATTACTATATAATATTGCAGCACCTAGGTAATGGTCCTATAGTAACAATCGAACCTCTGAGCAGTCAAGTTGTTGACAGTGACATAGAAAAGTTCTCTTGATATTTTTGAAATATCGAATTTTTATTCAAGTGTCATTTAAAGTCGGGAATAATTTAATCTTTTAATCCTTTTTATGGAAGCCTCAAGCGGGGGAAATGCCTCCCGCTTTACTGAGACAAAGTTACAAAATTCAGACGACGAACCTATGGCCACGATGAAAGTCCAGCCGTCGATAGATGAGCGTATCAAGTGAAGCGAAAAATGCATGGAAGCTGAATGGAGGAAAATGCTAAATGATTGTAACATCGAATGGTTGAATAAAGCAAAACAGATGAAGGGGGAAAGTTTAAGAAAGTCAATCGAGCTGAAAGAAATGAGTAAAACTATCAGGGAGTTAACAGACGAGATTGGTAGGTACACATCGAATACGAACTTGACAGTAATTCCATTGATTTAAATTTAAATTCGAAAATAGAAAAAATCTTTGACGGATCACTGACATCCACTGACAAAATTATAAAGACAGGTACAAGGACCAAAGATAACGATAAAGATTCGGCTACCGCTCGGAAAGTAAACAGTGTACAGTTTAATGTTGACAATATTAAAGTAATTAATGCAGGTTCAGATATCGAGTTTGGCTCTGCTTCTCAATACGATAAACATAGCGAACGGTGGTCGAGTCAAAAGACTAGACGCACAAGAAAGCGCACTTATAAAAAATACTGAACCAGAGAATGATGTCAATAACAAGAAAGTGGCCAGTGTTTCTGCGTGGCCGAACCTAACTAAGTCAAGTAGCTTATCATGGAACAAATATTTGACACAAAAGGTGTCTCAATCCAGCCAGGTGGCATCGGATAGCCGAGTACAGATACCCGCGCTACAAGTTAAAAATACAATAAACGTTGGCATCACTGATGATGCTTCGGAAATCGGGACATCGAAATTGAGGGTCCCTCCGATCGTCGTTAGGGATAAGGCTAAGTGTAATGAAGTTTTGGATTACCTGCGTAAGCAAAAATTGATTTTGGTCACGCTGTGACCGTACCAAAAGGGGTTAAAATTCATTCATCAACACCAGTGGATTATCATAGGATAATAAAATTCCTAATTGCATACCTTATCATTGCTCGTTCCGATTCCAGGATGAGAACGAGTTGCACGTTGTACTTCGTGGTGTCCTGGAAACGTGGACTGAAGACAAAATCAAAGATGACTTGAAGGAATTGAGTTTTAATCCAATAAGAGTTATCAGGTGGCACAGTCGCAGCGGGACACCACTACCCTTGGTACTATTTTTATTTGTCGCATTCTAAAGAAAACAATTTTTGATTCAAGAGATCAAGACTCCATGTCAATTAAAACCTTAACAATTTTCTTATCAGTGTACTAAGCCTAAGGAGGAGAAAGCTAAATGTTTAAATTGTGAGGCTGACCACCCTGCTAACTATACGGGCTGTCCAAGGCACCCAAGTATTTGTTTAGATATTTTAATATTCATCAGTTCATGATATGAATTTGACACAATTTTAACTTAGATTTGGTTAGGTATATCGTCCCCTTATAATTGTGATCAAAACCAAGCCTTACGTTTTTCAGTCGAAGCCCTCAAGGATGGAAATAATTTTGCTCTCATGGTATTAAGTATGCTTGTATTGCAATTGTAACTTATATTAAGCCTTTATTAAAAAAAAAAAATTAGTTTAAAAGGTGTAATTTCTGAAGTCTTATTTTGAACACCCTTTATAGAATGTATAAATTCTTAGTTTTAAGCAGTTATAAACGGCAATAGTACGAACCCAAATATGCAAAAAAATACGGGGTGCCCCATTAAAAAAAATATATGTTTTTGTAATGTATCGGTGTGAATAGCACGCATTTGCATTGCTCCGCATGTAATTGACAGAATTTTGGTGTATTTATTGATTGTAAGATTCTTTGTATGGTCCGCCTTTTTTCCCTACATATTGGGCACACACTGAGTAAGTTATTGCATCGTTAAATTAATTTGGTTAGCAATTAGAGGAAATTAAATTTCTAACCAATCAAATCCACGCTAAAATTATCTACGATAATAGTGAGCACTTGCAACATGTCGACACTCCGTAGCGGTACCAGATTGGATGAAGATACAATGGAGAAAATGGTTCAGAAAATATGTTGTAATATTATTAAGCAGCTCGAAGAAAGTCTGACAGCAAAGACCAATAGAATAGAGGCCAAGCTAAACGATGTTCGGGACTCCTTGAATAAAATTAACGATTCCGTGATGGCGAATAGAAAGGAAATTGATAACTTCAATATACGTCTAGATGTGATGGAACAGCAAGCTAAAAGAAATTCCTTACGCATCTGTGGGTTTAAAGAAGCAGTCGATGAAAATCTTGCTGAGCTTATACCACAATTTATTGAGCAGGCTCTGAATATTAATTGTAGCAGCAAGGACCTTAACTATATATATCGTCTGCCAAATAAAAATGATGGAAAGCCTTCTAAGACCTCGGCAAAGCATCTTATTGTTAATTTTGTCAGCAGTATTAAGAGAGATGAAATCTTTATGGCAAAGAAACTACTAAAAAAATCTCCCGTTGCTATTTTCGAAGATTTAACGAACACAAGATTCAAATTGTTAAGTGAGGCAAAGAGGAAATATGGAAATAATAGTGTCTGGTCAATGTCCGGAAAAATATATTATTTGGACCCCGTCACTAAGCAAAAGAGTTGCTACTAGCTATGTAATTTCATATAAATTAAACGTATATTTACAACGTAATTTTACAATACGTCTCTATTGAAAACTGTTTATGTTGCTAAGGACGAAAGGCTGTTTCTTTAATAAAATTCTTTCAATGCCTATCTCTTTTTGTGAAATGCAAAGTACAAATTATTATTCTATTTTTTTTCCTTAATGTATAGCAATTTGGCAAGGTGAGATGGTTAATACCTATTTAATTATTTTCATTTCTATTCATTTATGTTGATTGTATTATTTGATAGGGATAAACTAGGATAAATAAATGTGCCAATACACCTTTTCTAGGAATAATTTACTATTGTTTAATGCGGCGCATATGCGCAGTTAGTTACTAATTTAGGATGAATAACTTGAAATTTAAAATTGCTCAATTTAACATTCGCTCTATTTTTACAGGTTTTTATGACTTTAAGTTAGTTATTGGAGATTATGACTTCGATCTGATCTTTCTTACAGAGACGTGGCTATCTGATGGTGATGACGTTACACCTTTTGTTATTTCAGGCTATCGCATGATTCGTAAGGACAGATTGGGAAGGGGTGGAGGGGTAGCGATATATGTGAAGAATAATTTAGTTTTCGAGGTAGTGAATTTTGGGTTTGTTGTTGCAGATTTTCTTGAGTATTTAGTTATTAAAATCAAAATAAAAAATAAACACTATGCATTTTGCGTTTTCTACCGGCCCCCAAACACTAACTTTACCAGTGTTATTAACGATTTTGACAATATTTTTTCTGCTCTTTACCCAACTGTGGATGAAATCGTTTGTGTGGGGGATTTCAATATAAACCTGTTAAAGGCAGACAATCCACTTACCTCTCTCTTTGAAAATTATAATTTTGTTCAGATTATTGACCAACCCACTAGAGTGTCAAGAACGTCGAGTACCCTTCTCGATCCCATTTTCATCACCGATGACACTCTGGTGGATAATTTTGGAACGGTGGCGGTGCCTGATGTTTCCGATCATTTTCTTGTCCATTGCAGTTTAAAAATAGAAAAAGCACACACGGAACCAAAGATTATTCGGTATAGAAATTTCAACAATTTTAACTTTAACCTATTTCTTATTGATCTTCAGGCACTTCAATGGAATGATATTGTTTACGAGCCCAATATAGATAATAAAATTAACATG
Organism: Polydrusus tereticollis; assembly: GCA_963920685.1. NCBI lineage: Eukaryota > Metazoa > Arthropoda > Insecta > Coleoptera > Curculionidae > Polydrusus > Polydrusus tereticollis. The sequence continues at coordinate 48,759,098 of OY987330.1, forward strand.
TTTAATAACCTTCTATTTTCCTTTTTTGATAAGCATGCCCCCTATAAGGTCTCTAGACTTACTAAACCGAGAGCACCGTGGCTAACACCTAACCTGAGGGTTTTCATGAAGAACAGGGATCGGGCATTACAGACCTTTAAGAGGACTCGGGCTGCTCATGACTGGGAAGAGTACAAGCGATTAAGAAACTTTGCTGTTTCTATGGTTAGAAGGGAAAAGAGACAGTATCTTGATTCCGTTTGTGCAGAAAATAATTCCAGAAAAACTTGGAACTCCTTGAGGACTTTAAATATAAGCTCAAGCAAGGCCTGCAACTAATGATATAAGTACATTCTTTGGTAGGTATTTGCAGACTGCCTCAGATTGTGGCCCTAAGGAGAATTTTTACAATAATAGCATTTTTAATAATGACCTGTCCTTTTCTTTTCGAATGACTGAAATAGCAGATATTCACAAAATAATTCACTCAATCACTTCTAATGCTGCTGGTATAGACGAAATCTCTTTGAAAATGTTAAAATCCTGTAGCCCGCACGTAGATCAGTATGTCACACATATCATCAATTGTTGTCTAGAGGCTAACTATTTTCCAGATCAGTGGAAAATTTCTGTTGGCAAACCATTGCCTAAATCTAATAATCCTATAACTTTTAACGATCTCCGAATCATAAGTATATTACCGCTACTTTCTAAAATTTTTGAAAAAGTTTTATATGGTCAATTATTTCAATACTGTGTTACAAACAAAATAATACCAGATAGCCAATGTGGCTTTAGAAAAGACTTTAGCACCTCTGTCGCTCTTGTTAACATCACAGATGATATAATGGCAGCAATTGATAAAAGACTAAACACAGCGTTAGTTCTACTAGATTTTTCAAAAGCCTTTGATACCCTTAATCATTCACTTATGTTGGCAAAGTTAAAATATTATGGCTTTGAAGAATCATCCTTACATCTTATTGCATCATATTTTAACAACAGGTTTCAAAGAATTGCCTATAAAAACAATTACTCGGAACAAATTAAAATTTTGTCTGGTGTGCCTCAAGGATCTATTTTAGGGCCTCTACTCTTTATTATTTATACTTCTGATATCCTAAAATCCCTAAAGCACTGTAAGGTCCAGGCATATGCGGATGACACACAAATTTTCCTTCATTTCGTCTGCCAAGACTATATAAACGCATCAAATTTGCTAAACGAAGATTTGAATGTGTTAAACAAGCTTTCTTTGGATCACAATTTGAGGTTAAATCCATCAAAGTCATCCTTAATGCTTTTTGGGAATAAAAATAACGTTAATTTTTTAACTGATAATATCAGTATACTTATTGATGGTGTTGTGCTCCCCGTGGTTAAGACGGCGAAGAACTTGGGAATAATACTGGATAGTGAATTAAGGTTTAGAGAGCATGTAAAGAAACTAATTCAAAGGTCATATCTGTCCTTAAGAATATTATATAACAATCGTCATATCCTTAATTTAAAATTGCGGAAACTGCTCTGTGAGAGTCTCGTTTTATCAAGTTTTAACTACTGTGACTTCATTTATGGGCCATGCCTTGATTTGGCAGATAAAAATAGAATACAAAAAGTACAGAATACATGCTCACGCCTGATTCTTGGACTTCGAAAGTTTGATCATATTTCTCACACATTCAAATATCTCAATTGGTTAGTAATGAACAATCGTAGAACTTTGCATTTAGGAAATTTCTTGTTTAAAATTCTAAAAAATCCTAGCCTGCCTCTTTCCCTGAAAATTAAATTGGTATCTCGTGATAATATCCATGCTCGCCACATTAGGTTCCCTAACAGAATGACGATGCCTCACCATCAGAGTGCCATGTTTCAAAGGTCATTTACATATCACGCGGTAAAATTGTATAACTCCTTACCTGAAGAATTGACTTTTCTTAATAGTGATAGATTTAAATCGCAATATAAAAAATATTTATTTAATTCTCAAAATGAATCACTCCGTTAGTTTAACTTTTTATTTATTTTGTTTTTTTTTCTCTTCATAATTATTGTATTACATATATTTTATATATCCATCGAATCTGAATGTTACATATTTCCTTTCGTTTCTGTATATTTTCTTCTTTTTCAGCTACTATGTATAATAATATATTTTCTCCTTTTCATAATATTATGCCTATAATATTATATGTGTGCATTTAGCAGCATTTATCTATATATATTATTTAATTTTAGCAAGCATTGCGGGGTTCAGTAGAGTAGCCGCTTAGGCTAGACTGCGCCTTGCTTCTGTTTGTATTGCCTTGTATTCTTTGTAGTTATATATGTTTTCATAATAAAAAGACCTTTATTATTATTATTATTATTATTATTATTATTATTATTATTATTAAATTATGTCATCGCACTTTTTAGAGCCACTCTGTATATGCAAACATTTTTCCTGAAATACATCCTATGACATAGTATAAGTAAGCATATGAATAAAATTCGTATAGGTGCCACGGACGCCTGACGGAGGTAGGTTCAAGAAAATGTAAATTACATTGCTGCATGATTCATGATAAAGATATTCAGTATTGATGGGGAAACGTGTATCAACACGTCAAAGAGAAAAGGTTGGTAATTGCTGTGTGGGTGCGATTTCAACCTTTGCTATTTTTGTTTGTAACTTAACGCAGTTATTGGCATTCAGTCACGTATTGGAGGTTAGCCTCAGTAAATACAGTCAAGCTTGCGCCAATTGGGCTCCATCTATCCTTTGCTTCACAGGCGGAGTAACTTGATAATAGGACAAGGGTCAACCTCTACAAGGTATTGGACATGCCGGTTCTGACTTATGGTGCACTCTCGTGGTGCCACATAAGCAGGGCTGAGCTGAATAAGTTCTAGGTCATTCAAAACAGGGCTCTAAAACTGATTGCAGATGTCCCCCGTTATACGATAAATCTGATAGTTCATCAAGATTTCCGAATTCCGACTATGGAAGAATTTTTTCTCAAAATTAGTACAGACTATTACAGACGCACACACGTATCGACCAACTCTGAAAGCACCAACTCACATACAAGAGCAAGACCAGACTCTATTTACAAACTCCCAAAAGACTATTTACCTTTACCTATTTTCGGTCAAATTCAATAGTAGAGATGCACTAGAATACAGTTGAGAGGCACAAGAAAAGTAGAGAGGCACTGTACCTATGTGATTTAATGTTTCTGAGGCGACATGCTACTGCATCACTAATACTTCCAGCCAGATAACCAGACACACAAGAAATGCCAATTTTACATTCTTCGTAAATGATAAGGTGTAAAAACTAAACGAAGATTCAATTGATGTTAAAGGTTTTAAATCTGAAGTAAAAAAACATTCAAGAACCAAAGTACATTCACTACCCGTAAGCCATGCATTACTTTGACATCATTAATTTATTAAATTTAACATTTTAGGGCTTGGCCGACCATTGTTTTTAATTTAATTTGTTCATCTTATGACGACAATTGACATCTTTCCTCAGTTTCAACTTGGTTTTCCATGTCGTTTACCTCAACCCAACACAACATTTTATTTAAATTTTAAAACACTTACCTAAGGTCCTAAAATAAAATCGAAAGTTTTGTTTTTCAATAAACAAAACTCACTCATTGATTTGATACTAATTCATTCCTTTTCTTCAAAGGATATTCACAAAAACTACAAAAATAACAGATCGATATCACGGATTATCAAATCTTTCTTGTCGATATTATAATAGTATAAGTATTAGAATTAGACATAATCATAACCTTAAATTTAGCGACCGGTATGGAGTTGCCAACCCTGGGGTTTAAGTTCGATCATTGTTCGATACATTGTGCATGTTTGGTTGCCTATTTTCAAGTCAGTATTCAATACTGATATTCTTTCGACAGGGCAGGCATGCCGACCCCAGCCCGGGTTACTTGAAAAGTAAAACAATTTATTTTACGGCTGCTCTAATTTGTAGTTTGCTAGGTATGTACTGCCGAACCTGCCGCCCCTGAAAGGCCGCAATTGTGACGTAGAGTCACAGGACTCATAAAAACTAAAAGTTATACTCATACTCATACTCATTTATTTTTCAAACTTTAACAATGTAACAATATTTGTATATAAATCAGGAGTTATATTGACTACATTCAAAAAATTATATTAAGTCGCACCTAGATGACTAAACATCCGTATGTGCAAACAGTGTAAAAACAATGTGAAATCTAACGGTAAGTTTTTAACTCAAACTCATGCCCCCCCAAAAAAAAACTTTAATTTTTAAATGTATTTGATGGCAGGAGAAGGACCTTTTTGGTCCTTTATATGCCTATTTTGAACGTATCCAATAATATAAATGTAACTGTTTACCTCAAAATTGGCTTCATCATGCTGATTTCGGAAAAAAAGCATCAATAATACAAACAAAATATTATTCGATTAATACTCAACAACAATATGTTCTAGATATGTCGTACTAAGCAAAACTATATGAATGAAAGTACCATTAACGATGACTTATTTCCTGTATAGGGACTCAAGAAAACCCCAAGCGATCAAATATTCCGATTAAATATTAACAATTAATTTTTTAAGAGTTTTACGTGTTAAGAAAAATATACTTATGTAGATTAAATTCACATAATGCATCATTACTATTGTCACCAACTTACTATAAAAAAGAAAGCGTTTATTTTTAATTATCAGTTCTCTTAGATACGCAGAAGAAATGAAAGTCTTACTAGTGCTTACTGCTTTGGTGACCTTTACCCTGGGTAAGATATTAAATAGTTACATAGTACCTAATACTAAATGGGACACAAGGTTTAACTTTATTCAAATTGAAAGCAACACAGATAATCCGCTCATTCAATTTTTGTCGGAGTTGAATCAGCCCCAAGCCTGTATATTGTGTGAAGGAAGGCAACGCCGAACATCAGTGCGCGACAAGCATTAAAATTCAACTATCTCAGAAAGTTGATACGAGCGACACCTTTTTAAAACAAAGGATGCCTTGAAATAAGGATGTATTATTAGAAATTTAACACACAGAGGCACAAGATAGTTGTGAAGCGAAGTGGCCCCTCTGCATTAAAACTTATTAGATCTGAATTTCGCATTCCAAATTTCGTGCAAATTCTGCAAATTATCCCTGAAGTTCCCTTCTTGTAATAATTTAATATCAAGATGGTTTAAACGCTTCCCTTTTTTTAGCTAAGGGTCAGTACAAGGCAGCATACATACCTCTAGCTGACAAGATCAACTATGACCCTACACTGCGTATAGTTGGAGGACAGAATGCAGCAAGAAATCAATTCCCTTATCAAATCTCTCTTCAAAGACGCGTAATTTTGAACACATTCACTCATATCTGTGGAGGTTCCATTATTTCTCCCAAGTAAGATTAATTTTAATTATTCAGATTCTTATTTAATAAATATGTACACTCTGCTTGAAATTGGGAGAGAGTAATTAACCCTAATTAATATGAAAATGCTTACAAAGTGTTAAAAGTAATTTAAATGGGTTCTATAACGATTTACATTGCATATCAGGTGATATTCTGGATCAGCTAATTATTGGCAAACATGAGCGCGCCCTTGGGGACAGACCTTTAAGTAGCTATTTCTCTAAAATCTGCAATAAATGAAAAACATAACTGTGGATTGCCTGCACAACGTTTTTATTCATAGATGCACATTTAAAATGTATTTGTATATTTTTTATGCACACTTATTTATAAGGTAAATTCAATTAGTTAAGTGTAAATTTTTGCAATATTGCATAAATGATTACAAACCAAAAAACCTATACAGGCTTTTTATATACAACCCAGTATACCAGTTTTATTAATTAGACATTTTCTTCATAAATAGAGAAATCTGATAAACTGTCGTCTGCCCCTAAGTTAATAACAACTGACTGGATGGTCCCTGCAATTAAATCGTCTAATTCCAACATTATCTGCTCTCCCTTAATTACGTGTTCTACACATTTCTGCCACTTCTCTGCATTTATTTCCTTAAATGTTTTCTCAAAGTGCTTCTGAACATTATTTATTTCATATGTGGTATGTTTTATAGCCACAGAACCTTTTACTTGAGCCCATATTAATTCTATAGCGCTTAGTTCGCAATGGTAGGTAGGAAGTCGAAGTATTGTATTATTTCGTTTTTTACCATTTCGTCTACATCGTACTTTACATAGCGATATTTGTTTACCTTCACAATTGTTAATAGCTTTTTTTATTTTATATCATCGTCAAACAGTATTTTTTTTTAACCACTGAATGCATTTTGGTTTTTTCCAAGCAGTTGCAGGCAACTCTTTACATCTTCTTGAATGGTATTGAGCATTGCCCAAAATAACGACGGAGCACATTAAAATAAACTTTATTATCTCCCCAAAATAGTTTCCAAAAACATCAGCACTCACGTCTTCGTGGAAGTCACCGGTGTAAACCTAATGAAATGTTAATAACCCATTTTAAAAGCCATCCATGCTACCGATATGGGTAATAATTAGGCGTTTTCCTTTTCCAGAGGGAGGGGAGGAAAAACGCTTGACGAGAAGAGGTTACATTCTTATTTTGCCACACTTTTCCAAATGTATAACTTTCGTTAAGTTATGTTTTGTCCAAATAGTACAATTTCCAACATACAATCTCATCTTTTTCGATTAATTGAGAGTTTTGATTCTGTTTTTTCCATCTAAAATTGAATTTCCGTAGAATTTTCGAAAGCTTATCTCTTTTTATTTCAGGCATATCTCGTTTCTTTTTTTAATAATACTGAAAAAAAGACTATAGGATAGGAGTACAATACGCCTCAAGCACTGATGCTCATACTTTGCTTCAGGCGCCAGGTAACTTAAGTAATATAATTACCAGGTACCTTTGTTATTAATACCATATAATACTTTTAAGAATTAATATTAAATATGTTGATATTTGATCCTCATTTATTACTCTCTCTCAATTTATGTAGTATGTTTGCTGGAAATTATTTTTATTTTTTTGGTATTCTGAACTCTACTATCCTTTCTTGGCATTATTGTTTTAGAGTAAAATGTATTTTATGCACCAAACAAAAATAGGGGCATTCTTCGCAAAGTTTAATTAATAGTAATACATATAGCTCAATTATATTTAAAAAAAAATTAGATAAATCCGAGTAAAAAATTTATAGCAACCCCGTCTTAAATCATAGAGCAATACTTATATCTTATTCAATAACAATTTAAAGCTTGACAAGAATCCGTTAATCTAAAGAACTCCATTAGGCAAATTTAAATAGCATAGTATGATCATTATCATAATTTCATAGAAAAATAATATAGTTTCAAAAATATTCGAATTACAAGCCAATGTCGATTCCAAAAATATGTACGTTATTACAAAACTCATATTTATGTTACGGAAAACCGTAGTGTGGAGACATTACTCATATAATGGTAAAACCCTCCACTCTTGAATAGATTTAATTGAGTAAGAGAAAGTATTTTTCCTTGTGATCTGCATTTTGTCTAGATCTACAAAAATTTTGTTACCAGTGACAACAATCATAATAACCAATAAATTCCAGTAAATGTCGTCAATGTCCGATATTTATACTGTCCGCAGAACATTCTACACTTTTCTGAGAATTACTGAAAATATTTAACTTTGTAGAATTACATTTGTATCGACATATCGATGCTCCCTTCAACTAAAATATTGAAATGTTTCTGTCTTTTCCGGATATACTGAAAGTAGCTATCAACTTAAGTTTCTCAAAACGACTTGGTATTTTTTATTATATTTTTGTTTTCCTCATTAGTTTCTAAGTATTTTGTAGAGCACGTTTTTTTCCCAAGACTACTATTGATTAAGTTCAATAACAGATTTGACTGAAACATTGCTTCATTAAAAGATATAAAATTAAAAGTAAAATATTTATATTGAAAACAAAGGCTTTACAATATTTTTGGAAATGCTTTAACTAATTAATGCCATTTAATATTATTGTGAATCAATTATATAATAAATCTTCTTAGAATTTTAATAATCTACAGTTGCGTTTATTAAATATTTGTACTTTTTATAAAATAAATATTTATAATTTTAAATGCTTTTGTTACAACCCGTTTTAACTACGGAATTCTAGTTGTAACTAAAATAATCAACTGTAACACAAATATTATAAATATAGATATATTATGCACTAAATATTTTCTTTATTTTAGTTGGATACTCACTGCTGCTCATTGCACATCTCAATACACTGCTAACAACCTTAGAATTGTAGCTGGTATTTTGCTGTTGAATGATCCTGCAAGCGTTGGATCACAAGTCAGGGATGTTGCCAGATACATTAATCACGCAGGCTATCCAGGGTAAGAAGATTGTTTAGATCAGAAATATTATAGTCGACGAAAGATCACAACAAATATCTAGACCATTTAATTTAAGTGCATTTTTCTTTTTTCACAAATAGTGGTCTCCAGGTATCAGCCGATGATATCGCTTTGCTTCAGTTGAGTGCTGCGCTCGTATATGGAGTAAACATTCAACCCATCCCTCTTCCACAACAGGGACAAGAAACGACTGGTACCGGTGTTCTTTCCGGTTGGGGTCTACTACAAACCGGAGGTCAAACGCCAAATGCATTGCAGTTCGCTAACTTACCAATTGTACCTCCAAACCGTAAGTTAATTACTTTATTTCTGATTTTAAAGTAGTATAATTAATTAGTTACGGTATAATTATTGCTAATATTACAGTTTATTTAAACGAGGGATACCAAATACCAGGAAGTTTCAATGTAATATTAATTTTCTGGGATTAAAATGTTAAAAATCATAATTAGGTAAACTGTCAATTTTGTAAAAAGCGCCATCACAAGTTGGATGCTATTGTTCTCAAAAGTTATTAATTTATGATGTAAGTGTGTGTGGGGGCCGGAATAAACTTTTACGGAGCTAATTTCAATTACGCCCCCCCCCTCCCCCCAACCCAAGTATCATGGGGAAGGGGGGTGCTCAATAAACAGTTTTTATTATGAAAAATCAGGAACACTTTTTTCTTATTTTATCTTTAACAAAATCTTTAATAATCAAATGATAATCAAAGAAGAGCCATTCGCTTGATCGGTGACCATAGTCTGACAAATAACCTGGAAAGCCTTGAACATCGAATGCGGGTTGGCGCCTTGAGTCTATTTTACAAATATTTTGATGGCAAGTGCTCAACTGAGATTGCCCGCTTGATACTATCCAGAGCGGTGCTTGGTAGAAATACACGACGAGCCACTGCAACCCACCAGTACGTGGTTCAGCTTAGAGTCCCTCGAACGACACTGTTTCTTTCATCTGGAGAACATCATCACCCTGGAACGACCTCCCTGAGATCGGGTTCCACAACGATCCAAAGATTCAAGACCAACGTGAATCGTTTCCTGCGCACACGCACCGCTCTCAGAGTACCATAAAGGATTTATCCTGCAGTGCTGTACCTTATTATATAAAAAAAATGTTGAAAATGCCACGTTCAATGCACATTAAGAGTAATGAAGCGAGACAATCCTCTACCATTGTGGTCCCATATTTATTTTTATATAGGCAAGCTTGGAGAAGGGACGTTCTGCCTCAGATTTAATTATCGGTATTGATAAGAAAATTTTCAGGATTGTATAATCGTTCGGAATTATAGTAGGCTGTGATTAAATATATGCATATAAAAATCAAAAGGAGTTTTTAAGGTTTCGTCGGAATTATTAATAATTTTGAAAAAATAATAGTTCATCAGTAAAAGTATCATCAAAATCTTCCTCATAAATATTCAGGGTCTTTTTAGTAAATATCTTAAATTCCGTTTCTTCTATATCTGCGTCAAGTTTTTGCAATAAGCCAAACAGGTCAGTAATTTTGGCATAAGCAATATGTCTTCTCTGTGATTTGCCAACAAGTTTGTCGATTATCACTAGAAATGCTTGTATTCTGAAGGCATTCCTTCCATCGGAAAGAAATTCATGTTGACCGTCAGGAAAAAATAACTGAAAGGAAAAGTATTGGATTACTAAAGTAGGTAGTCCTCAGATTAAAACTTGGTATACAGACGTTCCCTGAACTGTCTACTGTGTACTTGGCTTCATATTTTTTGAAGTGTTATTTTCTTCCTAATTAATTTACCTCCATCCATATCCATTAAAAATATTACAGAAAGGGAATCAAGGGATGTATTTCTGATATGTATATACGTACCTAGCGCGCTGGGTATGTGTCAAAATATGTATTGTGTTTAACGGGGGCCCGGAGACTACAGCCTCCAAATCCCCCTCTTAATCTGGGGTTGCTAGCAGGGGGTTATGGTGAAGGTAATTTATGTGTTTTATTTCTAAATGTCCTATTTCAAAAACGCTTAGTTCTCGACATATTTTAAAGTTCTCAATTTTAAATTTACACAGATGGATTTTGTAGTTGTGGCCCACTTACTCAATTATTTCTAAAAATATAGTAGTTAGGTCCACAAAATTTAAAATAACTTGAAAACTAGGCCTTTTCGGAATAGAAAATTTTTAGAAAAAAAAAATCATAAATATACCTCTCCTATAACCTCCTGCGAAGAATACATCGAATTACCAATGACCCTGTACTATAACGAAGAAAATATGTATTTTCTGATGAAATCGATAGGCATTTTCTAAAGTGACCCTCACACGATTAATAATATTGTACAGTTATGCGACGTGGACAAAAATAATGGCCGTCGAAGGACTTACAACATTGTTGGACGTTTCACTCAACCCGTTAATAACAATTTTACACGTTTACTCCATTGAAGACCAGAGACACAAATGCCCAAGAGACTGGCTCCCACCTTAACTGTACAGAAATAGATAAAGAACAGTAACAGCAGTGCACCATAAGAATCAGAAATGAACTAATAAAATCAAATAAAGAAAAAAAAAATTGTATAAGCAAAATCCAAAAACTTTCCAATAAGTAAGCGCAAAGGAAAAACACAATTAAATAATAAGAGTGAAAGTCTTACACTCACCAACTTAATGAACTAGCCATAAGAGGGAACATTGTTTCGAATTTAAAATTTTTTTTTTTTTTAATTTCGAAGCGGGTATGACAAATTATTATTAGACCAAAACATGTAGATTTTAGCAAAACATTTAAAAAAATATAGTTTATGTAATGTCTCGTACTATTTTATATAGGATCTATTTTTACCACCTTAATGTATGTATATACCCATCCTTATCTGCGCTGACCTGATAAGCGGTGAATGATCGGTGTAGGTAGTATAGTACCGGACATCAAGAGTAATGTTGCATATTTGGGAAATAAATAGTTATAAATAGTAGTCGGAGTTTTCTTTCCCTGCAAACGTTACAGTTTATAAACAAATTCAGTTATACTGGGCGACGTTTAATGTGAGGGGATGCATTAACGCGTGCAGCGCTACTTTGCGCGTTTTGACATGCAAAAAAAAATTAAAGTTGATGGAAGGAATTGAATTTAATAAAAAAAAGTACCTAGCTTTAACTTGCTTAAACCCTTTTTACAATTTCTGATAGTAATTAACCACTTACATGTTTCCCTCTTTACTTATAGAATGCGCCAACATCCTTGCCGCTTTTCTTGGACCTTTCAACCCCTTCAGGCCCCAATTAAATACCTGCTCAGGAACTATACGAGGACACGAATCGGTCTGCAGTGGTGACAGTGGTGGCCCATACGTTGGAAATGGCAGAGTTATTGGTGTCGTATCCTGGGCAGTAGTACCATGTGGTGAAGCAGGCGCGCCTTCCGTTTACGCCAAAGTTTCTGCTTATATCAACTGGATAACCGCTAACAGTGGAGTCAGACCTTGAACGTTTTAAGTTCTGGTATTTTTACTAAAAACATTAAATCCAATTAAATTGAAATTTTCGTTTTATTTTTTAGTTTTTGTGTAATATGCAATTTTAGTTTAGGTAATGATTGTAGGAAAACTGTGCTACATTGCCTTCATTCACAAGGCACATTGGTTATTGACATTGTGCACTTTATTATACTATTCAAAACTAAAAATTATTCTTGTATTTTGAGGACGCGCCGCTAAAACTGATAATATTGGATAATTCTGTTCAATTATATCTATCGATTATACAGTGTGTGCATAAAGTCTGGAAACGGCTTAATAACATCACAATTTATTGGCCGATTTAAACTAAATTTGGTATAGTTGTGTGAGAGGATCTGACGCACCGAATGACGATATCGGCGTTGTTGCAAGCTTTTTAGTTTGTCTGGAATTTTTTATTTTTAAATATTACACCCTGTATATTTTTTCATTTATAGTTTTATCTTTAAATTTGTTAAACTTTTCGTATAACATACTTTGTTCCTTATATCAGTAGTTTTCGATATAACGACGTGTTTTGAAAATATCAACAAATTGTGTTTTAAAATACCAGTTCAGTTTTGATGTAAAGCACAAATCACCGAAATAAATTTAGATACGTAAGCTGGGCGTTCCCGCCAAACATTATTATTTTGTTTGGATCGCATTTCGTAGATGGCGCCGGTAGTGGCATCGCCCAATTTGGTTTAATTAAGTTCGTATAGAGAGCACCACGTTCATTTGAGATTTGCGATCAAAAAGAAGCACCCTCCCAGATTTCGTTATTGTCAAAAATTTGAAGTGTATTGTGAGTTTTCTATTCTCGATTTTCTTTTAAGTTGTGTTGAATTTCAATGCCGTTTGTGATCGTTCGGTCTCTGTGGGTACTATTAGCAACTATTAGCGTGTTTCTTGATAGTTATTTTGACATTTTGTTTAGTTTTAGTGATGTGTTTTCGGTTTGTTAGTTAAAGTGCGCGTATTATTTATATTCCGTTAAAACCTAAAAATTGTTTTGTTCCAAACTGTTTAATTAAACATGGCATGCGACACCGCTTGCCAAAAAGAGATCCGATAATTTATACCTCTCCTATAACCTCCTGCGAAGAATACATCGAATTACCAATGACCCTGTACTATAACGAAGAAAATATGTATTTTCTGATGAAATCGATAGGCATTTTCTAAAGTGACCCTCACACGATTAATAATATTGTACAGTTATGCGACGTGGACAAAAATAATGGCCGTCGAAGGACTTACAACATTGTTGGACGTTTCACTCAACCCGTTAATAACAATTTTACACGTTTACTCCATTGAAGACCAGAGACACAAATGCCCAAGAGACTGGCTCCCACCTTAACTGTACAGAAATAGATAAAGAACAGTAACAGCAGTGCACTATAAGAATCAGAAATGAACTAATAAAATCAAATAAAAAAAAAAAAATTGTATAAGCAAAATCCAAAAACTTTCCAATAAGTAAGCGCAAAGGAAAAACACAATTAAATAATAAGAGTGAAAGTCTTACACTCACCAACTTAATGAACTAGCCATAAGAGGGAACATTGTTTCGAATTTAAAATTTTTTTTTTTTTTAATTTCGAAGCGGGTATGACAAATTATTATTAGACCAAAACATGTAGATTTTAGCAAAACATTTAAAAAAATATAGTTTATGTAATGTCTCGTACTATTTTATATAGGATCTATTTTTACCACCTTAATGTATGTATATACCCATCCTTATCTGCGCTGACCTGATAAGCGGTGAATGATCGGTGTAGGTAGTATAGTACCGGACATCAAGAGTAATGTTGCATATTTGGGAAATAAATAGTTATAAATAGTAGTCGGAGTTTTCTTTCCCTGCAAACGTTACAGTTTATAAACAAATTCAGTTATACTGGGCGACGTTTAATGTGAGGGGATGCATTAACGCGTGCAGCGCTACTTTGCGCGTTTTGACATGCAAAAAAAAATTAAAGTTGATGGAAGGAATTGAATTTAATAAAAAAAAGTACCTAGCTTTAACTTGCTTAAACCCTTTTTACAATTTCTGATAGTAATTAACCACTTACATGTTTCCCTCTTTACTTATAGAATGCGCCAACATCCTTGCCGCTTTTCTTGGACCTTTCAACCCCTTCAGGCCCCAATTAAATACCTGCTCAGGAACTATACGAGGACACGAATCGGTCTGCAGTGGTGACAGTGGTGGCCCATACGTTGGAAATGGCAGAGTTATTGGTGTCGTATCCTGGGCAGTAGTACCATGTGGTGAAGCAGGCGCGCCTTCCGTTTACGCCAAAGTTTCTGCTTATATCAACTGGATAACCGCTAACAGTGGAGTCAGACCTTGAACGTTTTAAGTTCTGGTATTTTTACTAAAAACATTAAATCCAATTAAATTGAAATTTTCGTTTTATTTTTTAGTTTTTGTGTAATATGCAATTTTAGTTTAGGTAATGATTGTAGGAAAACTGTGCTACATTGCCTTCATTCACAAGGCACATTGGTTATTGACATTGTGCACTTTATTATACTATTCAAAACTAAAAATTATTCTTGTATTTTGAGGACGCGCCGCTAAAACTGATAATATTGGATAATTCTGTTCAATTATATCTATCGATTATACAGTGTGTGCATAAAGTCTGGAAACGGCTTAATAACATCACAATTTATTGGCCGATTTAAACTAAATTTGGTATAGTTGTGTGAGAGGATCTGACGCACCGAATGACGATATCGGCGTTGTTGCAAGCTTTTTAGTTTGTCTGGAATTTTTTATTTTTAAATATTACACCCTGTATATTTTTTCATTTATAGTTTTATCTTTAAATTTGTTAAACTTTTCGTATAACATACTTTGTTCCTTATATCAGTAGTTTTCGATATAACGACGTGTTTTGAAAATATCAACAAATTGTGTTTTAAAATACCAGTTCAGTTTTGATGTAAAGCACAAATCACCGAAATAAATTTAGATACGTAAGCTGGGCGTTCCCGCCAAACATTATTATTTTGTTTGGATCGCATTTCGTAGATGGCGCCGGTAGTGGCATCGCCCAATTTGGTTTAATTAAGTTCGTATAGAGAGCACCACGTTCATTTGAGATTTGCGATCAAAAAGAAGCACCCTCCCAGATTTCGTTATTGTCAAAAATTTGAAGTGTATTGTGAGTTTTCTATTCTCGATTTTCTTTTAAGTTGTGTTGAATTTCAATGCCGTTTGTGATCGTTCGGTCTCTGTGGGTACTATTAGCAACTATTAGCGTGTTTCTTGATAGTTATTTTGACATTTTGTTTAGTTTTAGTGATGTGTTTTCGGTTTGTTAGTTAAAGTGCGCGTATTATTTATATTCCGTTAAAACCTAAAAATTGTTTTGTTCCAAACTGTTTAATTAAACATGGCATGCGACACCGCTTGCCAAAAAGAGATCCGATAATTTTTGATCATAAAAATAATGTTGTATTACCTATTTCGGTTTATTTTAGTCAGCTGTATTTTTTTAAATAGCTATTGCTTGGTTTAAATAATTCCTTTTTTGCTGGTTTCTATTTGAGCTCTTAGATATACGTTATTTGTTATTTTACCAACAAAGTATTTACTAAAAACTTAAAAACAAGAGTTGCAAATAACGTATATCCCTGAACTAAAAATAACAGCAGAAAAAAATGAATATTTAAACCAAGGAATATTTTAAATTTTAAAGCGGCAACAATATCTACCGATAAAACAGATTTTATCAAAAGTTGGTAAAACAGTTTTCTTTATTTTTACCCATAGTTGCCAAACAGATTTCTTTCTTTCTCGCGTGTTTCGGATCGCAAATACTAGGACATCAGCGCCAATTAGTTCTTGACAGTTCTAAGAGTCCAGTTGCGTATCTAAATTTATTTCGGTGATTTGTGATGTAATGTCATAAGAGCTGTCATTTTTACATGCAAAGATGTCTTTAACTGAAAGTGAAAGAATTACAATTCTTATGATGAGAGGATATGGCGATAGGGTCAGCTCTTACACACAACATGTTGTTGAAACCCCTGTTTTTTCATTAAGAAAAATTCCTGAAGTAAGTGACGTCTGCTTCAAATCCGTCCATAATGTTTTAATAAAACATAAATATCAGCCTTTCAAAATACATGTAGTTGAAGAGTTATCAGAAGATGATTATGAGCGAAGAATTGAATCTTGTGATATTATGATGTCAAGGTTTAACCAAAATAACCAGTTTTTCAAATTTATAGTATTTTCGGACGAAGCAACATTTATGTTTGGTAAAGTCAATAGACACAACTGTAGGTTTTGGGCAAATAAATACCCCCGCTCGACGATGCAACACCCGGTATACTGCAACTAATAAAAGTTTCCTATTAGGAATTCTTACGGCGCAGCATTCCATATTTCTAGGAACGTGATATTTTGATACGTCAAAACTTTGACAGTTAATAGTGTTTTTTGAATAAATAGCCACACCTCCATGCTCTGCGGCACTTCGACATTAAGAGGCACATAGGTTGTAATTATCAATGTGTCTCAATCTAATTTGTTCGCTGGTCTGCCAGTGCTCGATAAAGAAAACAACATCGGGCACAATTTCTGAGAAGATTACTTCGAGTTTTTCTATTTTATTACCCATACTTTGCAAATTTTGATGGTAGATAATAAAGTCGTTGCTACTTATATAAAATTTGATGAATTTGCGTCATTTTGGTTAAAAGACTTTTGTATAGTGTTAAAGTTTGTACTTGCAGACTCCGGGGGAATACTATCAACGGTCGAAGATTGGGAATTATTGATTTCACTTAACTCGGGGCCCCTTAAGCGTAAAGGGGAACTAACAGGTGACATATCACTAGCTTCACTCATCCCTGGTCCCCTCAAAGGTGGAGGAGAAGAGGAAAAATCACCACTATTGTCACTTTGATATAAACCATTAAAAACTGACATGTTGCCCTGCACTGGATTGACATATGTCAGATTACCGACAACTTTATAGGAGCACATATTTGGTATGTAGAGTTGATGAGTAATAAACGAAGCAACTTTAGGTTTTAGAGGCATCCCCTATATTAGCGACCGATTGATCTCCAATGAATAAGATTTGCTTTTGTTGCTCAAATAAACTGCCCAGCGGGGTCTAATTTGGTTTATTTTTAGTTTTAGTTGGGCTATGAGCGCCCATTGGCAATTTGGGCTCTCCACAATCCTGTTTTCTTTTGGTAACGTTTTCGACTTTTTTTTAACACCAATAGAACGATTTTCCGGTTTTTTTTCGAAGAACATACTTTTAGTTTTAGCTTCAATTTTGTATTTTGGGCTGCCAAAAATTTTACTTTATTTTCCAATTCGGACAACTTGTTAAGTACGCCAAAGAAGTTACTTTTTCTTATTCTTGGTCTCGCACCAAAATTTCCCGCGAGCTTGGGTTTTTAGATTCCGGAGAGTCCTCTATGAAAATCACATCCTCATTTGGTTTTATTGAACAGCTGGTACTGTTTATATTTTTATTTGCATTTTCTAGCGATAACACACTCGAATTTAGCACCTGCTTCAGTTTAACAAGTAAATCTGTTTTTTTTGCCAGTACATTTAATTTTACGTTTTTTTAACTCGTCTTTTATCTCGTTTAACTTGAGATCACTTAGCCTTTTAAACGAACTAGGCATTTTTAAACTGATAACACGGAGTTTTAATTAATAATCTATTATTCGAACACACATTACAGAGTTATTTTTTACATCACTAGGTAGAATATTATTCAGGTAACCGTTTGGTACCACATTTATAATAAACGGCTCAAGAACTCCGTGGAAAACTGCCAAATAACGGAGGACACGTTTAGTAGCACAATCTCCAGAACGATATTTTTAGTTGAAGACCCAATAACGCCAGAAATGATTTACAACACAATTGAAAAATTTTATTTTCAATTAGCACACTGTCAAGCTGTACAGGGAAAACAGTTTGAACATTTCATATAAAAAATATATTTTTTCTAAATTGTACTCATAATTTTGAAAACTACTGATATTAGGAACAAAGTATGTTATACCAAAGTGTAACAAAGTTAAAGTAAAAACTATTAATGAAAAAATATATAATGTGTTACATTTAAAAATATAAAATTCGATCGAATTCCAGACAAACCAAAAAGCTGGCAACAACGCCAATATCGTCACTCGGTGCGTCAGATCCTCTTACACAACTGTACCAAATTTGGTTTAAATCTGCCAATAAATTGTGATGTTATTAAGCCGCTTCCAGACTTTATACACACACTGTATATTCTTGAGCGTGGCTAGCTACTAGGTCAGGTCAGTTAATGATTGCTTTTTTTTAAAACAACTTTGCTACATTTAGTTGAGCTCGTAAAATCCAGTTTTCCTTTAGTGCATTTCTGCATGTTTTCTGCCCTACTACTTATATTTATTGTAAGGTTTGGTTAGCCATCCCACTTTAAACGTCATAATTTTGACGTACCTACCCTGGAAGAAATTTGGAGTTTCTCAAACCTGTTATTTTATTCTATAAAGCAAATTCAGATGTTGCAGAATGGTGACAAAATAGTGTAATTACGGCATAAAATTCATATGTCTTTAGCAGATTTAACTGTACGTGTGCGAGATCCGAGAAGAGCCAACAAACGAGAAGCGATAAAATCCCGAGTTTAGCATTGATTAAATGGGGACCAAATTATATGTCCTTCACCTTGAAATTTTGACACTTGTCCGGGTTACTACACTAAAAAAAGCACTAAAACGATGAAGAAAATGCTTTGCACTGAAATAAAAAAGTGGGTACCTAGTAAGAAGTAATTTCTTCATGATTATCTTCTGTGTTTCATGTAATTGGCTTTCCAGCAAATTTCGTAAAATCAAAAAAAAATTAAATGAAATAAAAATATTTTTGAAATGTTTTATTGATTGTGCGTTACTTACTGATAGTACATTTTAGGAAGGAAATGAAATAGTATATTACATGCCAAGAGTGGTAAAAAGCCTATTACACACGATTTCGAAAATTACGGTACGAGCGTTAGCGAAAATTGCCCTTGTTAATGCAGACATTATAATATTACGTAACTGGTCTTACACACAGCTTGGCTTCTTACAATATAGTGTGTGTAATTAGAGTTTTACGAATAAAGTAGACAGTGCGTAAGTAGGTTCTTTCTAAAATAGAAGTAGAAAAACAGTAATATGTATGTTTAACATTTGTAAAAATCTAAAATTACTGGGGTCCTTAATTGCTCTTGTGGGTGAACCTACCTAAAAAAGGGGTCAGTATACCTACATGCTGAACCATTATGCGGCTTTAATTTGATATGTATGCAGGTAGAAATTGTTTCTTACTCCTATAATGCAACAAACTATTTTCTTTTTGTAAAGAGTAGGTATGTTGGATATTTTTTACAGGTAAATCTGCTATTTTTCAATTCTTCGATGGGTACATGGACAATAATTATAGGTACTTACTTAGAATTTAAACGGTAGGTAGATAATATGATATTTTATTTTGTTTATACAAAATAAGCTGTAAATTTCGGAAAACCCTATGATCTTTTTATAATGTATCTATTACTACTTACTTTTTACTTATTTTACCTGATCTACGCGTAGAGATATGATATTATTCGATAAAAACTACTAAATGAAAATAAATACTTGTGCTTTCAAGAATATTTTTCAAAAAAACACAAGATCTGTTAGGAAAATTAAAACATGTTCTTTTAAATTAGTTTGATATTTTTTCCTTCCTGTCGCCTTTCCCTCAATACTTGTTTTTATACATTTAATATCAACTTCACTTGAATAACATAATAAATAATGGTAGGTCCTTTCCATAATATACCTTTTACGTAATAAAATACCGCAGATAAATACAAAAAAATAAATGTATCATAGCGGTGCAAATGTACTTACTGTTCAGGATCCTTTGGAAATGAGAACATGCTTATTGCTTGACCTTCTTTGGAGTGACACCCTCAAAACGCACAGGTATTACCAGTCAATCTATGCTGTATATATAAATAGGTTAGAAAAAATACAAATTAAATTCTTTCGAGGGTTATTGTTTAGGTATAATATGAACTTTAATGACATCAATAGTCTTAGAATTCATTTTAATATATTATCATTGGAAAATAGGAGAATCTTATCAGATATAATATATTTGTTTAAAATATTTACGAATAGGGTTGACTAACCAGATCTGGTATCAAAAATAACCTTTAATGTTGCACCGCGACAACTACGAAATTTTAATACCGTTTATATTCCTTTCCGACATACCAATAGTTCTCAAAATTCACCAATTTGTCGGCTGATGAGACTTTCAAATCGTTATTTATCGGAACAAGATCTAGACTTTTTTTCATTATCTTTAAATGTATGAAGAGGAATCTAAAAAGACGACTCCTAGATCAGTAGATTGTAACTGATTAATTAATTAATTGTGATATAAGTGATTAATGAACTAATTAAGTTAAGTTAGTTAAGAAATAAATTAGTGGATACTGTATATGGGACTACCTGTTTGTATCCTAAATAAATAAATAAATAAATAAATAGTCTTATAATAGCACAGCACTCACAAAAATAAACAGTTAAACAATACACGTCTTTCAACAAAAAAGACAACTAAACTCGATAACGATAACTCATCGACTACCGGACTAACTTAAATTTATGACAGTTGTCCGGGTTACCTCCCACTACATTGATTTCGCCAAATGTCATATTGTCGCTTCTCGTTTGTTGGCTCTTCTCGGGCGAGATGTTGTCTGTTGTAGCGAGATATCACTACAGAGTCTGTAGTGATATCTCGTTACAATCTTTTTTAAACTTTTTACAGATTTAAAAAGGGGGGAGTGTGGCTGTGTACACTTTGGAAAATTTAGAAACGAAAAGTTTTGTATTAAGTGTATAATCTTAACTTCAATGCAGAGCGCTTTCGGCCTTAAGCCATCATCAGTGCCTCCTGAAAGTGAGGAAAAACCTTTGGAGACATCTGAGTAAGTTTGAATGTAGTAAAAAATTTTTAAAAAATATTCTATAATTTTATATTATATAATTAGGTTGAATGTATTGAAATTTTTAATTTTTGACTAAAGCATGGTGTTCTTAGGGTTATGAACTCACTTTGTCAGGAACCAGGAAGGAAATACTGCCGAACAAACTTTAGTGGACATTTTCTTTAAAACTATTACAAAGAACACTACATAAAACACATTAAAATACTTGTATATGGGACGAAACTTTGGGGATGATATTAGTGGTTACTCAGATGTCTCCAAAGGTTTTTTCCTCACTTTCAGGAGGCACTGATGATGGCTTAAGGCCGAAAGCGCTCTGCATTGAAGTTAAGATTATACACTTAATACAAAACTTTTCGTTTCTAAATTTTACAGATTTGTTTACTATGTTTTACCTACTTATCAATAATTATTGTAACAAACTTGATAGTCATTCCTGGTAAACAATAAAATTATGAGGATAAGTTTTAACGCGCTTTAGACACGAAAATTCTTGCTCATTTGACACAGACATGTAGGTGACAATCAAGTTGAATACGTAGGTAAATGCTCTGTTTACGAAATAAAATAAATCAAGTTTTAGTTGACTGAGGTATATGCTTCTTGGAAATATCACGCTTTTGGAGAGCCCGATACAATTTGCAATTCGGGTTTTGATTGTTTCCTAAAAATTAAATGATTGTCTAAAAAAAAAGAACTAAGAGCTTACATACTACATACATTTACTACCCGTGAGCCATGCATTATTTTGATACCATTAATTTTTTAACTATATTCAACATTTTAGGGGTTATCCGATCAGTGTTTTTAATTTAATTTGTTCATCTAATGACGACAATTTACATGTTACCTCATTTTTAACTTGGTTTTCCATGCCGTTTAGCTTCATTTTTTGGAATGCCCAAAAAGTATATTTTATTTAAATTTTAAAACACTTACCTGAGGTCCTAATCGTAAAAATAACATATCGAAAATTTTGTTTTTCAACAGGCAACACTCACTCATTTATTTTACACTAATTCATTCCTTTTTTTTGAAGAATAATCACAAAAACTACAAAAATATCCGATCGATATCATGGATTACCAAATCTTTCCTATCGATAATGAGTATTAGAATTAGACATAACCATAACCTTAAACTTAGCGGCAGGTACGGGGTTGCCAACCCTGGGTTTTAACTTCGATCATTGTTCGATACGTGGTGTATTATGTTTCGTTGCCTATCTTCAGGCCAGTCTTCAATACTGATATTCTTTTGCCGACCCCAGCCCCGGTTACTTGAAAATTAAAACAGTTTATTTTATGGCTGCTGTAATTTGTAGTTTGCGAGTTTGTCATCTGGGGTTACAAGGGCGATTTAAAAAGTGAAGCGGTTATTCGCTGGCAGTTTGAGAGACAATAAAATGCAAATTCATGTAGATAAATAATATATCATACTGTCTATTTTCTGTTTGACGCTACTTACTTTACTTTTAAATCCGTTTATTTCCCTATTGGTTATAATTCCAACTTAAACCTAATTAGTCTAACTATCCTAACTACTTATTTTAGCTAAAACTAATTAACAAGTTTTGGGCGCATATGGACCGTAAGCATACGGCTCACAATACGCCCAAGTGACCGATCATGCCCGGCGGCCGTTATTATGGCCTATGGGGTTATTGCCGACATTTAAGTACTGATTAACTCACGCGAATTCCGGCAGTGCCTTAACGGGTATTCTTAGGTACGGATCGCCATTTCAGCGGATACAATTTACTTACACTTTTTCGAGTCAATCGGTATACCAATGAAAAAGCATTCTGGGAAAAATGCTAAAATACCCAGTCAAAATATTTCAAGTACAACAGTTTATACTTGCCAGTGGCGGGTAATTCGAAGCACAGCAGCGGATGTCCCCTGCCCAACCGTCACGATGGTAGAGAGCGGCAATGATTTTGATGGTTGTCCTAGTAAGTGGGTCGGTAAAAGTCTCGTAAGTCTCTCCCACCGGCAATGTCAGAGTCTGTGGGCGTGCATTTCAGGCTGGATCTATGCCAAGTTTGGTGTGAACTCGGCGCAGTTCCAGCCTTAGTGCAAACTTTATTTACGCCATTATTTTATTTTCAATTTTTGTTTCTTTGTTCTTTGTACGTCCGTCCGTACATGTAGAAAAATTTTGTTTGTGTTTGTTTGTATTTTGCTGAAATGTTTGTCAATGTTTTATGAATTTATGAATTTTATTTATTGTCTATGTCTTTTTATTGCTGTTCTTGTTGATCATTTGCCAATAGGAGGTAGTATACTGGTAATTTGTAGTATAGTGGTTTATGTGTCGTGTTTTCGTCATTGTTAAGTCGTCTGTTTGTGACGTTTGTTGTCAGTGGTGAGTTATTCAGCTTGTAAGTGTAAAAGTTGTTTGAAATGTCACGTATGTGGTCAGTTATGTTGTTTATGGCCGCCATATGGTGCAGATCCGCGATCCTGGCGTATCTGTCAGATGACGTCACGCATCGCAGAATTTTATTCTCGAGTCTTAGCAGCCTTTGCTGCTAAGTATCCGAGGCACTGCACCATACGGGAGCACCGCCTCTCTGTTTGCCTCAAAATTGATTTCATCTAGTTGATTTGGGCAAAAAATTTATTATGAATCTTTGAGTCAGGTAAATACATTTGACATTCTTCTGGTCCTGGTTTGCTTATGCAGCATTTTATGCTAAGCAAAACTATATGAAGGAAAGTACCATCGACGTTGACTTACTTCCTGTATTGGGAACTCAATTTAAAATAATTGAAACCTCAAGCGATCAAATCTTCCGATTAAATTATTGACAATCAGTTTTTCAAGAGTTTCACCTGTTAAGAAAAATATACTTATTGAGATTAAAATCACATTCTTAATCGTACGTGCATTATAAATATTGTCACTAGTTTACTATAAAAAAGAAAGTAATTTTTTTTAAATTATCAGTACTCGTAAATCTGCAGAAGAAATGAAAGTCTTACTAGTGCTTACTGCTTTGGTGGCCTTCACCTTGGGTAAGATAATAAATCATTTATATTTTTAAATACGTAATACTAAATAGGACACACGGTTCAATTTCATTTAAATTGAAAGTAAGCGAAGACAGATTTATTCCACAGTAATTTGTGACTGATACATAAAGTTGATAGTTCTTTCATCAGGGCCGATTTATCTAGTAGTCTAGTAGAGAACAAATATTTATTTTAGTAAAGTACTATCCAGAAAATCTAACAATTTAACATTAAATATTTTAACTTGTATCTTGCATCGACAGCGAGCTTTCAGGCGAGTAAACGTGACATATAATCCGCTCATTCAATTTTGTCGGAGTTGGATCAGCCCCAAGGCTGGAGTATCAAGGAAGGCAACGCCGAGCTTCAGTGTGTAACAGTGCATGTAAATTCAACTCAGAAACAGTTGCTTCGGGCGACACTTTTTTAAAACAAAAGACGCCTTGAAATAAGGATGTGTTATTATACATTTAATACACCGAGTCACAAGAAAGTTATGAAGCAAAGTGCTGCTGGTAGCCTCTCTGCATCAAAACTGGTATTAGATCTTAATTTCGCATTTTAAATTCGGTGCAAATTCTGCAAATTAACCCCAAAGTTCCCTTATTGTAACAGTTTAATGTCGAGATGGTTTAAACGCTTTTCTTTTTCAGCTGAGGGTCAGTACAAGGCAGCATACATACCTCTAGCTGACGAGATTAGTTATGACTAGGGTTGAGCATTTATGCAAGTTGCATATTTTGCATATTTTGCATATTTTATGCAAAAATTCGAATTTTTGCATATTTTTTAAAAACTGGCTTATGTGTGCTGATTTTAAGTTATTTTATTATATTAAGTATATAATCGGAATCGCTATTATCAAGTAATGAATAATAGAGTTTGGGCCCAAGATATCACCTTAATTATACTAACAGGTAGGTATTATATTAATGGTGTTTAACAATTTACGATCCCTAATCCCTCGATTATTCTTTGAAGGTAGGATGGGCTCGAATTTAATTTGGAATTAAGGTAATATAATACTTAAAGTAAGAAAAATTTTTTAATTGTTTTGTTCGAATTCCAAGGCAAGATTAGGCATTTCGACAAGTAAACTATTTGGTTATGTTCTGTGTTTAGTACGGGTTAGATCGAGTGTTAGTTAAGTGTGAAAAAAGTTGCTTAAAAGTGTTTTTCCGAACTTAAACGTAAAATATGCCGAAAGTAAGCAGTGTTTCCATTTGGATAAAACCTTACAAAGAATTGTATCTCGATATGGATAAAGTCTACTGTACAGCCTGCGGAAAAATGGTTTGTATTATTGCTGTTATTTGTAGAATAAGTTGATATAAAAAAATACTTTTCCAAACTGAAAAAAATATCTATTGCAAGAAATGAATAATAATATGATTTTAATACAAAATTTCGCGCTTTGATAAAAAACCATTAATCTCATGTCATGAATATTCTATAAGAACTTGAAATAAATGATTTGATTACTCCCTTTGTTAAAAGTAATTTAATACTTGACCCAAGACACACATTTCTCTTCAGACAAATAAACTATTTTCGTCTGTGTTGAGCAAGCCTAACTTTTGCTCAATTTGGTTGCAGGTTGCATGCGAAAAGAAATTTCAAATCGACCAACATGTGAAAACAGCTTCCCATGCCACTAAGGTACGAAAAATAAAAGTCCCTGGCGAGAAAGTGCAATTATCTTTATCCAAATGTTTTGAACTACCCTCTAGAAAATTAAGTGAACAAGAAGTGTTCAATGAAGATCTTTGCCGTGCGCTGGTGGCATCAAATATACCATTGGCAAAATTGTCAAATGACAATTTTCGTTCGTTTCTACAAAAATATTGCAAAATTAATATACCAAGCCAGACAACTTTGAGAAGAAATAATATAGACTCTTTATATTTAATGGTGCTGACAAAAATAAAAGAAGAAACTTCAAATAATTATTTTTATATTTGTATGGATGAAACCACAGTTTCGTCTGGGCGTTATATGGCTCATCTAATAATTGGAGTTCTTACCGAAGAATCTCACTCAAAAGGATTTTCAATTACCTCCAAGCAGTTGGAAAAAACGAACGCTTTAACAGTGACTAGGTTTATACAAGATGCATTGGCGCACTTCTTCCTTCCTGATGCTATTCCCATTGAAAAAAAGTTGCTTTTTCTGTCAGATGCTGCACCTTATATGATTAAAGCAGGACAAAATTTAAAAATATTCTATCCAAAGATAATTCATGTAACTTGTTTGGCGCATGGTATTAATAGAGTGGCAGAGGAAATTAGAAAACACTTCCCACTTGTGAACGAATTAATATCAAACATGAAAAAAATATTTCTTAAAGCACCACTAAGGATTCAATACTACAAAGAAAAACTTCCTGGCGTCCCACTTCCCCCTCAGCCAGTAATAACAAGATGGGGTACTTGGTTGGAGGCAGCTTTTAACATTGAAAATGTTTATATTATCGCACGGGCACGTAGTATGGGTACGGAATTCGAAATTCTTGTGTTGCATTTGTCCCTGACGTCACACCGAGTTAAATGATCGGGATCAGACCAAGTCGACAGTAATCGTATGGTTTCGCTGGAGCAGTCAGCGGGTGCAGTTGGCGTTCGCGATCGAGCGTAGCATCGTAACAATCGGCTGCCGCGGCTGGAGCGCGCTTCAGATCATATTCGTATTTCGTAGTAAAAGCGCTTATGTATGACCTAAGATGAACGCCGATAACATTAGTTGCATGCTGTTGTTGGAGGAAGAAGACGAAAAGGAGATGTTAGCCCAAATTCCTCCATTTCGACAAACGTCATATTAACACTTGAATTTATACTATAGGTACCATATTTAAATCAAAGCTGCAGCATACCAAGTAAACAAATCAATTTGATTAAGACGTCAAAGTATCAAAGCATTTTAAAATTGTATCATTAGTTGGTATATCCGAAAAAAATATCAAAATTAGAAAAAAGTCAGTGGCGTGCATTTTAACATTGAAAATGTTTATATTATCGCACGGGCACGTTAGTATGGGTACGGAATTCAACAAAATTCTTGTGTTGCATTTGTCCCTGACGTCACACCGAATTAAAATGATCGGGATCAGACCAAGTCGAGAGTAAACGTATGGTTTCGCTGGAGCAGTCAGCGGGCGCGGTTGGCGTTTGCGATCGATCGTAGCAATCGGCCGTCGCTACAAGGTGGTTTGGCTGGCGCGGCTGGAGCAGCGCGTTTCAGATCATATTCGTATTTCGTAGTGGAAGCGATTATCTATGATTTATAATGAACGCCGATAACATTAGTTGCATGCTGTTGTTGGAGGAAGAAGACGAAGAGGAGATGTTAGCACAAATTCCTCCATTTCGACAAGCGTCATAGTAACACTTGAATTTTTACTATACCATATTTAAATTAAAGCTGCAGCATACCAAGTAAACAAATCAATTTGATTAAGACGTCAAAGAATCAAAACATTTTAAAATTGTATCATTAGTTGGTATATCAAAATATCAAAATTAGAAAAAAAGTCAGTGGCGTGCATTTTTTTGTCAATAATATCCGTTGAAGTGTTTCCCGGGACGCCACTGGACTTTATAAATTTAATCTAGTTAGGGCTAATTAGGCCTCTTATCATTATGAATGACGGTACCAAATTGCAATAAAATCGGGAAAAGGATATTTACAGAAATAAAAAAAAAAAGATTCTTTTAAAAAAACTTTAACACTCTGTACATCAAAACGGGGCAACTCCGGACACATATTCAGGTTAGATCAGGTTAGCACTTCTGAAACACCCTGTATACAATCAAATACAACGGTCAAAAACACAAATATTTATATCAAAATATTGATAACAAACAATAACACCAAACGATACAATGCAATAATGCTAAAATCACGGGTAAACTAAATTCGACCCTGTCGCCCAGGGCCTTTTAGTTTTATTGCCGCTTGACCAATCGAAATAGAGTTACGGTTGTCATTAAGTACTGATCAATATTTCCTTCGTATGCATAATCTTGGATTTGAATATGGTATAGGGTAGACTGGGGCAAGTGTAAAAATGGGGTAAGTGGAAAATCAGAGCGCCAATCAGGCAATTGTGAAAGTTTACTTGTCTATGTGGTTCGAGGCAACTAACTATACGTTAGCGCTGTTGAATTATCTACTCCCGGCGAGTTACCAGGTGTTTTTTTCTTTCTGAGTAGTCATTTGTAACATAACCTCCGAATCGGTCCGTTGAATAGTGTGTGATATCTCCATAAAAAATTGGTCAAAGGTAAAAACTTATAATATACTTTTAGTTTTATTGCATTTTCTTATGTTTAGTCAATTGTTGTAGCTTTAAAATCCTATATACCGACCAAATCTAAAAGCGGTTTTTACTCACGAACAGGTTTGCACTTCCCCATAAAAAACATAATGTGGGGCATGTGTGAAAGTTGTAATGGGGAAAGTGTAAAGGTTAGTTTACACTTGCCCCATTTTCCTGGGAATGCTATAGTTTATTGGCACTGACACTTAAAGCTTTTATTCTTTACAGAGAGTTGACGTCATGGTACGAAATTATAGAAGAAAGTCCGATAGGGCTGCCTATGGGGAGGAGCAATTAAATACTGCAGTAAATGCCGTCAATCAAGGTCAATTAACCATGTCGATGGCTAGTACCGAATTCAGAATCCCATACATTACAATCTACTGTAGAATAACTGGCTGCCGCCGTGGCGAAAAAGCAAGACACAGGGCCGACCTCCAATACTTTCTTGGTAAGATAAGTGTCAACTGGCCGAAAATATAAAAACAATGGAGAAGTGGGGATATCGATTAATTTCAAGAGAGCTTCAAGAAAAAGTCCGGGACTTTGTAACTTTAAATAATATTCCCAATCCTTTTAAGAACAATATGCCAGACACAGACTGGCTAATAAAGTTTAAACAACGTCACTCTTTGAGCATGAAGAAACCACAAAGCTTAGAGTACTGCAGAAAGAAATCTACGGACCCATTCATAATAGACCAATATTTTGTTTTATTGGAAAAGGCTATATTGGAGTTGGGTCTTCAGGATCGTCCTGAATGTATTTACAATTTAGATGAGACTTCACTGTGTACAGATCCTTCTCGTCTTAAAATTGTTGGCGTGAAAGGCAACCCCTCTTCAAGCATTATTGCTGGATCGGGCAGAGAAAATATAACCGTCCTGGCAGGAGCAAGTGCTAGTGGTAGAAAATTGCCACCATTGATAATATTTAAATGCAATAACATTGATAATATTTAAAGGCAATAATATTGCTGGATTACAGAAAGAAATGAAGACTTCTTCAAAGACACCGTAAATGCAGCCAGCGCCAATGAATGGATGACCTCCGAAATATTTAGAAATTACTTTCTAAAGACTTATTCCTTTGGTTCGTGATCAGGCACCAATTATTGTTATATATGATGGGCATGTCTCGCATGTGGATTGCTTATTAATTCAAGCCGCAAGAGAAGAAAATATTCATATACCTAAACTAAACTTAAACGCACGTTTAACTGAAATGAATCCCGAAAGACTGTCAATTTTTAACAAGGCTAAAAAAAGACTATAGGAGTATAATACGCCTCAAGCACTGATGCCCATATCCAAGTAAATAATCGGCATTTGCTGATCTCTATAAATCCTAATGTTTGTAGATATTCGGATCGCCATTCTCGAATTCTACTGGATTCCATTAAAACTTGTCTTTTGTTAATTTTTTTATATCTAAAACCCATGTGTTGAATACACTTCCATAACGTTGTTCTGTCACATTTAACGCCGGTTTAATCTTTTTCAGGCATCTTAATTGAATTATCTAATGTAGGCACGCTTTGTTCCTCGTATAACTGGTAAATTTTACGCCGTATTATGTCTTGATCACTTTCATCTACCTTCGAGAAAATGCCAGTATCGGTTCTTTTTTTCCTCGCTAAAATGGGATTATTCACAATTTTTCATACAGTTGATGTTGGAATTTTTATTAATGTGGCCGTTTCTCCTAACGCTGCTTGCTTGCTGACCGTACGTTCAATGAGAGTTGAATAAACATTGTTTAAAACTTCCTTAGTTTCCACAGAAAAGTGTTTTCTGCTTTTCGCCGGGGTTATCTCCTGAGATACATTGGGCTCACACATATTTTCCAAGACTCACACACGATTAAACAAACGCTGTATTACACACGAAGTAAGAATAATTACTAAGCTTAAAACTAACTAGAGTGGCTATATATACAGTCTTTAGAACATAATTTGTTTTATGGGATTAACCCTATCATTTTGAATCGGGTAAGAATCGGTTTAAAATAACCAAACTATTACTTTAATAATGAAATTACGTCTTCCGGATTTGCAGTATATTACTTTAAGGCATTTTTTAAGTACGGACCATAATTTACCTGCATTTATTCATTCATTCATTGTTAGTTTATGGCCACCCTTGGATAATCCCATTCAAAGGCAAAGGTGTAACTTTCTTGTATCTCTGGACAGGCTTTACCTCGCTACCTCCAATATAGGAAGCCACAATCCTAACGTCTATAACGGATCTGACTACGATTTAATATCACTTAACGCCCAAAGTCTCAGCGACGATAAAGCTAGCTTTTTACAAGCTGAATACATACATAACAAAGTAAATTTTATTTGCATTTCTGAGACTTGGTTACGCAATGACGAGGTTGACTTTGCTAAGTTTAATGATTTTACTGTGGGGTCTTCATTTTGTAGAAGTCAACACAGAGGCGGCGGGGTCGCCATATGGCATAGAAATTCATTACAGATAACTGATCTTACTTTAAGAGAATTTTGTCGTGAGAGAGATGTGGAGGTTTGCGGTATTGCGTGGACAGTTCCTCTTGGTGGTCCAGATGTCTGCGTATTGTCCTGCTATCGATCTCCGACAGGCAGCTTGACCGTTTTTGTGCAAACCATGGAAGCGATTTTAGAGAGTATTTACAAGAATGGTCTTATCATCGTTATTTGCGGTGATATTAATATGGGGCCTACTGTGAATGGTAAGTACTTTGCCGATTTACAACATATTTTTGAATCCTACAATGTTATATCTAAGGTCGATGGGCCCACCAGGGTTGTAGGTGAGCGTGGGTCAACGATCGATCACATATTCACTAATTTACAATGCAATGCTCCAGTGCTGTGTGATACTTTAATTTCTGATCATAAAATACTGTTATTTAAGTCTGATACTCTTACAAATAATCACAGCCCCAAAGAATTGCTTATAAAAAGACACTTTAGCAAACATAACATTAGCACATTCTGCAATCAGCTAAGGAGTGAAAGGTGGAATGAGGTCTATACGGAAAATAACTTTAATGTCAAGTTTGATTCTTTTTACAATACCTACTTACATTATTTCAACTCATCTTTTCCGCTGTCAAAATCTTCATCAATGAACCAAAGCAAATCATGGGTTAATCAGGAAATAAAAATCTCTAGCGAAAACTTAAAAAATCTTTTTTATTTACAAAAACAATGTGAAGGATTAAGAGTCAATTACAAAAGGGCAAGAAAGGACCACTATGCACTGATTAGAAACCGCAAGAAAGAGTTTTACAGTAACTTAATATTTAACGGCGATATGAGTAGCCAAAGCAGGGTCACCTGGAAAGTTATATCGCAACTAAACGGAACAAACCGGGCTGACAAAAATATAAAATTAAAAATTAATGATGAGTTAACTGAAGATCCTACTCTCATTGCTAACGAATTTAATAGATTCTTCATAAACGCCCCTCTTGAGGTTATAGCGGGTATCCCCAGACACGATCCTGGACATAATCGTACTAATGTTCCAAAGTCGACTGTCGACCACAGCATGGGATTTGTTCCGTTTAGTGAACCAGAGATTTTAACGATTGTAAATAATAAAATTAAAAATAAAATGTCTTCGGGTCCAGATGATATACCTGTAGGTTTATTTAAAAAATCTTCCCAATTTATGATTCCAATATTAACTCACCTAATTAATTGCTCAATAGATTCTTCAACATTTCCCGAAAGGCTGAAGACCAGTAAAATTGTACCAATTTTCAAAAAGAGTGATCGAGCGTTGGCCGAAAATTATAGACCTGTGGCACTTTCGTCATGTTTCTCAAAAATATTTGAACAGTGTATGCTGTCCCGATTGATGGATTACCTGAACAAAAATAAAATTTTGGTCGAAAATCAGCATGGCTTTAGGTCATCGCATTCCACGATTACAGCGATAGATGTTTTTTATAGGAGGATCATCGATGTGTTGGAGGCGGGTGAGTGTCCTGCTGGGCTCTTTTGCGATCTTAGCAGGGCTTTTGACTGCGTCAGACACGATCTTCTTTTAAGTAAGCTTAAGGGGTATGGTATTAGAGGAACCTTGCTCGAATGGTTTCGATCATTCCTCTCATACAGAACACAATTTGTCGAGATAGCTCATGTTCTGGGTAATAATAAATCAACCTTTCAATCCACAAAGACCAGCGTGGGGATAGAAGTACCACAGGGGTCAATTCTGGCACCTGTCCTGTTCCTGCTCTACATCAACGATCTGCCTCGTTGCCTCAAGGATTGTTTTGTCACGATATTCGCCGACGATACATCGGCGCTGGTTTCAGATAAACAGGAAACCCTGGTGGAGGAAAAATCAAATGCTCTACTTCGGGATCTGGCAGCTTGGTTTAGCCTCAACTCACTATATCTAAACATCGATAAAACTTGTTATTTGCGATTTCACTGTCACCAAAATCGTAATAACTTGGATCTTGACGTGGCTATGGACGAGGTTGGTCTGACTAGAAGTATCTCCACAAAGTTTTTAGGACTGACGATTGACGACACCCTAACATGGAATCAGCACTGCGCCACCCTTATTCCCAAAATCAATTCGGCCTGCTTCCAGATTAGAAATCTTAAGCGGGTTTTTGGTGTTGATGAGTTAAGGATGTTCTACTTTGCTCAGATCGAATCTCGTTTGTCCTATGGTATACTTTTTTGGGGGGCTAGCTCTATGATGGGTTCAGTTTTCGTGTCACAGAAGCGCGTCATTAGAAGTATGGCTGGCGTTGGGGGACGGCGGTCTTGCCGGGGTCTGTTCACGCAATATGGCATACTTACGGTCCTCGGACTGTATATCCACAAGTTACTTATATACACGTTTATGAACAGAGCAAGCATTAATACAAATAGTTCATTTCACTCATATCCTACTCGTTTTAAGGACAGATTGTTAATGCCTCAGCGTCGTCTCTGTGTGACTGATAAATCTCCATTTGTTATGGGAATAAATGTATTTAACAGACTTCCCAATAATTTAAAATCAATTACATCCTTAAATAAGTTTAAGGCAAAGACCAGGCAGTATCTCATTGACAAGTGCATTTATAACCTCAATGAATTTTGATTGATTTGAGCTGTATACGATTTATTGTTTTCTGTTTTTGTATTTAATGTGATATTGTATTTTATTCTTCGTTGTTTTTGTTCTATTTATTGTACTTATAGTGTACCTTTCTATTGACATGTCCTATAATACTATATGTATTCGACTGGATAAATAAATTATTTTATTTTTATTTTTTTTACCTTTGTTATTAAGACTATATAATATTCCTAAGAAATAATATTAAATATGTTACTATTTGATCCTCATTAATTACTCTCTCCCAATTTCAAAGATAATAGGGCTGCTGAAGAGTATTTTGAGCTCTACTATTTTTTCTTTGCATTATTGTTTTAGAGTAAAATGTATTTCATGTGCCAAACTAAAATAGGGGCATTCTTCGCAAAATTTAATTAATAGTGATACATATAGCTCAATTGCAATTATAAAAAAAAGTAGATAAATCCAAGATAATAATTTAGAGCAACCCCTTCTTAAATCATAGAGCAATACTTATATCTTATTCAATAACAATTTAAAACTTGACAAATATTCTTGAATCTAAAATCTAAAGAACTCCATTAGGCAAATTTAAATAGCATATTAAGATAATTATCATAATTTTTATAGAAAAATAATATAGTTTCAAAAATATTCGAATTACTAGCCAATATCGATTTCAAAAATACGTACGGCATTACAAAACTCATATTTATATTACGGAAAGCCGTAGTGTGGAGACATAATTCACAATGGTAAAACTGGTGAATAAATTTAATAGAGTATGAAAAATAATTTTTCCTTCTGCATTTTGTCTAGATCTACAAAAATTATATTACCAGTGATAACAATCATATTGATAATTAAATTCCAGTAAATGTCGTCAATCTCCAATATTTATACTGTCCGTAGAACATTCCACACTTTTGTGAGAATTACCGAAAATATTTAACTTTGTAGAATTAGGTTTATATCGACATATCGATGCTCCCTTTAACTAAAATATTGAAATGTTTCTGTCTTTTCCGGATATACCGGAAGTAGCTATTAGCTTTAGACATTGTGACTGAGGGCGAAATGGAGAAAATCAGTTGCTCACAAACATTTATTTAAAAAAATCATAAAAACGATAAACTAATCAGAAAAGAACATCAGGTTTATACAACAATAAGTTCAGTTCGTGCGAAAATTTAAAAAACAGTTAGGGCCGCTTGCGAAACACAAGTGCACATTACATTTTACGCAAAAAGTGTGCGATCTTCCTTTACAATTCTCCATTTTGCAACGCGTACTCTCTTTCTTTTCGTCTATTTTCGGAAAATGACCATAATTATCATACCGTAATTCATTATACGGCCTTGCCTTTGTTTTCATTTTCTTACATTTTTGTATGTCCTTGTCTTCTTCATATGATGGTCTGCCTCTCTTTGGTGGATCTTTGTGTAAAATAAGATATTGGCCAATGCTCATTCTAAAGTCCCACAAATCCAGGATTTTGTTCTTCTTTGCATCTAGCTGTTGAGCTTGTTTCCTATATTCCAACCACGAATTTACTATAGCCATATCTATAGCATGTGTTATCATGCGCACGGTTTATTTTCTGGAACGTCTATAGGATGTGTCAACGCTTAATAAAAAATCTAACTTCTCCACATTACCCATATTTGTATTGTAAAGCGATATAGCTTCCGGTCGTGGCACATTTATATAATCCTTAGATGTTTTATTCCATCTCTTGCAAATATCTGCAAAATTTGAATCCACTAGCGCAGGTTTTTTATCGTACCATTTGGTAAAACCTATTCCATCTTCGCTAACGGCCACATCAAAACTACCCCTGCCACTGTTTTTCAGATCTTTGTCAATTGTTAGTGTTGGTCTACAAAACCTGTCCACCCTAATTGTCCCCACAGCCATTATAGATTTATTGTTAAACCATTGGAAGGGATGATAAGAACTGAAAAAATTACCAAAATACAAGCCGTGGTGCTTTTCTTCGATTCTTTCTGCTAGTTGCATAACAGTTCCTGTCCCTTGTCCAAATTGTGCATATGTTTGTTTTATTTCGGTTTCGGCACCTTGATAGATAATGAAATCGTATATAGTTTCAGATTGTCCGGCCAATATCCATACTTTGCACCATCTTTTTGGTTTATTTGGAAAGTACTGCTTTATATTGATCTGTCCCTTGAACGGAACAATTTGTTCATTGACGCATAAATTAGTTTTCGTTTGAAGTTCCCTGCAACGATTTCTAATAGAATTATATATATCCCGAACCTTTCACAAGCGATCTGTGTTATC
Source organism: Polydrusus tereticollis (assembly GCA_963920685.1). Taxonomy (NCBI): domain Eukaryota; kingdom Metazoa; phylum Arthropoda; class Insecta; order Coleoptera; family Curculionidae; genus Polydrusus; species Polydrusus tereticollis. The sequence goes on from OY987330.1 coordinate 48,794,728, forward strand.
CCTCTTGCTATAATATCTACTAAGTAGATGGTATTGCGCAATTTAGAAAAACAATTAAATGTCATATTGTCTTTTATAACTGAAATACCTATAACTTGATCTCAATAGAGTCTGGCTCTTGGGAATTTCAGGTTTCCCATAATAATGTGAATCGCTACAAATTGTTTTATTTCATCTTTGTTAGATAGAAGAAATCGAGGTATATCTTTTTGAACTGCATATAGATTAGTCATTTCTGATATCTGCTAAAATAGGGTGCCTGGGAGGTATTTCATAAAAAACTGGATAGGGGCAGGTAATTCTACTACTTCTGCTTCTTCTGGAACAAACCGGTTCATTGGCCTTGTAAGATATGTTACATTATTTTTCCATCTAATGTCTTCTTTACTACTTGTTAGATTGAACTCCTTGCAAAAAGCCTAATTTCAATATCTTCTTTGTACCTACCCTTTTCTCAGTGCTTTGATTTGAATTTTGTTTTGTTTCCCTGTCCTCAAACAATGATTGCTTCACCATTCCTTCATTCGTACGCAGTTCATTCGCTTCACGTTCTAAATTATGGTTTTCTAATAGAGGTGTTATGTTCTCTTCGACCAACGCATCAAAAACAGTTTCCTCTATTTTGTCAACTTTGTCAAGGGTGTTATTGTCACGAGCTTCGAAGTCGCTGAGATCTGCTATATTGTTTGCTTCATCGTCATTCGATAAACCCAATATTATCGAGTCATCGTCTTTCGTAAGGTATTCTAGAAGCTGCTCGACAGTCAAGGGTCTTTCCCATTTTTTTTTGTTTACTAGTTGATGGCAAATCTCCCATTTCATCAGGTCCTGCAAAAAAAATACATCGGTATTTTTTATGAAATTATTAAAGTTATTTTATCCATTGAGGTGAATATAGAAATTCAAACTATATTTTAAGGTATTTTAAATAAAATTGTTTATTATATAACATAAGCACAATAAAGCAATGCTATTAACTTACCTAGGCCAATAATTATTTGCACAATTTTAAAGTTTTATTCAATAAAAATCGATTTCACAACACACGCCTGTTTACAACCTGTCAAAACTCTCCTAATCGTGCTCTGCCGTATGTTTACTATAAGTTGACCAAAGCGCTAATTGATGGCTCGGTATGTTTCCAATGCTTTTCTTATGAATGTGCCTAGGCATCGACACAATGACTTGAGCGATACCAAAGAAGCTTATAATGTAAGTTTCTTTGGAGATACTAATGCTTATTTTTTCAATAGCTTGTATTGAAAATCAATGGTGTGTAGTAGGTAAGGATACACTACAGGCAGCCGGCCCGCCAGCTGCAAGCTATCTAACCCGGCCTAGACGGCGTACCTTTGCAGGTGTTCTTTTTGGAGGGCTTGGCAGGTGTTCAAACCCGAGCTCTTCGCGGCGTCAGAATACTACGTAACCTGAATCAACGAAATGTCACACACGTGTTCTAACGTGTTTGACCTTGAATGACCTTTGTCGCACACGTGTGCGAACCTATTTGACCTTGAATAACCTTCGCTTTGTGTACGTGTGAATGTGTGCGATTGTCTGTCTGTCTGTCTGTCTGTCTGTCTGTCTGTCTGTCTATCTGTCTGTCTGTCTGTCTGTCCGTCTGTCTGTCTGTCTGTTTTTGGCGCTATGAAAGCATACGTATAGGTGTATAGGTGTTTTATGTCCCCGACTATGTACACAAGCCGGTTTTTACCAGACAAACTATGCAATTGTAGACTACGTCGTAAACCTGTATGAACCTATTAATCTTCTAAGTGCGCAATAACTTTTTGTAATTATTACATTTTTATGTTTCTCCATTTACACTGATTGTCTACCAAATATTTAAATACCTATTCAAACTTAAGTATGCCTCTTCTTGGAGGTATAATATTATGCGGGGTTAACTTTGAAATAAACTTAAAAACGGTGTGGTCGAAACGAAACGACCTGATTTGGCGCTCGAAGCGATAGAAAAGCACATAAATTGGTGGTGCGAAGCAGGGGCTGGGCGGGCGTCTTTGGAAAATCTCGTATACTTCCATGTGACTTTGGCCAACAATGGTCGATGAGTAAAGGGCGTGGGAGACCAAATTCTAAATGCCCTACGGTGTTTAGAGGTCGAGTCCTTCACCTTATTTCTTTTACAAATCTTAATGATTACAAAATACCGTCGCACACGTGTGCCTTCAAGGCAAGGGTATTTCAGGTCGAGGGGAAAGGGAGCGGGAGACCAAATGACGTACCTACCGTGTTTCAAGATCATATCCTCTAGCTTTTTCAATGATTACAAAATACCTTCGCACACGTGTGCAATCAAGGTCACGTTGATTCAGGTTACGTAGTATTCTGACGCCGCGAAGAGCTCGGGTTTGAACACCTGCCAAGCCCTACAAAAAGAATACCTGCAAAGGTACGCCGTCTAGGCCGGGTTAGATAGCTTGCAGCTGGCGGGCCGGCTACCTGTAGTGTATCCTTACCTACCGTGTGTAGTGGACGCGATGACTGAAAGGGTAAAATTCGAATTTTAACTGTATCACAAATATTATAATTATGCACTAAAGATCTTCTTTATTTTAGTTGGGTACTCACTGCCGCTCACTGCACATCTCAATTCCCTGCTAACGACCTTAGAATTGTAGCTGGTATTTTACTGTTGAATGACCCTGCAAGTGTTGGATTACAAATCAGGGATGTCGCCACATACATTAATCATGAAGGATATCCTGGGTAAGAAGATTGTTTAGATCAGAAATTTTATAGTCCATGGAAGATCACAACAAATATCTCGACTATTTAATTTAATCGCATTTTTCTTTTTTAACACATAGTGGTGTCCAGGTATCAGCCAATGACATCGCTTTGCTTCAATTGAGTGCTGCGCTAGTATATGGAGTAAGCATTCAACCCATCCCTCTTCCACAACAAGGACAAGAAACGACTGGTTATGGTGTTCTTTCTGGTTGGGGTCTACTACAATCCGGCAGTTCAACTCCAAACGCATTGCAGTTCGCTAACTTACCAATTGTACCTCCAAACGGTAAGTCAATTACTTCACCTCTGATTTTAAAGTAGTATATTAAATCGACATGTTTTAAAAATTCCAATTAGTTTTGAATTTATACAGCGTGCCAAGAAAAGTTCTAGACATATGGGAATTTTCTTTATTGTTCATTTTACGAAAAAAAAGTTATTCTTTATAAAAAGTTCTGCTTGATGCGCAAATAATATTGGCATATCAAAACTTAGATATCATGTACAGGGCGGCAAAAAAATATAGAAACACAGAATTGCGTTGGGAGGGAATTACCCTCAATTTTTATTTTAGATCAAATTGTTATAAGAAAACTTTACTAAGGACAACAAAACGTGGTCAGATACAATTTTTCGTTGAAATATTTTGATTTACAGGGTACCATCAAAAAGCCTTTGCAAAATATTTTTTAGTTTTATTTCTTTAACAGTTACCTGCAACAACTATGTGCAATACTATAGTAACGAATATTGACATGTTAGTCAAAAATTACTTCCTTTTTTCGACTGATTAACAAGAGTTGTTCGTTAGCTTCGTCATGACTGTAAAGTTAACGCCGCAGGTGAAAATATAAATTGTACTTATCGTCGGAGATCAATATAAACTTATTAGGGAAGCCGCATTCATATTGAATACTAGACACCCTGACAAAATGGTATGTGGCGCCACTATAGCAAACGTAAAGAATAAATTTAAAGCTACTGGTTCCGTCGAAAATGTATTTAAGAAACAACACAAGAAATGGTCCACAACAGAAGCAAAGCTACTCAATGTAATGCAAGCGGTAATCGAAGACCCGAAAATTTCATTAAGAAAATTGTCGAAAACTATTTCAGTTGACGTCAAAAAATCTACTGCTAGTAATATTTTAAAAATAAATAAATTTCATTCACATAGACCGAAATACATTCACACGCTTCTTCCTAGAGAAGAGATTTTGAATCCCGTTTCCTATTTTGCGCGTGGTTCCAAGGCAAGTGTGAAGTTGATCCTTTTTTTGCAAGAAAAATGTTATTTACAGATGAAGCCATGCTTACTTCCAACGGCGTGGTATGCTCTCAAAATTGTCGGTGGTGGAGTGACAACAATCAAAATTTTATAATCGAATGCCGTAGTCAATATTCATTTAAAACCAATGTTTGGTGTGGCATTTTTAATGATCGGATCCTTGAACCATACTTCTTCCGACAAAATATGAATGCTGCCATTTACCTGGACTTCTTAAGAAACCAGTTGTCTCAGTTTCTTGACGAACTGCCACTACAACAAAAAGTGCCCGACCGAAACGTTTGCCTATTTCGTAGGTTGCTGGCCTCGGATACTAGACCCCATGGTCCGACACCTCAAACGGCGGCAACCTCCCGTTGGGCAGCAACGAGAGTAAACAGTGTTTAGTCGCGGGATCCTAGGCCGAGCCACCGCTGGATTCCCAGTTACAGGTTTAATCCCACTGTCATAGACAAGAGGCCCCGGTGTTGGCTTGCCCTCTCTCCGTACACGAACCGAATAGACACTGCTTGCAGACTCCTTGTACAGAGTTTAAGCCCTCTGTGATGGCGCCGACGACTCCACTCGCAGAAACAACACGATGCGCGACACCCACATGTCACGCCAAGGCGCCTACGGCTTCGCAGTCGCCGGCCGGGATTGGTTACCCGTCTAAAGGGCACTGCACATGGTGGGTTATCGGCTTCCCCACATGTCGCCCTCGAGGTGAACACACTAGCGCCGTCCACGGCCCCTGCGAGGCCAACCCGTCAGGGGGGCATCTGTAGCTCGCCAGATGGGACTCCCCCCTTCCCGCAGTACTCGTGTTAGGCTTCCAAGATGTTGCCATCAGGTCGCCCTCCCTTGACGAGTCACGGGACGTTCAAGAGCAAACCGGGGATTCACTCTCGAACTACCACACATCTTGTACTGGACGAGACTGCGAACTTTTCCCAGGGTAAGGTCTGGAGTCGTAAGCACGTTCATGCTGCCAGTTTTAAGGGGTAAACGTCGTGTCTAATCTGCACCCTGGCTAATCTCGGATACTAGCTGCGATCCTCTGTGAGTTCACTTCGGATGCATCCGACACCTCAAACGATTGCCAGGCCGTTTACCCGTCATTTGAGTTAAATGGGTCATTTTAACTTCATATTTTTATCAATACCTGACCAAAACTACATAATGACGCCATATATCCGTCACATATAATTTATGACTCAAAATAATGTACAAAAGAAAAAGTATTGTCGAATTACATTGCTTATAGTCTATTTCAGAAAGGTGTAGAGTAATAAAAGCTCATTAGGTATGCAAAGGGACTACAGAGTGACCCATCGAATATTTAAGCTACTTTTAGAATTTGGCATTGATATCATTGCAAAACTCTTTCTTTTCATCAAGTGCAGGTAGTACCACCCGGGATTGGGTCAATTTAATTTAGTGATGCCGCCGAGACGAGAAATTCTCGTGTCTCGTCTCGTCTCGTCTCGTCTCGACGAGACGAGAGTAAAATTTTTTTCTCGAGAGAAGTCACGAGACGAGACGAGAGAAGACCGTTTCTCGTCGAGAAATTTCTCGTTTTTTCTCGAATTTTCTCGAGTTTTTCTCGAATTTTCTCGAATTTTCTCGTTTGTTAGAACACTGAATTTTAGGTATCTCCTAATATATAGACAGAATAATAATGTGTTTAACGTTCTCACTCTATCGTATTGTGAAGGCATTTACCTTAAAAGAGATATTCAAGAGAACAGAATCCAATTGTCTAGCCTCTTTCTTCTGTCTATGGTTAGTAGTTGACATCTTTAAATAATTAACCAAATCTGAAAGAAAGCATTTTCGATTGAAAACGTTGTAGCGGCGGTGATCTTAAACCAATTACAGTTTACATTGTATAACTCATATGTAAAAGAAGGACACAATAATTATCTAATGTTACCGTGATTTAGTCCGAATATTTCATAAACTATGAGAGATTGATATGTCAAATAGGGCATTTTCGGAAATACTTCTTTAAGTTCTTTCTCTTGCACTTTCTATTAATGTAATAAAAAAATTAAGGTTTTTCCCCGGATGACATTCTGGGCTGATCCCTTTATTTAGTCGAAGATTTTCCAAACTATTGCAGTTAATTATGCCCCGAATTATGCCAAAAAATAAATAATAAAAGAAGGGTAGTTCCATTATGAATCAATTATTATTATTATAAATCGTTCTCCATTCTGTATCTTTTACCACCCCGTATATTTTGGACTGAAAATACCTTGGTGCCAAGCCTATTACATTACGTGAATTATGTCTTATGGCCGCTTGCAATATTTTGTTGATCTAAGAAAAATAGTTTCTAAGTCACATGCCTAACAAACCGACTTATATTAAACCCTTCTGCGAGACGACCAGATACTTTTAAATGTTTAAGATTCGTATAAAAAAATATTTTTTATGATTCCCTACTCACGAGAAAAAACGAGACGAGACGAGACGGGACGAGACAATGGCACTCTCGAGCGAGAAAAACGCGTTTCTCGTCGAGACGAGATAAAAAAAAATTCTCGCCTCACGAGACGAGACGAGAATGGGCCAATTCTCGTCTCGTCTCGTCTCGCGGCATCATGAATTTATGGGTTTTGCCTATTGTTATCCATTCACAAACACTGAAAATGGTGTGACAAAGGCGTGCCGGTAGGACATTGGTAAAAATGAAAGAATTTTATTTTAACATAATTAAAATTAGGCATTATGTACACAGTATTAGCTACACTTATTTTTTATTAAACATTTTTAAAAAAATACATTATACAGAAATTAAATTATACTCGTAAAAATTATAATAAATTAACTTATACTCGTAAAAAGGAAAGAATTTTATTTTAAAAGAATAAAATTTAGGCATTATGTACATAGTAGTAGGTACACTTATTTTTTATCAAACATTATAAAAAAAATACAAAATACATTAGGTATACATAAATTAAATAAAAAAAAATCAAAATATTCTTCGTCATCTGAGGAACTGTCATTTCCTCTTGACGTTATAATTAACGGGTCGACGCCGACGGTTTGATCGATCAGGTGGTCAAGATCCCACATTTTCTCCTCTTCTTTAATGACATGATGAACTGCTTTTTGTCAGTTCTCTGGTGTCACTTCCTTAGTGTTGTGTTGTGTCTTGCTACAAATCCTTTCACTTGCGCCCATATAGTTCTGCAGGATTTAGTTCGCAATGACATGGCGGTGTGCGCAGCACAGTTACACTATGTTTTTCTGCTATATCTTCCACGGCATATTTCATAACACGATGTTCGTGTAAATTTTCTATAGCTAATAGTTTCTTCTTTATCAATTTATCTTCAAATTCAATACTTTTGGTGGTTAACCAGTCGATAATTTCTTGTTTTCTCCAAGATGAAGTTGGAGTCTTCTCTGTGCGTCGTGAATGATAGTTTGCGTTATCCATAACTACCACTGAATCACCTGGAAGATACTTTATCATTTCACCAAAATAGTCCTCAAAAACATTACAATTCATGTCCTCGTAGTAATCTCCCGTATTGAACGACTGAAAGGTTAGCACACGCACATTTTGGTACTATATAACCTTCATTAATCCACGTCTCATCAAGATAAAAGATTTTCTTCTGCTCTCTTCTGTACTGCTTTATACTTCTCAAGTATTTTCGTCGCCAGCAAACAATTTCATCGCTTTCCAGTAAAAGTGATTTACGGATATGCTTTTCCCAGACAAAATCCATATTTTTCAAAGTGGTTCATAAAAGTTTTCTAGTTATAAACTGAATACTGTCATCCTGGTCAAGCTCCATTAGAATCTAATCTAGGGTGGGTATTTCTTTTTTAAAATAAAAAGAGTGAACTTTTCTTCGAACTACACTTTTGGTGTCTTCATCAAGGACCTTTACTAGTCTGCCTGGACTTTTCTTGGGAGGTTCCACTTGACCTGCTGTCTTTCTCTCCCGCAGTAATTTAAAAACGGTGCACTTTCCAACTCCAGTCATTCGGGAACATCGATCGACAGTTTCTAGTACAGTAAAATTTGGATAATCGTATTTTATGCAATCATGTACATTTAAAATAATAACTTTTTCACTCACTGATAGTGGAGAATTATTGGAACATCTTTTTGTTCATGTGAATGTCGCCATTTTATTACTAATCTTATAATACTGTGAACACTATATACGGCTCAACGGCAAATACTGATGCGTTAAACTAAACAAATATACTTATTAAGGTCATACACACACACAATATATGAAGTTTATTCCAAATTACCACCTATTTATATGATCCAGCCAAAGAGCCCAGAGCCAAACTCGGTACCTGTTAAATAGTACCTGTTAAACGCAAAACGTAACTTTATAATCTACCACCTAACTAATCCCTACACAATATTTCGATGTTGATACTTCAGACTAGAAAACATACTTTTCCTAATCCTCTTACGCAATTACTTGAAATTTTAATATTACAAACAATACTATTTTATCTTAATACCCGTTAACCTAATTCTCTAAAATTTTTGGTTAGTTATCGTAAATAATTTAATGCACAAAACTTACCTGCGCCTATGGCCGACACCGAACTTGAGCCGAACTGAAGGGAATTTCCCATTTTATTACTCTACACCTTCCTGAAATATACTATAACTCCCTAAACTTTGTTCACAGATTTGATTTGACAAACTTTTTTTGAAGGGAGACGTTTGATTTCTGAAATGATAATCATTACTCATATTCGATCTCAATGATTTTAGGTGGTTTTCTTCTCTAGCTAGTGCAGTGTTAGATAACAGCTATATGATTAGACTGATCCAATTTTAAATTTCAAAAAATAAAGTTTCCCTTTTGTAATACTATAAATAAGGGAAGTCATGTAATTTCTTTTATTTTTAGCCATGTATGTAATATTGACAGAAAGAAGAAGACCGATTTTAGTAACATTTTGTTCATTTTTAAAGTGGAATAAATGTTTCAATAGATGACAATCAAATTGACATTAGATGTCAATCGTTTGATTTTATGTCAAATTTTTCTTAATATCCAAAGGGAGTTATGACCCTTATAATTCCCGCGTAACTAAGACGTTATAAGCTAATAATATACCGGTCAGAAATAAAAACATATATTACTTTCTTCTTGTAGTTAAAATCCTATTGGTAGAATCAATGCGTGTCAACTGTCAATGATGTCAATCAATTTTTGTTTCATCTTGCGTCTTTGAGGAAAATTTCGCTGCAAACAAATAAAATGTTTTTTTTGTGTTATTCAACGGACGATAACTTGGAATTAAACCGTCTTGTCTAGTGGTATATTTCCTCTGTCCATTAGGGGACAAACTTCAACAAATCTGGTGGTATAGTTTTTATTGTTTGTGCAGATATTTCAAAGGCTTGGTGTGGGATTAGTTTTTGACGGTTTGGTTAGAATCAGTCTTGTCCATTGTATCCCCCTCTTTACAGTTTTAGGTAGGTACGTACTTACTGACAAAGTTATTGAATTCAATGCGAGAAATGTATTGTAAAATAGCTATTTATGCCATCAGTTACGAAATGCCTAATTTTGTGTAACGCGTGAGATTTTTGCGGAACGAACGAAGTGAGTTTCGCAAAAACTCACAAGTTACACAAAATTTCATTTCGTAACGTATTGCATACAAGATTTTTTCTAATTTTGAAGAAAGTAATAAAAAAATAAAATTTAATATAATTGATAAAAATTTGGAAAACATAAATTTAGTTTTTCTAATTTTGACATATAACTGATGGCCTAAATAGCTATTGTTGCTGTTACTTCATGTTAGTTGTCAGTTTGACATTTTGTAAAAAAGTCTAGACGGAAGGTTTTTACCGAGATTGATATATTTTTAGTTTTATTTTTAAAAAATGAGTCATTCAAGTTCTGAAGAGCTACCAAGCGATATTGAAGAGGCAGCAGGTAATGCTCTATTATCAGTAATTCCCAAAAAGTCAAAGGCAGTTTATGATTTGGCATACGAAAAATTTGTTACGTGGTGCGATGAGAAGAAAATTAAACATGTTAATGAGAAAGTTTTACTTGCATATTTTGAGGGTAAGAAAGATCTAAAAGTTTCCACATTATGGACACTTTACTCAATGTTAAGGTCTGAACTAAATCTGAAAAGGAATATTGATATTAAAAAATATACAAATTTGGTAGCATATATTAAAAGGCAAGCGGACGGGTACAGTGCTAAAAAGTCAAAAGTTTTTATTAAAAAAGATTTTGCCAAATTTTTATTGGAAGCTGATGACAAAGAATACTTAATGGCTAAGGTTGCAATGATAATTGGAATGGCAGGAGCATGCAGAAAAGCAGAATTAACATTTCTTCCAGTTGAAAATGTTATAGACGAAGGAAGCCATTTTCGTGTTGATATCCCACCTTCAAAAACAAAAGTTATACGGCAGTGTGCAATTACCACTGGAGACATTGAAAATACGAATCTTGTTGAAATATTAAGAAAATATATTAAGTTGCGTCCCCAGATTCTTAAACACAACAGATTTTTTGTAAAATATGCGAATGGAAAATGTACCAGAAATCCTGTGGGAATTAACACATTTAGCAGTCTGCCAAAAGTTATTGCACAATTTCTTGGTCTTTCAAATCCTGTTCTATATACTGGCCACTGCTTCAGAAGAAGCTCTGCCACTTTCCTAGCAGACAGTGGCGCTGATCTTTTAAAATTAAAGAGGCACGGAGGTTGGAAATCTAGCTCTGTTGCGGAGGGATATGTTGAAAATTCCATGAATAATAAAAAACTTATAGCGCAAGAAATATTTGGTGAAACATCTAATGCAATGTGCGTCGCTTCCCAAATAACAGCAAGTTCGAGCAATGAAAAAAATATGTCGTCGGGAATTAATTTGAATAATTGCAATAATTGTGTTATCAATATTTATAATAATTAATTAATTTATAATTTATGTTTTTAACTTGTATTATAACAGTTTAATAAATAGAATAATTCTTTTTGTCACTAAGTTTGAAATACATTTTTTATCCGATTGTGTCAAAAAATGACGTTTTATAGATCAGATATTTGGACGAAAAGGTAACCTTTTCAATAAGGTATTGATTATTGCGCTGGTAGCTAGGCAACCTTTGTCGTCCTAGTCCGAAAAACATTTTGTCGGACGCTAAAATATTTTCAACAGTTTATTTTATTCAATTATTTACAATATTTATATTAAATGTACAATTAGAACAATTTTGAACAAGAACGGGGTGATGTAAATTTGATTTTGAGGATGCGTTATTATTTTTGGTCTCCGTTATGATATTATTCTCCAATGTTGAACTCGATTGGGAGACGGATTGCGACACCTGAGTCGAGACTGACTGCAGGTCAGATTGTGGAATGTTGAATATTTTCTTGGTCAGCTCTAACTTATTACTTAAGGAATCATCTATGTAGCCCTCGGCTACTCCCGAAGACTTCCAGCCTCCATGCCGTTTTAGAGATGTTATGTCTGCTCCCGCATCTACAAGTAATGTGGCCGATGTTCTTCTGAAACAATGTCCCGTGAATTCCTTGGCATTCGGCAGTTTTAAGTAAGATGCTATTTCCTGAGGTATAGAGCCAAATTTGTGTATACCGACAACTTGCTTATGGCATTTTCCATTGCGATAAGACACAAAAAATCGCCCATCACTCATATTTGTTGGACGTAAAGCCAGATAATTTCTATAATACTTTAGATATTCTCCAGTCACCGTAAATGATCTCGGTTTGTTTGTTTTATTATAGGGAATTTTTATTAACAAAGCCGTTCCCAAATCAACAATGCGCCCGCGATTCCAAAAATAAAAGCAACCTGTAATTAAGAAAATTGTTAGTCAGAAATTTAAAATACTATTATATAGTTACATTTACCTTCAACATTAAGTATTTGTCATCTGGAGCATGGCAAAGGAATTTGTGAACCTCTTCTCTAGTTAGGATCCTTGATTTCTTTGGACAATATCCAACACTTTTTTGTTTCAACAATGCTCGTAATCTCATGTATTTAGATATATCAATATTCTGTTTTACATTTACCACTGCACGTAGCATAGAATACTGCGACCACAGAGTAGATGACTTCATAGTTTTCGATAATTCCGCCATATAGACCAAGAAGACGTTTTCGGAGAACGACTGTATATTTTTTTCTTGCCGGTAATCCATAAATTTTTTATAAGCTCTTTCATATATTTCCTTAGATTTTTGTGGCAACAAATGTAACATTACTTCCTTGGCAGTTTCTTGAATGTCAGGTGGTGTACCTTCTATAAGATCATCGTCTATTTCCATTTTTAATTGTGTTTTTCAGGTTTTAAAACTAGCAGAACACGAAAGATTAGTTAAAACTATCGCCTGATTGATAAAACGTCAGTTGATAATATTAATTTAATTATTTGTTAGATCCATGGATACGCATATTACAGGTTTCATTGTTCAAACATTCAAGGGACAAAAAATTACAATGCAAGATGAAATATATTGGTTTTCTTAATTTTTACATTATTTTATAATCCGAGCAAAAACACAATCGGATAAAAAATAACGTATGTTATACGGACGAAAAATGTATTTCGGACTATGCGGGTTACTGGCCTCGGCTTTGCCTCGTCCAGTAATCTCCCGCAATACGTCCGAAATACTGCATTTTTCGTCCTTGTAACATAATATACTATTTCGTCATCAATTGCATAAAATTTTACTTTATGCAACTAGTTACAAAAAGTAAGACATTTCATAATGTCAATCAGTTTTAAAAAGTGTCACTTTATATGTCAAAATTAGAAAAAATATTTAAGACTACATAATAATATCTCACATTTTTCAGATGGAAAATCTAATGGGCTTTAATATATTTTTATACACCACAAAAGAAGTTGAAAGTGAATTCTGTTTTTGTTGTAGTAGTATTGATGGTGAGTATTATTTAAAAATATATTCAATAATATTCAATATCCACTCTGTATGATAACACAGAATTATAAGGTACCTACTCTTTATTATTAGCAGTAGATAGTTAAATTGATGAAATAATGTTATTATTTTTAAACTTTTCAAAATGAAGTTTTGGATGAACTAGTAACAACCTTAGTGTACGGCCGCAAAGAAAATGTTGAAAGCGAGTTTTCCGTTTAGCGCTTAAAGCGTGGAGGGAGTTAGAAGCTTGTGTGGCCTGATAGAAAGCATTTTGTACAAATTATCGTCTGTGTATTTGGTCTTCATCATGACACCATCACCGAGTCTTTCTATAAAGTAATTTAGTAGGAATAGAAAGTGTGGGTTCATGATATCAACAAAAAACGACCACAGTCTGTCACATACTATTTCAAAAATGAAAAAAATTATCTGGATGCGTTTTTCGAATAGGTATTGCAGAATGTCAGAGGAAACGTTCAAAATTATTTTAACATTTGTGTCCGAAAGGTAAAGAAAATCTCGTCTAAATGATAGAGAACCTATGCACAATGACGTCGCAAATACGAATTATAAGGCATACTTTGTAAATAATTATTATTTTTTCTAATTTCACAAGCTGAACCGATACAAGTGTAACTATTATTTTTCTCTCATTGGTCTTGAACTTTATTCCACTTCACCTGGTTGGTATACGTGGTTGGACCTGGAGATACCAGAGGCGCAGCAGCATATAAACGACGATGAACTGTGGAAGCAGGCAAAGACAGATCAGCAGAAGTTTTACTTCAGGTAGAATTACAAGTTGACCATAATGGAGGCGGGGGCATGTGCGATTCAAAAATAAATGCAAAAAAGAATACATAGTATAAGCATTTAAAATTTCTATTATTATAAATACAATTTTTGCTTACCGTCCGTTGACAACTCATTGTCAATTTCTTTCCACAACCTTGTAAGAGCATTACTGTCCTTTGTAATTGATCTTTTAGGTTCAAAACTGGCGTTCTTATAAAAACTGCCGTAATGAAACTCTACGAATGCCATTTTCTCGCCATCTGTAACGTCTTTGAAAGATATACTGACTTGATTTCTATACTTTTAAAGCACGTACAGATATAAACTCTTTGAACGTGCAAGCCTCTGAACAGCCGTACTTGTTAACCGAACCACACTGTTACTAGCAGGGTGTCACATGCTTATTATTTTACTATCATATGACTTCTTGTGATACTAAAATTACACAAAGTGGAATAAAGTCTTACTTTCGATTGTATGTCCTACCTAATAAAAATTAGATTATGTGGAATAACATTAATAATAAAATTAATCTAGAAATTAAAACTTTAATTTAAAGAAATAGTTCATTCTTGAAGTGGAGTTGAAATATAGCTCATTTTAACTGAGGGTCTTTGAGGGTATATAAAATAAGGATCTATATGTTTTTACTAATTAAAAAAAAAAAAAAATGTAACTCTCATTTGTTTCCTTTTCCCTACAAAATGGAACGAACGTAACTAAGGGTGACGGGACCTTCGGTCCATACAAAATTTCTTACAAATGAAATTTCAACATTATAATTTCTCATAAACTCTAACAAAAATTTTTCTTCTCTTCCACAAAAAATTTTTATGACATGACCTAGAATGTCCAAAAGATCTTTTTATATATCCTAGATTATAACTTTCATATGAGGAACATATTATTCTCTTTTATATCCGACCACAAGTTAACAATTTCTTCACATACATTTTTAATTAAATAAAGCATTTCATTTAAAATTTCAGTATGCTGATTGCTTTTACATTTACTTTTTAATATTTTGTTCGAAAGATTTTCTAAAGCTCCATCAACGTCACTTTCCACCAACAGTTTTCTCTCTACTGCTTATACTAACTGCAGCACTGTTTTTGTCTCCTGAAGATAAAGGTTACTACCCTCGAAATATGTAGAGACGTTTTATTTTTAAAGTTGAGCCTTTAATAGCTCACTATTAAATCAGTGGAGAAAGACTTTGTGAATTTTTTTCCCCCCTTTTCCCTAATTAAAACTTTGTTTGCTCAGAGCTCTTATATAATATGCTGTATATAGCTGAAGCTTATGTTAACAGATCAGCTTGGGGCTTATTAGTATGTAATGTAAACGGAATACTTAATTACCAGTTTTTAAAGTAATAAATATATTATGTCATAATATGAATTTGACACAATTTTAACCTAGATTTGGTTAGATATATCGTCCCCTTATAATTGTGATCAATACCAAGCCCTACGTTTTTCAGTCCAAGCCCTCTTGGATGGAAATAATTCTTGCTCGCATGGTATGCTTGCATTTATAACAAAAACAAAAATAGTTTAAAAGGTGTAATTTTTAAAGCCTTATTTACAACACCCTTTATAGGATGCATAAATTCTATTTGATTCATAGAATTGCTAGGCCCTTGTCATAAATGTCACATAACAGCGTGGTTGAAAAATACTTTTAAACCACGCACTTGGCGACATCTGGCGGAAATCTTCTTTAAACCTTTTGCAGATTTCTTTACAATTTTGTTTGCTATTGAGTACCTATTTACCAATAATTATTGTATCAAACTTGATAGTCATTCCGGGTAAACTGTAATATAATGAGGATAAGTTTTAACGCGCATTTGACACGAAATTCCTCGCTCATTTGACACAGGCATGTGGATGAGAATCGATTTAAATACGTAGGCAAATACTTTGTTTACAAAATAAAATAAGTTAAGTTTTAGTTGACTGAGGTATTGATTTTTCCTGAAAATAAAGTCATTGTCTAACAAAACAGATCTAATAGCTTGCATACTACATACATTCACTACCTGTAAGCCATGCATTATTTTGACACCATTAATTTCATTATTAAATTCAACATCATAGGGGTTGGCCGACCATTGTTTTTAATTTAATTTGTTCATCTAATGACGACAATTTACATCTTACCTCAAACCTGTCAAGTTGGTTTTCCATCGTTAATGCATGATAATAATCATGTAGCAATTCTGATATTAGTTAATCAGTAATTTACCCTTAATACTTACCTCTTATTCTATTATGCTTTCTACCGTTAAAAACATTGTTGACATATTGAGTTTGACGTTAATGGTTATGCTACTTACATACTTACCTGATGTTGGTAGTGAGAACCAGGTGAAGTGAGTTTGTAGTAACGTTAAGCGACGCATGTTGTATGTTTAAATTTAAACATCCTTTTTGCTAAATAAAGGTATTAGCAAGTTGTTTTGTGGTAAACCTAATAGCCTAGTACACGCTGAGTTATCAACATCTATGTCGTTCAGAATGTCCAAAGAGGATATTTTATTTAAATTTTAAAACACTTACCTGAGGTCCTAATCTTAGAAATATCAGATCGAAAGTTCTATTTTTTAACAGACAACACTCACTCACTTACCTTACACTAACTAATTCCTTTTCTTTGAAGAATAATAAAAAAAACTACAAAAATAACAGATCGATATTACGGATTACAAAATCTTTCCTGTCGATAATGAGTATTAGAATTAGATATAACCATAACATTAAATTTAGCGGCAGGTACGGGGCTGCCAACCCTGGATCATTATTCGATACATGGTGTATGTTTGGGTGCCTATCTTTAAGCCAGTCTTTAATACTGACAATCTTTCGTCAGGGTAGGCATGCCGACCCCAGCCCCGGTTACTTGAAAGGTAAAACAATTTGTTTGTAGCTTTAGACATATCAAACGAGTTTTACACATACCAACTACAATACTTACCACTGACAAGAAATATAACAGACAAACGAGCAACCAATAAACATAAACCGCTTTACCACATACTACACATCTACAATCTCCAATTGGCTACTGAAAATCAAAATCGACGCTAAAAAGACAAACAAACAAAAAATGACGGTTGAATGGTCATTTCCACTGCATTGCGATTGCCTGCTGCGGGCGGCCACAAAATTTCAGTACCTGAATTCATTTTACTGGGTTTTTCTAAGCTTTCCCAGAATGCTTGCCGTTGGTTTTCCAAGTCATCTCATCGAAACTTTTTGCGAACGTAACGATTATACCCCTCGGGGTAATAAAAACTCGTTAATACCCGTTAAGGCACTGCCGGGACGCGAGTGAAATGCGCTAGTGACTTAAATATTAAGTGTGTCCTTAGGCCAAAATATCAGCCGTCGAGCAACTTGGGCGTATTTTGGGCCGTATGCTTACGGCTCATATGCGCCCTAAACATGTTAGTTTTAGTTACTTTTAGCTAGATAAGACTACTTAGACATAGGCTTAATATTAATAAAGAAATACGAAAATAAAGATTTTAAAATGGAATAACATTCAATTTAGCGGTAGGTACGGGGCTGCCAACCCTGGGTTTTAACTTTGATCATTGCTCGATACATAGTGTATGTTTGGTTGCCTACCTTTAAGCCAGTCTTTAAAACTGACATTCTTTCGTCAGCCCCAGCCCCGGTTACTTGAAAGGTAAAACGATTTATTGGTAGTTTGCGAGTATGACGTCTGGGGTTACTAGGGCGATTTAAAAAGTGAAGTGCTTATTCGCTGGCAGTTTGAGAGTCATTAAAATGCAAATTGATGTAGATAAATAATATATAATACTGTCTGTTTCCTGTTTGACACTAGCTGGGCACTGCCGACCTTGCCGCCCCTGAAGGGCCGCCACTGTGACGTAGCGTCGCAGGACTCATAAAAACTAAAAGTTACAAGTGTCAAAATAATGTGAAATCTTACGGTAGGTTTTTAACTCAAACTAGCTCTAAATTCTGGTTTTTGTTTTTTGGGTTTTCGGTTATTAATAAAAAATCCTGTTTTCGGTTTGTTACGTTTTGGTTTATTCAACCATCATCAGACTTTTCTGAGTGTCTATCCAAAATGCACGTATATATTTTTACAACTTAAACAGCAAGCGGTTCACAATACATTCTTGTTTGCATTTTAAAACGATACTTTAGTATATACTAAACAAATATAACAAACCGAAAACAAGATTCTGTATTTTTAAATCCTTTAGATTGTTGATGATGGTTTATTTTTAAAATTAAACGAAACATCAACATAATCCAAAATTGTATTTTAAATTTTCAGAAAAAAGCCAAAAAAAAAAAATTAGTTTTAAATGTATGTAACGGCCGGAGAAGGATAATTTTGGTCCATTATGCCTATCTTGAACGAATCCAATATTATAAATGTAACTGCTTACCTCAAAATTGGCTTTATCCAGCTGACTTGGGCAAAAAAATCTATTAATAGTACAAACAAAATATTATTTGATTAATACAAAAAAAAATATATTCTAGATATGTTGTACTAAGCAAAATTATACGAATGAAAGTACCATTGACGATGACTTATTTCCTGTATTAGCGACTTAAGTTAAATTAATAGAAGCGTCAAGCGATCCGATCAAATTATTGACAATTATTTTTTCAAGAGTTTTACGTGTTAAGGAAAATAAACTTATATAGATTAAATTCACATAATAGTACTTGCGTCATAACCATTGTAACCAATTTGCTATAAAAAAGAAAGCATTCTTTTTTTAATTTTCAGTTCTCTTTGATACGCAGAAGAAATCAAATTCTTACTAGTGCTTACTGCTTTGGTGGCCTTTACCCTGGGTAAGATAATAAATGAATTATATTTTTAAATACGTAGTAGCCAATACTAAATAGGGCACAAGGTTCAATTTTATTTAAAATAAAAGTAAGCGAAGACAGATTTATTCCACAGTAATTTGTGAGTCATACATAAGTGAATAGTTCTTTCATCATTCATCTTCTAACATTGTGCAAGTCATATTTCGTCTTTGCCATTTACTCAACAGCGTACTTTACATAGCGATTACAAAGTTACCCGTATGTTCCAAGAACCCCATATTGGTCGATACGTCCGTACGTCTATAATAGTCTGTAATTATTTTTAAAAAGAATTCGTTGATTGTCGGCATTCGAAAATCCTAATGCAAAACACGGTTCATTGTATATCTTGGAGCATTTGTGATGAGTTTCAGCGTCTTGTTTTGAATCACCTGGAACTTATTTAGCTCGGAATTACTTATATTGCACCAAGATGGCGGTCCATAAGTAAAGTCCGTTCACAGATTTAAGAGAATGACTTACCGACTCGTGTTGACGCCTGTTTAAAACCAGACTGGGGTCTACACAGGCCCGCACTGAATTGTATTTCAAGCATGGATGATTTGACACAAATAATAAACAATTTTAGATAGAATATATTACAATTATATATTATAATTAATTAATGCAACTACAGTTTACTCATTTATTTCATTTTCACTGCCACTATTTCTATTTCTGTAATATTCCCAATTTGAATGTCTAAATTTTCAACAGTTTTAATATGCGGAACACAATTTTTCCAGCTACTCACAGGCACTTTGTCCACTTCAGTAATAATAATATCCAGTACACTAGCATTTATAGTGGGTGATACATTATTACTTCTAACGGCAGATTTAAATTGATGCCATATGTGTTCTATGGGACTGAATATACAGTGATACGGCGAAAGCCTTAACAGTGTATACCCCTTACTTTTAGCGTAGCTGTCGCAGTAGTACTCCTTTTCTAGGTTCAGAAATTTAAGCACATCAAGTAACTCTCTTTTAGTGTAACTTTCATGAAAATATATGTCATTTTGATACATAAATTCCTCTGTTGCCATTTTCGTATCTTTTGAACAAGGGTGCTTGTTTAACTGTCTACTGTGGTAACTTGTGTTGTCCATAACAATCACACCGTTTGGAGAAACATTAGGAATTAACTTATTTACAAACCAATCCTCAAATAACTCCGCTGCGGTAATCTAAACAGGAGTCATTTATATTCTTGGCTGCCAATGAAAGTGCATTTGGTACCCAACCATCTTCGGACCCTGCGTACTATGGTTATTCTTTTTCCTCTGTTTGATGGTGCCTTTGTTCTACACCTGTCACTAGAATCAACCCAACCTTTTGATAAGGTATCATGGGTATCAAAACAGGTTTTATAAAAGTATATAATAGATCTGTTCTCACTTCTGTACTAAGCGATTTTTGTCAAATATTCAAATCGCCATGCCTTAAGTCGTTGCGATTCCATGATAACTTGCCGTTTATCGACTTTTTTTAAATCTAAAGCCGATTCGTTGAAGGCACTTCCACAGCGTTGTACTACAGTAATTGATATCCGTGTTATCTATCTTAAGTCTTTTCAGTAAATTATCCAGTGTTGGTACCGTCATACATCTTATAAATTTTGCGTCGGACTAAATCTTCAACGCTGCGATCTAATTTTTTGCAAGTCCCAGAATCTTTCCCTCTTTTCCTTTCAGTGATGGGTTTATTCACAATTTTCCATACTGTCTTTTCCGAAATTTCAGTCAATGTGGCTGTTTCTTCAATACATTACATTTTACTCAACTTTTTACGTTGTATGAGAGTTGTATATACATTTTGTATAATCTCTTTAGAATCTAAAGATAAGTGTCTTCTTTCATTTTCATTTCCGCATTGTGGTTGTACCTGTACCCCCTTCGGCTGTTCTATACTAGGTTCACCAACCCACGGACGCCACATATTTGGATAATCAAAGCTGCGTTTTTATTTCACACGAACTAATGAAAGGACTGGTTTTGCAACACTGATTTGTCTACTTATTTTTTCCCCATTATTTAATAAGGCTTTGTAAACTAATTACGGCTAAGTACGGTCCCTACCTGGATAATAAAATCATTACCTATATGATCCTTGAAACCCTTTCAAAAAAGGATTTTATTTATGAAATAAAACACAAAGTCTGCTCCACTAATTTAATAAAATAAAATTATATG
Organism: Polydrusus tereticollis; assembly: GCA_963920685.1. Taxonomy (NCBI): domain Eukaryota; kingdom Metazoa; phylum Arthropoda; class Insecta; order Coleoptera; family Curculionidae; genus Polydrusus; species Polydrusus tereticollis. Next base: position 48,815,561 of record OY987330.1, read on the forward strand.
CCCATACATGTTTCGAAGGCATAAACCTTCATCCTCAGTGGGTTAATATTAAGATTAAAACTCAAATTTTACTAAATAATTAAAATTGAAAGCAAAATGGGGTACGACCATCATGGTGAAGTCATACCATTTTGGTATTCAGTAAAATTTGAGTTTTACAATAAATTCAAAATAAAATTAAACATCATTAATTAAACAAAAACCCTTTTATTAGTCATAATGTAGTATACATATGAATTCTTATAAAAATTAATGTAAAAAAATTTCTGCAACTTAAGTTTTAATAATTTAACAATGTCATTGGTCTCTTCATAATATTCTTATGATGGATAATAACTAAAGGCAGGTAGTCATTCTCTTAAAACTGTGAACGGACCATACTAGAAAGAAGAAAAGGAGCAGAAATCGAAATCCAGTCGATAGGGTTTCCGACGAGAGCCCTAGCTTTACTGTATTTAAGAACATAAAAATATTGAAAACTCCAAGCGGTAAAAACTCTAGCAAATCCAATAAAGTTCCGTCGAGAATTTGTCTCGAAGAAGGCTTTAGCAACATGAGTTTTAAGGACTTTCCGTCTGACGAGAGAGATAGGTTGTAGTCAATTCCAAATTACCCTTTGAAATTTTACGCAGCCCGGATCAAAACGGGCGCAGATCGAATTCCAAACGAATATCCAATCCGTTTTCTTGAGGTTTTCCTTTTGGACTAAGGCCGCTCTACAAGAATGTTTTTATGTACAAAAGGGAAGAGTTTGTATTAGCAAATTTAAAAAAAATATTCCTCTATTTGGTACATAAGAATTAATTAAAAAACAAAACAGTTCTCAGAAATTAATAAAATTTGGTATACAGCGTGGTACTGGACTGCAGACTACTGGATTGTTACTGACAACATAGTTCATAAAAAAAATTAGCTGTCAAAATGACATTTACAATTTTAGAGTTCCAGTAGACTGATAATGGATCCAGTATACTGAGATTTTGATGAAAACTAGTAAGCAGATATCGTAGTTTTTATTTTACAATAGACAACATTAACAAAAATAGTAAAAACCATTGAAAACCAAAAATAATAAAAATCATTTGGTAAATCATTAAATAGGAATATAGGGTTTCGGCGATTTCCTATGTCTAGTGGATCGTCTAATCTTCCCTAATATCTTCTAGCAAATAATCTAATATGTCAGGTCGGCTGGGCCATACTTCCAACCTTTTCCATTGGTAGTCGCTTCCATCGTGTTAACAGAAATGTATTGGTTGTTAATACTGAGGACCTTCCCTGGAAATATATTTCCATTGTAAGAAACTCGTACCCAGTTTCCAGGCTAAAGTAGATTCAGAGATTGGCCATCTGAAATAGTATATTATGTTACAAGGACGAAAAATGCAGTATTTCGGACGTATTGCGGGAGATTACTGGACGAGGCAAAGCCGAGGCCAGTAACCCGCATAGTCCGAAATACATTTTTCGTCCGTATAACATACGTTATTTTTTATCCGATTGTGTTTTTGCTCGGATTATAAAATAATGTAAAAATTTAGAAAACCAATATATTTCATCTTGCATTGTAATTTTTTGTCCCTTGAATGTTTGAACAATGAAACCTGTAATATGCGTATCCATGGATCTAACAAATAATTAAATTAATATTATCAACTGACGTTTTATCAATCAGGCGATAGTTTTAACTAATCTTTCGTGTTCTGCTAGTTTTAAAACCTAAAAAACACAATTAAAAATGGAAATAGACGATGATCTTATAGAAGGTACACCACCTGACATTCAAGAAACTGCCAAGGAAGTAATGTTACATTTGTTGCCACAAAAATCTAAGGAAATATATGAAAGAGCTTATAAAAAATTTATGGATTACCGGCAAGAAAAAAATATACAGTCGTTCTCCGAAAACGTCTTCTTGGTCTATATGGCGGAATTATCGAAAACTATGAAGTCATCTACTCTGTGGTCACAGTATTCTATGCTACGTGCAGTGGTAAATGTAAAACAGAATATTGATATATCTAAATACATGAGATTACGAGCATTGTTGAAACAAAAAAGTGTTGGACATTTTCCAAAGAAATCAAGGATCCTAACTAGAGAAGAGGTTCACAAATTCCTTTGCCATGCTCCAGATGACAAATACTTAATGTTGAAGGTAAATGTAACTATATAATAGTATTTTAAATTTCTGACTAACAATTTTCTTAATTACAGGTTGCTTTTATTTTTGGAATCGCGGGCGCATGTCGTCGAGAAGAACTGGCTCATATGAAAATTGATGACATACAAGATTTGGGAACGGCTTTGTTAATAAAAATTCCCTATAATAAAACAAACAAACCGAGATCATTTACGGTGACTGGAGAATATCTAAAGTATTATAGAAATTATCTGGCTTTACGTCCAACAAATATGAGTGATGGGCGATTTTTTGTGTCTTATCGCAATGGAAAATGCCATAAGCAAGTTGTCGGTATACACAAATTTGGCTCTATACCTCAGGAAATAGCATCTTACTTAAAACTGCGGAATGCCAAGGAATTCACGGGACATTGTTTCAGAAGAACATCGGCCACATTACTTGTAGATGCGGGAGCAGACATAACATCTCTAAAACGGCATGGAGACTGGAAGTCTTCGGGAGTAGCCGAGGGCTACATAGATGATTCCTTAAGTAATAAGTTAGAGCTGACCAAGAAAATATTCAACATTCCACAATCTGACCTGCAGTCAGTCTCGACTCAGGTGTCGCAATCCGTCTCCCAATCGAGTTCAACATTGGAGAATAATATCATAACGGAGACCAAAAATAATAACACATCCTCAAAATCAAATTTACATCACCCCGTTCTTGTTCAAAATTGTTCTAATTGTACATTTAATATAAATATTGTAAATAATTGAATAAAATAAACTGTTGAAAATATTTTAGCGTCCGACAAAATGTTTTTCGGACTAGGACGACAAAGGTTGCCTAGCTACCAGCGCAATAATCAATACCTTATTGAAAAGGTTACCTTTTCGTCCAAATATCTGATCTATAAAACGTCATTTTTTGACACAATCGGATAAAAAAAATTAATCGTTCATTAAGTAAGAATATTTGTAGAAAAATATACTAAAATACCTTACTTTCTACTGAAATGGAATCCGTCGTTCGAAGTGGGACATCTCCAACAAAGATCGGTAATCTGTATGATTTTTTTCAAAGTCCATGCAAACCTGATGCACTTGCATTGTTCGTGGAATTGCCTCTATGGATTCAGCTTGAAAATGATCTTCGAACGGGGCGATGTTGTCGGGTGATACATACCACAGCTTAATTTTCTTACAGTTGGTAATAAGCACGTGCATAAAAGAGGGAACGTCTACAACGTCATTTCCTTGGGCTACTTTCAGATCAGCTGTACGTTTCAGGCACCCTCCCACACACTCTCTGAGGCGCCCGTACTATGACCGGATTCCGAAAAACTCCAAGTTGTATTTTTGATTTGAGTGTATTTTTCTGGAATTTTTTGCATAAGAATAAAGTTATTATTATTTCTGTACTGTCCTGAAGGACTGCCACTTAAAAAATGCAGAGTGCCTACATTCGGATCTAGTTCTAATATGAAGGTCAATACTGGTTCCAAGTGGGTCCAGATCGCGGCTGGACTATGCTTTAGAGACTCCGAAATAGTACAGAAAGAAACCGAAGACTAGTCTTTCTGATAAAACACCCCAGTGTGAAGAGTAGTTTGACTTCTTGAGGCTCCAAAGTGCACTGACTGAATCTCTTCGGCATATTTAATTGCAAAATTTTCACTGAAGTCAATGTTTATCATTAGGTACTTCATCTTCTAACAAATGTTCTTTTAAGTATTTTATGCTTTGGTGTTTCATCCTCCCACAGTGTTTCATGAATGGAACAATATTTTGTTCCATTTTATCAACTATTTTACCAATTTGGGTAGTGATCGGCCGATACGGACGTTTTTTGCCGATACCGATAATCGGCCGATACCGATATTTTAGTTTTTTTAAAAGATCTGTAACTATTCAACATATGTGGATTAAGTAAAAATTGTCAATAGTGGCAACATTGTAAATCATCTTTAAGTCAAATACTGGCATTAACGCGGACGTAACGTGGACAAATTTCGGTAATTCCCCGACCGCCCGATTCCAAATACCAGTGGTGACTACCCGTTTTACGGAAAGTTCGGAAAGTATAGTGCTCCCGCGTTGCTGCAATCGTTGTTTAGTTCGTGGAGCAAATTAGTCATTGTATGTTGCTATCAAAGAGGATAGGTTGCTACTTCGGATATCGATCGATTCGTGTAATATTTTTATTTTTTGCAATACCTATTAATTTTAATGCCATTTTAAGTTAACTGCAACTTGTACTTGTTGTTTAGTCTGATTAAAAAAGTATTGTTTTCATTCACTGACATATGCCTTATTTAATTTTGTCATATGCCTAATATTATGTAAATAACCTACAATTAATTAAGATTAATGTTAGTTGTTTTACTAAGAAAAAAACGTTAAAAATTGGTTTTCACTTACAATTAATAAAATAGTTAATCTTAAATATGCCGATATTTATCGGCAAAATATTGCCGATACCGATTATCGGCAAAATTTGCCGATATGCCGATACGATACCGATGCACCGATATTTATATCGGTATCGGCCGATCACTAAATTTGGGTGTAGATACTGTGGTGTAAAGGCAAAAAGTCTAAATAGAAAAAAATCATGGGTACGATTTTGTTTAATATTTGGGCTTTTAATTTATCACATCAATTTTCGTAGCTTTTCAGTATTTTTTTAAATAAGATACTTATTTCAATCGCTATAATTTACATAAAAATTATAAAAATATTTTTAAAATATCTAAGTACATAATTTTTATTTATTTTATAATTGCTGCCAGTGGCATCTATGATAAAGGAGCCCTACCGCAACCCCATTTCTCAAAAGCTTCTAGGAACACTAAGTAACTACCAATTTAAATTCTAATTTGCATTTTCTTTACCAGAAAACTTAGTTTACTGGATATTTCTCAGTATCCTGGCTTTTAAATGTTACCAAATGCCAGTATACTGAGAATGCTACTATTTTTTTGTTTCTTTTGGTACCACTGCACGTCTGACATTGTTCATTTTCTGTGGTCAGAATATAGCCTTACTTTAACCTTTACTCCAATTTTTAAAGTTAAATTCCGAAAATTCCTTATCCCTTTTTAACCTTCCAGTATTCTGATATATAATAAGTACATAATTTTTATTTATTTTATAATTGCTGCCAGTGGCATCTATGATAAAGGAGCCCTACCGCAACCCTATTTCTTAAAAGCCTCTAGGAACACTAAGTAACTACCAATTTAAGTTCTCATTTGCATTGTCTTTAGCAGAAAACTTAGTTTACTGGATATTTCTCAGTATCCTGGCTTTTAAATGTTACCAAATGCCAGTATACTGAGAATGCTACTATTTTTTTGTTTCTTTTGGTACCACTGCACGTCTGACATTGTTCATTTTCTGTGGTCAGAATATAGCCTTACTTTAACCTTTACTCCAATTTTTAAAGTTAAATTCCGAAAATTCCTTATCCCTTTTTAACCTTCCAGTATTCTGAGATATAATAAGTACATAATTTTTATTTATTTTATAATTGCTGCCAGTGACATCTATGATAAAGTAGCCCTACCGCAACCCTATTTCTCAAAAGCCTCTAGGAACACTAAGTAACTACCAATTTAAATTCTAATTTGCATTGTCTTTACCAGAAAACTTAGTTTACTGGACATTTCTCAGTATCCTGGCTTTTAAATGTTACCAAATGCCAGTATACTGAGAATGCTACTATTTTTTTGTTTCTTTTGGTACCACTGCACGTCTGACATTGTTCATTTTCTGTGGTCAGAATATAGCCTTACTTTAACCTTTACTCCAATTTTTAAAGTTAAATTCCGAAAATTCCTTATCCCTTTTTAACCTTCCAGTATTCTGATATATAATAAGTACATAATTTTTATTTATTTTATAATTGCTGCCAGTGGCATCTATGATAAAGGAGCCCTACCGCAACCCTATTTCTCAAAAGCCTCTAGGAACACTAAGTAACTACCAATTTAAATTCTAATTTGCATTGTCTTTACCAGAAAACTTAGTTTACTGGATATTTCTCAGTATCCTGGCTTTTAAATGTTACCAAATGCCAGTATACTGAGAATGCTACTATTTTTTTGTTTCTTTTGGTACGACTGCACGTCTGACATTGTTCATTTTCTGTGGTCAGCTTATAGCCTTACTTTAACCTTTACTCCAATTTTTAAAGTTAAATTCCGAAAATTCCTTATCCCTTTTTAACCTTCCAGTATTCTGAGATATAATAAGTACATAATTTTTATTTATTTTATAATTGCTGCCAGTGGCATCTATGATAAAGGAGCCCTACTGCAACCCTATTTCTCAAAAGCCTCTAGGAACACTAAGTAACTACCAATTTAAATTCTAATTTGCATTGTCTTTACCAGAAAACTTAGTTTACTGGATATTTCTCAGTATCCTGGCTTTTAAATGTTACCAAATGCCAGTATACTGAGAATGCTACTATTTTTTTGTTTCTTTTGGTACCACTGCACGTCTGACATTGTTCATTTTCTGTGGTCAGAATATAGCCTTACTTTAACCTTTACTCCAATTTTTAAAGTTAAATTCCGAAAATTCCTCATCACTTTTTAACCTTCCAGTATTCTGAGATATAATAAATGTACGCATCAGATTTTTGTCAAAAACTTACCTCAAAAATAGTAAAAATTGAAATAAAATCCACAAATACGTTTTCAAACTTCTGTGGCCGTCGACACTATACTATCCCACCGAAAATATAAAATGAAATCTAGTCGCACGTCCCGTAGAGGGCGCTCACACAAATCGCACAGGATACTGAGAAATTTCTTGGTGACAGGATAAACGCCAATTTTATTTAATTAAATTTTCGAAAAAAATACAAATTGGCAGGGCCGTAGCTAGGCGTTACCCATGGGGGGGGTTTAGGTAAGAAAACTCTGGCAATTTATTAGAATTATTATTAAAATTTACGGTGGTTAACAAGGTAGAACTGAACATTCGTTGTTATGGGGGGGGGGTTTGAACCCCCTAAACCCCCCCCTTATCTACGGCCCTGCAAATTGGTAATGGCTTACTAAAGCTCAGTCCATCTAGATGTCACATATATAGGTAATTTTTGATAAATAAATCACCTTAAAACTGTGTGTACACAAAATAACTCAGCGTACCGTTGGTGAAAGGCCAGTATAGATTCTGATATTTCCTGTTATTAACTTTTTTTTCTGGGTTTTAAAAAAATTAAAAAAGTCTAAATGACGTTGAACGATTAAAACCAATAACGGTACAACCACAATTAAAAAAATTTTTTAAATGAATACCTACAAAGATATACATGGTGCTCCTTAATGACATGCTAATATTTAAGGAGGTGATTTCTTGATACATTCTAAGAAAAAAACTTCATATGAACGTATGTCCTAAACGTCTTAACTTTTGAGATACAGGTTGTTAAAGTTTTAAAAAAAATAATCTATTTTTTAATAATAACTGTGATACTATTATAATATCTTTATGAAATTTGGTACACATCTTCTATGCATTAAGGAGCATTTTCTGATGTACAAACAATTTTATTATTTTTACCAGTGGCGTCTGTACGGGTTTTGCATTTAATAGTTTATACGTTCATATTCAGTTTTTTTCTTAAAATGTATCGAGGACTCACCTCCTTAAATTTTGCGCGGCTGGCTTCATTAAGGAACACCCTACCCTGTATATGAGATTGACATGAAATGGAGGAATATTTTAAAATTCACTCGTATAATGAAATCTATGAACAAAACTAGGAAGAAATCTAAAGGTTAGTTACTTCTTTTCGCAGGATTCATCCCCAGACGCGTTTCGCTGTATAACAGCTCCTCAGTGAGGCTATATAATCCGACGAAAGAGAGCAACACCATAGAGTCTACTTGGCCCTGAAAGATGAATGAATAACGGCAGATGTAGCTTTCAAGCGACATCTCGTGGCAATCAAATGCATCACCTGGCCTGTTTAACTAAAATCTGTCAGTAACGGAGAAGCAACTGGCGGCGACTCCTGTAAGAATGACTGGCTCGTTTAGTCTTTGCAGGAGCTTGCTTCTCCATTTCTGACTGATTTTTGTTATATGGGCCAGGTGATGCATTTGATTGCAATGAGATGTCGCTTGAAAGCTACATCTGCTGTTATTCAAAATTTAGGAAATTAAGCAATGTAATTCGATAATACCTTTTTTTGTTTACAATTTTGGGTCATATAATATATTTGACGGATATATGGCGTCATTATGTGATTTTGGTCAGATATTGATACAAATATTACGGTTCTTTGGTGACGGCAATAATACGGCAGAATATTGACATCATTATTACGTACCACTTAACTCGAATGACGTCTAATAACCAATTATACCCAAAAATAAAGACATAAGGACGGCAGCTTCCTACTTGGGATAACTATCAATGGTCCTACTGGTAATTGAAGATTAATATAATCGATAGATATAATTAAACAGGATTATCCAATATTATCAGTTTTAGCGGCGCGTTCTTAGAATAACACAGTTCTACCTACAATCATTACCTAAACTAAAATTGCATATTACACAAAAACTAAGAAATAAAACAAAAGTTTCAATAATTAAACTTGATTTAATATATTTAGTAAGAATACCAGAACTTAAAACGTTCAAGGTCTGACGCCACTGTTGGTTGTTATCCAGTTGGTATAAGCAGAAACTTTGGCGTAAACGGAAGGCGCGCCTGCGTTACCACATGGTACTAATCCCCAGGATACGACACCAATAACTCTGCCATTTGCAGCGTATGGGCCACCACTGTCACCACTGCAGGCGGATTCGTGTCCTCGTACAGTTCCAGAGCATGTATTTAATTGGGCGTTGAAGGGGTTAGGTCCAAGCAAAGCGGTAAGGCGGCTGGCGCATTCTATAAGTAAAAAGGAAAACATGTTAGTGGTTTATTACTATTAGAAGTTGTAAATACAAATTTAGGCAAATTAAAATTAGGTACTTTTTCTACTGAATTCGATTCCTTTAATCAACTTTATTTTTTTTCTGCATCTTGTAACGCGCAAAACAGTTTTTCACCCGTTAATGCATTTAATACAATGAGTGAGGCCCACCATCATTGTCGCCCGCAGGAAGGAAAAATAGGAGGGTCTTGTCCCCTGGATATTACGAGATGTAATAAAAAAAATATCTCCTCACGTTAAACCTCACCCAGTATAACTGAATTTGTTTAAAAACTATATATTTTTAAAATGTTTTCCTAAAATTTGCATGGTTTGATCTTCTCCCCCGCCCCTCCGTCCTTCCCGAGGAAACCTCTACAGGCGACTGTGCTCACGGCCATTACAGAGAAAAAATGTAATTTTAACAATAATTAATAGACAATAATTTTTCCTAAAAAAACTTTTTGAATAAAAGCTGTTACTATAATAATAATAATTTGTCATACCCGCTTCCAAATAATAGTATATTATTAACCAAGGTTTAGACAGCCATCATTATTGCCCGAGCGGCAAGTTTAAATCACGAGGAGCGGAGCGACGAGGGATTTAACACGCGAGGGCTATAAGCTGTCTAAACCGTGGAAGTATATTTTTAATCAAGTTACCTGCGCTTTGGAATTGGCAAAATATTTTGTTGTTTTGTCAGGTGGCTTTGTTAATGTCAAATTTTGTTCATTTATGTCATTAGATTTCACGAGTTTCCGTTTCTTTTTTTAAATGAGCGAAGAAAATGTTAGTGATATTATTATGTCTACACCTCCAGAATTAAGGATGGAAGCAGAAAAAATGTTGATTGTATCGATATTTTACAATATCAAGCATCTCTAATAATCTTATATGTATTGATAATTATCTGGTTGCTTAACCACAAGAAATCACCTGTCACGTTATTTATGTTTATGAATTCATGTTGTAGAATCAAAAAATTAAGTTACCTGCGTTCAAGTAGATTCTTGAAGATCGGTCAATATTGGATTTAAATGCCTTATTATTGACCATGGTCAATAATAACTTATAAGGTAGAGAAAAACAATTTCTAACGTTAATAATCGGTCAATAACGGCGATGTTATAGGTTAGTAGTGGAAAAACAATATTTATTTTAAATTCGAAACAATGTTGTAAGTCCTTGGACGGCCATTATACTTGTCCATATCGCTAAACCGTACAATATTATTGATCGTGCGAGGGTCCCTTTAGAAGATGCCTATCGATTTCTTCAGAAAATATGTATTTTCCTCGTTATAGATGCATTCCCCGCACGAGGTTAGAGGAGAGATCATTTGGGATTTTTTTAACTAAATATATCCTATTCCGAGAAGGCCTAGGTTTCCAGTTATTTTAAAACTCGTGAACCTATCACTTTCTTTTCAGAAATAATTAAGTGGGCCACATCTACGAAATCCATATGCAAATAAAATTTTTATCAAGGTGTATAAATTTAAAATTGAAAACTTTAAAATATTATGTCGAAAACTAAGCGTTTTTTAAATATGATATTTAGAAACAAAAATCGTACCTTTACTATAACCCCCTGCTAGCAACCTCGGATTAAGGGGGAAATTTGGAGGCTGTAGCCTCAGCATACATCCCTTGATTCTTTTTCTGTTATATCTTTAATGGATACTTAAGTTAATTAGGAAGAAAAGGACAATTCAAAAAATATGAACCCGAGTACACAGTACATGCCCCGTTGAGGAAACGTCTGTGTACCAAATTTTAATCTGAGGACCGTCTCTACTCATATTAGTGATTCAATACTTTTCCTTGCCGTTATTATTTCCTGACGGCCAAGATAACTTTCGTTCAGATGGAAGAAATGCTTTCAGAATGTAAACATTTCTAGTGATCGTCGACAAACTTGTTTCTCAATTACACAAAAGAAATAATGCTTATTCCAAGATTACTGATCTATTTGGCTTACTGCAGAAACTTAAAGCAGATATAGAGAGAACGTTGTTTGAGATCTTTAACAAAAAATTAAAAATTCTAACTGTTTATCGAGAAGACTTTGATGATAGCTATATTAACGAACTAATATATTTTTCGAAATAATTAATGAATTCCTACGTAACTTTAAACCCCGTTTGATTTTTGTATGTATATATTTAATCAGTTTAATGTGTTTCCGAACGTTTACACAATCCTGAAAATTATCTTGCTAATACCAATCGATAATTGTGAAGCAGAACGTTCCTTTTCGAAGCCTGCCTATATAAAAATAAATATCGGACCATAATGGTAGAGAATCGTCTAGCTACATTATTCTTAATGTGTATTGAACGTGTAATTTCAAAGGAGTGTTTTTGATATTTTTTTTGCACCTCCCTTCCCCACCATACTTGGGTTGAGGCATAATTCAATTTAGCCTCGGGCCCTGTAAAAGTTAAATCCGGCCCTGCCTGCTAGAAATACTTTGGATTACCAATCACTAAAGACAGGATTTTATGCATTTTGCATATATATGCAAATATTTTGTGATTTTAAAGGAAGAAATGCATATTTTAAAAACTATTGCATATCTAAGAATGTTTTGGGATTTCTGTGTTCTTTTCTTACGTTTTATGGTCGCACGCCGCCGTGTCGCCTGTGCTGTCGGGGTCTGAAGATAAGATTAAGTAATAAACTAATAAAATAAACTATTATTTTCTATTGACAAATTCCATAAGTGGGTGGGTATTTCTGACCAGATGTTTTAACTAGAATTTCTTTATCAACACCTTCAATATTTATATATTTGCTCACATTTGCTACAGTTTGTCAGTATTATTGAGGTTGGCGTTTGTCGTAGCCGCAGTTAGTATTGTAAACGCAAACAAAGTGAAAGTGAAAGCGGTGGTTATGTCGAAAATACGATGTATTTCGCGGATTAAGCCTTACCCAGAACTTGCCTTGGACGGTGACCATGTTTTTTGCAAGTCTTTTTCAAAAATTGTTTTCTGCTCAAAGAAATTTCACTTAGACCAACACGTTAAGACGCCGTCTCACATTGTCAAGGTTAGCAAGATGAAGTCTGGTCACATACAGCCAACGCTGAAGCAGTCATTTGAGTTTTTTAAAAACGAAAACCATGACCAGTCAGAATTTAACGAAGATCTATGTAAAACGTGCTTGGCTGCTAATATTCCTCTAAATAAGTTAACCAACCCGCAAGTTAAGGCTTTTCTGCAAAAATATACAAAATGTCATGCTCCAGATGAGTCAACATTAAGAAAAAATGTCGTTGGAAAGGTATTTGGTACCGTGCTAGATGAAATAAAGAAAGAAATTGGAGGTCACTATATGTATATTGTCGTCGACGAAACCACTGATTCGTGTGGTCGTTATATAGTTAACTTAATGAACGGAAAACTCATAGAAAAAAAGCCTGGGAAAGCTTACCTTATGGCCATAAAAGAAGTGGAAAAAACAAACAACCTCACAGATACACGTTTTATTCAAGAAACCTTAACACATTTATTTTTGCCGAATTCAGTTCTTACAGATAAAATTCTTGTCCTGTTGTCCGATGATGTCCCGTATATGATAAAAGCAGGACAGAATTAAAAAATATTTTATGAAAATTTGATTCATGTAAATTGCCTAGCTCACGGATTAAATAGGGTTGCGGAAACTATTAGTTTCCTTTCCGTTGGTCAATGACCTAATACGAAATGAAAAAAAGATATTCATAAAGGCCCCTTAAAAGTACAATTATACAAGGAGAATCTTCCCGGAGTACCATTACCCCCTGAGCCTATCGTGACCAGGTGGGGCACCTGGATCCGTGCGGCAATATTTTATGCAGATAATTTCCAAAAATTGAAAGACTTAATTTCACAAATGTCTGGTGATGATTCACAGCGCATTCTAAAGTCTAAAGAAATATTTCAAAGTGCTAAAGTGGAACAACAATTAATGTATATTAAGTGTAACTATGCATTTAGTAGACAGTATTTTGCAACTAGAAGAATCGTGTACAAGTCTACCAGAGTCGATGGATAAATAGAAACCAAAATTGCAAACGAATACGAGGTGAGGTAGGAAAAACAGTAGTGGCAAAATTAGAAAATTTAATAGAAAAAAAACACAGGTTTCAAGATTTTAAAGCAGGTCGTAAACATAGTGTCAGGGAAAACTGTAAAAAATTTAGCTATTGGACCTGCCTTAGTTCCGAAATTAAAATTTTGCCCTGTAACTTCAGTAGATGTAGAAAGATCGTTTTCTTTTTACAAACATGTCCTTAGTGATAGACGCCACATTTTTTTAGTTCAAAACCTTGAAGCACACATAATAACATATATGCGTTTTATAATTTTTCAAATTAATATCAGTATAAGTTTGATATAAAAAATTGTATTAGCTGTTAACTGATTTAATAAAGTATATTATAACTTGAATTTATCTTTATTCAATACTCAATCCCTTAATTAAATGAAAATTTAATTTAGAATATCAAAATTTAGTTGCTTTATTACCGCATATTCATTGCATATTTACGTCTTTTTTGAATATATCCTGCATAAATTTTAAAAAATATATTGGTTGCATATAATCCGGTCTTTATCAATCACTTTGCATATTTAAATATTATGTTTGTGACATTTACGCGACAGATTAATAACTGTTGAGAACAAAAACATCTAACTCGTGATGGCGTTTTTTACAAAATTGAATGTTGTTTACGTAATTATCATTTTTATAACATTTAAGTCTCAGAAAATTAATATTACATTTAAACTCCCTGGTATTTGGTATCCCTTGTTTAAATGAAACTGTAACAATAACAATAATATTAGCGTACCCAATTAATTATTCTATTTTAAAATCAGTAGTGAAGTAATTAACTTACCGTTTGGAGGTACAATTGGTAAGTTAGCGAACTGCAATGCATTTGGAGTTTGACCGCCGGTTTGTAGTAGACCCCAACCGGAAAGAACACCGGTACCAGTCGTTGTTTCTCCTTGTTGTGGAAGAGCGATGGGTTGAATGTTTACTCCATACACGAGCGCAGCACTCAATTGAAGCAAAGCGATATCATTGGCTGATACCTGGTTACCACTATGTGTAAAAAAAATTAAAATGCGATTAAATTAGGTGGTCGAGATATTTGTTGTGATCTTCCAACGACTATAAAATTTCTGAACAACAATGTTCTTACCCTGGATATCCTTCGTGATTAATGTATCTGGCGACATCCCTGATTTGTGATCCCACAGTTGCAGGATCATTCAACAGCAAAATACCAGCTGTAACTCTAAGGTTGTTGGCAGTGAATTGAGCTGTGCAATGAGCGGCAGTGAGTACCCAACTAAAATAAAAAAAATCTTTAGTGCATAATATATACAGGCTATTCCATACTCGATGGTACGCTAGAAGTATCTGGAGAACGAAAAGAAAAATAATTTTGAAATTTTCACAACGGCCATAGGAGGCTGCGCCCTAACTTTTAAAAATAATTTCGCGGTTGCAGTGGTGCCAGATCTATTGATAAGTGACATCAACGTTGTGAATTTTAAATGGGACACCCTGTAGATTTCTCTTGCCGTTTCTTAAATATTAATTATTTTGTATCTTTTTTTTTTACCGAAACTATGTGAATTAAAACTTCAATATTTTCGTCTCCAGATGTCAAATCAACGTAACATTTTAACATCATTTAGTCAACATGTGGTACTTTAATTTTGGCAACATAAGATCGGCGACTTCTATGCAGAGTGTCCTAAAAATTAATTGCAATTCAGATTTTATAAAGTTGATTAAAAGTCACTTTTTTTAAATGGAACACCCTGTATATTATTGAAGTGTTGAATAGAGTGAACCAATTGAATTTTTTTCATATAGAGTATTTCTCTACCTATTTTATACCGCTTTCGATTTATAGGCAATTTTATGAATAATTACTATTCATTTTCGAGAATTAGACATTAAAGATCTAAATCGATAAGTGTGCCATGATGTAACAACTGCAATACATAACGATGGTGACATGACATGTCTCACTTTTTAGTTTGGGTTTGCTTATGTCAGATTAAAATAGCAAAAATGGAGAGTGGATAGTTATTCAAATGCGGATATTTTAAATTTGTTTAATATTCACGGCGAGTGTCAAAGAATTGTTTTAAGAACCTACAGAAGATTTAACGCTCTTTTTCCGAATTTGCCGCCAATGAACCCACGGAAATTTCTTTGAAGGTAATTTTTTAAATTTCGGAAATGTACAGGCTCCAAGATATCAATTTCACCCTGTTACTGAAAATGAAATTAACGTTTTGACGTATTTTCATGCCTATCCCCATGCTTTAATAAGAAGTGCCAAAAATGATTTAGGAATAAATCGAACATCAATATGGAGAACTTTACATAAACATAATATACATGGCTACAAACTAATTACAGGCTTTAGAAGCAGCTGCTCCTCCTAAACGTGTAAGTCCTTGCGACATGTTATTAATTCGAACACAGGAGGATCCAGATTTTCTGAAAAGAATTATTTGGACTGATGAAGCAAAATTCTCACGCGAAGGAGTCTTTAACCGTCAAAATAATCACTATTGGGCTGCAAAAAATCCACACGTTATAAAAGAAAGAAGTTACCAACACAGATTTAGTTTTAATGTATTTTGTTTATTGATGGATAGGCAATTATCAATCTATATTTATGATGAAAATTTAACTTCTGCAAAATATCTCGAAATTCTAAGAACGACCGTATCTGACTTTTTGGATAATCAACCGCTTATCGATTTGAGAAATTGTTGGTATCAATTAGATGGAGATCCTGCTCATTGTACCCACGAAGTTTCCGCGGAACTGTATGCTATGTTTGAAGAAGGTGGATAAGACGTGGAGGACCGTGGAGTTGGCCACCGCGATCTCCAGATCTTAATCCTTTAGACTTTTCCTGTGGGGCAGGATTAAAGAAGTGGTTTATAAAACACCATTAAACTCAAAAAAAGATCTAGAAAATTGGGTAAGGCGCGCTTTTAAAGGACTTGATCCATTAGAAATTCAAAGAGCTACTACCGGTCATGTGATGACATGTATTACCGATTGCTTACATGAAAATGGTCAGCACTTTAAAAACATCTGACGTATTAGGTGAGAATTCCAAAAGTTTTGATTTACTGACAAAATCGGTTCTTTTCAGAACCACAATTTATTATGAAAGAAAATTTGTTTTGATCATGGCACACTTATCGATTTAGATCTTTAATGTCTAGTTCTCGAATATGAGTACATAGTAATTATTCATAAAATGGCTTATAAATCGAAAGCGGTTCAAAGTAGGTAGAGGAACATTCTTTATGAAAAAAATTCAATTGGTCCACTCTATTCAACACTTCAATAATATTCAGGGTGTTCCATAAAAAAAAGTGACTTTTGATTAAATTTATAAAATCTGAATTGTAATTAATTTTTAGGACACTCTGTTTAGAAGTCGGCGATCCTATTTTGCCAAAATTTAAGTACCACATGTTGACTAAATGACGTTAAAATGTTACGTTGATTTGACATCTGGAGACGAAAATATTGAAGTTTTAATTCACATAGTTTCGGTAAAAAAAAGACACAAAATAATTATTAATATTTAAGAAACGGCAAGAGAAATGGAAAAATATCCTATACAAAAAACTTAGGTTGCTCCGTAGAATCTAAAAATAAAATAAACTATAGGGTGTCCCATTTATGAGTATGGACCCTGTATATATTCATAATATTTGTGTTACAGTTAAAATTTGAATTCAACTAATATTCGCAGTTCCTAGTAAAAACTATATTTGACTAAACACTTTTGCGAAAACCCCTTGTAGTTAAAAAAAAATGTCAGCCTAGTTCATTATTTTTTAGAACTAGCCGAACTTACTTTAAATCACTTTTTATTTGATTATTTTAGTTACAACTAGGTTTCCCTAGTTAAAACTAGTTGTAATAGAAGCAATCAATCGGATGTGTTATTAAATATAAACAACGAGTTGTACTTAAATTCCGGATTTACTTTTAACAGAAATTTTGCCAGAACCAAGGAAAGTATTTTTTTGAAACTTTGATTTAGGTTTTAGATATATGCTCTTTTTAACTAGAATATTGACACGTTTCTGTCGCGGTTGTACTGGAAGTAGCTGTCAACTTCAGTTTTACACTAGTAGACTTGGGCAAGAAATTAATGGGGAAAACAAAAACATAGTACATAATACCATGTCGTATTTAAGAAACTAAAGTTGACAGCTACTGACATAAACTACTGGCAGAAGCATTTCAATTTTCTATTTGAAGTGAGCTTCGATATGCCGATACAAATCTAAATCTACAAAGTTAAATATTTTCAGTAATTCTCGCAAAAGAATGTTCTGCGGACAGTATACCTAATAATATTGGACATTGACGACATTTACTGGAATTTAATGGCTATTATGATTGTTGTCACTGGTAACATAATTATTGTAGATCTAGACAAAATGCAGATTACAAGGAAAAATACTTTTTCTTACTGTATTAAATTTATCCAAGAGTGGAGGGTTTTACCATTATATGAGTAACGATAACGTCTTCACACTACGGTTTTCCGTAATATAAATATGATTTTTGTAATAACGTACATATTCTTGGAATCGACATTAGCTAGTAATTCAAATATTTTTTAAAATATATTATTTCTCTATGGAAATGATAATTATCATACTATGCTATTTAAATTTACTTAATTGAGTTCTTCAGATTTTAGATTAACGGATTTT
Source organism: Polydrusus tereticollis (assembly GCA_963920685.1). Classification (NCBI taxonomy): domain Eukaryota; kingdom Metazoa; phylum Arthropoda; class Insecta; order Coleoptera; family Curculionidae; genus Polydrusus; species Polydrusus tereticollis. The sequence goes on from OY987330.1 coordinate 48,833,410, forward strand.
TGTAAAGTTTTAAATCGTTATTGAATAAAATATAAGTATTGCTCTATGATTTAAGACGGAATTGCTCTAAATTATTATCTTGGATTTATTTTTTTTGTAAATCATAATTCAGCTATGTGTAATTACTATAAATTAAATTTTGCGAAAAATGCCACTATTATTTTTTAACGCATGATAACATTTTACTCTAAAACCATAATGCAAAAAATCTAGTATAGAATACTTAAAAAAAAAGTAATATCAAGCAACCATATTCTCCTGGAAATTGAGAGAGTAATAAATGAGGATCAAATGACCATTCCATGGGACAACTTGCCTGCCTACATTTAATATTAATTCTAGATAAAATATATAGTCTTAATTACAAAGGTACAGGGTCTTCCAACGAGGACTGAACAGGGGCTCATTTTTGAGCTTCCTTGTATTTAAAGAAAAATCCAAAATAGCCAATCGATGTACTTTTTCCTGCAGAATTCAAAAATGAAACCAAAAATTTATTTGAACCAGAAACAAAAGAGTTACGCTATGGATAAAGTGTTTTTTAAATGGAACGTTGCTTTTTTTATACAATTTTTGGAACGAGTGATTTTTTTTGTCCGTTCTGATTAAAATATTTAATATTGTGACAGCTATTTTTATTAAATTTTAATGTTTTATCCAGTATAATTTAACTTTAACCTGTTTGAAACATACACTAGGTAATAAAGGTATAATCACCTTTGAATCCTTCAAAGTCAAAAAATTTGACAAATTTACTATAATATTGCCGAAATGAAATATTCATTAGATGAGAGATTGCAGATTGTTATCTTGTTCTACAAATGCCAAGAAAATGCAAGAGAAGCAAGGAGAAGATTTATTGCAAATTTTCACAGAAATATATCCGTCAATACTATTCTAAGGATAAAGAACCTATTTGAGGAAAATAAAACATTACATGACAGAAAAAGAAATCCAGAAAGGAATAGAAATCGAGACCGTGCCATTGTGAATTATTTTCGACTGAATCCAACCAAATCAATTTCGGACGCAGTTCGGGACGTTCAATACGGCGGCGGTGTAAGACGCAGAAGAGTTACCCAAGGAACTGTTCACAGGACTTTAAGAAATCATAAATTTAAGTCTTATCATATCCTTTCACTTCAACATCTAACACCGGCACAAAAAGAACTTCGCTTCCAATTTGTTTCCCAAATTGTGATTCGGAAAGAAAACGAAGACCCTAATTTATTCAGAAATATCTTATGGACTGACGAAGCCACATTCACAACATCGGGGGTTTTCAATAGACATAATAATCATCACTGGGCCGTTGGAAATCCAAGAAAATTTCAGACAATTAAATTTCAAGGAAGGACTTCAATCCATGTTTGGTGTGGCATAAAAAATAATAGAATTTTGGGACCAATATTTTTTAACGGGACTTTAAATGGACAGAGATACTACGAGTTCTTAGAAAACGAAATTGAGAACTTTTTGGAAGATTTACCATTGGAAGAATATCAAAATTTAATTTGGCAACATGATGGGGCCCCTCCGCATGCCGTGCGTGAGGTTACCCAATATTTAAACGGACGCCATGAAGAATGGATAAGTAGAAATGAAACCTATGCTTGGCCACCCAATAGTCCCGATTTGTCAATATTAGACACATTTCTTTGGGGCCATTTAAAGAACGTGGTATACAAGCAGCGAAACCACGATATTGAAGAGATCATGCAGAAAATTGTGAATGAAATAAATCGCCTTAACCAGGAAAATCACAGTATAACAGCAAGTTTGGAAAGGCTACAAAGAGGTTATCGCACATGTTTCGAGAACAACGGAGGTCACATTGAACAATTAAATTATTAATGTTTTTTTTTTTAATTAGTATAGAGTTGGATTTCTTTTTCTGTCATGTAATGTTTTATTTTCCTCAAATAGGTTCTTTATCCTTAGAATAGTATTGACGGATATATTTCTGTGAAAATTTGCAATAAATTTTCTCCTTGCTTCTCTTGCATTTTCTTGGCATTTGTAGAACAAGATAATAATCTGCAATCTCTTATCCAATGAATGTTTCATTTCGGCAATATTATAGTAAATTTGTCAAATTTTTTGACTTTGAAGGATTCAAAGGTGATTATACCTTTATTACCTAGTGTATGTTTCAAACAGGTCAAAGTTAAATTATACTGGAAAAACATTAAAATTTAATAAAAATAGCTGTCACAATATTAAATATTTTAATCAGAACGGACAAAAAAAATCACTCGTTCCAAAAATCGTATAAAAAAAGCTATGTTCCATTTAAAAAACACCTTATCCATAGCGTAACTCTTTTGTTTCTGGTTCAAATAAATTTTTGGTTTCATCTTTGAATTCTGCAGGAAAAAGTACATCGATTGGCTATTTTGGATTTTTCTTTAAATACAAGGAAGCTCAAAAATGAGCCCCTGTTCAGTCCTCGTTGGAAGACCCTGTACCGGGTAATGTTACTACTTAGGTTAACCATGAGCATCACTGCTTGGGGCGTACTATACTCCTATAGTCCTTTTTTAGTATTGTTAGAAATTGAAGGTCTTTCGGGATTCATTTCAGTTAAACGTGCGACCAAATGTGCATCATTTATGAACCAAGAATTAATTATACTTAACGTAGTAGATGCACTTAAGGACCAAAATATTGCAAAAGGTATAGTTTGTACTTTGTATAGTGGAGGTATGTTCAAAGATGACCGGAATTGAAACGTCGACCATCTACAGGCTACGTGAAGGAAGGAGTGTAAGCGAATCAATCAAAACAATCATCAGGAAGGCATAGGAAGCCTTTAGACGAAGATGAACATTGAACATGTATTATCAGAAGGAAAGTACATTCATTCTATTTTAAAAACGAAGTTCCCAATTTAGATACAATTTTACTTGCAATAAAAGGAGATATTCCTGAAATGAGAAGAGGTAAACTTTCAAAAATTGTACGGGAATTGAATTCTAGATGGTAGAAACCGGATCAAAAGTCTCAATTAATTAAGAAAGATGAAATTGTATGTTGCAGGCGAAATTATTTATAAAAAATAAGAGATTTCCGCAATCAAAACAGGAAATTTTACAATTTGGACGAATCGTGGCTAAACGAAAGTTGTACAGTCGGAAAAATGTGGTAGGATAAGAATGTCTCTCTGTCTTCTCCTCAAGTTTTTCCTTCCTCCCGCTGGAAAAGGAAAACGCCCTATTATTACCCATATCGGTAGCATAGATAGCTTCTTGAAGTGAATTATTAACATTTCAGCAAATTTACAGCGGTGACTACCACGAAGACATGAATTCTGATGTTTTTGAGAACCATTGGGGAGAAATTTTAATGTTTATTCCAGTGGGCTCCTTTGTGGTTTTGGGCATGATCAATGCCATTTAAGAAGAAGTAAAGAGTTGCCTGCAACTGCTTGGAAAAAAGCGAAAATAATTCAGTTGCTTTTAGAAAAGCAGATTTGAAGACGATTTGGTATGAAAAGAGCTACTAACAATTTGTGAAGACACACAAACGCTGTTGACGAAATTACAAAAGACCGAATAATATAGTACTTCGACTTTCTACCTACCATTACAGACAGAAACCTATAAAATTAATATGGGCTCAAGTGAAAGGTTCTGTGGCTATAAGATATACCACATATGAAATGAATAATGTTCAGAAGCATTTTGAGAAAGCACTTGAGGAAATCAACGCAAAGAAGTGGCAGTAATTTATAGAACACGTAATTTAGGGAGAGCAGAAAATGTGGAGATTTGGCGATTTAATTGAAGAAACTATCCAGTCAGTTGTTATTAACTTAGAGAGAGACGAAAGTTTGTCAGATTTGTCTATTTATGATAAAAATACCTAATTAATAAAACGGGTATGTTGTGTTGTATATAAAAAGTCTGTATACGAATATTTAATGGATTGTAATCATTTATGTAATATTGCTAAAATTAACACTTTGAATTTGTAATAAGTGTAAATAAGTGTACAAATCAGTTATAAATGTGCGTTTATAAATAAAAATATTGTGGCGACAATCTTCAGTTATGTGCTTAATTTAATGCAGATTTTAAAGACATAGCTACTCAAAACTCTGATTCCTTAGGCACGCCTATGTCTCCCAAAAATTGGCTGTTTAGGAAAGGGTCTGATATGCAAGGTAAATCGTTTTAGAACTTATTAAAATTATTTTTACCACCTTGTTTTGCATATTAATAAATTAGGGTTTTTTACTCCCTCCCAATTTCATGTACATTTTTTTTAAATAAGATTTTGAATAAATAAAATTAAGCTTACGTGGGAGCAATAATGGAACCTCCACAGATGTGACTGAATGTGGTCAAAATCACGCGTCTTTGAAGAGAGATTTGGTAAGGGAATTGATTTCTTGCTGCATCTTGTCCTCCAACTATACGCAGTGTCGGGTCATAATTGATCTCGTCAGCTAGAGGTATGTATGCTGCTTTGTACTGACCCTCGGCTAAAAGAGAAAAGAGTTTAAACCATTTTGACATTAAGCTGTTCCAAAAAGGGATCTTCAGGGTAAATTTTCAGAATTTGACCGAAATTTAGAATGCGATATCCAGATCTGATAACAGTTTTGATGCAGAGATGCAGCACTTCGCTTCATAACTTTTTTGTTCCTCGGTGTAAATTCCTAATAATACGTCCTTATTTCAATGCATTCTTTGTTTAACAAAAGATACATGTTATAGGTGTCGTTCTGAGCAACTGTTTCTGAGATAGTTGAATTTAAATGCTTTATTGCGTACTGAAACTCGCTGTTACCTTCCTTGATACTCTATCCAGGCTTTGCATGGGTTCATACAACTCCGACAAAAATTGAATGAACCCATTATTGATCGCATTCAATCACCTGATCGCTCGCTCTCGAGACAAGATAAAATTTACTTGTTGATTTGTTAGATTTGTGGATAGTACTTTAAGAAAATAAATATTTATTTTTTGTTGCTCTAGCCCAGGGATGCACATACCGCGGCCCGCTGTCGATATTTATGCGGCCCGCCAACGAATTTCAAAAGCGATATTTATGCGGCCTGCCAACGAATTTTAAAAGTATTCTACTCGCCGCGCTCCGGTCTAAGCATATTGTTACGAGACTAGAAATCTGTCGCATCAACTAGATTACTTTAAGATTCGCGAAACACGTCGGTAGTATCCCCGAACAAAGGGGAAGGTTTTGGATGTTTGGTAACTCGTATAAATACGACGCATCGCCAGCTACCGGGGCAGTTAAGTTTTAACTACGGACAAGCGAACGTTATACTGATTGAGAACTGTAATCTGTGACGAGTAAATATTTCGTCGTTCGAACTTGGCTTCTACCTACGTAACAATATAATATCAATTTTGATATGGATAAACCAGGCCCCAGTAAGAAACGTAGTCGTAAGGTTGAAGATCAACATCGACAGTTTCAAGATATTTGGACCGAAAAATACTTTTTTATTTCATCGCATAACAAGATTGTCGGTTTAATATGCAAGAGTAGTGTTTCTATTCCGAAGGAATATAATGTGAAAAGGCACTATGAAACCCGGCATCCTACTTTTACCAAATTTACTGGCGAAAATCGAACGCAAAAAATGTCCACTTTACAACGGAAACTAATAGGCCAGCAAGCTATGTTTACAAAACCAATTCAAGATGCTGAAACAGCTACTGAAGTTAGCTTTGAAATATCTCCAATAATAACGAAAACTTGTCGGCCTTTTAAAGATGGTGAGTTTGTGAAGCAATGTTTAGATATCGCAGCAAAAAAAAATTGTCCGGAAAATGTAAAGAAGTTTGAAATAATTCAGTTAAATCGGATGACTGTTCAAAGAAGAATTACCGCATTAGCAGCTAATATAGAAGAGCAATTAGCTACGAAATCGAGAAGTTTTGAGTATTTTTCTATAACACTCGACGAATCTACAGATATAAGTTCCACTGCTCAACTCTTAATATTTTTACGAGGTGTAACGCAAAATTTTGAAGTGAGTAAATAACTGACTGGCATGAGTTCTTTGACAAGTCAAACCAAGGAGAGTGACATGCTCAAAGCTCTTCCGGAAAAATGTTCTATAATGGATTTGGATTTAACGAAAATATCTGGAATTACGACTGACGGAGCACCTTCAATGGTTGGAAGTACATCTGGGATAATTGCATTGCATGCATGCAGTTTCATTGCATTATACATCAAAAGGCCCTCTGTTTAAAATTATTGGGATTTTAAAATGGGATGAAAGTTGTAGTACCTACTGTAAACTTTATAAAATCAAGAGGTCTCAATCACTGACAATTCAAACAATTTCTCGAGTATAATAAAAGCGAATATGGTGATCTTCTGTTTTACACTGAAGTAAGGTGGCTAAGTCGTGTGGGTTGACACTACAGCGGTTTCTTAACTTGATTGAAGAAATCCAATTATTTCTGGCGGAAAGGAAAAACGACGTCTCCGAACTCGACAACCCTGATTGGCTGTGTGACTTAGCGTTTCTTGTAGACATCACAAATCACTTGTATGTTTTAAATATGCGCCTCCAAGGCAAGGATCAATTGATTTCGCAGTTATACTCTCAGTTTCGTCCTTTCCATGCAAATTGAGTCTTCTCAGGACACAAATCAATTCAGCCAATTACAGCCATTTTCCGAACTACAAAAAAATTATGGAGAAAGTCAATAAAACTGACGTCAATTTAGCTTATGTTGAGAAAATTGATATTTTGATACAAGCTTATCAAAATCGTTTTGTTCAAAAAGTTAACCTCTAGTAAATATTTTCAGCAATCCTTTCAACACTTCACCCGAAAATGCGCCGGAATCAATGCAGCTGGAATTAATAGACATGATGATAGTTTACGAAACAAATTTAATGAAGGTAATTTACTCAACTTCTACCGTTGCGTTGATAAAAACGCTTATAAAGAGTTGCGAATAAATGCATTGAAATACGCAAGCCTATTTGGATCGACGTATATTTGTGAACAAACGTTTTCAGTGATGAAACTAAACAAAACAAAAACCGGAAACCGTCTGACAAATAAAAATTTGGAAGCAATTTTACGTGTGGCGACAAGTAATGTGGAGCCAAATATAAAAAACTTGTTAGTTCAATGCAATGTCATGCATCAAAATAATGAAACATGAAATATTACGTTGTAATGATTAGATTACCTTACGATTACATAATTACAACAAATATTTTCCAAGGTTCTTTTATTTTTAGCGTTGTATATCATACTATTTAAAAATAAAATAAGTATTGTTTGTAGTGGCCCGTCCTTGGCTTATATTTTTCCCGAGTGGCCCCTGTTCCCTATAAGTCTGTACATCCCTGCTCTAGACTGCTAGATGAATCGGCCCCGATAAAAGAACTATGCGACTGACAAATTACTGTGGAAAAAATCTGTCTCCGCTTACTTCAAATTTAAATAAAGTTGAACCTTTTGTCCTATTTGATATTAGGTATTATGTATTTAAAAATATAAATCATTTATTATCTTACCCAGGGTAAAGGCCACCAAAGCAGTAAGAACTAGTAAAACTTTCATTTTTTCTGCGTATCTAAGAAGACCAGTAATTAAAAAAAAAATGCTTTCTTATTTATAGTAAATTGATGAGAGTTGTTATCATGCAAGTACTATTGTTTTAATTTAATCTCTATAAGTATATTTGCTTAAGACGCAAAAATCTAAAAAATTTATTGTCAATAATTTAATCGCTTAAAGTTTGTGTTAATTTAACTTGAGTCTCCAATACAGAGAATACGTCATCGTTAATGATACTTTCATTCATATAGTTTTGCTTAGTACGACATATCTAGAATATATTTCTTTGGATATTAATTAAATAATATTTTGTTTATACTACTAATACGTTTTTTTTTGCCCAAATCAGCTGGATGAGGCAGTTCATCAAAATACGCATAATGGACAAAAAGATCCTTCTCCCGCCATCACATAAATTTGAAATGAAATGAAATGAAATGAAATGAAATAACGTTTATTAGCAACAATCTGCTGTAAACAAGAAATTTTTACAATATAAATAAGTATAAATAAAAATCCAACCAACAAAAACAAATAATATTTATAAATTATAAATCTACATGTTCCCCGAAACACATGACTAGGCAATATTCAATAATTTTCCTTAATATAATCAACAAGAAGTTTTCTAAACTGCCTTATTTCATTTACCGACCTAATATACAATGGCAGAGCATTATACTCCACTAATCCACTATAAAACAATGACTTTTGAGTTCCTGCTTTTCTGGCTGTAGGAACATAAATATTACAAGCTGACCTAGTATTGTAAACATGAATATCTCTAACAAATTGAATTTTGTCACACATATATTTTGGCAGCAAGTTATGTACAATTTTAAAAATAAATAACATGTTAAGCATAGCAAGTCTCTGATTTACTGACATAAAACTTAAACCACTAAGCATATCCCTTATCCTAGTATACCTATCCACTCTCAAAATAATTCGCATTGCTTTATTTTGCAATCTTTGTAAAATGTCTTTTTCCTTTTTATTTATATACAATAAAACAGTAGGACAATATTCAAAATGTGGTGCAATAATGGTTTTATAAACAGTAATTCTAGCTTTTTGTGACAAATACGGACTTATTCTCCTCAAATACCCGATCTTTTTGCTTAGCTTTTTGATTATATAGTTTGCATGACTCTTAAATGTTAAACGATCATCAATTATTACACCTAAATATCTACATTCTGATATATACTCAAGATCTTCTCCCATCAACTTAATTTTTGCAACAACATTATTGACTTTCTTATTCAGTATCATTATCTTAGTCTTTTTGGTATTTACAAACAACTTATTTCTATAAAGCCATGTTTCCAAACTGCTAATTTCATTCTGCATCTTTGAAACAGCTTCATCCATGTTCTTAGAATACACCGTAATTGATGTATCATCTGCGAACAAATTCAGCATGGTACTGTCTAAAAAACATTCCGAAATGTCATTTATATATAACAGAAACAATAGTGGCCCCAGTACGGTACCTTGTGGAACACCATACCTGACACACTTCTTTTCTGAGACTGTCTCTTCAATTTTTGTTTGTTGATACCTATCACTCAAATAGCTTGTGAACCATTCCAATGCCTCACCAACTATACCATACATTCTCAGCTTTTCCAGTAAAATACATCTGTCAATTGTTTCAAATGCTCGCTTAAAATCCAAAAATGCTGTCACCACTACCAAATCATCGTCTGTTAATTCTTTCCATTTTGAAATCACCAGTTGCAATGATGTCTCACATGAATGTTTTTCACGAAATCCAGACTGGTTCTCAATCAAAATATTATTTCTTTTTATGTGATCCAGTAACTGATTCTTCACATGGATTTCAAGAATTTTTTCAATTAAGGGAAGCATATTTATGGGACGGTGATTTTCAACTTGTTTTGCGTTTATTACTTTTTGTATTGGTGTTACAGTAGATACTTTGAGGATATCAGGAACTATTCTATCTTGAAGTGACTTGTTAACTATTTGACACACTTTATTTAGCAAAGTTGGACCTCCTTTTTTTAAAATGTTCATATCTATTTCATCAGTTGAAGATTTCTTGGTTATATTTTGAATTATTTTCAAAAAACCTCTTTCCGATATGGGCTGCAATTCTTCCATCAAAGTTATATTGGCCATATTCTTCCTCATAGTCAGACTCCCTACAGCCCCTTGAGCATTAGCGACTATTTCGTCAATACTATCAACAAAATAATCATTAAAAATCTGAACAATTTCTTCCACTCTTGATACTTTGTTGTCTTGGTAACAAATCTCCTTAATGGTATGTTGTTCTTTTTTGCTTCCTATTATTTGTTTTAATCCCTTCCACATTTCTTTACTGTTGTTTCGATTTCTGTCGATAACACTTTCATAATATTCTCTTTTTACTTCTTAGCTGATTTGTAACTTCATTACGCTTATTTCTATATATGGTCCAATTTTCAACACTTCTATCCATGAATGCTTTCTTATAAAGAAAATCTCTTCTTTCAATGTCAGTTATCAGTTCTTCATCGAACCATGGATTCTTGGATCTTCCAAATGTTTTAGTCTGAAGCGGTGCCATGTTATCCAGTACTATAGTAACATTTCTATAAAACTGTTCAACCACTGCATTAATGTTAATGTCTTCTTCCCATACTTGAATGTTTAGGTCATTTTCGAATTTTGTCTGAGTAATTTGTTTCTGATTCCTGAATCTTACTGTTTTACTAAAGGACTGAGACATAAAGTTTGTATTCATCTTTATGCTCAGAATATCGTGGTCAGATAACTTTGGACTTCTTTGCACGTCAACCTTCAACCATTCATCATCACTGAAAACAACATCAATGGTCGATTCCGAGTTAAGAGTAACATGTGTATAATCTCGTACCTTTTGAGAAAGTCCTATACTATTCATAAGATTAATTAGCTGATCTTTATATATACAATTTTTATTTGCACTCACATCAATATTAATGTCTCCCATAAGAATGATATTTTTATAGTTGGTCCTTGTCAAATCTTCTATCGCATTCTCAAATTCAAGCAAAAAATCTGGGATTGATGAACTTGGGGATCTATATACAGTAATAAATAAATAATTGTCTACTTTGAAGCTACTTATCCAGAACATCTTTTCAACAACAACACTTTTAATATTTTCACAGCCCATACAATTTTTTATATAACATACAACCGACCCTGTATGCCTTGTGTTAGAATCACATCTTACTATAGTATAACCATTTATTTTTATTTCATCATCATCAATGTCTTTTGTTAATCTTCCTTCAGTTAGAGCTACAATATCTATATCTGTCTCCAATACATACTTCCTCAATTCATCATGTTTGCTGACTAGACTTTGAATATTTACACACATGATTTTTAGTTGCTATTCTGTATACATGATTTTACTTTTTCTGGTTTCTTCTGATTTTAATAAACATTGACAAGCTCGATCCCATACAGTATGGTTACAGTCCAATTGAAGATTATACTTTTTATTTGCTCGCACACAATTTGCACATTTGACAGCTTCTTCATTACAATCCTTCTGTTCGTGTTCTTGGCTACATTTGGGACATGTTAGTTTTTGTGTACATTCCTTTGATACATGGTTGTAACCACAACATTTATAACATTTCTTCAATCTAACAAATTCATAAAGTTTGCATGTATAAAGACCAATATTCACCACTTGATAATCTATCAACAACTTAAAGGTATCTGCATCCAGTTGTACCAACATATTAAACTTTTTATTGCACTCTGCAGACAAGTGTATTATGTCAAAAACAAAGTTCTCCTTGTCTTGATTCAATCCATTTTGTCTTATTATTCTATCTTTCAATATCTCATTATTTCGGGGTAGGTATGCAGGTATATTTACAATTTTCAACATTGGGTTTCTTTTCTTTGGCTCAGATACAGTATATTCTGCGCCCATATCCTTTTCTATTTTCTTCCTAACTTTATCTGCATCCACCTTTTTCTTACATTGCAACAGGTACCCTCCGTCCCGTATATTCCTACCAATCGACATCGACATTTAACTCTAATGGATCAATCTTCTCTGTAAGTACTTTTCTTACTTCACCATGTATTTTCTTTTCCTTTGGCCTTACAACCAATATCTCATTCTTATTCCTTACTATACTACTATATGACTTTGTAGACTTTGGCTGTTCTGTCCTAACCTCATCTTCGTTTCCGGCTTGATCTTTTGTGTTTTCCATTAGCATTTTCTTCATTTCCGATATTTCATTCCTCATTTCTTGAACATTTCTTAACAACATTGGTAACTCCTCTATAAAACTCTCACATTGACCGCATAACAGCCGTAGTTTACGTTTCCTTAACGGCATACATCTCACCTCCGAAGTAGATAAATCGGCACAGGTTTTATGTACAGATTTCCTACATGAGTCACAACGGTATATTTCATCGTCCTCATCCAGCAACACTTCACATTTCATACATTCATCCTCAACTTGCCTCATTGTTTATAATGACATAACCTCAAATCAGTACAAAAATTTTGGGGACAAATATTCAGTCAATTCGGGCCAAACTCCATAAGATTTTTAGCACAATACGCTCATCTACTTATTGCTTACTGATGTAACACTCACCGACCAAATAATCTATTCTCAACAGTACTTAGTTTAATTTAAAAATTAAAGTTCTGTTTCTGGGGACTTCTTTCGGAAAATATGAAATAAAATTTTGGATAATGTTGACGTTTTGTTTTATTCTTTTTCAAGGTCATTGGCTTAAAATGAATATAAATAATATTGATTCATTCTTCTTCTTTATGTGCCATGCTCATTCGAGCGTAGGCGACCTCTCGCATATACCTGTGATGTGTGCCTTTTTTCAGATTTTTCACAGGTATATGGGACCTACAGTTTATCGCCGGTTCCGAACGGCACTATTTGAGAGGTTGTACTAGGCAAATTACTACGTGGTGGTTTGCCATTGCCTTCCACGAGGTGACGACCGAATAAATAAAGATTATTATAATATAAAATTGTTACAATGTAAAGAAATATTTACAAGATAGGTATTTGAAATAGAGATAAAAACCCAGGTGGAAGTGGGTGCCCTGAAAAGGTAAATTTCGTTTAAACATGAATATATTTCCACGTCACCCGGGAGGTATTATTCTGCGACGCGTTGACCTTTTTTTAAATGGAGGTCATCGCCGATAGCCCTACTATACTCCAAACTTAAAGGCGGTCCCAGACAATGCGTGCATTCGGCGAATATTCGCCATTCGTCATCCTTCGCGTAGTGTGTGGGAGCTCCACTACGGCCAAACATTCGGCATTCGCCGCTATCCGTGGTCTTGTCGGTTGTCGGTAGCACGACGCGAATCAAAGGATGGCGAAGTAACTTCGCGCCTCTTCGTCTCCGCTCCCATATGATGCGCAGACCTACGCTTAGTTAATTTCGTTGTTCAGTGTCGCGCCAAGGCGATTGAAGTGAAGTGCAGCCTGTTTGGAAAAATGGAATGGTCGAACGAATTAGGTCTAGAATTCTTGGATCTTTACCAAAGATATCCGATATGGGATCCGAAACATATGGATCACAAAAACAGAAACAAAGTGGCTGATGCCTGGATGGAGTTAGAATTATCCTTTCCTGGCTCACTAATGGCGATATACCGCCAGCTATTAAATAAGGTGAAATCCAGCAGCAAATCAGGTGCTGGTTCAGAAGACATTTACAAACCCAACTGATTAGAATTATTGAAAGTGCTGCAACAGCAGCTGCTTCCTCATCCTCACTATCCATGAAATATATTTATAATAAATATTATTATAAATAATTTACCGCTCTCTGTCTGTGTTCTACACTAAACAAGCTACGGCGAATAATCGTCAATTGGAAGCAGTAGCCGAACATTTGCCAAATACTGTAGCGTGTGGGAGGGTAGCCGAAGACGTAGTACGGGCTCGAATGTTCGCGCATTCGCCGAATGCACGCATTGTCTGGGACCGCCTTAATATTATTTTTAGTGACGCAGCAGTTGAAACCATGGAATCCAATGCAAACCATCAATAACAACACAGAATTTTGACAGTTTCCATGCTTTCGACTATTACATTACTGAAAATAATATTGGATTTGAAGTAAAAACCATTTTAGGCCAAAAAAACATTATACCTAATAAAAAAATTGAAAAATAACAAAATAAATTATTTTGTTTTTTAAAAGGTACTAACTAAAAACTAAATAAAGTCATCAAAAAATAACAAAATGAAAAAATCAAGGCACGTAGGTATCAAAAAAGTCTTTGGGTAGGTACTAGGTTAGCGCTGTAACAATAATATATTGTCATGAATATGCTATTTTAATATTAATAAGTCTACTAAATATTTCTCGCCCTGTATGATGGTTGATCGTATAGTTAGCATTTGCTGACTAATCATAAAATGATATACGGTGAGAGTTTGGTTTTGCTACGATCGGGGAGTCAAGTCCGGGCCGTGACGGTGTGTGGTGATACTGGGTGGTCATCCTAAAAGAGCTGAGCCCTACGTAGATCTAATAATGTAAGTATCACTTAAATTATTTTAATTGTAAGCAAGGTCTTCTAGCAATTCACTTCTGTAATTAATGTTCAACTTATTTAACTACCATTAAATATGTATTTGTTTTGTACTTGTGCTTTTAATTTAAACTCATCTGTTCTACCCCTCAAATAACGGCAATGCAACTTAATTAACTCTCATTAGTAATAAACGCTAAGCCGTGACATGGTAGAGGCGATAAACGCTAAGCCGTGACATGGTAACTATACGATCAACCATCATACAGGGCGAGAAATATTTAGTAGACTTATTAATATCAAAATAGCATATTCATGACAATATTATACCTACATAAGGACAAAAAAAATAATGATTTCTATGTAAATCTACTTTTTAATTATTAAATTAAATCTATGTGCCTATCTTTAAGGGTTGCAAATTAATCTATTATTTGGTCGGAAAATTGTGGGTCTGCAGTGAGATTTGATAATAACTCTTGTTCTATTGACATCATTGCTAACCCGGAGAGCCGTTCTTGTGTCATTGTATTTCTTGGGTAGGTCTTAATTCGCTTGAGACATGAGAAGTTTCGTTCGACCGATACACTTGTTGCAGGGATAGTTAAAACTAAATTAAAAAGTTTATATGCTTCCACAAAAATCGTCTTAAAATTTTTAAATAACATATCTAAACTTTTTTCCACACTTAAATTTAAAAACTGTTCATCCCTATACAAAACAGAAAGCTCATTTTTTAACCTGTTTTTCCTGTTATGTGTCGGACGACTACATAATATCTGTTTTTTCCGTTTCGTTTCTCCTTAAAAATGGCGCTTTAATAACTAAGAGAATAATATCATGAACAGGATTCATATTTTTTTAAAACAATAAAATTTAGCGTTTAATAATTAATAACATAATAAAGAAATCTTAAAACTTACCGGATCTTGAAAATATAACGTTAATTTGCCGAACACTAAATTATAAATTGCCCAAACAAACACTGCCAACCCTTCTACATCATCTGCATCGCATCTCGCACCTGTATCCTGACTACCCTGCACAGTCACAACAATATTAACATAAAATAAACCAATAAAATATGACAATTTGTAATTTTCCTAAATTAAACCAAACACCTAAAACACACAGTTCACACACCTGCTACGATATACGCCGGGCGCCTGGTAATCACAGAATTCGCAGAATAAAACATGTGATTTAAACAGCCAATCAACAACCAGCCAAGCTAGGTTCTTGTAGCCTCAATGAGAGAAACATACGCGAAATGACCCCCGAGTAAAAGAGAGACAGACCAAACAAAAGACGTTGAGATTTTCGTATGAGGCTTGCCAAAATAGGTACGAACACTTGGAGCAGTGAAGCTGAAATCATTTAGCCTCTAGGCCGTCGACGTCGCCAAAGTTTACAGAATAAAATAGTCGCTTATAGCGCGGCGCTCGGTAAAGCAGTATGAAAATTATTTTTCATATGGAATTTATATTTGAAAATTTATAAATTTAGAAATAACATATTTGTATTTTTTGAGAGGAGATTGGGAGATTGATGGTGAGGCGCGGCCTCAGAGGCCTACCCTGAGAAGCCGCCACTGTAAAATGATATTAAGAGTACATTAAAGCCATCAGTATGAGTTAAAAACTCACAGTTAGATTTCATAATATATTTACACTGTTATAACTTTTAGTTTTTATTGATCCTGTGACGCTACGTCACAAGGGCGGCTTGTTAGGGGCGGCAAGGTCGATATGTATAATATAAAGGGTGTCCCAAAATGTACGCACATTTTAAATATCGTGAAATTTTTATTTGTGTCATAGTGGGCTTCTGAAAATTTGATAGCTGTCATGTAATTTATCGCAATTAATAGCTATGGAACGCTACCTGGTAGAACAGCGCGTTGTTATCGTGAAAACGTATTATAAATGTGGATAATGTTATGCGGAAAGAAGAAATAATGCACCAAAACATATGATAGTGCAATAGATTGATCAAGAAATTTGAGCAAAGTGGTTCAGTTGGAAACACAAAATCAACAGGGCGGCCGCGTACTTCTCGATCTATTGAAAATATTGCAGCAATGTCGAAAAGTGTTGGTGAGAATCCAGGCACCTCGATTCGCCGTCAGTCACAGCAAGTGAACATTACCAAAAGCAGTATGAAGCGAATTCTTAGAAAAGATTTGCATTTTCATGCCTATAAAATCCAATTGACCCAAAAATTGAAGCCAGCAGATCATGGGTTGTGACGTGAATTTGATAATTGGATTCTGGAATACGAGGCAAATGATGTAGATTTTTCAAAGAAAATCCTCTTTAGTGATGAGGCACATTTTCAATTAAATGGATACGTCAATAAGAAGAATTGTCGAATTGGGAGAAAGAGAATCCTCGTGTTATTCACAAAAACCAATGTATCCTCTACGAGTCACCGTTTGGTGCGGTTTTTGGTTCGGCGGAAAAATTGGGCCATACTTCTTTGAAGACGAGGCTGGAACTGCACTAACAGTAAATGGCGAACGTTATCGTGCAATGTTAGAAGAGTTTTTGTGGGCTGAATTAGACCTAATTAATGTGGAAAACTTATGGTTTCAACAGGACGGAGCGACCTGTCATACTGTGCGTGAAATAATGGACTCATTACGACTAAAATTTCCTGGTCGTGTCATATCTCGCAATGGTGATCAGAATTGGCCACCACGATCCGGCGATATAATACCGTGCGACTTCTTTCTCTGGGGTTTTCTTAAATCTCGTGTTTATGCCAATAAACCAGCCGCAATTCCTGACTTGAAGAACGAAATTCGACGCGTCATTGATGAGATTTGTCCACAAATATGTGAAAATGTTATCAATAACAAGGGTCTGCCAGCAAAGCCGCGGTGGACATTTGTCGGATATTGTGTTTCACATTTAATCGTGATACGTATTCTTTCTAATCCCAGTAAAGATTTGACATATTTCAAGAAATAAATGTGTTTTGTTAACAAATAAAAATGTGCATTCATTTTGGGACGCCCTTTATTATTTATCTACATCAATTTGCATTTAAATGACTTTCAAACTGCCAGCGAATAACCGCTCCACTTTATAAATCGACCTTGTAACCCCAAACGTCATACTCGCAAACTACAAATTACAGCATTCATAAAATAAATTATTTTACTTTTTAAGTAACCCGGGCTAGGGTCGGCATACCTACCCTGTCGAAACAATATCAGTATTGAAGACTGGCTTGAGGATAGGTAACCAAACCTACAACAGGTATCGAACAATGATCGAAGGTAAAACCCAGGGTCGGCAACCCCGTTCCTGCTGCCGCTAAATTTAAAGTGAGGTTATGGGTATGTCTAATTCTAATACAGTAAAGCGCTTTAGACAGATGACCGTTAACAAAGGATTTACTCAATTTACTGTATATTAATTAAAACTTGCCGTTTTGTGAATTAAATAAATATATTTATTATTATGTCTTATACAAATATTTTCAGGATATCGAAATATGACATATTTATTTTTATTTTTCACAACATCCCAAGTATCAAGCCGCGGTCTTTATGACGTTATTTTTTGGGCATATTTGGTCACGAGATCACCAATAAGATGACGTATTTATGACGTTAAAAAGACCTCCAAAAGTCATAGACCGATGACGTCATTTCACCACGTCAATTTGGCGACACTTTTTTACCGTAAGCAAATACAAGTCTGGTCCAATTTTGAAAGTCAACAATACTAAACTAATTTTGAACGTTTCTTCTGACCTACTGCAATATTCAAAAAAACCATCTAGATAATTGTTTAATTCTTGAAATAGTATGTGATATTAACCAATCGTTCTTTGTTGATATCATGAACCCATACTTTTTATTCCTACTAAATTACTTTAAAGAAAGACAGGATAACGGTGTCATGATAAAGACTAAATGAATCACATATTTCAGAAACCCCGAAGTATACAGAATCTTACTTCTCAGGAAAGACAAAAAGCTAATAAATAGCCAATTTTTGATTCTTCTTGCAATTCTAAACACGTGTTAGTTTTGAAAAAATATCCTTTAATCGATTTGTATCAATTGTGACACAAGAAAAAAATTATTGCTAATATTATAAACAAATCTTGATGCCGTAATGACGGGGTTTCTGAATTACATGGTAAATTGCATTAAGATTCCTGATGAAAATTAAATAAAATCAGCTATGTTTTAACATTTTTATTCGTGTAATATGCAAGTACAATGTAAAGAATTATTATGTGCACTCCTAGTCGAGAATATGTTGTGGGTCATTCTTATTCACCACCGGTCATTCAAAGATTTTATTGTAGAAGCACTGGACTTGATTACTGTCTGGCAAATACGGTTTTAACTTCTCAATATCTCGCATTTTTTAACATTTAGAGGTATACGTCCTTCTGAGTACGCCGCTGCAGTAGGCAGAGTAGGTGGTAAATTTGTTGATCTTAGTTGAAACTCATAGCTTACTGAGTCAATAAAATAGTGCGCTTTAACGAAGCCTGGCTTATTTGAATTATGAGAAAATTGCATAAACGAAGAGATAGCAAAGTTTTGTTTCTTTTCTCTAGAGACTGTCCGGCCATATGAGCAGGCGCGGATACAGGGGGGAGGCAATGGGGGCAATTGCCCCCCCCTGAGACCGACCAAAGCACATAGGTAACACGATGTATACAAGCAATAACCAATAACAAGCTCTAACCTGTTACAGAATAGATCTACCTTTTAACCTTTTTGCAATAAATCCACCTTTTGACTTTTTCCTTTTTTTGCATAAACTTTAAGAAACAAACAAAAAATTCCCTTCACCAGCTTTGCACCTGGGTTCACGACTTGAAAGTCTACTTTTAAACCTTCTGTACTCTGTACTTTAAACTCTTGAAAGTCTACGCGCTAACCACTAGAATATTGGTATCCTTCCGCAGTTCCGCAAGTTAATTTTAATTACTTATTGATGCGGTCCCAGACCAGAGCTACGCAAACTGTCGCAAACGCAAATTCCCAAGAGGGTATAGGGTATCTGATCTGGCAGCGTGCAGAAAATCTAGCCGATCAACTGGGTGTCGAGCTGAATATTCCTCGGATCCCTCGCCATGGTGGACGCCAAATTTATCGTGCCAACCATCAAATGAATTCAGCGGAGGAATACTACAGAGTATCAATCTATGCACCATTGCTAGACTTTGTTCTCACGGATCTGCGAGAAGGATTCTCAGCCGAAACCTTGGACATCTTTCAGCTATCAGTTTTCATTCCAGAAAATATTGTCAAAAATTCTGCTGGTGAAAATGACATAAGTATAAAGTCCCTCCTCGACCGCTTTGGATTGCTTCTTGAAGTTGACAAGGGCGCTGCTTCTTTTCTGCTAAAAGATGAATTGTTGTTGTGGAGAGAGAAATGGATTCAAGAACAGAGCTTCAGAAAAGAGCTTCCCATAAGAGCTCTGGATATATTGGCTTGTTGCGATAAGGATGTATTTCCTATAATACATGAATTTGTACTAATCCTTGCAACCCTTCCGGTGACAAATGCATCTGCTGAGAGGTCATTCTCGTCGTTGCGGCGCCTTAAAACATATTTAAGAGCAACCATGACTGAAAACTGCCTCCTCGGTCTTGCCCTAATGCACATCCATAGGCATGTTCCCATTGATGTTGAGAAAGTAATTTCAAGATTTGCAAAAGCTGGCCCTAGGGCAAGATTGGAATTTAGTATTTAAGTGCATACTTAATTACTTCAAATTAAATTGTTTGTATTTCTTTTTTTTTTTAGACAGCATTATTCAAATCAAATGCATTATTACATAAATAACAAATTAAAATTTTATGAAATTGTTTGTTTACAACGAATTCTCTGGAAGATAGGTAAAATCGCAAAAATTAACTCCCCCACTCCTAAACGCACGGGGTTGCTTTTGTGATTTTCTTGAGGATTTTGTGTTGTATTTTTTATTTTCCCACTTGAGAACCAAGCACCATGATTCAAAAAAGGGCGTGGCACCCAAAAAATTTTCGCCTGCGGCGCTATTTTTTTAGCGCCTTCGGCGCTTTTCCATTTTGCCCCCCCCTGGACAAAATCCTAGATCCGCGCCTGCATATGAGTCGATGGGCAAACAGTTTTCCTTATAATACTGCGGCCACCACGACTTGTAATCTATTACACAGGCCTGCGTTTAAACACATTGTAAAATGTGAATTGAATTTTTCAACTGAAATTGATTATTTCAGTGGTGCTGATTTCAAATCTGTTTTCAGTTTTTTCCTATCACGTAAGGTTTTTAAACAAAATGGTTAAACAATACAAAAAGTAAAAATATTTATATATATTTAGCAAAAACAAGAAAAATAATAAACCAACAAAACAAATAATGAAACCGCGGAAGTAGTAAAGAAAATAACATACACTAATCCTTTATTTTCTTGGAAAATCTTTCTCTTTTTCCAGAAAAGCTTCTTTTACTTGTTTTTCTTGCATATTCTGCGGTAGGACGGTCCCTTTTAAGCATCCAGCAATAGTCGGCCATCATTCGAACATCCCAACGCCCCTGATATCGCCGTTCCATCTCTTTTATGTCTTGGTGTAAGCGCTCCCCTTGCTCTTCACTGACATCGCCAAGGTTATCCGGAAAATAGTCCAGTTGAGCATGTAGAAAATGAACTTTCATGATCATGTTACAGCCTTTACAACTTTTGAAATTTGTCCAACATATTTTCAACAATTCTTTTAAATTCCGGGTCTTTGTAGTTGCCTAGAAACTTATTTACAACTTCTTTAAAAGCTGTCCATGCTTCTTTTTCGTCTTCCTGCATAACCATCTCAATTTCATTACTTTTCATCAACCTTCTTATTTGTGGCCAAACAAAAATGCCTTCTTTTAGTTTAGCTTCAGAAAGACCCGGAAATGTTTCACACAAGTACTTAAACATCCACCATTTATGTCTAGAGCTTTGACAAATTGTTTCATCAGTCCAAATTTTATATGTCGGGGTGGTAATAATATTTTTTTTGGGTCAAGTAGGCTTTCCCGAATTACGTTTTTGGAGCCAGGTGTTAAATTTTTTCTTGGTGGCCAGTTTTTTTTGGTCCAGTGGTCATCTCTTGTTCTGCTGTCCCACTCACATAGAAAACATATGGGTATTGTGTATATCCGAATTGTTGACCTAAAAGCAATGCTAAAATTTTAAGGTCACCGCATAAGATCCAGTTGTGTTGCTTATAATTTATTTTTTTTTTTTTTTTTTTTATGGAAGAAGTCCATCTCTCAGTGGAGTGATATTTTAACGTAAAGTAAAACACACAATTTGCTCCACTAGTTTAATGTAAAACCATACATGTTTCGGAGGCATAAACCTCCATCATCAGTGGGATTAAATTAAGTCAAATTAAGGAGAAAAATACCAGAAACATTGTGAGAACTGCAAAATAAAGAGAGAAAAGCTATTAGTGAAACAAGAAAAACTCAAAAGACAAGAGGCACATCAGAGTGCGTGGAAATATGATAATAAAAGGAGAATCCTTAAGTGAGAAAGTGATATGTACCATAATAAAACAAAATGGTGTCGACTTACCTTGTGTCGCAGAAAAAACTTCATCATTTTATATTAAATAAATTAAATTAGAAATTGGAAAAGGTTGTTATTATTTAAAAAATCTTTAGTATTATTTAGTAGTTATAATTAAAAAGCACAATGATAGATACGAACATCTTGCTAGAGTTGTATCAAATGGTAGTTAAAATTTTTAATAAAGAGAATGTACCTATGTATAAAAAGCTTTTCTGTCGTTTCTTTTTTTTTTAAATAAAAACCGTTGAATTTAGTGCAGTTCCCCAATGTCAATGGTAGACAAGCAGGGACACCTAGAGTAAAAAGCCAAACAAGGAGAGAAAAGAACAATGAGTGTTAAATAAGCATAGAATGTGAATAAATTTGTTAGTAAATTAAAGTAAGTATAAATGAATAGATAGATAAGGTAAAGTTCAAACGAGAGTCACTAGATAGAGTAGTAAGATGTGAGGAGAGAAAACTGTAACTAAAGTAGTTACTACTACTAGTAGTCTAAATTAATACTAAAGATTTTTTAAATAATAACAACCTTTTCCAATTTCTAATTTAATTTATTTAATATAAAATGATGAAGTTTTTTCTGCGACACAAGGTAAGTCGACACCATTTTGTTTTATTATGGTACATATCACTTTCTCACTTAAGGATTCTCCTTTTATTGTCATATTTCCACGCACTCTGATGTGCCTCTTGTCTTTTGAGTTTTTCTTGTTTCACTAATAGCTTTTCTCTCTTTATTTTGCAGTTCTCACAATGTTTCTGGTATTTTTCTCCTTAATTTGACTTAATTTAATCCCACTGATGATGGAGGTTTATGCCTCCGAAACATGTATGGTTTAAAGAAAAATTTTTTACATTAAACTAGTGGAGTAGATTGTGTGTTTTACTTTACGTTATAATTTATTTCCAAAAGCAGTTCTTCAAGATTTTCGTAATTTTCTTTTAGATGAGTAGAATGACCAACAGGAACAGATGCATACAAATTGCCATTATGAAGTAAAACAGCTTTAAGGCTTCTCTTCGAAAAGTCTATAAAAAGTCTCCACTCGGTAGGATTATATTCAGGAGCACCAAGGTGAATAACCAACTCTGATACGTTTTGGAAATATACAAGTGAACCAGCCTGCGGCGAAGTAATCGACAAATTCAGCCTCACGATTTCTGTACCAATAAAATGTAGTACCTGGAGCAAGTAACTTTTTTTTTCTTAACCTTGAACCTAAAATCTCAGAAAGATCTTTTGGAAGTCCTAAATCCCTGACTAAGTCGTTTAGTTCTATTTGAGAAAATAGCTGCGGTTCACGGCTTCCTGAGGCAGATGGCTCAAAAATGTCAATCTCTGAATCTGTTAAAGGTTCAGATTCGACGGACTGTAAGACTTTCGGTGGAATAGGTACAGGAATATCAGCATCATGTGGAACTGGTCTTATTGCCGACGGAAGATTAGGATAGTTGATATACTTTAGAGATTTTGTGTTATGACCTTTAGTATCACAAAGATAAACATAGCAGTCGTCGACGTGATTTCTGGGTTCTCTCCAGACCATTGGTACACCAAACTGTAGGGCTTTTCTTGTTCCTTTAAACCAATGCCTCAAGGCTTCTTCGCAAACCTTGCAGATAACGTGTGGTGCCCAAACTTTATCTTAATCTCCAAGTTTTACTTTAAAATATGCAAAATATGCATTTTTTACGAAATCAGTAATGTTTCTTTTAAACTTTTTCACTATGAACTGTGCACAAATATAACGAAAGTCATCAGGTCTATTTTTACAACACCTAGTAGACATTTCGCACAATGAAAATAAAAAGTACACAACGAAACGCCGACAGATACCACATCGATACTAAATAATATTGCTCTCTGAGCCTAAATAAACCGAGTCTCGGGGAATCCCCAACAATATTCTAGTAAGGACTGGTAAATCCCTCAAAGAATGTTTAAATAAACACGGGGTTTCAACGCGGCTCAACGTTTCGAACAAAAAGAAGCAATTTTATTTAATTTTTTTTTGTAGTGTTTAGAGATAATAACTTGATACTGGTTTACAAAAATGTGTACGTGATAGAATAAAAAGGGGGTTATTTGAGCTAAATGTAAGTCCTAATTAGGCGAAAAAAATAAAAATGGCTTAATCACAAATTTTTCGCAGGCCTGTGTTATCATACCAGTAAAGTCTGTGCGTTTTAAGAAGTCCGCTAAGCCATAAAACCTCTTGAGCATTATGTCGGTGGCTCTCAAACAATAAATTATATTGAAGGTAATTTTGGATGTTGATGAATTACATTTTCTAAATAAAATAATTTAAAGTAAATAAAAAATTAGTTTAGGTAAAGAAAAATAATAATTTTTTAGCTTTTGTAGTATTCAGACAAATTAGACAAATTGGTTGAGTCATCCTGCAAAGACGTTTTTGTTGAAGTTCCGTTTGCAAATACCCATGTTTCGTCAAGAAAAACAACTTGTCTTGACAATTCCGATTTTTTGTTGTTTAAATAATCCCTTAAAAATTGCCATCTTTTCGAAACAACATTGGACAGCTCGCAAAGCAGTTTTCTGTTGTTCGTTTTTTTATATTTGAAACCCATATGTTTTAAGATGATGGACAAACTGTTAGTTCCAATATTCCAAAGTTTTTTCTGCTTTATCTTTTCAAGAATAGCTTTGAGGGTAACATATTCCTTGGCTTTATACATATCATAAACAATATTCCTAATAGAGAGTTTTATCCCTTGGAATAAATCCAAGGTTTTTGAATGGAGTCGAACCCTTTTATATGGTCTGTCAAAATCCTCTTCACTCTTTTTTCGAAGTCTTCTTAAGGTCTTCTCTAAAATGCCGCAAGCATCAGACGCTCGTTTTTGCACTGCCAAAACAGACTCTAACGGGCCCGAGTTATCTTTTTCTAAAGTAAAATAACGTTCCACTTGTAATACCAAACGGCGTTCACCTGGAGATAAATGCCTTCTAGGCGATGTGCCACCTTGCTGAACATTTTCCATAACTTTGCTTAATAACTGATTTTAATTCACACACAATGAGAAACAAACTAAAAGTGAAAAGCACAACTACTTATTTAAAATAAAGTAGAACATACCATCCCGCACTTCAGCAAATTTTAATTATTTCTTGTAAAATAGTAATTATTATGAAGATTTAATTATAATAATCCCAAAATAATGTCATTATCGGAAAAGTATATACCTGACAAAATCTTTAACATATTTAACCATCCCGCACTTAAGCAAATTTTAATTGGTTCTTGGAAAATAGCGGTTATTATATAGATTTAACTATAATAATAGCAAAATAATTTAATTATCTATTTTATTATTATTTATGCTCAACGCGTAATTCTAAGATAATTTTGTTTTGAAACCTCTGATTTCGCCCAGTAATAGAATACAGTAAACCAATGAAATACTGAAGAACGTTGGTTTGGACGACAAGGATATTAGAATAATTATCAACCTGTACTGGAACCAGTCCGCCTTTGTTCGAGTGGAAGGAGAGAAAACAGAAGCAATAGAGATACTGCGCGGTGTAAGGCAGGGTTGTATACTCTCACCATTATTATTTAACATCTACTCGGAACAAATATTCAAAGAGGCCTGTGAGGAAACGGAATGTGGTATACTAATTAACGGGAACCGCATTAATAACATTAGATATGCGGATGATACTGTGGTGCTCGCGAACAACCTGGGAGATCTCCAAGAAATCATGACCAAAATAACACAAACAAGTGAACAATATGGCCTTGATCTGAATATTGGTAAAACAAAATTTATGGTGATCAGTAAGAACGCAGTGGCAGCAGGAAGAATAACAATAGGTCTGCAGCAGATTGAAAGAGTTAGTAACTACACCTATCTTGGAACCATCGTTAACGACAAGTGGGACCACTCACAAGAAATTCGATGTCGTATAGAGAAGGCCAGGGCGATATTCTTAAAAATGAGAAATGTTTTTAGAAGCAGGGATCTAACACTAACAACGAAAATAAGATTACTGCGCTGCTATGTGCTCTCCGTTCTTCTGTACGGGGTGGAGTCGTGGACGCTGACTGAAGCTACAAGCAAAAAACTGGAGTCTTTCGAAATGTGGCTTTACCGTAGATTGCTACGTATATCATGGACCGATCACGTTACCAACGAGGAGGTGATGAGGAGGATGAACAAGGAAAAGGAAGTACTTATCACGGTAAAGTCCAGAAAGCTCGAATATCTAGGACATATTATGAGAAACCCGAACAGATTCCAGTTACTTCAGCAGATATTACAAGGAAAAATCCTTGGACAACGCGGACCAGGACGAAGAAGAACTTCATGGCTAAAAAATCTAAGAACATGGTTTGCAATGACCACCACTGGTCTTTTTCGAGCTGCGGTGAACAAGGTGATAATTGCTGGGTTGATAGCCAACATCCGGAACGGATAGGCACTCAAAGAAGAAGAAGAAACCAGTGGGATGTTCGGTGTGATCAAGTATAGCGAAGGTGCGAAGATATTGTAACTTAACCGACTTACTGTTTTAAAAGCGATAACATCCCTTGGTGATTTAATCCGATATCGGACTTCTTAAAACGCACAGACTTTATCTACAACACACACAGAGAACTTTTGCTTATTACGTGCATTCGCCATAATCTCAACATACTCCATGACTGTGTAGGTACGATCAGTCTTCCTAATTTTTTGTTTTAGGACAGCAAAATCCCTATCACATGGAAGATAGCTATGCCCTCTAATAGGAAAGTACTGATTTATTGTCTGGAAACGATCTAGGGCGACTAGGGCAGCACACAAGCGAATCATTGTGTGGTTTTTATTTGGCCCTGCACATCCATCCGAAAATATGTGCAAATGCTTTGTTGTCTTTTGCAAAATATTGTCAACATAATGCATTATGAATGAGCAAATATCATTCTAACCCTTCCTCGAAATGCCTTCATGGTTCACATAAAACGTGGCCTTGCAGTGGTTAAGTTATGTATATCAAAAACATTAACTGTCAGCTGATGGAGATAAAACACCTCTTTAACTGGAATATTTGGCAACATTAAGTGTTTCATAAAATCTATGCATATTGCTCCATGAGAGTGATCTTGCAAGCAGAGTTCTATGATTTCATTAATTTTTTTATGGAATTTATTTGCACGTCTCTCATGAACCTCTATTTCTGCTTTTGCTGCAAGTCTAGCAGTTTCATTAAGCGATTTGCTTTTTATCTTAATATACAAAGCTTTGCACTGACAACATGTGTCCACTTGCAGCCTTCCAAATGATAGAGAAAATGTTTCTTTAAAAATTTTTAAATAAAAATAATAGTTCCATTTCTCGTTTGGATATTTTTCACCGAAAAGTGCATACATAGTTTTCACATCCAATTTTTCGGAAAGGTACTTGAATGTACGTCCTGTGTAGTGTGCTTCACGTACTGGAGAAGAATGGACCTCTATGAGCTTTACAACTTCACTCTTTGTTGCGTTTCCTGATGTACCCTACCCACGTTTGTGGATTGGAGACTTTCCAGTAACAAAGACGTCTAACTCGGTCATCGGTTATAGCAAATAGTGCTAAGAAAGCCTTTTTACAAACGATTGTAGATCCAGAACTACATATATGATACTATACAGAGTGTTTTGTAATTGAATGTCAATAAGTAAGGGGGCGATTTTTGTGTTCATTTTAAAAAGAAAACTTCATATGAACGTATGTCCTAAACGTCTTTACTTTTGATATACAGGGTGGTAAAGTTATCAAAAATAAATAGTTTTTTAATAATATCTGTAATACCACTTTAGATATTTTATTGAAATTTGGCAGACATGTACTATGTATCAAGATGCATTATTTACCGTACAACAATTTTTTTTATTTCCACCAGTGGCGTTCGTACGGAATTTCACCTGCCTATTTTGGCAGACATTAATGTAACGCTACTGATTTCTCGTAAAAATAAATTTATTACTAAAATCCCCAATCATTTCTAAACAAATTTGATCTCTTGAATTTTTTCAATCCGATGCACGGTTTTCGCTTAAAAAAAATAAAGACCTTTTCTCTGCATGATCATAACAATATCGTTAATATGACAATATCACCATGCAGAGAAATAGATTTTATTTCTTAGATCAAGTTTGCTTAGAAATGAATAAGGATCGTCTGTTAATAAATCAACAACAACCTTTGTGAAAAAAAAGAACATACATAGAAACTAGATAAGTTGTTGAAAATGCCCTCCACCTTGAAGGATACACGCTTCAGCTCTTTTCCTCATATTGTCGCGCACTCTTTGAAGTATACCTTCAGTATTTCTTATTAAATCGAAGGAAGCTCTTATACGATCTTCCAGCTCTTCTAAAGTCTTTACTGGGGTGCGGTATACCAGACTTTTAAGATGCCCCCATAAGAAAAAGTCCAAACTATTTAAATCTGGGGACCTAGGCGGCCATGGTTGAGGTCCGCCACGACCAACCCATCGGTTATTAAATGTTTGATTTAAATATTCTCTTGCTACAACACTAAAGTGAGCGGGCGCACCATCATGCATGAACCATATTCTGTTTCTTATTAAAATTGGTACTTCTTCTAGCGATATGGGCAAATCCTCCTCTAGAAACCGGCGATAATTATGGCCATTTAGCCTTTCTGGCAGGAAAAAAGGTCCAATTAAATAATTTCCAACAATTCCACCCCAGACATTTACTGAAAACTGTTCTTGCTGGTTATATTCTACAACTGCGTGGGGGTTTTCGTCGGCCCAAATATGGTTATTGTGAAAATTTCTGATTGCGTTTCTGGAAAAGTTAGCTTCATCTGTAAACATTATTTCAAGGTCAAACAAGGGATTATGCGCAATTTTCTCCAAAAGCCACTGACAAAAATTAACACGCAAGGGAAAGTCTCGGGGAAGTAACGCTTGGACCCGCTGAATATGATACGGGTACAATAAAAAATCATGCAAAATTTTCCAAACCAGGACGTGCGAGATATTCAGATTATGTCCAATTTTTCTAGTACTTATTTCAGGATTATTATCAATATAATTTAAAATTGCTTCTTCAATTTCTGGAGTTCTTACAGTCCGATGGGATCCTTTTAATTGATTATTTGCCATAAAAGTACCTGTTTCAGTCAACCTTCTATGTACATTTGCAAATGTTCGCCTATCTGGTATGACTCTATTAGGGAACCGCTCTTGATACAATCGCCTAGCTTCCGGCGAACTGCCATCAGCCAAACCTTTTTTCCTGCCAGAAAGGCTAAATGGCCATAATTATCGCCGGTTTCTAGAGGAGGATTTGCCCATATCGCTAGAAGAAGTACCAATTTTAATAAGAAACAGAATATGGTTCATGCATGATGGTGCGCCCGCTCACTTTAGTGTTGTAGCAAGAGAATATTTAAATCCAACATTTAATAACCGATGGGTTGGTCGTGGCGGACCTCAACCATGGCCGCCTAGGTCCCCAGATTTAAATAGTTTGGACTTTTTCTTATGGGGGCATCTTAAAAGTCTGGTTTACCGCACCCCAGTAAAGACTTTAGAAGAGCTGGAAGATCGTATAAGAGCTTCCTTCGATTTAATAAGAAATACTGAAGGTATACTTCAAAGAGTGCGCGACAATATGAGGAAAAGAGCTGAAGCGTGTATCCTTCAAGGTGGAGGGCATTTTCAACAACTTATCTAGTTTCTATGTATGTTCTTTTTTTTCACAAAGGTTGTTGTTGATTTATTAACAGACGATCCTTATTCATTTCTAAGCAAACTTGATCTAAGAAATAAAATCTATTTCTGTGCATGGTGATATTGTCATATTAACGATATTGTTATGATCATGCAGAGAAAAGGTTTTTATTTTTTTTAAGCGAAAACCGTGCATCGGATTGAAAAAATTCAAGAGATCAAATTTGTTTAGAAATGATTGAGGATTTTAGGAATAAATTTATTTTTACGAGAAATCAGTAGCGTTACATTAATGTCTGCCAAAATAGGCAGGTGAAATTCCGTACGAACGCCACTGGTGGAAATAAAAAAAATTGTTGTATGGTAAATAATGCATCTTGATACATAGTACATGTCTGCCAAATTTCATTAAAATATCTAAAGTGGTATTACAGATATTATTAAAAAACTATTTATTTTTGAAAAATTTACCACCCTGTATATCAAAAATAAAGACGTTTAGGACATACGTTCATATGAAGTTTTCTTTTTAAAATGAACACAAAAATCGCCCCCTTAATTATTGGCATTCAATTACAAAACACCCTGTATACTGGGACGAGTTTTTACAGTTTTGGCCCGTTATAAGATTTTCTTTCACAGGCATAAACCGAATTAAATTCTGAAGGAATGCATCTTGTTCGTTTTTACTTTCAAACTGCCGAAATTTACTTAGAAGTTCTCGGTCACCTAAACCCACGTTATCGAAACATTCCCTTTTGCAACTGAAAAGAATAATAAGCACCTATTTTACTTCTAACAGGAAAGAAGAGCACAATAAGAAGGTTTTCCTTTATAGTTCGTGTATGCTCTTCCTTTCACTCTTACCTTTTGATGGTTTCCATTTAATACTTTACCTGTTTATGACATTTCTTCCTTTTCTTTGTAGATTGTTCTTCAACTTCACTATCACTAAAACAGTGTCTTGCGTACCGTCAAACGTGTAGAGCAGAAACCCCGTAAACGCTGCACTTACGGGGATTCTGCACTACACGTCATCATAACGTAGCTCGAAAATACGATATGAAGCCTAGCGATTTGCGCGTTTCTGCAAAAATGGATAGAGCACCATTTAAAATAGAAGTTCCAGTTAAAATCCCAATTTCTCCAAAAAATCTCACTTCCGGGGTTTCTGAAATATGTGATTCAAATACACAAACGGATTTAGGAATAAATCGAACATCAATATGGAGAATTTTACATAAACATAATATGCATGGCTACAAACTAATTACATTACAGGCTTTATAAGCAGGTGATCCTCCAAAACGTATAGATCTTTGCGAAATGTTAATTATTAATTCGAACACAGGAGGATCCAGATTTTCTGAAAATAATTATTTGCACTGATGAAGCAAAATTCTCACGCGAAGGAGTCTTTAGCCGTCAAAATAATCACTATTGGGCTGCAGAAAATCTACACGTTATGTTACCAACAAAGATTTAGTTTTAATGTATTTTGTTTGTTGATGGATAGACAATTATCAATCTATATTTATGATGAAAATTTAACTTCTGCAAAATATCTTGAAATTCTAAGAACGACCGTATCTGACTTTTTGGATAATTTACCGCTTATCGATTTGAGAAATTGTTGGTATCAATTAGATGGAGCTCCTGCACATTCTACCCATAAATTTTCCGCGGAACTGTATGATATGTTTGAAGATAGGTGGATAAGACGTGGAGGACCATGGAGTTGGCCAGCGCGATCTCCAGATCTTAATCTTAAAATTTGATAGCTGTCATGTAATTTATTGCAATTAATAGCCATGGAACGCTACATGGTAGAACAGCGCGTTGTTATCGTGAAAACGTATTATAAATGTGGAGAATGTTATGCGGAAACAGTTTGTAGAGTGCGAGCCGTTTTTGGAAGAAATAATGCACCAAAACATACGACAGTGCAAAGATTGATCAAGAAATTTGAGCAAAGTGGTTCAGTTGAAAACATAAAATCAACAGGGCGGCCGCGTACTGCTCGATCTATTGAAAATATTGCAGCAATGTCGAAAAGTGTTGGTGATAATCCAGGCACCTCGATTCGCCGTCAGTCACAGAAGTGAACATTACCAAAAGCAGTATGCAGTGAATTCTTACAAAATATTTGCATTTGCATCCAATTGCCCAAGCAGATCATGGGTTGCGCCGTGAATTTGTTAATTGGATTCTGGAATACGAGGCAAATGATGGAGATTTTTCGAAGAAAATCCTATTTAGTCATGAGGCGCATTTTCAATTAATTGGATACGTCAATGCATCCTCTACGAGTCACTGTTTGGTGCGGTTTTTGGTTCGGCGGAATAATTGGGCCATACTTCTTTGAAGACGAGGCTGAAACTGCACTAACAGTGAATGGCGAACGTTATCGTGCAATGTTAGAAGAGTTTCTGTGGGCTGAATTAGACCGAATTAATGTGGAAAACTTATGGTTTCAACAGGACGGAGCGATCTCCAGATCTTAATCCTTTAGACTTTTTCCTGTGGGGTAGGATTAAAGAAGTGGTTTATAAAACACCAGTAAATTCAAAAGAAGATATAGAAAATCGGGTAAGGCGCGCTTTTGAAAAACTTGATCCATTAGAAATTCAAAGAGCTACTACAGGTCATGTGATGACATGTATTACCGATTGCTTACATGAAAATGGTCAGCACTTTAAACATCTGACGTATTAGGTGAGAATTCCAAACGTTTTAATTTACTGACAAAATCGGTTCTTTTCAGAACCACAATTTATTATGAAAGGGAATTTGTTTTGATCATGGCACACTTATCGATTTAGATCTTTAATGTCTAGTTCTTGAATCTGAATAGTAATTATTCATAAAATGGCTTATAAATCGAAAGCGGTTCAAAATAGGTAGAGGAAAAAAATTCAATTGGTCTACTCTATTCAACACTTCAATAATATACAGGGTGTTCCATTTAAAAAAAAGTGACTTTTGATCAAATTTATAAAATCTGAATTGCAATTAATTTTTAGGACACTCTGTATAGAAGTCGGCGATCCTATGTTGCCAAAATGAAAGTACTACATGATGACTAAATGATGTGATGTTACGTTAATTTGACATCTGGAGACGAAAATATTGAAGTTTTAATTCACATAGTTTCGGTGAAAAAAGACACAAAATAATTAATATTTAAGAAACGGCAGGAGAAATGGAAAAATATCCTATACAAAAAAAACCTAGATTGCTTCCTAGAATTTAAGAATAAAATAAACTACAGGATGTCCCACTTCAAATTCCAAAGTTGATGTCAGTTATCAATAGATTTAGCACCACTGCAACCGCGAAATTATTTTTAAAAGCTAGAGCGCAGCCCCCTATAAATAGTTGTAGTGAAAATTTCAAAATTATTTTTCTTTTCGTTCTCCAGATACTTCTAACGTACCATCGAGTATGAAATACCCTGTAGTTATAGTACCTATCTCAAAAACAGTTGAGGTTAGGAAAACATTTTTAAACAATACAAAATATTAATATAAAATTTTGAGTAGAATCTAAAAACTTAAAAATGTATGGGATTGCTTTAAGAAAATGGGTATTGACAAATGCTTTGCTTTTTTGAGAATCCCTGTATAAAACCAACTATTCAAAAAAATTGATAAAAATAGAACACATTTGCTGTGTCGAAGCTTTTTTTTTTGAAATCCCGTATTTTAGGTTAGTATATACAGGGTGCTCCAATCTTTTTGCCCACCCTTCATAGTATATACCATTGAGGTTTCCATTGTGTATAGAAAACCAACGACAACCGATATAGTTATACCAGCAGACTCAAAACATCCCAACAAACCAAACTAGCTGCGTTCAATAGCATGATCCATAGATTAGTCAACATCCCACTTTCAGAAACTTCATATAATAAAGAATTAGACATAATACAAACTATAGCCTTAAACAACGGTTCTCTTAGATTTGGCAGGTTAATTGACTATCTATAGAAAACCAACGACAACCGATATAGTTATACCAGCAGACTCAAAACATCCCCAACAAACCAAACTAGCTGCGCTCAATAACATGATCCATAGATTAGTCAACATCCCACTTTCAGAAACTTAATAAAATATAATAAAGAATTAGACATAATACAAACTACAGCCTTAAACAACGGCTATCCAACAACACTCATAAACAAAATACTAAAGAAAAAATTCAGACAAAAACACAAAAACACAAAAACTACTCTACCGAGGACGTCCCCTTCCATTAAACGCGAAATACAGTTCAATCAGATATACAGGTCACACAAGTCAAAAAATCTCCAAAAAACTTAAAAATCATAAACTTATCCCCATACAAGTCAATAAAATAATCTAGGTAAATACATAGCTAATTCAAAAATTGAAAATAAAGACAAATAAACACATAGCGGGTCTACCAAATACAATGTGATGACTGTAATGCAATCTATATAGCTCAAACAGGTAGAAACTTTAAAACTAGGCTTAAAGAACATAAAACATCCATTTTAAAAAATCAAAATAAAACAGGAATAGCGGACCACTGTATAATAAATAACCACTCAATATCCAACAAAATAAAACCGATATATACTCAACACAAGGGAGAAAACTCAACCTATTAGAAACATTAGCAATCAAAAAAACCTTAAAGAATCGATGTAATGTTGTTAATAATAAAATTGAAATACCTTCAGGTGCCAATCTAATACTTAATAGGTTAATAACTTAAGATAAATATGCAATAAACTTTGTCAATAATTACCAACGAAAAAACCCATAATTATATACACAATATCATTTTCTTAATTTTATTACTTAGATGTAAATACCTCTATAATCACACCTGTAATTTAGTTGTACCTTTCGGCAATACCTGTAAATTAAGGACCAAAATAATCCATCATCTGTCAATTTTTATTTTAATGACATATATAATCTATTATTGTCTTATATGCCTTTGATAATGATCCGCAAGGGTTGAAACATGTGTCAGGAAACTGAATTAAATTGTGAAATATAACAAGTACGACTTTAATTTCCTCTACTACAGGATATTTTAATTAAATTTTAAAACACTTGAGGTTACTGAGGTTTTAATCTTAAGAAAATCAAATAGAAAGTTTCGTTTTTCAACAGACAGCACTCACTCATTTATTTTACACTAACTTATTTCTTTTATTGGAAGAATAATCAAAAATACTACAAAAATAACAGATCGATATCACGGATTACAAAATCTCTCCTGTCGATAATGGGTATTGGAATTATCATAGACATTAGTTCACTCAAATTTGTGGTTAATATGCATTTTTATTATCCTTTAAGGTGTTGATAATGGTTAAGTTTGAAAATAAAACGAATCGTCAACATAATCCCAAATTATATTTCAAATTTTCCGAGAGAAGCCCCTCAAGAATTTTTTTAACATTTTAAATGTATGTTATGGCGGGAGAAGGATCTTGTTGGTCCATTATGCCTATTTTGAACGAGCCCAGTGATATAAATTTAACCGTTTACCTTAAAATTGGCTTCATTCAGCTGGTTTGGGCAAAAAAACGGATTAATTGTACAAACAATATATTATTTGATTAATACCCAAAAAAAAATATAATCTAGATATGTATACAAGATCTTCTTCGGAATCCTTACGTCAGGTAAATAAATACCTTTCATATTTTTCTGGTCATTGTTTGCTTATTATTTACTAAGCAATACTAAATGAATGAAAGTACCATTGACGATGAGTTATTTCCTGTGTTAGGGACTTAAGTTTAATTAATAAAAACGTAAAGCGATCCGATTAAATTATTGACAATTAATTTGTCAAGAATTTTACGTATTAAGAAAAACAAACCTATAGAGATTAGATTCATTTAATAGTACTTGCATCATAACCATTGAAACCAATTTACTATAGATAAGAAAGCATTTTTTTTTTAATTTTCAGTTCCCTTTGATACGCAGAAGAAATGAAAGTCCTCTTAGTGCTTACTGCTTTGGTGGCTTTCACCCTGAGTAAGATAATAAATGATTTATATTTTTGAATACGTAGTACCTAACAACCTAACACTAATACGACACAAGTTTCAATTTTATTTAAATTTGAATTAACAAACAATGTAAAGTATAATAGTAATAAAGTTTAAGATCATTGGCAGAATAATAATAGTTACACTTGTATTGGTTCAGCTAGTGAAATTATAAAAAATAATAATTATTTACCAAGTATGCCTTCAAATTCGTATTTGCAATGTTATTGTGCATACCCCAAAGTTACCATCAGTCTTTTGTCAGGTGATGTAGGTTCTCTATAATTTAGACAAGATATTTTTTTTACTTTTCGGATACAAATGTTAAAATAATTTTGAACGTTTCCTCCGACGCCGACGTTCTGCAACATTACAAAAAACTTTCCCGATAATGTTTTCATTTTTGAAATAGTATGTGATATTGACCAAACTGTTTTCCTTGTTGATATTATCATGAAGGCACGCTTTTTTTTCCTATTAAATATCTTTAAAGGAAGACTCGATAACGGTGTCATGACAAAGACTAAATGAGAGATGCTTTCAGTCAGGCCACGCAAGCTTTCAACTCTATCCACGCTTTAAGCGCTAAATGCAAACCTTGCTTTAAACATTTTCTTTGCGGCCGTACACTAACGTTTTCTGGTGCAAAATCTGCTGGCGTGCTCGCTTGAAGTTGGTCAAGATTTCATGTGTTGAATTGTTACTAGTACATTCAAAACTTCATTCTAAAAAGCTTAAAAATAATAATGATAATTCATCATTTTTATTATCTACCGCTAATAATATCTCTTCAAGAATGCCTTTAATACCAATATCATGATTTTTTACACTGCTTTCAGTTATTTCGGTACATATGTTCCACATACATTTCGTCTTATTATCCGCTAATCTTAATCGTTTTGATACCTCTCTGATCTTACTGCTTTCAACAGATTATCATATCTCTTTTGGTCTGTTTGTATTGTTCATTAAAATTATTATTGAATCTAGATAATGTCAAAAGAATATCTAATTTATTCTTACACTCTTTAATTTTTGGATCATCAACTGATTTTTGTTTTTGGCTCGTATTAATTAATTTTAAGGGAAAGTACTGATAAAAATGTTTGAAAAGTAATTCAAAAATATATTCCATTGAGTATTTAGGTACATTATCATTTTTTATTATACAGGGTGCGCCAAACTCGATGACCTATTAGAAGTATCTAGACAACGAAAAAAGTTAGGAATTTAAAATTTGGGTTATTTTCGTAGGAGGCCATGATCTCCAATATAAAAATACTTTTAGCACTGCGATGTTGCCAGATCTACTCTTACCAGATACCAACTTGGTTTTTTTAAATGGAGTGGCCTGTATGTCATATCATATTTAGATTCGCCTGAACATTCTGAAACTTTTTTGTATAACCTATGATATATCTATCTTGAGTCGTTTAGGAAATAACAATAATTTTCTAAGAAATTTAGCAACAAACATCCCTTAACAAAAAAATAGGATTTCTCGCAACCGGCATAGATGGAGGTCTGAGTTTCTGGCTGATATTTTTATATGGGCTGCTGTGTCATAATATGTCATACGAATTAAATTATTGCATACAGGGTGTCTACAAAATCTTATGCATTTGGAAGAACATAAAAATGTCAGTTATGCTGGAATTTTAAATGGAACACCCTGTATTTAAGAGTGGTATCCAAAATATCAACTAATTCTCTATTTAAAAGTATAACATGATGTCATATCTATTTCCAGCCGTTTTGGACTTAAAAGCTAAAAACTAAAGTGCGAAAACTCTACCGGCACGCGTATTTTCAAATCTTTGATGTTATAAATTCGGTCTCTGTGTGTGCCACATTTATTTTCTCCGCGATCGATCGGAATAGCCGATTTTAAATTAATTTGGCATTGCGGCTTCTATGACAACGTCGTCTCTAAAGTTCACTGTAATTGAAGCGGCAGTTTATTTTATGCATAAAAAAACATTTAATTGTACACTATTTTTATTCTGCCGGTTCTTAGATTTGGTTATTGGTTATTAAATGAGTTCTGGCAGAATTTGTGGACTTTGAGAATAGTGATTTAATATCCTATAAATACGATTTTTTTCTTTAATGGAAAATTTCTCGAGTAGTTAATAAGTAGGTAATATATGATAATTTATTAGAAAAAAAATGTTTTGCCGTGACCTGTTCACCAATACTATATAGGGTGTCTGGAAATTATCAACATCGGTGGTCGCTTAATGTATGTATAGGCTGGTATAATAGGAAATAATATCATTGGTCCACATTTATTTCATGAAAACCTTACTGATCAGGTGTACCTTGACTTTTTACAGAATCATTTAGAAGTGCTATTAAACGGGTTACCAGAACATACTCGGGAAATAATGTGGTTTCAGCAGGATGGAGCGCCAACTCATTACATTCTACTAGTGAGACATTTTTTAAACCGACGTTTCCATGACCATTGGATCGGTAGGGGAGGCCCAGTATCTTGGCCAGCAAGGTCTCCCGACCTTACCAAGCTAGATTTTTTCTTATGGGGATATATAAAGGAAATAGTATATAAGACGGCTCCTACCACAAGAGAAAATATGCAAAATCGAATTCGAGAGGTGTTCCAAACCATCACTGCAAATAACTTTAGAAATGTAAATGACTCATTTGCGAAAAGAATTCGTTCATGTAATTTGAACTTTGGAGACATTGAACAAAATTTGTAACAAGACGGTTTTTCTTTAATTATTATCTCTAATATTTCTTTTTAGTTTGGTTTATTTATAATATAAATGTGTAAGGTGATCGTTTTAATTATAATACATTTAATGTTAATACTTGAAAGAACAGATGATATTCTTTCGTTGACCGAATATACCAATGCATTTTTTCGTTTCTAAAATTTTCTAAAGAGGACTCTTAAAAATATGTATCAGTTTTGATGTTTATGCCCGTTTTAATTATTTTGCCCATGGCATTCTTGATTAAAATATTAAAGTTACTAATTTTCGTGTAGCTTTTCATAAAATATACAATATTTCAAAAACTAGAAGATTTAGGTAGATGACGTATTTAACAAAAAATAAAGGCATTTAAAAAATACACCTTATCAGCTAAAAAATGCAGGGTGTTCCATTTAAAAAAATTGACATAATGCATATTTAAATTAGCGAAATTTGCCAAGTCAACACGAACACTCCGTATAATAAATAGAACAAATAGTGATATGGTTACGTACCAAGTACTTTAAGGTACTTATGGCAATAATTTTGTTTAATTTTATTGATTCCATAGGCAACTATGATTTTTTTAATAAGTCAAATAAAAATCATAAAATACCAGGAAATAATTATTTACTTGACAACGTAGCAATCAAATTCAAAAAAATAAATAATAATATGACTGTAGAGATTATTTCTAGCGGAATCAGAAAGAAAAAAAGTATACAGGGTGTTTTATTTAAAAGAAATAATTTTCATGTAGTACCAATATTTTGAGCCATCCTTTATAACGCAAAATATTTTTAAGTTATGCTCCATTGCAAGCCCTATAACTCTTATATAAAAGGCGCTATCGAAGGCGAACACGTTGTTGACACACCCTGTATAATTTTGGGTCATAAATTATATGTGACGAATATATGGCGTCATTATGTGATTTTGGTCAGGTACTAATACAAATATGACGTGTCTTTGATGACGTCAATAATACGGCAAAATAATGACATCATTATTACCTACTACTTAACTCGAACGACGTCTAATGACCAATTATGCCCAATAAATGACGTCATAAGGACTGCAGCTTGCTGCTTGGAATAACTATCAATGGTCCTACCGGTAATTAGAGATAAATATAATCGATAGATATAGATACTTTATTCTTTGTCTGAATTTCCTTTTTCAGTGTTTATAATACGTAAAAAGTACTTTTTACAATTTAGTCAAATACCCTATAGCGCACTTAGAAAACCTATCCGCCGACTAAGAGAGAGATAAAAGGGTCTTCAGGACGGTACAGATATACCATGGAAAAAATCACCCTGCTCAAAATGTCTCAAACGTTAAAACGCCCCGGGTTAGCCAAACAACATCATTAAGGATATAGGAAACCTTGCACAGGTAATAATCGAAGAAGGCTACTATCCGTGTGTGTGGAAAAGAGCAAAAGTTATACTGATTCTAAAATAAAATGAAGACCCGACACAGGTGGTAAGTTATAGGCCAATAAGTCCGCTGTCCAGTCTCGCAAAAATTATTGAAAAATAATACTCAGTCGTCTGGTTGACTTTGTCATCGAGTGTAATGTTCTCCCCAATGAGTATTTTGGCTTCAGGAAAGAACACTGTACAGTGAGGCAAACGACGAGACTGGCGACCAGAATTTTGGAAGGATTCAATAGAAGAGCATACACGGGAGCGGTTTCTTTCGAAGTCTCAAAAGCTTTTGATAAAGGTCTGGCACTGCGGCCTGGCCTTAAAATTAATAAGACTGGGGACTCCCAATTATCTTGTTAAAATTGATCGTTAAAATCTGTTTCTACGGCATTTAGAATGTTTTCTTTAATACCCTCACCGCGATGGATTTGATTTCCGCAATTGTGGTTGACTCTGTTGAAACTTCCTAAAATTATTTTTGACACTTTACCTTAAATCTATATCATTCGATGTCTCTCTAAAACTACGATCTACTCTTTCAAAGATTTTCACATCAGGAATTCTTGTTTAGAAATTGTTCTTCATAAAGCCTTCAGGCTTCTAGCATTACATGAGGCAAGCCCATATATTAAATGCATATCGGCATATTCAGCAAACGTAAACTCCATTACTAATTAACTAACTAAGATAAAAAGGAGACTAACCTAGTAACCATCCACCCAAATCAATGTTTATCCAAAAGTGTTACATGTTAAGGATCATATTTTAAAAGTATATGATACTTAAAATATATGAGAAAGTAAACACACTTTTTGCTTTAATTCCACTATATACAGAGTGGCAAAAAGTCGCGCATAATGCCTGTAACTTTTAAATTACCTCATATATAACAAAGTGACCTTTATGAAAGTTGTTCAGGAATATTATTCCTGGTTTGGTTGCCATTTTTGTTATTTAAGTGTCCCCACAAGAAGAGGTCGAGCGGGTTTAAGTCCGGGGATCGCGCTGGCCAGTCAAAAGCACCTATCCAACGTCCTGGAAATTGCTCGCCTATGTATTGTCTAACATTTACCGCATCTTGCTGGAACCATACCTGTTCGCTTATGCCATTATTTACACCCGGTAAAACCATTCTGCAAGAAAGAATTATGTGATTGCTGAGGAGGTGCAGATATTTTTCGTTATTCAAATTACCATCTACGAAAAAAGGTTCCACAATATGTCTTCCAACTATGCCCGCCCAAACATTAACTTTTTCGGGCCTCTTAGTATGACCTTCCCGGAACCAGTGAGTATTCTTAGCAGACCAATAACGATAATTGTGTCTATTAACAATACCATTTAAATGGCAAGTAGCTTCATCCGAGAAAATTATATTTGTTGCGAAGTTATTATCGTTATTGCATCTTTCCATCATCAGCTCACAAAATTCAGCTCTTCCATCAAAATCGTCTTCGTTTAACTCGTGCAGCAACTTTATCTTTTAGGGATGCAACTTCTCCGGCTTAAAATTGTTCACTGACTGATGAGATACATTAAAATCCATTGCTATTGGCCTGGATGATTGTGTTGGATTTTCATTTATTGAGAGCATGATATCTAAAGCTATGTGCCCCCCGGTTACAGTTTTAGGTCGACCTGATCTAGCGCCTTGCCTAACACTGCCTGTTTCTCGAAATTTCTTTACCACTCGACACACCGTTGACTGATTTATTGGAGGCCTATTAGGATATAATTCATTGAGAAGTTGACAAACCTGATCTTGCAATCTCTTCATATTTCCCTGACCGTTCATTATTAAAATTTCAACTCGTTGTTTCTCATTCAGATGAACCATAGTGTAAACAAATTAGAAATCACTTAACAGAAAATTAAACAGCAACTCAGAATTGACACCTCTTAGGTCCCTGTCATGAAAACACTTTGACTCACCTGGTGGGTATTAGGTAGGAATAATTATAATTAGGAAGTTATGCAATCATATATAGGATGTTTCACTTAAAAAAAGTAAGTTAGTCTCTATGGCAACCCAGCCAGAAATGACAGAAAAATTCATGCAGATAGAAATGCGGAAAATAATTTACTGAACAACTCTCATAAAGGTCACTTTCTCGTATATACGAGGTAATTTAAGAGTTGCAGGCATTATGCACGACTTTTTTGCCACTCTGTATAGTAAAAAGTGTGTTTACTTTCTCATATAATTTAGCTGTGGAGTTTCACCGAGTAACGGCAGAGTCAGTTAATATATCGTACTTAACTGTAACCTATATTATTCTGTGCCCAAAAATTTTAAAGGATGATTCCTATAATCAAAGATATCTCGACTAATTTAGGGGACTATAACTCATTTAATAATTTAACGGTTTCTTTATAAATTGTAAAGCATTAAAGGTACGTAAAATCTCTTTCATCAAATTTACAAATTGAACGACAAAAATAAACAACAAATAAATTTTCTTTACAGTACCCAGCACTAGAAGACATTCCAGAACCTGTGATAGAAGAAAAACCAGAACACCTGAGTAGGTACAGTTATTCTTCTGAATCGCGTACTTATCTCCTGGTATCTTCCGAATGCGCTGTTTCACTGATTGTAACGATTTAAACTGACTTGTACATTTCTCCTCCGTACGTTAAAGCTCCTCCCGACGATCGTTCCAAATATGAAAAATTGGTTTAAGGAATCGACATAAGCTTCGATAGCAGCGTTAAAGAAGAAAAACTAAAGCCACAAGAGAAAGTCAAAAAGAAGAAAAAGATAAACATACCGGAAAAAGCTGCACCGCATGTTTTTTCATGGATTGATTCATGATTCATGAACTTGATTCGGACATCGAGGAACAAGGAAAGTAGGTCGCAGAAAAGACCAACCAGGACACCTTATGGATTTCTCCTTCAAGCAGCCTTGAAGAGTCTAAACATATATTCTTTTTGGCGCCTTTTGGCAAATCTAAACATACAGAGGAATAATTTAAAAAAATAGTCCATTCTCGAAGTGGAGTTGAAATATAGGGAAAGGGGAAAAAAAGGCAAAAAGTCTTACTCCACTAATTTAATAGTGAGCTATTAAAGGCTCAATTTTAAAATTAAATTGTCTCTACATGTTTCAAAGGTAGTAACCTTCATCTTCAGGAGACCAAAGTAGTGCTGCAGTTATTATTAGCAGTAGAGAGAAAACTGTTGGTGGAAAATGACGTTGATGGAGCTTTTTTTATTTAAAAATATTTTGACAAGATATTAATAATTGAATGTAATCAGCATGCTAAAATTGGAATTGAAAGTGGAATGTTATATTTAAATCAAAGTTTATGAAAAGACACTGTCAGTCTGTGGTCGAATTTAAAAAGGGAAGATATTCATTATTTGAAAATAATACGTCAGGATATATAAAAAGGATCTTTTGGACATTCTAGATCTTGTTAGAGAAAGATTTTTGTTTGTGATTTGTTTTATGAGAAATTCTGTAATAAGAAAGAAATTTGTAATTAGTAACGAAATAAAATTATTAATAATGTCTGTACTTACATAATGTTGAAATTTCATTTGTAAAATTAGTTATTGGAGACCTAAGGTCCCGTCACCTTGCGTTATGTTCGTCCCATTATGTAGGGAAAACAATAGAGTTTTATTTAAAATAAAATTATTAAAAAAATTAAAAAACAAAAAAACAGATCTTATATTTTATATACCCTTAAAGATTAAAATAGGGAGACGAACACAGTTAAAATGAAAACGTGACAACGTGTTCAGTCATTTTATAGTCGACCGTTGACAGCTTGAGAACAAAATGGTTGACAATGTTAGTATAATTGCATTAATGACCAAGGTATGAAAAGCTCAATAATCGTTCTTATAGTTACTAGTTAGTTAAATAAACATACATAAAACTTGAATATAACATAAAATATAAATAAAAGATATTATAATAAAAAATTTTTTTCACAAGGTTGGGGGAATGGTCTTAAAAGACTTCCCTTTTATATTCTTTGGCGGTCTCCAGTGATCGTTAAAAGAAATATCGACATTTAAGTTGGGAGAAAAACAATCATTGTCAAGATACAGAATCCAGGAGTACGACTAATCATGTAGAAATTTAAAGTTTTAAAGGTTTAGTACAGAAAATAAATGTCAACCAAGCAACCCAAAAATCAAAATCAGTCGTCTCAAACTTCCTTTCCTCGGGAATAGGTGCTTTAAAGGAAGTTTGAGACGACTGATTTTGATTTTTGGGTTGCTTGGTTGACATTTATTTTCTGTACTAAACCTTTAAAACTTTAAATTTCTACATGATTAGTCGTACTCCTGGATTCTGTATCTTGACAATGATTGTTTTTCTCCCAACTTAAATGTCGATATTTCTTTTAACGATCACTGGAGACCGCCAAAGAATATAAAAGGGAAGTCTTTTAAGACCATTCCCCCAACCTTGTGAAAAAATTTTTTTATTATAATATCTTTTATTTATATTTTATGTTATATTCAAGTTTTATGTATGTTTATTTAACTAACTAGTAACTATAAGAACGATGATTGAGCTTTTCATACCTTGGTCATTAATGCAATTATACTAACATTGTCAACCATTTTGTTCTCAAGCTGTCAACGGTCGACTATAAAATGACTGAACACGTTGTCACGTTTTCATTTTAACTGTGTTCGTCTCCTTATTTTAATCTTTAAGGGTATATAAAATATACGATCTGTTTTTCTGTTTTTTAATTTTTTTAATAATTTTATTTTAAATAAAACTCTATTGTTTTCCCTACATAATGGGACGAACATAACGCAAGGTGACGGGACCTTAGGTCTCCAATAACTAATTTTACAAATGAAATTTCAACATTATGTAAGTACAGACATTATTAATAATTTTATTTCATTACTAATTACAAATTTCTTTCTTATTACAAAATTTCTCATAAAACAAATCACAAACAAAAATCTTTCTCTAACAAGATCTAGAATGTCCAAAAGATCCTTTTTATATATCCTGACGTATGATTTTCAAATAATGAATATCTTCCCTTTTTAAATTCCACCACAGATTGACAGTGTCTTTTCATAAACTTTGATTTAAATATAAC
Organism: Polydrusus tereticollis; assembly: GCA_963920685.1. Taxonomy (NCBI): domain Eukaryota; kingdom Metazoa; phylum Arthropoda; class Insecta; order Coleoptera; family Curculionidae; genus Polydrusus; species Polydrusus tereticollis. The sequence goes on from OY987330.1 coordinate 48,878,079, forward strand.
ATTCCACTTTCAATTCCAATTTTAGCATGCTGATTACATTCAATTATTAATATCTTGTCAAAATATTTTTAAATAAAAAAAGCTCCATCAACGTCATTTTCCACCAACAGTTTTCTCTCTACTGCTAATAATAACTGCAGCACTACTTTGGTCTCCTGAAGATGAAGGTTACTACCTTTGAAACATGTAGAGACAATTTAATTTTAAAATTGAGCCTTTAATAGCTCACTATTAAATTAGTGGAGAAAGACTTTTTGCCTTTTTTTCCCCTTTCCCTATACAGAGGAATATTAGGTGTAGATCCTGACAAGGAGACGCCTTTCGAAGCAACTCTTAATGAGCCAAAATTTCAAGAACCAGAGTATTATCAGCTTGTGTCAACTTCCAAAGCTCTAGTATTGTTAAATCCATTTCTCCAGTCTCGATTCTCCTAGTCAAAGTACCCTTGTAGTCAAATAAACGGAACGCTTAAAAAGGAATTTTAGTTAGAAAGCTGCTTTTTTGGTTGAAGGTTCATTTTAATGCTTGAAAAGACACTTCAGTGTTATTTTGTGTCCAGCCCTTGCACGAGAGTTAAAAAACCGTTCACTTAGGGTTGAAAATATATTTTTGTGTTATAATTTTTAAATGAAAAATAATATGAAAAAAAGTTTTTCTCAAATGTTGTAGGGCATTAAATTTTACACAAAAAAGTTTATTACTACTCTTTTCTAATCTATAAATCTAAAAGTCGTAAGAGGTTCGCAAATTTCAAAAACAATTTTCGGGCAGGTCTTTAATAAACGGGACCTAAATATTGAATGGCATCACTGTCGTCTTTGGAGAAGAGTTGCATCAACGAACATTAACAAGACAAGAAGGGTCACACTCTGTCGGAACCTTGATGTCCTGCTTACACAAGCGCGCCGACGATTTCGATAAATTCCTGAGGCAGTGTCCCTGTTCTTGCTTATACGAGGTTGATGCAAACGGCTAGCGATTAAAACGAATAAACGAGGGTGATTTAAAAACATCTAGTAATAATTTTATTGTTATTGTGTCCTATTCTGCTTTGTGTGAATTAAAAGAAAAATGGGGAAATCGTCAGGTTATTTAATTGGTAGATCTTAACATAATTATAAAAAGTACTGGTAGTAAAAATTAAGGGAAAAAGGAAAGTTTCTTCCAAAAGTAACAATGTAGTAAGCTACAAACGAGATTAGTAGGTATAAAAATTAACAATCAAATATTTGCAAATGCTAACTGAAATAGGTACTTATTTTAATTACCTTATTATTACATAAAATATATACAGGTTGTTTCAAATTCGAGGCCATCAAAGAGTACCTACTTACTTGACAGTAAAATACGGGTAGGAGTAGTTATACTCTGGGAAAACAAATTATCGCGATTTGTATGGAAAATTGTGAAAATCGATAAACGAACCATTCTAAGCCAAAGGCGTTGAACCAAATGAGTTAAAACCTCTGAATTGCTGTTCGATGCCTTTTACAAATCTAGTAGCCCGTTAACAACTCAATTAAATAATGTATTTAATTAAATGTTCTGAAATAAAATTTACCGGCCGCTTTTTAAAGATGTTTTAAGATATTTAATTTTATGTTAGGTTTTTTTGATTGTTTCAAAAAATATCTTTTTTTTATATCCCGGTTAGCAAATTTAATTGTAAAATAAATACGCACCCTAATATATAGGTTTAAAAAATATTTATGAGGAAACTCTTTACAAGGATGTGTAAATAGTACATTTTCATATAATATCTTAAGGGTTGCTCCAACGTTCTCGTGGCAACTAATTTTATTAAAATTTTTAACAAAAATTATTTCTAGCTATTTGACATATTCTACAATATTACTAGGAGGTACATTTAGACCTCCATAGTTTTTAGAAGTCGAATATGCTTTATGCTCTAGAAATACAGCAGCTTCTTTTGGTAATGTCTTTTCATCATTATACTTTGTGCAAGCACTACAAGAGTGTTGCAGCAAGCATTTCCTTAATAGATACCCTGTAATGTAAACTATAGCATTTCCGTCCGTACTAGAAAGATTTCTATAGTCGCACGTAAAAACTTTTAAAGAACTATTATTTGTCAATATAGGTACATCGATATTTTTATATTCTTCTAGAATATCAGGAGTTACATTAAGCAAAACTGTATTAATAAATTAATATCTTTGATACAATTGGAACCTTCAACCTCATTAAAATATTTTAGAGAAAATAATTTCTTGAATGCCCTACAAAATTGAATTGGGGTTGGATTTCTCGAGTTTCCGCAACAATTTCTTACCAGACCAAAAAAATTTTCGATACAATCCTGATTAAGGTTCCTTGTTAAAAGAAATGAATAGTTCTTGCATTTTAAGGTTTCCCATAAAGACAGACTAGAGGTAATAGTAATTTTCCAGCCATTTATAAAATGCATAGTATTATTTATACATTTTTCCACGTATGTTACCTTTCCATCGTTCTGTTTTACCTGTACTAATTTAATTACCTGTAAGTCATCCAACAAACATTTTATTTTTCTAAAAAGTGCAATTGTTTTTCTGTGCCCATAAATGCGTTAAAGTTGTTAAGATGGGACGAGTTTAACAAATCAAATAAATCGTTTGTTGTTTGTAGGAATTTTGCAGTAAGCGTTGCTTCTAAAGGCAAAACCTTAAAATGTATGTAGGTATATAGGGCAGCTGAAAGAGAGTGACTAAAGACTTGCGAAGCATATTTTACCTTCATTTTTTGAAAGCTATTAGGAAACATATGCTCGTCAGTAAGTTTAGAACAAAGTCGACACATTTTTTTTTGTCGTGATCATAAAAAATGTCTAAGTAACTTTCGTTCGTTCGTGGCATTTTATTGCAGAACCAAACACAAAACACTACGTAAATGTTTATCTTATTTTTAATGGAATTCACTCACGCCGACACATAAAGACAACTGGTACATATCTCTACGACGGACAACCTGTTTATGCATATCGCGCGTCGGGGGCTCACGGTGCTCTAGATACGGTAGCATCCGATATTCGAGCGAGATAGGCATAACGAGGGGAGGAGCTTGGAGTGATCCTTCTTGACTCTTGTTAATGTTCGTTGGTTGCATAATCAGGTTTTTAGATGCCGAATGATTTTTTGCGGATACAGGGTGCGCAAATAACATTTATCTCTATGTTTTAGGTGTATGTGAAATTTGGTTAGTAGATAGCTAATACCTCGGAACAGCACATAGGGTAGTTTTCATTTCGAGAAATGGTAAAATGCGTGTCGAACACCGTTCGAAGCCGATTTGGGTTGCTATATTGCATAAATCGATAAGCAGAAAATATCCCAGAACAGCATAATATAGCGTAGTTTTTTTGTTGGAAAAAATGGTCAAGTGCGTGTCGGATACCAGTCGATTGCCTAATATTTCTTAACCATGACAGTTTTTATGTCCAATCCAACGTGTGCCTTCTACTTTTTCCTGGATAATATGGCGTAATATAGCGAGTACTTGGTCCTCTGATAATATTCCCACAAAATTCTTGTTTTTCTCATTTTTATTGTGTTTAGGAGTTCCCTGTTTGTGTTCATCATGGCAAGTACGTCTTCGTTGGAAGTATGTGTAGCCCAGGAAATCTTCAACATTCGGTAGCATCATAGTTTGAATGCTTCGATTTAATTTATTGTTGTTTCCTTCAACGTAATATTTAAAATAGCAGACCCTGAAGATAATGGTTTTCTATCAATTAATGGGATCGTCTATATTACTTGTATCTGAATCATCACTATCAAGTTGTATCACATTGTCTACCGACTGGTTGAGATCTTCCTCTTCTTCACTCTCTATTTCGGTAGCTCTGCCCTTAAAGGAGCTATTGCTACAGCTCTGACCGTTGCAATTTTTACATATTTTGGTTTTACATATTTGGGTACATCGCAAGCCAGCTTGTTTGCAACCACAGCGAGTAATTTTGCAGTTTGCCATACAGCTACAGAATACCTGTTGAAGACAGGTTTTTGACTTAGTTTCATACACACCCTTCACATGGTTATTCCAACAATATTTCACTTATAAAAACCTCAAAACAGTACAAAAGTAACATACTCTAATAAATAAACGTACGAAAAAACTTTTTTCAGACACCCGTATAGTCTTAGCCAGGCGATGGGCAGTGTTGCCAAGTTGAAAATTTAATGCGTATGTGAAATTTCGAAGATGCCGGCCAACCCTCAAAGTTCACATTATTCTAAGGCCACACCTATTAGAGATATCGTAAAGATGATCATAAACGTTTTTATTCAGATTTAAATGCTCTACAACTTTTGTCTAAAACCTTTTTTTGTTTTGAAGCTACGGGTCAAAAAAACATTTTAAAGTAATTTCCATCCCTTATGCAAGGGTTGAATACAAAATAATACCGAAGTGTCTTTTCAAACATTGAAATGTACCTTCCACCAAAAAAGCAGCTTTCTAACCAAAGTTCCTTTTTAAGCGCTACGTTTATTGGACTATTGCTTACGGTACCATAACAATCAACTCAAATTTTATTAATATCGAGGTGGTACGCAATCAACATTCTGTAGGGTTTCCTCAAGAAATGCGGATCAAGTTTAATTTCGGTTTTGTTAAATCACCAGAAGAATCTGACACCACGATTTTCGAAGTTTTGAATGCCGATCAGAACACAGGGTTATTGATAGATCCGTCAAATAGTACTACTGATAGCTTTCCCGTGCTGGATCCTACATCGATGTTTAGTGTTGTACCCTAACAAGATGATCTGCGAGTACTAGAATCTCCAAGGGTTAAGCTTAAGAAAGATAAGAAGAAAGAGGAGGAGCAGAAATTGAATACCAGTTGATAGACGATAGTGTTTCCGATGAGAGCCCTAGTTTTACTGTATCTAAGAACAAAAAAATATCGTAAACTTTAAGCGGTTTGAGTAAAAGCTCTAGCAAGTTCAATACAGTCCCGCCGAGAATTCGTCCCGAAAAAGGCTTTAGCAACATGAGTTTTGAGGACTTTTCGTCTGACGAGAGAGATAGGTTGTAGACAATTCCGAATTACCCTTTAAAGTTTTACGCAGCCCGGATCAAGACGGGTGCAGATCGAATTCCAAACGAATATTCAATCCGTTTTCTTGAGGTTTTCCTTTGGGAGTAAGGCTCTACGAGAATGTTTTTATGTACAAAAGGGAAACTTTATTTTCAAAATTTAAAATTGAATCAGTCTAATCATACAGCTGTCATTTTCACTAGCTAGAGAGGAAAACCACCTCAACCTATTACAATCATTGAGATCGAATATGAGTAATGATTACCATTTCAGAAATCAAACATCTTCCATCAAAAGAAGTTTGTAAAATAAGATTTATGAACAAAACTTAGGAAGTTGAGCAATGTAATTCGATAATATTTTTTTTTGGTATACAGTTTTGGGTCATATATTATATGTGACGGATATATGGAATCATTTTGCGATTTTGGTCAGATATTGATACAAATATTACGGTTCTTTGGTGACGGCAATAATACGGCAGAATATTGACATCATTATTACGTATCACTTAACTCGAATGACATCTAATAACCAATTATGTCCAATAAATAACGTAATAAAGACGGCCGCTTCCTACTTAGGATAACTGTTAATGGTCCTACTACTATAGATAGTTTATTCTTTGTCGGAATTTCCTTTTTCAGTGTTTATAATATGTAAAAAGTACTTTTTACAATTTAGTCAAATACCCTATAGCGCACTTGGAAAACCCATCCATCGACCAAGAGAGAGATAAAAGGGTCTCCAGGATGGTACAGGTATATCATGGTATGAAATGAACAGGATTGTCCAATATTATCAGTTTTAGCGGCGCGTTCTTAAAATAACACAGTCTACCTACAATCACTACCTAACGAAAATTGCATATTACACAAAAACTAAGAAATAAAACAAAAATTTCAACTAAATTTGATTTAATGTATGTAGTAAAAATACCAGAAGTTAAAACTTTCAAGGTATAACGCCACTGTTGGCGGTTATCCAGTTGATGTAAGCAGAAACTTTGGCGTAAACTGAAGGCGCGCCTGCGTCACCACATGGTACTAATCCCCAGGATACGACACCAATAATACCAATAACTCTACCATTTGCATCGTATGAGCCACCACTGTCACCACTGCAGGCGGATTCGTGTCCTTGTACAGTTCCAGAGCATGAATTTAATGTGGCGTTGAAGGGGTTATGTCCAAGAAAAGCGGCAAGGATGGTGGCGCATTCTATAGGTAAAGAGGGAAACATGTCCAATAATTTCTAAATATAAACAAAATAATATTTCTTGCTTTAATCTTATCCTTAATAAATTTTTAGAAAAAATAAATAATTGTGTTGAGAATTCAATTGCATTTATAAACATTGATTATTTCAATTATATAAATTTAATTAATATTTTAGCAAATAAAGTAAGTTTTAATAAAACAAATTTTATCACGTTGTCATTTATAAAACTTTATATAAATGTTTTTCCAAAAATCAATGTTTTAATGGTTAATAAATAGTCAAATGTTTCATTGGATCATTCTTTTTTAGACAAAACTCCTCAGAAAGTAACTTTTCCTTGATATTACTAAATATACAATCTCTTAAAAATAAAATGAATCAACTACCCAGGTAGCAAGGTGACGTATTTAAGACGTCGATTATTGATTATCAGTGACGTCATAAATTACGTAAATGAAACGATAAAAAGACGTGCGTAAGTCACAGACCAATGACGTCTTTTTTCAGCGGTATTCAAAACTGCACATTTCCGAACTGACTTGGGTGCGAAAGAAACTTTTTGCAATTATAGGCTGTAAAATAAGCACTCCGTTTTCCAGAAAATGATTGAAATATATTTTAACACCTTATACCCTTAAATTATTTCCTAACTCTATGATTTTTTTAAACATCCTGTATCAATATAACGAACATTTACTAAAAACTTATTCCTACGATATTTTCGTAATACATAACAGGGGTAACAAAAATACATATGTATATTTTATGCACAAAATACTGCCACAATCAGAGCAAAGAAATGTCATAAAACGGAGCGCGGGTAATTTAAATTTGAAATTTGCAGACTTTTAATAACAATATTCTTTGCCCTTGCACATTTTACATACATAAATGATTAATTTGAAATGGTAATATTTTTAAATTTTTTTGCATTGGTATTAAGATAAAAATGTAAAAAAATAATATAGTATAGGGTCTTATATATTAAAGGTTTTATGAGACGTGCCTTTAACTATAAGAAAAAAAAACTATTCTCGGGCGTTTTACTTTAAAACTCTGTCCCACTATATTTTCAAAAAACTTGGATAACAAGATTTTGACGTTTATAGTACTTTCTAATGATACGTATAATTCAATAAATTACTAAAAATCGACGTGTTTATTACGTAATATTATGACGTATAATACACGTCTTAAAAACTACGTTATTTTGACGTCATCTACCGACCAAAAGACGTCAAGTGACTAAAAATCCCCAATATTCGACGTCATAAAGACGTCATCCTGCTACCTGGATACTTATTTATTTTTAAATAATCATAACTGCCCAGATTTAGTTATATTAACAGAACACTGGTTAAATATCCAAGAACCTGTTTTTATGCCAAATTATATTGTTGTTTCTAAATTTTGTAGTGCTAGTTCTTTACATGGCGGCACAATGATATTTATTAAAAGAGAATCTATTAAATATATGGAATTTTCTAATGTGACTAAATTTGATTGATTTGATTTGTATACCGTTCGCCGTTATCTAATACTAACATTTTTCTTATAAGACTTGAGAATCTTTTATCACAACTTCCCCCTTTATCATATTGTATTGTGTGTGGAGATTTTAATATTAATTCTGCAGATTTAAATAGCTGTTACACTATAAATTTAAAAAATTTACTATTATCATTTAATCTTAAAATGCATGTTAATTCACCAACAAGATTTTTTCAATATTCATCTTCCACAATTGACTATGTTTGTTCTAATAAAAATAATGTTAAATGTGAAGTAATAAATAATTTTTGATCGGACCATGAAGCCGCATTATGTGAATATAACGGTGAGATAGGGAAAATAGAGAAAAATAAACATATGGGACGTATTTACAGTAAAAATAATTTCCACAAATTTAATAATTCTATAAAAAATTATTTATGGGATAGTATTTTTCTTCATAAAGAGCCTTTAAATAATTTTCATGCCACAATTTTAGACACATTTGCTAAAGCTTTTCCAATTACAATTATTAAAGAAAATAATAGGAAATGTTGGATTTCAAAGGGTATAAAAATAAGTTCTAAGAATTTACGTTCACTTCATTATATTATTAAAAAATGTTTTCCATCAAACCATTCATTCATTTCAAACTAATTAAAAAGCCAAGGAAAATTATTTTGAAAATCGTATTAGTAAATCATTAAATTCACGAAAAGAATGTTGGAAAATTATTAATGATTTGAGAGGGAAAACAACATAATACCTATAAATACTTCATAATCTTCTGACGAGCTGAACGATTTTTACTGTTCGATTGCTTTAAATCTTTCTGAAAATATTCATCCATGCATTGATCCACTTTCGTACATGAAGAATTTTAAAATTAAGGATACATTTTTTTTATGTTCAAGAAATAAAATTAATCATTTTGGAGATAAAAAATAAAAATTCGGCTGGATGCGATAATTTATCAATAAAAATTTTTTCACGACTATCTATTCCTACTTTAGAAGCTTTAGCGAAGGCAATAAATGTTTCTTTTGAAAATTGAATATTTCCACAATGCCTTAAATTAGCTATTGTTATTCCAATTCATAAAGGAGGTGATTGTGAATCTGCCTCTAATTTTCGACCAGTTTCTTTACTTCCAACACTCTCTAAAATTATTGAAAAACTTGTTAAAAATAGAATGATTTCGTTTTTAAATAAATACAACATTTTAAATACAAACGAATTTGCATTTAAAAAAATTAAAAATACTGGTGATGCTACTTTTTCATTTCTTGAACATCTTTATTTTAAATTAAATGAAAGAGATTTTGGTGCAGCAATATTTTGTGATATTTCTAAAGCTTTTGATTGTGTTAACCATGATAAATTATTAACGAAGCTTGAGCTTTATGGCTTTAGAGCTTTAGAGGTATATCATTTAAATGGTTTAAATCATATTTATCTGAAAGACCTCGAGTAGTATTGTTAAATGGTAAGAAATCAAAAAGTAATAAAATTGACTGTGGAGTACCTCAAGGTTCAGTTCTCGGTCCATTACTATTTTTAATATATATAAATGGCCTTGCGTCAATTTTTATAAATGGTAAATTTACCATATTTGCTGATGATACAACAATACTTTGGCATAGTAAATATTGTATTGAATTAATTAAAATAATTAATGAAAATTTAATAAATGTTAAAAAGTGGTGTGACTCTAATCTACTCTCATTTAGTATAACTAAAACAAATATATTAACTTTTAAATGTTCACTTAATAATAGAATGTTTGACAATCTCATATTATTAGTATTGAAGTCGAAGACTCATCAACAGCATTCAACAAATCATCCGTAAGGTCAGATAAAGCCGTTGCAGTACTGTATCCTGATCTAAACCCCGACTGCTTAAAAGGCAACGAATTTAAATCGTCAATATAATTTTTTATTTGTTTGTATACTACTTTTTCAGCAACTTTAGACGTCACCGTAAGAATGCTTATAGGGCGCAATTCGGTTAACTCATAGATGTTATTCTTTTTAGGAACAGGGGACATCAATGCATACTTCCAGTATTGTGGAACTAGTTTAGCCGATAGAGACGCGTTAACACTGTGCGTTAGTGCCTTAATACAGTGAGGCATGCACATTTTTAACATTTCGGATGAGATGCTATCAATCCCTTTAGCGTTGCTTTGAATGTTATATATAATATTAGAGACCTCTGCCTCAGAAACCAAAGAAAATTCAAAATCGCGGACAACTGACACGTGTCAAGAGGTATTAAAATAATCTATATTGTCTAAGCTAGAGGTTATACGAGGAATGGAGCCGATAAAATAATTATTAATTTTATCAGGATCCAAGAGCTCCTCTGGAATGTGCATTTTTTTATGTTTTTTATGGATATATAATTTATCTAAAGTGTTCCAAAGAGCTTTGGAATTTTAAAAATTTTTCTTTAACTCTGTATCCACATAAGCTTTCTTCTCTCTACGTATGGAGGCCGTAACAAAATTTCTCATATTTTTATAAAAGGGTCATTTAGCCTGAGACTGTAATGCATTTGTGTAAAATTTTTTTATAGATTTTCGGTATTCCGACACGCTTTATCTCTGATCCTCATCATTGCTTTTATTGTAGGAGTAATCCAGGGAGCGAATTGTTTGGTAACACGCACTTTTTTTAAGGGGGCGTAAATTTCAAATAAATTCAAAATTTTTTTATTAAAATTCACAATCTTATCATAAACATCATCCATTACAAGCACACTCTCCCAGTCAACCTCCGATGCAGCTCGGTTGAACTTGGTTAAATTTATATTTTTTATATCTCTCCTGAATAGAAAAAATTTCCTGATTACTCACTTTGGGTAAGTCTAAAAAACAATATGTTAAATAATGATCAGATAAATAGGATACATCAATAATGTCGGACTTTATTACCATGTTAGGTTCATTAATTAGAATCAGATCAATGAGAGTGCTAGTTTTCGTTGTTACTCTAGTTGGTTTATTAATCAATTGACTTAACGAAAAAGTACTAAAAATTGAAATTAAAAAGTTATAATCCACCGTTGATGTGTTCAGAAAATTAATATTAAAATCACCCATGCAAAGAAGAATATCAGTGGACATTAAACAATCAGTAAATACGTTCTCTAATAGTTAAAAAGCCTTATAGTTCACACTAGGTGGGCGATCCCGAAATCCTTAAATCGTTAACTCCCGAACAGATTAACTTTCTAGCTGATAATATTGGGGGCAAGTTAAGACTTGTGAGGGAAATTAAAACACTTGAAGAAAACCATAACTTAGGAAATTATAATGTAAGTACCTATACGTACCTACCTAATATCTTAACATAATATTTAATAATATCGACAATAATTATTTTTTATCTATTTTTACACTATAATGCCAAATTTTTATTTGCACACAGAAAGGTACTAATTTTTTTTATCTTTTAGCAGTAAATTAATTTTTCCTGAAATTTTAAATTATAAAAAGAATTATTGATAAGTGTTAAAATTAAGCCCAAACTAATTTTTTTTTAATACAATTGGCTCATTATACAGGGTGTCTCAAGAGTCTTAGCCCCCCTCAATATTTCGTCGTTTTATCAATATTCATATTTGGCATTGCTTCTTTGCTTGATAAAACATTAACATTTTTGTTTTCCAAGGCATTCTAGACAAATTGAAGCTTGTTGCATTTAATTTCTAACACCTAGAAATTATTTAAATCCTTCAGTAATATGTGGCTTCTGTTTTCCAAGGTATTCTAGATATATATTAAACTGGAACGAATAGAGCTTTTTAAAAATTTGATAGTTCATAATATATCAACAACGGGTTGAGCTAATATACTATATATTTTTGGAATCAGGAAAGAAAGATCTTTATTAAAAATTAAAAATATACAGGGCGTTCCATCAAAAAAACCTAATTTGTTCATTTTCCTTAGCTTTTAGATCGTCTTTTGTTTAATATTTTTAAATTTTCTGGCGGTTGAGATGAAACCCTACAACTCCTACATTAAATATTTTTTTGCATCTCTTATAGGAAACTCTATAGACAAAAAATAATAAGATAAAGATAAGGAATAAAGATTATTAAATGTCATATTATCACTTCCCATTTTGCCAAATAAACTCAAATAAGAGATTGTGACTTCTAAGCTTTATTTACTGTTCAGTATATGAGTATCCAGTTTTTTGTTTTTAATCAATAAATAATATACGTTTTTTAGCAACAATTGTAGTTTTTTTTTAATTTACGTGGGTAATTTTTCCAAAATCAAAGAATTTCAGCTTGAGAAATTCGGGTTTTGACTCAAATGCCCATAGATTTACAACAAGAAATCCGAGTTTTGCTACTGTTTAGGCCCATCAATATAAAATTTTATATATTTTTGTTTAAGAGCTCTGAGAATCTGTTCATCTTAGGGATTTTTTATAATAGCTACGGCGTCATTTAAAATTTACTGAAAATCTAAAAATTCGACACGAACTCTCTGCCTTTAATAATGAAGACAGATGGTAAACACTTGAGATGACCAGTATCTAGTCAGATTTATGATATAGCAATAAAATTACCTATCGGGGTGAGATATTGGCAGGCTAACAGGAAGTTTTAAATACTCGCTCATTCAGTACGTACAGTAAAAGAATGCTCTACAATTTTAACTACGATATTTTTGAACTGTAAATAGATGTATATATTAACTAATTTAATGCTATATTAAGTTATGATTTTAATAAACGCGTCTTTAATTTCTTAATAAATATGAAACCAAACTACATCTAAAGTAAAACCAAACAAACAAGTAATTAATCTAGTGTGGTTAAGTACGATCGCCTTCAAAACGTTTAACTGAGGAATTAAATTAATTCCTCAAACAAATCACGAACAGTTACAAATAACAAAATTCTTTCAACCAAACACTAAACGATTTAAAATAAGAAACCCGGGTTTTGTTTCAAAAAATAAAATCATTTAAATGAAATGTCAATAGATTTAAAATAAGAAATCCAGGTTTCGTTCCAAACATCTAAATTCTTTCATACAAAGTCCAATAGATTTAGAATAAAAGAATATACTCTTTAGGTTAATTTTCTGAGTTGTTGAGACGAGAACCTAAGATTTTGCTTTAAACCCGCTTTCCTTCATTTCAAATTACTTAAGCCTTTGATCCAAGTCAGTACTGAGTTATTGGTAAAAGCAAGGCACTTGACGAAATATAATGAAGATCTTCTTCTAAATTCACGTTTCTTTGTATCAAAGACAAACAATGAAGTGATCTCAACGAAATGACGTATTTGTTTTAAACCCTTCATTCATTTGGACCGATCCAAAGTCCCCATTCCTTTGAGGGAGTGCCATATTTCCTTGGGGCAAAGGTTCCTTTTTGTCTGTGTAGTTAGCGAGTAATTGAAAGGAAAAATATATTTATAAAAAACCTCCAACCTACCTTCATCTGTTCAAGGCAAATATTAGAAAATTGAACAAAACGAAATTTGGGCGTGGTCTTCATTCCGGCGACGCTCTTGCCGACCCTAACTACTAACCTACGAGCCGCCACTGCTACGTCAGGCGTCTGTAGCACCTATCACCAATACGGATTTCATTCTTATGCTTACTTATACTGTGTCATAGGATGTATTTCAGGAAAGATTTTTGCAAATACAGAGTGACTCAAAAAATTGCGATGTCATAAAGTTGAATTTTTTTTTTAATGGGAAACCTCGTATTTTTCTTGCACATTTGGGTTCGTACTTTTGTCCTTCATAACTGCCTAATATTTTATTCAATTATAAGGGGGCGATATATCTAACCAAATATAGGTTAAAATTGTGTCAAATTCACATTATAACATGATATGTCAAACTGGTAAATATTAAAATAAGTAAACAAATGCTTGGGTGCCTTGGACAGCCCATGAAGTTAGCAGGGTAGTTCTACTACGAAAGTGACAAGGTTTTCAAAGTACGGCGCCTTCTCAGACAAACTAAAAAATCAAATTCGTATTAGAAACAGACTGATAAACAGTGCATACCGTACTGGTGACGCATCGCATTAAGACAGAAGCTGACAGGGCAATGTTGCATGCTCGGAGACTCATTCAGGAACAAGCGTCTTCTCTGTGGAATCATAGGATCAGGAATCTAAATACTCAGGACAATAGCATTTATAAGATGACTCGTTCTCTGACGAAGGGTGGTCGAAAAACCTAGGTCCTTCATTAGATATATTACTACCAATGAGTTGATTTCTGATCCCAGGGTCATAGTTGAATTGTTCGTGGACAACCTCCATGAGCAATTCAGCGATAACCCGACGACGGACCCTCAGAGAGATGCGGCGGTCTCCAGGACAGTACAGATTTATCGTTCTATAGAACATTCCATCCAAAACCTTCGGAATATCAATCTGGAGGAGCTTAAAAATATTTTCTTTTTCCCTAAACCTAAAAAGGCACAGGGCTTTGACTGTGTAAAAGTTAAGCCATTAAAAAACTTGCCTGATAATGTCCTCACGGATGTAGTAATCAAAAAGGGCCGCTTCCCACAAGTGTGGAAAAAAGCCAAGGTTTTTTTAATACCTAAGCCAGGGCAGGACCTAACATTGGTTGCCAGTTACAGACCAAGCAGTCTGCTGTCATGTCTGGGCAAGGTTGTTAAAAATGTTATTCTGAATCGTATCACGGATTTTGTACTCGACAAAAATATTTTACAATCAGAGTATTTCGGTTTTAGATCTGCTTATTACAGAGGGCGCCAAACGACAAGATTGGCGTCCAATATTCTTAAGGGCTCCAATCGCCGATTTCACATGGATGCGGTTCCGTTCAACGTGAGTAAAGCTTTCGACAAGGTCTGACACGATGGACTGATACTAAAGATGATAAGGTTAGGTATGCCTAATTATCTCATAAAAGTTATCCACTCTTTTTTGACAGACAGGACTTTCGCAGTTTCGTCGGAAAATGCAACTGTGCCACACGTGAGAGCCGGAGTACCTCAAGGTTCCCCTCTTGCACCGGCTCTGTACAATATATACAGGGTCGTTGGTATGTATGGAAACGGTCTCTTAAAGCACAACAGCTAGCAAAAAATATTCCAGATAAAAGTTTTGGGGTTTTTTATAGTCTATTAGAATTTTAAAAAACCACGGGAACAACGTGTAACTTATTCTCATCCTGGAATCGAAACGAGTAATGATAAAGTTTGTTTGCAATTAGGAATTTTATTATCTTATGATAAGCCACTGGCGTTGGTGGATGAAGTTTAACGCCTTCTGGTACGGTCACAGCGCGACCAAAATTAATTCTTGCTTTAGGCAGATAATCCGAAGGTTCATTATACCTGGCCTTATCCCTGATGACGATCAGAGGAACCCTTAATTTCAGTGTCCCGGTCTCCGAAGCATCATCAGTGATGGCAAGGTTTATTGTTTTTTAACTTGTAGGGCGGGTATTTTAAAAATATTTTCTGAAATACATTCTATGACACAGTACATGTAAGCATATGAATGAAATTCGTATAGGTGCTACGGACGCCTGACGTAGGTAGGTAGGTTCGAGAAAATGTAAATCACATTCTTGACTCATGATAATAATTGGATCCGCGCCTGGTTCGGTATATTACTTTTATTTCTATAACTACTATTAAAACAAAAATAGAGATATAATTTATTTTTAGAATAAAAAAGTGAAAAAAAATTGTGTTTTTTTTTTTTTAAATTTAGTTTTCCTTTCAACTACTCGCTAACTATAAATTAACTACCATGAAAAAAGTTTCGAGCTTTTCAAAACCTGTTAACTTTATTCTATACAGCGAATTGAATTGTTGCAAAATGGTGACAAAATAGTGTAATTACGGCATAGAATTCAGATGTTCAAACAAATTCCAACAAATAAGACCAAAGTTTTAGATTTTCGGAAATAATGTTGCTCGATTAGGGATCTTAAATACAGCAACCGATGATTTGAAATGCATGTTCAGGAGAGGGCAAGCTTGGTTTGGTTAAGTGTGGCGACCATAGGCGGGTTAAAAATCCATAATATTCCCATAGTTACTGTGACAGCGAAGTTTAGTGTTATCACCATCCCTGAAATAGTTATTATCCTAACAAGTGCGGAAAGAGCCACTTTCCCGCACGCGACTGCCGTTACCCGAACGACGCGAAGCGGAGTTCGGGTAAGCAGTCGAGTGCGGGAAAGTGTCTTTCCGCACAAGTTAGGGTCAAAATTTTTCCTACAGGCGTTGGAAAAACTACAACAAAATATTTCTAAAAATTTAATTTTACTGAAAAACAAACACAGATTTAATTTCTAATTATAACTAATATTTACATTAAAAGTACAATTTGATGCATTATGCAAATTGATTGCGGATGAAGCCATTGAAGCCAACTGATCCTGATGAGCGGATGGTTGCAAAGAAAGAGGTATCGAGCTGTTGTTAGCGCTGCTGGGAAACTGTGGAGTTTTTGCTTCTAAATTATAGCTCAAACTTGATGGACTATTGAGATTGAGAATTTTGTTAGACATGTTTTTTTTGTGTGTGATGGATTCCTCCAGGTAGCCTTCGGCAACAGACGTGGATTTCCATCCTCCTAAACGTTTAATGTTTGTTATTTCTTCGCCAGAATTAGCAAGTAGAGTGGCCGAGGAACGTCTAAAACTGTGGCCTGTGTATAATTCTGGATTTTTGAGTCCTATATAAGCTGCAATGTTGGAGGGCATTTTTCCTATGGTATTAATTCCAACACATTGGGTACTGCATTTTCCATGTTTGTAGTTCAAAAAGAATCGGCGGTGTGGAGTTTGCTGTGGACGTAAGTTTGCATATTTTCTGTATAGATTTAGAAAAATTTCATTATTGACTGCCTTAGTTATTACAAAGGATCTAGCAGAATGGTTTTTGGAGTCGTTTATTGTGACAATTATAACGTCTCCTTTGTCGTCTATGTCGTCAATGGTAAATTTAGTTAGCTCCTCACGGCGGCAGGCACCAGCCAGTCCAAAAATCGTTACCACTTTAATTAGAAGGAAAATTTCATCAGGTGCTTCTTTCATAAATTTCGCAATCTTTTCTTGTGTAAAAACTTTTGCTTTTTTTGCTCGAAAACCTACATTTTGTCTCTTGATGTACGCAGTAACTTTATAGTATTTACTGATATCTAAATCTTTCTTAACCTTAAGTACACTTTTCAACATGGAATATCGAGACCATAAAGTATTTGGCTTCCAAAGTTTAGACATTTCCAAGAAATATGCCAAAAGT
This sequence comes from Polydrusus tereticollis, assembly GCA_963920685.1. NCBI lineage: Eukaryota > Metazoa > Arthropoda > Insecta > Coleoptera > Curculionidae > Polydrusus > Polydrusus tereticollis. The sequence goes on from OY987330.1 coordinate 48,895,112, forward strand.
ACTTCTTCTCTTGGTGCTTTTACATTTTTCGCTTCACACCAAGTAACAAAATTATCGTATTGTTTTTCATACCTGACTATTGACTTTTTTGGTAGCAAATCCAAATTTGCGACACTTGCAGCTTCTAGAATATCTTCTGGAAGCTCATCGTCCGAGAAATTATCTATGGAAGACATCTGTATCAGAATCTGAACGAAATTATAAATCAAAGCCACGCTCCGGTGAAATGTTGTAAGGTGTCACTTTGACAATTAAATTTTATGTGTGTGTCGTGGTTACCATGTTAACATCTATGTACGGGGTTTTTGAAATAAACCGTTTTAAATCAGCTTTTTTAAAAATGTTTAAAATAAACGGCAAAAATTAGTGTTTCTGTAATATACCTCATTTACTTTCAATAAAAATTTATATTTTATTTATTAAAGTGTCTTTCCGCATGAGTTAGAATCAAAATTGTTTCTACAAGCGTTAGAAAAACTACCACAAAGTATTTCTAAAAATTTAATTTTCCGTGCGGGAAAAATTTTCCCGCACCGTGCCGGAAAAATTTTCCCGCACCGTGCGGGAAAATGGGTCTTTCAGAACCAAAACGAGTGCGGGAAAACGGTATATCGCGCACGCTTGTAGGAAAAGTGTATTTTTAGTTCAGTACAGCGCTTCATCGGCCCCCCCAAAAGACATTTACAACCCCTTTCAACATACTATAACCATAAAATTGGATCATTTAATTTGTTGACATATATTTATTTTCTGCCAATTCTTAAGTACTGTATACGTCCATTGATGACAAATACTATTGATTGATCGATCCTGTATTGATTTTGTAAACTTAACATCGAGTCAGTTAAATCCTACACCTTCATTTCAACAATCATTTTGTATTTTAATATTTTAATATTTCTTATAATTGAACTTGGTTATATGTCGTTTAAGTCATTTCTCTTATCAAAGTAACCTCACTTCAGCCTCCACGTTGCGACAGTTCTGCGGTAGTGTCTGAAGAACAGGTTGTACTTTTTAAATTACTAAAAATTCCAAAAATTTTCTAAAATATAATTTATTTTTAAACAATTAAATAGTCAAGATTACCCTCTACAACTTCTCCATAGCTCCATACTACCACATCAGCTAACTTTATATATACAGGGTCGTTGGTATGTATGGAAACGGTCGATTATTTCTTAAAGTAAAACAGCTAGGAAAAAATATTTAAGACAAAAGTTTTAGGGTACTTTAAAGTCTATTAGAATTTAAAAATAATAAGTATACAGGATAAGTCAAAAAGCCGTAGAGAAACAAAGTTACTTTTTTTTAATGGAACACCCTATATCTTAGAATATTTTTGGATTCTACGCAAGATTAGAATTACTTTTTAATAGGTATATTATAAGTTTAAACTTAATGGTTTTCGAGATATCGACTTTTGAAAAATTACATTTTTGAACTTCGACAGCTTCTAGCTTTCTAACGGTATAGAATAGAGCAAAATGGCTTCCATGTCCCTATCTTACTTTTCTATTATCTTTCCATAAATATCAACTTCCGCTTAAATCGGAAGTACTATATTTCCGCTTTTTGAGCTACATCCGGTTTGACCGGAAGTTGAAACCAGTAGGAAGATAATAAAAAACTAAGATAGGGATATGTAAGCCGTTTTACTTTAAGACGTACCGTTAAAAAGCTAGAAGCTGTCAAAGTTCAAAAATGTAATTTTTCAAAAGTCGATATTGTCACAAAGGGAATAATCAAAAAGAATATTTTCTCAAAATAATTCAAAACCTAAATCAATATTTCATAAATCCACTTTAGTAAAGAAACACTCAGTAAAGAAATTAACTTCCCATCATTTATTACTAAATGTATAAACACGCCAATCAAGCCGATTCATCAAGTCAGCAGGAAACAGAGGTGCTCGACCTAGGCATTGACCGTAGTACATCGTTTACCTAAAATAGATTAAAAGATACCTAGTAAAAAGAGTGCTGACTTGACGAACCGTTAAAAAGGTATAAAGTCAAATTTGATCAATGGCGAGGGGACAGTTGTAACGGTAAAGGTAACTGATCGATTCTACCCCGATTCTCCCCTTTGCGAGACGCCGCTCGAAAGCAGCCCCACGATGGTTATTTTCAAAGTTAATCTTTTATTGTAAGTATGAAACTATAGTTTATCTCACCTATAAGGAAATGTAACCAAGGGTAATATTTAACCATAATGTAATTGAAGTGTAAAGTAATTGTAATGATTTATTTGAAACAGACTAACAGTAAATAAATTAATTTGTTATTGTTATAAAAAATTTAGTGTTTTATTCCGATCTTAGGTCAACGTCCCCAGTCACACTCCCAGGGCGTGACAACTTGGTGGAGGTGCCGTGTTTATATTTTTATTTTTTGCAAAATAACTGGTAAAGTAATAATAACCCTGGTTACAATTTCTTAAAGGAAAAAATGTATTTCCTTTTGGTTTTACTTGTGTGATTTTTAGGTATTAATTATTTCTAGGTATTAATATTGCATACTGGTCTATTCCTATTTTTTTCTGTACCTTTAAAAAAAATTTTTTTTAAAAGATTTTCTGGTTCATTCTCGTTGTGAATTTTTTATAATATTAAATACTTAGTATGATCATTAAATTTTAGGGCATGTTTTTTAAAGAAAAAATTATATTATCCATAAAAAGTTTGACATAGTCCTGTCTCGTGCCAGTTCACGCTGGCGAGATTAGTGCTATACAGACGTGTACCGGTAGTAATCTTACTTTGTGCCCGTTAACGCTGGCGAAGCTAAGATTGCTATCTTGATTGCTATTCTCATAAAAAGTTTGACATGGTCCTGTCTCGTGCCAGTTCACGCTGGCGAGATTAGTACTATACAGACGTGTACCGGTAGTAATCTTACTTTGTGCCCGTTAACGCTGGCGAAGCTAAGATTGCTATCTTGATTGCTATTCTCATAAAAAGTTTGACATAGTCCTGTCTCGTGCCAGTTCACGCTGGCGAGATTAGTACTATACAGACGTGTACCGGTAGTAACCTTACTTTGTGCCCGTTAACGCTGGCGAAGCTAAGATTGCTATCTCGATTGCTATTCTGTGACTGATATTAAATTCTACCTTGTGCCTAGTTCACGCTGGCGAGGTTTTAGAGTTTCTATCGGCAGCAGTATACAGATTTTTATTTCTGTGCCAGTTACCCGCTGGCGGAAATAATACACTCTGCATTAAAGGCACTTGCAAAAATCACTTTCTTCTAAGTCAAATAGTTATTTATGCACCTCAGAATTAATGGCCCGCAAAAAATTGAATAAAAATCAACGAGAACGAAAAAGACTCGAAAAAATAAATTTAATAATTACAGATATAAAGGTACATAAGGAAACAGGCCTTCCTGTCACACCCACATTTAAAGGGCCCCAACAATTTTTTCCCACTATGGATGATGATCGCACGGCTCGATTAAAGGCAAAATTTCTTATATTATTTGGGGATGATGAACTGTAAATCTGCCAAAGTTTAAACAAAAATAATTATATCCTTTTTTTAGAATTTTTTTACCAATTTACAGATTATCAGTATATATCTTTATCACCTACTACCTATTAGCACGCAAAAATATCTTTCTAAAACCAGATGAGTGGTGACGAAAGAATCACTAGGAGTAAAGCACAGGGCGTGACAACCATTTTTTGGTTCCTTGGTTCCGTTTCTACTGCTCGAGGCTGCAACCTTTGTCGTGTTGCGAACTACGTGGTACTTGTTGCCAATCCAAGCTAACTTTACACCTAACGGCTTGCGGCAGATGCTGCAAAATTAGCAGATTCAAAATATTTGCAAATTTAGCAGTTTTCGTTGCAGGGCTGGGAATTGTCGGTGTCTCTGTCGTGTTCTCATGTGAAATCATCCCCATTGGCAACTGAATATGTGTGTTTTCAGTGCGGTGAGGTGTTTGTTTTGTTGTTCCTCTAGGATATGCATTACTGGGATGATCGTCGTTCGTTTCTGCCTTGCATTTAACCGTGCCGAAAGTTCACGTGATGACGGTCCTCTTATAGTGTTTGTTGTGCGTGAGGACTCCATTCATGGCATGAGGTTTAAGCATCAGTTGTCTTCCTCGTGAGCTGGTACAAATACTTTGTGGGTGCGAAGTATTGGCTGGGAACCAGAGGTATCCTGTGAAGGTATCACAGCGTTTGAGTGGGACAGGCTGTCCAACAATGATCAAGCAAGCTGGACTGTTGGATTAGGATGGCTTCGATGGGTCCTTGGTTGAACCAGGCTTCGAAGTGCGTTCCATTGTGTGTGTGATAACATGAAAATAAATAAAGTGTAAGTATGTGCCTCTTATTTCTAGCTTATATATCTATTCTTAACTTATTTTTCCATTACCTTGGATTGAATTATACTAATGGTAGTATAAAAAATTGCGATATTTATCTATTTTTATATTTTTCTAAAAATTAAGTTTTACTAATAATTTCTAGTAATAATTTTATTAAATTGCCTTGTAAAAAGCATTAAGATGGGGTAAAAAATACATATACTACCAAGAAATGCGTACATATATAACAAATTCCACTGTTGAACTTGTTGAAACATTTGCAATTTTCAAAAAAAATAAATATGTGATTCTGCACTTTCTTTACAGTTCGAAGTGAACTAATTATTTTAATATACTCTGACTTTATTGTCCTTTAGACTGTCTATGACATAAGTAGTGATTACTTTAGTTTGCTCCAAGTTATAATATATATCAAAAATTTTATAGTCAATACCAATTTTGTCTTAGAGTAAATCTTTGTTTACAAAATTATAAATTAGTTGCATTGTTAAAATACGTAGGATTTGTGAAAATACATGAAGATCAACTATCGAGTTGTATACCCCTGTCTCCTACCTATGTTCAATATTTTTCATATTTACTTCAATTAATACTTGTAAGTACTAATATTCTTGATATAAAATCTATCATTGTTATAATATCTAAGGATATGTTATGTTAATTATTATTCGGAGTTATTCGTCGTTGTTCCGGAACTTATTTGTGATTTACGATGATATTTATCCAAGAATTACTTTTTGTAGGTACCTGTATTCTTGGCTTAAATAAAAAGGTAAAAACACTTGCTTGACGAGAGAAAAAAATTAACTTATTCAAGGATGCTAGGGCATACTTAGCGATACCTTTTTTTTTTTTTAGGAGAAATATTTATATTTCTACACATTCAATTTGTGCATTAATCTTTTCTCCAGAAGACAGTGAAAGTAGATCCATGTGCTCATGTATTTTCAAAGAATATCTTTTTACACAGTTGTGTTGCGAGTTTGACGAAGGGATTTCCGACATTTCGATTCCTTCGCCATTTTGTGGTGAATTGGTATTATCATTTGAATTGTTGTTTTGTGGTGCAATAATGACATATGATGCGATATGCTAGATACAGCAAAAGGATAGAAAGGCTTCTGGGAGGGGCTTCCAAAAAGCCCCAGCACTGTGAGTATTCTGCATAGTTCCACTTGTTAATGCTGGCAGTGACCTGATAAACAAAAATATTGAAATAGCTGTATCTGGGTAGTTTTTCTTCTTTTACACCTCTGAGACTGTCTAGACGCTGACCTATTCAGTACAATTTGTTTTGTATAACGAAATTTAATTATATTTCTTGTACCTAGCTTAATTTTATTTTAAGTATCTAGATATTTTGTAAAGAAATGCAGGTTATAATTTGCCATAATTTATGAATTTTTTATGCTTGTATAATCTAATAGGTATAAGTAGTAGGTACCTATTTCATCAAAAATTTACTTAATAATTATTTATTCAATTTTATAAGTAGTATACTTAATTTTATATTACAGTAGATACTGTCGGTAATAATTTTTTCCTTTATTTTACACATGAAATAAAAAAATTATTTATAATTTTATATTCTTCCATTTCTATAGATAGATATAACAGAACTTTTCATAAGATAATTTTATGATTCAATTATTTTATTATTTATTACATAATGTTATATTAATATAAATCCCAAGTGGATAATATGGCTATTATCCGAGCCAATAGATATATATCTCGTCGTCCATGTATCGATAGCGGTTTGTCGTGCTCCGGCTATAAACTAAATTTTTACCTGTATTTTCGTGACTTTAATTTATAAAAAGTGAACCTGACGACTCTTTGTCTTTCTGGCAGCCCCGTGGTAAAGTTTTATCGAGATTAAGTCCTTAATTGTAGTTACAATCGAAGAAATTAAGTGGAGGTCCTGTCTAGTTGCGATCCTAGCTCGATCATCTTGATAAATTCGTAGTTACCTATAAACTATTATTGTGGTGTTTGTAACCTCTTTTGCTTTCCTGTTGTCAGTAATGGCGTGCAAAACTAGAAGCACATCTATTTCCGATGATTCGACGGAGAAGCTGATACAAAAGGTATGTGCCACTTTCGCGAATCAGTTGAAAGCGGATTTTGATGTTAGATTTAATAAACTTGAAGATCAGTTAAAAGTTATGTCAAGTGCATTAAATACAATTGGCTGTGACGTTAAAACCAACAAGGATGCAATTTTCAACTTAAATTCACAATTAGATGTGACACAACAACTTTCAAAAAAGAACTCACTCCGCTTTGTCGGATTGCCAGAGGAGGATGGCGAAAAGGTGATTGACACTGTAGTAAATTTTATTAACACTACTTTAAATGTACCTTGCTCTAAACGCGATATTGACTGTGCATTTCGATTGGCTAAAACCGATAACGCTGAAAGGCCAAGGGTTATCTTGGTAACGTTTGCTTTGAGTTGGATTCGCAACGAAGTCTTTGGTGCTAAGAAAATTCTTAAAAACTCAGAAGTTGCTATTTTTGAAGATCTAACTAAAATTCGCTACGATTTACTAATGAATTCCAAACGAAGGTACGGAAAAAGCAAGGTATGGTCTGCCGGTGGAAACATTTACTTTTGGAGTGATGCTGAGAATAAAAAGAAAATAATTTCAGTTCAAATTTAGTATAGCATATCATTGCGATTAGATAAAACGGATATTAACTTATTTATTTATTTTGGATGGTCAGTATTTTATCATCATGGTAGTGCTATAAGTGTTTATCGTATATAAATGAATATGTATTTTTTTTGTGTTTTTTTTTTATTTTGCATAAAGGAACATGTTGGTGTTTATATTTTGTGGGTATTCTAATTATTTAAATTTTATTTGATACTGCGGAAATGTTGCCCTGCTGTGAGACTATAAATTTTTTAGTTGACTGATTCTCGATTTAGCCTATGGAAGTTTCTGCCAATGAATTATTTTATTTACAGTCGATTGTAGCATGGTCGGAGAGCTCTTATGGTCTGACTACATTGATGGAATGGGGTCGCGAATATAATTCAGTATTAACATTTTATGTACCTAACTCCTAATTAATTTATTTTTATTTACTGAGCTATAATCATCATTTTTAATAATTTAACTATTTCTTTATCGGTTTCATGTAATATGCATGGCAACGTTAGCAGTATTAATGGTTGTTGGAGACTTACGCAATATTTGTTTTTAGCGTGTTTTAGGGGTGTATCAATATTTTGATTTGCAAAATTATTATCTTTGAAATTGTATTCACGATTAATATATAGGTTTAGTTTAACTTATTTTGTTTGAGCTATATAGCTAGGGCCAATAATAATGGTATTATGAGGGATACTTGGATTGATTTTTCTCATTTTAATGTACGATCCTTATGTGCAAGGTTTGATTTATTTGCGGATGTTGTGGCTGGGGGTTCTTTTGATGTCATCGGGCTCTCAGAAACTTGGCTTAGTTCTGGCATGGGAAATGATGGAATTGCAATAGAGGGTTTTAAAATAGTTCGAAATGATCGTGTTGGTCGTGGTGGGGGAGTTGCGTTCTATGTAAAGAATTGTTTAAGATTTTCTATGATAAAACCAGATACTAATAATTATAATACTTCTCTGGAACAACTTTGGATAGCCATTAAGTCAGGTGGAAAGCGAATCTGCTTGGGTACTCTATATAGGCCTCCCAATTCAAATTTGGATGAATGCATTGATGAGCTAGAAAATACGTTGGTGAGTGTTTTACCAGAATTTGATTTTTGTTGCTTTTGGTGGTGATTTGAATGTGGACCTTACTGATCCTAATAGTCCCAGTAGTTTGGCTCTTTACAATTTGTTTAATAAATACGGAATGTCGCAATGCGTCAAAGATCCAACTCGCGTTACTAATATAAGCAGTACCCTCTTAGATGTTCTTGTATGTTCAGATACTAATATTGTTCAAAATGTGTCCATAATTAACATGGATGATATATCAGATCATAAATTAGTAAATTTTACCATTAAAATATCTAAGGCTAAGCCTAAGCCAACATTTAAAACTTATAGGGATTATTCAAATTTTAACTATAATAATTTTTTGCAAGATTTAAACTGTATTGACTGGAACTATATACATTCCTTAACTGATATTGATGTAATGATGGATTTTTTTAATATAAATGTTGTTAATTTATTTAATATTCACGCTCCCTTTAAGACATCTAAAATCACCAAATTGCCTGCCCCCTGGATAACTGATAACTTAAAATTTATGATGAAACTTAGGGACAAGGCGTTTTCTAAATATAAAAAAGTTAAGAGTGAAGCTACCTGGACACAATATAAGGCCTTACGGAATCAGGTTAACATTGCTGTTAGGGCGGAAAAAAGAGCATTTCTCCAATACACTTTTAAAAGAGACCCAAAAAATTTCTGGCGTACCATGAAATATTTAAATTTAAGCTCTAGTTCTCCACAGTCCGATTCTTTACTAGAAATAGGTAATCCTAATGATTTTAACGATTTTTTTATTAACTCGTTACCTCATGTTGTTCCCACCGATCAAACCTTCATCGATAATAATTATAGTAACGGAAGTTTTCTACAGAATGAACGTTTTAAATTTAATATGATTACAAACGAAGATATCCACAAAATTATTAACAAATTAAAAACCAACGCAGTTGGAACCGATGGAATTAACTTAAAAATGCTGCTTTACATAACTCCTCACTTAACAGATTTTATTTTATTTATAATTAATCGGTGTCTCTCCGTCGGTTACTTCCCAAATTGTTGGAAAATTGCCAATCTTGTCCCGGTTCCTAAAGTTACAAATCCTGGTCAGCTTTCAGATTTTAGACCTATAAGTATTTTACCTACCCTATCAAAAATTCTTGAAAGGATTGTGGCGGATCAGTTGACTTCATTCTTAAATTCTAATAATATTCTTCCTCACACTCAGTCAGGCTTTCGTAAAAACCATAGCACAGCTACAGCCTTATTAGATATAACTGATGACTTTTGAGGGCTTGGGATTGTGGTCGATGCAGCTGCCTTGTTTTGCTTGACTATAGCAAAGCCTTTGACACTATAAGTCATGATATCTTACAGGCTAAACTAAAATATTTCGGTTTGGGAGATGTAGCTTTGAATTTCTTTAAAACATATTTTTCCAACAGGTCACAGCGCGTATTGCTTAGTGGCAACCATTCAGGACTCTCTCATATCAGCAGAGGTGTAGCACAGGGAAGTATCTTGGGACCCTTAATTTTTTCAATCTATACATCTGATTTTTCCAAATTTTTAGTTCATTGTAGGTCGCATCAGTACGCAGATGACACACAAATATATTTTTCCTTCCCTCCCTCTGAAACTGTGACGTCTGTTGATAAGATTAATCATGATCTTGAAGTCATAGCTAAGATTTCTAAATCCCACAATTTAATTTTGAACGAGAAAAAAACCCAGTTGGTTGTACTGGGTAAGTCTAAGTCTTCCATACTTGAAAATCCTAATTTTAAAATTATTGTTAATGGCACCACGCTGGTACCAGCTGATAAATGTAAAAACTTAGGCTTGACCATCGATTCAGACATGAGGTATTCTGATCATATCTCTTCCCTAATCCAAAAAACGTATGCTAAACTCAAACTTTTATACATGCATAGAGATATTTTTGATACAGCAACTAAATTACGTTTAACTGACTCTCTTATATTATCCCACCTGGGCTATTGCGATATTGTTTACTGGCCTGCCCTTGTACAGAAGGACAGGAATAGCTTGCAGAAACTTCAGAACGCGTGTCTTCGATATAGCTATAATGTTCGTAAGTTTGATCACATTACCCCTTCTTTGAATGAGTCTAGGTGGCTTACTATTAAAGAAAGATTTGAGCTCCATCTTTTGCATCTTGTTTTTAAAATTAGGCTTAATCAAGTCCCTAGATATCTTTTTGATAAGCTTATTAAGGGTTCAGATTTACATAATCTTTCTACACGCTACAGAGACCTGTATACTGTACCCATGCATTCTCATACGTTCTTTCAGCGTTCGTTCAGTTACATGGCGGCAACGATTTTTAATTCCTTGCCTGATGACATTAGGAATTCTCCCAGTTCCGCTGCATTCTGCAGGGTTGTAAAGGGTAATCTTTTGGGGGGTCGTGCCCTCCGCTAAGGGTCGTATGTATGGGTGTATATATATTATAAAGATACATTTAATTTTTATTTTCGTTATTGTTTGGTTCTTATCAATTCTCTTGATTTTTCATTATATTTTTGTAATATGAATATGTAATTTATAACAGTATAATTTCAATTAGTATAATTTCAATTTGCCAGGTACTTTAGTTTTAGTAATTATCTATGTTTTCTATTTCCAACTTTTTCTTTATACATTTTTAGCGGGGGTGGTTGTATGAGCAGCTTTAGTTGGATACCGCCACCCGTATTTTATTTTTTTTTGTATTGTTTGCTCAATTTAATAAATAAAGGCATTTATTATTATTATTATTATTATTATTATTATACCTTAATATTAAAATGTAATTTCTATGATTATTATTACACCGTTGCTATTTGCCTCATGAAATATGTTTTAATAGCTAAGTATTTTTGTATTTTTGTGTTACAGCAGGGTCCCTATTTACTAAAATTAAGAACAAATATGGGGTTTATATACACATGGGATAAATTTCGGGGGTGGGAATTGGTGTCCAGGGGTCGTAATATGGCAAGATTCTACTGACATGAACTATGTCCTTTTTGCTATTTTTCGATACACCCTTCTGAATTTCATAGTCTACTTCAGAGATTCTCTTTGTTATGTAATATGGACCAAACCAACGTAAAAGTAGCTTCTCGCTTCTGCCCACTTTTCTTATAGAAGTGAATACTTTAATTTGGTCGCCTTCTTTATATTCTACATGCCTATGTTTGGAGTCATATCTGAGTTTGTCTATTTCTTGTTTTCTTGCTAGATTTTCAACAGCCTTGTTTCTTACTGCTAATGCAGTGTCTCTTATAGTGTCGCTGTTTGGTGGGTCTGTTGAGTGAGTCATGTTTGCTTCTGTGGGTAATATTGGCTCTTTCCCATATACCAGCATAAATGGAGAAAACTTTGTCGTATCCTGTCGACTTGTATTGTACGCGAACGTGACGTGACTTAAAAATTGATCCCAATTTGTTTGGTTCGTGTTCGTGTACATAGAGAGCATATCTGCTAAGGTTTTATTGAATCTTTCAGTTAAGCCGTTTGTGCTTGGATGGTATGCTGTTGTAAATTGTTTTATTGTTCCCATTTGTTTTAGTAGTTCGTTGACTAATTCTGACTGAAAAACTTTTCCCCTGTCACTTAATAGATATTTGGGTGCCCCATGTCTTGTTATTACGTTTTCTAGAATAAATTTTGCCATTGGGCCTGCTTTGCCACTTGGTAGTGCCTTTGTTTCCGCCCAACGTGTGGCGTAGTCGGTAGCTACTACGATCATTGTATTCTGTGAACTACTTTTGCGGAATGGTCCTAACAAATCTATGCCTATCCTTTCAAATGGTGTTCCCACAGGAATCGGCTGTAGGAGTCCTATAGGCTTACGATTTTGTTGTCCTTTTCTGGCTTGACAATCTGGGCATCCTTTAATGAATTTTTCGACATCTTTTTGCAGTCCTTCCCAATAATACCTATTTTTAATTTTATACAATGTTTTGGTAGTACCGAGGTGTCCACTCAGGGGTTCAGAATGGTTACTATAGATAATTTCTCCAATAAGATTCTTAGGAACTACTAACAAATTATCTTTGCCTTCCTGGTTGTGGTTAACTTTATATAACACGTTGTCTACCATTCTAAAATTTTTTATACGTCTTCGGGTACCTACGGTTGCAGTACTTGGGTCGGTTAGGGCTTGTATAAGTTGCTTTACCTCTGGGTCTTCGAGTTGTAGTCTTGACATGTCGTCAGACTCTAATAGGAACGTAGGGACTTCATTTAGTTCTTTGTTATCTGCAGGTCTTAGTACTGGATACCTACTTATACAATCTGCGTCACGATGTGCTACGCCACTTTTGTGCGTAATAGTGTATTCGAATTCTGACAGTTTTATGGACCACCTTGCTAGTCTCCCAGTTGGATCTTTTAAAGATTTTAGCCAACAGAGTGCGTGATGGTCTGTCACTATCCGGACTGGTTTTCCATAAATTAGATGTCTTAGGTATGTAAGCCCCCATATCGCTGCTAGTCCCTCTATTTCTGTTATTGTATAGTTTTTCTCGGCTTTTGAAAGACTTCGGCTAGCATAAGCCACTGGATGTAGTTGTTCGTCATCTCCTTCCTGTAAAAGAATTGCTCCGATTCCTATTAAACTTCCATCCACTCTAAGTTCGCAACTTTTTTTTGGGTTATAGTGTGCTAGAACCGGTGCAGTACATAGCTTTTCTTTGAGGACTTCAAAAGCTTCTTGTTGATCTTTTTCCCATATAAAGCCTGTATTTTTCTTTGTTGCTTGATGTAAGGGATGTGCAATAATTGAAAAGTTTTTTATAAATTTTCGATAGTAATTACATAGTCCCACGAAACTTTGTGTGTCTTTTATAGTCTTAGGTATAGGGAATTCTTTAATTGCCAACAATTTTCGTTCGTCCGGTAAAATACCATTTTGTGAGACGGTGTACCCTAATATGTTAATGCTTTCTTGTAGATATTCACATTTGCTTGGTTTTAGCGTTAGGCCGGCTTCTCTTAGTCGCATGAAAACTTTTTCTAGTTTTTCGAGATGTTCTTCTAGCGTTTCTGAGAATATTATTATATCGTCCATATAGATTAGGACTTCCCTCCATTTTAGATCTCTGAACACTGTATCGGCTAATTGCTGAAATGTGCTAGGAGCGTTGCATAAGCCGAAGCTCATGTAGTTAAATTCCCATAGTCCGTGTCCCTGTGCTTGAAATGCAGTGTAAGGTTTGGACTCTTTTTAATTTTTACCTGCCAAAATCCAGAAAACATATCCAGGGATGAAAAATACCGTGCATTGCCTAGATAGGTCATTATATCATCAATATTAGGGATGTTATAAGCCGATTTTCGAGTAGCCTCATTGAGGCGCCTATAATCTACACAAAATCTAGTTTCACCTGATTTTTTCTTAACTAGCACGACCGGACTGGCCCACGGGGAATTGCTAGGGCGAATTATGTTGTATTTTGCCATTCCTTTTATTTGCTGATCGATTAACTCCCTTTCTTTTTGTGACACTCTGTATGCCTTGGTTTTGATTAGCTGAGCATCTCCTACGTATATGCTGTGTTCTACTAGATCTGTCTTTCCCATTGATTTTGGCGTCTTTGAAAAAACGTCGTTATATTCTTCGAGCAGATTTTTCAATTCGGTTTTGATGTCGCTGTTATTTAAGTGGTCGATTTTATGGTCGTTTATGGTGACTATTTCGTCGTCATTTTCATCTTCTTCTACACATAGTAGTGATGCTTCCTGTAAGTCATACAATTCAATCTTTTTCAGGTAGCCTAGTGTTGTTCCTTTAAATATTTTAATATTGTTTTGACTCTTCGTCACTGCTTTTAATACGAAGGCATTTTCTGTTATATAAGGCGAGGTCAATAAAATCATACCCCTTGGCCTTAGTAACTTGTCATTTTCTACGAATACCAAATTTTTTAATGTTTCAGAAGTTAATGGTTCTATTTCCGTACTCAATTTAATTTCTATTTGCATATTTGGCTTCAAAATATAGTCGTCACTTGAGACTACTTTATATACTTTTTCTTCATCATCTTCATTTTCTAACATAGAGAGCTGTGTATCAAGCTCTGTACTCTCCTCTATTTCACTTGCTTCCTCCTGTGCTTCTTGTTCTCTATTTTCTTTAAAAACTAATGTCGTTTGTCTATTTTGATTATAAAATCGTACAGTTTTTTGGCCAAAGTCTATTTTAGCTTTATTTTTAGCCAGAAAATCGGTTCCTAAAATTAACGGCTTAGAAAGTTTTTCTACAACTAGAGCTACTACATAGCCTGATAAATTCCCTAATTTTATTTTTACTTCAGTCGTTCCTAAAGGTAGAATTCTATTTCCCCCTGCTGTAACTAAATTTATCCTTTTATCTAGAGGTTTTATGCTTAATGCTAATTCTTTGTTTACTACACATTGACTGGACCCAGTATCTAGTATAATATCCATATTTAAATTATTTACATATCCTTTTACTTTGTGAATGTTTTGACCTAAGCCCATTGAGTAGAGGACGACTTCATTTGGGCTAATTAATTGAGTCGTCCCCTGTCGTTTGGGGAGCTTGGTCTTGAGAATGATACTCTTCTGTTGTCCCTATTTCTGTTCTGGCCGTTGGCCCTCGGGTTGTCACAAGAGTAGTGACCACCTCTATTGCAATTGTGGCACCTTGGTCTGCCATCGTTGCACCTCGTGTTGGGTATATAGTTTTCATTCCTTTCTCTGCTACTATCTATGTTTCTATTGTAGCTATTTTGGGGTTGGAAATTTCCTCTATTCGATCCCCTATAATTGCTTCTCTGTGGTGCCCTATATCGATTGAAACTGGTACCTCGATTTCCCTCTGTTCTTTGACCGAACCTATTTTCAGTATATCGTGGTGGGTTATAGTTATTTCTGAATCCCACGCCACTATGTTGTTGGTTAGATCTATAATTTATTCTATTTGATCTCCCTTGTTGTGGTGTAATTGACAGCAAGGATGTTTGTGCCGTCATCCTGTCCACTAGCGCTCTTTCTTTTATTTCACTAAGTTTAAGCACGAGTGCCTTTAGTTGCGAAAAGTTCATATTTGCAGAACTCATTAGGTAATACGTTTCGTAGTATGATGAGTGTAATCCATTTTCGAAATGGTCCCTAAACAAATCAAAACTGATGTTTGGGTCAAGTTCATATGCCAATGTGAGTAGGTCGTAGTAATATTTTTTAATGTCCTCGTTGTCTTGTTGTTTTCTCGTATTAAATCTAAATTTTAATTTTCGCATTGGTTGTTCGCCGCTTTTCACTTATTATATCTTGTCTAATTTTTGCCCAATTATTGTCTTTATTTGCGGGTTTAGTTATATAATCATTGTACCAATAACTAGCAGGGCCCTCCAGAAAATTTCCCAAATAGGATATTTTGTGGCTGTCACTCCAGCCATTACAAGTAACTATTTTATCATATTTTGATAAGAAGTTGACTGGAGAGTCCAAGCTAGGGTCAAATGTTGGTGGCGAAATGAATTTAGGGGTAGCAGGGTTTTTTGCCTCGGCGAACGCGTTCTCTAAAGTTGTATTTGCCATGTTATTATTTGTTACAGTAATTTGATTATTTGAGTTTTGATTTGTCCCTAAATGTCCTACTTGTCTTGTTGTATGCATTGGTATGTTTATTTTTGGGTCACTGCTCGGGTCTGTGTTGGTTTGGTTTTTGGGTGGAACCTCGGGTGGGACGATTATTGAACTGTTGTCGGGTATGGGTTGTTTTGGGGTCTCGGAACTATCTGTTAAAGTTGTTACAGGGGTATAAGGGTTGGATTTTAGTTTTTTGTTATGTGTTTCGGGGATGGTCAAGTCAAAGGTAAATTTTGTCCCTTCAATAGCCGGAGCTGAGGTTGTCTGTGTAGGGCTTCTTTGCAAAGATGTATTTGGTGCAAAAGGACTAATGTCGGTACTTCTGTGTGTTGGTTTAAAATTGACAAGTAAATTTAATGCCGCTTTGTTGATTTGATCATCTTTTTTCGCGCTGCCCTGCAACGAAAACTTCTAAATTTGCAAATATTTTGAATCTGCTAATTTTGCAGCATCTGCCGCAAGCCGTTAGGTGTAAAGTTAGCTTGGATTGGCAACAAGTACCACGTAGTTCGCAACACGACAAAGGTTGCAGCCTCGAGCAGTAGAAACGGAACCAAGGAACCAAAAAATGGAAAACTAAAGCAGTATGGAGAATGGAGGACACACTTCCAATAGTTTTGGAAAACTCACTCCAATAGTTTTGGAAAACTCCCAAGCTCTACGCCTACGACAAACGAAATGCTAATAAGCAACCACAATTAGCATAGGGATAGGCTGCGAACACAAGAGGCCTTGACACAAACGTACCGGCATGGCACTTTGATAGCCGATGGACAGCCCGCGCATCCGCGCTACTATTTAGCCAAGACGACAGGACCGTACCCATACACCGAATGTGTTCCATAGTGGAGTGTGTGTATAAACATTGTAAATTTTACCTTTCATTTTTTTTTTCTATCTTTTATTTTTGATTGCAAAATCATTATGTCTTATTGTTATCAATCTTATTTATAAAATGAAAATAAATCTTAACTAGGTACGTAGTTTATAAAAGGATTAAAGTAGAGACGTTCAACCATTTTTTTTTATATAGGTACATACGATATTAAAATTTTAACAATCGCGAACCAAAGAGAGATTTAGAATCTCTTTACTCTACTCTTTTCGAGTTTATAGCTGGGGGCCAGCTCTCGTAGGACCGGGGAATGTGTCACAAAGGGAATAATCAAAAAGAATATTTTCTCAAAATAATTCAAAACCTAAATCAATATTTCATAAATCCACTTTAGTAAAGAAACGCTCAGTAAAGAAATTACTTCCCATCATTTATTACTAAATGTATAAACACGCCAATCAAGCCGATTCATCAAGTAAGCAGGAAACAGAGGTGCTCGACCTAGGCATTGACCGTAGTACATCGTTTACCTTTTTTTTTATTTTTTTATAGTAGGGATTGGGAAACGCATTCATGCGCACCTGAGTCTGGATGTTCATTTGACCCAGGTAGTGTTGGACTCTGACCAACTAAAACCCTTCCCCTACTCTTCCCGGAAACCACCTCTCGGTATTACTTCGGGGACTTTATTACTTCTCTATTCCTTTTCTATCATTCCCCATTTCCGTCATTCTGATTAATCATTTCCTTTCTTCTGTTTTCCTCCTCCTGTTTCGCCTTCATAATCCTTCTTATCATCTCCGTGATTTCCCCCCAGCCCACTTCTGAGGATATCATTTTTTCTGCAATATTTTCCAGAGTGATATGCACACCTAGTGTGTTTTCAGTATTACTTCTTATTTCTTGGAAGTTTCTACAATAGAATAGGGTGTGTTCCGGGGTATCCCTTTCCCCGCAGAACCAGCAATCCTCCTCCGGTTGCTTATTTATTCTTTTCAAATAAGTGCCAAATATTCCGTGGCCCGTAATTGCCTGTGTCAGGTGATAGTCAACCCCTCCATATTTTCTATTTACCCATGGTCTTATATCCCTTATAAAATTTTTTGCCCAGCCGTCATATGTTCTCCATCTTGCCTGCCATCTATCCATGAGTTCTTCCCTGGCCTGGCCTTTGTGTTGTCTTCCATCTCTATATATTCTATCCCTTTCTTGAATCGCCAGTTCCATTGGTGGTATGCCAGCCAGAACCAGTATCACCGTCGTGGGCGCAGTTCGATAAGCGGATGTGATGCCAATTGCCATTCGTCTATTAACCTTTTCTAGGGCCTTATTGTATTTTTTATATTTTACCGCCTCCCCCCATACTGGCGTTGCGTAGAGCAGAGCAGACGTTACCGCACTCATAAGAGTTTTCCTTTTACTTCCTTTTGGGCCTCCCACGTTTGGCATTATTCTCATAAGCAGGTTTATCATACCATTAGCTTTTTCACAAATCTTTCCGATGTGGGATGTCATTTTTAGATCTCTATCCAGGTATACCCCAGGTATCTAACCACTTCTAGGCTCTGCAGTACCGCGTCTGCTAGTTCTATTTTGCAATATGGCATGAGTCTCCGTCCGGCTATTATCAGTAGCTCCGTCTTCTTGGTGGCCACCGTGACTCCCATTTCGACCAGTCTCTCTATAATTCTGCTAATCACATATTGAGTTTTTTCTTCTAATTTAGTTCTATTTTTCGCTCTCACGATCACCGCTAGGTCATCTGCGTATGCGATTAAGTCTACCCCTTCTTCCGTTTCTATTTTCAAGATGCTGTCGTAGAATAGGTTCCATAATAGTGGTCCCAAGACCGAGCCTTGCGGAACTCCGCAAGTCACCTCGAATCCCTCGCCATATTCCGTGGTTATGCTTCTATCCTCCAAGTATGAACCAATGATTCGCTGCAAGTATTCACTTATCCCCCCTTTTTCCAAAGCCGTCATGATTCCTCTCCATGGCGCAGTGTTGAAAGCGTTCTGGATGTCCAGCAGGACCATGACACTGAAGTCTCTGATTCTACTGGGTTTTTCGTTAATTTTAACTTTTATCTTCTTGACTTTATCAAGGGCGTCTACTGTGGATTTTCCTTTACAAAAACCATACTGGTTTTCACTTATTAGGTTTTTTCTGTCTGCTTCTTCTTGGAGTCTGTTTCTGATCAGCGTCTCGAGCAGTTTGAGTACATCGTTTACCTAAAATAGATTAAAAGATACCTAGTAAAAAGAGTGCTGACTTGACGGACCGTTAAAAAGGTATAAAGTCAAATTTGATCAATGGCGAGGGGACAGTTGTTGGCCGACAAGGTAACTGATCGATTCTACCCCGATTCTCCCCTTTGCGAGACGCCGCTCGAAAGCAGCCCCACGATGGTTATTTTCAAAGTTAATCTTTTATTGTAAGTATGAAATTATAGTTTATCTCACCTATAAGGAAATGTAACCAAGGGTAATATTTAACCATAACGTAATTGAAGTGTAAAATCATTGTAATGATTTATTTGAAACAGACTAACAGTAAATAAATTAATTTGTTATTGTTATAAAAAATTTAGTGTTTTATTCCGATCTTAGGTCAACGTCCCCAGTCAGGGGATGGGACTATTCGCCGTCGCCGTTTCGCCGTCGCCGTTTCGCCGTCGCGACAATTCGCCGGCAGCCGATTCGCCGTGGGCCGTTTCGCCGTCAAATAGAATATAAGTCTATAATTATTACATTTTTTTTATATCTAGCATATACCGAATTGGACCCAAAAAGGTGGATTAGATTAGAAACGGCGACGGCTGAACGTCCTAGACCCGAATTCCAATAACCCTAATTATTATTATTGACTTGCCTATGTAGGTATATTTTTATCAAACAATTTTGTTAAAATTTAGCAATATATATTATAACCTTTTTTACGTATTTTATTAATTTCTATTTGACGGCGAAACGGCCCACGGCGAATCGGCTGCCGGCGAATTGTCGCGACGGCGAAACGGCGACGGCGAAACGGCGACGGCGAAACGGCGACGGCGAAACGGCGACGGCTAAATGTCCTAGACCCCCCCAGTCACACTCCCAGGGCGTGACAATATCTCGGAAACTATTAGGATTAGACTTATAATACCATCATTAAAAAATAATGGTAATTTTATGTTAAATCGAACTATATTCTAACACAGAGGGTGTTCCATTAAAAAAAAGGTAACTTTGTTTTCCTACGGCTTTCTGACTCATCCTGTATACTTGTCTTTTTAAAATTCTAATAGGTTTTAAAAAACCCTAAAACTTTTGTCTTGAATATTTTTTGCTAGCTGTTTTACTTTAAGAAATAATCGACCGTTTCCATAAAATATAGGGGAGACCGGGGCTAGTTGACTTAAGGGGTTAGTTGACTACTTCTCTGTAATTTTTGTGTAATCTGTGAGATGGCGCTACCATTGCGATTTTCATACATATACAGTGTCACCATTAAAGTCCGCACCATATGGAACTTTTTTTTATTAATGAGGTTAGTTAAAATTAAATTTCGGCAATCGTTTTTGCTTCAAATTAGACTAAAGATTATATAATCAAATGTCACCATCTGTCATTCGGTATCTGTCAAAAATTACATTTTAATCAAAAAATGCTGAAAATGGCATTGTTTTACCGAATTTCAAAAAATTTTATTAGAAAAAGTTGTTTCTAGTACAATTCTTGGCCTAAATACAAAGTTTCAGTTTTCTAGCTCAAAGTTGATTTTTTTGCCATTTTTTCTAATTAACTTTTTTTTTATTTAATGTAAGTTCGCTTAATGGATATTAAACTATTTGCTTATACCATACTCAATATTTTATTTAGTTTGTATGAGCTTTTTTTTACTAGAATGCCATTTTTTTTCGAAATTTAAAATTAGAGGCAAAAAAATTTGACACAGGTGGTGCAAAGTTATCCTAATTTAAAAATTTTAACAGATAGACGTCAGATGTTTCGTTTTTCAAATGACAAATACATCTAAATATTTGATAAAAATTTTATTTTATACTTAAAACCATCATTATTATTAAAAGGAACAAAAAGGAACTTTAATCATTTTAAATAGGTAACACAAAAGCAATATATATTTCACATTTCAGTGTGACGTCCTTCTCGCTCTATACAATCACCCGTCCGTCTATAAACGTCTTTGACAGCATTTTGTAAAAAGCTTGGTCTTATATCGGCACAACACTGTCTTATCGTTTGTTCCAAATGCTCGATATTTCTAAACGGTCGATTCTTATAAACTTTCTTATTAAGGTAACCCCACAGAAAAAAGTCTAGTGGGGTTATGTCAGGCGACCTGGGTGGCCAGTGACATTCTCTATCACGCCCTATAACTCTGTTTTGAAATAATTGGTTTATGCGTTCTTTCACTGCTACAGTTTGATGTATGGGTGCACCATCGAGCTGATACCATAAGTTATGTCTATGGTTTAAGGGCATGTTATCCAAAACTTCGGTAATCTCGTTATCAAGAAAATTCAGGTACCTTTCACCAGTTAAGTTTACTCTAAAGAAGTATGGTCCAATAAGCTCATCTTTCAAAATTGCACACCAAACATTGGTTTTAAAATGATACTGGTCGCGACATTCAATTGTGAAGTTAGGATTTTCTTGGGACCACCATCGGCAATTTTGTGAGCTCACGGTACCATTCGAAGAGAAAGTGGCTTCATCTGTCCATAATATCTTGTATGGAAAAAGAATATTCTCCTCATATTGTCCCTGATACCAAAACGAAAAATCAAGTCGGATGTCAAAATCGCGTTCTTTTAATGTGTTTATAAACTTGGGTTTATATGCCCGAAATCGATTTTTCTGAAGAATTTTTCTAACGCTTTCCCTCTTGCACCCTGTTGAATCACTTATCTTGGTTACACTAGTTTGACCGTGGTCAATAACAGTTAAACAAACATCAAGTTGTGCTGCTTCATCGTATTTACTTGCCGCGTGAGGTTTCTTAAAATTATTTTGAACAGATCCAGTTTCTCTAAATTTTGACATTATTCTTGAAACAGTGCTATGCTGCAAATTTTTTTCTGGATGCCTCTCATTAAAAATGGCAGATACTTGCCGGTGAGGCATATTCTCTCCACAAATTAAGACAATTTCTATTTTTTCTTGAATGGACAACATTGGTGATAACACTGAAAACTATAACTTGCGAAAATATTCAAATTTATGACATTTCTTTTATTTATTAGGCACTCTAATTCGTTTTTTTTTCCATAGCCTACTTATAAAATTCAAAATTGCCTTGATATTTTATTGTGGATAAAAAGAAAATGTGTCTAAATTTTGAACTAATCTGATATCTGGGAATTTTATTATAAGTTTTCTAAACTTCTTAGGTGTATGTACTATCAAAAAAATGGAATATCTGACGTCTATCTGTTAAAATTTTTAAATTAGGATAACTTTGCACCACCTGTGTCAAATTTTTTTGCCTCTAATTTTAAATTTCGAAAAAAAATGGCATTCTAGTAAAAAAAAGCTCATACAAACTAAATAAAATATTGAGTATGGTATAAGCAAATAGTTTAATATCCATTAAGCAAACTTACATTAAATAAAAAAAAAATTAATTAGAAAAAATGGCAAAAAAATCAACTTTGAGCTAGAAAACTGAAACTTTGTATTTAGGCCAAGAATTGTACTAGAAACAACTTTTTCTAATAAGATTTTTTGAAATTCGGTAAAACAATGCCATTTTTCAGCATTTTTTGATTAAAATGTAATTTTTGACAGATACCGAATGACAGATGGTGACATTTGATTATATAATTTTAAAGGCCGATTCATAAAACTTTTCGTCGCTGTTCCCGCTCGTCGCCGCCGTTCCCGTCGCAATTTAACCTAAGGGGAAACAGCGTATACGTTCAGAAAAGCCGTCACCGCTCCCGTTTGTAGTTCTGAATTGGCCAATTTTTAAATCGCGTCGTTCCCGCTGACCTTGGTCGTTCGTCGTTCCCACTTCTGGCCAATGGGAAGAAAGAAATTTTCGACCATATGGTTTGAAGTTTTGAAGGAAGCGATTTTAGGGTTAGAGTACTTAGAGTGTTTTGCTGTTTTGTGGATTTTACTACAAAAAGAACATTAATATCATATAATAAGGTACTTACATAACGCTTTTTAAAAGAAAATACAATTCTTTACTTTGTTTTTCTAACTTTAAACCTTCTTTTGTTATTGCGGCGCAGTTCGTAGTTCGACTTTTTTATAAATACCTATCCAACGGCGGCGACGAGCAGGAGCAGTGACAACGAACGGGAACAGCGACGAAAAGTTTTATAAATCGACCTTTAGTCTGATTTGAAGCAAAAACGATTGCCGAAATTTAATTTTAACTAACCTCATTAATAAAAAAAAGTTCCATATGGTGCGAACTTTAAAGGTCGATTTATAAAACTTTTCGTCGCTGTTCCCGTTCGTTGTCACTGCTCCCGCTCGTCGCCGCCGTTGGATAGGTATTTATAAAAAAGTCGAACTACGAACTGCGCCGCAATAACAAAAGAAGGTTTGAGGTTGAGAAACAAAGTTAAGAATTGTATTTTATTTTAAAAAGCGTGATGTTAGTACCTTATTATATGTTATTAATGTTTTTTTTTTGTAGTAAAATCCACAAAACAGCAAAACACTCTAAGTACTCTAACCCTAAAATCTCTTCTTTCAATACTTCAAACCATATGATCGAAAATTTCTTTCTTCTCATTGGCCAGAAGTGGGAACGACGAACGACCAAGGTCAGTGGGAACGACGCGATTTAAAAATTGGCCAATTCAGAACTACCAACGGGAGCGGTGGCGGCTTTTCTGAACGTATACACTGTTTCCCCTTAGGTTAAATTGCGACGGGAACGGCGGCGACGAGCGGGAACAGCGACGAAAAGTTTTATGAATCGGCCTTAATGGTGACACTGTAGGTATTGGATCCGCTATTACACGTGCTGCTGCGATGAACGCTTGTCGTATGTGTCAGTAACAATAAATAATCTATAATCATCGTTGGTAAGTAATTATTTTTGTTTTGATAAATTATTGATTTTTGTTCTTTGGGATAGACTTTATACGTTTCCATAAGTATTTTGTAAAAATGTGATCAGTTAACTAGTATTTTATTTATTTCATTTGTACGGATGTTTGCGTGTTTTTTAAATGCGGCCTTAAAAGTATCGTTACGTCATACATTGACTAAGCACATGTGGGGTTAGTTGACTATTAGTTAACTGACCCCCAGGTAATTTTTGCATTTACTCGGGCAGTAAAAAATACCGGAGAGTTGATTATTATCTCTAAAACTGCCGAAATATAACCAACACAATTTGATTTTGTTTCATCTACTTTTTTACAGACATAATTATGCGAACTTACAAGCGAAAAACTAACAAAGGCAAGACGCCGCCAGATATTATGTTACGAGCAGTCCAAATAGTCATGAACGAAGGTAGGAGTGTTAATAGTGTTGCCAAAGACTTTTTAATCAAAGTTCAAAGGAGAGACCCGTACTTTTGTTGCTCGATAATCATGAATCTCACCTTTCAATAGCAGCTTTGGATATTTGTAAGGAAAAAAATAAGGTTGAGAAGAAAAATATAAGAAACGCCAAACCTAAAGATGTCGCATCTACATCTCGCCTTACTACAGACTCATCATCTTTAGAATCGGACAGTGAGACTGAGTCCTGCCTGGTATGCGACGAATTTTATCGTAATAGCACTAGTGGTGAGAACTGGGTACAATGTACATGCACAAGTTGCCATAGATGAGCTCATGAAAAATGTGTCGGCAGCTCTAATCTTTTTTTTTTATAAGTGCATCAACTGTGACTCAGATGACGATTTGTAGTCCCCTTTTATTAGTTTTTTTTATTTGCTTTTGTATTTTGAGAAAATAAACATTTTTTGTATAACTCATTGTTTTTTTTTCATTAAGGACTTATAAGGAATTGTCAACTTAACTAACCCCATCATATATGTCAACTAACCCCGTAAACGGGGCTAGTCGACTTACTTGTTCATCATTCCTAATATGTCAAATATTTTTTTTCCTATTGATCGTAAATACCTTTTTTTAATAAAATCAACTATATGAATATATTTCCGACTTTTTGGCATGCTACAGATCAATAACGATCATATAACAAATTTAATAAAAATAAACTTGTAAAAACTGAGTCAACTAGCCCCGGTCTCCCCTACCAACGATCCTGTATATTAATATAAATTTAATTCTAAACACACAACTATAATTTAAAAAAATTCTTCTCCTTCATAAATTTTAAACTGTTCCATTATCCACTCACAATGTTTTTTCTCAGATAATCTCACATTTAACCAGAACTTCATTCATTTCTTAAGATAATTAAACATCTCACATACCAAGTCTTCAACTTTCACGTTGCTATGAGTTGTACTCATTAATTTGAGACAACGTTTTGTCTACAAAACTCGATGTTAGGTAGGTCCTTAAAAATTTTCTTTTATATTCATTGGTCGTTTTAACTTTGTACTTTCCTTTATAGTATCCCCTGATGATGAGTGCTTAAGCGCTCGAAACATGTAGGGAACCTTTTCATCTATCATCA
Organism: Polydrusus tereticollis; assembly: GCA_963920685.1. NCBI lineage: Eukaryota > Metazoa > Arthropoda > Insecta > Coleoptera > Curculionidae > Polydrusus > Polydrusus tereticollis. The sequence continues at coordinate 48,920,269 of OY987330.1, forward strand.
TTTTTAATAAATTGTGGAGGAGGACGGCTTTGTTTTATTTATAAAAAAATATTTGTTACAAAATGTCAGAAGGACAATAAACAGAATTACCAATTGCATATCCCAGCCTACTATTTTTTTTCTCATATTTATTATTGCGCTATTTTGCCTACACTTAATTTCCATCGATGCCTATTTTTGCAAATAAATCGAAAACGGTCACAGATACGAGAATAGTGCAAGAGACCAGAACGCTAAACAAAGGAACAGAGAGTTCAAATTTCATACCGGAATTCATACAGGGAGCTCCAAGAAGGAAGTTCTAAAAGATAAAATTGTAGCCGATTCAAGAAAATGTAACACCCTGTATACTACGACCGACAATTTTGATACTTTATTGTAGAGACTCTAATAAATGGTTGATGTTCCAAGTTTGAAACAATTTTCACAGAAAATAAGAGAGAAAGCGCACAATATACGAGAAAAAAATTGAAATTTTGCCACCCTGTATAACGAAAATAACGCGTTTTAGACCATGCATATATTTGCATTTTTTTCTTATTTTTACGAGTACTATCACCCCCTGAAATATCTGCATGACATTAATTCACACGCTGTATATTATGTACCGGGTGTCCCACTAAGAATGGCTGTCGGCCGTATCTCAGAAAGTGTTAGTTGTATGGCTTGCGGAAAAAAAATATATTGGGTAAAGTGGTCATGAGAAATTGCTGGAAATTATTTTCAAGTTTCTCAGACTGGCGCTAGAGGGCGCAACAGTAACGGTAAATATGAATAACAAAGTTTCCTCAAAAGTCGCCTAGTTAAGGTATCCCGAAAATAACATTTTTGTATATTTAGAAGATTTATTAATAAAATTCACCTATAGAACGTGTTCGTCACTTTTCAAGTAAAGTGGTGGGGGAAGGTTGAACATTATTTGTAATAAATGCTGATAACTCCGCTCTGGCTTAACATAATTTAGTAAACTTAGTTTTGTTAAAAAGGGCTTTTCTCACTCTATATATCACCTTATGAACTACGGCAATATATGTTTTATACTAGGCGCTAGGGGGCGCTCTCTTACAACTTTACAAACATTGCGTGTTTTTTTCCATAATTGTAAATATAATAGTATAATAGTAATATTGTATAACATTTATACTCATGATATTCCGCGAGATAGATTTACGCAGCTCTATCTTTTCGCTGACGATACAGCAATTACTTCGACGGCCGTGCATTGTCGTCAGTCGGATGCAGCGTCACGTAATCGAGCTGAAAAGATGGCTTTCGGCTTGGAAGATTCGCCTGAATCCTGCCAAGACGAAGGCCATCTTTTTTTCAAAAAGCACCATTCGCAGGCCTGAAACAAGGCTTCGGGTCAATGGAGTCCAAGTGAATTGGTGTCAGGAGGTGAAATACCTGGGACTTATATTTGACCAAAGGCTGAACTGGAGGCTCAATCCAATTAATAGAGTAAAGCTTGCATTGCGTCAATTAGGCTCTATCTACCCCCTGCTTCACAGGCGAAGTAGACTTGGTAATAGGACAAAGGTCAACCTCTTCAAGGTATTGGTCAGGACGGTTCTCACTTATGGTGCACCTTCGTGGTGCAACATAAGCAAAACGAAGCTTAATAAGTTCCAAGTAATTCAAAACAGGGCTTGACCAATCGAAATAGAGTTACGGTTGTCATTAAGGACTGATCAATATTTCCTTCGTATGCATAATCTTGGATTTGAATATGGTATAGGGTAGACTGGGGCAAGTGTAAAAATGGGGTAAGTGGAAAATCAGAGCGCCAATCAGGCAATATTGAAAGTTTACTTGTCTGTGTGGTTCGAGGCAACCAACTATACGTTAGCGCTGTTGAATTATCTTCTCCCGGCGAGTTACCAGGTGTTTTTTTCTTTCTGAGTAGTCATTTGTAACATAACCTCCGAATCGGTCCGTTGAATAGTGTGTGATATCTCCATAAAAAATTGGTCAAAGGTGAAAACTTATAATATACTTTTAGTTTTATTGCATTTTCCTATGTTTAGTCAATTGTTGTAGCTTTAAAATCCTATATACCGACCAAATCTAAAAGCGGTTTTTACTCACGAACAGGTTTGCACTTCCCCCATAAAAAACATAATGTGGGGCATGTGTGAAAGTTGTAATGGGGAAAGTGTAAAGGTTAGTTTACAATTGCCCCATTTTCCTGGGAATGCTAAAGTTCATTGGCACTGACACTTAAAGCTTTTATTCTTTACAGAGAGTTGACGTCATGGTACGAAATTATAAAAGAAAGTCCGATAGGGCTGCCTATGGTGAGGCGCAATTAAATGCTGCAGTAAATGCCGCCAATCTAGGTCAATTAACCATGTCGATGGCTAGTACCGAATTCAGAATCCCATACATTACAATCTGCTGTAGAATAACTGGCCGCCGTGGCGAAAAAAGCAAGACACAGGGCCGACCTCCAATACTTTCTTGGCAAGATAAGTGTCAACTGACCGAAAATATAAAAACAATGGAGAAGTGGGGATATTGATTAACTTCGAGAGAGCTTCAAGAAAAAGTTCGAGACTTTGTAACTTTACATAATAATCCCAATCCTTTTAAGAACAATATGCCAGGCACAGACTGGCTAATAAAGTTTAAACAACGTCACTCTTTGAGTATGAAGAAACCACAAAGCTTAGAGTACTGCAGAAAGAAATCTACGGACCCATTCATAATAGACCAATATTTTGTTTTATTGGAAAAGGCTATATTGGAGTTGGGTCTTCAGGATCGTCCAGAATGTATTTACAATTTAGATGAGACTTCATTGTGTACAGATCCTTCTCGTCTTAAAATTGTTGGCGCGAAAGGCAACCCCTCTTCAAGCATTATTGCTGGATCGGGCAGAGAAAATATAACCGTCCTGGCAGGAGCAAGTGCTAGTGGTAGAAAATTGCCACCATTGATAATATTTAAATGCAATAACATTGATAATATTTAAAGGCAATAATATTGCTGGATTTCAGAAAGAAATGAAGACTTCTTCAAAGACACCGTAAATGTAGCCAGCGCCAATGGATGGATGACCTCCGAAATATTTAGAAATTACTTTCTAAAGACTTTTATTCCTTTGGTTCGTGATCAGGCACCAATTATTGTTATATATGATGGGCATGTCTCGCATGTGGATTGCTTATTAATTCAAGCCGCATGAGAAGAGAATATTCATATACTTAAACTGCCAGCCCATACAAGTCATTTACTTCAACCTCTCGATTTGAGTATGTATAGATCCTTTAAGGCAATATGGGAGAGGGAAGTAATAACATGGCAAAGACGTCATCAGGGACAATGACTACCAAAAAGGGACTTCGCCACATTGCTAGTGAAAACCTGGGCTGAAGTAGATTCCGGAATCATAAAAACAGGATTCAGAAAGGGTAGTATTGTTCCATTTAATAGACATGTTATTCCTAAAGAAAAGTATGAGATCGATGCCCTAAAAAGATGGCAGGAACACTTAAAGAATCAAAGATCTGTAACAGATTTACAACCGAGGCCAGAACGCATTGATATTGAAAGGAATGAACATGATGCTGTAGCACCGAATGTAACAGAAAAAACAGCTACTTTCGAACAGTTAATGTTAAAAACAGTAAAGCCTTCTACATCTAGCGCTTTATTTAAAAGGAAACTAGCATCTAATACAGAATTACTTACAGCTCCTTCAGCATCTAGTGCCACCAATCTCAAAGTAATTGTCAGCTCTGATCAAAATGAAGAAATATACTAAATTATCATCAGGAGCCTATAACTGAACCTGTAGTACCAGCTACAACCGAAAATCGGCAAGAAAAGAAGGCAAGTTTTGATGATCTACTACTTGATTCGCTCCGACAGAGTCCTTCTTCTAATCCAAGGAAACGAAAGCGCTTAATTCAAGGTGGCCAAACCATTGCAGGTACTATCGCAAGTAGTCAGTCAAAAATCTCTACAAGTTCATCTACTATATCTAAACCAGCTATGAAAATTGACCGAAAGAGTAAACAAAGTCGGCCAAGTCCGTATCAATTTGAATCTAGCTCCAGTGAATCAGATTATGAAAGTGTATCTTTTATGGAATCGGATCAAAGTTTCACTTTAGAATCGGATTGCGAAGATCAGATTCCTGAAATTAACAAAGACAATATTTCCATTGAAGACTGGGTACTGGTTAAATACACATTACCAAAAGCAAAGAAACATTTTATTGGCCAGGTAAATACTGTTGACAACGGCTTTGAAATCAAGTTTACTAGAAAACTAAAATACAATTTTTTTATGGCCACTCACCGATGATGTCGATGTAGTATAGCTAGACGATATAGTGACTCGTTTACCTGAACCGGTAGTAACACGCCGAGGAGGTTTTCATCTTAATGTGAAATTTGCGGGATACAATATTTAACAAGTTCCATAAAATTATTCGAATTTTTAAACTTTAATTTTCTTTTCTGTTTTAGTTTCTCCTTGGGAATAACTCCTACTGTTTTAGAGATTAAAGCCAAACATTGGGTTTTGAACGGATAAATACGTTTATAAAAATATTATTCTTGTTATTAGGAATTTTTTGAGGGTTATTTTGGATTACTTATTATTTTTCAGAGGTTCCTTTTAATTTTTCGTTTTTATGATTTCCTTGGCTAACTATTTCCCAACAATAAAAAGTTCATAACTTCCCAGATTTTTATTTTTTTTTAAGTCTGTAAAAAGAAAAATTGGCATGGGAGATATAAACTTCATTTACACTTTCCCATTACCACTTCTGCGAACATGCATGGAAATTGTATTCCGATTTTACACTTTCCCTTTTTGGGGTACCTAAGTGTAAAATTTCGGTGCAAAAAAACATCATTCAAATCTCAAGATCTCAAAAATAATTTATGCAGTATGAAAAGTAAACATATTAAACTATTACTTTCTTACAAATACACTTTTATAAATATTGTATATTTAAAGTAGGAAGGAAATAAACTTGAACTATTAAAAAAAGCTTCGCAGTTGCCCCAGTCTACCCTAATTATAAGCTTTGTAATGTAATGCTGAAAAATAAACAGAATGGTTTTGTAAACTTTACCGTTCTTCCCTACACTTGCTGCCACTTTTTTTCATGCATTTTCTTTATTACAACATTTTTGTAATTTTCGTTCTCATAGTTGTATAAAGGGGGGTACTTTTTCACCTCCTCTATCAAACACTCGTCAGCAATTGCCAAAAACGGTGGCATTCTGCTGAGCGATCACGGCTGGACTGGTCTCTCTAGCAGTCCGAACGCAGCCACTGCAATTGACGGCGAACGCTGTGTCGCTGAGCTGCGGCAATGAAACCGTGTACATACAAATCGCATTAAACCAGTACCGAGCTACAAATCGCGAACGCCAGCCGCGGCCGCTGACTGCTCCAGCCAAACCATACCTTAGAGGCGCGTTAGAGTTTATAACCTTTATTTTACTATTTTTTTATATTATGAATCAATAAACCTTATATCAGCTACCTAAATATAACATTCAAATCTATGAGTTTTCGCAGATCACAAATCTCACAATAGTCACAAGCGTTGCACTCTGCTTCGGCATTTTCAATGTCCTCCCCGGTTGCATCTTTGTAAAGGACTGTAAATTTTTTTCCTTTTGAGTTTCCCTGTATTGAAACCACGAATTACAAACTGCCAAGTCCAACATGTGGCTAATAAATCGGATTGTCCACTTTTTAGTGCGTGATCGAGAAGGACAGACTGACAACATTCTGTCAGCAAGATCTACACCGCCCATAAATTGATTGTAATTCTTAATAACCTCTGGTCTACTAACTATTTCGTATTCCTTTTTATGCTTAGACCATCTCCTGCATTGGTCCGGATTGGTGCTACCATGAAATGTCGAGACAATCGTAACAGGTTTATTGTCCAGCCATCGATGTATGGCAATGATTCCATCACCTCGAACCTTGGTTTCAGTTGAACCTCTTGGGTTTTTCACAAACAATTTTTCTGGCGAAAAAATACAATTACGAGGAATCCTGTTTTTCATAATCGTACCTGTTGCATGAAATCCTCTTTCAAGCAAGATATCGGCGAGTTTTATTGTGGTAAAATAACGATCAAAGTAAAGATGGTGACAGGGAACAAGAGTGTCACATAAACTGACGATTGCCGATTCACCCAAGGTAAAATTTTGTTCTGTAACATCTGCAGAGAATGTTGAATCTCCTTGATATACTGTCATATCGCATACGACTCCATTAGGATTAGCAAGCACAAAAATCTTAATACCCACAGGATTTGGTTTACCTGGGCAGTATTGACGTATTCCACAATGACCAGTGAAGGGTATTATCATTTCATCAATACTGATGTTGTCGGATCTTATCTGAGCTTGACAGCCACGTAATATGCTACTAAATAGGGGCATTACTTTCCAGATTTTGTTTGCTCTTTCTGCATCTCCGACTTCAGGGTCATAAACGACTTTTAGGGATGTTCTAATATTAAAAAATCGGTTTCTCGTCATAGCATTTTTGATTATTGGAACGTCTCGACCAAAACATTTTAATTTGCGGTAGATCTATAGAACTCATAACGAACAGAATACCAATAAATACTTTCAACTCTTTAGTTGTTAATTTGAGCTCTGATCCTTTCCTTTCCATATATGTTCTATTTGATGCTATTACCATAATTTCCAGCATTTGGTCATTGATGTATTGCTTAAAAAAATCTTCAGGTGTCCACAACTGACAGCCCTCCTTTTTATACCTTGGTTGATAAAGGGGCTTCTCTATGGGTGTCAAAATACCAGTCCATTCATCATTTACTAGCTGTGCTGAAGTGCCAACCCTAGGACCTGAAGTATTTCCTACTCTTGTTGCCGCACGTCGACCACGATATCCTCGGCGATTTCTTGTAGGTCGAATTGATTGTATAAGTGATGATGAGAGTGATATTTCAGAAACTGGACGATCATTTTCAACGTGTTCTCCGTGTTCGGAATCTGAGGAAGAATCATTATGGTCGCTTTCTAAGTTTGGCTGTATATACTGAGGATCATCTGCATCAGAAAGACTGACATCAGATTCGTTAAGAGCGTCCTCAAGTTCCTTTTGGGTTATTGCTGTAACAAAAAATAAGAACCCCCAATGTAATACAATCAAACTAGGACCTCATGTAATACCAATATGACATAGTAATATTAACAACTTGAAGCTAAGAACGCATGTAATACATACATGACATAAAATTATTAATTTCTATATTTACATTATGCAATTCAAAAAATATATATTTAGTAGCATATCCTGATCCGAACCACCAGTTATAGAATGCGCTGGCGTCGGAACAGATGGTTTGAAACTCCCTTATGTTGTATATTCACATGAGAACCGCTTTTCTTAAATTTTTGAGTTTTGTGGGTTAGTTGAAAATGGCTTTTGTTTCGTAGAATTGCTCATCTGCGATTGTTATAAAACTATGTTAACAGTAGGAATATTACAAACAGAAGTGGAAAGTGCGTCATTTCCGTCGAGAGATTAGTAAGTTTATCTCGAGATGAAATAAAACTTTTCACTGAGGTTTGCATAGTATTTTATTTACAACCATTATTTTTTTGATAAATTCTGATTTAAAAAACCTGTTACTGCAAAAGAAATATTTAGACCATGTATATTGTATACCCATAGCATGCTTAACAAACTCATCAAGTAATAATTTAGCAGTTTGATATGGTGCACACCGTTGCAAAAAACAAAAACTGATTTTCAGTATTTTTAATAGAAGCGAGTTTTTTTTCTAATTTAGAAATTCTAAAATTAATTAATTTTTGAATTTACATTGCTTTAGTTAGTGATAATTTGTGGCTTTTATTTACTTCCCATTCATTTAGAAATTTTAATTATGATCTATACTGCAAACCAAAATAGAAAAATTAGCATTAATAAGTAGTTCTTTATCTTCGGTAAAGGATATAGGTAAGTAGAGAGAAACTAAGAGTTCTGACTCAGTGGTGCTGGTGGTGCTGTTTTACGATCTAACCCAGGTGGTGCAGGTGGTGCGTTTTACGATCTAACCCGGGTGGTTCGGTGGTGCGTTTTACGATCTAACCCAGGTGGTGCAGGTGGTGCGTTTTATGACCTAACCCGGGTGGTTCGGTGGTGCTGTTTACAAAATAACCCGAAATTAAACCCGACTTTTTACGACCTAACCCGGATGCTTTCATGAGGCGGCTTCTTATCTAACCCTAACTTGAACCTTAATATTTATGAACTGACCCGAGATAAAACCCGACTTTTTACGACCTAACCCGGTTGCTTTCGCGAGGCGGCTTCTCATCTAACCCTAATTTGAACCTGAATATTTATGATCTGACCCGAGATAAAACCCGACTTTTTATGATTTAACCTTAGTGAAACGCCGCTGCTAAAGCGGGATAATTAAATCCCAATTTTTATAAGCCATCCTTAAACCCAACTTTTTACGATGCGACCTGAGCCATCCTTAAACCAGACTTTTTATTATTTCCCCTTAGTTGAAACGCCGCTGCTAAAGCGGGATAATTAAATCCCAATTTTTATAAGCCATCCTTAAACCCAACTTTTTACGATCCGACCTGAGCCCTCCTTAAACCAGACTTTTTATTATTTTCCCTTAGTTGAAACGCCGCTGTTAAAGCGGTATAGTAAAAAACATTATTTATTATTTCCCCTTAGTGAAACGCCGCTGGCGGGTAGTAAAGCGAAATAAATCCCTAATTTATATGGTCTAACAAGATAAGTATAATAAAGCGGTACATTTGTCACCCCGCAATAATTATTTATACCTAAATAACCCTCTCAAACCCTCTGCCGACTCGATTTAAAAAGAAAGGGACATAAACCTTTATTTATTATTCCGAAGGACCCTCATTAAAATTCAGTAGCATATCTAATAATTGTTTCCAATTTTTTGCACCACTTATAGAAATACAATAAAATAATTACCATCTAGAACCATTAACTAGTGATTTCTTTGTACTGGAAATGGATAAATTATAGGACTATCTTGTAATGAGAACAGAGTAATAAAAAGTAAATAAAACTTAAATACGTATAAAATACCAAGCAGGTATAGGTACTATACAACTTGTGTTCGCCATCAGGTAAAAGCCCTCATAATGCTTTTATAAAAATTTCGGATAATATCATAATATAAGTAAATAGGCTACAATTTCAGGAAAAAAGTAAAAAAAATTAATTCACAGTGTAAAATTGTAGTTAAATGGATTGTAAATACGAAATAATATAAAAAGCTACCTTTTGTTTGCGATGATGTATGCACAATAACTCTATATTATTCGGTCCTTAAACTGAAAATACCCACTAGATAGGTATCATAAGCTGTATTTGTCATCAGGTAGAACCCCCAATAAAATTATGAATATCAGGCGTAGGCAACAAAGTAGCAATCTTAACTTATTTTCAACACGAGCATAAAAATATGGGATTGTTAAATATTTTACAACCCTAATTCTCAATGGCAACAATAAGCAAATCACGTTGGTTTTTTAATTTATTATTAATCTGGCTAACTTAAGAAACTCACAATATAACGACCATCCAAAAAAATCATAATACATTACTGGGTGTGAAAGCAATTGCGCTGCAAAATATAGTGTATACCGACTCTGAGGTAGTTAATTAAAATCCCAATTAGCGCTAAAAAAAAAATCAATTAGATATTTACTTTAGATATTTTAATAAAAAAATTCAATATTCTCACCAACATTTAACTTTTGAAATTAGCATAATAACAAATCCTTTACAATGAATTAAACAAACGCATACAAAATTTTAAAATCACATAATAAGAATATAAGCTAAAATCTAACAAGTTCAGACTACTCGAATGACGTCAGTTTACATCTGTAGAGCGAATCATAAAAAATGGTCAAACTTTGTCGGCAAATACCCTTCTATGATGCAGGGGAAGGACAGGTAACTCGAGATGTTTATAAAGAAACGTTAAAGAACATTATTTGCTTATTTCTAGACTCTTAAAAATTAGATGCAATCGAACAATAAATGTTTTCATCATGTATATTTATCATTAACACATTACCTTCGACATACATAAATTCAAATTGATAATTACTTGTCTTAGTGCTTTTTTAGAAGCTTGAATCATTGCATATAACCGTCTGAGGGTACCCAAACTTCCCCTAACATATTTCTCCGCAGCCGGAGAAAAAAGAGGTAGAAAAAGTAAAATAACAACTCCAAGTGTCTTTGCGAACAATCGCCAATAAAATAGAGTATTTCAGTTTTTAATTTTTCGTAAATAAAAGTTGGTTAGATTAATAGTCTCTGTGAATATAATAACATAAACAAAGTGATATGCCGTAAATTTAGGAGTACAGTATAAATTATGCCTCTATTAAAATATACCGCAATAACTAACTACCAAAGGATTTTTGATATTTTGAATATATTTGATGCTCATAGCATTATCACATTTCCAAAGGCTCTAAATTTTAGAAAAATGTTCTAATAGAATATGTCTATCAATATAAAGTAAAGGTATTGTTAGGTTTTTTTAAAAAATACGACCTACAACAGTCTCTGCTACAGCATGGCTGACTCTGTAGAAACTTCTGTGAAACCATAATAATTATATCAATAATCGAGTTGTCCTTATGATAATATTTTCTTCCAATATCCGACTCCACTATCCATAAAAGTTATGTTAGAAAATTCATAATTGAGCGCATTGTAATTTTTTAAAAAGAAATTCACTTCACACACAAAGATGTAGCCATTCAATCCATGAAAATAATGCAAGTCAGTATGCGTATGTTATGGCTAACTGTTTAAATGTCTATTCCTTGCACGTTTATCGGAAGAAATACTTTTTTTATACTAGTATTTTAGTTGAAAATAAGATCATAAATCATCTATACAAAACAAGCGCCCCTTATGGATTTGAACGAAAATCATAGATTCGACTATTTTCATGAAAAATAAATCTAAGTACGGAATAATGCAGGAAGATTATCTATTTTCTTGGTTTAGAAAGTGATGTAGTTAAGATTTATAACTTAGGAATAAATAAATTATTATTAATCTTTTCGACCTATTTCTCTTGCATATTTAATTTCTTTGATAGTAAGAACTAATCTTTTTATTTTACAAAGTAAAAAAAAAGCTAAAGATCGGCGTTGTCAGTCAGGTATAAGAACTGATTTAACACGATGGTTTTTGTACAAACGTTCACATACAATTGTATGCTTTTTAACCGATTGTGTCGGAAAAAATGACGATTTATAGATTAGATATTTAGACGAAGAGCTAACCTTCTCAATAAAGTATTGATTATTGCCCTGCTAGCTAGACAACACTTTTTATGTTAGTCAAAAAAAAATTTTTTTTTTCGGACGCTATTACAGATTTCATCGTTAACTAACAAACATTAAGACCAAAAAATTAGCGTGCAAGATGAAATGTATAGGTTCACTTCATTTCTACATTATTTTACAACTCTCAATCGCATTAAAAACAAGATCGAATAAAAAATAACTTATGACATATGGACGAAAAATGTTTTTCGGGCTATTTAGGTTAGCGACCGCATTACGTCTGAAATACTACATTTTTCGAGCTTATAACATAATTTACTATTTTAACGTTAAAATAGGGGAAATGATGTATCGAAATGGATACTTTTTTTTTGTCGGTCACGAGATTATAGTTTCTTTTAAAATGAACTCTAATATTTACAACACAAATTATCCTTTAAGCCACATTAGTTTAAAACTCGTCTGTCGCTTCCCCTCTATTGTGAGTTTGATTAAAGTATAGCGTAGTATATATTTAGATGAATTTCGCAAATGTTGAATACTTTCAAAACTGAAAAAGCCGCCCTTTGCAATAAATATCTCCGTAGAGTTAGGTACCCTGCAGATTAAGGGTATTTCAGCGGATAATCATATACAAATTCAAAGATTTTGTCTATTTTAATGGATTAACAAACAATATCTATAGGATGACTTTACTGATAAAAAAAAAATAACAAAAATCCATAAAGTCTAGGCTCACATGAAATTCCATAAAGAGCAGCTGCATAGCCTTATCACATCAAACTATATTTTTATTTCGTTCTATTGTCAAAAGTCTGTGTTTAGGAGATTATCGTTCATTTTAAAATGAACTCTAATATGTACATCACCATAAACTACCTCTTAAGCCGTCGTAAAAATACACTTTTCGATTTACCTCTATATTGATTTTCTAATATTAAATATCTACAATAGTCGAAATTCGCTCGCTAATACCTATGTATGCAAGGTTTCTTCAAAAAATGACAATTTTGTTGTTTAATGGCTTGAAAAAATGGAAAAAGGAGGTTTTTGCATCCATTTATTTCCAGATGAGTGTTAAAAATACTTATAAAACTCGGTATACCGAAGATCAAGCATTAATGAGAGGGTTGAGTCCTGTTTGCCAAATCCTGATTTTTAATTTGACGTTGGCAACGGTACAATTTTTTAACATTTATCATAAGAGGCGTATATTTTTGGAGCTTAGATCTACCAGTTTATCCACGCCCCATTTATTGTTAGTGCTTTAGTAATTTTACTTTCCAATTATTTTTTACCAAAACGCGTAGCTGAAACAGTGTCTATATCAGACGATATAATAAATTTTAAGGATTAATTTGCTTACAAATACACTTCAATTTATTTAGGCTAAAGCAGCCAGACATATACTGGAACTACGAAAACCCTATTACAATTTGGTTGCCTAGAGAAAATTTTGTAAAAAACATAGCTTTCTACACAAATGCTTGCACATTATGTACCTATCATTTTAAGATACCTGGCGACATCAATGTAAGCATTGACATAATGACGCAAGATATAGGTAGGTACTAGAATATTCAAGATTTCTATTAACGATACACTTCAGCATACATGCGAGATGTCATTAATGTCTACGGAAGGCAACAGACATACCAGCTATTTTTACATGGGATTCCATAGACTTGGACGCTTCTTGTTTAGAAATATTTGATGTCATCTTGAGGAGTTTCAAAATGATCCTATAAACCAGCTTCACAGACCGTAATTTGTGATGCTAACACGATTAATACGCAATAGAACAAGATTAAGAAACAAAATTTAAAGTAGCTCTTTATCACACGAAAATAATTAAATAATTTACGGTTACAGAACAATAATTATTTTAAAAAGCTGTATAACTAAATATTTTATGTTATTAGGAATATTCTGTCTAAAGTAACAGCTGATCTTAGTCGAAAATGAGATCGTATTATTGATTGTTGAATTCGTTAGGTATGAAATAAAATTAGAGATTTCGTCTATTTTTTCACGATTAAAAAAGAATACCTCTATTTAGCTAAAAATGAAACGATTACAGTGGTAGATTAATTCACTTTACCAAGCATGTAAACTACTAATTTTGCAATAAATATCTTCTATATTTCTAGGTAGGTTTACTCGAAAATGTTGGGCTATTTTCATCAAAAATCCCGATACGAAATTGAAAAATTTGCCTATTTTTGTCGGTTTACAAAGTGATAGTGGAATATTGGTTTGATCAAAGAACAATAATTATTTTAAAAATGTTGTATAATTAACTAAATGTCGGTGTTATCAGGCAGGCAAGAAGTTATTTATCTGAATCTTATTTGTACCATTAGCGTTTATATACAAATGTTAGTGGTTTTCAAAAATTGATATCTCGGAAATTATTAGGTTTAGACTTATAATACGCTTATTAAAAAATAATGACTACTTTATGCAAAATTCAAAAATATTATAAGATGTAGGGTATCCCAGTAACTTAACCAAAGATTTTCGGTCTTCGTAAAGCTTTACACGTTTCTTCAGCGTACCAAACATTCACTTTTTTTAAATATTGACATCGGGTTAGGATTCTGAACATAGGATTAACATCACTCCAATAGTGAACATGTTGCGTTGTCACAGTTCCATTCGTTGAAAAGTAAACAAAACCGTTTGAGCTACGTGGGGAATAAATAAAGTTGGCTTGTTGAAAAATTTTAATATTTATTAAGGTAAAAGACTATAAATATATCGATACAACACTTTGGCATTTCTAATACTACAAACATGAATATCTAAAATGTGATATTTACAACCATCAACTCTCTCTCCCTTCTATAATTTTGGTACACCATTGCTGTCTTCTAAGTTTATAATATATGGCGTCCTGCAGTTTAATTCCGAAAATGTTTTAACTAAAAATTCCTCTTTAACACATCCTTTAACGTAAATAATGTCTGCGTCTATCAGATTGTTGGATATGATATTATGTAGTTCCTTGTAATCGGTATCACCATAATTATAAAGGATACCATGATGATTTCCAAATAGATATTTGACTTGTTTCTTGCAAGCCTTACTTAAGGTGTCGAATGGTTTAACTGGTTTAAAAAAGTAACTTTTCATACTATTCCCATCATAAATAGCCAATTCTTTCGCGCAAAATTCAGGTATGTTAAATCCTTGAATATCGACTACAACGAACTTCATTGTCTGAAGACTCAAATCAAACAAGTATATTTTCATATTTTTATCGCTCTTAAGTTCGATTTCAAAAGCACACCCCCACTTTTCGATAATTTCACAGTCTTAGCACATAGATCTTATATTTTTATTTACGATCAATTCATCTTTATTCGCCAATCGTCTCAAACGAGTCTGCTTTTGAAAGTAATATAGCCTTAGTATTCAGAAAATATTAATGATATCGGAGCCTAAAACATCCTTGACACTAAAAAATCATTGTGTTTCCTAACAAAACCCATCATCTTGTCTATTTAGCTTGCTTTCCTATTGTTTAGCAGGTTAAATAAAATTATTATTTCGCTCTTTTTGTCTGTACTGAATCGTTAGGGGAATACGTTTCTAGTTCTATAAGAGAGACAGTTAAAATTTATGTAAGCAATCAAAAATCCTACACTATGAGCTACTTAGTTAAAATTTCATATTTCCTTCCTGGGTCAGGCAAAATTTGTGATGTGTCGGACAAAATTTATAAAAATACAAAAAAAAAATGCTGGATGCATTTTTAGCGTGACTTTCTATTTAATACCATCTTATTTCAAGGTATAATTCGGTTGTCAAAATGAGAATAAAATAATTTTCCCATGGTTTATGTCATCTTAAAAAAGTCAAAAGGTTATATTCTGTAGAGGGTCAGATACATTCAAATTTAAATATTTTCTCCAAGAAGAATTTTAAGATAGTATTATAGTAAATAAAAATTCTATACCTCCAATATTTCATGGAAACATATCGTGTTCTAGCGACATAACCCAAAAGTACCTCTATTCAGAAACGCATCGTACTTTTCTTGTCAATAATTGTCTCATTGTCCCATCCATTACATTATTATAATCTTAAAGCACCTGTTACCAGCATTATCTGTTTTTATGGTTTTCATAAAACATAGCGATTACCGATGAAAATTAAACGAAAACTTAATAAATAACTTTTTTTTCAACTGAAATAGACTGATTTTCGATGGAAAAATGTTACTTATAACTAAAAATGAATATAAGACATATACGCAATGATATTTAGAATAAATCAATCTTTTCTAAAATTACTATGAAATATTCACAAAATCGTTTCGTTATAACCAAAGTAGCAAGGCTTGCAGATTTCGTATAGAGTTCAAACGCGATACTGAGATGATCTTTTTTTTTTTTTATATTTTTGTAGGATAATGCACCACTACGTTGTAAGCACTTGAGAGAGGACTTTCTTGAAAAATCCTCAAATTTCTCTGCAATTTTGTTCCTTCTAGAGTTAAATTCACACAGAAAACCCCGTATTCTTATCTTTCAGGTTGGTATATTAAAAAGGGCTTATTAGTATGGTTTAGAAAACAAGCAATATTAATTAACGGATGTTTTTTCGTCGTATGAAGAGTTGAAAAAATTTTTTTTCCACTCCAATGGTTACGATGCAGAGAGTCGGGTTTCATCATAATCTTTCAGGGTAGCTCAGGTTTGATTGCATGTAGAGAGTCGGGTTTCATCATAATCTTTCAGGGTAGCTCAGGTTTGATTACATGTACTAAGGTTAGTGCTCCTTGCAATCGGTTTCAGGTTTGACGCGCCCCCCTCAGGTTTGTTCAGGTTTCTCAAACGTTTGAGAAACCTGAACAAACCTGAGGGGGGCGCGTCAAACCTGAAACCGATTGCAAGGAGCACTAACCTTAGTACATGTAATCAAACCTGAGCTACCCTGAAAGATTATGATGAAACCCGACTCTCTACATGCAATCAAACCTGAGCTACCCTGAAAGATTATGATGAAACCCGACTCTCTGCATCGTAACCATTGGAGTGGAAAAAAAATTTTTTCAACTCTTCATACGACGAAAAAACATCCGTTAATTAATATTGCTTGTTTTCTAAACCATACTAATAAGCCCTTTTTAATATACCAACCTGAAAGATAAGAATACGGGGTTTTCTGTGTGAATTTAACTCTAGAAGGAACAAAATTGCAGAGAAATTTGAGGATTTTTCAAGAAAGTCCTCTCTCAAGTGCTTACAACGTAGTGGTGCATTATCCTACAAAAATATAAAAAAAAAAAAAGATCATCTCAGTATCGCGTTTGAACTCTATACGAAATCTGCAAGCCTTGCTACTTTGGTTATAACGAAACGATTTTGTGAATATTTCATAGTAATTTTAGAAAAGATTGATTTATTCTAAATATCATTGCGTATATGTCTTATATTCATTTTTAGTTATAAGTAACATTTTTCCATCGAAAATCAGTCTATTTCAGTTGAAAAAAAAGTTATTTATTAAGTTTTCGTTTAATTTTCATCGGTAATCGCTATGTTTTATGAAAACCATAAAAACAGATAATGCTGGTAACAGGTGCTTTAAGATTATAATAATGTAATGGATGGGACAATGAGACAATTATTGACAAGAAAAGTACGATGCGTTTCTGAATAGAGGTACTTTTGGGTTATGTCGCTAGAACACGATATGTTTCCATGAAATATTGGAGGTATAGAATTTTTATTTACTATAATACTATCTTAAAATTCTTCTTGGAGAAAATATTTAAATTTGAATGTATCTGACCCTCTACAGAATATAACCTTTTGACTTTTTTAAGATGACATAAACCATGGGAAAATTATTTTATTCTCATTTTGACAACCGAATTATACCTTGAAATAAGATGGTATTAAATAGAAAGTCACGCTAAAAATGCATCCAGCATTTTTTTTTTGTATTTTTATAAATTTTGTCCGACACATCACAAATTTTGCCTGACCCAGGAAGGAAATATGAAATTTTAACTAAGTAGCTCATAGTGTAGGATTTTTGATTGCTTACATAAATTTTAACTGTCTCTCTTATAGAACTAGAAACGTATTCCCCTAACGATTCAGTACAGACAAAAAGAGCGAAATAATAATTTTATTTAACCTGCTAAACAATAGGAAAGCAAGCTAAATAGACAAGATGATGGGTTTTGTTATCAATCAATCAATCAATCAATCAATCAATCAATCAATAATTTATTTATGTCAATACATACAAATGTTTACACACGTCAAAAAATTTGAATATAAAATTTGGAAATAAAAATTATTACTATACTACCTATTAATCATTACTACAAATTTAAAATATGGACTATAAACAATAATAACGTCCAGACTAACAAATAATACACGAAAATATATAAAATCAATTAAAAACACTATTACAAAGACTATTACAGCTTACAACAGATTAAAATTTGAGTTGAAGTACTCCTCAGGGGAGTAGAAAGCATGACTAGTAAGGAACTTTTTAACACGGCTCTTAAACATTGAGAGTGGCAACTCTCTTATCCTAACAGGCAATGCGTTAAAGCACTTGATCGCCCAATACCCCGGGCCATCCTGACACCTTCGCAGGCGCTGGTAAGCAGGAACCAGATTACCCCTTGCTCGGGTACTATATTCATGCACATCCTGATGCGTCAAAAACGAATCGAGATTCTGTCTCACATACACCAGGCACGCAAACACATACAAACAAGGCACAGTTAAGATTTTCAAATTAATGAAAGTATTCCTGCAATCCTCTCTATAGGCCAAACCAGATATCACCCTAACAGCCCTCCTCTGCAGTCCAAAAACTCTTCGCCACCCTGCCGAATGTCCCCATGCAAGGATTGCATAGTTAATGTGAGTGTGAAAAACTGCAAAATATGTTGTTCGTCTTACATCAGAGGAGACACACTGAGAGATCTGTCGAAGAAGATAAATGCTCCTGGCTAGCTTCTTTGCAAGGGCACCAACATGTTCATTCCACCGCAATTCCGGATCCAGCACCACACCTAGAAATGACACTGACGACACATTTGGTGCACCCTGTAGCTCTCTAAGGGAGAAAATCGCCATCTGGGTCTTATCCGCGTTCAGCAGCAGCCTGTTAGAACAAAACCAGTGTTCTGCCCTATCCTGTGCCAACCTGGAAGCCTCCAACGCGCCTCCCAACGTATCAGCAGCAAGAGAGACAGTGGTGTCATCAGCAAAGAGGGTATATTTAGAAATTATATCGCTAAAAGGAAGGTCATTGATATATATTAAGAATAGTATGGGTCCCAGAATTGACCCCTGGGGCACCCCTATTTTGATTTGACTCATTGCTGAAGACACCCCAGCCACCCTCACTACTTGACGTCTGTGTTCCAGATATGAACGTATCAATTCCACACTTTTAGAGTTAAAGTTATAATATTCAAGTTTGCGGAGGAGGATACCATGGTTAACACAGTCGAAGGCCTTGCTCAAATCCAAGAATATGACAGACTCATACTGCTTCCTGCGAAAAGCATCCAGAATGGCAGATACAAGATCCATCACGGCATGAACTGTATTTCTGTCCTTCCTAAATCCAAATTGACTGGGGGAAAAAACATTTTCGGTATTGAAAAAATCTACCATTTGAATAGCCATACATTTCTCCAGAATTTTGGAAACCACAGGCAAAAGCGATATTGGCCTGTAGTTTTCAGGTTGTTCTCGATCCCCCTTTTTAAAGATAGGAGTTACACATGCAACCTTAAGAACATCTGGGAACACACCATTTCTTAAACACAGATTGATCAATTTGGTCAGTGGAGCAAGTATTTCATTTTTAACAGATTTTATAAGCTTTATATTAAGACCATATATGTCCCGGCTTTGTTTGTTATTTAGCTGATCCAAGATTTCCCTTATATTATTAAAACTTACCTCCGCGAACGAGAAGGCTGTCTGAGGTTTAGTGACGTTGTTTAGGTATGTTAAGGGGTCCGTATCTGTATCCGGAATACTACGAATCACATGGTCTGTTATATTAGAAAAAAAGTCATTGAATTGATTTGGGCTGGGTGAGGGTACGGTCTGGGTTTCCTGGGTCTTTTGTCGATGTTTATTTATTATTTGCCACATGGCCTTATTAGGGTTGGTGGAAGTGCGGATTAAGTTATCATTTGCCCTGATTTTAGCCTCATTTATAGATTGTCTATATTTTTTTTGTTGGTTTTTATATAGATTTTCTATATCTGGAATACTATACTGTGTTTTGAGCTCATGTAAAAAATTTAGATTATTCCGCATTTCCCTAAGATCATTATTAAACCATGAGATATTACAAGATTGGTCAGATCTTACGACATATGTTTTTTCTGGGAATGATTCAAAATATGCTTTCTCTAGGGTGTTTATAAAGATTTTAAATTTTTGGTTGACAGTAGTATTGTCATTGATAAAATCCCAGGGGGCACTGCATATCTCACTATAGAACAAGAGGAGACCCCTCTGAGTCATTGGTCTACATACCTTATGGGACTCAACAAAGCCATCCCCCCTGCGCTCTACCACACACTCCAACACTTGACCCATATGATCCGAGACATTCATCTCTACAACATTCACAGAACTCACAGTCACACCAGGACTTACAAGTACATTATCCAGACATGCCTCCCTCCTTGTGGCCTGGAAAACAGTCTGTCTCAAACCAAGGCTTTCCGCAATATCAATGAATTTCACCGCCTCAGGATGGCCTGTATTAAAGTGGATGTTAAAATCACCTGCAATTATGATATTATTGCTAAGTTTAAAACCAGACATAATTTTCTCTAATGTAATCAAAAAGGTATCAAAACAGCCCGAGGGCGAACGATACAGTGCCAAGATATAAGAGTTATAATGCTTCACGTAAACAGAACAATATTCAATACATTTGTCGATACTAAAACTAGAGTTTGTACAAACTGATACCTCAAGATTATTTCTGGCAAGGATCATAGTACCCCCACCAGAAGTTTCACTTCGTGCAGAGTACCCTGCCACTTTAAAGCCCTGGATTTGGAAGATAGTAGCTTCTTCTTGACATAGCCAATGTTCTGAGATGCACAAAATGTGTATATCTTTATCAGCGATAAATGCTTCAAGCTGACCACTTTTTTGCCGAATTGATCTCACATTTATGTGTAGTACACTTAAGCTGACTTTATCAGGTTTATTGTTATGACTTTTGCCATTTAATGGCGCTGGATGTTCATAAAATGGTTTATGATAACATCCCTAGGCCACAGTGTTGAGCACAGATATTGGTCTAGAGTACTCTGAGGTACAATAAGCCTAAAGGATGCTTTATGTTTGTCCTTCTTTGTCTGCATTTTTTCACATCTGCAGCTGTCACCCATTCCATTACATTTAAGGTAGTCCAGCACCTCACTTTGGGTGACATCTGGGGCGAGTCCGGACAAAAACAAAAATGCCATTCTCGGTGCTGTTTTAAGATTTCCCTCATTACCGTTGGAGCCCCTAAGAGGAGCCGGCCTACCAGAAGAGGGTCTATGTTTAGGCTTCCTAACAACCTTGGTCCAACTGTCTGCTTCCTCACTGCCAATCTGTTTGTCTACTCCAGGTGCTTGCTGATTAAGTGCAGCATCAACTGCCCTGCTTACTTGGCTTGGGGTTACTACTGCTAGCCCAGGCGCTGTATCATTTTGTTGATTATTACTGTTGTTTTCTGTAGGTTTATTAACTCCAGTACCATTTACAGGAGCTGTCCGTTGCGGATTCGGTGTCAAGTTTGAGGTTAAGGTTGAGTCCAGCTGAGAATCGGTATCGATATGGTAAATATCGATACGGTCACGATTTGATTCAGGATTATCACAGTTTGGAGCCGATGCATTGGAGCCGTTGGCCTTGGAGTGGTTGAGTGACTCTACCTGTTCTGTGGCGACTGGTAGGTCGATGCTAACTTCGTTTTCGATGCTGTTGCCGGTTCCGACGTACGTCGATTTCGATTGTTTACCATTTTTTTTGATGGGTTCTATAATTTTTTTATTCTGTTTTCCTTCAGAAACTTGGGATCCTTGGAATTTTTGTTTCCATAGCATGCAGTTTTCTTGCAAGATTCGGTTCTTATCTTCCATTTCTATCAAAAGTTTTTTCAGTAAGCTAATTTCTAGGTCCTTTGATAAAACGTCACTTTTAACCTCACTATCATTACCGCAGCATACAAGGCGATTTTTGTCTATAAAGTTGATCTCATTCGCCCAATCTCTTTTAGCACAGGACTTATGGAAGATACTTCCACACTTTATGCACAATGCAACACTAGAAACCTTTTTTTTACAGCACTTAAAAGGAACTTTATCAGGAGCGTCGCTATCACAAGATTTCTCAGCGGCGGCCATCTTGGATATCTTGTGTTAGGAAACACAATGATTTTTTAGTGTCAAGGATGTTTTAGGCTCCGATATCATTAATATTTTCTGAATACTAAGGCTATATTACTTTCAAAAGCAGACTCGTTTGAGACGATTGGCGAATAAAGATGAATTGATCGTAAATAAAAATATAAGATCTATGTGCTAAGACTGTGAAATTATCGAAAAGTGGGGGTGTGCTTTTGAAATCGAACTTAAGAGCGATAAAAATATGAAAATATACTTGTTTGATTTGAGTCTTCAGACAATGAAGTTCGTTGTAGTCGATATTCAAGGATTTAACATACCTGAATTTTGCGCGAAAGAATTGGCTATTTATGATGGGAATAGTATGAAAAGTTACTTTTTTAAACCAGTTAAACCATTCGACACCTTAAGTAAGGCTTGCAAGAAACAAGTCAAATATCTATTTGGAAATCATCATGGTATCCTTTATAATTATGGTGATACCGATTACAAGGAACTACATAATATCATATCCAACAATCTGATAGACGCAGACATTATTTACGTTAAAGGATGTGTTAAAGAGGAATTTTTAGTTAAAACATTTTCGGAATTAAACTGCAGGACGCCATATATTATAAACTTAGAAGACAGCAATGGTGTACCAAAATTATAGAAGGGAGAGAGAGTTGATGGTTGTAAATATCACATTTTAGATATTCATGTTTGTAGTATTAGAAATGCCAAAGTGTTGTATCGATATATTTATAGTCTTTTACCTTAATAAATATTAAAATTTTTCAACAAGCCAACTTTATTTATTCCCCACGTAGCTCAAACGGTTTTGTTTACTTTTCAACGAATGGAACTGTGACAACGCAACATGTTCACTATTGGAGTGATGTTAATCCTATGTTCAGAATCCTAACCCGATGTCAATATTTAAAAAAAGTGAATGTTTGGTACGCTGAAGAAACGTGTAAAGCTTTACGAAGACCGAAAATCTTTGGTTAAGTTACTGGGATACCCTACATCTTATAATATTTTTGAATTTTGCATAAAGTAGTCATTATTTTTTAATAAGCGTATTATAAGTCTAAACCTAATAATTTCCGAGATATCAATTTTTGAAAACCACTAACATTTGTATATAAACGCTAATGGTACAAATAAGATTCAGATAAATAACTTCTTGCCTGCCTGATAACACCGACATTTAGTTAATTATACAACATTTTTAAAATAATTATTGTTCTTTGATCAAACCAATATTCCACTATCACTTTGTAAACCGACAAAAATAGGCAAATTTTTCAATTTCGTATCGGGATTTTTGATGAAAATAGCCCAACATTTTCGAGTAAACCTACCTAGAAATATAGAAGATATTTATTGCAAAATTAGTAGTTTACATGCTTGGTAAAGTGAATTAATCTACCACTGTAATCGTTTCATTTTTAGCTAAATAGAGGTATTCTTTTTTAATCGTGAAAAAATAGACGAAATCTCTAATTTTATTTCATACCTAACGAATTCAACAATCAATAATACGATCTCATTTTCGACTAAGATCAGCTGTTACTTTAGACAGAATATTCCTAATAACATAAAATATTTAGTTATACAGCTTTTTAAAATAATTATTGTTCTGTAACCGTAAATTATTTAATTATTTTCGTGTGATAAAGAGCTACTTTAAATTTTGTTTCTTAATCTTGTTCTATTGCGTATTAATCGTGTTAGCATCACAAATTACGGTCTGTGAAGCTGGTTTATAGGATCATTTTGAAACTCCTCAAGATGACATCAAATATTTCTAAACAAGAAGCGTCCAAGTCTATGGAATCCCATGTAAAAATAGCTGGTATGTCTGTTGCCTTCCGTAGACATTAATGACATCTCGCATGTATGCTGAAGTGTATCGTTAATAGAAATCTTGAATATTCTAGTACCTACCTATATCTTGCGTCATTATGTCAATGCTTACATTGATGTCGCCAGGTATCTTAAAATGATAGGTACATAATGTGCAAGCATTTGTGTAGAAAGCTATGTTTTTTACAAAATTTTCTCTAGGCAACCAAATTGTAATAGGGTTTTCGTAGTTCCAGTATATGTCTGGCTGCTTTAGCCTAAATAAATTGAAGTGTATTTGTAAGCAAATTAATCCTTAAAATTTATTATATCGTCTGATATAGACACTGTTTCAGCTACGCGTTTTGGTAAAAAATAATTGGAAAGTAAAATTACTAAAGCACTAACAATAAATGGGGCGTGGATAAACTGGTAGATCTAAGCTCCAAAAATATACGCCTCTTATGATAAATGTTAAAAAATTGTACCGTTGCCAACGTCAAATTAAAAATCAGGATTTGGCAAACAGGACTCAACCCTCTCATTAATGCTTGATCTTCGGTATACCGAGTTTTATAAGTATTTTTAACACTCATCTGGAAATAAATGGATGCAAAAACCTCCTTTTTCCATTTTTTCAAGCCATTAAACAACAAAATTGTCATTTTTTGAAGAAACCTTGCATACATAGGTATTAGCGAGCGAATTTCGACTATTGTAGATATTTAATATTAGAAAATCAATATAGAGGTAAATCGAAAAGTGTATTTTTACGACGGCTTAAGAGGTAGTTTATGGTGATGTACATATTAGAGTTCATTTTAAAATGAACGATAATCTCCTAAACACAGACTTTTGACAATAGAACGAAATAAAAATATAGTTTGATGTGATAAGGCTATGCAGCTGCTCTTTATGGAATTTCATGTGAGCCTAGACTTTATGGATTTTTGTTATTTTTTTTTTATCAGTAAAGTCATCCTATAGATATTGTTTGTTAATCCATTAAAATAGACAAAATCTTTGAATTTGTATATGATTATCCGCTGAAATACCCTTAATCTGCAGGGTACCTAACTCTACGGAGATATTTATTGCAAAGGGCGGCTTTTTCAGTTTTGAAAGTATTCAACATTTGCGAAATTCATCTAAATATATACTACGCTATACTTTAATCAAACTCACAATAGAGGGGAAGCGACAGACGAGTTTTAAACTAATGTGGCTTAAAGGATAATTTGTGTTGTAAATATTAGAGTTCATTTTAAAAGAAACTATAATCTCGTGACCGACAAAAAAAAAGTATCCATTTCGATACATCATTTCCCCTATTTTAACGTTAAAATAGTAAATTATGTTATAAGCTCGAAAAATGTAGTATTTCAGACGTAATGCGGTCGCTAACCTAAATAGCCCGAAAAACATTTTTCGTCCATATGTCATAAGTTATTTTTTATTCGATCTTGTTTTTAATGCGATTGAGAGTTGTAAAATAATGTAGAAATGAAGTGAACCTATACATTTCATCTTGCACGCTAATTTTTTGGTCTTAATGTTTGTTAGTTAACGATGAAATCTGTAATAGCGTCCGAAAAAAAAAATTTTTTTTTGACTAACATAAAAAGTGTTGTCTAGCTAGCAGGGCAATAATCAATACTTTATTGAGAAGGTTAGCTCTTCGTCTAAATATCTAATCTATAAATCGTCATTTTTTCCGACACAATCGGTTAAAAAGCATACAATTGTATGTGAACGTTTGTACAAAAACCATCGTGTTAAATCAGTTCTTATACCTGACTGACAACGCCGATCTTTAGCTTTTTTTTTACTTTGTAAAATAAAAAGATTAGTTCTTACTATCAAAGAAATTAAATATGCAAGAGAAATAGGTCGAAAAGATTAATAATAATTTATTTATTCCTAAGTTATAAATCTTAACTACATCACTTTCTAAACCAAGAAAATAGATAATCTTCCTGCATTATTCCGTACTTAGATTTATTTTTCATGAAAATAGTCGAATCTATGATTTTCGTTCAAATCCATAAGGGGCGCTTGTTTTGTATAGATGATTTATGATCTTATTTTCAACTAAAATACTAGTATAAAAAAAGTATTTCTTCCGATAAACGTGGAAGGAATAGACATTTAAACAGTTAGCCATAACATACGCATACTGACTTGCATTATTTTCATGGATTGAATGGCTACATCTTTGTGTGTGAAGTGAATTTCTTTTTAAAAAATTACAATGCGCTCAATTATGAATTTTCTAACATAACTTTTATGGATAGTGGAGTCGGATATTGGAAGAAAATATTATCATAAGGACAACTCGATTATTGATATAATTATTATGGTTTCACAGAAGTTTCTACAGAGTCAGCCATGCTGTAGCAGAGACTGTTGTAGGTCGTATTTTTTAAAAAAACCTAACAATACCTTTACTTTATATTGATAGACATATTCTATTAGAACATTTTTCTAAAATTTAGAGCCTTTGGAAATGTGATAATGCTATGAGCATCAAATATATTCAAAATATCAAAAATCCTTTGGTAGTTAGTTATTGCGGTATATTTTAATAGAGGCATAATTTATACTGTACTCCTAAATTTACGGCATATCACTTTGTTTATGTTATTATATTCACAGAGACTATTAATCTAACCAACTTTTATTTACGAAAAATTAAAAACTGAAATACTCTATTTTATTGGCGATTGTTCGCAAAGACACTTGGAGTTGTTATTTTACTTTTTCTACCTCTTTTTTCTCCGGCTGCGGAGAAATATGTTAGGGGAAGTTTGGGTACCCTCAGACGGTTATATGCAATGATTCAAGCTTCTAAAAAAGCACTAAGACAAGTAATTATCAATTTGAATTTATGTATGTCGAAGGTAATGTGTTAATGATAAATATACATGATGAAAACATTTATTGTTCGATTGCATCTAATTTTTAAGAGTCTAGAAATAAGCAAATAATGTTCTTTAACGTTTCTTTATAAACATCTCGAGTTACCTGTCCTTCCCCTGCATCATAGAAGGGTATTTGCCGACAAAGTTTGACCATTTTTTATGATTCGCTCTACAGATGTAAACTGACGTCATTCGAGTAGTCTGAACTTGTTAGATTTTAGCTTATATTCTTATTATGTGATTTTAAAATTTTGTATGCGTTTGTTTAATTCATTGTAAAGGATTTGTTATTATGCTAATTTCAAAAGTTAAATGTTGGTGAGAATATTGAATTTTTTTATTAAAATATCTAAAGTAAATATCTAATTGATTTTTTTTTTAGCGCTAATTGGGATTTTAATTAACTACCTCAGAGTCGGTATACACTATATTTTGCAGCGCAATTGCTTTCACACCCAGTAATGTATTATGATTTTTTTGGATGGTCGTTATATTGTGAGTTTCTTAAGTTAGCCAGATTAATAATAAATTAAAAAACCAACGTGATTTGCTTATTGTTGCCATTGAGAATTAGGGTTGTAAAATATTTAACAATCCCATATTTTTATGCTCGTGTTGAAAATAAGTTAAGATTGCTACTTTGTTGCCTACGCCTGATATTCATAATTTTATTGGGGGTTCTACCTGATGACAAATACAGCTTATGATACCTATCTAGTGGGTATTTTCAGTTTAAGGACCGAATAATATAGAGTTATTGTGCATACATCATCGCAAACAAAAGGTAGCTTTTTATATTATTTCGTATTTACAATCCATTTAACTACAATTTTACACTGTGAATTAATTTTTTTTACTTTTTTCCTGAAATTGTAGCCTATTTACTTATATTATGATATTATCCGAAATTTTTATAAAAGCATTATGAGGGCTTTTACCTGATGGCGAACACAAGTTGTATAGTACCTATACCTGCTTGGTATTTTATACGTATTTAAGTTTTATTTACTTTTTATTACTCTGTTCTCATTACAAGATAGTCCTATAATTTATCCATTTCCAGTACAAAGAAATCACTAGTTAATGGTTCTAGATGGTAATTATTTTATTGTATTTCTATAAGTGGTGCAAAAAATTGGAAACAATTATTAGATATGCTACTGAATTTTAATGAGGGTCCTTCGGAATAATAAATAAAGGTTTATGTCCCTTTCTTTTTAAATCGAGTCGGCAGAGGGTTTGAGAGGGTTATTTAGGTATAAATAATTATTGCGGGGTGACAAATGTACCGCTTTATTATACTTATCTTGTTAGACCATATAAATTAGGGATTTATTTCGCTTTACTACCCGCCAGCGGCGTTTCACTAAGGGGAAATAATAAATAATGTTTTTTACTATACCGCTTTAACAGCGGCGTTTCAACTAAGGGAAAATAATAAAAAGTCTGGTTTAAGGAGGGCTCAGGTCGGATCGTAAAAAGTTGGGTTTAAGGATGGCTTATAAAAATTGGGATTTAATTATCCCGCTTTAGCAGCGGCGTTTCAACTAAGGGGAAATAATAAAAAGTCTGGTTTAAGGATGGCTCAGGTCGCATCGTAAAAAGTTGGGTTTAAGGATGGCTTATAAAAATTGGGATTTAATTATCCCGCTTTAGCAGCGGCGTTTCACTAAGGTTAAATCATAAAAAGTCGGGTTTTATCTCGGGTCAGATCATAAATATTCAGGTTCAAATTAGGGTTAGATGAGAAGCCGCCTCGCGAAAGCAACCGGGTTAGGTCGTAAAAAGTCGGGTTTTATCTCGGGTCAGTTCATAAATATTAAGGTTCAAGTTAGGGTTAGATAAGAAGCCGCCTCATGAAAGCATCCGGGTTAGGTCGTAAAAAGTCGGGTTTAATTTCGGGTTATTTTGTAAACAGCACCACCGAACCACCCGGGTTAGGTCATAAAACGCACCACCTGCACCACCTGGGTTAGATCGTAAAACGCACCACCGAACCACCCGGGTTAGATCGTAAAACGCACCACCTGCACCACCTGGGTTAGATCGTAAAACAGCACCACCAGCACCACTGAGTCAGAACTCTTAGTTTCTCTCTACTTAGGTAGTACTGAAACATATCATTCTCAAAAAGAAGAGAAGTGACTAAATTCGCGGCAATCTTTTTTAAGCCTTATACAGATTTGTTTAGGATTTTGTTTTCTATTGAGTACCTATTTACCAACAATTATTGTAACAAACTTGATAGTTACTCCTGGTAAACTATAATATTATGTTATAAGGATAAGTTTTAACGCGCTTTAGACACGAAAATCCTCGCTCATTTGACATAGACATGTGGGTGACAATCGAGTTAAATACGTAGGTAAATGCTTTGTTTACGAAATAAAATAAATCATGTTTTAGTTGACTGAGGCTCCTTGGAAATATCATGTTTTTGGAGAGCCCGCCGAAGCAATTCGCACTTCGGGTTTTGATTATTTACTGAAAATAAAATTGTTGTCTAATAGAACAGATCTAATAGCTTAATACTACATACAGTCACTGCCCGTAAGCTATGCATTTTTAATTAAATTCAATATTTTAGGGTTTGGCCGACCATTGTCTTTAATTTAATTTCTTCACTTAATGACGACAATTTACATCTTACCTCAGTTTCGACTTGGTTTTCCATGTCGTTTAGCTCAATTTTTCGGAATGCCCAAACAGGATATTTCATTTAAATTTTAAAACACTGAGGTCCTAATCTTAAGAAAATCAAATCGAAAGCTTGGGTTTTCAGCAGACAACACTCACTCATTTATTTTACACTAATTCATTCCTTTTTTTTTAAGAATAATCAAAAAAACTACAAAAAAAACAGAACGATATCCCGGATCATAAAATCTTTCCTGTCGATAATGAGTAATAAAATAAGACATAACCATAACCTTAAATTTAGCGGCAGGTACGGGATCGCCAATCCTGGGTTTTAACTTCAATCATTGTTCGATACATGGTGTAGGTTAGGTTGCCTATCTTCAAGGCAGTCTCAACATTGATATTCTTTCGACAGGGCAGGCATGCCGACCCCAGCCTGGGTTACGTAGGAAGTAAAACAATTTATTTCATGGCTGCTGTAGTTTGTAGTTTGCGAGTATGACGTCTGGGGTTACAAAGGCGATTCAAAAAGTGAAGCGGTTATTCGCTGGCAGTTTGAGAGTTATTAAAATGCAAATTGATATAGATCAGTGGTTCCCACCTTTTTTGTTTCGTAGACCACTGGCCATGTTTTTCGATTTTTTGTAGACCCCCTGCTTACCTAATATTGAATTTTTGCAAATTTATCAAGTTCAAATGTGTTTTTGAGAGCTGGTATAGTACTACTCTCTTTTAAAAATTTAAATTTCTAAGCGTATCGAAGTGTAGTGTGAAAAACTTAAGAAAACACATGTTAAATTTTAAACATTGATTAAGCAAGAAATAAATACTTTTAGTGGGAGGGTTGAACCTGATGCTTTATTAATAAATTTTTAACATTCGGCATCAATTTAGTTAGGTTTAATCTTAAATCTCCTTGGTTAGTGATGTCCATCCTATTTCTTTTTTTTTTGCTCGAAGATTGGTAACCGCGCTGAAACCTCTTTCCACTAGATATGAGGATGGAAAAGCAATTAAAAACTTTCTTGCGATATTCCATAATACGAGATAAGTAACAGGTATGTCTCTTTGAAGCCAGAATTTCTGATATCCGTTTTTAAACTGTACCTTAAGTTCTTCGTTAGTGCTTATTCCGATCAGTTCCTCTTGTAATGTATAGTCCGTTTCTTCAATGTCACCATATGGATTCATTATCCACTGTAGTATTACCAGAATCAAATTATTCTCACACCTAGTTTTAAAATCTTAATAGAGGGCATTAAAATGTTGAACGCAGGTTAAAACGTTATCTTCCTGGCAGTTTGTCTGTGACAAATTGGGAAACTGGGAAAATTCGCTCCGTCCAATATTTTGCTTCATTAGCTTAATTCTGTCAAGAAATGCTGAAATGATGGACTTCATCAATCAAATTTAGGCTGTTTCCTTGTATCTGCAAGTTAACCTCATTAAATTTAGTAAACAAATCTGTTAAATAGGCAATAGCTGGTTTCCACTTGATTAAATTTTCTTTTAAAATTGGATCTTTCGCATCCAAAAACTCCAAAACTCTCTCAAAAAGTGCAAAAAATCTGGCCAAACATAAGCCTTTCGATAGCCAGCGTACTTCAGTGTGAAGAAGTAATTGATGAAAGTTCTCATCATTTTCTTCACACGACTGCGCAAATAACCGCGTATTTAACGCGTTGCTTCGGATTCGGTTAATTGCGTTAATGACTAGTTAAAGAGATTCATGCAATCTACTACTCAGATTCTTAGCGACTAAATGTTGTCGATGGATGACGCAATGTATTGCTAATACCCCGGGTACATTTTGTTTTAAATGACTTATAAATCCACGATAGCGCCCAACCATGGCAGGTGCTCCATCTGTTGCTACTGACATTATATTTGATAAAGGGATTGCTTTTTCCATGAAGTAATCCCTCAAAACATTAAATATTGATTCGCCTTTAGTGTCGGTTGTCAAAGTTCTCGGGAAGAGCATTTCTTGGTGGATTTCTTGATCCATAATACAACGAACATATGCCAATAATAATGCTTCATTACCAGGTAAAGTTCACTTATCCAGCTGTATAGAGAAATGAGTCGAATGCAAATAATTACACAAGAAGCTTTCAGTATCACAACTCATTTCATCAATACGTCTTTGAACTGTGTTGTTGCTTCAAGGAATTATATTAATGATATCAAATGCAGGTTTGTGTAAAACAGTTTTTAACACCTCTTCAACGGCTGACAATATTAACTTTTCTCCGATAGTATGCGGTTTTCCGGATTTTGCTATAAGTAGCGAGATATTTTAAGACGCTCGCAAGCCATCATCGTTTCTTTGTGACGTCGAAGCGAACATTCTATTCACCGTGGGTCTCTTCTGAAGTTTATTTTCGAGTGTTTGAAAGTATATCAAATATTTACCTATTTTATCAGGGTGGCATCTTCTCAGATGATCCTCCAGCTTAGATGGTTTCATAGCGTCATTGCTTAAAACTTTGTTGCATAAAAGGCACATAGGCAAATGTTTGTCGGATAATGATGGAATGACGCCAAACTTCAAATAGTCAACACTGTACTGTCTACATTTTTTCTTAGATTCGGTCATGTTTAGTATCAGTTACCTGTGGACAAAATTAGGCTATTTAAATAAGACAGCAATAATAAAAACTATCCCGTGTGTAAAACCTTATTTTAATTAATTTTGAATTTTTGGATATGAACCAAACTTTAAAAAAGGAGACTATTGAGGAGTATGCGTGTAATTGTGCACGATTTGAATATTAAACTACTAATAACTCAAGTTATGAGACGCGTAATTTATCTAATTTTTCTAACTACGAGTACAAAACTAAATTTTTATAAAAAATAATGTACTTACTTTTCTCCAGAACTCTCAAACAAAATGACATTGATTCACTTTAACTTTGATTCACATTAATTTATACCAGTTTATATTTTTAAAAATATTTTCTTAATAGGTACTTTTCTTTTCAAAACTTCGAAAACAAATGAACGTGTTTGTCTCTCACATTCGTATTTATTCATTGACGAATTGAACAAGTCAGTGCAAGTACAAATCTTCTTACGCTGTGTTTGCTAATCTCTGAGACAAGGATGGACAATAATCTCTACTGCGCGTATGCGGGTAACTTCATGACAGTGTTGACAACCGTAGCGGAACTCCGCTACGCATAGCGGGATTTAACCACAAGAGCGGTGTAGCGGCGGTGGAACAAAATGAGAGCGATACGTAGCGGATTTTAGTTTTTTGAAATAAGTATTAGTTAAACGTCTAATAATGTAACTTCCGGCTAAATGCTGCGCGACAAACCGGGCGTTTTCTACACTGTCACTACCAATGCCGTTCATTTGCGTCGCAGGCTCT
Source organism: Polydrusus tereticollis (assembly GCA_963920685.1). NCBI lineage: Eukaryota > Metazoa > Arthropoda > Insecta > Coleoptera > Curculionidae > Polydrusus > Polydrusus tereticollis. The sequence continues at coordinate 48,952,789 of OY987330.1, forward strand.
TACATTTGTAAGTTTTCTCTTTTGTATACCTACTAAAAAAAAATTAGACAAATTAGAAATATCCGGTATCCAAATTTGAAGTCCAAAATAGAGCGGGGTGTAGCAAAATTATGAATAGGCTCGGCTGAAGCGGGGAGTAGCGGAATTTTTGTAGTGACGTAGAGATATTCGTAATTTTCTTGTTGCAACACTGCTTCATGATTTTAGTGTCAATATGTGCATGTTTTTACAAGTTTCCCACACAGCCAATAACTAACACTTACACAATTTTATTAATTATATCAAATTAATTACTACGTAATTAAATGTAATTTAATTAATGTATAATTTAATATATAATACAATAAAATAGTGCAATATAAATTCCCTATTTCGCTATTAATATTATAATTGCAAAAACAAGACAGTAGTCCCGTAGTTTATTGTCGGTCTGTTTGTTACGTTTTCACGTAGAAACTAAGCGACAAATCTATCTATGTACGTGGATTATTGCATTTATTGCTTAAATGAAATCTACTATTGTGGACCCCTTTCTACATCTCATAGACCCCCAATTTCTTTTTTCGCTGATATGGACTTGCAAGTCGTCGTCGACCCCTGGGGGACGACATAGACCACGTTGGGAATCACTGATGTAGATAAATAATATATCATACTGTCTGTTTTCTGTTTGACACTAAGTGAGCACTGCCGACCCTGTCTTCCCTGAAGGGCTGACACTGTGACGTAGCGTCGCAGGACCCATAAAACTAAATGTTATAACAGTGTAAAAATAATGTGTAACGGTTTTCCGAAAGAAGCCCCCCCCAAAAAAAACTTTTTAATGTAAGTGATGGCGGGAAAAGAATCTTTTTGATCCTTTATGCCCATTTTGAACGAATCTAGTGATATAAATGTAACTATTTATCTCAAAATTGCTCCAGCTGATTTGGGCAAAAAAATATATTAGTAGTACCGGGTGTCCAAATAAGAAAGGACGCCGGCTATATCTCAGGAATTATTAGTCCCAGAGCTTTCAGGTAAAATTTTTTTGCATAAAATAGGCCATAAAAAAATGCTGGAAATAATTTTTAAGTTTGGTAGTCGTCCGCTAGGGGGCGCAACGAACACTCGAAAATATAATTATGTGCTTATCTCCAAAAAGACATACTAAAGGTATCCTAAAAACACAATATTTGAGATTATGAAAAAATTTAGTTTGGGACTTTTTGCCATTACTCTTCAAATAAGGGGTGGGTAAGGTTCAAACATGCTATTAACAAATGTATGTATGTATGTATGTATGTATGTTTGTGGCTCTGGTAAAACCAAATGGTCAGCGTCTCTCTTTATTTAAGAATTTCCTTTCTCTTGTCTCGCCTTTATATCCAATTTTCCGACATTTCTGTATTATTTTTTACATAAGCTCTATTATAACATACCTATACTATAATACCGTTATATTGATTTGAGATTTGCGATGTTGTATTTTTAATTTTACATTTCTTTCTCTTTCTTTTTTTTATTTATTTATTTATTTATTTTTTTTTTTTTTTATATAATAAGTTATATGCTCTATGTTATTTTTTGTTTGCCTTCTGTTTGTTTTTTTATTTTTTTTTATTTTTATTTTTATATAAGTAATATGTGCTATGTTGTTTTTTGTTTTTTTTTTTTTATAGTTTTATTTGAGCTTCCAGTATGAATTGATACAAGATTCTATATACATTTATATTACTAAGTGCTATTAAATAGTTTAAGTTGAATGACATTTGAACCAATCCTTTCAAATTGTTATATAGTTTATATCTAAAATTTTTAAGTCTATTACAACTAAATACATAATGTTCAAGATCTCCTGTTTCGCCACATTCACAGTCTTCCCCATCCTATTAACAAATGTCAGCCACATTCACAGTTTTCCCCATCCTATTAACAAATGTCATACAAGTTTTTTGTTTTTCAACCGATTTCAAAGATTTTGGCATCATATAAACGGGCTTTTCCTGCTTAATAAAATTCATAGTAAAAATGACAAAATGAAATGATTTTGTCGCCGCTAGGGGGCGCTATTTCAAGAAGTCGACAATTTTCCCATTTTCCTAGGAAATTTCAAATATAATGAGATATTTTTTTATATTTAGATGGAAAGAGGATAAAAAAATAAGGAATTTAGTGAAAACCGCAAGTCGATATCTTAATCCTATCCCAAGATATAGAAGATATACAAGAATATTTTGGGAAAAAACTTTGCCTTGCGTTTTAAGTAAGTACGCTTGGAAATGCAAAAATTAAACAAAACATCTGCAGTTGTCACTAAGGCTTATTTGTCCGACGCCATTCTTTGTCGTTGTTGTGGTATAGCAATTAGGCTTAAAACAATGAGAATTCCCAATGAAATAATATTTAATATGCTAGCCGTTTACTTTGAATGCTACCAGAACTCAACAATATCATCAAGAATATACGCGATGAGGTATCCTGGACAGAGACGATATAATAACAGAACCTTTACAAGATTTGGCAGACGGCTACGAGAAAATGGCAATGTTAATTATTTACCTATTAACCGAAGGCGAGGAAATGGACGCACTGAAGAAAACATAGTGAATGTTTTTTCATATGTTGGTATATATTCTCATATGGGAATTCGTGAAATTTCACTGGATTTGGACATTACTAGATCAACCGTGCATAATCTTAAGAGACCACAGGTTTGTGCAAAAATTGAATATTTTGTTGTGAAAAATAAATATAAACACTAAATATTATTAATTATTTATGCAACAAGTGCATAAAGTAACCCTTTTTTATAATTATTGTCGCATGAGGCAATCCCATGAATGAAAAAAGGTACTTTACACATGAGTTTCGATCAAGTTTTTTTTGTGTAATAAAACTTTATTATTATTTTAGGATGCGTCCAATTCACATTGTTCTCCATCAAGAATTAAAGGACACAGACTTTGATAACCGTCTGAACTACTGTCACTGGTTTATTAGCATGATGGAAGAAGATCCCCAATTTCCCTCAAACATTTTGTGGACGGACGAGGCACCGTTCACCAGTGTTGGTAATGTTAACCTACACAACATGCATTATTGAGCACCAACAAATCCTCACTGGATGCGAGAGGTTCAATACCAAGGTCGGTGGTCGGTTAACGTCTGGTGCGGGATAATAGGGGGAAGAATTATTGGACCATTTATATTTGACGAGCCCCTCGATGGAAATACTAAACTTATTTACATTTTTTACAAAACAACTTACCTGTGTTGCTCCAAAACATTCCGCTCCTTACTCGTGCTACGATGTTTTTCCAGCACGACGGATGTCCTGCGCATTTTTTCCTAAACGTTCGGAACTATTTGGATATGATCTTCCCGGAAAGGTGGATTGGCCGGGGCAGCTTATTTCCTTGGCCACCACGATCCCCCGACTTAACTTGTTTGGATTTTTATTTATGGGGCAGACTAAAGGACATCGTATATCAGACAAGGCCCACTACAAGGAAAGATATGATGATTATTTTTTTTTACATATTTGATTATAGTCCCAAATCTTGTGTGTTCAATTTTGTTTTTATGTTAAATTTGGTACTCGTTTTCTCGTAGCCGTCTGGTCAATCTTGTAAAGGTTCTGTTATTATATCGTTTCTGTCCAGGATACCTCATCGCGTATATTCTTGATGCTATTGTTGAGTTCTGGTAGCATTCAAAATAAACGGCTAGCATATTATATAATATTTCATTGAGAATTCTCATTGTTTTGAACTTAATTGCAATACCAATAACAACGACAAAGAATGGCGTCGAATAAATAAGCCTTAGTGACAACTACAGATGTTTTGTTTAATTTTTGCATTTCCAGGCCTACTTACCCAAAACGCAAGGCAAAAAGTTTTTTCCCAAAATATTCTTGTATATCTTGTATATCTTGGGATAGGATTAAGATATCGACTTGCGGTTTTCGCTAAATTCCTTATTTTTTTAATCCTCTTTCCACCTATATGTAAAAAATACCTCATTACATTTGAAATTTCCTAGGAAAATTTATTAAACGCACTGATAAAATTAATTATTTGAGTTAAAAAAATTTACCGTTGACTCAAATAAATATTTGTTTCCTATTAGCCAAACAAATATGTATTTGAAAAATACCAAGGGATTATTTGCCTCAATTAGTATCATCTGATTTGATACAAATTACTTTTTATTTGGAACTAATCACTAAATACAAAATTCAAGCAAATATTTATTTCCTTAACACTAACCTAACTTAAATAAGCCGTTTCAATGACTTAGGGTAAATAGGTTAAAAGTTAAGATAACAAAATGTTTATTTGATTGATATTTATATATATTTTATCAAGTACATATTTATTTTATTTTTGTTTTACATGTATTTGCCGCAACAACAACGTTATTTAATTAAACAATTTAAGTGATTTGATTTAAAAAATAAACCGGTAATTTCCATCAAAGTGATTGTTTTTTATATTCAAGTACATAATTGTTTAACTTGTCTTTTATATTTATTTAGATCAAATATAAATTTATTTGGTTTAAATACCTTTTTTTAATTTTCAATAGATTAGAATGTTCATTCAAATCAGTTCTTATTTTATCCAAGTACGTGTTTATACAGACGTCACATAAAAATAAGAAATATTGAAATGTTGCTATTGAATATGGTTTAATCAGTACTTACCTATACCATAATAATCACAAACCTTATCAAATTGTTTATAGTGTTCAAATAATAAGGCAAACCAACAGAAAAAAACACATTTTTGCCGAAAATAAAGGTTATGACAAATTACGCGCACGCGCACAACTATTTTTACATAAAAATAACATAAAATTTAAAAGATAACCATCTCTTATTTTATTTCTTATTTTTATGTTATGTTATGTGTTTCTATAAACGTCTTATGGCAGATCTGTAGATTCAATTCTTATTTTATTTTTACGTTATGTTATCTTGCTGTATAAACCGACCATTAATTGTTGTTCCACCTAAAATATATGTCAATAAAACATTATAGAGAAGTTAATAACTTTGATAAAAAATTAAATAAAGTCAAATTTGCAAATATTAGGTACAATAATTATTAATATTATATTAATTATATTATATTTTTTACGTTAGGAGGTTTGATAGGTATTGAATTATGGTGAAAATTGAGAAAAACTGTCTTATTTGTAACCTAGGTTAGGTAGCCATGATTTATAAATACCTGGCTACATTTTTCTAAAAAGATTTTGTGTCCGAAATTTCAAATTAGGTATTACAAGTATCTTTTCTTTGCGTCTTATCTTACTTTTCTAACTCGTTTCATGCGTAACTAAAATATTCAAATATAGTTTCCTACCTTGAAAAGTATGTAACATATGGGATATACCCCTCGATATACCCCAATCTTGTAAATAATTATTCATATTACGTTTATTCCCCATATCTTCGTTTTAATTTTTGATGGAACCACTAACTTCTGTGCCACTAACAAAGAAGATTTCACTCTCACTCATAAATTTCTACAAGACAAAATCGAACACCAATGACCAAAACGCGATGATCAGGCCACTTTTGTATAACCAATCAAATTACTCAAAGCCCAAAGTAGGCGACAGGAGTTCATTTAAATACTTAATTATTTGTTTGGATGACCAAATTATTTGAAAAGTTCGGCAATGAATTATTTAAATTAAAGTTAAAGGTATTTAGTTCTTAATTTGAAATGTACTTCGATTAAATAATTAGTTATTTGTAAATATTTGGTTGTTTTATATTAACGATTTAATGTAAATACATAATTATTTAGTTTAAATGAGTTAGACATTTAAATAGTTCTCTATTTGGTGATTTAACTAGCGATTAACGGGAATTAGTTCCTAAATAAAAATTAGATCGATTAAATAATTAGTTATTTAGATTTTGTTATTTTAGTGGTTTTTTGGTACGATATTTGTTTGAAGGGTTCTATGATTTGACACAAATCAACCAACAGTCAAATAACTTTGCAAATAAAACGAAATACTCTCATTTATTTCAGTTAAATCAAATTTAGTTAATTAAAATCACATTTATTTATTACCAATAATTATTCACCAAATAAATCAGATTATTTGATTAAGGGAGCACAGTTTTATCAGTGCGGGAAAATCTCTTTTAAATGATGCCAAAATCATTGAAATCGGTTAAAAAACAAAAAAGTTGTATGACATTTGTTAATAGCATGTTTGAACTTTCCCCCACCCCTTATTTGAACATTATACAAAAAAAATTTTCCTGAAAGCTCTGGGACTAATAGTTCCTGAGATATAGCCGGCGTCCTTTCTTATTTGAACACCCGGTACAAGCAATATATTATTTGATTAATACCCAAAAAAATATATTCTAGATATGTCGCATTAAGCAAAACTATATGAATGAAAGTATCATTTACGAGGACTTATTTCCTGTATTAGGGATTCAAGTTAAATTAATAGAAAACCCAAGCGATCAAATCTTCCGATTAAATTATTGACAATTAATTGTTCAAGAGTTTTACGTGTTAAGGAAATCAGACTTATAGAGATTAAATTGACATAATAGCATAATCATAACCAATTTGCTATAAAAGAGAAAACATTTTTATTTTAATTTTCAGTCCTCTTAGATACGCAGAAGAAATGAAAGTCTTACTAGTGCTTACTGCTTTGGTGGGCTTCGCCCTGGGTAAGATAATAAATGATTTATATTTTTAAATACGTAGTACCTAATACTAAATATGTTCAATTTTATTTAAATTGAAAGTAAGCGAAGACAGATTTACTCCACACTAATTTGCGAATCATACACAAGTGGAAGGCTCTTTCATTAGGGCCGATTCTTCTAAAAGTCTGGTGGGGACAACAAAAAATAAATATACATTTTATTAAAGTACTACCCACCAATCTAACAAATTGACACTAACTATTGTAACTTGTATCTTACATAGACAGCGAGCTATCAGGCGAGTGAACGCGACCGATAATCCGCTCAATCAATTTTTGTCTTGCTTGCCATAAACACACCCGAACACAATTCATTTGGTATAACAACACATTCTTCTGTCATCCCTGTATATAAATATTGAATAGTCTCGCAGCGTGGCGGTATTATTAACATATTGTTGCAATAAGAATTTAGAGGTAAATTAATTAATTTCAAAAATTAACTAGGGATAATTTATTTTCCTCGTAGTTTATAATTCCGTCATATTTTCTTAAAACATTTTCCTCTATAATGCCATCATTACGACATATTAAGGAATCAAAAACGTAAGATTTTTCGACAAATGAGGTATTTTCTACGTTAAGTTTTAAATAAACATGACCTTTTGTAACTAAAGTTCCTTTTATACCGTTAATTTTAATTTTTTCTTTATAAAATTTATATTTGGTTTTAGAATTTTCGATTTAATAGCAAAAATGCACACTACAGGGATCTCGTAAACCACAGGAGATATAGAGATAGTTAAATTAGAGAAAAGTTGCGCGTTGCTAAACCCTTCAAAGTCACGATTCGTAATCTAAAAAAATCCGATTACTTCCGAAGATATTTTGAAAAAACCGAATTTTCCCGATTTCGTTTTTATTTTTTTCTGACTCTATTTGAAAAGATATGACAAAATAAATTTCATATTCTCATTGCCACTTTTCCTGCTCTACAAACCGGCGTTCTTAGATTTTCAATACGACGTTTCGTTTCTTCGCAACCATCATTAACTTTTTTAATAGTCGAAAAATTTTGTGTTCTACCTAAAAAATTCTAACTTTAATTCTAAATCCCACGACATATCGTTTCTTACATTTATCCGACGTTTTGGACGAAAAAATCATCATCATTATTATTTGATTATTATTACGAAGGAACGAAACGTCGGATCAAAAATTTTGTGGATGAGAAAAAATTACATAGGAATGTGGTTTTTATTTTGACCTGTCTTCTTTTGTGAAATCAGAAAAAAATTAATTGCCAAAATTTATGTTTAAAATTTCAAGAATGCGTAGATTTTTTTCTGATTCTACTGTAAGAGATAGATTAAAATAAATTTTACATTTTTATTGTCTTTTTCTCCTCTACAGCATGACGTCATTCAATTCTTGATTCTACGTTTTGGCTTTTCTCGACCATTATCAACTTTTTTTAAAATAATCCCAAAAATTTAAGCTTTAACTATTATTATGCAAAATGTTATTATCAAAAACACAAAATATTTTATTTTTACGCTACAAAATGTTCATTAAAACAATCTTATTTAATCATATGTTCAAAAAGTCCTCCCTCATTCTCTAAACAAACGTAGCAACGGTAAACAATTTCATTCATTACGTTTCCTAGCATCATTGGAGTTATCCTTGCAATAGCGGCTTGAACCTCGGCTCTAAGTTGTTCTACATTTTCGTACGTTTTCCAGTAGACTTCATCGTTGAGAAAGCCCCACAAGAAAAAATCCAATTTGATGTCGGGAGATCGTGCAGGCCATCTTATGGGGCCATTAGTGGCGATTACTTTGTTCTGGAAACGTTCTGTTAGATATTCGATGTTGTTTCGAGAATTATGGGGAGGTGCCCCATCTTGCTGAAACCAAATACTGTTGTTTTCTGCCAGAGAAATGTTATCAAGAAAATCTTCAATATCGTTATTCAGGAACTGGAAATATCTTTCTGCATTTAAAGTACCTTCATAAATTATTGGTCCGATAATCCTTGTTCCTAAAATACCACACCACACATTAAAGCCAAAGTGTTGCTGGTGCCTCAATGGTTGTACACGATGTTCATTATGCTTTGCCCAATAATGTCGATTGTGTCGATTAAAAATTCCATTGTTACAAAAGTAACTTTCGTCTGGCCAAAGAATAGTTCTTGGAAATTCACGATTTTCATCACACATTCTAGTCAGCCACTCGCAGAAAATAATTCTGCGCTGTTGATCACCAGGTACTAAACTATGACAAATCCGGAATTTAAAGGGACGAAAACCTTCCTTGTGAAGTATCCTTTGAGCATTGGACTTGGGAACATTGTGCCCTTTTTCGATTGATCTTAATCCCACAGTATCTTCCTCTTGTACAGCCAACAAAACGGTTAATGTTTCTTCTAGATCGTTCGTCTTTACTCTACTGGTTTTTGAAATGCGCCATATTCCCTTAAGTTTGTGAGAAGTCTTTTTAAAATTAATATATTAGGTTGGCGTCGCTCTGGATATTTGAGCAAATATTACCTTTCAGCGTAGAAACAATTTTTATGGCTTTCAATATAACAACATTACATGTCCGATTTTTCTTTATTTGAAAAATGTGCCATCATTAAAAAATACTCACACTATCACCAGACAAGAAAAGGTTAAATTCAATCGGTAATTTCCGAACTAAATCTACTTCCTTCCGTAAAAATTTCGATTTATCGGCAATACTGACAGATCGACATGATTGATTTAAACAAATTCGTTTCAAAGCCTACTATTTCAAGACGCTGTAACTGGAATAACTCGCAATTAATTATTTGATAATAACATTTTGCTTACTTGCCCTAATACTAGTTAAAGCTTAAAATTTTGGGATTATTTTAAAAAAAGTTGATAATGGTCGAGAAAAGCCAAAACGTAGAATCAAGAATTGAATGATATCATGCTGTAGAGGAGAAAAAGACAATAAAAATATAAAATTTATTTTAATCTATCTCTTACAGTAGAATCAGAAAAAAAAACTACGCATTCTTGAAATTTTAAACATACATTACAAGCTACTTTTTTGGTGGAAGGTACGACAGTGATGCCATATCAATATTTAGGTCCCATTTATTAAAGACCTGACCAAAAACTGTTTTCGAAATTTGCGAACCTCTTATGACTTTTAGATTTATAGATTAGAAAAAGTAGTAATAACCTTTTTTGTGTAAAATTTAATGCCCTACAACATTTGAGAAAAACTTTTTTTCATATTAGTTTCCATTTAAAGTTATAAGCCAAAAATATATTTTCAACCCTAATTGAACGGTTTTTAACTCTCGTGCAAGGACTGGACACAAAATAACAGTGAAGTGTCTTTTCAAACATTAAAATGTACCTTTAACCGAAAAAGCAGCTGCCTAACTAAAATTCCTTTTTAAGCGTTCCGCTTATTGGACTAGAGAGCTTCCTCAAAATGCTTCTGAACATTAGTAATTTTTTATGTAGTATTTTTTATAGCCACAAAACCTTTCACTTGAGCTCATATTAATTTTACAGGCGTTAGTTCGGAATGGTAGATAGGAAGTCCAAGTACTGTAATATTTTGTTTTTTGCCATTTAGTCAACAGCGTATTTTACATGTTTGTTTGTCTTCACAATTGTTAGTAGCTCTTTTTATATCATATCATCGTCAAATAGTATTTTTTTTTTTAAAGCAACTGAATTATTTTTGCTATTTTCCAAGCAATTGTAGGAAACTCATCACATCTTTTTGAATGGTAGTGAGCATTGCCCAAAACAACAACGAAACCTATTGGAATAAACTTTATAATTTCCCCAAAATAGTTTTCTAAAACATTCGTATTCATGCCTTCGTGGTAGTTATCGAGGTAAACTTAATGCATTGTTAGTGACCCATGTCAAAACGTCATCTATGCTACCGATATGGGTAATAAATTAGGTCTCTTCCTTTTTTAGAGGGAGGGAAAGAAAAACGCTTGTGGAGAAGAGCTTACATTCTTATCCTGCCACATTTTGCCAACTGTATATCTTTCGTTGGGTTATGTGATTGAAATAGTACAACCTCCTATTTGAGTTGCGGAAATCTCTTATTTTTCGTAAATAATCTTTCAAACTTACAATCTCATCTTGTTCGATTAATTAAGACTTTCGATTTTATTTTTCCCACCTAAAATTCAAGTCCCGTAGAATTTTCGAAAGCTTAGCTCTTTTAATTTCAGAAGTATCTCCTTTTAGTGCAAGTAAAATTGTATCTAAAGTGGGAACTTCGATTTCAAAATATATTAAATGTACTTTCCTTCTGATAATATATTTTTCGTCTCCGTCTAAAGGCTTCCTATGCCTACCTGATGACGGTGTTGATTGATTCGCTTCCACTCCTTCCCTCACGTAGGAGCCTGTAGATGGACGACTTTCCAATTCAGGTCATTTTTGAATATACCCCTACTGTACAAAGTAAGTACATACGATACCTTTTGCAATATTTTCATTTTTAAGTGAATGCACTTATTACAAAGATACGTAATGTTTTATATTTTGTCTATATATTCACGCCAAAATCAGGCCCGTCACATACAGGGTGGCGCACCGAAAACTTTCCACCCAGGTTTATTTTCTTGTTAATAAATAAATCAAAATTCGCTCGAACACGGGAACCTTAGCTCTCAGGAGAACATATTTTTTTGCTATTTTTTTACCCCCCCTCCCTGCTTAAACCCCTACGACGGGGTGGCTTTCACCCTTAAAATCTTAAATGGAAAGGGGGGTCGAGTGATACCTTATCTTAAAGGGAAATCAATTGCCTTCCGACCGCTACCTTGCTTGTTTAAATTGAGTGAATAGTATAGTATAGAATAGAAAATTTAAAAGTAATAAAATTTATTACCGCTTGTATCAATCAAGTTGAAAATGTCCACCTCCAACCTCCATGCAATTGTAAAGGCACTGTTCAAAATCTTCGCGGACATCATGGAGCATTGCGGGAGTTATTTGTTGGTACTCGTACACTATTCGTTGTCGCAAGTCTTCCAAAGAATTGGGTTGGGTTTCATAAATTTTCGACTTTAAATGTCCCCACAAAAAAAAGTCCAGTGGCGTCAAATCAGGAGATCTTGCAAGCCATTTAATAGGACGCCTTCTTCCAATCCGTTTTCCTGGAAATTTGTATCCAGAAACTGTCTAACAGGGAACGCATAACGCGGGGGTGCTCAGTCTTGCTGAATGTAAATATTTTCTGGCCGATAACTTTTCTTCTATGGCATACAATAAAGCAGGGTTAATAGTGGTTTCCAACAGGTTTAGGTACAATGCACCTGTCTAATTTCCAGGTATAAAATACGGTCCAATAATACGGTCCCCAAAAATTCCAGCCCACACATTTAATTTTTCGGGATGTTGAGTATGCACTTCTCTAAAAATTCTAGGGTTGGAATCCGACCAATACCTGCAATTCTGTTGATTGACAGTACCGTGAAGAAAAAAAGTGCATTCATCGGAGAAACAATGCCAAGGCATGATAATGGACTTATCGGCCCGCAACTGACAGCCAACGTTAAATCTTTACCAGTCTTCGGTATTACCACCACTTTAGCCTTCTTCCAGTCTTCTGGAAAGCAACCTTTTGCAAGTATAGCTTGGGCTATGTTTACTACGTCCATCATTGCTTTTTCTTTAGATTTTTGACAGCTTTACTTTTGATGCCATCGAGACCAGGCGCCTTTTCGGATTTATTGCATTTACAATAGATTGAACTTCCTCCAGAGTTACTCTTGGAATATTCTGAATAATGTGAGGCATGTTTGTATAAATTTGTACAGTCCTGGTGACTCGTACATCTCTCTCAGGATTAGTCGAGGGAAACTCGTTGAACTGTTCGCACAAACTGTCCGCAAATAATTTTAGTTTTTCAATAGGATCTGTAAGGATTTTATTGTTAACCAGGTCCCTGACATACGACATTGGCTTTTTAGCACCCTTAATCAGAGACCTGGTGAATTTGTAAACTGAATTGTCTTCACTTCTTAAGGTCTTGATTTTATCAGACCATGTTTGTGATTCCCTGTTTGCTTGCGCTTTGATGCGCGGGTCACCAATTCTGTAGGCCAAACGCAACGTTTTATTTTTAACTTTAATTTTTCGAAGAAGTTCGCCTCCAGAGATGGTTCTGGACGTTGTCGTTGTAGAAGGCTCGGCCATAGCAGAGTTTATGTTAGACGTCATTTGTCTAGCTGACCGGGCAATTTGATTATCCTGACAAATCAGGGGCAATTGTTCGAAATTATCCATAATTCTCTTGAACATTTCCCAGTAAGTTCTGGTACGCGTCACAAAACCGTGCCTAGTGCTGGGAAGTTTAGTTCACTTTGCCGATTTCAATCTTTCGATCTCGTTCAATAAAGTGAATAGTACAAAAGACTAGTTCGTTCAGTTCATATAGTTCACTGATTTATACTCGAACACGCACAGTGAAGCAAAAGAAATATATGAGGGTAATATTATAAATAACAATGGAACCTAGTAAATAAATAAATGAGAAGCATGTTGCTTCGTGGAGATTACAGTGCAACTATACCGTTCTTTACTCTATAAAAGTCTCTATAAACATGACAAATTTTGTCTCTAGCCACGGCGCATCGAATGACTTCACGCTATCTTGGCCGAGTTGTACGTGAGGCAGCAGTTCACCTGTCCGACATCATCGGTTGGTCTCCAGGCTCCGGGTAGTTCAGGATCTGCTTCACGGTCGCTTCGCTCTCGTTCGCGTTCTGCGTCTAGTACAAGGCTTACGTTGATTCAATCTTCAAAGAATTACTGATTGAATCTTTTAGTTCAGTTATCACATTCGATCTTTTGAACTAGTTCGCTCGCGAACTACACACCTCTAACCGTGCCCCTTTTCCGCCGGATTGCCGTACTCTACCATAACCGGTCTGTGATCCGACGTCAGCTCTGATAAAACAGTCGGCTGCGAGAGCTGACCCGTATTTTTACAACGAAAACGTCCAAGATTTCCGGTTGTGAGCGCACTTGAAAGTGTGTCGGCTCCACCGGCGGCAATATATGGAAATTTAAGTCGAGCGAATGATTAAATAGGGTGAGACCTCACGACGAATTTTGGACTCTTCAACCCCAAATGCGATGTTTTGCATTGAGGTCTCCCCCTATTATTACCGCGTGATCGCTGCCAAAATTCTTTATCAGGCAATCTCTGCCAAAGTTGACTGAGGGACTGCAGTAAACAGAACACAGTTTTAACCAACCATATTTGGAACTGACTCTTATGAATATGCCCGCCATGTGAGCACCGTTAGACAAACCTGGCACAACTTGTGCAATAACATTTTTCTTTGCAAGAATCATGGTTCCACCCAACGACCGACCCTGTCGATCATTGAGAAGAACGTTGTAGTTCGGGCACGTGAAGCGATCACCCTTTAACCATGTTTCTTGCACAAGCAAAATCGCAATGCTGTACCTCTCAAGGAAATAAATAATTTAAGCCTTTTCCCCTTAATCTTATTTATATTGATCATTACCAAGCAAAGAAACGCGGTCTCTGCCTGCAAAGCCATCAACGACCACTATTCATAAGAGTCATCACCATGATTTGAACTTGCTTTTGCATTTTACTTTGAAACTGCTCCAAGAGCGACTGCATAGATCTTTGCAGAATGTTCTGACATACCTCTGTACCTTGATTGATATTTAAAAATTTGGTTTGGTCTTAATTTTGGTTTTGGTTTTGATTATTTCTTAAAGCATTATTGTTTTGTCGACCCCATATAAAAGTTGGTTTCGGAATATTGTTGACAAGACCTGTATTCGTATTTTTGCTTCTAACACGACGGATGTTTTGATCAATCTTTAGAATTAGCTGCATGTCCACCGTTGCAGTTGGAGCATTTCAATGGGTCAGTGTTTGGGCACGCTGCAGAGAAATGCTCTTTAGATCACTTTATGCATTTGACTTCAGATGTACACTTAAACTGCACGTGTCCAAACAGCTGACAACGATGGCATTGCGCTGTTTGTGGCTTGGCTCTTTGTGCTTCCACACGGATACGAATGTAATCAATGTCTCATAACTGGTATATTTTTTCTTCTGATTTTGGCAGTAGAACAAGAACTAGAGGCATGGCAGAACCATCTGCACGCTTCCATCTAATTACTTTTGAGGGGGTGAAACCCAGTTACACCAAATCCTCCTTTACCTTTTCCTCAGGCTATGTCTCGAGGGCCCCTCTGATGACGACGTGAAGCTCCTTCTCTTCAGCGAATTTATATTAGAAATGTTCAATGTTATGACTTTTTAGAAATATCACAATCTTATGATAGTCTGATGAAGTTGTTAGATTCAATGTCTGCGTCTGTCTGGCTAAATACCGTATCATTAATGTATGTTTGCATTTTGTTTGAATTTGTAATAGTGTCAGTATTGTAGGTTATGTTAGTATTAGTACTGTCTTAGACTAAGTCTCTAGCTTTGCTACAATGTCATGTAGTTTGTCGTTCTGAATCTTCAGTTGTACAATTTGTGTCTTCCGATCCACTTTCTCGGCTATGAACTTGGCTATTGTGTCGTCGAACTTCCGAGCCCATCATTTATTGGTGTCATGCAAAACCTCTGCCCATTTCTCCTCAAGTCTTTTCTCTCTGTGGTTCTTCTCACCTTGAAGTTTAGCTGATAGCTGCATCTTATCGATATGGTCTTCTTCTTCAAAAGACGAATCGCTCATTGGGGGGTCCCCTGTTGGTATGAGGGGCTTATCCGGCTTCTTCGTGATTATAGAGACTTATTCTCCTCACCTGCTAATACTATCGACTTTTAAAAACCCACCATACCAATTCCGAAGTTGTCATCCTTGGCGAGTTTAACCTAACCGAAGCCGAATCTCTTGCCAACAGCTCTAGCCTAACCCAACTCGTTGGTGAATCAATTCGGATTCCAGACCGAGATGGTGATTTTGCTAATTTATTGGATATTTTCTTAAATTCAAACCCCGACTTGTACACTGTCATCGTGAAGCCTTCGTTAGGAACGTCTGACCACAACCTTATTTCAGCATTAAGCAAACTACCAATTAGTGCCGAACAGCCTCCTAAACCACGCAAGATCTGGCATTATACATCAGCTAAGTGGGATGATCTAAAGGACCATTTTCGAACCTTTCTCTGGCGAAACGTTTGTTTTACCCCAGTACAACAGAATTATCGGAGGTTATCCTTACTGGCATGGAAGCCTTCATTTCGGTAGCACTGAACATTTCTAAGGCTTTTGACCGAATATGGCATGAGAGGCTCCTAACTAAAGTGAGAGCATGTGAAATGCCGGTTCCACTTTGTTTATAGCTGTCGAGATTTTTCTGTGCGAGTGGCGATGGCCGGATTTCTTTTAGACATATTTATCATCAACGCCGGAGTCCCTCAAAGTTCTATATTGTCGCCCACCTTCTTCTTACTATACATTAACGATCTTTTGGAAAAATCTAAAAATCCTATATATAGCTTCGCTCATGACAGCACACTTGTTTCATCTTTTACTTTGGATGCTCGGACATCGGCTGCCAATGTACATCTCTATAGGCAGCAAGAGGTCTCACATCTCAACAAAGACCTACAAAAAATTCTGTCTTGAGGTGACAGTATCCAAGTTGAATTTAACGCTAAAGAAATCCAGGCAGCAGTGTTTTCTAAAAAAGTTAATGTTGAAGAACCGAATATAGTCATGGCGAAACACTCGATTTCCTTCGCTTCATCAATTCATTTATTGGGCGTCAATTTGGATAGTCATATGTCTTGGCATAGTCACGTTGCGGCCATTGCTAAGGCAGCCTAGCAGAAGCTTGGAATACTTTTCCGAACTAAGAACCTCTATTCACCCCAACAATTTTTGATCTATACTCTATAAAGTCCAAATTCAACCATGAGTATTGTTCGCATATTTGGGGCTGTGCTCCTAAACATACCCTGAGATTGCTAGATTCCATTCAAAGAAGAGCCACTCGCTTGATCGGTGACCATGGTCTGACGAACAACCTGGAAAGCCTTGAACATCGAAGGCAAGTTGGCGACTTGAGTCTATTTTACAAATATTTTCATGGCTAGTGCTCCACTGATGTTGCCCGCTTGATTCCACCTAGAGCGGTGTATAGTAGAAATACACGACAAGCCACTGCAGCCCACCCGTACGTAGTTCAGCTTAGTGTCCCTCGAACGACACTGTTTAGAAATTCTTTCATCTGGAGAACGTCATCACTCTGGAACGACCTCCCTGAGGCCATGTTCCACAACGAGTATAATCTGGAAAGATTCAAGATCAACGTGAATCGTTTTCTGCGTACACGCGCCGCTCGCAGAACGCCATAAAGGATTAATCCTGCAGTGCTGTGCCTTATCATAGAAGCAAAAAGAGCTAGCTACTTGGCATAACTATTAATGGTCCTACTAGTAATTAAAGATGATTATAATCGATACATATATTTGAACAGGATAATCCAAAGTGTAGTAAAGTATACAATAACCAATGTGCCTTGTGAATAAAGACAATGTGGCACAGTGTACCTACGATCATTACCTAAACTAAAATTGCATATTACACAAAAACTAAAAAATAAAACAAAAATTTCGATTTAATTTGATTTAATGTATTTAGTAAGAATACCAGAACTTAAAGCGTTCAAGGTCTGACGCCACTGTTGGTTGTTATCCAGTTGGTGTAAGCAGAAACTTTGGCGTAAACGGAAGGCGCGCCTGCGTCACCGCATGGTACTAATCCCCAGGATACGACACCAATAACTCTGCCATTTCCAACGTATGGGCCACCACTGTCACCACTGCAGGCGGATTCGTGTCCTCGTACAGTTCCGGAGCATGTATTCAGTTGTGCCCTGAAGGGGTTGTTAGGTCCAAGTAAAGCGGCAAGGCGGGTGGCGCATTCTGTAAGTAAAGATAGAAACATGTAAATGGATAATTACTATCAGAAATTTTTAAAGAAAAGATTAGGCAAACCAAAATTAGGTACTTTTTTATACTGAATTTAATTCCTTTCATCAACTTTAATTTTTCCTGCATCTCGGAACGCGCAAAGCAGCGCTTCACGCGTTAATTACAATGAGTGAGGCTCACCGTCATTGACGCCCGCAGGGGAGGAAAATAGGAGGCTCTTGCCCCCTGAAAATTACGAGATACAATGAAAAAAAATATCTGCTTACGTTAAACCTCGCTCAGTTTAACTGAATTTGCTTATAAACTATATTTTTTAAAACGTTTCGCTAAAATCTGCATGTTTTGGTCTTCAGGTATAGGAAAAACGGAATTTGAGATCTTTAACAAAAAAATCATGAATGTTTATTAGGAAGATTTTGATGATAGCTTTATTGACGAACTAATATATTTTTTGAGATTACTAATGAATTCCGACGTAAATTTAAACAATCCTTTTGATTTTTGTATGTATATATTTAATCAGTTTAATGTATTTCCCAACGTTTATACAATCCTGAAAATTATCTTATCAATACCAATCGTTAATTGTGACGCAGAACGTTCCTTTTCCAAGCTTGTCGATGTAAAAATAAATATCGGACCACAATTTTAGAGGATCATCTAGTTTCATTATTTTTAATGTGTATTGAACGTGGCATTTCGAACATATTATTAAAGATTTTGTTAAAGATAAAATAAGAAACAAGTGTTTCTGATATTTCGTAATAAAAAGGATTGAATGTCTTTGATATTTGTATTGCACCTCCTTGGGTTGGGGCATAATTCAATTCAATTTAAGCCCGTGCCCCGTAAAAGCTTAATTCGGCCCTGCCTGATAGGAACGCTTCAAATTGCCAATCACTCTTTATACTTGTGTATTAATGTGAATTATGTTTGTGACATTTATGCCACAGATTAATAACTTTTTGGAACAAAAACATCTAACTCGTGATGGCGTTTTCAAAACAATACTGAAAGTTGTTTACCTAATTATCATTTTTATAACATTTTGGTCCCAGAAAAGTAATATTACATTTAAACCCCTGGTATTTGGTATCTCTCGTTTAAATTAAACTGTAATAATAACAATAGTTATAGCGTAACTAATTAATTATTCTACTCTAAAATCGTAATAAAACTTTAAAAAAGTAATTAACTTACGGTTTGGAGGTACAATTGGTAAGTTAGCGAACTGGAGTGTGTTTGGAGTTTGACCACCGGTTTGTAGTAGACCCCAACCGGAAAGAACACCGGTACCAGTCGTCTCTAGTCCTTGTTGTGGAATTGGGATGGGTTGAATGTTTACTCCATAAACCAGCGCAGCACTCAATTGAAGCAAAGCGATATCATTGGCTGATACCTGGTTACCACTATATGTAAAAATGGAGAAATGCGATTAAATTAAGTGGTCTAGATATTTGTTGTGGTCTTTCATCGACTATAAGATTTCTGATCTAAACAAGCTTCTTACCCTGGATATCCTTCGTGATTAATGTATCTGGCGACATCCCTGGTTTGCGATCCCACACTTGCAGCATCATTCAACAGCAAAATACCAGCTATGATTCTTAGGTTGTTAGCAGTGAATTGAGCTGTGCAATGAGCGGCAGTGAGTACCCAACTAAAATAAGGAAAATTTTCAGTGCATAATATATCTATATTTATAATATTTGTGTTACAGTTAAAGTTCGAATTCAACTAATATTCACAGTTCCTCGTAAAAACTATATTTGACTAAATACTTTTGTTAAAACCTAAACATCTTGTAGTTAAAAGAAAAATGTCAGCCAAGTTCATTATTTTTTAGAACTAGCCGAAACTCATTTCAAATCACTTTTTATTCGAATATTTTAGTTACAACTGGGTTTCCCTGGTTAAAACTAGTTAGAACAAAAGCAATCAGTCAGACCTGTTATTGAATAGGAATAACAAATTTTACTTCAATTCAGGATTTACCTTTAATAGAACTTTTGTCAGAACCAAGGGAATCATTATTTTGAAACGTTGAAGATTCAAGCTGGATTTATAAACTCGAAAAGTTGGTGAGGTTGATGAGGTTGAAGTTATGATCAAGTTGGTGAGGTTAGATATTCCGAACTCCGAACAAAAAAATTGGTTATCTCGAACTACCCGGGAACTTTTCGAACCTCTAGAGCTTTACATGAACAACATGAACGAGTTTATAAATGGAACTGAGTATTCCCTTTAGTTTAAATTGAACTCCTATTTCCAACACCAACTGAACCTCAACCTCACCAACTTTTCGATTTTATAAATCCTACACTTTTCTGTCACTTTCGGTTGTACTGGAAGTAGCTGTCAACTTTAGTTTTTTAAACACAACATGGTGTGTTTTAATATATTTCTGGATTTCCCGTTGAATTTTGTAGAATATGTTTTGTGGATACCTTAAAAACTAGAAGACTTGGGTAAAAAATGTGACTATAAAATGTACTTAGAAATTAATGGGGGAAACAAAAACATAACAAAAAATATCATGTCGTATTTAAGAAACTAAAATTGACAGCTACTGACAGAAATATTTCAATATTCTGTTTGAATGGAGCATCGATATGTCGGTACAAATCTAAATCTATAAAGTTATATACTTTCAGTAATTCTTGCAAAAGTGTGGAATGTTCTACGGACAGTATAAATATTGAACATTGACGACATTTACTGGAATTTAATGGTAATTATTATGATTGTTGTCACTGGTAACATAGTTTTTGTACATCTAGACAAAATACAGATTACAAGGAAAATACTTTCTATTACTCTATTGAATTTATTCAAGAGTGGAGGGTTTTACCGTTGTATATGAGTATTGTCCCCACACTACGGTTTTCCGTAATATAAATATGACTTTTGTAATAACGTACATATTTTTGGAATCGACATTGGTTAGTAACTCAAATATTGTTAAAAATTAAAAGTCTTTTGAGATCTATTTCAGTGAAACGTGCGATCATATCTCATCATCATCTATGAACAATAAATTAATTGTACTTAACGTATTTAATGCACTTAAAGACCAAAATATTACAAACGTATCGTTTGTACTATGTACAGTGTAGGTATGTTCGCAGATGGCTTCCATATGAGCTACAGGCTCCTATATGAGGCAAGGAGTGGAAGCGAATCAATCAAAACCGTCATCAGGAAAGCATAGGAAGCCTTTAGACGAAGACGAAAAATATATTATGGGAAGGAAAGTACATTCATTCTATTTTAAAACCTATTTCCCACTTTAGATACAAGTTTACTTGCAATATAGGGAGATATCCCTGAAATAAAAAGAGATAAGGTCTCGAAAATTCTACGGGAATTGAATTTTAGATGGGAAATACAAAATCGAAAATAAATCTGAATTAATCAAAAAAGTTGAAATTGTATGTTGGAGGGGAGATTATTTACGAAATATAAGAAATTTCCGTAATCAAATTAGGAAATTTTACTATTTGGACGAGACGTGGCTAAACGAAAGTTATACAGTTGGAAAATGTAGCATTATTAGAATGTAACCTCTTCTCCTAAAGTGTTTGTCCTCCCGTGTCTCTGAAAAAGGAAAACGTCGAACTAGTACCCGTATCGGTAGCATGGATGACTTTTTGAAATGGGTTATTAACATTTTATTAAGTATACCCCTATAACTACCACGAAGATATGAATACTGATGTTCTTGATAACAATTTTAGGGTAATTATAAAGTTTCTTCCAATGGGCTCTGTCGTTGCCTTTGGGCAATGCTCAATACCATTCAAGAAGATGTAAAGAGTTGCCTACAACTGCTTGGGAGAAAGCAAAAATAATTCAGTGGCTTTTAGAAAAACAAATACCATTTGACGACGATTTGGTATAAAAAGAGCTACTAACAATTTGTGAAGACACACAAACATCGCTATATAAAATACGTTGTTGACGAAATAGCAAAAAACGGACTAATTGAATACTTCGACTTCCTACCTCCCATTTCGAACTAAACCCTAAAGAACTAGTATGGGCTCATGTGAAAGGTTCTGTGGCTATAGAAAATACTACTTAAAAAATAAATAATGTTCAGAAGCATTTTGAGGAGAGTCTTAAGGAAATCAATGCAGGGAAGCAGCAGAAATGTATAGAACACGTAGTTAAGGGAGAGCAGAAAATGTAGGAATTAGACGATTTAATTGAAAAAACCATCCAGTCAGTTATTATTAGCTTAGGGGCAGACGACAGTTTATCAGATTTTTTCTACTTAGGATGAAAATGTCTAATCAGTAAAACAGGTATGTTGTGTTGTGTATAAAAATCTGTATAGATAGATAGATAGAATCGTCTTTATTTTTTACGCGGCGAAGTGCAGCATAGCTGTTTGCTTAACCGAGCATTCAAAATACAAGTTTACAACATAATTCTACATTATTTTTGCTAATAATATAAATAAGTACCTACTAAGTATAAAACAATATAATAATACCTACCTACAACTAGTTATCACATATTCAAAGAAAATAATATATAAAAACAAAAATTACATTCAATGTTGTTGTAACAAAAGTATTTTAAATTTCCGTTTAAAAGAATTATCTGACATATTCTCAAAATATAATTTATTTTCATTAAACATTTTGGGAGCCACATATGAAAAAGATCGCTGAAATAAAGCTGTACGATGCCGAGGTAAATTAAGCAAATTATTTTTGCGAGTGTCGCGGTTGTGAGTTGCATACCTAAAAGAAAGCTTCTCATGCAGATATTGGGGAATCCCACTCTCGAGCAGTTTATAAATAAAACAACCAAGATGTAATTTTAACCTATCTTGCATATTTAGCCACTTTAATGTTTTTAATTTATGAGATACATGGTCACGCATTTTTAGTCCACAAACGAAACGTATACACGAATTCTGAACTCTCTGAATCCTATTCTTTGACTGTAAATCAAGGCACGGTCAATAAACGATGTCTGCATATGTGCAGTGAGAGAGAACCAGAGATTCACATAGTTGTCTTTTTAGAGAAAAATTTAGTATTTCTTTATTTTTATAAAGATTTTTCAGGGATAGAAAGGACGTTTGTATTATTTTAGATACCTGCTTCTTAATCCTAAGACTAGAATCAAACACAATTCCCAAATTCTTGTACTCCACAACTACAGGAATCGGAGTATTATCAATAGCTAATTGAATGCTGTGACTAGCCCAGTCCTTGTCCGCACCAAAAAACATGACAACTGATTTATTAGGATTTATTTTTAGACCATGGTTTTTCGAATAGTGATAGATAGACTCTAAAGTATTATTCGTGACTTGATTAGCCTGGGGTGCCCCCTCTTTATTAAAACTTACACGCAACTGAGTGTCATCGGCATATCTTTGCATATGACAGTTAGTAATGACCAGATTCATGTCAATAGTATAAATAAAAAAAGCAATGGCCCCAAGATAGAGCCTTGTGGTACACCACGAACCATATCGATAGAGTCTGATATTACCTCCTCCACAAGTACTCGCTGTGAAGGACCCGTTAGATAGTTCCCAATAAACGTCACAGCTCCCTCCAAAAATCCGTATTAATATAGTTTAGCACACAACATTTGATGATCTAAAGTGTCGAATGCCTTACTATAGTCTAATAATACAAGAGCAGACAAACATTTGGTCAGATCTGTCGATCCCAGACATGTTTTTATTATAGTCTTGCACACATAAAGGTTTGATTTTTACTAATCCCCTCTTTGTTTGAACCCCTATCATTTCATGCTTGTGTTTTGTGCTAATCATCTTGACATTTCGTTTGTCTTTCCAATTCGTAACTAGTACTGGACCCTTTCTCTTCCAAATTACTTCGCCCTTTTTCATTTTTTTCTTTACCACTTCCTTTGGATTTCCTCTCCTATTTTCACGCAGCGTACCCACGCATGTTGTTTTCTCCTTAAAAAGTGCTTCCGCCAAACTTACACTGCTATAAAAATTGTCTATATATATTGTGTGACCCTTCCCCAAGTAGTCAGTAAGCAACTTTTTGACAACAGACACTGAATGAGAGGTGTTTTGGTCTTGGAGCGTGCTCTTTTCTGTGTAGACAAGGACATTTAAAATGAAACCATCATATGTCGTTAGTTCATATACTTTAATCCCGTATGTGACTTTTTTTTTTCATCCATTTTACGAGAAAAAAGTCACAAATGTACCCGCAAAGCAATACAACCACGCATCTCAGTGCATATCACTGCACTGTTGACACGAGCCTTTTGCTTAACTGAAATTGGTGCTCTTGGTAAAATCCGATAAAAATCGGAGTAAACTGTTTGTCTTTGTTCGGATTTATTTAAAATTTTGGCGCGAAATTATACATAGCCCGCAGCCGAATTTACAATTCATTCCCCGACCCCAGCTTTCTGCGATTCTCATTAAAACCACATTACAAATGTGTCCAGTTAACTGGACGCGGGCTCTCAGAAGAAACCAATGTGTCCAGTATACTGGACGTTGGCACTCAACCTGAGCAACCCAATCATTCATGGATCTTGATTTCTTGTATTTAGATAATAAATTGTTACCTTGTGAATAAGTGTACATAAAAATATACAAACAATCTTCAGTTATGTGTTTCATTCAATGCAGATTATAAAGGAATAGCTACTCACAGGTCTGACCCCGAAGGCACGCGTATGTCTGCCAATAATTGGCTGATCAAGAAAGGGTTTTATATGCAACGGAAATCGTTTCAGAACCCATTTAAATTATTTTACAACTTTGTCAGCGTTTTGCATATTAATTAGGGTTTATTGCTCTTTTCCAATCTTAAGCAGAGTGTAAATTTTTATTAAATAATATTCTGAATAAATAAAATTAAGCTTACGTAGGAGCAATAATGGAACCTCCACAGATGTGACTGAATATGTTCAAAATCACGCGTCTTTGAAGAGAGATTTGGTAAGGGAATTGATTTCTTGCGGCATCCTGTCCTCCAACTATACGCAGTGTTGGGTCATAATTGATCTCGTCAGCTAAAGGTATGTATGCTGCCTTGTACTGAGCCTCAGCTAAAAAAGAAAAAGTGTTTAAACCATCTTCACATTAAACTGTTACAAAAAGGGAGCTTCAGGGTTAATTTCCAAAATTTGCACGACATTTCGAATGCGAAATCCAGATCTGATAACAGTTTTGATGCACAGGGCGCCACCGCCATCACTTTGCTTCATAACTTTTTTGTGCCTCGGTGTGTATTTCAAAGCACCTTTTGTTTAATAAAAGGTAAACCTAATAGGTGTCGCTTCGAGCAACTATCTCTGAGAAAATTGAATTTAAATGCTTTGTTGCGCACTGAAACTCGCCGTTACCTTCCTTGACACTCTATCCAATCTTGGGGCTGATCCAACTCCGATAAAAATTGAATGAGTCGATTATCTGTCGCGTTCACTCGCCTGATAGCTCGCTGTCGATGCAAGATACAGGTTACAATATTTAATGTTTATTTGTGGGATTTGTGGATAGTACTTTAATAAAATAAATATTTATTTTTTGTTGCCCCCCACTAGACTGCTAGATGAGTCGGCCCTGATGAAAGAACTATCCGCTTATGTATGACTCACAAATAACTGTGGAATAATTCTGCCCTCGCTTACTTTTAATTTAGATGAAATTGAACCGTGTGTTCTAATTAGTATTATGTACTACGTATTTAGAAATATAAATTATTTATTATCTTACCCAGGGCAAAGGCCACCAAAGCGCTAAACACTAGAAAGATTTTCATTTTTTCTGCGTATCTAAGAGGACTGATAAATAAATATAATTTCTTCCTTTTTTATAGTAAATTGATGATATGTATGATAAGCAAGTACCATTATATTAATTTAATCTCTACAAGTATATTTTCCATAATACGCAAAACTCTTGAAAAATGAATTGTCAATAATTTAATCAGATGATTTGATTGCTTGAGGTATCTATTACTTTAACCCGAGTACCTTAATACAGGAAATACGTCATCGTCGATAAAGTTTCATTGATTGAGTTTTGTTTATTCTAACTTTTTGAGGATAAATTATTTAAATAAGATTTTTTTTGGGCTATTAATAAATTTTCTTGCCCAAATAGGCTAGAAAAAGGCATTTGTGAAGAGACATTTCCAACTGTATCATTGGATTCGTTTATAACACACATAATCGGCCAAGAACATACCTCCTCAAAAACTATGAAATATGAATTATGTTGACGTTTCGATTTCGCTAAAAACTAAAATACAAAGGATATTAAAAATATAAAAGTATCGTACAATGAGTTAAACACCCACCGTTATAATTCACATTTTTACCTTAATATCACTTTAGTTTTGATAAAGTGACTGGCAGAAAGTGCGCAGCACTAGGGATATTTTTTACCTATGAGTTCAGTAAAATCTATTTTATTTAACAAAAGTTCTGCATATCCTCAAACCAAAATAACACTTACCAAATCCGGTAAAAGTCTTATGGTATACGAGGGATTGTCAAAAATTGGAAGTTCCGCTAAGAGTAAAATATGTACCTCCATTTTTCATTTTAGAAAATTTTTTTAGTAAGCAATATTGCTTCAATTTCAAAGATATTTATTATGGACAAAAAGTAGGGTTTAATTGTTTTTTCTGACTTACCCTGTATAAAAAGTACCATACAGTACGCAAATTGTACTTTCTGTGCACTTTGTTAGATATAACCGTAACTAAAACATTGAATATTTTTGCTGCACACTGTATTTTATTTTTTGAGGAAACCAAATCATTTAATCTAACTTATACCTATGTTGTTATGCACTTTAACTTAAAGTACCTTCAAAATCGTATATTTAATTATTATTATTATTATTATTATAAGGATCAATATAATTTTTATTTATCAAATACATTTTTAGGATTATCCAACTAATAATAAATCTTTCATACTCAAAAATAGAAATAAAAAAATATTAGTAAGTAAGACTATTTACATTAGCAAAAGTTCATTATGTTTCTACATGTTCTCCTCCATTTTCTATGCATTTTACGGTTTTTTTGTTAAAATCTTTGACTTCGTTCCTTAAAAAAGTGGGATTACTTCTAGCGATACACTGTCTAATGATATTTTCCAGATGACCAAAATTTCTAAAAGGTCGATATTTTTTATTCACTTGGTTTTTTGCATAACTCTAGAAAAAGAGTCTAGAGGAGTAAAGTCCGGTGATCTTGCAGGACAGGGATTTTCTGAAAACCGTCCGATCCGTTTGTGGGGAAATTGTTGATTTAGCCATTCCCTTACTATAAATAGAAGCATTAACTTGTTAAAAATAATTGCTGTTTCGCGATAACTGTGATAATAATTGTCACCATAAATTAAAATTATTTCTATTTTTTCCTGTAAAGATAACTTTTCAACTTTCGTTTTTACAACAGAACTAACTAAATATCATTGATTTAATTTC
Organism: Polydrusus tereticollis; assembly: GCA_963920685.1. Taxonomy (NCBI): domain Eukaryota; kingdom Metazoa; phylum Arthropoda; class Insecta; order Coleoptera; family Curculionidae; genus Polydrusus; species Polydrusus tereticollis. The sequence goes on from OY987330.1 coordinate 48,979,896, forward strand.
AATGCTTTACTTGTTTCCACGGTTGGTTTCATCTTAAATAGTCTTTGTTTATATACAGGGTGTCCAGTTTTTGTGAGTTTTCATATACCAGCTGCCTATAGCATTATAGAAGATAGAAAGATGGGGCTTACGGCTTAGTGGTCTATTATTTTATGAAACTTTCATTGCCGGGGACGAAACTTTCATAGCCCTCTCAGATTCTGACAGACAGGGCGATTTTCAAAATTTGCCAGTTTTGACGCTCCCCTGTATCTCCATTATCAATGGGGCATTAAACAGTTTCTTATGTAGAATCTAGTGGAGTAGTTAGTTTTTTTCTAGACAGTTTTGATTTTGAGTTATGACCCAATTTTCTGTTTTTTTAAATGGGACACTAGGGTGGTCCACGGCCTTATGACGATTTTTATTTTTATTCTCTGTTGGCCTCTACAAGCTTAATTTTGTTCCTTACACCAAAAGAAGTATGTATATTAAAACCTGGCTCGTTTCAACGACATTTAGTGGTCGCTATGAGTTGCAGAATTTTCATACCACGATTAGTTTTTTTTTTGTTTATTTGTTATACATTCTTCAAAAATTAGTGATATTAAGAACTAATAACAATTAATAATTAAATTGAAGTCCTAGACATAACTATCGCTTGCACCAATAACTGTTTTCCTACTTTTGTACACTATTAAGGGAATATTATTCCTTAATAATAGCGTAAAACATTTTTTCATTTCAGAAATATGACTACTACTACTAAGCGTAAATCTACACGAACGTCTGGAGGGTGACTAATTGGAAAACATACAGAAACTCTTTCCCATGCGATGCTTCCCTCGAAAGAAGATGTGCTTAAAAGATACCATTTTCATCATATAGAAGAAAAGGAGATCATTAAAAAAAGTATTCGAGAGGTAGCAACAGCAGTGTTGGTTATTTGGGAGAAAGCAAGAATTCCCACTCAAAGAATTGATTCTGTTGACGGGAAACTTAGCAAACTCGTGGACGAATGTGTCCTTCAAAGCTAATTTTCGGTCACCTGGCACCTTACATGAAGCTCGTTGGCTGGCAAAGGCGATTTATTACCTAAAACTATATATGTTTAAGAACCAGTTCATACTTACTGCAGCAGAAAAAAAAGGCGTTACTGAAATAAGTTTATTTGTGAGTCTTATATACGGTCGCTATTGGAATGAAGCCCCATAGCCAAAAGAGCCTCTCTAAATCATGTTAATCTTCTTGAACGTATCAATAACTATCCTAATGTAAAGATTCGCATGGCTGCATTACAAGCATTTCGTCGTCATCTTTGGTATTTTTTCGAATATCCTATTGGATTAGCTTTCTTTGATTCGCGAGTAACAGATGAGTGTAAAAAAAAATGGTTAAAAATATTTTGCTACCAGCAAAAGCAAGGGCGTTGAAAAGATACAGAGTGAAAGGAGGATGAAACTGATATTGAAATGGATAAAAAGTTCGTGAATTAAAAGTCGTAAATGACTGTGCAGAGAAAGGAATTGCGTTAATTACAAAATTTAACTTCAATATTACAAAGAATGAAGAGCAGAAACAATATATTATGCTTCGCGTAGTCGATCTGCATAGAAAGAAATTTCCCTTTGCTTCCAAGGTCAATATCATGAAGATGACTATGGGCAAGTAGAATCTTTATATATTAACCTTCAACAATTTATTATAATTAGTTTTACTTTTTTATATTCTTCTCAATATAAAGTCTTGTAAAAATTATATGTGTCTAATTTTAACCTTTGCCCCTACAAACCATTAACCTTAGCGACCCCTAAATATCACCCTAGTAGGCTCAAATTTTACACAGGTGTTAGTTGGTACATTTGGAATAAAACCAACCTTGTGGAGAGCCTTTATTTTATACTTTAAAAAAATGAACCACACTATGGGACACCCTATATATTATTTTTCTGTTTTATCCCTCTTCTTAAGAGCTTTTCAAAAATATATAATAGTCCATATTTATTTTTTTTTAAAGGGATAATTTTAACATTGTTGTAAAATTAATCATTTTTCGTATGGAATAATACGCAAATAAAAAACAAGACTAACAACATTACATATATTTATTATACAACTCTATATTAATACGTAACTTTAAGCCAACAATAAAACAAATCTATTTGTACATTAAATTAGAAAAATTGCTCGAATTGGGCTCCGTTGTGTTCTAAACCCTTACGACGCACCGTTTCGATTCTTCGCAATGCATTTAATAAAATAATTGACCTTCTCTGTAAAAGCCTAAAGGTTTGATGGGTAGCTTCTCGAAGTTGATCAATTTTGTGGTACTGTCTCTTATATAACTGATTTTCTATATATCCCATAAAAAAGATCCAACACAGAAAGATCAGGTGGTCTTGGAGGCAACCTGACAGGTCCATCGGTACCAATCCATGACTCGTGACTCGGAGCGCTATCTCTAGCCTCTAATATTTCCGTTAGTGCATCTCGTATTATATCTAGGTGTCTATTTCCGGTTAAAATACTTAATTTTAGTTCCAAAAGTAAAGCATCACAAGTTCAATCCAAACCGACCTTGATGTTCCCCTGGAAATATTACGTGTTGGTTCTCTTGGGACCAGTACCTAGAATTGCTTCGGTTTGAGATACCAGAACTCGTAAAATGAGCCTCGTCGGACCATAACGCCCTTCTTTCAAAATTTGCGTTTTCCTGCAACATTTGTAGGTACCAGTTGCAAAAAACTATCCTACGTTCTGGGTCACCGGAATGTAAATGTTGAACGAGATGGTGTTTGTACGGTTTAAATTTATATTTTTTTAGTATTAACTGCGTTCTTGATTTATTAATCCCAACTTCATCATACACTTTTCTGCATGATATGGATAGTTGTCCCGTGATCGAGGCCAAAACATTTATTTCTTCCTCTTTTCTGTTTTCCTTGTTGTAAAAATTGGGCCTTGGTTTTTTAAAAGATCCGGTCTCAATGAGATTGGCTTGGATTTTTTTAAATATTCTTTTATCAGGTTGTTGTTTTTCTACATATCTACGAAAAATTTAAAATATGTAACAAAAAGATAATAATAGATAACAATATCGATTAAAATTTTTATTTTTAATATGAATATTAATGGTACCTAACAAATGATTTTAAAACTTACCTATTGAAATACAGCTCTGAAGCTGCGTTCGCGTCTTCATTAGCTTTGATAAAACAAACATACATATCGTGTTTTTCATAATTTTAATATTTATTATTTTGTGCCATGTTGAACAACTTTTCACAGAAATAAAAAATAAACTCACAAAATCACACAAATACCAGCAATATTTGATAACAATTCGTAATGGCACATGCACTGAATTTGGAATTCTATCATGACTATCCGTGATTGACCATGGCATAGCCTTCTATACGAAAAATGATTAATTTTACAAAAAATGTTAAAATTATCCTTTTTTAAAACAAATAAATATGGACTATTATATGTATATTGTCGAAAAGCTCTTAAGAGGGATAAGGCAAAGACATAATATATAGGGTGTCCCACTTAAAAAACCACAAGTTTGGATCATGACTCAAAAACAAAACTTTTCAACTACGCCACAAGAAAAACTCTGTAATAACCTATTTTTACCTTATTGATAAGTTATCAAATAATCAAGATACAGGAGAGCGTCAAAAGTGACAAATTACTTGAAAATTGCTCTGTATGTCAGAAACTGAGAAGGCTATGAAAATTTTGTTTGCGGCAATGAAAGTTTCATAAAATAATAGAACAGTAAGTCGCAAACTTCATCTTTTTATCTTTTATAATAAGGGAGTTGGAATATGAACACGAGAACTGGACACCCTGACGTGTACATGACGCGTTTGTACACTACACACCGTCTAGCACTGTTCGAAACCTAGTATCAGCATATGCCAATATGACGGGAGTTAGTAAATCAACAATCTATAGGCTTCTTATGGCCATTTTCACCAACTTATTTAGGGAATTCCTAACGCTAAGAATAGAATAACTTAGGGTAAAATGTCATATTGGCTTCCACCAACACTTACTTCTTGTCTAACGTAAACTAGGGCTCCCTAAGTTTAGGAGGTCAAGTTTGGTCGCCCAAACCGTTACCTATGTAAGACATCGATTACTACGCACGCGCGAGAAAATGTAAACAAACATCGTTCCGTGAATTGTGCTTTTTCTCTTTATTTGTAAAATTAGTTCTTAAATGATATTAAGGTAAAGTAATAAAAAAAATGGAAATCTATGATGATGATTTGGAAGTTCTGGATATAGTGGAAAATGGATTTCATCCTGCATTACCAATTCAATTGAGATCTCTTAAAATCAAAAACAGATTGTGAATGACAAAAAGGTTATTAGGTATACCTACTACAGTTATACATGTTTAAAAGGAACATATTTTAAAAATTGTGTTGGGGTTTTCAGCATATCAGACAAAGGGAGAATATTCAGAAAAAAGTCAACCTCCAACGCCGAAAACCCCAACACAATTTTTAAAACCATTGCAGATGAAACCCCCTTCTAGTATTTATAATATTTTCATTTTTCTGATAGCATAAGGGAAGGGATGATAAAAAGAAGTATCAGCAAATGGAAAACATTCATAGGCATTATTAAAGTAATAAAAAATAATTTTAAATATTTGCAATGCACAACACTTACCTTCAACCAAAATAATCAACACAAAGTCCCGGTCTTAAATAATTTAATATTTAAAAAATATTCGGTAACATGTTTCGCCTTTAAGGCATCATCAGACCTAAGCAGATGTCAATTAACACGCATATAAGTGAGCGAATCTTACTAGTAAACCTACCTGATACATCAAAATATGTCAAAATATAAAAAATTTAAAAAAATGATAAACGTTACAATCACATCATTACAAAACAGTCAGAACTTAAACTAAAAATTGTATATAAACAAATGGGTACAACAACAAACTAAAAGTGTAAGGTTCGTTAAATAAGTACTAGGCATAGTAAGCGGGGAAGATGCAGTCTGCCAGAGAATAAACTCAGCCCAAAATATAATAGCCATTAACACAAAGTACGAGCGCACCTGAGTACCAGCATCAAAGACGTCAATGTTATTATCAGTCGATAAAATTGAAAAAATTGGCGGAGAAAATTTATAAGGTTAAATGTTGGTTACTAGCAGTCCGCTGTTAGTAATTTAAGTTGTTAAAAATAAAATAAGGCTCGAAATTAAAGACCTCATTAACGCAGGTAAGGACGGGGCTCTTTTTAGCTTTCGTTATTTCTAGTTTTTCTAATAGATCTAGTTTTATACTCTTCTGACATTCATGCAAAACATTAACATTTTCAGATGGCGAGAACTGGTGTTTTGATTCAAGTAGATGGTTCGCAAAAGCAGACTTAGTGTTGCTTATATCAGTATTCTGGTATTTATTAAATAAGCTAAGATGTTCATGAACTCTGCTGGCGATTCTCCTGCCCGATTGGCCGACATACACCGCCGGACAATCTCCGCAATGTAGCGAATAAACTCCTGTTTTTGAAAGGGGGTCCACTTTATCTTTAGTGTTGATTAAATGCCGCTTAAGAGTGTCTCAGGTCCTGAAAGCTACTGCGATATGAGGTTTAAAAAATTTTGCTAGTTGTGAGGAAATGTTACCGAAATAAGTTAAAGCTCTATAATTTTTGTGATCCCGTGTATTAGCACTTATGATATTACAGGTTAGTTATATTTGTTTACAAACTTATAATAAAGTTTATTGATTAATGTCAAAGGATATCCATTATTTCTGGCCATGAGTTTTATTATATTGAAGTCTTTAGTGAAAGCATTTCTAGACAAAGGTAACTTGAACAGTCTGTAGAAAAGAGAATTGAAGATGGCAAACTTGTGAGAAAAGGGAGAATTTGAATTGAACTGAATAATGTTATGTGTAAATGAAGGTTTTCTATAGACTTCAAAGTTAATTTTATTGTTATTTCTTGTCAGGAGTAAATCTAGGAATGGTAATTGTCCATTATATTCGATCTCAAGTGCAAATTCAATATTCTGATGTAAATCATTAATAAAACTGGGGAAATCTGAGTCACTGCCATTCCAAACTATACATATATCATCAACATATCTTTTATATGCAAGCAGAAACCTAGAGAATCTGCTGTTCACGATTTTGTTCTCTAATTCGCTCATAAATACCTCGCTCAAAAATGGAGAAAGACAAGAACCCATTGCCAATCCTGACTGTTGCTTAAACATTCTCTGATTAAATTGAAAGAAGTTTTGTTCCAGAACTGTAGATAATAACAAGATTAGGTCTGAAATTAATAAGTTGGGTAAACCCTCCCTTTTTAGCAATCTATCAACTAAATTGATGCATTCAGCTGGGGGAATGCTAGGAAATAAATTCTTCACATCAAAGTGATATCAATATAGCATCTGATGGAAGTTCTATATTTTTTAAATAATTCGAGAACTCAAGGAAGTTTTTAGTTGAATAGACGCTTTCAAAATTTGTGGCCTTCTGAGAATGTCATTAAGCCAAGAAGAAATTTTGTAGCATGGAAAGTCAACACTTACCTTGTCATTATTATTTAGCCTTTTTTCTTTAACATGTTTCACAATTTTAATAGTATCATAATCAAATGCACTGCATATTTCGTCAACGGACTTTTCATTTACTATGAATAGTAAAAGATCATCTGTTGGTTTTTTCACTAAAATGGCTTCGGGACCTCCAGCAGTTATATACAATTGTCTTTTAATCTCTTCGGCCCTTTTCCTGGCATCTTCTTTTAACTTATCAGATAATTTCTTAAGAGATTCTACAGTCCGACCATATAGACTTGGAAATAAAGTGTTAAAATCTTCACAGATTTTTTCCCAAGCATCTTTTTTTCCCCCTTACCGAAACACCATCCGTCTTCTTGTTTTCAATTTGTGTGTATTTCTGTAATATTGTCAACAGAAGTTCCTCTTCTTTAAATGTAAAATTGGGAGAACGTTTTACCTTCTTCTCTTCCACATTACTCAAAATCTAGGTTTTCGGCGTAGACAGAAAAGTATAGTTATTTTCTGAAACATTTTAACAACGACTTTTTAGGTTAGGAAATTCAATTTTATAATTTGTATTTCAATATGGAGATCCCACCATTACATACATATTTTAATGCTATAAGAGAAGATGAGAATTTACCCAACCTAGCAAGTAAAGAATTGTGGCAAATTTTACATTAATTCAATTTTTCTTGCGAAAAACACAACCAAAAATCAATCTTACTGGATAGACAAGATATTATTTTTTTAGAGACGGCAGTATCTAAGATATCAATAGATATAGGAGTGAAAAAAAGAACATATTTTATTTAGACAAAACCTGGCTCAACAAAGGACATTTGGTGCACAAAATATGTCAGGATAAAAAATATTCCAAGCTCTCGCCAAGCATTTATAGAACTATGTGGAGGTAGACTGAAGTCGTTTTATTTGATTTATAGAAGGTTTGTCTACTGGTTTAAAAATACCTGCAGGTAAAGGTAGCAGAGAGATAATAAATTTGAAAACGGTAGTTGCTTAAATTTGAGTCAAAATGAACTACAGTTTATTATAAGGAAATGACTGCTGACGTCTTCGAAACGTATTTTGAGCAACTGTTTTAATTCTCGAAAACTCTGTCATACCCTGCTACAGGGTCACCATTTAAAAACGAAACAAAGCCAATTCTGGGCACCCCAGGTTTTAAAAAAACCGCTCGGACCCGTCGATTATTGATTATCGGGGAAACATTTTTTTGGCATTTTCGCGCCCTGAAGGCCAAACCCCTAGCGGGGACAACTGCCCCCAATATTTTAAATGGAATGGGGAGTCGAGTGATACCTTGTTTTAAAGGTACTTTTATGTAGAGTATAATCCCAGAGTTTAACATCGTTACTATCTACCTAGCCTGTACAGTGGCTCACCAAAAGTACTTTTTTTATTACAAGAAATGACAACGATAAATAGCATTTGCTGGTGTGAAACATTGCTTTCTTGGCAAATCTAGTTCTATTCCTGTGGCCTTCAATTATTGTTGCAGATCATATCTTTCGGTCGCGGTAAAGTAGTAGGGTTTTGTTAAATTCATTACAGCATAAAAGTGATAATGGTTTACTCTATTCCTAAAAGGGTGCAAACTATTTCATTATCTCTTGCGAACAATGAATGTGCTAGCCCAACTGTTCAGTAATCAACATCAAAATCGACCATCGAAAGAACATTTTGGAATTGGTGCAAAAAATTCGGGAGACGGAGTCAGTAGCTAAGAAAAAACGTGAAGTAGAAAATTCAGCAGTAAATGAAGCTACAGAGGTGGCGATTTTAGGGCATGTTGTTCAAGTTCCCACATTGAGTACAAGAAAGCTGGCGACAGCATCTGGTGTTAAAAGAAGTAGCATTCAAACGATATTAAAAAAACACAAGTTTCATCCTTACAAAATACATCTGGTACAAGAACTTAACGAAACCGATTTTGATAGGCGATTGCAATTTTGTGAAATTATGAGTGAGCGGGCAATAAATGATCAGAACTTTCTTTTCAACCAATGTTTCTCTGACGATTGCTCTTTTTTCCTAAACGGTACGGTGAATCGTCACAACTGTTGTTATTGGTCTTTTTTTTACCTGGCAAAATGTGGCGAAATGTGTCTGGAGTTATTACAAAACGACATTTATCCAGCGTTAGTAGAAATGATTGAGAATGACGATCAGTACATGGAAAACCACTTAATATTCCAGCAAGACGGTGCGCCACCTCACTTTACACTCACTGTTCGTCACTACTTGGACCAAACGTTTCTAGGACAATGGATTGGAAGGAAAGGAAGTATTGAGTGGCCCCCACGTTATCCGGATCTAAGCCGGTTAGATTTTTTTATGGGGCCACTTAAAAACTGAAATTTTTGGCACCCTTTGGAACACCTACAACAACGGGTAATTGATGAATGTAGTCAAATCACCTTACAGATGCTTCAAAATGTACGAAAGCGTTGTGAACAATATCTCTACTATTGCATGGAGGCCCAGGGGCAGCATTTCCAGTAAGAATTTTTTTTGTAATAAAAAAGGTAAAAACCACCTATTTTGTACTTTTGGTGAGCCACTGTACAGGCTAGGTAGATATTAGCGGTGTTAAACTGTGGGGTCATACTGTACAGGGTCTTCCAACGAGGACTGAACAGGGGCTCATTTTTGAGCTTCCTTGTATTTAAAGAAAAATCCAAAATAGCCAATCGATGTACTTTTTCCTGCAGAATTCAAAAATGAAACCAAAAATTTATTTGAACCGGAAACAAAAGAGTTACGCTATGGATAAGGTGTTTTTTAAATGGAACAGAGCTTTTTTTATACGATTTTTGGAACAAGTGATTTTTTTTTTGTCCGTTCTGATTAAAATACTTAATACTGTGACAGCTATTTTTATTAAATTTTAGTGTTTTATCCAGTATAATTTAACTTTAACCTGTTTGAAACATACACTAGGTAATAAAGGTATAATCACCTTTAAATCCTTCAAAGTCAAAAAATTTGACAAATTTACTATTACTTTGGGGCCATTTAAAGAACTTGGTATACAAGCAGCGAAACCACGATATTGAAGAGATCATGCAGAAAATTGTGAATGAAATAAATCGCCTTAACCAGGAAAATCACAGTATAACAGCAAGTTTGGAAACGCTACAAAGAGGTTATCGCACATGTTTCGAGAACAACGGAGGTCACATTGAACAATTAAATTATTAATGTTTTTTTTTTAATTAGTATAGAGTTGGATTTCTTTTTCTGTCTTGTAATGTTTTATTTTCCTCAAATAGGTTCTTTATCCTTAGAATAGTATTGACGGATATATTTCTGTGAAAATTTGCAATAAATCTTCTCCTTGCTTCTCTTGCATTTTCTTAGCATTTGTAGAACAAGATAACAATCTGCAATCTCTCATCTAATGAATATTTCATTTCGGCAATATTATAGTAAATTTGTCAGATTTTTTGACTTTGAAGGATTCAAAGGTGATTATACCTTTATTACCTAGTGTATGTTTCAAACAGGTTAAAGTTAAATTATACTGGATAAAACATTAAAATTTATTAAAAATAGCTGTCACAATATTAAATATTTTAATCAGAACGGACAAAAAAAAATCACTCGTTCCAAAAATCGTATAAAAAAAGCTATGTTCCATTTAAAAAACACCTTATCCATAGCGTAACTCTTTTGTTTCTGGTTCAAATACATTTTTGGTTTCATTTTTGAATTCTGCAGGAAAAAGTACATCGATTGGCTATTTTGGATTTTTCTTTAAATACAAGGAAGCTCAAAAATGAGCCCCCGTTCAGTCCTCGTTGGAAGACCCTGTACATAAAAATACGTTTAAAACAGAGTATAACTGAACCCCCCATTCCATTTAAAATTTTAGGGGTAGTTGTCGCCCCCGCTAGAGGTTTGACTTTATGTTTCCGCCTATAATTAAAAATCGACGAGTCCGACCGTTTTTGTTTTAAACCTGGGGTGCCCAAAATTGGTGGCTTTGTTTCGTTTTCAAATGACCACCCTGAATAACGCCATCTATCATTAGATAAACTACCTACGATTTCTTGGAAAAAAAGGGATATTATTATAAAGATCATAAATTAGCTGTCTTAAAGAAATATACCATTTGAGGACAACATGTTAAAAGAAGAGCTGTTAAAAATAGTGAGAGAAAATAAGCCAAGTTTTAAAAAATGTGCAATCGACGAAATTAATAAAAAGTGTGATAAATTGGAATAGATATTAATGTTTATAAAAAAAATCTACTATGTACAATACAACAACTTAATTTTTAAATTTTAGTCATCATGATCCGAGTAGTCAGATGAACTATCGTCATTGGGATCCAGAGAAATAGTCAGGGACTCTACAATGTTTTCTAGCATGTTATCAGCTTTCCACATTCTTTCTTCTATTTCAATCACATGTTTGATGCACTCTTATATAAGTAAGTTAAAGGCAAATCCTGAAGGCGCCACCTTAGTTTTATTTTACTTAAAAGTCTTTAAAGGTTCTAGTGTTTGGCCTCAGAAAAAAAACAAACGAGGAAAGAAAAACACTTATGTCACCATCGGTATACACTAGCTTCTTATAAGCTCTCATTCACTCAAGTCCTCAAAGTCACTCTATTTAAAATAGAAGCCAAATTTTCGCATAGGCCAATAATACATATACTTATTCTTAAAGTGGTGTTAAGCCCTTGATTACTTGGTTTTATAAAAGCAAGCTCCTCTTACTTTGGTGAACAATAGATACTTAAAGTTAAAAGATAAATAAGTGAAATGAAATATTAAAGTTATAATAGTACTAGGTTTGACAATAAAATTTCTGAAGGTTTAAATTTATAAAGTTATCGATAAAATAAAGCAAAAAGTCAAACCCTGTTTGACAGGGTCTTGCACAAGACGGCAACTGTCAGATCTACACTGTAAAAGAAAAATGGCTGTTCAGTCTGATCTGGGAGCCACATAGACCTACATCCAGGACATTGCTTCACACTAGGAATTTCCGCAAGGTCTGTGCAAAAACCTCTCACAACTAACTAAATTTACCATGAAATCTGTGTTAAAGTATAATACAATATCTTACGAGTACCTTGTTAATATTAGGTATCTAAACCTATTAACGCCATCTACTGGTAGTACGGATAAGGTTAGTTCAGTATGTCTTGTTGCCTGACCACTTGTAATACTTACCGTTCTTTCTGTCAATAGTGTTCTATGAATAAAAATAGTCGTTGTCATGATTATAAAACTGAACCGTGTGTTGTTTATTTTCCTCGAATTATCCACTGATATTTCAACAGGTTATGGGCCCAGGGCGAAAAAATAACGAAGTAACGCGAGTTTGTTCAGTTTTCGTGCAGAAAACGGCTAGTTTTGGTCGAAAAACAGTATAGTTGTGTTTTGTGTTGGAAAAGCGTCGCGCCGGGTCTGGTTTGCAGTGTCGCATTTTTTTCAAGATGGCAGCAAACAACTATTTGTCGTCAATTTCGAAACTTCATGGCCGCGAAAACTACGAAGAATGGTGCTTCGCGATGGAAAATTTCCTAGTTTTAGAAGGGCTAAGTGATTGCATAGCTGGAACTGAGACCGATTCCGTGCTAGTCGCTAAGTGCAAAGCTAAGATTGTTTTGTCGATTGATCCTTCTTTATACGTCCATGTTAAAGAGGCGACCACAGCAAAAGATGTGTGGAACAAGCTAAAGGATCTATATGAAAACAAGGGATTTACGAGGAAGATTGGACTCCTTCGTGGTTTAATTTCGTTGCGATTGGAAAACTGTGGCTCCATGGAAGAATACGTAAACCAAGTAATTGAAACGTCCCAAAAACTTGGTCGTACGGGGCTCAAGTTGGATTCCGAGCTGGTAGGCAGTTTAATGTTGGCAGGGTTGCCTGAACATTTCGCTCCGATGGTGATGGCGCTAGAGCATAGCGGGATGGATATTACCGTCGATGCCATTAAGACAAAGTTGCTTGATATGCAGCCAGATGGCAGCAGATTCGCTACCTCGTCAGCTGGTGCATTTATAGGGGGTGCTGGGACAGTGGCTGGGACTCACAAACGTCAACAAAATGTAAATAAAAAGATTGTGAAAAAACGGGATTTAAGTGAAGTAATCTGCTACCGGTGTAAAAAAGCGGGACATTACATGTCAAAGTGCCCACAAGTTGCTCAAAAAACGAACAAGGACAGTCAAAATCAGTTTAAAAGTGCGTTCAATGTTGTGTTTTTGAGTGCCCAATATAACAACAAGGAATGGTACTTAGATTCAGGTGCCAGTGTACACCTTACGTGTAGGCAAGATTGGCTCGAAAATACGAGAGCTGCATTACTGAAAGAAATTGTTGTGGCTAACAGTACGAAGCTGCCGGTGCACAGCTGTGGTGATGTAAATATTTACACAAACGTGTGCAGTAATACTGTTGAAATTAAGGTAAAAGATGTTCAGTATGTACCTGGATTAACGACAAACTTAATTTCAGTCAGCCAGTTAATAGCAAGGGGCAATCGTGTTGTTTTTGGGCAGGACTGTTGCAGGATTTTCAACAGTAGGAATGTTCCTGTGGCTAAAGCATTTTTAAGTAATGGGGTTTACAAACTGGACACTATATGCCCAGAAAATGGTTTTGCTGGACAGGTCACCAGTGGTGAAGTTTGGCATAGGAGGCTCGGGCACATAAATTCAAGTTTTTTAAACAAGATGAAGGACGGTCTAGTTGATGGCATTGATTATCCTGGTCGAGTGGAGATTGACAGGCAGAACTGTGTGGTGTGCTGCGAGGGTAAGCAGTCCAGACAACCTTTTAGCCATAAAGGTACCAGAGCTACAGGGGCGCTAGATATCATTCACAGTGATTTGGCGGGGCCGATGGAGACACCATCTATTGGAGGCTCAAGGTACTTCTTGACCATGCAGGATGATTATACTCGTATGTCCTTTGTGTATTTCCTTAAGACGAAGGATGAAACCTTCGAGAAGTTTAAAGAGTTTCAGTGCCTAGTTGAGAAGCAGCTGGACCGGAAGGTGAAGGTGTTGCGTACTGACAATGGTGGCGAGTACATTGGTGGTGAATTCCAGAGGTATCTGAAGAGGCAGGGAATAGTACACCAAACCACAAACCCATACACACCCCAGCAGAATGGACTCTCTGAACGACTTAACAGGACATTGGTCGAGAAGGCTAGGTGTCTTTTATACGAGGCAGATCTTGAGAAGAATTTTTGGGCAGAGGCTGTTAACACAGCCTGCTATCTCAGAAACAGGTCTTTGGTAAGTAACTTACCTAAAACGCCATATGAAATGTTTTACAGCAAGAAACCCAACCTGAGTCATGTCAGAGTGTTTGGCAGTACAGCCATGACACACATTCCCAAAGAAAAAAGGGCGAAGTGGGACAGAAAAGCAGAAAAGCTGGTACTGGTGGGATTTTCTGATACCACGAAGGGCTATAGATTGTACAACCCTACCACAAAGAAAATATGTACAAGCCGAGATGTCCATATCATGGAAAAGAATTTGAATGGTGCTCGTATCCAGATCCAGGAGGAGGTAAGAGAGTCAGATTTAAATAATGGGCTTGATAATGGGGTAGTAGATAGCAGCTCTGACACCAGCACTACATTTGAAACACCTGTGCTGTCTGAGTGGGAGACTGAAGGTGAGGTATGCGACGAGAGTGATCCAAGCTACACTCCAGATAGGGATGTTCCTGCTGCAGAGGAGGCTATTCGGAAGTCTGAAAGGCGCAGAAAGGCAAGGACATGGGATGACTTCGTCAGCTACTTTACAGGGAAGCCAGAGGGTTCAGTCCCAGTGGGAGATCCAGTGACAGTCCAGGAGGCTCTTTCGAGTCCTAACCGCAGCCAGTGGTTACGAGCTATGACCAGTGAGATGGACAGCTTTAGTGAGAATTGTGCGTGGGACATTGTAGACTTACCGGAGAGACATACGCCAGTGAAGTGTAAGTGGGTCTTTAAAACTAAGTATAGTAATGATAATGATAATGTCACTTATAGGGCTAGATTAGTTGCCAAGGGATTTAGTCAAAAACAGGGCATAGATTTCGATGAAACCTTCTCCCCGGTTGTTAAACATTCAACTTTAAGGTTGTTACTGGCACTGTCTGTGCAATTTCAGTTTGAAATAATCCATTTGGATGTTGTCACAGCCTTTTTAAATGGCAAACTGGAAGAAGAGGTTTTCATGGAAATACCAGAGTGTTTTGATAGTAAAATCAGTACAAATCAAAACAGTGTGTTAAAATTAAATCGTGCTATTTATGGTCTAAAACAATCTGCTCGTGTATGGTATAAAGAAGTTGAACTAGTACTTATAAGTTTGGAGTATAAAAAATGTGATAATGAGCCATGTTTATTTATAAAACGTATAAGTAATTTCATTACAATCATTGCAGTATATGTTGATGATTTTTTTCTTTTTTCTAACTGTAAAGATGAAATCGATTTTGTCAAGGGTCATTTATCTAAAAAATTTAAAATTAAGGATTTAGGCCAGGTTGAACAATGTTTAGGCATGAGGGTTAGAATAAATGATGACAAAAGTGAAATCTTATTAGACCAAAAACAGTATATAAATCAGGTTCTAGATAGGTTTAATATGGGCGATTGTAAATCAGTAAGTACACCCATGGAAAAGGGACTTTGCTTTGATAAGCCAGATCCTAGTGTTTGTCAAAAGGAACTGCCTTATCAACAGCTCTTGGGTAGTCTTATGTATATCTCTGTATTAACAAGGCCAGACATTACATTTGCCGTTAATTTTTTGAGTCAGTTTAATAATTGCTATACTGAACAACATTGGAAGTGTGCTAAGAGGATACTTAGGTATTTACAGGGGACCAAGGGATATTGTTTAGCTTATAAAAGAGATAGCAATTATGACTTAAGGGGATATGTTGATGCCGATTTTGCAAGTAACGAAATAGATAGGCGGTCATATACAGGGTTTGTGTTTATGTTGTCTGGTGGGGCTATTTCATGGGAGTGTAACAAGCAAAAAACAGTGGCATTGAGTAGTACTGAAGCCGAGTATATGGCTATTACAGAAGCTTCTAAAGAAGCTGTATTTTTTAGGAATTTGTTGTCTGAAATTCTCGATAAGTTTTTGTGCATAAGTGTATTTAATGATAATCAAAGTGCGCAAAAATTAGCTTTGAACCCTATATGTCACAAGCGTTCTAAACACATAGATGTTCGTTTCCATTTTGTCCGAGAGTTGATTGCAAATGGTTTTGTAGAGTTAAAGTACTTACCTACGGATGAAATGCTAGCAGATGTCTTAACAAAAGCATTATGTTCTGTAAAGCATGCTGGGTTTACAACAGAATTAGGCTTAGGTTTTGTTAGATGTTTACAGTGAACTTAGATTAAGTTGTGATTAATTGGTTTAGATGAGTGGGAGTGTTAATATTAGGTATCTAAACCTATTAACGCCATCTACTGGTAGTACGGATAAGGTTAGTTCAGTATGTCTTGTTGCCTGACCACTTGTAATACTTACCGTTCTTTCTGTCAATAGTGTTCTATGAATAAAAATAGTCGTTGTCATGATTATAAAACTGAACCGTGTGTTGTTTATTTTCCTCGAATTATCCACTGATATTTCAACATACCTGTGGTTACTCAATAAGCATGCAAGCCACTTGGCCATAGATAAGTTAAAACGTCAAAGTTACAAGTATTAAATTCAGAAGAAACAAATGGCCTTTAGCCGGGAAACAAAAATATTTACTTTACAATCATAACTTGTAACTATATTTACAACAAAAGTAGCTGTAACAGACTACCTAACGTTCTGAACTACTAGAGACTCTTGTGACGTCTTAACGCTATGTCGACATACGACATACGCTACACGTTTACATTGCACAAGCTCTGTACATAACATGGGCGCAAAACTTTATCAAAAGAC
This sequence comes from Polydrusus tereticollis, assembly GCA_963920685.1. NCBI lineage: Eukaryota > Metazoa > Arthropoda > Insecta > Coleoptera > Curculionidae > Polydrusus > Polydrusus tereticollis. Next base: position 48,996,379 of record OY987330.1, read on the forward strand.
TGTATATTAAACAATACGCAAATGCAGAATATTAAGATTTTAAGTTGACTACTTTTTAAAGAAAAATGAACACAGGGTAATGATACTTAGCTGCAACTTTACGTGCTACCCATGGTCTCTCAAACAACTAACGTGGATACTGCTACACAGCTAGTCTCCAAGAATTCAAATGGTACATGGCAACTGGCACGTCCCGCGTCCAGGCATTTCCAACAAAAGTAAACTAGTACTCCAGTTTGTACTCGGACTTTTAGACCCTACCAAAAAAAAACCTTTAAATCGAATTTTAGATATACAACATGAAAGAAAAATCTTTCATAACGACCATCGAGGGTAATTCAGATACTAAAGTTTAAACCTACCTCAAATAACTAACGAGGGTTCCAATTTACCAAATGGCGTCTATGACCGCTGTTGGAGTTCATTAAAGCATTTTATCTACGACTATTTAATAATAGAAGCATAATGTGTTTGTTAGTACATAATATAATGTGGTTCATATTACCATAGTTACTCATATTCCACAGCCGTGGAATATGAGATTTCATATTCCACGGTCCCAACAAAACAAAGTTACCTGAATTACGATAAAAACGCACCAGATCTAGTTTAAGCAGGCGTGAATGGTATTAATACCATAGCAACCGATTGACAAGTAAACGAATCATTTTTTTCCTCAGTCATTTAAGTTTCGCTGTGACATTTTGTTGTTGAATCCAAAGTACCCCTCCAGAAATTCGGGCTGCAATTGTATTTTGTTTAATTATGGTTAACATCGTTGAATTGTATTTTTTAGTTAAGAAATACCATTAATAATAATCCTATTGTAATAAAATGTGTTGCTCTGAATCCATTTTCTAACTTCTTGAATACTGAATAGTCGTAGATAAAGTATAGTATTTGACTCGCGTATAATGGCTATATTACACTCGAATCCTTAAAACACTCGCCTTCGGCTCGTGTTTTAAAATCTCGTGTGATATAGCCATCATTATACGCTCGTTAAATAATGTACTATTAAATCGGCATTCCGCCCAAAGGAATAGGCAAACTACACAGTCATACCCTTTTTAAAACAACTGCACGGCCCAAAAAAACTAAACTTGGGGAGCTATTTTTACAAACGTGCTTTAAGGAAAAATTAACCAGACGTGGCCGTGAAAATGCACAGAAACTGTCAGTCTGACACTGACTTATTATCGATTGTCTTAAAAACAGCTGATTAACAACATTCGAGACATTTAACCTACATCTCAAATAGAAGAAGTTATTTCTATTGCTAACTTGAAAAGTTTATCAATTCCCACATAGCAAAAAGATATCCTGTGGATATATGAAATATATTCTCCTTCGGATATGGATATTGAGTGGCACATCCTCCGCAGATTTATAGAACATACATATATATACTACGTATATTCATACGACATGCGTTTGGCCACAAGTCGGACATGCTGATAAAATGCGTTTCCGGACATTTAGCATATCCTCCGCACATTCACAGAAGATTCGTATGTGTATACCAATGATATGCACAGTATATTCGTTTTGCCCAAAATAGGGATGACCCGATTTTTAAATTTTACTTTTAAATTTCTGGTATTTAGACCAAGAATGAAAATGCAGATAAAACAAAAAAAAAAAAATAAAAGTAGAAATCTATGAGCCGGACTCGAACCGAAGACACTCGGTTGTAGGGTTAGTAGTAAATCTACTTTTCATTCTTCATCCGAATGCCACAAATTCGCGTATCTAAAATTAAATGATTATTTTACAGCTTTCTGCTTGTAGGCAGGTATGATGCCCATTCTTGCTTGGAATTTTCATCGAAAAGATTGTAAATGTAAATAGGCTATATACAATTCCAATGCAAACATCATTCAGTAGAGCCTTTGGTAAGCTGGCAAATAATAATTTTTCGTGTCAAGGATTTTATTGCGGCTAACTACCCCTACTAAATTTAAGAATCCAGAATATTTTGCCGACATGGCCACTATGGCCGCCGTATCTCGAAATGTTGGGTCAATCGACGTTTCTAATACTTAATATTGAATTTTTGTTTGTTTAAATCAAATAAAATAAACATATTAAAAACAGGCTTTATATTAGAGCACAATCAAACTCTTAGAAAACAATTACAGACATAATTATTAGTTTTTTAAATTAGGGAGTTACTGCTTTATAACGTCAGTTTCGTTTTTCCTGAAAAGAAAAACATACTTAAATGAATGGTTGAGAAAATATTTACGTTAAAAAAATGTAGAGTAATGTCTGAGCACTTTAAAAACAGGTTTCTATTATATTATGTTCTTGCAGTTTTTAAAAAATGAGTAAGGAATTCTTACTTCTCAAGGTTGTTTTTCTTTTTATTGTTAAGCATTTCCTTCGCTTTGACAAGCCATTTTTGAATGTGTACTATGACTTCGTCCTCACATGCGTCCATTGTCCTGTTATTTTGACGCACAGCATCTAAAGAATTACATAACTTATTATTACAGTATCTTAACATTTCAGGAATTTGTTAATCTATATTTTTTAGCAAAATATAAATTATTTTAATAAAGAATACCGAAAATTTCTGGACGATTTTAAATAGGTACCTACCTCAAAACTTTTTTTTAATTGAATTGTTAGTAAACACCTTTAAACTAAGACATTTTCTGCTAATGAAATATCATCTGCTATTACACCTTCGGGTGAATGGCTCTAATACTTCTAATGACAGCAAATCATTATGTTTTTCGGGATATAAACCTACGAAATGACATCTTACTTTTGCTGTTTGAAGACATAATATTTAAGAGAGTAAAATTTCAGCTGTTGAAAGCAATATGATTAGGTACGTTATAAAATTATACTTGTATATATGTATATTGTTTTCTTATTGTTTACAAATTCACACACCAAAAACACTTTATTAAACAATGAACTTACTTACTGAACTGTAAGAAAATGAAAAACAAGCCACCAAAAAAACTTACACGACACGAGCAGAGAAAATGACAAAAACTGAGGTTATGTAATGTCATCCCATATGCATCCCATGCGCGAAGTGCGGGCGCAGGGCAGCCAAAAGTTGGAGATTTAAATACCAACCTGAGCAATCTCATTGCCCTAAAGAAATTTAGATATTATTTTAAAAATACTAAAGTAGGAAAATCTTTTTAATACTATTTTTAATTTCACTTTTTTGACTTGATTTTTATACAAATTTCTAGATATGACTTGGATATGCTATGGATATATCCAAACGAACATGATTTTAATCAATTTCTAAATATGACATGGATATGCTATGGATGTACCTAAACGAATGTGAGTTGTGGGCTGTCGATAGCATATTCTCAGGATGTGAATATACTTTTTTTGCTATGTGGGTTACCAATCAATTAGAACAATGACTTGAAAGCAAACCTATCTGCAAGTAGTATCAAACAAGGAACAGAGAAATCAATCCACTTGGCTATGTCTTGCAAGATACACAACATTCCTGGAATATAAACATCAACAAGGGTTTGAAACTAAACATAATGAAAATTTTGGCTGTTACAGATAAGCAGAAACCTTACCGCAGCCACATTCCAACGACCTTTCAATGACGTTTCCTTTAGAAATAGTTACATTGCGTGCACCTCTAAAAAAAGAAGTAGGCTCTTTAAGAATCATAAAAGATATTGCTAATATTGGAAATTTCACTTTAGCCTGAAACTTTATAGAAGTAACCACAGCTCTGTTGTTATTTTGAACAATTCCAGTTAGCATTGCATCTGCAGAGAGATATTTTTCAAAGTTGAAAATTGTTATAGCTTATCTCAGCAAAGCTTAAGTCTTTACTTTCCATAGAGGCAGAAGAAACCCTTATTATGGAGAAACAACTCGTTATTAAATTATTTGCTGAAGCAAAGGCTCGAAAAAAATCGTTTCTTTACTGATATCAACTTTAGTTTTTTAATCTCTAATCTTGTTCGTTCCTCTTAGTTTTTAGGAATAAGTTTTGTATACACTATCGGCAAAGTAAAACTTTGCAGGCCAATTTTAATGCAATAGAATAGTATGGTTATAAAATGGCTAAGATTAAAAAGAGAACGACAGCGATTTCCCCTATTCCCCTTCCAATACGACGAGAACAAACGAGAGTATTCCTTTCGCGCGGCCTCGGAACTGCTGGATTTTGCGACGTTGTCACGTAGACTTTTCGAACCTAAGTTTTTAATATTTTATTGGGGAAGACAACATAAATAATTTCATTTGTACTGGTTGATCGAAACCCTGCCCTTTGCTTTCGCGGGTGGCGGTACTATGCAAGACTTGTAAGGACTGGTGGGGGCGGCTACGGCAAGGCTCATATTCACAGAGTCTTTTGCATAGAAAGGAGTAAATTAATATTTAAAAAAAATGTATTCGCGTGAACAGAAAATTAATATAGTACAGGTATCCACATGAGAGGGCTGTAAATTTAGTTGACTTAAGAGCAAAAATATTCGACATTACTAATTCCATAACACCGGAGGTATTGTCGAATGTTAGGACGGAGTTTTATGATCGGCTCGGGTATTGCGAAGCCCAGCAAGGCAATGTCTTCGAGCATTTATTAAAATGACTTTTTTAGTTTTATACCATTTTAAGAATACTTATTGTTTAAAGTTATTTTTTTATTACAATTACCATTAATTTTATTTCTTTTTAAGAATGTTCATGAGTTTATTTTTTTTTAGAATAACAGGTTTTATTTTACTTTTATGCTTAAGGCCGATTAAAATTTAAACACCTTAAAATTACTGTTAGTTATATGTATTAATAGAACTACCAGTGATAAACATGACCGCAAAAAAACGACGTCGTAAAACATCGCACAAAATGCGATTGACAATCACTACTGCTCCAATATCTGGCTGATACGATACTGCCGTCGCCCGTCGCCCACCTACCGTGCCAGCTAGTATTCCCCTCTACCATAAAAGCGTATTGGTCGGTGGAAGGGGAATCGGCTAGAGCATGATTTTGTCTCTCTTTACTTCTCTCGAGCCTTTGCCTATACGGTTTTATCACACTGAAAACCTCCGCATGTAAGATAAATGCTTGCCAATAGTGTATATTTTATAGTACGGTTCCTATTTTTCTGTTTTCATCATGTTAATTTCTAACTTGAGCTGTTCTTTATTAGGAGGTTTTTGAAATATCACTACGTACAACCTCGCGTACAACATACGTAGGTATACATATAATTATGTATGTATGACTGCTTTTCTCCTGTGATTCAATATGTTACAGGTAGGTACAATAAGTACCTACATTTTTATGAATTCTTATCATTAAAACGTTTTGTTGCTTTTAGTTTATAAATGAAGAGTTATATTTCAAATAAATAAAATATTAAAAAAATCATGCTACTCGATGTTTTATTTATTTTCTATAAAGAATCAAAAATCTGTGAAAATTGTATAACAAGTATATACAGACAGAAATAATGCCTACATATTAACGAGAGTACTGCAATCACGAATAGCACTAGAAAGTTTGAAAAAATATATGTTTTATAGCAATTCAGGGGTTTTGTTGAGAAAGTATTAAATTCTTTTTCTGCATTTATTCTGATTTTATTTTGAATACTATTATAATAAATACATTGTTTTTCTTTAAGCGTAAGTATAGTAATAGGGGCTATTTTCGTACCAAAACTTATTTTCAAAATAGACACGATGTAAATATTGGCACGTGACGAGATTGGCGGGGCATAGCCAGGGTAGAAATATGTTTACGCTGCTGTTATTATTGTATTTTTATCTTTGTCGTTGGATTTACTTGTTTGTTTTGTAAGCAAAAATCTCCTCTTACACACTCGTAGTTTCTATAAAATATATTACAATATTTTGTAATATAAGTACCTATCATAATACAATAGTAGTTACAAAATTAATACAAAATACCCCAATATTTTTACTTTCATTTCACACTTATTGCGAAGTAGTATATTAATGTACAACAAGTTTTGAAAATTACTCTTTTCACACAAGTGTATAGTGCTGCGCTACCCCCTTCATAATAATTTACTTTTTGGCCTAATTCTTTAAGCGGCAGCTTCAATGGTTGTTGACAATATTCATAGTTTACCTCCCTTTCCTGATAACAATAACAACTCTCAAAAGCTAAGACCACAGAATAAAACCCTTTTCCCAAACTGCCTTGTGCCTGTGCACCTAACAATTGATATCAGGTTCTAAAACAAGAAAAGATATAAACTTAACATTTCACTTAGCCTACAATATCAAATTACGCAGTCGTAGAAATGATAGAGCAGTGGCGGCGCGTCGGATGAGGCAACGCCTCACCGCCTCAGCACATTGAACAAAAGACAAAAAGTAAAATATTGTGTCGCATTTTTCTTTTTATGTTGGTGTTCAATATTGTTATATGTACTTTTTGTAGTTATAATTATTTAAATTTATTTTGCCTTGACATGTTGGCGAAGGAGTAAGAACCGGGGACGGTATTCCAAATTACAAGTCGAGGCTCCCTTCCGTTTGCCTCTAATTTATCGGCGATTCGTACCTAGCGCGTTGAGTCAACGGTGTTATTGGCTGAGGCAAACAGGACAGAGATGTGATTGCTAGGGTGGGTCGAAATTAAAAAAAAAATTTTTAAATGCCATAGTGCGGAAATCTGCCTCCAGGGTAGCTTAGTAAAATACAAAAAAAAAAAAAAATTAGATCTGGCGGTAGCGCATAGCTCTTGAATATTTAAAATTTATTGAAAAAACATGCTTTTATTCGTTTGTTTTAGATTGATAGACGAATAAGATAAAAAAGAAACTGCTATGGTGAAAGGGTAATTCCATGTCAAATCAACCACAAAAAAGGCAATTTTAAAAATCGATGTCTCCGATTTTTTTTAAAAGTTGCCAGTTTGTAAGGCTTATAGGCAATAAGAAATTCTTAAATTTTGAATTTTTTTAAATATTTCGTTTTTGACTTATAGCAATTTAAAAATTTAAAAAAACAAGCAACTTGTAAAAACATGAAATTTTAAATGCGAATATTTTGACAACCGTTACAGATAGGAATGCCATTCAAACGCCATACGGCAGCACTTAGATTATATTTCTTTTTTCTATTGCCATTATTAGCAATGACCTTGATTTTCAAGGTCATCGCCAAGGTCACAAAGTTTTAAAACTGAATATCTGTAAAAGCATATTTTCTAAAATTTCCAAAAAATTATGTTTAAAGTGGTCATGATAAATTGCTGGAAATTATTTTCAAGTTTCTCAGACTGGCGCTAGAGGGCGCAAGAGTAACGGTAAATATGAATCACGAAGTCTCCTCAAAAGTCGCCCAGTTAAGGTATCCCGAAAATAACATTTTTGTATATTTCGAAGATTTATTAATAAAATTCACCTATAGAACGTGTTCGTCACTTTTCAAATAAAGTGGTGGGGGAAGGTTAAACATTATTTGTAATAAATGCTGATAACTCTGGTCTGGCTCAACATAATTTAGTAAACTTAGTTTTGTTAAAAAGAGCTTTTCTTACTCTATACAATATCATCTTATAAACTACGGCAACATATGTTTTACACTAGGCGCTAGGAGGCGCTGTCTTACAACTTCACAAACATTGCGCGTTTTTTCCATAATTGTAAATATAATAGTACATTCAATTTCACCTCATTAGAAGGATTATTAAAAGTCTAAGAAGTCAGCGAAAACCGCAAATTAATATCAATTTTCAATCCGGAGATATCAACAACAATAATCATAATTACGGAACATTACGATTTTATTTTCAAGTTGCCATTGTAAAGGTTTTTTTAAGAGTCAAATAGGCCTTGGAAATTAACTTTGAAATACATAGGTAGGTATTTTTTTTGTACATGCAGTAAAATGGTTCTTATGTTTTCTCTCGAAAACGAAGCAAGATACTTCTACAATTCAAGAAACAAAAAAGTTATATTATTAGTTGATTAATATGAAAAAAAATTCAAAATTAGAAAAAGTCAGTAGCGTACATTTTTTCATCAATAATATTCGTTAAGGTGCTCCCCGGGACACCACTGTACTTAAAAAAATTAATCTAGTTAGGGTTAAGTAAGTCCCTTATCATTATGAATAACGGTAACAAGATTGAATAAAATCGGGAAAAGGATATTTAAAAAAATTATAAATAATTTATCACCCTGTATATCAAAAACGGACACATGTTTATGTGAACTTTTTCCCTTAGAATATCATAAGGAATCACCCCCTTTAGTTACGTACCGTACTTCTGAAACACCCTGCATATTTTTTAAGAAAATTATTAATTTTTAAAATTTTTGGTGCTACAAATATCTCACCTTTCAGCTCGAAATCACACCTTTTTCCACGACACGGAGCACAATTTAACTTTTAGAGGTTGGCAACACTGAATGGACTGTCCCCACAATGTAATGCGTCTTCAACCAGACAATGACTTGCATGGGCGGTTTGTTGTTTCTGTGAGTTCAATATAGTGTTTGTTTAAAACAGATTAGTAATTTGATTATATTAACCACTTTGCCATGGCTGCTCCTAAGAAATTTACTCGCAGCGAGTTTAATTGCCCGTTATTTGGTCACCCAAAAAAGTTACCTCTTAGTAAACTTCCAACTAACGAAGGCCTTTTGAAGTGTTTTTCCATAAACATTGCATCTTAGCTTTGAAAACAAACAACATGTCTGTTAGTTTTTCTCAAGTTTCGAATATTGTGGCACAACATGTTAAATCTCTGTTTGATAAAGCTTCAATTCCAACAGTAACGGATTACAGAATTGTTCAATTAATAAACGCATATCACGACAGTTATTGTAATCGTATGAAGTCCTTTAAGGGTGACAAGAAAAAAGAAAAGTTTAAAACGAGAGTTGAAGATCTAAAAAAAATCTTTGTTACTGCTTGATGTCTCTGCATGTAAGTGCAATATAACATTAGACTGCAATTGTCAAAAGGTCGCTGAGTTTTGCGAGTGTCCTGTGTCTATTATTTGTTACTGTGAAAAAGCAATAAAGATACCAATCATTGAACTAAAATTCTTGTACTTTTAAAGCAACCCAGGCAGGGGTAAAATTGGAATTGTGGACGTAAAGGAAACAAAAAAATTTCCCAAAGACATGAAAGGAAGTTGGTTAAACATAAAAGAAGTCAGTCTACTAGTAATTTATTATTACAGCCCTCTTGCTCAAAAAAGGCAGATATAGAAACTCTCCTACCAAATGAGTTAAACTCTGATTCGTGTACAAATTGAAGTTGACAGGGATGAAGATTTCAAAGAACTGCTGCCTGAAATTAAATCACCGTGGCAAATGCGCATTAAATTGAGAAATACTGCGCTGTCTAGCGATCGTTTTGAGTTATCAGATAGAGTAGCTGCAGCTGTCGCTTCAAGTGTGTTGCAAGATCTTGGTATTGTAAGTGATGATGATGATCACACCCATGTTGTTGACAAAAATAAACTTAGAAGGGAAAAATGTCTTAACCGCTCAGAACTTCAAAATCAGAAGAAAAACAAACATAACCCAATTTAAGGACTATATTTTGATAGGAGGAAGGATAACACTTTCGTGATTGAGCACTTTCGAAGAACCATAAAAGAGGAACATTACTCAATTTTACAAGAACCAGATTCTGTGTACGTTGCTCATGTTTCACCCTCTTCTGGGTGTGCTCGAATAGAATATAATAGAATATAATAGATCCAATAGAATTCTATCTTATTTGACTGAAGCTGGATATTTTCTTCATGAACTGGACGTAATTGGATGTGATTGCATGGTTATTAACACGGGGTGGAAAACGGGTGTTATTCGTATAATCGAAGAACAAGCTATAAGACCACTACAGTGTAGGGTATGCCTTTTACATTTCAATGAATTGGGTCTCCGGCATTTGTTTCAATCTTTAAATGATAAAACGACTGGGCCAAAATCATTTAGTGGTCCGATTGGCACTAAGCTCAGTAAATGTGAGAAACTCCCAGTGATAAATTTTGTCACTGTTGAGTGTGAGATTTCAGAAATTGACCGAAAAATGTTAAGCATAGATCATCAGTACCTGCTGAACATAAGTTACCCTATAAAATCAGGCAGCTGTCCTGAAGATTTATCTGTTCATGAACCTGGCCTACTTTGCCACGCAAGATGGCTAACAACGGTGAAAAGAGTCCTCCGATTGTATTTAAGTATTGAAAACCCAACAGATGAACACCAGATATTAGTTTCTTTTATCCTAAAGTCATATTATATGCCTGTATGGTTTCATAACAAGAAAAGTAATTACTTCACAAATGGTCCAGAACATGTTTCTGAAGTTATAAAATCGTCAAGATTTCTACCAGAAAAATTGCTAGAAGTCATTGACCCAGTAATTGAGAGAAATGCATTTTTTGCCCATCCGGAAAACTTGCTTTTGACTATGATAGTAGATTAAAGGGATCGTATTATAAGAGAGTTGGGTTTCAGAAGAATTCTAAAGGCTAGAAACTTTTTAATTCATTTTTCTTGATACAATCAACAAAAATGTAATTAAATGCTTTTTTTCTGGTGAAAATAACTATAATACTAAAAATTAAGGAATTTCAAATTTCTTGCTTTGCTTTTACCCTCCTTCCCCGCTTCCGCCCCAGAAATTTAATTCGACAGCCACCAGCTATCCTATATTGTTCTGTGGACACCAGCAAATGGCGAAATAAAACTGTGGTTTGAAATGTCTTTGTCTTTGAAATGTATCTCTCTTTACATGGGAACCGCTCTTCTTAAGTTTTTGATTTCTGTGCAGCCTGTCTTTAAACGTTGAAGACGCTACAGATGGCAAGAAAATGGCATTCGTAGAGAATTTGATTACGGCAGTTTTTATAAGAACACCAATTTTGAACAAGGTTGTGGAAATAAATTGCCACTGAGTTGTCAACGGACGGTAAGTGAAAATCGTATCTATTATAATAGAAATTTTAAATACTTATACTATGTATTATTTTTTGCATGTATTTTTGATTCACCCATACCTGCGCCTCTATTATAGTCAACTTGTAATTCTACCTAAAGTAAAATTTTTACTGATCCGTCTTCGCCTGCTTCCATAGTACATCGTCGTTTATACAGGGTGTTGGGAAAATGTGTTTGGATACTTGGACAGGTGAATCTACATGATAAAATAATGTTAGTAAGTCATGTAACAAAATATCGAAATCTCAATATTTTCTAAGTTATGGTCTGTCAAAGTTCAATTTTTTTTTTCTTATTTTTGATGTAGGGCATTTACTTTTTCACCAATTAAATTGATTTTTGGCACAGAGACTTATCTTCACGATTTCTATAACTCTGTTACCAAAATGTTGCCCTACCCTGCCACCAGAGGGCACTTTACCTGAAAACCATATTTTTTTTTTCGCATATCTTTTTGGATTTGACAGATATTACAAAACCAAATATGCCTTGTGAAAGACAATAAAATACTTATTAAAAAAGTTACTCTTCATTCGAGTCGATAAACCTCACCGTTTAGTCACAAATTAGCAGTAAACATTTTATTACCATTAAATCAGTACGTCCAATAGGCGCAAATAAATCAAGTTAACATGCTTCAAATTTAAATAAATGATAAGACGGGTGAAAAGTAAATAATAAGTAAAAAAATTAGACATTAGTAAAGCCTTAAAAGTATTCATAAACGTAGTACATTTTTAAAATTAGTGAAAATTAAGTTGCTGTTTACTTAGTAATAAAATGGCTCACGTATATTCAAATACTGAGTATCGTGATATGCATTTTTGTTATGGGAGAGCCAATGGGAATGCAGAGCAAGCACGGCGATTTTACATGGAAACATATCCTAATAGAAATGTTCCAAGTGCCCCAACTTTCATCAAAGTTCATCGAAGGCTTGGCGAGATAGGCTCATTTATAAATACTATTGCTGATAAAGGTAGACCAAGATACGTTAGAACTGTTGAAATGGAAGAAAGAATACTTGAAAGAGCAGAAGCGAATTCAGGTATAAGTACTCGAAATATAGCTTTAGAAGAGGGAATTGACAATTCTACGGCTTGGGAAGGCCTTCATGAGGATCTTCTTTACCCATTTCATGTACAAAAGGTACAGGCACTTTATGAGGGTGACGCACAGTTACGAGTTAACATGTGCCAACCATTATTAGAGAAATTTCGACAAAATAATCGATTCCTTAATTTCATATTATTCACGGACGAATCTACTTTCACACGGGATGGGATTAGCAATTTTCATAACACCCACCAATGAGCATACGAAAACCCACATGCGATTATGGAACGGCAGCATCAGCGACGATTCTCATTAAATGTATGGGGCGGAATTATAGGAGACCATCTCATAGGACCTCACTTTTTTGAAGGACCGTTAAATGGCGAAGTTTATTTACATTTGCTTCGGAATGTCCTTCCACAATTAATGGAAAATGTGCCAATTCAAACAAGATTAAGCATGTGGCTTCTTCAAGATGGCGCTCCACCCCATTTTAGTCTAAACGTACGGACATATCTCAATGATACATTTCCTAACAGGTGGATAGGACGAAATGAATCATTACCTTGGGCACCGCGTTCGCCTGACATTAATCCTATGGACTTTTTTTTTTGGGGACATTTAAAGACTTTGGTCTATAAAACTCCGGTACACGATGTTGAAGATCTACGTCAAAGAGTAATTAATGGATTTGAGGTTATTCAAAATACGGCCGGTATTTTCTTTAAAGTTAGGCAACATTTCTTGAAAAGCATTAGGAAATGTATAGAGATGAACGGAGGACATTTTGAGAATATATTATGATTAGTTTCCTTCTTAATTACTTGTTCATTCAGTGTTAAAAAATAGATTTAATGACCTATCTATTCGTATAATAATTACCAATACATAAATTATTATTAGGTGAATAAAACTGAAAATAAATAAATAAAAATAAATTGTTTACGTTGATATAATTTAGTATTTAGTCCGATAACTTATTAGGTATTTTATTGACAGATTTATTTAAATTTGAAGCATGGTAACTTGATTTATTTGCGCCTATTGGACGTACTGATTTAATGGTAATAAAATGTTTACTGCTAATTTGTGACTAAACGGTGAGGTTTATCGACTCGAATGAAGAGTAACTTTTTTAATAAGTATTTTATTGTCTTTCACAAGGCATATTTGGTTTTGTAATATCTGTCAAATCCAAAAAGATATGCGAAAAAAAAAATATGGTTTTCAGGTAAAGTGCCCTCTGGTGGCAGAGTAGGGCAACATTTTGGTAACAGAGTTATAGAAATCGTGAAGATAAGTCTCTGTGCCAAAAATCAATTTAATTGGTGAAAAAGTAAATGCCCTACATCAAAAATAAGAAAAAAAAAATTGAACTTTGACAGACCATAACTTAGAAAATATTGAGATTTCGATATTTTGTTACATGACTTACTAACATTATTTTATCATGTAGAATCACCTGTCCAAGTATCCAAACACATTTTCCCAACACCCTGTATACTGCTGCGCCTCTGGTATCTCCAGGTCCAACCACGTATACCAACCAAGTGAAGTGGAATAAAGTTCAAGACCAATGGGAGAAAAATAATAGTTACACTTGTATTGGTTAAGCTTGTGAAACTACAAAAATTAATAATTATTTACAAGGTATGCCTTAAAATTCATATTGGCAACGTGTAGTGTTGTGGACTGATGTGATTATAGGTTCTCTATAATTCAGACGAGATTTTTTTATTTTTCGGACATAAATGTTAAAATAATTTTGAACGTTTCTTCTGACATTCTGCAATATTCGAAAAATCTGTCCGGATAATTTTTATTATGTGACATTCACCAAACTGTGATCGTTCTTTGTTGATATCATGAACCCACACTTTTTCCTTCCAAATAACTTTAATGGAGGACTCGATAACGGTGTCATAATTAAGACTAAATACAAAGACGATCATTTGTGCAGAAAGCTTTCTGTCAGGCCACGCAAGCTCTTAACTCTATCTGCGCTTTAACTGCTAAACGCAAAACTCGCTTTAAACATTTTCTTTGCGAGCGTACACTAAGGTTTTCTGGTGTAAAATCTGCTGGCGTGCTTACTTAAAGTTGATCAAAATTTCATGTGTTTTTCAAAAGACGCTCACCCCTATAACTTTTTTGTATTTATAGATATTAAAATGAAATTTTGGAATTGTGTATTTATTGGCATAATTTTTGATTTGTTAGCACTTCCGGTTTAACCGGAAGTGACCTTGACTTTGGTATTTTAAATGGGACACCCTGTATATTTTTACTTATTTGGATTCAGCATGATATTCAGAGTAAAATAACATCCCACTTGTCATCTTTTGACGTGTTATAACATTTTTATTCTCATTTTTTGTATTGAATCTAGAGGGCCATGAATCAATTAAATAGGTTAATTTATAGTCAAGTAGTTTACGAAAAATGAAATTATGTCATATTAATTGACTTTCTAAGTTTCACAAGCGTTTAAAATATGAAATGACGTTTACTCCATTTTTCCAAATGGAACGATCGTGGTTCACTAGGATATTTAAAACGAGCATTTTTTTCCCAACAATTTGATACCATACACTCCTATGCTATTTTAAAACTTACGCAGGTGTTAAGAAATTGATTTAGGCAACTAGGCTTAATTAAAACTAAACTAAAAGAACTAATCAGTTAACTAATTCATTCCCAACAAACAACTAATAGTAGATAGTAATTGTTTATCATTATTAAAAAATCAATCTAGGACTTTAATAATAATACCAATTATCATTGCTCTAAATGTTCGAAATGTCCTCCCTGTTGATGAAAACAATTTTGCACTTTTTCGACAGTTACCCTCATTACATTTCTCAACTGGTTTACATTCATTTCTTAAATTGCTGCTCTCACTATATTTTCAAGTTCTGCACGGGTGTCTGGTGGAACGTTGTAGACTTTGTTTTTGAGGGTTCCCATGCAAAAAAGTCCAACGGAGTTAGGTCGGGGGATCTAATTTAGAAAATAAAAATGTTAAAGGATGAAAAGACCTACCTACCAAAAAGCTTAATACGGTCCGTTAGTGCCAATCCAATTTTCCCCATACGTGTTATGAAGGTATTCCCTAACAGCACGAGAATTATGTGGTGGAGCCCCGTCTTGTTGAAAAATAATAGCCATTTGTTCAACTACAGGCAAATTTTCAAGGAATTGTTCTATTTCTACTTGCAAGAAACCTAAATATCTTTCGCCGGTAAGGTGACCATCAAAAATAATTGGTCCCACAATTCTATCTCCAATGATACCTAACCAGCAATTGAATCCAAATCGCTCTTGAAAATTGCCTTCTTCCATTAAATGCAGGTTATCTTATGACCAATAACGCTTGTTGTTTCTACTAAACATACCCAAATTTGTGAATCGACTCTCATCCGAATAAAGAATTTCTCGACGAAAATATTGGATCTTGTTGATGTCTTTGTAAAAACCAGTTACAGTATTCAAGCCTTCTGGCATGGTCATTTTGATAGAGATGTTGATGAATCTGGTATTTGTATGCATGATATCTGTATTTATGTAAGATTCTCCATACTGACGAGCTATTAATATTACATTCAACAGCAATTTCTCTGACTGAGGCAGTAATATTTATGTTAACTAATGATAGTACGTCAATTTCTTTCTCTTTACTTACATGATAGTTATTGACCGCATCCTCATTGGGTTCTGAACGCATTTTTGTTCCAGTTTTGAAAAATAATGCCGGATTGGAAGTCGACGACCTGGAAATCTCTCTGCATACAATCTTGCGGCATCAGAAGAATCTTTTCTGCTCTCCAAAAATTAAGAGCACATCAATTTGTTCATTTCTAGTAAAACTAACCATTTTATCTGAATTACAATCTAAGTTTTATAAACGAATGACATTTGAACAACTTTTAATTAGAGCCATATTGGTTTTGATATTCAATTATATTGTTTTTCAAAGCCGCCTTTATATTTCTTTTCTTTAGAAAGGACAGAGCGGCAATAATAATACATACCGCTTTTAAATATGTGATTGGGATTTAAGGCAAATTTTTTCGTGTTAATTTTAAAATAGCCTAGGAGTGTATTAAATTGTTGGGAAAAAAATGCTCGTTTTAAATATCCTAGTGAACCACGATCGTTCCACTTGGAAAAATGGAGTAAACGTCATTTCATTTTTTCAACGCTTGTGAAACTTAGAAAGTCAATTAATATGACATAATTTTATTTTTCGTAAACTACTTGACTATAAATTAACCTATTTAATTGATTCATGGCCCTCTAGATTCAATACATAAAATGAGAATAAAAATGTTATAGCACGTCAAAAAATGACAAGTGGGATGTCATTTTACTCAGAATATCATGCTGAATCCAAATAAGTAAAAATATACAGGGTGTCCTATTTAAAATACCAAAGTCAAGGTCACTTCCGGTTAAACCGGAAGTGCTAACAAATCAAAAATTATGCCAATAAATGCAGACTCATCTCTTATGCACAATTCCAAAATTTAATATCTATAAATACAAAAAAGTTATAGGGGTGAGCGCCTTTTGAGAAACACCTGGTATAGTACATTTAAGACTTTATTTTGAAAAGCTTAAAAGTAATAATAATATTTCATCACCTTTAATATCTACTGCTAATAATAAAGAGTACCTAATAATTTTGTTCTCTCATATAAAGTGGATACTGAATATTATTGAATATATTTTTAAATATTACTCACCATCAAAACAAGAACAGGATTCATTTTCAACTTTTTTTTGTGGTATAAAATCCCATTAGCTTTTCCATCTGAAAAATGTGAAATATATATTTTTTTCAACAAATTTTTTGCATTGAATTCAGTAACTTTGTAAGTAGGTACATACCTACCTAAAAATGTGAAGGGATGGATTCTATAGACAAGGCTGCTTCTAAACGCGTCAAACACTAAGTCCACATCAAGCCCTTGAAACAGTGGCGTATATAAGGGGGGGTTTAGAGGGTCCGGACCCCCCCCCCCCCATTGATGCCCCACGCTAATTTTAAGTGAAACCTGCCACTGCAATAGACGTTATCAATCAGTGCGATGAACAGTTTTTCCCTTTGACAAAGAAGCTCCTTATCATTTTAGCTACACTTCCAGTGTCCACTGCGACCCCTGAAAGATGTTTCTCTACTCTGAGGAGGTTAAAAACTTATCTTAGAAATAAAACAGGAGATGAAAGACTGACTGGCCTGCTTGCACTCATCGTGATCTGGCAGTGCAAATAGATTCCGAAGAAATTATAGATAAGTTAGCAATAAGACCTAAAAGATTTAATTGAATAATAAAAATGTAAATTAATGTTCCCATTTTGATTATATTAGCTTTTAATTTAAAGTCAAACTGAATGCCAAAGTCGATGCCAAACCTAATTATAATCTTTGATTTAAATATAAAACAAATAACACTGTAGATTCAGCTTTTGATTAAACCATCACCATGTCAATTCAGCTCCGACTCCAATAACTGCCCAAAAGTAGAAATTCTCTGAAAGATAGGTAAAAATATTAAACCCCCCTCCTAAACGCACCGGGTTGTTTTTGTAATTTTCTTGAGGATTTTGTATTGTGTTTTCTACTTTTCCCACTTTAAAACTAAGCACCTTGACTAAAAAAAGAGCGTGGCACCCAAAAATTTTTCGCCTGCGGCGCAATTTTTTTTTGCGCCTTCGGTGCTATTTTCTTTTATCAGCGCCTGAGAGTGTCGGACCCCCCCCCCCTTGCGGAAACTATAGCTACGCCGTTGCCTTGAAATGTATGCACGAACAATCAAAACTATACCACCAGATTTGCTGAAGTTTGTCCGTTGAATGAGGGACAGAGGGAAATATACCACCAGCTAAGACGGTTTAATTCCAAGTTACTGTCCGCTGAAAAACACAAAGAAAACAGTTCATTTGTTTGGAGCGAAATTTTCCTTAAAGATGCAAGATTAAACCAAAATTGGTTGACATTATTGACAGTTGACGCACATTGATTCTACTAATAGGATTTTAACTCCATAATAAATGTTTTTTTATGATCCTACAGCCCTAAGTTATGAGCATAT
The DNA here is from genome assembly GCA_963920685.1 of Polydrusus tereticollis. Lineage (NCBI taxonomy): Eukaryota > Metazoa > Arthropoda > Insecta > Coleoptera > Curculionidae > Polydrusus > Polydrusus tereticollis. Next base: position 49,014,484 of record OY987330.1, read on the forward strand.
ACAATAATAATAAATGAAAAATTACCTGTCTACACTTATTTATTGTATTACAAAAGAGAAACTTTATTTTTAAAAATTTAAAATTGAAACAGTCTAATCACGTAGCTTTCATTTTCTAACTGTACTAGCTAGAGAAAAAAAAAACACCTTAACCTATTACAATCATTGAGATCGAATACGAGTGATGATTACCATTTAAGAAATCAAGCATCTTGCATCAAAAAAAGTTTGTAAAATAAATTCTATGAACAAAATTTAGGGAGTTACGTAATGCAATTCGATAATAGTTTTTCTTTTCTTTACAATTTTGAATCATATATTATATGTGACGGATATATGGCGTTATTATGTGATTCTGGTCGGATATTGATAAAAATATGACGTTAAAATGACCCATTTAACTCGAATGACGTATAATCACCAATTACGCCCAACAAATGGCGTCATAAAGACGGTAGCTTGCTATATGGTCCTACTGGTAATTAAAGATAAATAATTGATATAATTAAACCGAATTATCCAATATTATCAGTTTTAGCGGCGCGTCGTCAAAGTAAAGGAATGCTTTTTAGTTTTGAATTGTTTAATAAAGTGTACAATAACCAATGTGCCTTGTGAATCAAGGCAATGTAGCACAGTGCACCTACAATCGTTACCTTAACTAAAATGGCTTATTACACAAAAACTAAGAAATAAAACGAAAATTTCAATTCAATTTGATTTAATGTATTTAGTAAAAATACAAGAACTTAAAACATTCAAGGTCTGACGCCACTGTTGACGGTTATCCAGTTGATGTACGCAGAAACTTTGGCGTAAACGGAAGGCGCGCCTGCCTCACCACATGGAACTAATCCCCAGGATACGACACCAATAACTCTGCCATTTGCAACGTATGGGCCACCACTGTCGCCACTGCAGGCGGATTCGTGTCCTCGTACAGTTCCGGAGCATGTATTCAACTGGACCCTGAAAGGGTTGTTAGGTCCAATGATAGAGGCAAGGCGGGTGGCGCATTCTATAAGTAAAGAGGAAAACATGTAAGTGGATAATTACTATCAGAAATTTTAAAAAAGTTTAAGCAAATTAAAATTAGGTACTTTTCTTTTATTGAATTAAATTCCTTTTATCAACTTTACTTTTTTCTGCATATCGGGACGCGCAAAGCAGCGCTTCACGCATTAATGCACTTAATGCAATGAGTGAGGACCATAGTTATTGTCGCCCGCGGGGAGGAAAAAAAGAATTCTCTCGCGTGGAAATTTCGAGATATAATAAAAAAATATCTCCTCACGTTAAACCTCGCCCAGTGTAACTGAATTTGTTTATAAACTATATTTTTTCAAATGTTTCGCTACAATCTGCATCTTTTGGTCTCCCCCTCCTGAAAAGACCTCTGCTCACCGCCATTACAGAAAAAATATATAATTTTTACAATAGTTAATGATAAATACGTATGCAAGATGTTGCACGTGGCGACATTTCGTGGCAATCGAGCTATCCACCAAACCAGACCAGCGAGGTCTCAGAGAAGAAGAAAGACTTTCTCTTATATCGCGTTTTCGGTTCGCAGAAACTGACAATTGGCTTTCAGCGCCATCTAACATTAGATACCTGCTTATGCTGGTTCCATTTCAGCGTTTTGTCTTCTTTGAGACTTTGCTGGTCTGGTTTGGTGGATAGCTCGATTGCCGCGAGATGTGGCCACGTGCAACATCTCGCATATGTATTTGTATATTATGTGATGAAGTTCACTGTAAGGTCCCTTTCCTTTTCGTCAGACTATATAGCCTTGCCGAAGAGCCGTAATACGGTGAAACGCGTCCAAGGATTGGGTCTGACGGAAAGAAAAGGGACACAATTCTTTCTTTAGTTAATGATTTTTCCTGAAAAAGTGTTTTGAATGAAAGCTGTTATTATTCTAATAATAATAATTTGTGGTACCCGACTCAAAATAAAAAATTTGTATACTTAATTCGAAACAATGTTGTAAGTCCTTGGACGGCCATTATTTTTGTCCATATTGCTAAACTGTACAATATTATTGATCGTGTGAGGATCACTTTAGAGGACGCCTTTCGATTTCTTTAGAAAATACATATTTTCTTCGTTATAGTACAAGGTCATTGGTAATTCGATGCATCCCCGCAGGTTATAGGAGAGGTCATTTGTGATTTTTTTTTAAATGTCCAATTTGTAAGAGGCTTAGTTTTTGAGCTATTTTAAATTTCATGAAGCTATCTACTTTCTTTTTAGAAATAATTAAGTAAGTGGGCCAAAACTACGAAATCCGTTTGTGAATAAAATTTTTATCATACGTAAAACCACAAGAGCTTTTTTTTATTGGATAAACTTTTATTTTTTACGAAAACTAGATTGCTTAGAAATCTAACGAGAACAACCGAAATGTTTAAAAAATTAAAGTTATAAGTAATAATAAATAAATAAGCGCCGGGCCTCGTAAAAGCTTAATCTGGCCCTGCCTGATAGGAACGCTTCGAAATATCAATAATCCTGTATACCTACTTGTGTATTATATTTGTGACATGTACGCCATAGATTAATAACTTTTAAGAACAAATACATCTAACTTGTGATGGCGCTTTTTACAAAATTGAAAGTTGTTTACCTACAATCATTTTTATAACATTTTAGTCCCAAAAAATTAATATTATATTTAAACTCCCTGATATTTGTTATACCTCGTTTAAAATAAACCTCAATAAAATGAGACGTAAAGTAATTAACTTACGGTTTGGAGGTATAATTGGTAAGTTAGCGAACTGCAATGCATTTGGAGTTTGACCGCCCGTTTGTAGTAGACCCCATCCGGAAAGAACACCGGTACCAGTCGTTTCTTGTCCTTGTTGTGGAAGAGGGATGGGTTGAATGCTTGTTCCATATACTAGCGCAGCACTCAATTGAAGCAAAGCGATATCATCGGCTGATACCTGGAGACCACTAGGTGTAAAAAAATAAAAACGCGATTAAATTAAATGGTCTAGATATTTGTTGTGATTTTTCATCGACTATAATATTCCTGATCTAAACAATCTTTTTACCCTGGATATCCTGGGTGATTAATGTATCTGGCGACATCCCTGGTTTGTGATCCAACACTTGCAGGATCATTCAACAGCAAGATACCAGCTACAACTCTAAGTTCATTAGCAGTGTATTGAGCTGTGCAATGAGCGGCAGTAAGTATGTAACTGAGAAAATAAAAAAAATATTTAGTGCAAAACATATAATAATAATAAGTTTATTTCAAATAGTTACAATATAATAAACATGTAAATATGTTATCCTTTAATAAAGCTACTCATAAATTACCCAGAAGACGTGCTTGTTAGGATTAAATCTTATTTATTTAAAATGATTTAAAGTTATATAAATATTTAAGAATATTTCTATAAAAAGTTTCAAGTATTCAATAAACGCTACTTTCTTGAGGATAGATTATTAAATTTTTAAAAAAGATTATTTATATAGTTGATTCACAATAATATTAAATAGCATTAATGAGTTATGGCATTTCCAAAAAATATTTTTAAAGCGTCTGTTTCCAATATAAATGTTTTTATTCCAACTTTATATTTTATTAATGAAATTATTTTTTTAATATTCGGTGGTAAATAATCATTTAAATAAAAGTATAAATATTTAAAAGCTTTTTGTCCTACGAACTTTTTTATTTTAAGATTCAAGAAGTAGTCCATTTTCTGTGGCGAGATTATGAAAGATTTAAGATTATTTATTTTAGGTTTTATTGAAATTTCATTTTTATAACGTATGTTATGGTTATGGTCTTTAAATTGTATTAGGTTTTTATTTTTGAAAATATACATTAAAATATTATAAATGTAAATTTGTCTAACGTTGATCTTTTGTGTTTCTGAATACAATTCTTTTGAAGGATAAAGATAGTCCTTATTAAATATAATTTTCAAAAATATTTTTTGTAATACTTCTAATTAAAGTTCCGTTTATTCCTTCCCAACCCAAAATTTCGTAATTTAAATGAGTTTTGACTAATGCATACTATAATATTTCTAGATGTTTTATATCCAGAAATTTGTTAATGCTTTTAAAAATTGGTAATACACTTTTTAATTTTTTTTATCAAATATTCTATTTAAAAATTCCAATTTAATATGCTGTCAATTATTCCTAAATATTTTACATGATTAACTTTTAAAATTTGAATATCATCGCTGATATTGATGCTATTTATATTTTGTGATACATTATTTAGGTTTAAATTAAAAGGAAGACAATTTGTTTCATTAAAATTAATTGTTAATAAATTGTTATCAAACCAATTTTTTATAATTTTAAAATGTTTTTTAATTTTTCTACTTAAATTGTCCCAATTTGTATCGCTATAAAAAATAGCAGTATCATCTGCAAAACTATGAATTTTCCCATCGCAATTTATACTAAATAAATCATTAATATAAATATTAAAAAATAATGGTCGTAAAATTGTCCCTTGATGAACACCATATCTATCTTTGAGATAGTTTTTAATCAATTTTAATTGCTCTTAATCCAATACTTTCAAATTTTCTAATAGTAAATTATGGCTAACCGTATCAAAGGCGTTTGCTAAATCTATATTTATAATCTTTATGTTACGGTTAAAGTTCGAATTTAACTAGTATTCGCAGTTCCTAGTAAAAGCTATATTTGACTAAATACTTTTGTGAAAACCTTAACACTTTGTAGTTGATTTTAAATCACTTTTTATTTGATCATTTTAGTTACAACTAGGTAGGTTTCCCTAGTTAAAACTAGTTGAAACAAAAACATTCAGTCAGATCTCTTATGAAACTCAATCACTAGTAGACTTGGGAAAAAAACTTGGTCTATAAAATACTTAGAAACTAATGTGGAAAATAAAAATATAATAAAAAATACCAAGTCGTATTTAAGAAGCTAAAGTGGACAGCTACTTCCGGTATATCCGGAAGTGACAGAAACATTTCAATATTTTAGAGAGCATCGATATGTCGATACAAATCTAAATCTACAAAGTTAAATATTTTCAGAAATTCTCGCAAAAGTGTGCAGCATAAATATTGGACATTGACGACATTTACTGGAATTTAACAGCCGTTATGATTATTGTCACTGGTAACATAATTTTTGTAGATCTAGACAAAATGCAGATTGCAAGGAAAAAATACTTTCAAGAGCGGAGGGTTTTACCATTGTGCGAGTTATGTCTCGACACTACGGCTTTCCATAATATATACATATACACTGCTCAAAAAAATTAAAGGAACACTTTTGGATAACCCTATAACTTCTTGGCTTGCTGTTATTAACAAATGAAAATTATATTTTCATAATCGATTTGCATCTTGTTTAAGTGATGTGTTAAAAAATAAACGTGACTATGCTCATTTATTCGAGATAAGTTTAATTTTCCACAACAAGTACAAAAAATAAAGTGATTATGAAAATATACACATTTAGGTTTTATGTTGAGGCAGGCTTAGAGAGCTTCACCGGGCAACGGCATGACAGTTTGTAGTTGTTGAATTCATTATCTGGCAAAAATGAGAGATCTTAGCGAGATAGAAGTCGCTCGTGCCATAGCTTTAATTGAAAATGGTGTAAAAATTCGACAAGTAGCAAAAAATGTTAATCGCAGTCCGTCAGTCATCAAACGTGTGTATGATCGCTATAGAGAGACTGGACGATATAAAAGACGAACCGGACAAGGTCGAAAGCGAAAAACTACACAAATTCAGGACCGATATTTAGTAGTTTCTTTTTTGCGAAAACGAATAGCGACAGCAAAGGACCTTCAAAGTACACTTTTGATGGCTCATCAGGTAACCATTTCTGACCAGACTGTCAGAAACAGGTTACGAGAAGCAGATTTAAAACCTAGAAGACCGATACGAAAACCTGTTTTAACTCGACATCATAAAACTATGCGATTAAACTTTGCTCGTGATCATTTGGGATGGCAACTTCGACAATGGAAACCAGTACTTTTTACAGGCGAATCAAGATTTCGTCTCACTCGTTGTGATGGTCGGGTGCGTGTATACAGACGTCCCAATGAACGATACTCCGCTGCTACTGTACAAGAGGTATCCAGATTTGGAGATGGTTCGGTAATGGTCTGGGGTGGAATAAGTTTGGAGGAAAAAACCGATCTTGTAGTGATACCAGGAAGTCTTACAGCTGCAAGATATATTGATATCATTCTGTCAGATCACGTTATTCCTGCAGCATATGGTATAGGTCCTGATTTTCTTTTCATGCAGGATAATGCAAGGCCTCATACTGCTGCGATTTCTATAGATTTTCTTAACGAGCATGAAATTCGTAAAACGGATTGGCCAGCGATAAGCCCTGACCTTAGTCCAATTGAACACTTATGGGATATATTGGACAGACGTATTCGACGTCGTCCAAATCCACCTCAAACCCTTCAGCAACTAACAGAAGCCCTAGTCGAAGAGTGGGACAGTATACCACAGGAAGACATTCGAAGGCTCGTGAGAAGTATGCCAAGAAGATACCAAGAAGTAATTCGTGCTGCTGAAGGGCATACGCGATACTAAAACACATTGGTTTTCAGATAGGGGAACATTGCCTTTAAAAAATTTTTTCTTTTCATTTTGTTATTCGCAGTTTTTTTATAATTGTTAATCTTAATTTACGAATAAAGGATTAGTTTAAAGTTCTATATAATCGATTTATTAGAAGAAGGTATGTGTCTTTCAGAATATAAATGTTCATCTGTATATAACTATCACTTAATAAGTTACAGGGTTATCCAAAAGTGTTCCTTTAATTTTTTTGAGCAGTGTATATGAGTTTTCTAATAACGCACATATTTTTGAAACGGCATTGGCTAGTAATTCAAATATCTTTGAAAATATATTATTTTTTTCTATGAAAATTATGATAATTTTCATACTATGCTATTTAGATTTACCTAATGGAGTTCTTTAGATTTTAGATTAACGGATTTTTGTCAAGTTTTAAATTGCTATTGAATAAAATATAAGTATTGCTCTATGATTTAAGACGGGGTTGCTATAAATTATTAACTTTCATTTATCTAATTTCTTTTTAACTATATACATATTATATATATACGTATTACTATTAATTAAATTTTGCAAAGAATGCCCTTATTTTTGCTTTGCGCATAAAATACATTTTACTCTAAACAATAATGCGAAGAAAAAATAGTAGAGTTCAGAATAGTTAAAAAAAATAATTTTCGACTACCATACTATCATTGAAATTGGGAGAGAATAATAAATGAGGATCAAATATTAACATAATTATTCAATATTAATTCTTGGAAGTAATTTATAGTCTTAATTACAAAGGTACCTGGTAATGTTATTCCTTAAGTTACCTGGCACCTTAAGCAAAGTAGAAGCATCAGTGCTTGGGGCGTATTATACTCCTATAGTCCTTTTTTTAGTATTACTAGAAATTGAAAGTCTTTCGGGATTCATTTTGCTTAAACGTGCGACCAAATGTGCATCATTAATGAACCAAAAATTAATTGCACTTAACGCATTTAATGCACTTAAAGACCAACATATTTCAAAAGGTATTGTTTGTACTTTGTACAGTAGAGGTATATTCGAAGATGACAGGAATTGAACGTCGATCATCTACATACAGGCTCCTACATGAACAAGGGAGTGGAAGCGAATCAATCAAAACCGTTATCAGGAAGGCATAGAAAGCCTTTAGACGATTCGAAAAATATATCATTACAAGGAAAGTACATTCATTCTCTTTTAAAAATGATGTTCCCACTTCAGATACAATTTTACCTGCAATAAAAGGAGATATGCCTGAAATAAAAAGAGATAAGCTTTAGAAAATTCTAGGGGAATTGAATTCTAAAATTTGGCAGGATAACAATGTAACCTCTTCTCGTCAAGTGTTTTTCCTCCCCTCCACCTGAAAAAGGGAAACCCCTAATTATTACCCATATCAGTAGCATAGATGACTTTTTTAAATGGGATGTTAACATTTCAATAAGTTTATACCGGTGACTACCACGAAGACATCAATACTGATGTTGCCTACAACTGCTTAGAAAAAAGCAAAAACAATTCAGTGTCTTCTAAAAAACAAATACCATTTGACGACGATATGATATAAAAAGAGCTTCTAACAATGGTGAAGACAAGCAAACATCGCTATACAGGGTGACTCGGATCTAAATGTACATACATCACCAGAAGATAGTGGACATCTTGGGGGTTCTAAATAATCTATCTTTAGTGGGTCCATCTTTCCTCGTTACTTAGATACAGAGTGTTTTATAAGGTTTGGCTCATTTTTGTTTTTGCCATAATTCTTTTAGCACCCGGTATAAAACGTTCATATTCGGTGGAAATATTTTGAGTAGCTATCGCTTCAAAATGCCTTATGAAAATTTTCTGAAATTCAGGTCTGGACTTTAAAAACAAGACTGATTTCATTTTTTTAAATTCAACACCCTGTATATCATATTTTTGTCAATTTTATTTTTTATTTGAAAAACACATAAAAAACTAATTCTAATGACATACTTATCAAAATCCCCGCAAAATCGCCGCTCAGCCATAATAAATTGCTCTTCTTTAGATGTTGAAACACATACAAAATAATAACTGTTTTTATAACGACAATAATACCAATAATAACAAAAATAACAAAAACATAATTATTTGAGAATATTTTCAAAATGCCCACCATTAACTTCTTCACATTTTCTTCCTCTGATATTTAAATTTGAAACTGCACTTCTGATTACAACTGGTCTATTTTTTATTTCCTGAAATGAAGTGATAATGCGTTGCAAGAGCTGGTCCCGTGTATTAATTTCTTCCTCGTAAACTAAATTTTTCATATACCCCCAAAAAAATAAGTCCAGCGGGTTAAAGTCGGGAGATCTTGCTGGCCAAGAATGGGGCCCCCCACGACCTATCGTTGGGATATCTATTGTTTAAAAGTTCGGAAACAATTCTTGCATAATGTGGAGGGGCTCCATCGTGTTGGAAATACATTCCTCTTAAATTAACATTCTCATTTTGGAGAACATTTGGCAAAAAGTGTAAATATTGGTTTCCATCCAATCTTTCTTCAAAGATGTGTGGGCCAATCAACTTACCATTGATTATACCTGCCCAAACATTTATGGAAAATCTATGATGCGAGTGCGACTACCTAATAGCATTTGGATTTTCTAGGGACCATAGTTGACAATTTCTGGAATTGTCGACTCCATCTCTGGTAAACTGAGCTTCATCGGTCCACAAAGTCCGGTGAATATCTCTTTGGTGCCTCCTAATCCACTGACAAAAAACCAAACGGTTAGCATAATCACCTGATTCCAACCTTTGTACCTCTTGGATATGATAAGGATATAAGCCTTCATTTTTTATTGTTGAATGGGTTAATTTTTGCGTTATATGCAGACGTCTAGCAATTTTCCTTGTGGAGGTTTTTGGATTTTCTTCAATCAAATTTAAAATGTCTTCTTCCTGTTGAACTGGGTGTCTTACAGGCTGATCAATATTATTTTGTGTCGGAAAATGTCCTTGTTCACGAACAAAAGAAAATACATTTGAAAATGTTTGATGGTTTGGACATCTTCTTCCAGGAAACCTTAATTCATACTCTCGAGAAGCGGCTCGCCCGTTACCATCGCAAAATCCATATATAAATATTATATCAGCGTATTCTTGGTTTGAAAATTAATGGGGCATTTTAAACGAGAAGTAAATGTTTAACAAAAATATCCTCGTAATGCCCAAAATGACAGGTTACAACTGACAATGACTTATTAATTTTATGGAAGAAGTCCATCTCTCAGTGGAGTGATATTTTAACGTAAAGTAAAACACACAATCTGCTCCACTAGTTTAATGTCAAATTTTTAAGCCATACATGTTTCGGAGGAATAAACCTCCATCATCAGTGGGATAAAATTAAGTTAGTAGAAGAGAAAAGGACATTGTGGGAACTTGTGTCGCAGAAAAAACTTTATCATTTTGTATTGCATAGTTGTAGAAATAAAATAGAAAATTGAAAAAGTTTTTATTATTTAAAAACATTTTTTTTATATATTTAGTAGCTAGTAAAAAATAATAAGTGCTATTTAATTACTAGCTACTAAATATAAAAAAAAAAATTCTTTAAATAATAACAACTTTTTCAATTTTCTATTTTATTTCTACAACTATGCTTAATACAAAATGATAAAGTTTTTTCTACGACACAAGTTCCCACAATGTCCTTTTCTCTTTTACTAACTTAATTTTATCCCATTGATGATGGAGGTTTATGCCTCCGAAACATGTATCGCTTAAAAATTTGACATTAAACTAGTGGAGCAGATTGTGTGTTTTACTTTACGTTAATAACTTATTATGTTTTGTTGCCCCCCAATATTTCGTTGTTCTGAGGTGCCGAGCCATGGAGTCAAATTGAATTGAAAATTTTCAAATTTTAACACGCCGCTATTTTATTACTTTGGTTTATTTCTTATTATTGGTATTATTGTCGTTATAAAAACAGTTATTATTTCGTAAGTGTTTCAACATCTAAAGAAGAGCAATTTATTATGGCTGAGCGGCGAGTGCGGGGATTTTGATAAGTATGTCATTATAATTAGTTTTGTAAGTATGTGTTTTTCAAATAAAAAATAAAATTTACAAAAATATGATATACAAAGTGTTGAATTTAAAAAAATGAAATCAGTCTTGTTTTTAAAGTCCGGACCCGAATTTCAAAAAATTTTCATACGGCATTTTGAAGCGATAGCTACTCAAAATATTTCCACCGAATATGAACATTTTATACCGGGTGCTAAAAGAATTATGGCAAAAACAAAAATGAGCCAAACCTTATAAAACACTCTGTATCTAAGTAACGAGGAAAGATGGACCCACTAAAGATAGATTATTTAGAACCCCCAAGATGTCCACTATCTCCTGGTGATGTATGTACATTTAGATCCGAGTCACCCTGTATAAAATACGCTGTTGATGAAATGGCAAAAAACGAAATATTACAGTACTTCGACTTCCTACCTACCATTATTGCGAAGTAAGCCCTATAGAATTAATGTGGGCTGAAGTGAAAGGTTCTGTGGCTGCAAAAAATACCACATATGAAATGAGTAATGTTCAGAAGCATATTGAGGAAGCATTTAAGGAAATCAATGCAAAGAAGTGGCAGAAATGTATAGAACACGTAATTAAGGAAGAGCAGAAAATGTGGGAATTAGACGATTTAATTGAAGGGACCATCCAGACAGCCGTTATTCAGTTAGGGGCAGATGACGGTTTATCATATTTTTATATTTATGATGAAAATGTCTAATTAATAAAACTGGTATACTGGGTTTAATATAAAAAGCCTGTATAGGATTTATGGTTTGTAATCATTTATGCAATATTGCTAAAATTTACACTTAACCAATTAAATTTACATTATAAATAAGTGTGCATAAAAAATATACAAATCAATTTTAAATGTGCATATAGAAATAAAAATATTATGCCGACAATCCCCAGTTATGGTTATCATTTAATGCAGATTTTAGAAAATAGTTACTGAAAGGTCTGATCTTAACGGCGCGCCCATGTCTGCCAATAATTGGTTGATTAAGAAAGGGTCTGATATGCAATGAAAATCGTCATAGAACCCATTTATAGCTATTTATACAATAAGTTGCGAAATGAGTGTCTTTTAGGCACGCGACGTGAAAATTGTTGTCCAACGTGTTGTCCAACTCGGCTTTGCCTCGTTGGACAACACGTCTAGTGGCTAAAAGACATCGTTTCGTAACGAATTATATACAAGAGTTTTTGTGAAAGCGGAGAATTTGATAATTTAAGCTTTTATTAGTATTTTTAAACATTTTGAAAAGTAGGCAGGCAATCTGTTTCTAAGGCATTGTTTATGCATTATTTAATGTCAAGTGTATTGTCAAGTTCGAACGTCGCGTTTTGCCTTTTTTCCCGCAAAGTTTTTCGAAAAAATTACTTCAAATAAGTGATATTGACGAGTCTTTGGATATTGAACAAGCTGCTGAAGCTGCGCTATCCACGTTAGTACCCGAAAAATCGAAACATTTATACGAAAAAACCTACGACAACTTTGAAACCTGGGCCAAAGAAAAACATATTGAGAACTTTACAGAAAAGGTATTACGAGCCTATTTCCTCAAGCTATCCACGACCTTAAGGCCGTCAACTTTGTGGAGCAAATATTCGATGCTCCGCACCATGATTTATCTGAACAAAAACGTAGATATTTGCAGATTTACAAGCCTTATTGCATTTTTAAAAAGGAAAGCTACCGGATATCAGCCAAAGAAATCAAAAAAATTTACAAAGCTGGAAATAGAACGCTTTATAAAACAAGCTGATGATAAAGAATTCCTGTTAGCCAAAGTTGTTTTAATCGTTGGAGTATTTGGAGCATATAGGAGGGAAGAAATCACATTTTTGAAATTAGATGCCATCAAAGATTGTCAGTCGTTTATCAGTGTCAACATTCCGAACACAAAAACTCATGTTCCAAGAATGTTTACGATTACTGAATGATCAATAGATGGCATCAATTTTTTAGATCTATTTCGTAAGTACGCAAAACTTCGTCCACTGAATACGATACATCAGCGATTTTTCTTGACATATCGAAGTGGTAAATGCTGTACCCTGCCAGTTGGAATTAATCCAATTGGAGGTATGCCAAAAAAAATAGCAGAATTCGTTGGACTCCCCAACACCAATGAATACACTGGCCATTGCTTCCGGCGCAGCTCTGCAACAATGTTGGCAGATTCTGGAGCGGACATGACACTTTTAAAGCGTCATGGAGGTTGGCGATCAAGCTCAGTTGCCGAGAGTTATATAGAAAATTCCATTGAACAGAAAAACGAAATAGCAAAAAGAATCATAGGGCAGAAAGATACGCCAAAGAAAAGAAGCTAGGTGCCTCTAGAATTCAGTTGAACAGTTTACATAATTGTACATTTAACATATATAATAAATAGATATTTTCATTGATTTTAATATTTCATTTTTACTTTTAGGCACTAGTGCCTAAAACTGTCGCATTTAGACACTAGTGCCTAAAAGAGTGTCATTTCGAAATTCTAATCAATATCGAAATATGTCTATTTCAAAACGCTTTCACAAAAAATTATTTTTACCACTTTGTCAGCGCTTTGCATATTAATTAGGGTTTACTGCTCTCTTGCAATCTCAAGCAGAGTGTATTTTTAAATAAAATTCCGAATAATTAAAATTTAGCTTACGTAGGAGAAATAATGGATCCTCCACAGATATGAGTGAACATGCTGAAAATTATGCGTCTTTGAAGAGAGATTTGGTAAGGGAACTGATTTCTTGCTGCATTCTGTCCTCCAACTATACGCAGTGTAGGGTCATAATTGATCTTGTCAGCTAGAGGTATGTATGCTGCCTTGTATTGACCCTCAGCTAAAAAAAAAGAAGCGTTTAAGCCATCTTGACATTAAACTGTTACAAGAAGTGAACTTCAGGGTTAATTTGCAGAATTTCCACGACATTTGGAATGCGAGATTCAGATCTAATAACAGTTTTCATGCAGAGGTGCCTTGGTGTATTAAATTTCTAATTATACATCTTTATTTTAAGGCACCTTGTGTTTTAAAAAAGTGTCGCTCGTAGGATCTGTTTCTCGGCGATAACTTCCTTGACACGTTGTCCAGGCTCGGGGCTGATCCAACTCCGCCACAAACTGAAAAAGCGGATTATCTGTCGCGTTCACTCGCCTGATAGCTCGCTGTCGATGCAAGATACAATTTACAATATTTAATGTTGATTTGTTAGATTTGTGGATAGTACTTTATTAAAATAAATATTTATTTTTTGCTGCCCCCACTAGACTGCTAAATGAATCGGTCCTGATGAAAGAACTGTCCATTTATATATGACTCACAAATTACTGTGGAATAAATCTGTCATCGCTTACTTTCAATTTAAATAAAATTGAACCTTGTGTCCTATTCTGTATTAGGTACTACGTATTTAAAAATATAAATCATTTATTATCTTACCCAGGGTGAACGCCACCAAAGCACTAAGAACTAGTAAGACCTTCATTTCTTCTGCGTATCTAAGAAGACTGATAATTAAAAAAAAAATTGCTCCCTTTTTTATAGTAAATTGGTGACAATAGTTATGATGCATTATGCGAATTTAATCTCTATAAGTATATTTTCCTTAACACGTAAAACTCTTGAAAATTTATTTGTCAATAATTTAATCGGAAGATTTGATCGCTTGAGGTTTCTATTCATTTTTAACTTAAGTCCCTAATACAGGAAATAAGTCACCGTCAATGATACTTTCATTCATTCACATACATTCATATCGTATTGCTTAGTACGACATAATATATACAATATATTTTTTTTTGGGTATTAATCAAATAATATTTTGTTTGTACTATTACTACATTTTTTTTTGCCCAAATAAGCTGGATGAAGTTAAGTTTGAGGTAAACGGTTACATTTATATCATTGGATTTGTTTAAAATAGGCATAATGGATCAAAAAAACCTTGTCCTGCCAACACATACATTTAAAAATTAAAGTTTTTTTTGGGGGGCTCCTTTTAGAAAATTTAAAATATAAGCTTAGATTATGTTGATGTTTCGTTTTATTTTAAAACTAAACCATCATCAACACTCCAAAGTATATTGAAAATACATAAGGGCCATGAGTTTGAGTTAAAAACCTACCGCTAGATTTCACATTATTTTTACACTGTTAGTACTTTTAGTTTTTATGATATATGACAATATGATATATGATTTATCTACATCAATTTGCATTTTAGTGACTCTCAAACTACCAGCGCATAACCGCCACATGCAAAATCGCCCTTGTAACCCCAGACGTCATACTCGCAAACAAATTGCTTTACTTTTACTAGTAACCCGGGCTGGGGTCGGCATGCCTACCCTGCCGAAAGAACATCAGGATTGAAGATTGGATTGAAGATAGGCAACCAAACCACCATGTATCGAGAAATGATCGAAGTTAAAACACCCCGTACCTGCCGCTAAATTTAAAGTTATGATTATGTTTAATTCTAATAGTCATATGGATAGGAAATATTTTGTAATCCGTGATATCAATTTGTATTTTTGTAGTTTTTGTGATTATTCTTCAAAGAAAAGGAATGAATGAGTGTAAAATAAATAAGTGAGTGTTGTCTGTTGAAAAACAAATCTTTCGATCTGATTTTTAATAATAGGACCTCAGGTAAGTGTTAAAATATCCTGTTTGAGCATTCCGAAAAATTGTGGTGATCGACTTGTAGAACCGAGTTGAAACTGAGGTAAGATGTACATTTTCGTCATTAGATGAACAAATTAAATTAAAAACAATGGTCGGCCAACCCCTAAAATGTTGAATTTAATTAAAAAATTAATGGTATCAAAATAATGCATGGCTTAAGGGTAGTGAATGTATGTAGTATGTAGATAAGCTATTAGATCTGTTTTATTAGACAATCATATTTTTTTCAAGAAAGAATCAAAACCCTAAGTGCGAACTGTTTGGGGTTCTGCAAAAGCATGATATTTCCACGGAGCATACACCTCAGTCAACTAAAACATGATTTATTTTATTTCGTAAACAATTACATACATATTCAACTCGACACACATGTCTGTCTGTGTCAAATAAGCGAAGATTTTCGTGTCTGAAGCAACTTGTCCTCATAATATTATAGTTTACCAGGAATGACTATTAAGTTTGTTACAATAATTATTGCTAAGTAGGTACGCAATAGAAAACTAAATTGTAAACAAATCTGCAAAAGGTTTAAAGAAGATTGCCGCGAGAAGTCGCCACGTGCAACATCTCGCAAACGTACCGTTAAATCTGCAAAACACATCTGAATTTTATGCCGTAATTATTACACTATTTTGTTTCTGATGAATAGCTCGGGTCGCTCTATGAATGAGCGGGTATGTTTCTTATAGTTGCTTCTGCATTTATTATTTGATCGAGTAATGCATCTTTAGTGTTTACCTTACTTGAATATACCAATGATTTAAACCACCCCCAAAGATAATTATCCAGAGGATTAAGGTCTGGCGATCTAGCTGGCCAATTATGCGGACCACCTCGACCAATTCACCGTTTTGGAAAGTTATTGTTTAAATAATTTCGTACTTGTATACTGTAGTGTGCAGGGTCTCCATAATGTTGTAAATACATGTTCTGTCGTACATTAGGTGGAACATCTTCTAATAGGTTTTGCAAGTGATTCTGTAAAAAATTTACGTATACTTGTCCTGTGAGATTACCGTCGATTGTGAATGGACCGATTAATTGACTATTTGACTTACCGCAACACACATTAATGCTGAATTTATGTAGAAAATTATGTTCTACAGTAGCGTGAAGATTCTTATAGGACCATCGGTGTTCATTGTGAAGGTTATTAATACCATCGCGAGTGAAAAGAACATTCGAGTTGCATTAATCCAATTGCAGAATTGCATCCTTAACGCAAAATCACTGTCTTGCAAATGTTGAACTCGTTGTAAGTGATGTTGGTATAAACAATTAATGTGAAAATCCCTTCAAGCAGACGATTGTGTAATTTGTGAACTTTGACGGAAAAGTTAGAAGCGCGAGAATTCTAAATAAAGTTAGTATACTTTCGGAGAATAAAATGAGGTTATAACAACGTTTCTGATATGGCGACAAGCTTCATTAATTTCAGATATTTACATTAATAGCTTTAAAAAACAACAAGGAGATAGTAATTATCCCTTCCACAGAAGTAACATTTATAAGCAGAAGAAAAGGAAAGAAAAAGTTGTTTTAATTCTTGCAAATATTTACTTATTGTCTCACCAGGTTGTTGTTTTCTAATAGTAAAGTAGTGTCTGGGAAATACCTCGTTTTTGGGCTTGATAAAAATAGAAACCGGATTTTTAACAGCTTCTTCCTTCGTTTTACAGTCGCTAATAAAATCGTAGTTTGTATAACTCCATGATAAAGGTAATTAAAAGTTTGAGATTACTATCATCATCTTTGCTTTTGATGGGTGATATGAAATTATCATATTATGTTACTTTCCATTGGGTCAATTCTTGAGCAGCTTCGGGAAAATTTTGATTAGTGTCAAATCTTTCAGGTCGTAGAAGTTTATCCATCAAATAAACACACTTTGGATGCAATTAATATTGTAGAGGCACCTTGTCGCCTTCGAGACTTTAAAAATAGAGCCAATCATGTAGAAGATTGGGATAATCAAGGGTTTATTCATAAATTCAGGGTTTCGAAAAGGACTGTTGAAAGGTTGCTTTTGCAGATTAAAGAGCAACTACAAAAACCTACAAACCAGTGAGCACAGTAAATTGTTAATCACAAAGGATAATAGCTTCTATTTAAATTTATTTAACCCATTGTTTTTACAATAAACATTAAATTGTTATATGCTGTAGGCACACTTAAGAAACAAAATATAAAAACTGAATCACTTAACAGCAATAACAGTGAGCTAATAAAAAAACAACGGTAAACTAAGAATCTAAATGAAATATTACAAAAAAAAGTTGAGCTAAAAAGAAAACATCACAAACCAATACTTTGTCACCGCAGAAACACGAAACGATAATAAATTAAATAACTCCTAGTTTCCAAACCTGGTTTGATAAGTTTACCATTCTACAGATGAAGGAGTTATGTTCCGTGGTTTTTGTATTAGATCATTGTTTTTTTGTCTTCCTAAGAACCCACTCAATACCAATTTTAATTTTTGAAAAATGTTTTTTTAGAAACCATGCTTTGTCATCTTTAACGCTACTGCTCATTGCTTTAAGATATTGTCAACAGAATGACGGGCTCCACATTACAATTGTATTTCTCACACCTCTAGACCACTGTGTATTGAGGTCGCAGACCACTGTGTTATCCAGAGCCAAGATAATTTAAACAATACTCAGCACTCAGGAACGCTCTTACAAACCCAAAGTCTTTCTCCTGATCTTCCATAATTCCCTCAGGAGCGCTTCTACCTCTCAAAGACTAAAAGCCTCTCTCCTTTATTCTTACCCGTCTACTGATCCCCTGAAGACATAGTCCAAGTAAAGCCCTTCAGGCCACATTGCCCTAAAGCCTCCCAGGCTAATAGTGACCTTTAGTCTGACCGACCCTAACAAGACAAGCTGGGTTTCCTCCAGGCTACCTGATAAACAAGTTCTCTCTCTGTAGCCTACAACCCAGGGTGGGTCTTCGCTGACTTTACAATTTGCCTCCACTTGCTGCGGTCCATCATAAGTTCTCCTGGTCGCTGGATATTTAGGCTTCGTAAATCCGCCGCAATATTGTCTTTCCACCGCATCCTTGGTCTTCCCAGCGGCCGCCTTCCTACCGGGGTCTCTTCCCATACCAGCTTGACGACACGTTGGTCTTGTCTTTTAACATGGCCGGCCCATCTCAATCTCTCTGACTTTATTATTTTCACTATATCAGTAGAGGAAAACTAAGAGAGCTGGACCAGGTGGTGCTGGTGGTGCTGGTGGTGCAACTAACCCGGGTGGTTCGGTGGTGCGTTTTATGATCTAACCCGGGTGGTTCGGTGGTGCGTTTTATGACCTAACCCGGGTGGTTCGGTGGTGCTGTTTACAAAATAACCCGAAATTAAACCCGACTTTTTACGACCTAACCCGGATGCTTTCATGAGGCGGCTTCTTATCTAACCCTAATTTGAACCTGAATATTTATGAACTGACCCGAGATAAAACCCGACTTTTTACGACCTAACCCGGATGCTTTCGTGAGGCGGCTTCTCATCTAACCCTAATTTGAACCTGAATATTTATGATCTGACCTGAGATAAAACCCGACTTTTTACAACCTAACCCGGATGCTTTCATGAGGCGGCTTCTCATCTAACCCTAACTTGAACCTGAATATTTATGAACTGACCCGAGATAAAACCCGACCTTTTATGATTTAACCTTAGTGCAAACGCCGCTGTTAAAGCGATATAGTAAAAAAAACTCGATTAAAATTTTATCTTGTTCGCTAGACCAATTAATTTCCAAATATTATAATTAAAACATACAATCACTACACTGGCGCACCGTCAAAAATCGTGCTTGCACTATCCCAACGTACAGAGCGTCCGCTTCAGAAAATACGGTGCCGTATTTTTTGCGCCGAACGCTCTGGAGGAACACACTCCGATTTGCAAGTACATACACGCTTTGTCGCGGCAAAGCTCGCCGTCAAATTACGGCCACTCTTTTGCGGTACCGCTTTGTAGGAAACCAAAGCTTTAGTGAAACGCCGCTGCCCCAGAACTCTGTCCATATTCCTCTACTGTGTTAATTTATGCGGGTAATAAAACCGACAAGGGTCGGATCAGCCTGCATACTTATAAAGGTAAAAAACCGCTTTAGAATGTTTTTGGTATATCTTTTTTAGATAATTTTGGGGGAAATAATTTGCCTGAGATGCCAATTAAAAAAGCCTACATTTAATTGTATTTTAGATTCTTGAATTTTGTACATGGATTAAAAATCTACTATTTCTTGAAATTGTATACATTATGTTAGATAATTATTAATATAATGTTATTAAGACTTTGTAAATATCTGTAAAAACTGTTCTAAATCGTGTCATTTCTGAAAATTGTATACTGAGTGATTAGAATTTAGTAAAAAATTAAAAAAATGTTTTAATGTTATTAAGACCTGTGAAAATTTGTAAAACTGTACAGAATTGTATTATTTTCTGAAAATGATATACTGAGTGTTTAGAATTTAGTAAAAATTAAAAAAATGTTTTAAATTTGTTAAATCATGTGAAATCTTGTATAAAATGACTAGAACCGTTCTTAATCATGTCATTTCTGAAAATTGTATACTGAGTGTTTAGAATTTAGTAAAAAATTAAAAAAAATGTTTTAACGTTATTAAGCCCTGTGAAACTTTGTAAAAAATGACTAAAACAGTCGCAAATCGTCCTATTTTCTTAAAAGTGTATACTGAGTGTTTAGAATTTAGTAAAAATTAAAAAAAATGTTTTAAATTTGTTAAATCATGTGAAATCTTGTATAAAATGACTAGAACCGTTCTTAATCATGGCATTTCTGAAAATTGTATACTGAGTGTTTAGAATTTAGTAAAAAATTAAAAAAAATGTTTTAACGGTATTAAGCCCTGTGAAACTTTGTAAAAAATGACTAAAACAGTCGCAAATCGTCCTATTTTCTTAAAAGTGTATACTGAGTGTTTAGAATTTAGTAAAAATTAAAAAAAAAGTTTTAAATTTGTTAAATCATGCGAAATCTTGTATAAAATGACTAGAACCGTTCTTAATCATGGCATTTCTGAAAATTGTATACTGAGTGTTTAGAATTTAGTAAAAAATTAAAAAAAATGTTTTAACGTTATTAAGCCCTGTGAAACTTTGTAAAAAATGACTAAAACAGTCGCAAATCGTCCTATTTTCTTAAAAGTGTATACTGAGTGTTTAGAATTTAGTAAAAATTAAAAAAAATGTTTTAAATTTGTTAAATCATGTGAAATCTTGTATAAAATGACTAGAACCGTTCTTAATCATGTCATTTCTGAAAATTGTATACTGAGTGTTTAGAATTTAGTAAAAAATTAAAAAAAATGTTTTAACGTTATTAAGCCCTGTGAAACTTTGTAAAAAATGACTAAAACAGTCGCAAATCGTCCTATTTTCTTAAAAGTGTATACTGAGTGTTTAGAATTTAGTAAAAATTAAAAAAAATGTTTTAAATTTGTTAAATCATGCGAAATCTTGTATAAAATGACTAGAACCGTTCTTAATCATGGCATTTCTGAAAATTGTATACTGAGTGTTTAGAATTTAGTAAAAAATTAAAAAAAATGTTTTAACGTTATTAAGCCCTGTGAAACTTTGTAAAAAATGACTAAAACAGTCGCAAATCGTCCTATTTTCTTAAAAGTGTATACTGAGTGTTTGGAATTTAGTAAAAATTAAAAAAAAATGTTTTAAATTTGTTAAATCATGTGAAATCTTGTATAAAATGACTAGAACCGTTCTTAATCATGACATTTCTGAAAATTGTATACTGAGTGTTAAGTATTTTAGTTGAAAATAAGATCATAAATCATCTATACAAAACAAGCGCCCCTTATGGATTTGAACGAAAATCATAGATTCGACTATTTTCATGAAAAATAAATCTAAGTACGGAATAATGCAGGAAGATTATCTATTTTCTTGGTTTAGAAAGTGATGTAGTTAAGATTTATAACTTAGGAATAAATAAATTATTATTAATCTTTTCGACCTATTTCTCTTGCATATTTAATTTCTTTGATAGTAAGAACTAATCTTTTTATTTTACAAAGTAAAAAAAAAAAAGCTAAAGATCGGCGTTGTCAGTCAGGTATAAGAACTGATTTAACACGATGGTTTTTGTACAAACGTTCACATACAATTGTATGCTTTTTAACCGATTGTGTCGGAAAAAATGACGATTTATAGATTAGATATTTAGACGAAGAGCTAACCTTCTCAATAAAGTATTGATTATTGCCCTGCTAGCTAGACAACACTTTTTATGTTAGTCAAAAAAAAAATTTTTTTTTTTTCGGACGCTATTACAGATTTCATCGTTAACTAACAAACATTAAGACCAAAAAATTAGCGTGCAAGATGAAATGTATAGGTTCACTTCATTTCTACATTATTTTACAACTCTCAATCGCATTAAAAACAAGATCGAATAAAAAATAACTTATGACATATGGACGAAAAATGTTTTTCGGGCTATTTAGGTTAGCGACCGCATTACGTCTGAAATACTACATTTTTCGAGCTTATAACATAATTTACTATTTTAACGTTAAAATAGGGGAAATGATGTATCAAAATGGATACTTTTTTTTTTGTCGGTCACGAGATTATAGTTTCTTTTAAAATGAACTCTAATATTTACAACACAAAATATCCTTTAAACCACATTAGTTTAAAACTCGTCTGTCGCTTTCCCTCTATTGTGAGTTTGATTAAAGTATAGCGTAGTATATATTTAGATGAATTTCGCAAATGTTGAATACTTTCAAAACTGAAAAAGCCGCCCTTTGCAATAAATATCTCCGTAGAGTTAGGTACCCTGCAGATTAAGGGTATTTCAGCGGATAATCATATACAAATTCAAAGATTTTGTCTATTTTAATGGATTAACAAACAATATCTATAGGATGACTTTACTGATAAAAAAAAAATAACAAAAATCCATAAAGTCTAGGCTCACATGAAATTCCATAAAGAGCAGCTGCATAGCCTTATCACATCAAACTATATTTTTATTTCGTTCTATTGTCAAAAGTCTGTGTTTAGGAGATTATCGTTCATTTTAAAATGAACTCTAATATGTACATCACCATAAACTACCTCTTAAGCCGTCGTAAAAATACACTTTTCGATTTACCTCTATATTGATTTTCTAATATTAAATATCTACAATAGTCGAAATTCGCTCGCTAATACCTATGTATGCAAGGTTTCTTCAAAAAATGACAATTTTGTTGTTTAATGGCTTGAAAAAATGGAAAAAGGAGGTTTTTGCATCCATTTATTTCCAGATGAGTGTTAAAAATACTTATAAAACTCGGTATACCGAAGATCAAACATTAATGAGAGGGTTGAGTCCTGTTTGCCAAATCCTGATTTTTAATTTGACGTTGGCAACGGTACAATTTTTTAACATTTATCATAAGAGGCGTATATTTTTGGAGCTTAGATCTACCAGTTTATCCACGCCCCATTTATTGTTAGTGCTTTAGTAATTTTACTTTCCAATTATTTTTTACCAAAACGCATAGTTGAAACAGTGTCTATATCAGACGATATAATAAATTTTAAGGATTAATTTGCTTACAAATACACTTTAATTTATTTAGGCTAAAGCAGCCAGACATATACTGGAACTACGAAAACCCTATTACAATTTGGTTGCCTAGAGAAAATTTTGTAAAAAACATAGCTTTCTACACAAATGCTTGCACATTATGTACCTATCATTTTAAGATACCTGGCGACATCAATGTAAGCATTGACATAATGACGCAAGATATAGATAGGTACTAGAATATTCAAGATTTCTATTAACGATACACTTCAGCATACATGTGAGATGTCATTAATGTCTACGGAAGGCAACAGACATACCAGCTATTTTTACATGGGATTCCATAGACTTGGACGCTTCTTGTTTAGAAATATTTGATGTCATCTTGAGGAGTTCCGTATTGAAGCATCAAACCTACCTGCCAAATAATTGACGAAATATAGGATATCATAAAATATGCCCCCCATCGAACTAAATGATCCTATAAACCAGCTTCACAGACCGTAATTTGTGATGCTAACACGATTAATACGCAATAGAACAAGATTAAGAAACAAAATTTAAAGTAGCTCTTTATCACACGAAAATAATTAAATAATTTACGGTTACAGAACAATAATTATTTTAAAAAGCTGTATAACTAAATATATTATGTTATTAGGAATATTCTGTCTAAAGTAACAGCTAATCTTAGTCGAAAATGAGATCGTATTATTGATTGTTGAATTCGTTAGGTATGAAATAAAATTAGAGATTTCGTCTATTTTTTCACGATTAAAAAAGAATACCTCTATTTAGCTAAAAATGAAACGATTACAGTGGTAGATTAATTCACTTTACCAAGCATGTAAACTACTAATTTTGCAATAAATATCTTCTATATTTCTAGGTAGGTTTACTCGAAAATGTGGGGCTATTTTCATCAAAAATCCCGATACGAAATTGAAAAATTTGCCTATTTTTGTCGGTTTACAAAGTGATAGTGGAATATTGGTTTGATCAAAGAACAATAATTATTTTAAAAATGTTGTATAATTAACTAAATGTCGGTGTTATCAGGCAGGCAAGAAGTTATTTATCTGAATCTTATTTGTACCATTAGCGTTTATATACAAATGTTAGTGGTTTTCAAAAATTGATATCTCGGAAATTATTAGGTTTAGACTTATAATACGCTTATTAAAAAATAATAACTACTTTATGCAAAATTCAAAAATATTATAAGATGTAGGGTATCCCAGTAACTTAACCAAAGATTTTCGGTCTTCGTAAAGCTTTACACGTTTCTTCAGCGTACCAAACATTCACTTTTTTTAAATATTGACATCGGATTAGGATTCTGAACATAGGATTAACATCACTCCAATAGTGAACATGTTGCGTTGTCACAGTTCCATTCGTTGAAAAGTAAACAAAACCGTTTGAGCTACGTGGGGAATAAATAAAGTTGGCTTGTTGAAAAATTTTAATATTTATTAAGGTAAAAGACTATAAATATATCGATACAACACTTTGGCATTTCTAATACTACAAACATGAATATCTAAAATGTGATATTTACAACCGTCAACTCTCTCTCCCTTCTCTAATTTTGGTACACCAATGCTGTCTTCTAAGTTTATAATATATGGCGTCCTGCAGTTTAATTCCGAAAATGTTTTAACTAAAAATTCCTCTTTAACACATCCTTTAACGTAAATAATGTCGGCGTCTATCAGATTGTTGGATATGATATTATGTAGTTCCTTGTAATCGGTATCACCATAATTATAAAGGATACCATGATGATTTCCAAATAGATATTTGACTTGTTTCTTGCAAGCCTTACTTAAGGTGTCGAATGGTTTAAAAAAGTAACTTTTCATACTATTCCCATCATAAATAGCCAATTCTTTCGCGCAAAATTCAGGTATGTTAAATCCTTGAATATCGACTACAACGAACTTCATTGTCTGAAGACTCAAATCAAACAAGTATATTTTCATATTTTTATCGCTCTTAAGTTCGATTTCAAAAGCACACCCCCACTTTTCGATAATTTCACAGTCTTAGCACATAGATCTTATATTTTTATTTACGATCAATTCATCTTTATTCGCCAATCGTCTCAAACGAGTCTGCTTTTGAAAGTAATATAGCCTTAGTATTCAGAAAATATTAATGATATCGGAGCCTAAAACATCCTTGACACTAAAAAATCATTGTGTTTCCTAACAAAACCCATCATCTTGTCTATTTAGCTTGCTTTCCTATTGTTTAGCAGGTTAAATAAAATTATTATTTCGCTCTTTTTGTCTGTACTGAATCGTTAGGGGAATACGTTTCTAGTTCTATAAGAGAGACAGTTAAAATTTATGTAAGCAATCAAAAATCCTTCACTATGAGCTACTTAGTTAAAATTTCATATTTCCTTCCTGGGTCAGGCAAAATTTGTGATGTGTCGGACAAAATTTATAAAAATACAAAAAAAAAAAAAAAATGCTGGATGCATTTTTAGCGTGACTTTCTATTTAATACCATCTTATTTCAAGGTATAATTCGGTTGTCAAAATGAGAATAAAATAATTTTCCCATGGTTTATGTCATCTTAAAAAAGTCAAAAGGTTATATTCTGTAGAGGGTCAGATACATTTAAATTTAAATATTTTCTCCAAGAAGAATTTTAAGATAGTATTATAGTAAATAAAAATTCTATACCTCCAATATTTCATGGAAACATATCGTGTTCTAGCGACATAACCCAAAAGTACCTCTATTCAGAAACGCATCGTACTTTTCTTGTCAATAATTGTCTCATTGTCCCATCCATTACATTATTATAATCTTAAAGCACCTGTTACCAGCATTATCTGTTTTTATGGTTTTCATAAAATATAGCGATTACCAATGAAAATTAAACGAAAACTTAATAAATAACTTTTTTTTTTTCAACTGAAATAGACTGATTTTCGATGGAAAAATGTTACTTTTAACTAAAAATGAATATAAGACATATACGCAATGATATTTAGAATAAATCAATCTTTTCTAAAATTACTATGAAATATTCACAAAATCGTTTCGTTATAACCAAAGTAGCAAGGCTTGCAGATTTCGTATAGAGTTCAAACGCGATACTGAGATGATCTTTTTTTTTTTTTATATTTTTGTAGGATAATGCACCACTACGTTGTAAGTACTTGAGAGAGGACTTTCTTGAAAAATCCTCAAATTTCTCTGCAATTTTGTTCCTTCTAGAGTTAAATTCACACAGAAAACCCCGTATTCTTATCTTTCAGGTTGGTATATTAAAAAGGGCTTATTAGTATGGTTTAGAAAACAAGCAATATTAATTAACGGATGTTTTTTTGTCGTATGAAGAGTTGAAAAATTTTTTTTTTCCACTCCAATGGTTACGATGCAGAGAGTCGGGTTTCATCATAATCTTTCAGGGTAGCTCAGGTTTGATTGCATGTAGAGAGTCGGGTTTCATCATAATCTTTCAGGGAGCTCAGGTTTGATTGCATGTAGAGAGTCGGGTTTCATCATAATCTTTCAGGGTAGCTCAGGTTTGATTACATGTACTAAGGTTAGTGCTCCTTGCAATCGGTTTCAGGTTTGACGCGCCCCCCTCAGGTTTGTTCAGGTTTCTCAAACGTTTGAGAAACCTGAACAAACCTGAGGGGGGCGCGTCAAACCTGAAACCGATTGCAAGGAGCACTAACCTTAGTACATGTAATCAAACCTGAGCTACCCTGAAAGATTATGATGAAACCCGACTCTCTACATGCAATCAAACCTGAGCTACCCTGAAAGATTATGATGAAACCCGACTCTCTGCATCGTAACCATTGGAGTGGAAAAAAAAAATTTTCAACTCTTCATACGACAAAAAAACATCCGTTAATTAATATTGCTTGTTTTCTAAACCATACTAATAAGTCCTTTTTAATATACCAACCTGAAAGATAAGAATACGGGGTTTTCTGTGTGAATTTAACTCTAGAAGGAACAAAATTGCAGAGAAATTTGAGGATTTTTCAAGAAAGTCCTCTCTCAAGTACTTACAACGTAGTGGTGCATTATCCTACAAAAATATAAAAAAAAAAAAAGATCATCTCAGTATCGCGTTTGAACTCTATACGAAATCTGCAAGCCTTGCTACTTTGGTTATAACGAAACGATGTTGTGAATATTTCATAGTAATTTTAGAAAAGATTGATTTATTCTAAATATCATTGCGTATATGTCTTATATTCATTTTTAGTTAAAAGTAACATTTTTCCATCGAAAATCAGTCTATTTCAGTTGAAAAAAAAAAAGTTATTTATTAAGTTTTCGTTTAATTTTCATTGGTAATCGCTATGTTTTATGAAAACCATAAAAACAGATAATGCTGGTAACAGGTGCTTTAAGATTATAATAATGTAATGGATGGGACAATGAGACAATTATTGACAAGAAAAGTACGATGCGTTTCTGAATAGAGGTACTTTTGGGTTATGTCGCTAGAACACGATATGTTTCCATGAAATATTGGAGGTATAGAATTTTTATTTACTATAATACTATCTTAAAATTCTTCTTGGAGAAAATATTTAAATTTAAATGTATCTGACCCTCTACAGAATATAACCTTTTGACTTTTTTAAGATGACATAAACCATGGGAAAATTATTTTATTCTCATTTTGACAACCGAATTATACCTTGAAATAAGATGGTATTAAATAGAAAGTCACGCTAAAAATGCATCCAGCATTTTTTTTTTTTTTTTGTATTTTTATAAATTTTGTCCGACACATCACAAATTTTGCCTGACCCAGGAAGGAAATATGAAATTTTAACTAAGTAGCTCATAGTGAAGGATTTTTGATTGCTTACATAAATTTTAACTGTCTCTCTTATAGAACTAGAAACGTATTCCCCTAACGATTCAGTACAGACAAAAAGAGCGAAATAATAATTTTATTTAACCTGCTAAACAATAGGAAAGCAAGCTAAATAGACAAGATGATGGGTTTTGTTAGGAAACACAATGATTTTTTAGTGTCAAGGATGTTTTAGGCTCCGATATCATTAATATTTTCTGAATACTAAGGCTATATTACTTTCAAAAGCAGACTCGTTTGAGACGATTGGCGAATAAAGATGAATTGATCGTAAATAAAAATATAAGATCTATGTGCTAAGACTGTGAAATTATCGAAAAGTGGGGGTGTGCTTTTGAAATCGAACTTAAGAGCGATAAAAATATGAAAATATACTTGTTTGATTTGAGTCTTCAGACAATGAAGTTCGTTGTAGTCGATATTCAAGGATTTAACATACCTGAATTTTGCGCGAAAGAATTGGCTATTTATGATGGGAATAGTATGAAAAGTTACTTTTTTAAACCAGTTAAACCATTCGACACCTTAAGTAAGGCTTGCAAGAAACAAGTCAAATATCTATTTGGAAATCATCATGGTATCCTTTATAATTATGGTGATACCGATTACAAGGAACTACATAATATCATATCCAACAATCTGATAGACGCCGACATTATTTACGTTAAAGGATGTGTTAAAGAGGAATTTTTAGTTAAAACATTTTCGGAATTAAACTGCAGGACGCCATATATTATAAACTTAGAAGACAGCATTGGTGTACCAAAATTAGAGAAGGGAGAGAGAGTTGACGGTTGTAAATATCACATTTTAGATATTCATGTTTGTAGTATTAGAAATGCCAAAGTGTTGTATCGATATATTTATAGTCTTTTACCTTAATAAATATTAAAATTTTTCAACAAGCCAACTTTATTTATT
The DNA here is from genome assembly GCA_963920685.1 of Polydrusus tereticollis. Lineage (NCBI taxonomy): Eukaryota > Metazoa > Arthropoda > Insecta > Coleoptera > Curculionidae > Polydrusus > Polydrusus tereticollis. Next base: position 49,043,200 of record OY987330.1, read on the forward strand.
CCCCACGTAGCTCAAACGGTTTTGTTTACTTTTCAACGAATGGAACTGTGACAACGCAACATGTTCACTATTGGAGTGATGTTAATCCTATGTTCAGAATCCTAATCCGATGTCAATATTTAAAAAAAGTGAATGTTTGGTACGCTGAAGAAACGTGTAAAGGTTTACGAAGACCGAAAATCTTTGGTTAAGTTACTGGGATACCCTACATCTTATAATATTTTTGAATTTTGCATAAAGTAGTTATTATTTTTTAATAAGCGTATTATAAGTCTAAACCTAATAATTTCCGAGATATCAATTTTTGAAAACCACTAACATTTGTATATAAACGCTAATGGTACAAATAAGATTCAGATAAATAACTTCTTGCCTGCCTGATAACACCGACATTTAGTTAATTATACAACATTTTTAAAATAATTATTGTTCTTTGATCAAACCAATATTCCACTATCACTTTGTAAACCGACAAAAATAGGCAAATTTTTCAATTTCGTATCGGGATTTTTGATGAAAATAGCCCCACATTTTCGAGTAAACCTACCTAGAAATATAGAAGATATTTATTGCAAAATTAGTAGTTTACATGCTTGGTAAAGTGAATTAATCTACCACTGTAATCGTTTCATTTTTAGCTAAATAGAGGTATTCTTTTTTAATCGTGAAAAAATAGACGAAATCTCTAATTTTATTTCATACCTAACGAATTCAACAATCAATAATACGATCTCATTTTCGACTAAGATTAGCTGTTACTTTAGACAGAATATTCCTAATAACATAATATATTTAGTTATACAGCTTTTTAAAATAATTATTGTTCTGTAACCGTAAATTATTTAATTATTTTCGTGTGATAAAGAGCTACTTTAAATTTTGTTTCTTAATCTTGTTCTATTGCGTATTAATCGTGTTAGCATCACAAATTACGGTCTGTGAAGCTGGTTTATAGGATCATTTAGTTCGATGGGGGGCATATTTTATGATATCCTATATTTCGTCAATTATTTGGCAGGTAGGTTTGATGCTTCAATACGGAACTCCTCAAGATGACATCAAATATTTCTAAACAAGAAGCGTCCAAGTCTATGGAATCCCATGTAAAAATAGCTGGTATGTCTGTTGCCTTCCGTAGACATTAATGACATCTCACATGTATGCTGAAGTGTATCGTTAATAGAAATCTTGAATATTCTAGTACCTATCTATATCTTGCGTCATTATGTCAATGCTTACATTGATGTCGCCAGGTATCTTAAAATGATAGGTACATAATGTGCAAGCATTTGTGTAGAAAGCTATGTTTTTTACAAAATTTTCTCTAGGCAACCAAATTGTAATAGGGTTTTCGTAGTTCCAGTATATGTCTGGCTGCTTTAGCCTAAATAAATTAAAGTGTATTTGTAAGCAAATTAATCCTTAAAATTTATTATATCGTCTGATATAGACACTGTTTCAACTATGCGTTTTGGTAAAAAATAATTGGAAAGTAAAATTACTAAAGCACTAACAATAAATGGGGCGTGGATAAACTGGTAGATCTAAGCTCCAAAAATATACGCCTCTTATGATAAATGTTAAAAAATTGTACCGTTGCCAACGTCAAATTAAAAATCAGGATTTGGCAAACAGGACTCAACCCTCTCATTAATGTTTGATCTTCGGTATACCGAGTTTTATAAGTATTTTTAACACTCATCTGGAAATAAATGGATGCAAAAACCTCATTTTTCCATTTTTTCAAGCCATTAAACAACAAAATTGTCATTTTTTGAAGAAACCTTGCATACATAGGTATTAGCGAGCGAATTTCGACTATTGTAGATATTTAATATTAGAAAATCAATATAGAGGTAAATCGAAAAGTGTATTTTTACGACGGCTTAAGAGGTAGTTTATGGTGATGTACATATTAGAGTTCATTTTAAAATGAACGATAATCTCCTAAACACAGACTTTTGACAATAGAACGAAATAAAAATATAGTTTGATGTGATAAGGCTATGCAGCTGCTCTTTATGGAATTTCATGTGAGCCTAGACTTTATGGATTTTTGTTATTTTTTTTTTATCAGTAAAGTCATCCTATAGATATTGTTTGTTAATCCATTAAAATAGACAAAATCTTTGAATTTGTATATGATTATCCGCTGAAATACCCTTAATCTGCAGGGTACCTAACTCTACGGAGATATTTATTGCAAAGGGCGGCTTTTTCAGTTTTGAAAGTATTCAACATTTGCGAAATTCATCTAAATATATACTACGCTATACTTTAATCAAACTCACAATAGAGGGAAAGCGACAGACGAGTTTTAAACTAATGTGGTTTAAAGGATATTTTGTGTTGTAAATATTAGAGTTCATTTTAAAAGAAACTATAATCTCGTGACCGACAAAAAAAAAAGTATCCATTTTGATACATCATTTCCCCTATTTTAACGTTAAAATAGTAAATTATGTTATAAGCTCGAAAAATGTAGTATTTCAGACGTAATGCGGTCGCTAACCTAAATAGCCCGAAAAACATTTTTCGTCCATATGTCATAAGTTATTTTTTATTCGATCTTGTTTTTAATGCGATTGAGAGTTGTAAAATAATGTAGAAATGAAGTGAACCTATACATTTCATCTTGCACGCTAATTTTTTGGTCTTAATGTTTGTTAGTTAACGATGAAATCTGTAATAGCGTCCGAAAAAAAAAAAATTTTTTTTTTGACTAACATAAAAAGTGTTGTCTAGCTAGCAGGGCAATAATCAATACTTTATTGAGAAGGTTAGCTCTTCGTCTAAATATCTAATCTATAAATCGTCATTTTTTCCGACACAATCGGTTAAAAAGCATACAATTGTATGTGAACGTTTGTACAAAAACCATCGTGTTAAATCAGTTCTTATACCTGACTGACAACGCCGATCTTTAGCTTTTTTTTTTTTACTTTGTAAAATAAAAAGATTAGTTCTTACTATCAAAGAAATTAAATATGCAAGAGAAATAGGTCGAAAAGATTAATAATAATTTATTTATTCCTAAGTTATAAATCTTAACTACATCACTTTCTAAACCAAGAAAATAGATAATCTTCCTGCATTATTCCGTACTTAGATTTATTTTTCATGAAAATAGTCGAATCTATGATTTTCGTTCAAATCCATAAGGGGCGCTTGTTTTGTATAGATGATTTATGATCTTATTTTCAACTAAAATACTTAACACTCAGTATACAATTTTCAGAAATGTCATGATTAAGAACGGTTCTAGTCATTTTATACAAGATTTCACATGATTTAACAAATTTAAAACATTTTTTTTTAATTTTTACTAAATTCCAAACACTCAGTATACACTTTTAAGAAAATAGGACGATTTGCGACTGTTTTAGTCATTTTTTACAAAGTTTCACAGGGCTTAATAACGTTAAAACATTTTTTTTAATTTTTTACTAAATTCTAAACACTCAGTATACAATTTTCAGAAATGCCATGATTAAGAACGGTTCTAGTCATTTTATACAAGATTTCGCATGATTTAACAAATTTAAAACATTTTTTTTAATTTTTACTAAATTCTAAACACTCAGTATACACTTTTAAGAAAATAGGACGATTTGCGACTGTTTTAGTCATTTTTTACAAAGTTTCACAGGGCTTAATAACGTTAAAACATTTTTTTTAATTTTTTACTAAATTCTAAACACTCAGTATACAATTTTCAGAAATGACATGATTAAGAACGGTTCTAGTCATTTTATACAAGATTTCACATGATTTAACAAATTTAAAACATTTTTTTTAATTTTTACTAAATTCTAAACACTCAGTATACACTTTTAAGAAAATAGGACGATTTGCGACTGTTTTAGTCATTTTTTACAAAGTTTCACAGGGCTTAATAACGTTAAAACATTTTTTTTAATTTTTTACTAAATTCTAAACACTCAGTATACAATTTTCAGAAATGCCATGATTAAGAACGGTTCTAGTCATTTTATACAAGATTTCGCATGATTTAACAAATTTAAAACATTTTTTTTAATTTTTACTAAATTCTAAACACTCAGTATACACTTTTAAGAAAATAGGACGATTTGCGACTGTTTTAGTCATTTTTTACAAAGTTTCACAGGGCTTAATACCGTTAAAACCTTTTTTTTAATTTTTTACTAAATTCTAAACACTCAGTATACAATTTTCAGAAATGCCATGATTAAGAACGGTTCTAGTCATTTTATACAAGATTTCACATGATTTAACAAATTTAAAACATTTTTTTTAATTTTTACTAAATTCTAAACACTCAGTATACACTTTTAAGAAAATAGGACGATTTGCGACTGTTTTAGTCATTTTTTACAAAGTTTCACAGGGCTTAATAACGTTAAAACATTTTTTTTAATTTTTTACTAAATTCTAAACACTCAGTATACAATTTTCAGAAATGACATGATTAAGAACGGTTCTAGTCATTTTATACAAGATTTCACATGATTTAACAAATTTAAAACATTTTTTTAATTTTTACTAAATTCTAAACACTCAGTATATCATTTTCAGAAAATAATACAATTCTGTACAGTTTTACAAATTTTCACAGGTCTTAATAACATTAAAACATTTTTTTAATTTTTTACTAAATTCTAATCACTCAGTATACAATTTTCAGAAATGACACGATTTAGAACAGTTTTTACAGATATTTACAAAGTCTTAATAACATTATATTAATAATTATCTAACATAATGTATACAATTTCAAGAAATAGTAGATTTTTAATCCATGTACAAAATTCAAGAATCTAAAATACAATTAAATGTAGGCTTTTTTAATTGGCATCTCAGGCAAATTATTTCCCCCAAAATTATCTAAAAAAGATATACCAAAAACATTCTAAAGCGGTTTTTTACCTCTATAAGTATGCAGGCTGATCCGACCCTTGTCGGTTTTATTACCCGCATAAATTAACACAGTAGAGGAATATGGACAGAGTTCTGGGGCAGCGGCGTTTCACTAAAGCTTTGGTTTCCTACAAAGCGGTACCGCAAAAGAGTGGCCGTAATTTGACGGCGAGCTTTGCCGCGACAAAGCGTGTATGTACTTGCAAATCGGAGTGTGTTCCTCCAGAGCGTTCGGCGCAAAAAATACGGCACCGTATTTTCTGAAGCGGACGCTCTGTACGTTGGGATAGTGCAAGCACGATTTTTGACGGTGCGCCAGTGTAGTGATTGTATGTTTTAATTATAATATTTGGAAATTAATTGGTCTAGCGAACAAGATAAAATTTTAATCGAGTTTTTTTTACTATATCGCTTTAACAGCGGCGTTTGCACTAAGGTTAAATCATAAAAGGTCGGGTTTTATCTCGGGTCAGTTCATAAATATTCAGGTTCAAGTTAGGGTTAGATGAGAAGCCGCCTCATGAAAGCATCCGGGTTAGGTTGTAAAAAGTCGGGTTTTATCTCAGGTCAGATCATAAATATTCAGGTTCAAATTAGGGTTAGATGAGAAGCCGCCTCACGAAAGCATCCGGGTTAGGTCGTAAAAAGTCGGGTTTTATCTCGGGTCAGTTCATAAATATTCAGGTTCAAATTAGGGTTAGATAAGAAGCCGCCTCATGAAAGCATCCGGGTTAGGTCGTAAAAAGTCGGGTTTAATTTCGGGTTATTTTGTAAACAGCACCACCGAACCACCCGGGTTAGGTCATAAAACGCACCACCGAACCACCCGGGTTAGATCATAAAACGCACCACCGAACCACCCGGGTTAGTTGCACCACCAGCACCACCAGCACCACCTGGTCCAGCTCTCTTAGTTTTCCTCTACTTATATCTGGTTGGTTATATAGTTCTTGTAATTCCCTGTTAGTTCTAATTCTGTATTGCTGTGTGGCGTTGTCCTTGACTGGTCCATATATCCTTCTAAGAATTCTTCGTTCTGCTATTTTCAGTCGGTTCTCATTTTGTTTCGTCATCGTCCATAAATTGGATAAACAAGTTGTAAGTATAAATATAAGGATCTGTGTTTGCCCTAGCTAGTGTTTCATTCACTCCCCATTAGGGACACAATAATTAATAGTGGCCGGAGATTTTCGTGGAATGCATAAACGTCAATAGCCATAAGAACCTTTTATCTGTTTTATGGTCATAAGACAGGTTTCCCTCATGATGTCTAGGCCCACAACACCTCCTCCTATAAAATCTGTAATATCGCTTTCTGTTTTTGTTGTTAATCCCTATATTGTGTATGGACCGCCACCTGTTTAATTCAGCTCACAGTTTTCTTGGGAAAATTTCTTTCTCGGATTCCGCAGCAATTGTGTCCCATGTGTCTTTTTTCTCTTTCGACTAAATAGCATAACTAATTTTAGATTCCACAATAACTTTATATTTTTCCACTAGAAGAATTAAATATACCCGCCATAAGTCTCAAAATTATACTTTTTAATAAAAATTAAAAACAAAATAAACTTGATTTTTCAATCGGGTAGATTTTCTGCTAGCAAATGAATTAATTGTATATTGTTCTTTTTCTTTTCTTTTTATGATAACGCACAACGCTGCAGGATAAATCCTTTATGGCGCTCTGGGAGCGGTGCATGTGCGCAGAAATCTTCAATTGTTCGTCGTATTATAGATGTAAAAATAATACTAGTTTGCTAATTTAACCAATTTTGTATCTTGAATAATAACAAAGTTACCAATGGTGGACATATAATCTTGATGACCCTGTATTACCATTTATAGGTAGCTAATTAATTTAATTATTTGCTTTCATTCTTAACTGTAGAAAAAATGTAACGTCCTGACTTTTTTCTCGCCCTAATTAGATATTGTGGTTAAAACAAATCACCGCCTATGAAATTGGCAGTAGGTACTTTATAGTTATTTTGTTCTAGTGTTCTGTTTCGTGTGGTAAAGGTGTTCAGACAAGAGGGGTAGACTTTAGAGATTCAAGTGACGAAGATAGCGATCTCTGCGATGCAAGGAGTAAACCAGAAACAACTCAGGCGTCATCGTCCCTTTCATGTGGACACCAGTGAAGAGCTAACGCAACTCACGTCAGATGAAACGCCGATTCTTTGTCCTTAAGCACGTTTTACAGTCGCCAGTTTTTTTGCAAGACGCAATAAGTCTTGAAGAAAGGCATGCTCATTGAAGAGGCAACTTATACATTTTTGTAATAGTCTTGCAAGTTTCATCACTTGCCGAAAAACGGTTCTGGGGATCTTTCATGCAAATTCTGCTGCAATTGCCTTAAAATATTTCATTGTTTTGGTTTAGCAAATTGTTTAATAATATCAACAATTAGTAAGGTAAAAAAAGCACAAAAAGGAATAAAAGGAGATATATGTATGTGTATGTTATTTTCTTATCTCTTTGACAGATTGACAACCGAAGCATTTATTCTTGTAATGTTGGCGATCTCAATAAAAACAAAATTCCCAGCTGTAAAACGTCCTGCGGGACAAATTTTAGGCAACGTCTTGCTTGGGCAATGCATTGCAGCAATTGAGTTGCAGACGCCGACTGTAGAATACGCTTTAAGGTGGAAAAACGTGATGCAGGGTATATCCCGTGGCCATTAGATCACCTCAGTTCAAATAATATTTGGCTATTTAAAGTTAATATTAATAACAACATCGCCTTGCTTTTAGGGTAAATAAACAGACAAGAGCTTCCAAGCACTTCAAGAAATTAGATTGACGTCATTGCTTTTGGACAAAGAAATATGTGTTCTTCTTGAATCTTCTCAGCTAGTTTTTATATTAATTTTTTTGTTAAATGTATTGGATTTTTACCATTGACATTAAATTTGTGGGTCGTCACATGAGCAAGACGTTTATTGTCCTGAGCCGCAAGGGGACACCATAAATCTAGCGATATATGAGGGATTTTAAACGTGTTGTACACACTATACTTTCTCTACAATTGTAATAGAAAATATTTGGACTTATTTACTTTAAATTATACCAAGGACGTTTTCCGTCCCTGTTATCGCGTCGACCTCATCGGAATTTCTCCGACATTTCACCCTTTGTTCCTACACAGGCCATACAGTAATTGACATATTTAGGATGGGTGAAAGAGACGGCATATTTCTGCGCTCCGCCGAGTTCCTGTTGTTTTTACTCTATTATAAATTTGAGCATAATCTAATATCAGCATCTTCAATAGGCTAGTTGACTGTATTTAAAAATAAATAGGTAACTTTTTGAATGGGCAGATAAGATGATAAGAACATACAAATAAAGTCGTATTAATTACGTGAGAAAATCGCTAAAATATCATGATGTTGTTAAAATCGTAGTTTTTAATCTGTAGATACTACAGACTCTACAGAATATGCAATCCAATTACAGAGTAGGAGCAATTACGCAAATCAACTAATCTATCTAATACTAATTACTTATATGCTATAATGATTTCCTAACTCTGCCTTTAATAGTTTGTGCTTAAAATTAAATGATAATATAGCATATTCCGCCCGAACTTCATTAAGTCTTTTACACACTTACTAAGATTATTAGTTCTTGCCCATTTAATATAAAAAGTTATAGGGTTTTTTGAATTATAAAATAGTATATAAAAATTGACTTCTGACAATAGCACTGAGTCATCTACTTGATTGTTTGATAATTTGTACAAGTTACATACACGAAGAATGATGACCATGCTAGTCCCACACGTCCCACGCCAGACTTCATGGAAGCCAAGATGCTGCTGACTTATCACTTTTAACTTGTATTGTATATTTTATAATAAAACAAATTCATTCTCTTTCTTGTCGTTGTTAAAGTCGCAAGGCTAATCTTCAATTGTAATAAAAATCTTTTTTAAAAAGAAGTAGTTCATTTATCTGAACATAACTGGCGCAGTCGGTAGGATAGTGCGGTAGTCAAAGTTTAACGATTTATTCTCGATTAAATTGGACTATTTGTGGTTTTAACCCTTCGGCATTATCCCGAACCATCCCTTGGAGAAGCCCAACACGACATCACAACCCACGGCAGGAGCAGAGAGTCGGGAAAGGAAGAAGACCTTCGAAGCAGTAAGTGCCATATTCCTTTTCGCCCTTTTAAATCCTCTGTTTAAGGTATAAAGGATAATTTTAGGCTTGTGCATTGTGCATATTACCTTATTTTAGGTTCTGTCTATTGAAGACAATAATTTTAGTTCCGTCTATTGAAGACAATAATTTTAGGTTCAGTCTATTGAAGACAACAATTAATTTTAGGATCCGTCTATTGAAGACAACAATTATTTTTAGCTCTGTCTATTAAAGACAATTATTTTTTAATCAGTCTATTGAAGACAATTAGTTAGGAAAACAAAAAATTTCATTCTGCGGAAAAATTGTGCGTATGAAAGTACATCACGCATAATTCACAAATCAATATTTTTCTGAAGAAGTGAAATATATATAGTTTTAGTGATTTCGCATTGCGCGACATTTTATTCAAATAGCTATAAACTTTTATTTAAAAATGACTACAACGACGGCACAAACGTCAACTACCACACCCATTAACTGGGATCTTTTCAGACTTAAACTCGAAAATATTAAGCCTTTTGATGGCAACAGTAACAATTTAAATAAATTTATAAAAAGATGTGACGATTTGGTCACCAAATATAAAACTTTTGGAAACGAAGATATCAATATTCACGTCTTTGAATCTATTACGGAAAGGTTAACCGGCCGAGCCGAAACCACGATAGGTAATAGGGTAGAACTTGATAATTGGGACAAATTAAGAACAGCTTTACTCCAGAGTTTTTCTGATCGTAGAGATTTAGATTGTTTAGTTCAGGAGCTAACACGCACTCAGCCTTATAAAGGAGAGAATATTCTAAGTTTTGGTAACAGGCTACAATTACTGCGCAGCAGTGTAGTGCAAAGAGTTAGTAATGGTACCCTAAGCGAACAAGAAAAACTGTGTCACATTAATTATTATGAAAAAACAGCTTTAAACACTTTTATTGCAGGTTGTACTGGTACATTAAAAAACAATATGTATTTAAAGAAACCTACATCTTTAGAAGACGCTATGGCGTATGTTAATGAATTTGAGAACTTTGAAAAATTATATAGTAATTTTGGGGACATGCCCAAAAGTAACAAAAATAATTTCCCTATGCAAAGGCCCATGCAATTTCAAAATCAAAACTATCAGCAAACGTACATGCCACCAAGAAATAATTTTCCAATGCAAAATTTTAATAATAAGCCCAATTTTCCTAGTCAACCAATAAATATTCAACCACGAGCAATAATGCCACCCCAAAGATACCCCACTAACAGACAAGTATTTGGCAAGCCACAAAATGTATTCAGACCAAATCAAGTACCACCAAATCAATTACCTCGCCCAATACCAATGTCAACAACATCAAGAAACCCAACTGTAAATACTAATCGACAATATAATCCTCAAAACAATAACTTCAGAAATCAAAATTCTTATCAAAAACCCAATTTTGCTTTCCAAGAATTATATTATAATGAAGACGAGATTGACAATATCGCTGAGGAAAATCAATACAATGACTTCCCAGAAAATTTCGGTAGTTATGCTGCTAACTACTATGACCCTATAAACGTACAAAATCACGAACACCAATTGTTGAATAATCAATATTTAGAAAACGACGAACAAACAATGATCCCTCAAAGTCATTTATTTTCAAATAATCAAAATCTGGAAGAAAACGATAACACCCAAAATTTTCAGGAACCAGGCCCACCAGAGCCACAGATTTGATAGAAATAAATATTTCATCAAATAACGCCTTACCCTATGTTAAAATCAATCAACCAAATTTAAAATTACTCATCGATACCGGAAGCTTAAGTTCTATACTAAAACCGTCAATTGCTGAACAATTTTATGCTAATTGTATATATCAATCAAATAATACGATAAAAACGGCTTTAGGTAGTCAGACTACCAGATATCAAGCGTCAATACCCGCTTTTCCAGAATTCGGTACGAATTATAAAATTAATTTTATCCTTTTTGACTTTCACAATTTTTTTGATGGTATATTAGGCTTAACTGACTTAATAAATATGCAACTTAATATCGACCTATGTAATCAAATATTAAGTGGACCAGATATCGAAATCCCGTTCCTTTATAGACAACCCCATGAGACAAATTTTTCATTTTCAGTAAATCCAAACGAAAAAATATTAAAAAGTATTCCAGTCAATGTACTAGAAGGTGAAATTTTAACTAAACCCGGTACAATAGGTACTTTACTTTTACCACAGGTTGTATCTTATTCTAATAACGGATTTGCTTTAGTAGAAATACAAAATCCTTCTGATAAAACTATTTCTGTAACATTAACAGAACCTATCCCTGTTGACACCTTTGAACAAGATTTGTATGAAATTTACACTGTTGAAAATATATACGAAAATTATCAAAAATCCGAAAATTGCAACGAAAAAATTAATATTCAAAATTTACTCCGTATCGAACATTTAAATAAAGAAGAAGAAATTGCCATAACGAAGTTATGTAAAGATTTTTCTGATATATTTCATAAGCCCGGAGATAAACTTACTTTTACATCAAAAATTAAACATGACATAAAAACCACTGACAATATCCCCATTCACACAAAATCATACCGTTACCCGTACGTACATAAAGACGAAGTACAAAGACAAATAAACGAGATGCTTGAAAAAGGTATAATACGTCCATCTGCCAGTCCCTGGTCCTCGCCCATATGGGTAGTTCCGAAAAAAATAGACGCATCCCTTAAATAAAAATGGAGAGTAGTTTGCGATTTTAGAAAAATCAATGAGAAAACGATCGATGACCGTTACCCCATTCCTAACATAACAGACATACTAGACAAACTCGGTAGAGCCCAATATTTTTCAACCCTTGATTTAGCTAGTGGTTTTCACCAAATAGAAATGGAGAAAAACTCAATTGAAAAAACTGCATTCACAGTTAACAACGGACATTATGAATACCTAAGAATGCCATTCGGATTAAAAAACGCACCGTCTACTTTTCAACGCGTAATGGACGAAGTCCTAAAAGATTTACAAAATAAAATCTGTATGGTCTATATGGATGATATTATTATTTTTAGTACGTCCCTGCAAGAACATATTCAAAATTTAAAAATGGTATTTAATAAATTACGCGAAGCCAATCTTAAAATTCAACTCGATAAATGCGAATTTTTACGCAAAGAGGTCGAATTTCTTGGTCATATAGTGACACCCGAAGGAATTAAACCCAATAAAAAGAAAATTTCAGCAATACAAAATTTTCCAATACCCAAAACACAACGCGATATTAAATCATTTTTAGGATTGTTAGGATATTATCGAAAATTTATTAAGAACTTTGCTAAAATTACCAAAACCATGACAAAATGCCTAAAAAAGAATGAAAAAGTGGAACACACAAAAGAATTTATTGAATGCTTTAACACTTGTAAAAATTTACTTATATCCGAACCTGTACTATCATACCCAGATTTCTCTAAACCTTTTGAGCTTACCACAGACGCATCTTCATATGCAATCGGGTCAATTTTATCCCAAAATGGACACCCAATATGTTACGCATCAAGAACTTTAAACCCAGCCGAAATAAACTACTCTACAATTGAAAAAGAATTATTGGCAATTGTTTGGAGTTGTAAATATTTTCGCCCGTATTTATTCGGTCATAAGTTTACTATTATGACAGATCATAAACCATTACAGTGGTTATTTTCTTTAAAAGAGCCGCACTCTAGACTAGTGCGATGGCGCCTCAAGTTAGAGGAATTTGACTACATAATTCAATATAAAAAAGGCAAATTAAATCAAGCTGCTGATGCCCTCTCTAGATATCCCACAAATAATGACCTAAATGCTTTAGAGACTCTTTCCACAGTCAACAACCCCGGTGACGTAGATCACATAATAAACGAATATCTGCACAACCAGGACGAAATTCCACAATTAGATCTATCAATTATTAACGAAGTCTTCGAAACACCTAATGAAAATTTACCAAAAATAAATGTAATTTCCGATATTCAAATACATCCGCCTCCAGGAAACGATGAAACTGACCTAGAAACAGTTCATACGTCTTTAGAAAATCCCATTCTTAATATACCAATTTCTGAACGTTCTCTAAATACCTTTAAAAATCAGATTGTTATCACTACAGGAGATATCGAAACAATTAAATGTAAATTTAATAAAGTATTCGAAAATACACGTCTATACGTTAGTAGAGAGATACTAAGAGAGCTGGGCCAGGTGGTGCTGGTGGTGCAATTTACGATCTAACCCAGGTGGTGCTGGTGGTGCTGTTTTACGATCTAACCCAGGTGGTTCGGTGGTGCGTTTTATAACCTAACCCGGGTGGTTCGGTGGTGCGTTTTATGACCTAACCCGGGTGGTTCGGTGGTGCTGTTTACAAAATAACCCGAAATTAAACCCGACTTTTTACGACCTAACCCGGATGCTTTCGCGAGGCGGCTTCTCATCTAACCCTAATTTGAACCTGAATATTTATGATCTGACCCGAGATAAAACCCGACTTTTTACGACCTAACCCAAGTGCTTTCGTGAGGCGGCTTCTTATCTAACCCTAATTTGAACCTTAATATTTATGAACTGACCCGAGATAAAACCCGACTTTTTACGACCTAACCCGGATGCTTTCGCGAGGCGGCTTCTTATCTAACCCTAATTTGAACCTTAATATTTATGAACTGACCCGAGATAAAACCCGACTTTTTACGACCTAACCCGGATGCTTTCGCGAGGCGGCTTCTCATCTAACCCTAATTTGAACCTGAATATTTATGAACTGACCCGAGATAAAACCCGACTTTTTATGATTTAACCTTAGTGAAACGCCGCTGCTAAAGCGGGATAATTAAATCCCAATTTTTATAAGCCATCCTTAAACCCAACTTTTTACGATCCGACCTGAGCCATCCTTAAACCAGACTTTTTATTATTTCCCCTTAGTTGAAACGCCGCTGTTAAAGCGGTATAGTAAAAAACATTATTTATATTTTCTAACTTAGTGAAACGCCGCTGGCGGGTAGTAAAGCGAAATAAATCCCTAATTTATATGGTCTAACAAGATAAGTATAATAAAGCGGTACATTTGTCACCACAATAATTATTTATACCTAAATGATCCTCTCAAACCCTCTGCCGACTCGATTTAAAAAGAAAGGGACATAAACCTTTATTTATTATTCCGAAGGACCCTCATTAAAATTCAGTAGCATATCTAATAATTGTTTTCAATTTTTGCACCACTTATAGAAATACAATAAAATAATTACCATCTAGAACCATTAACTAGCGATTTCTTTGTACTGGAAATGGATAAATTATAGGACTATCTTGTAATGAGAACAGAGTAATAAAAAGTAAATAAAACTTAAATACGTATAAAATACCAAGCAGGTATAGGTACTATACAACTTGTGTTCGCCATCAGGTAAAAGCCCTCATAATGCTTTTATAAAAATTTCGGATAATATCATAATATAAGTAAATAGGCTACAATTTCAGGAAAAAAGTAAAAAAAATTAATTCACAGTGTAAAATTGTAGTTAAATGGATTGTAAATACGAAATAATATAAAAAGCTACCTTTTGTTTGCGATGATGTATGCACAATAACTCTATATTATTCGGCCCTTAAACTGAAAATACCCACTAGATAGGTATCATAAGCTGTATTTGTCATCAGGTAGAACCCCCAATAAAATTATGAATATTAGGCGTAGGCATCAAAGTAGCAATCTTAACTTATTTTCAACACGAGCATAAAAATATAGGGTTGTTAAATATTTTACAACCCTAATTCTCAATGGCAACAATAAGCAAATCACGTTGGTTTTTTAATTTATTATTAATCTGGCTAACTTAAGAAACTCACAATATAACGACCATCCAAAAAAATCATAATACATTACTGGGTGTGAAAGCAATTGCGCTGCAAAATATAGTGTATACCGACTCTGAGCTAGTTAATTAAAATCCCAATTAGCGCTAAAAAAAAATCAATTAGATATTTACTTTAGATATTTTAATAAAAAAATTCAATATTATTAGCGTCACCTACGCATAGGGTTAAAAAGTATGAGAAACTTTGCGAATATCATTTCCCATGATTCTCTCGACCATCACATCGATGTCACATTTCAATATTCTCATCAACATTTAACTTTTGAAATTAGCATAATAACAAATCCTTTACAATGAATTAAACAAACGCATACATAATTTTAAAATCACATAATAAGAATATAAGCTAAAATCTAACAAGTTCGGACTACTCGAATGACGTCAGTTTACATCTGTAGAGAATACCCAACTCTCGAATCATAAAAAATGGTCAAACTTTGTCGGCAAAAACCCTTCTATGATGCAGGGGAAGGACAGGTAACTCGAGATGTTTATAAAGAAACGTTAAAGAACATTATTTGCTTATTTCTAGACTCTTAAAAATTAGATGCAATCGAACAATAAATGTTTTCATCATGTATATTTATGAGTAACACATTACCTTCGACATACATAAATTCAAATTGATAATTACTTGCCTTAGTACTTTTTTAGAAGCTTGAATCATTGCATATAACCGTCTGAGGATACCCAAACTTCCCCTAACATATTTCTCCGCAACCGGGGAAAAAGAGGTAGAAAAAGTAAAATAACAACTCCAAGTGTCTTTGCGAACAATCGGCAATAAAATAGAGTATTTCAGTTTTTAATTTTTCGTAAATAAAAGTTGGTTAGATTAATAGTCTCTGTGAATATAATAACATAAACAAAGTGATATGCCGTAAATTTAGGAGTACAGTATAAATTATGCCTCTATTAAAATATACCGCAATAACTAACTACCAAAGGATTTTTGATATTTTGAATATATTTGATGCTCATAGCATTATCACATTTCCAAAGGCTCTAAATTTTAGAAAAATGTTCTAATAGAATATGTCTATCAATATAAAGTAAAGGTATTGTTAGGTTTTTTTAAAAAATACGACCTACAACAGTCTCTGCTACAGCATGGCTGACTCTGTAGAAACTTCTGTGAAACCATAATAATTATATCAATAATCGAGTTGTCCTTATGATAATATTTTCTTCCAATATCCGACTCCACTATCCATAAAAGTTATGTTAGAAAATTCATAATTGAGCGCATTGTAATTTTTTAAAAAGAAATTCACTTCACACACAAAGATGTAGCCATTCAATCCATGAAAATAATGCAAGTCAGTATGCGTATGTTATGGCTAACTGTTTAAATGTCTATTCCTTCCACGTTTATCGGAAGAAATACTTTTTTTATACTAGTATTTTAGTTGAAAATAAGATCATAAATCATCTATACAAAACAAGCGTCCCTTATGGATTTGAACGAAAATCATAGATTCGACTATTTTCATGAAAAATAAATCTAAGTACGGAATAATGCAGGAAGATTATCTATTTTCTTGGTTTAGAAAGTGATGTAGTTAAGATTTATAACTTAGGAATAAATAAATTATTATTAATCTTTTCGACCTATTTCTCTTGCATATTTAATTTCTTTGATAGTAAGAACTAATCTTTTTATTTTACAAAGTAAAAAAAAGCTAAAGATCGGCGTTGTCAGTCAGGTATAAGAACTGATTTAACACGATGGTTTTTGTACAAACGTTCACATACAATTGTATGCTTTTTAACCGATTGTGTCGGAAAAAATGACGATTTATAGATTAGATATTTAGACGAAGAGCTAACCTTCTCAATAAAGTATTGATTATTGCCCTGCTAGCTAGACAACACTTTTTATGTTAGTCAAAAAAAAAAATTTTTTTTTTCGGACGCTATTACAGATTTCATCGTTAACTAACAAACATTAAGACCAAAAAATTAGCGTGCAAGATGAAATGTATAGGTTCACTTCATTTCTACATTATTTTACAACTCTCAATCGCATTAAAAACAAGATCGAATAAAAAATAACTTATGACATATGGAGGAAAAATGTTTTTCGGGCTATTTAGGTTAGCGACCGCATTACGTCTGAAATACTACATTTTTCGAGCTTATAACATAATTTACTATTTTAACGTTAAAATAGGGGAAATGATGTATCGAAATGGATACTTTTTTTTGTCGGTCACGAGATTATAGTTTGTTTTAAAATGAACTCTAATATTTACAACACAAATTATCCTTTAAGCCACATTAGTTTAAAACTCGTCTGTCGCTTTCCCTCTATTGTGAGTTTGATTAAAGTATAGCGTAGTATATATTTAGATGAATTTCGCAAATGTTGAATACTTTCAAAACTGAAAAAGCCGCCCTTTGCAATAAATATCTCCATAGAGTTAGGTACCCTGCAGATTAAGGGTATTTCAGCGGATAATCATATACAAAGTTTCTCAAACCTGAACAAACCTGAGGGGGGCGCGTCAAACCTGAAACCGATTGCAAGGAGCACTAACCTTAGTACATGTAATCAAACCTGAGCTACCCTGAAAGATTATGATGAAACCCGACTCTCTACATGCAATCAAACCTGAGCTACCCTGAAAGATTATGATGAAACCCGACTCTCTGCATCGCAACCATTGGAGTGGAAAAAAAAATTTTTTCAACTCTTCATACGACGAAAAAACATCCGTTAATTAATATTGCTTGTTTTCTAAACCATACTAATAAGCCCTTTTTAATATACCAACCTGAAAGATAAGAATACGGGGTTTTCTGTGTGAATTTAACTCTAGAAGGAACAAAATTGCAGAGAAATTTGAGGATTTTTCAAGAAAGTCCTCTCTCAAGTACTTACAACGTAGTGGTGCATTATCCTACAAAAATATAAAAAAAAAAAAAGATCATCTCAGTATCGCGTTTGAACTCTATACGAAATCTGCAAGCCTTGCTACTTTGGTTATAACGAAACGATTTTGTGAATATTTCATAGTAATTTTAGAAAACATTGATTTATTCTAAATATCATTGCGTATATGTCTTATATTCATTTTTAGTTATAAGTAACATTTTTCCATCGAAAATCAGTCTATTTCAGTTGAAAAAAAAGTTATTTATTAAGTTTTCGTTTAATTTTCATCGGTAATCGCTATGTTTTATGAAAACCATAAAAACAGATAATGCTGGTAACAGGTGCTTTAAGATTATAATAATGTAATGGATGGGACAATGAGACAAATATTGACAAGAAAAGTACGATGCGTTTCTGAATAGAGGTACTTTTGGGTTATGTCGCTAGAACACGATATGTTTCCAAGAAATATTGGAGGTATAGAATTTTTATTTACTATAATACTATCTTAAAATTCTTCTTGGAGAAAATATTTAAATTTGAATGTATCTGACCCTCTACAGAATATAACCTTTTGACTTTTTTAAAATGACATAAACCATGGGAAAATTATTTTATTCTCATTTTGACAACCGAATTATAGCTTGAAATAAGATGGTATTAAATAGAAAGTCACGCTAAAAATGCATCCAGCATTTTTTTCGTATTTTTATAAATTTTGTCCGACACATCACAAATTTTGTCTGATCCAGGAAGGAAATATGAAATTTTAACTAAGTAGCTCATAGTGTAGGATTTTTGATTGCTTACATAAATTTTAACTGTCTCTCTTATAGAACTAGAAACGTATTCCCCTAACGATTCAGTACAGACAAAAAGAGCGAAATAATAATTTTATTTAACCTGCTAAACAATAGGAAAGCAAGCTAAATAGACAAGATGATGGGTTTTGTTAGGAAACACAATGATTTTTTAGTGTCAAGGATGTTTTAGGCTCCGATATCATTAATATTTTCTGAATACTAAGGCTATATTACTTTCAAAAGCAGACTCGTTTGAGACGATTGGCGAATAAAGATGAATTGATCGTAAATAAAAATATAAGATCTATGTGCTAAGACTGTGAAATTATCGAAAAGTGGGGGTGTGCTTTTGAAATCGAACTTAAGAGCGATAAAAATATGAAAATATACTTGTTTGATTTGAGTCTTCAGACAATGAAGTTCGTTGTAGTCGATATTCAAGGATTTAACATACCTGAATTTTACGCGAAAGAATTGGCTATTTATGATGGGAATAGTATGAAAAGTTACTTTTTTAAACCAGTTAAACCATTCGACACCTTAAGTAAGGCTTGCAAGAAACAAGTCAAATATCTATTTGGAAATCATCATGGTATCCTTTATAATTATGGTGATACCGATTACAAGGAACTACATAATATCATATCCAACAATCTGATAGACGCAGACATTATTTACGTTAAAGGACGTGTTAAAGAGGAATTTTTAGTTAAAACATTTTCGGAATTAAACTGCAGGACGCCATATATTATAAACTTAGAAGACAGCATTGGTGTACCAAAATTAGAGAAGGGAGAGAGAGTTGATGGTTGTAAATATCACATTTTAGATATTCATGTTTGTAGTATTAGAAATGCCAAAGTGTTGTATCGATATATTTATAGTCTTTTACCTTAATAAATATTAAAATTTTTCAACAAGCCAACTTTATTTATTCCCCACGTAGCTCAAACGGTTTTGTTTACTTTTCGACGAATGGAACTGTGACAACGCAACATGTTCACTATTGGAGCGATGTTAATCCTATGTTCAGAATCCTAACCCGATGTCAATATTTAAAAAAAGTGAATGTTTGGTACGCTGAAGAAACGTATAAAGCTTTACGAAGACCGAAAATCTTTGGTTAAGTTACTGGGATACCCTACATCTTATAATATTTTTGAATTTTGCATAAAGTAGTCATTATTTTTTAATGAGCGTATTATAAGTCTAAACCTAATAATTTCCGAGATATCAATTTTTGAAAACCACTAACATTTGTATATAAACGCTAATGGTACAAATAAGATTCAGATAAATAACTTCTTGCCTGCCTGATAACACCGACATTTAGTTAATTATACAACATTTTTAAAATAATTATTGTTCTTTGATCAAACCAATATTCCACTATCACTTTGTAAACCGACAAAAATAGGCAAATTTTTCAATTTCGTATCGGGATTTTTGATGAAAATAGCCCAACATTTTCGAGTAAACCTACCTAGAAATATAGAAGATATTTATTGCAAAATTAGTAGTTTACATGCTTGGTAAAGTGAATTAATCTACCACTGTAATCGTTTCATTTTTAGCTAAATAGAGGTATTCTTTTTTAATCGTGAAAAAATAGACGAAATCTCTAATTTTATTTCATACCTAACGAATTCAACAATCAATAATACGATCTCATTTTCGACTAAGATCAGCTGTTACTTTAGACAGAATATTCCTAATAACATAATATATTTAGTTATACAGCTTTTTAAAATAATTATTGTTCTGTAACCGTAAATTATTTAATTATTTTCGTGTGATAAAGAGCTACTTTAAATTTTGTTTCTTAATCTTGTTCTATTGCGTATTAATCGTGTTAGCATCACAAATTACGGTCTGTGAAGCTGGTTTATAGGATCATTTAGTTCGATGGGGGACATATTTTATGATATCCCATATTTCGTCAATTATTTGGCAGGTAGGTTTGATGCTTCAATACGGAACTCCTCAAGATGACATCAAATATTTCTAAACAAGAAGCGTTCAAGTCTATGGAATCCCATGTAAAAATAGCTGGTATGTCTGTTGCCTTCCGTAGACATTAATGACATCTCGCATGTATGCTGAAGTGTATCGTTAATAGAAATCTTGAATATTCTAGTACCTACCTATATCTTGCGTCATTATGTCAATGCTTACATTGATGTCGCCAGGTATCTTAAAATGATAGGTACATAATGTGCAAGCATTTGTGTAGAAAGCTGTGTTTTTTACAAAATTTTCTCTAGGCAACCAAATTGTAATAGGGTTTTCGTAGTTCCAGTATATGTCTGGCTGCTTTAGCCTAAATAAATTGAAGTGTATTTGTAAGCAAATTAATCCTTAAAATTTATTATATCGTCTGATATAGACACTGTTTCAACTACGCGTTTTGGTAAAAAATAATTGGAAAGTAAAATTACTAAAGCACTAACAATAAATGGGGCGTGGATAAACTGGTAGATCTAAGCCCCAAAAATATACGCCTCTTATGATAAATGTTAAAAAATTGTATCGTTGCCAACGTCAAATTAAAAATCAGGATTTGGCAAACAGGACTCAACCCTCTCATTAATGCTTGATCTTCGGTATACCGAGTTTTATAAGTATTTTTAACACTCATCTGGAAATAAATGGATGCAAAAACCTCCTTTTTCCATTTTTTCAAGCCATTAAACAACAAAATTGTCATTTTTTGAAGAAACCTTGCATACATAGGTATTAGCGAGCGAATTTCGACTATTGTAGATATTTAATATTAGAAAATCAATATAGAGGTAAATCGAAAAGTGTATTTTTACGACGGCTTAAGAGGTAGTTTATGGTGATGTACATATTAGAGTTCATTTTAAAATGAACGATAATCTCCTAAACACAGACTTTTGACAATAGAACGAAATAAAAATATAGTTTGATGTGATAAGGCTATGCAGCTGCTCTTTATGGAATTTCATGTGAGCCTAGACTTTATGGATTTTTGTTATTTTTTTTTTATCAGTAAAGTCATCCTATAGATATTGTTTGTTAATCCATTAAAATAGACAAAATCTTTGAATTTGTATATGATTATCCGCTGAAATACCCTTAATCTGCAGGGTACCTAACTCTATGGAGATATTTATTGCAAAGGGCGGCTTTTTCAGTTTTGAAAGTATTCAACATTTGCGAAATTCATCTAAATATATACTACGCTATACTTTAATCAAACTCACAATAGAGGGAAAGCGACAGACGAGTTTTAAACTAATGTGGCTTAAAGGATAATTTGTGTTGTAAATATTAGAGTTCATTTTAAAACAAACTATAATCTCGTGACCGACAAAAAAAAGTATCCATTTCGATACATCATTTCCCCTATTTTAACGTTAAAATAGTAAATTATGTTATAAGCTCGAAAAATGTAGTATTTCAGACGTAATGCGGTCGCTAACCTAAATAGCCCGAAAAACATTTTTCCTCCATATGTCATAAGTTATTTTTTATTCGATCTTGTTTTTAATGCGATTGAGAGTTGTAAAATAATGTAGAAATGAAGTGAACCTATACATTTCATCTTGCACGCTAATTTTTTGGTCTTAATGTTTGTTAGTTAACGATGAAATCTGTAATAGCGTCCGAAAAAAAAAATTTTTTTTTTTGACTAACATAAAAAGTGTTGTCTAGCTAGCAGGGCAATAATCAATACTTTATTGAGAAGGTTAGCTCTTCGTCTAAATATCTAATCTATAAATCGTCATTTTTTCCGACACAATCGGTTAAAAAGCATACAATTGTATGTGAACGTTTGTACAAAAACCATCGTGTTAAATCAGTTCTTATACCTGACTGACAACGCCGATCTTTAGCTTTTTTTTACTTTGTAAAATAAAAAGATTAGTTCTTACTATCAAAGAAATTAAATATGCAAGAGAAATAGGTCGAAAAGATTAATAATAATTTATTTATTCCTAAGTTATAAATCTTAACTACATCACTTTCTAAACCAAGAAAATAGATAATCTTCCTGCATTATTCCGTACTTAGATTTATTTTTCATGAAAATAGTCGAATCTATGATTTTCGTTCAAATCCATAAGGGACGCTTGTTTTGTATAGATGATTTATGATCTTATTTTCAACTAAAATACTAGTATAAAAAAAGTATTTCTTCCGATAAACGTGGAAGGAATAGACATTTAAACAGTTAGCCATAACATACGCATACTGACTTGCATTATTTTCATGGATTGAATGGCTACATCTTTGTGTGTGAAGTGAATTTCTTTTTAAAAAATTACAATGCGCTCAATTATGAATTTTCTAACATAACTTTTATGGATAGTGGAGTCGGATATTGGAAGAAAATATTATCATAAGGACAACTCGATTATTGATATAATTATTATGGTTTCACAGAAGTTTCTACAGAGTCAGCCATGCTGTAGCAGAGACTGTTGTAGGTCGTATTTTTTAAAAAAACCTAACAATACCTTTACTTTATATTGATAGACATATTCTATTAGAACATTTTTCTAAAATTTAGAGCCTTTGGAAATGTGATAATGCTATGAGCATCAAATATATTCAAAATATCAAAAATCCTTTGGTAGTTAGTTATTGCGGTATATTTTAATAGAGGCATAATTTATACTGTACTCCTAAATTTACGGCATATCACTTTGTTTATGTTATTATATTCACAGAGACTATTAATCTAACCAACTTTTATTTACGAAAAATTAAAAACTGAAATACTCTATTTTATTGCCGATTGTTCGCAAAGACACTTGGAGTTGTTATTTTACTTTTTCTACCTCTTTTTCCCCGGTTGCGGAGAAATATGTTAGGGGAAGTTTGGGTATCCTCAGACGGTTATATGCAATGATTCAAGCTTCTAAAAAAGTACTAAGGCAAGTAATTATCAATTTGAATTTATGTATGTCGAAGGTAATGTGTTACTCATAAATATACATGATGAAAACATTTATTGTTCGATTGCATCTAATTTTTAAGAGTCTAGAAATAAGCAAATAATGTTCTTTAACGTTTCTTTATAAACATCTCGAGTTACCTGTCCTTCCCCTGCATCATAGAAGGGTTTTTGCCGACAAAGTTTGACCATTTTTTATGATTCGAGAGTTGGGTATTCTCTACAGATGTAAACTGACGTCATTCGAGTAGTCCGAACTTGTTAGATTTTAGCTTATATTCTTATTATGTGATTTTAAAATTATGTATGCGTTTGTTTAATTCATTGTAAAGGATTTGTTATTATGCTAATTTCAAAAGTTAAATGTTGATGAGAATATTGAAATGTGACATCGATGTGATGGTCGAGAGAATCATGGGAAATGATATTCGCAAAGTTTCTCATACTTTTTAACCCTATGCGTAGGTGACGCTAATAATATTGAATTTTTTTATTAAAATATCTAAAGTAAATATCTAATTGATTTTTTTTTAGCGCTAATTGGGATTTTAATTAACTAGCTCAGAGTCGGTATACACTATATTTTGCAGCGCAATTGCTTTCACACCCAGTAATGTATTATGATTTTTTTGGATGGTCGTTATATTGTGAGTTTCTTAAGTTAGCCAGATTAATAATAAATTAAAAAACCAACGTGATTTGCTTATTGTTGCCATTGAGAATTAGGGTTGTAAAATATTTAACAACCCTATATTTTTATGCTCGTGTTGAAAATAAGTTAAGATTGCTACTTTGATGCCTACGCCTAATATTCATAATTTTATTGGGGGTTCTACCTGATGACAAATACAGCTTATGATACCTATCTAGTGGGTATTTTCAGTTTAAGGGCCGAATAATATAGAGTTATTGTGCATACATCATCGCAAACAAAAGGTAGCTTTTTATATTATTTCGTATTTACAATCCATTTAACTACAATTTTACACTGTGAATTAATTTTTTTTACTTTTTTCCTGAAATTGTAGCCTATTTACTTATATTATGATATTATCCGAAATTTTTATAAAAGCATTATGAGGGCTTTTACCTGATGGCGAACACAAGTTGTATAGTACCTATACCTGCTTGGTATTTTATACGTATTTAAGTTTTATTTACTTTTTATTACTCTGTTCTCATTACAAGATAGTCCTATAATTTATCCATTTCCAGTACAAAGAAATCGCTAGTTAATGGTTCTAGATGGTAATTATTTTATTGTATTTCTATAAGTGGTGCAAAAATTGAAAACAATTATTAGATATGCTACTGAATTTTAATGAGGGTCCTTCGGAATAATAAATAAAGGTTTATGTCCCTTTCTTTTTAAATCGAGTCGGCAGAGGGTTTGAGAGGATCATTTAGGTATAAATAATTATTGTGGTGACAAATGTACCGCTTTATTATACTTATCTTGTTAGACCATATAAATTAGGGATTTATTTCGCTTTACTACCCGCCAGCGGCGTTTCACTAAGTTAGAAAATATAAATAATGTTTTTTACTATACCGCTTTAACAGCGGCGTTTCAACTAAGGGGAAATAATAAAAAGTCTGGTTTAAGGATGGCTCAGGTCGGATCGTAAAAAGTTGGGTTTAAGGATGGCTTATAAAAATTGGGATTTAATTATCCCGCTTTAGCAGCGGCGTTTCACTAAGGTTAAATCATAAAAAGTCGGGTTTTATCTCGGGTCAGTTCATAAATATTCAGGTTCAAATTAGGGTTAGATGAGAAGCCGCCTCGCGAAAGCATCCGGGTTAGGTCGTAAAAAGTCGGGTTTTATCTCGGGTCAGTTCATAAATATTAAGGTTCAAATTAGGGTTAGATAAGAAGCCGCCTCGCGAAAGCATCCGGGTTAGGTCGTAAAAAGTCGGGTTTTATCTCGGGTCAGTTCATAAATATTAAGGTTCAAATTAGGGTTAGATAAGAAGCCGCCTCACGAAAGCACTTGGGTTAGGTCGTAAAAAGTCGGGTTTTATCTCGGGTCAGATCATAAATATTCAGGTTCAAATTAGGGTTAGATGAGAAGCCGCCTCGCGAAAGCATCCGGGTTAGGTCGTAAAAAGTCGGGTTTAATTTCGGGTTATTTTGTAAACAGCACCACCGAACCACCCGGGTTAGGTCATAAAACGCACCACCGAACCACCCGGGTTAGGTTATAAAACGCACCACCGAACCACCTGGGTTAGATCGTAAAACAGCACCACCAGCACCACCTGGGTTAGATCGTAAATTGCACCACCAGCACCACCTGGCCCAGCTCTCTTAGTATCTCTCTACTTACGTTACAATATCACAAATAAATATGCAATCACATATTATAAAAATAAAGCTCGAAATGTATCACACAACAAAAACATGTCATAGAGGTATAAACGAAATGAAATTAGCCCTTACAAAAAAATATTATTGGCCAAAAATGGCAGAAGATATTACTAATTTTGTAAACAATTGTGAAACATGCCTAAAAAATAAATATGACAGAAGTCCACCAATTATAAAATTTAACTTAACACCCACTAGTTCGAAACCTTTAGAATCGGTTCATATAGATACCTTTAAAATTTCAAACGAGACATTTTTAACTATAATTGATACCTTTTTCAGGTACGGTCAAGCCTACCAAATAAAAAGTTTAACAGGCCCCGAAATTCTTGAAAACCTTCTAAATTTTATAACACACCATGGATTACCTCTTAAAATTACTACCGATTGTGGTACTGAATTTAAAAATAAAGAAATGGAAGATTTTTGTAAACTATACAAAATCGAACTTCATTATACCACCCAAAAAAATAGCAATTCGAACTCGCCAATCGAAAGATTTCATTCCAGCCTAATAGAGCATTATAGATGTCTCAAAGAAGAAAATAAACATTTTACACCCATGCAATTAATGAAACGCGTAGTTTTAGCTTATAACAACTCGATTCATATAGTAACTAAATACACCCCATTTGAGATTTTAAAAGGACATATTAATAGCACAAACCCATTTGACATAAATGATCATGTAATTGTGTCAAATTATGTACAAAAACATAAAGAAAACACTTTACAACTTTATAGACAAATACAAGAGAAAAACGCCCAGACTAAAGAGAAAATTATTAACAAAAGAAATGAAACTCGATCTGACCCACCTGACTTTTCACAAATTACCGACGCGTATATAGAGACAAAAGCCCGAGGTAAAGACTTGGCAAAATTTAAAAAAGTTGGTATTAAAAGCCAAAATAATAAAAAGATATTTACACAAAAAGGTGCTTATCACAAAAGCAGTGCTAGAAAACCGAGAATTAAACAAAAATCAAATTTTCAGGCAAGCGATGAAACGGACGCTGCTAATATCAATTATGACGGCCCTGGCACTTCAGACTCATAGCAACCCCGACGACATACAACTAACAACCCTTAAGAACCCCATTCTCCCGATAGAACTAGGAAACGCTAAACTCATTTATAGTAAACACACATTTCTTCATTATGTAGATTTAAATCCTATTTTAAACCAGCTTATAAATATAGGCAAATACTTTCTCACAATAAAAAGTTATTTAAAAGATATTAATGCAACGAATCCTATTTCATATCACGGTCTCTCCGAAAGCGCGATTCTTAGAACGAATTATTTAATAAAAATTACACAAGATAAGGTAGAAAATCTCTACCCACATATAAGAACAAAACGAGGTTTATTTAATATCGTAGGAAAAGCAAACAAATGGCTTTTTGGCACATTAGATTCTGACGACGAAAATAAATACGATAAAGCAATAAAATCACTGGAAACTAATCAGCAAAATTTTATGAATGAATTAAATTCACAAATTTCCTTATCGAAAAACCTAATCAATAACTATAATAAGACAATATCGGTTCTTAACGAAAATCAGAAAAAATTGGAGTATGGTCTAAAAATCTTTAAAAACGAGGTAGAAAAAACAATTAATGACTTGAATAACTATATCAGTTTCCAAGGAATAATTTCCCAAATAAATTTGGATTGTCAAAATTTAATAACTTTTATAGATAATTTAGAAGACGCAATTATGTTTGCTAAATTAAATGCATTACATAATTCAATAGTATCAAGCTTCGAGATACAACAAATGCTAGATTACTTAAAAGCTATGTATAGTAGGGAAGAAATACCAGACTTTAAAAATGTACTTTCATATTATCAATTCTTTGGTACTCAAATAACCTTTTCAGAGACAAGGATGATATTTGCAATTCATGTACCTATAATTAGGCCTGAAAGCTTTACTTTCCATCACCTTTATCCTATTGTCCAAAAACACCAAATATTTATCCCAAAATACCCATATTTGGCACGAAAAGAAGACAAAGTACAGTTTGAAGAATCCACATGTCCTTCACTCGAAGAAGTTTATTATTGTACAGAAAACTTCCACCCCAATGACCATTGCACCATTCAACTTTTGAAAGGCTCTCCTTTCGACAATTGCCCGATTCTCGAAGTAAATACGCAAGAATCAATCGCTGAACAAGTAACACAAGAAGAAGTTCTGGTTATTCCTATGAAGAAAGAAAGACTTTTTTCCAAATGCAAGACCGACCAATTTCTCGACATAAACCTGCCAACACTGGTGAAAGTTCCCAAAACCTGTCAAATTCATATTGGAACCAGAAAATTCATCAATAATGTATATATTAGACAAGGAAAACCGCTTATCTTACCTGATATAAAAATCGAAAACTTAAATTCGTCGACTGTCTACAAGACGCCTAATCTTACAAAATTAAATTTTGAAGATATTTATAAACTAAAGGATATGGCCAATCAATTATCACCAATTACAACAATCAATGAAGCTCCACATCCTTCCAGTATTATCAGTTACATAATCCTATGTGTAGCCATAATTACGTTAATATGGTTATTCTGGAAATATCGAACTCAAATTGGACCAGCCCTTAAAATATTTCAACGAAGAAAACCCAATAAGAAAATCGAAGAATCCGTTACTTCGCCAAATAATTCCATTATTTTCTCAGCTTAATGAGGGAGGAGTTACATACACGAAGAATGATGACCATGCTAGTCCCACACGTCCCACGCCAGACTTCATGGAAGCCAAGATGCTGCTGACTTATCACTTTTAACTTGTATTGTATATTTTATAATAAAACAAATTCATTCTCTTTCTTGTCGTTGTTAAAGTCGCAAGGCTAATCTTCAATTGTAATAAAAATCTTTTTTAAAAAGAAGTAGTTCATTTATCTGAACATAACTTACATAAATATTCCTGAGCGATCATTCTACGTTTATCTAAATTTGGTAGTTTATATTTTTGTATTAACTCTATTTTCAGGGATGTTAAAATCATTGTTTCCAGTTTTTTTGTAATTGAGGTATCTTAGAAATTTATTTTGTACTCGTTCAATGAAGTACTTGTGATTATCAGATTGAGGACACCATACCACAGATGAATATTCTAAAGTACTTCTGACATGAAATATAGAGCTATCGTATGCATTTAATATCCCTAAAAGATCTATTGTTTCTAACAGTAAAACCATACATTTGTTGGTGATATAGAAAATATGTTATCTAAATAGTAATTTTGAGTTAAAAGTTACTCCAGGATCTCTCTTCAACCCAAGCCGACGGTGCTTTATTCATTGTATATTCAAAGTGGATTGGTGTCTTTTTCTGTGAAAACTAAGGACATAACATTTTGTTGTAATTAATTTTAATCTATTTTTATTAATCTATTTAAATTTTCTTGAATTAATGGTGACACACTAATGTTTTTAATTCTTGAATACAACTTAAGATCGTCTGCCAATAATAAAACCTTACTATTAGAAATATCCCTAGTTACACTATTGATAAATAGCAGAAACAGCAATGACCCAAGGTTGGATCCCTGTGTCCTGTGGTACCCCCGATCCTGCCAGAAAATAGTTCGATAGTTGATAACCTTTCATTATAACTTCTTATTTTTTGTATATCAGATATGATACAAAAACCCCGATTAAGTTAGGATGGAAACCAAATTAATTATACAGTTCTGCTACAAGAATACTATGCGACACTTTATCTAATGCTTTGGCAAAATCTGTGTATATTACGTCAACTTGGTACTTATTGTCAAGACTTTCTGATATGTATTGAGTAACGTTACAGAGGTTCCTTACAGTAGACCTTTTTGCTGAGTCAAAGAAGTTTTTCTAGAAACCAAATTATATATATATTTATAAATTATTGAGATTTTAGCTGGAACAGGTAATATCGCTATTGGCCTATAATTTTTTATATCTGTTTTATCCCCATTTTTGTATACTCCACATATTCTCACTTCCTTCCACTTATCAGGAATAATGCGAGATTTAAGAGACATATTATACAAAACACCTATAATGGAGTCGAGTAGAAGCCCTTAACAATGTATGCTGGGAAGTTGTCTGGACCGACAGCCTTATTAATTTTTAGACCTTTGACTGGCTCATACACATCCTAAGAACTAACATATGGAATATTAACTACTTCGAATAGGTTTCACTCGTCAATAAACTGAACATTCTCCATGTCATCTGCACGTTCATAGACAGAACCAAAATATTCAGCAAATATAGAGAGATAGCATCTCCGGTTTCATATTCATTACCATTCAAGTGCATCTTACCGGAAATAGAGGGGTAGACCCCTTTTTTGTTTTTTAAATACTGCCAAGATACCTTGGAATCTTAACCAATGTTACGCTGCATATCATCATTTATATACATATTATACGCTACTGTGATATCATGCTTTATTTTGAAACGTAATTGTATAAAGTCATTTTTTAAGTTCGTATTTTTTGTCTTTTCACTTTTTAATCTCAGTTTTTCCTTTCGTTTTATATCCTATATGATTTGTTCATCGGACCATGTAGGGTATTGTTTGCTTTTTTCAGTTGTTGGGATACAAGCGTCAAATACGCCATAAATTTTATTATAAAAACATTTTTTGACTGTAGCTTTAACATTGATAAATTATCCCAACTCATCCCAGGAGACAGGTTGAAACATCTAAAACATAGCATCAAAATTGGCTTTCTTAAAGTTGTAATTAAGTAAATTATTTCGAGTCATATCCGTATGGTTCGCTTGTTTCAAATGTATATCAACCGTCAATGTGAGATGGTGTGCGCCCTCAATAACAAAACAGAATGTACTTTTTTCAACAACACACTCCATCTATAAAAGAACTATGTCTAAAATATGATCATAACTGTTGCAAACCCCATTAAACTGTTTACAATCATAAAAATTTAAAGGCAAGGGCCTAGCGACACTTGAAGCACCGGTTCCCGTCAGATCACCGAAGTTAAGCAGTGTCGAGCGCGGTTAGTACTTGGATGGGTGACCGCTTGGGAAACACCGCGTGCTCTTGTCTTAGGGAAGAGTGTAAAATGAATCGACATCAAAACCATCCTATTCACGCCGGACAGGCCGGATGAGATCGGATATCTCGTAGGATGAAGGTGCCGTTTCATACTCCCCAGTCGGTAGACCGCACGATTAAAAACCGTACGGTCGATGACCGGTTCAAGATGGCCTCCGATACGCCGACGACCGTAAAAAATAGTAAATAAATAAAAATTTAAAAGATTCAAGTAAAGCTCAACGTTATTATCTCTAAAACAGTGATTCCGGTAGTACTCATTTAGGCGTGTGATATTAAAATCTCCTAGAATTATGTAGTTCTGATCATAAAGAAAGTCTAGACTCTCTAAACAATTGAAAAATTCTTGTTTGACAACAACTGAACAGTTTGGTGTAATTAAACTACAGGAACATAAAAGTAGTGATTGTTATTAGCAAACACTTTAACAGCAACTATGTCAAATGTTCAAACAATATTGTTGTGTTTTATTATTGTTATGGAATTATTTTTTTGTTGGTATTGTCTTTTCCAGGGTTATAATTTCATAATAAGTAAAATAAGACAACAGCGGTATCAAGAAATTTGCCAAATTACGTCGGTGCAATAGGTTGCTTCTTATGCTGACGCTGAGAGTTTGTTGTTGCTAGTTGTTAGTGACTTAGGATGCAATAGTAAAGTTTTTTTAAAGGGTGGAATAGTAAAGAATGTTTAATTTTAGAAGCTCACAAGAAAAAAAAATGTCCAAGTTTCGTATATTTAAATGTCTAGTTCTTTGTGATTTTTTAATTGGTATTTCACTACAATGCGTGAAGAAATATGTAGTATATTAGACACCGAGGTGGAAAATGTTTTATTCTTGTCGAGAGAAAAGGATGGCTAAATTCTAATTTTCTCGAGACAGGAACGAAACTCTTTACTGAAGTTTGTATACTATTTTATTTACAACCATACCTAAATGCAAATGATCTTTTTTTGACAAATATAAATAACTGTGTAAGAAATTAATAAAGTAAGACCCCTGTTGTGTGTATGTCAATATCGTGGAAATAAGGTTAGTTCAGGTTAGTTCTTTTTGCACTTAAGATTTATTTTATTCATTTATTATGATTTATAGTGTAAAATTGTTTAAAGTTTTATAAAGAATGCTCTGAAATAGGTTGCTAGCAGCACACAATTAATAACTCCGATAAAGGTATATCATAACGCAATATTATTGTTATATGCAAATACACGTTTATCAAACGTTAATTTTGATCAACATAATATACAACTCAAAATCAACATCGTTACATTCAAAAGAATATGCAATAACAACGCATCAAACGTTGATTAAATGTTAAAGATGTACATGTTTTGTACGGGGAAATATAATTTTCTAACTATTATTTAGTTCGAATATTCGACACATTATTACAAAATTGACTGAATCTGACTGTTAGTCTATGTGCAAATTATTAAATTATGAGCTTGTCTGCAAAACCAGTACATCCTGAATATGATTAGTTGTCATGAAAAAAAACACTAACTTGTTATGCCCATAAGATCTTTTAATCGAAAGACCAAGGACTACAAAATAATAAATTTTTAAAAAGTTTGACTAAAAGACGTTTTTCATAATATTGTCAACAAAATGGTGGGCTCTACATTTTAATTATAATTTTCACACTTCTAGACCACTGTGCGTTAAGGTTGCGGACCACTGTGCCATCCAATGTCAAGTTCAATTAAACAAGAGTCAGCACTTTCGGTGTATAAATACCCGAACATTGGATGGACACGGGACCTTCGTCTCAACGACTGGTCAACTACCCTGCGACAGGAGTGCCCAAAGTGTCACATAGACTCGAGGCCCCTCCCCTGATCGATCTATACGTACTCCCCAAGAGTCCCCTGGGCTCAAGGCCTCTCCGACTCCCGTCCTTTGGAGACGAGCCACGTAAAGCCCCTCAGGCACCTTTCTTGAGAGCCCCCATCGACAGTGCCGGACTGGTCCGCACCCCCCGGAGAGATGCTGGGTTTTCTCCGTTCCTGGTAAATTTTATAACGAAGTATTGATAAAAACCTGTATTGTTTTTTAGCCGAGTGGTTTTCATTCACACCCCGTTAGGGAAACGACCCCAATGTGTGTGGTCTTTTGTCTAAGAATGCATGGAAAGGGAGAATCGAGTGATACCGTATTTTAAAGGGAATATTGAATTGCCTCTCTACCGGGACCTTGTTCGTTGAAGTCAAGTAAGTAGATCTTGAGAAATAAGTCTAAAAAAAAAAATAAAGTTTAAAAGTAACAAAATTTAGTACCATTATACGTGGTTATCACAAAAAGATGAAGGCTCACTTCAATATTAAACTCTTTTGTATTTCTAACAATAAACCCGGCTATTCTCTGTGCGCTTATTATTTTTGACAAAGTTGGGTCAAAGATTACTCCCAAGTCCTCTTGCTGATTTACTCTTGTTAATTTAGTACCATTTATGGTATAATCGTAGCTAATTATGTTTTGATTGAGGGTAAAAGACATGCA
Organism: Polydrusus tereticollis; assembly: GCA_963920685.1. Lineage (NCBI taxonomy): Eukaryota > Metazoa > Arthropoda > Insecta > Coleoptera > Curculionidae > Polydrusus > Polydrusus tereticollis. Next base: position 49,076,732 of record OY987330.1, read on the forward strand.
TGAACATTTCCCTTCACTCAATTTAAAGTCATTTGAGTTACACCAATTGGTCACGTTTGAAAAGTCATCCTGAAGTGATTGACAATCTTCGATCGAGTTGATTTGAAAGAAACATTTAAGGTGGATTTATAAACTCGAAAAGTTGGTGAGGTTGAAGTTATGGTCAAGTTGTGAGGTTAGATATTCCGAATTCCGAGCATAAAAATTGATTATCTCGAACTACCCGGGAAGTTTTCGAACCTTACATAAGCTTTACATGAACAACATGAACGAGTGTATAAATATAACTGAGTGTTCCCTTTAGTTTAAATTAAACTTCTATTTCCAACACCAACTGAACCTCAACCTCGCCAACTTTTCGAGTTTATAAATCCAGCTTTAAAATCATCAGCAAATAGTAGTCCCACCACATTCTCCATATTGCCGATTATATTATTAATAGCTGCCAGAAACAAAAAAGGCCCTAGATTGGATCCTTGGGGAACCCCTGAGGTGCTATTGAGAATAGTTCATTTGCAGCCCTTAACCTCAACAAACTGAAATCTGTGACTCAAGTAGGACTGCATTAATTGAATGATATATGATGAAAAATTCATATCCGATAATGCCCTGAGAATAACACAGTGTCGAACCCTATCAAGCACCTTTTCCATATCGGTGTATATTACATCCACCTGGGCTTTACTATTCATGGCTTCGTGGATGTACTGGCAGAAAGTGGTCATATTGGTAAAGGTTGATTTTTTTGGTAAAAAGCCGTGTTGGCATAAAGTCAATTTACCCGATAGCTCTTTGAGGAGTCTCTCATAGACTATAAGTTCAAAAACTTTAGATACTGAACTCATAATACTTATTGGACGGTAGTTCCTTATTTGATCTTTGGGACCTGACTTATAAATAGGAATCATTTTGCTTACCTTCCACCTATCTGGATAAACTGAGGTCCTAAGTAATAAATTAAACAAACATTGTAGAGGTTTTAGTAGGTAATCACGACACCCTTTGACTATGTATGCCGGAATTCCATCCGGACCAATTGCTTTGTTTGGCTTAGGCTTATTGACCGCAGCCATTATTTCATTGCTAGAAATCAAGTCTTCGCAGAAAAAGTTCGTTGGATATGATGGGTGGCAGTCAATCTCATTGTCATTAATGTATACAGACTTAAAAAATGCAGCAAATCCATCAGCGACACTTTGAGAACCATCTCCTCCATTATATCTGAAGAATCCCTCAAACTCTTGTATAGAGAAAATCGGTGGCCATGTTTACATTCGAATAGTTCTCAAAGTACTGCCAGCTTTACTCAGCAAAGAGTCTGGCCATCAGCCGAAAATCAGCTTTTCTAGAATTAAACTTGGTTACAGATACAACCTTACAATGTTCGATCCGTTCTTTAGTTTTGAGGCTAATACCAAGACAAGGGTGGTTCTTATCAATCGGAAGTAGGGCTTCCACTGATTCATCAACTTGGACACCATCGAAAGATGAGATGACGAGATCGAACAGTACACCATTATGGTTTTTTAATATTGAATAATATAGAGTTATTGTGCATACATCATCGCAAACAAAAGGTAGCTTTTTATATTATTTCGTATTTACAATCCATTTAACTACAATTTTACACTGTGAATTAATTTTTTTTACTTTTTTCCTGAAATTGTAGCCTATTTACTTATATTATGATATTATCCGAAATTTTTATAAAAGCATTATGAGGGCTTTTACCTGATGGCGAACACAAGTTGTATAGTACCTATACCTGCTTGGTATTTTATACGTATTTAAGTTTTATTTACTTTTTATTACTCTGTTCTCATTACAAGATAGTCCTATAATTTATCCATTTCCAGTACAAAGAAATCGCTAGTTAATGGTTCTAGATGGTAATTATTTTATTGTATTTCTATAAGTGGTGCAAAAATTGAAAACAATTATTAGATATGCTACTGAATTTTAATGAGGGTCCTTCGGAATAATAAATAAAGGTTTATGTCCCTTTCTTTTTAAATCGAGTCGGCAGAGGGTTTGAGAGGATCATTTAGGTATAAATAATTATTGTGGTGACAAATGTACCGCTTTATTATACTTATCTTGTTAGACCATATAAATTAGGGATTTATTTCGCTTTACTACCCGCCAGCGGCGTTTCACTAAGTTAGAAAATATAAATAATGTTTTTTACTATACCGCTTTAACAGCGGCGTTTCAACTAAGGGGAAATAATAAAAAGTCTGGTTTAAGGATGGCTCAGGTCGGATCGTAAAAAGTTGGGTTTAAGGATGGCTTATAAAAATTGGGATTTAATTATCCCGCTTTAGCAGCGGCGTTTCACTAAGGTTAAATCATAAAAAGTCGGGTTTTATCTCGGGTCAGTTCATAAATATTCAGGTTCAAATTAGGGTTAGATGAGAAGCCGCCTCGCGAAAGCATCCGGGTTAGGTCGTAAAAAGTCGGGTTTTATCTCGGGTCAGTTCATAAATATTAAGGTTCAAATTAGGGTTAGATAAGAAGCCGCCTCGCGAAAGCATCCGGGTTAGGTCGTAAAAAGTCGGGTTTTATCTCGGGTCAGTTCATAAATATTAAGGTTCAAATTAGGGTTAGATAAGAAGCCGCCTCACGAAAGCACTTGGGTTAGGTCGTAAAAAGTCGGGTTTTATCTCGGGTCAGATCATAAATATTCAGGTTCAAATTAGGGTTAGATGAGAAGCCGCCTCGCGAAAGCATCCGGGTTAGGTCGTAAAAAGTCGGGTTTAATTTCGGGTTATTTTGTAAACAGCACCACCGAACCACCCGGGTTAGGTCATAAAACGCACCACCGAACCACCCGGGTTAGGTTATAAAACGCACCACCGAACCACCTGGGTTAGATCGTAAAACAGCACCACCAGCACCACCTGGGTTAGATCGTAAATTGCACCACCAGCACCACCTGGCCCAGCTCTCTTAGTATCTCTCTACTTACGTTACAATATCACAAATAAATATGCAATCACATATTATAAAAATAAAGCTCGAAATGTATCACACAACAAAAACATGTCATAGAGGTATAAACGAAATGAAATTAGCCCTTACAAAAAAATATTATTGGCCAAAAATGGCAGAAGATATTACTAATTTTGTAAACAATTGTGAAACATGCCTAAAAAATAAATATGACAGAAGTCCACCAATTATAAAATTTAACTTAACACCCACTAGTTCGAAACCTTTAGAATCGGTTCATATAGATACCTTTAAAATTTCAAACGAGACATTTTTAACTATAATTGATACCTTTTTCAGGTACGGTCAAGCCTACCAAATAAAAAGTTTAACAGGCCCCGAAATTCTTGAAAACCTTCTAAATTTTATAACACACCATGGATTACCTCTTAAAATTACTACCGATTGTGGTACTGAATTTAAAAATAAAGAAATGGAAGATTTTTGTAAACTATACAAAATCGAACTTCATTATACCACCCAAAAAAATAGCAATTCGAACTCGCCAATCGAAAGATTTCATTCCAGCCTAATAGAGCATTATAGATGTCTCAAAGAAGAAAATAAACATTTTACACCCATGCAATTAATGAAACGCGTAGTTTTAGCTTATAACAACTCGATTCATATAGTAACTAAATACACCCCATTTGAGATTTTAAAAGGACATATTAATAGCACAAACCCATTTGACATAAATGATCATGTAATTGTGTCAAATTATGTACAAAAACATAAAGAAAACACTTTACAACTTTATAGACAAATACAAGAGAAAAACGCCCAGACTAAAGAGAAAATTATTAACAAAAGAAATGAAACTCGATCTGACCCACCTGACTTTTCACAAATTACCGACGCGTATATAGAGACAAAAGCCCGAGGTAAAGACTTGGCAAAATTTAAAAAAGTTGGTATTAAAAGCCAAAATAATAAAAAGATATTTACACAAAAAGGTGCTTATCACAAAAGCAGTGCTAGAAAACCGAGAATTAAACAAAAATCAAATTTTCAGGCAAGCGATGAAACGGACGCTGCTAATATCAATTATGACGGCCCTGGCACTTCAGACTCATAGCAACCCCGACGACATACAACTAACAACCCTTAAGAACCCCATTCTCCCGATAGAACTAGGAAACGCTAAACTCATTTATAGTAAACACACATTTCTTCATTATGTAGATTTAAATCCTATTTTAAACCAGCTTATAAATATAGGCAAATACTTTCTCACAATAAAAAGTTATTTAAAAGATATTAATGCAACGAATCCTATTTCATATCACGGTCTCTCCGAAAGCGCGATTCTTAGAACGAATTATTTAATAAAAATTACACAAGATAAGGTAGAAAATCTCTACCCACATATAAGAACAAAACGAGGTTTATTTAATATCGTAGGAAAAGCAAACAAATGGCTTTTTGGCACATTAGATTCTGACGACGAAAATAAATACGATAAAGCAATAAAATCACTGGAAACTAATCAGCAAAATTTTATGAATGAATTAAATTCACAAATTTCCTTATCGAAAAACCTAATCAATAACTATAATAAGACAATATCGGTTCTTAACGAAAATCAGAAAAAATTGGAGTATGGTCTAAAAATCTTTAAAAACGAGGTAGAAAAAACAATTAATGACTTGAATAACTATATCAGTTTCCAAGGAATAATTTCCCAAATAAATTTGGATTGTCAAAATTTAATAACTTTTATAGATAATTTAGAAGACGCAATTATGTTTGCTAAATTAAATGCATTACATAATTCAATAGTATCAAGCTTCGAGATACAACAAATGCTAGATTACTTAAAAGCTATGTATAGTAGGGAAGAAATACCAGACTTTAAAAATGTACTTTCATATTATCAATTCTTTGGTACTCAAATAACCTTTTCAGAGACAAGGATGATATTTGCAATTCATGTACCTATAATTAGGCCTGAAAGCTTTACTTTCCATCACCTTTATCCTATTGTCCAAAAACACCAAATATTTATCCCAAAATACCCATATTTGGCACGAAAAGAAGACAAAGTACAGTTTGAAGAATCCACATGTCCTTCACTCGAAGAAGTTTATTATTGTACAGAAAACTTCCACCCCAATGACCATTGCACCATTCAACTTTTGAAAGGCTCTCCTTTCGACAATTGCCCGATTCTCGAAGTAAATACGCAAGAATCAATCGCTGAACAAGTAACACAAGAAGAAGTTCTGGTTATTCCTATGAAGAAAGAAAGACTTTTTTCCAAATGCAAGACCGACCAATTTCTCGACATAAACCTGCCAACACTGGTGAAAGTTCCCAAAACCTGTCAAATTCATATTGGAACCAGAAAATTCATCAATAATGTATATATTAGACAAGGAAAACCGCTTATCTTACCTGATATAAAAATCGAAAACTTAAATTCGTCGACTGTCTACAAGACGCCTAATCTTACAAAATTAAATTTTGAAGATATTTATAAACTAAAGGATATGGCCAATCAATTATCACCAATTACAACAATCAATGAAGCTCCACATCCTTCCAGTATTATCAGTTACATAATCCTATGTGTAGCCATAATTACGTTAATATGGTTATTCTGGAAATATCGAACTCAAATTGGACCAGCCCTTAAAATATTTCAACGAAGAAAACCCAATAAGAAAATCGAAGAATCCGTTACTTCGCCAAATAATTCCATTATTTTCTCAGCTTAATGAGGGAGGAGTTACATACACGAAGAATGATGACCATGCTAGTCCCACACGTCCCACGCCAGACTTCATGGAAGCCAAGATGCTGCTGACTTATCACTTTTAACTTGTATTGTATATTTTATAATAAAACAAATTCATTCTCTTTCTTGTCGTTGTTAAAGTCGCAAGGCTAATCTTCAATTGTAATAAAAATCTTTTTTAAAAAGAAGTAGTTCATTTATCTGAACATAACTTACATAAATATTCCTGAGCGATCATTCTACGTTTATCTAAATTTGGTAGTTTATATTTTTGTATTAACTCTATTTTCAGGGATGTTAAAATCATTGTTTCCAGTTTTTTTGTAATTGAGGTATCTTAGAAATTTATTTTGTACTCGTTCAATGAAGTACTTGTGATTATCAGATTGAGGACACCATACCACAGATGAATATTCTAAAGTACTTCTGACATGAAATATAGAGCTATCGTATGCATTTAATATCCCTAAAAGATCTATTGTTTCTAACAGTAAAACCATACATTTGTTGGTGATATAGAAAATATGTTATCTAAATAGTAATTTTGAGTTAAAAGTTACTCCAGGATCTCTCTTCAACCCAAGCCGACGGTGCTTTATTCATTGTATATTCAAAGTGGATTGGTGTCTTTTTCTGTGAAAACTAAGGACATAACATTTTGTTGTAATTAATTTTAATCTATTTTTATTAATCTATTTAAATTTTCTTGAATTAATGGTGACACACTAATGTTTTTAATTCTTGAATACAACTTAAGATCGTCTGCCAATAATAAAACCTTACTATTAGAAATATCCCTAGTTACACTATTGATAAATAGCAGAAACAGCAATGACCCAAGGTTGGATCCCTGTGTCCTGTGGTACCCCCGATCCTGCCAGAAAATAGTTCGATAGTTGATAACCTTTCATTATAACTTCTTATTTTTTGTATATCAGATATGATACAAAAACCCCGATTAAGTTAGGATGGAAACCAAATTAATTATACAGTTCTGCTACAAGAATACTATGCGACACTTTATCTAATGCTTTGGCAAAATCTGTGTATATTACGTCAACTTGGTACTTATTGTCAAGACTTTCTGATATGTATTGAGTAACGTTACAGAGGTTCCTTACAGTAGACCTTTTTGCTGAGTCAAAGAAGTTTTTCTAGAAACCAAATTATATATATATTTATAAATTATTGAGATTTTAGCTGGAACAGGTAATATCGCTATTGGCCTATAATTTTTTATATCTGTTTTATCCCCATTTTTGTATACTCCACATATTCTCACTTCCTTCCACTTATCAGGAATAATGCGAGATTTAAGAGACATATTATACAAAACACCTATAATGGAGTCGAGTAGAAGCCCTTAACAATGTATGCTGGGAAGTTGTCTGGACCGACAGCCTTATTAATTTTTAGACCTTTGACTGGCTCATACACATCCTAAGAACTAACATATGGAATATTAACTACTTCGAATAGGTTTCACTCGTCAATAAACTGAACATTCTCCATGTCATCTGCACGTTCATAGACAGAACCAAAATATTCAGCAAATATAGAGAGATAGCATCTCCGGTTTCATATTCATTACCATTCAAGTGCATCTTACCGGAAATAGAGGGGTAGACCCCTTTTTTGTTTTTTAAATACTGCCAAGATACCTTGGAATCTTAACCAATGTTACGCTGCATATCATCATTTATATACATATTATACGCTACTGTGATATCATGCTTTATTTTGAAACGTAATTGTATAAAGTCATTTTTTAAGTTCGTATTTTTTGTCTTTTCACTTTTTAATCTCAGTTTTTCCTTTCGTTTTATATCCTATATGATTTGTTCATCGGACCATGTAGGGTATTGTTTGCTTTTTTCAGTTGTTGGGATACAAGCGTCAAATACGCCATAAATTTTATTATAAAAACATTTTTTGACTGTAGCTTTAACATTGATAAATTATCCCAACTCATCCCAGGAGACAGGTTGAAACATCTAAAACATAGCATCAAAATTGGCTTTCTTAAAGTTGTAATTAAGTAAATTATTTCGAGTCATATCCGTATGGTTCGCTTGTTTCAAATGTATATCAACCGTCAATGTGAGATGGTGTGCGCCCTCAATAACAAAACAGAATGTACTTTTTTCAACAACACACTCCATCTATAAAAGAACTATGTCTAAAATATGATCATAACTGTTGCAAACCCCATTAAACTGTTTACAATCATAAAAATTTAAAGGCAAGGGCCTAGCGACACTTGAAGCACCGGTTCCCGTCAGATCACCGAAGTTAAGCAGTGTCGAGCGCGGTTAGTACTTGGATGGGTGACCGCTTGGGAAACACCGCGTGCTCTTGTCTTAGGGAAGAGTGTAAAATGAATCGACATCAAAACCATCCTATTCACGCCGGACAGGCCGGATGAGATCGGATATCTCGTAGGATGAAGGTGCCGTTTCATACTCCCCAGTCGGTAGACCGCACGATTAAAAACCGTACGGTCGATGACCGGTTCAAGATGGCCTCCGATACGCCGACGACCGTAAAAAATAGTAAATAAATAAAAATTTAAAAGATTCAAGTAAAGCTCAACGTTATTATCTCTAAAACAGTGATTCCGGTAGTACTCATTTAGGCGTGTGATATTAAAATCTCCTAGAATTATGTAGTTCTGATCATAAAGAAAGTCTAGACTCTCTAAACAATTGAAAAATTCTTGTTTGACAACAACTGAACAGTTTGGTGTAATTAAACTACAGGAACATAAAAGTAGTGATTGTTATTAGCAAACACTTTAACAGCAACTATGTCAAATGTTCAAACAATATTGTTGTGTTTTATTATTGTTATGGAATTATTTTTTTGTTGGTATTGTCTTTTCCAGGGTTATAATTTCATAATAAGTAAAATAAGACAACAGCGGTATCAAGAAATTTGCCAAATTACGTCGGTGCAATAGGTTGCTTCTTATGCTGACGCTGAGAGTTTGTTGTTGCTAGTTGTTAGTGACTTAGGATGCAATAGTAAAGTTTTTTTAAAGGGTGGAATAGTAAAGAATGTTTAATTTTAGAAGCTCACAAGAAAAAAAAATGTCCAAGTTTCGTATATTTAAATGTCTAGTTCTTTGTGATTTTTTAATTGGTATTTCACTACAATGCGTGAAGAAATATGTAGTATATTAGACACCGAGGTGGAAAATGTTTTATTCTTGTCGAGAGAAAAGGATGGCTAAATTCTAATTTTCTCGAGACAGGAACGAAACTCTTTACTGAAGTTTGTATACTATTTTATTTACAACCATACCTAAATGCAAATGATCTTTTTTTGACAAATATAAATAACTGTGTAAGAAATTAATAAAGTAAGACCCCTGTTGTGTGTATGTCAATATCGTGGAAATAAGGTTAGTTCAGGTTAGTTCTTTTTGCACTTAAGATTTATTTTATTCATTTATTATGATTTATAGTGTAAAATTGTTTAAAGTTTTATAAAGAATGCTCTGAAATAGGTTGCTAGCAGCACACAATTAATAACTCCGATAAAGGTATATCATAACGCAATATTATTGTTATATGCAAATACACGTTTATCAAACGTTAATTTTGATCAACATAATATACAACTCAAAATCAACATCGTTACATTCAAAAGAATATGCAATAACAACGCATCAAACGTTGATTAAATGTTAAAGATGTACATGTTTTGTACGGGGAAATATAATTTTCTAACTATTATTTAGTTCGAATATTCGACACATTATTACAAAATTGACTGAATCTGACTGTTAGTCTATGTGCAAATTATTAAATTATGAGCTTGTCTGCAAAACCAGTACATCCTGAATATGATTAGTTGTCATGAAAAAAAACACTAACTTGTTATGCCCATAAGATCTTTTAATCGAAAGACCAAGGACTACAAAATAATAAATTTTTAAAAAGTTTGACTAAAAGACGTTTTTCATAATATTGTCAACAAAATGGTGGGCTCTACATTTTAATTATAATTTTCACACTTCTAGACCACTGTGCGTTAAGGTTGCGGACCACTGTGCCATCCAATGTCAAGTTCAATTAAACAAGAGTCAGCACTTTCGGTGTATAAATACCCGAACATTGGATGGACACGGGACCTTCGTCTCAACGACTGGTCAACTACCCTGCGACAGGAGTGCCCAAAGTGTCACATAGACTCGAGGCCCCTCCCCTGATCGATCTATACGTACTCCCCAAGAGTCCCCTGGGCTCAAGGCCTCTCCGACTCCCGTCCTTTGGAGACGAGCCACGTAAAGCCCCTCAGGCACCTTTCTTGAGAGCCCCCATCGACAGTGCCGGACTGGTCCGCACCCCCCGGAGAGATGCTGGGTTTTCTCCGTTCCTGGTAAATTTTATAACGAAGTATTGATAAAAACCTGTATTGTTTTTTAGCCGAGTGGTTTTCATTCACACCCCGTTAGGGAAACGACCCCAATGTGTGTGGTCTTTTGTCTAAGAATGCATGGAAAGGGAGAATCGAGTGATACCGTATTTTAAAGGGAATATTGAATTGCCTCTCTACCGGGACCTTGTTCGTTGAAGTCAAGTAAGTAGATCTTGAGAAATAAGTCTAAAAAAAAAAATAAAGTTTAAAAGTAACAAAATTTAGTACCATTATACGTGGTTATCACAAAAAGATGAAGGCTCACTTCAATATTAAACTCTTTTGTATTTCTAACAATAAACCCGGCTATTCTCTGTGCGCTTATTATTTTTGACAAAGTTGGGTCAAAGATTACTCCCAAGTCCTCTTGCTGATTTACTCTTGTTAATTTAGTACCATTTATGGTATAATCGTAGCTAATTATGTTTTGATTGAGGGTAAAAGACATGCATGAACATTTCCCTTCACTCAATTTAAAGTCATTTGAGTTACACCAATTGGTCACGTTTGAAAAGTCATCCTGAAGTGATTGACAATCTTCGATCGAGTTGATTTGAAAGAAACATTTAAGGTGGATTTATAAACTCGAAAAGTTGGTGAGGTTGAAGTTATGGTCAAGTTGTGAGGTTAGATATTCCGAATTCCGAGCATAAAAATTGATTATCTCGAACTACCCGGGAAGTTTTCGAACCTTACATAAGCTTTACATGAACAACATGAACGAGTGTATAAATATAACTGAGTGTTCCCTTTAGTTTAAATTAAACTTCTATTTCCAACACCAACTGAACCTCAACCTCGCCAACTTTTCGAGTTTATAAATCCAGCTTTAAAATCATCAGCAAATAGTAGTCCCACCACATTCTCCATATTGCCGATTATATTATTAATAGCTGCCAGAAACAAAAAAGGCCCTAGATTGGATCCTTGGGGAACCCCTGAGGTGCTATTGAGAATAGTTCATTTGCAGCCCTTAACCTCAACAAACTGAAATCTGTGACTCAAGTAGGACTGCATTAATTGAATGATATATGATGAAAAATTCATATCCGATAATGCCCTGAGAATAACACAGTGTCGAACCCTATCAAGCACCTTTTCCATATCGGTGTATATTACATCCACCTGGGCTTTACTATTCATGGCTTCGTGGATGTACTGGCAGAAAGTGGTCATATTGGTAAAGGTTGATTTTTTTGGTAAAAAGCCGTGTTGGCATAAAGTCAATTTACCCGATAGCTCTTTGAGGAGTCTCTCATAGACTATAAGTTCAAAAACTTTAGATACTGAACTCATAATACTTATTGGACGGTAGTTCCTTATTTGATCTTTGGGACCTGACTTATAAATAGGAATCATTTTGCTTACCTTCCACCTATCTGGATAAACTGAGGTCCTAAGTAATAAATTAAACAAACATTGTAGAGGTTTTAGTAGGTAATCACGACACCCTTTGACTATGTATGCCGGAATTCCATCCGGACCAATTGCTTTGTTTGGCTTAGGCTTATTGACCGCAGCCATTATTTCATTGCTAGAAATCAAGTCTTCGCAGAAAAAGTTCGTTGGATATGATGGGTGGCAGTCAATCTCATTGTCATTAATGTATACAGACTTAAAAAATGCAGCAAATCCATCAGCGACACTTTGAGAACCATCTCCTCCATTATATCTGAAGAATCCCTCAAACTCTTGTATAGAGAAAATCGGTGGCCATGTTTACATTCGAATAGTTCTCAAAGTACTGCCAGCTTTACTCAGCAAAGAGTCTGGCCATCAGCCGAAAATCAGCTTTTCTAGAATTAAACTTGGTTACAGATACAACCTTACAATGTTCGATCCGTTCTTTAGTTTTGAGGCTAATACCAAGACAAGGGTGGTTCTTATCAATCGGAAGTAGGGCTTCCACTGATTCATCAACTTGGACACCATCGAAAGATGAGATGACGAGATCGAACAGTACACCATTATGGTTTTTTAATTCATTTGTTTGATATAGATCATTAAAAGACAGAAATTACCTTAGCGTATTAAGAGACTCATTACATGATAGATGGTTTACGTAGCTCGGGATATTGAAATCCCCGAATATAATATATTCATAATTAGTTTTATAAGGAATAAAAACAGATTCCTTTAAAGTTTCAGCTTAATGCATAATGCCTCCTGATCGTGGTCAAAAATTTTCTCCTCAGCAGCAGAAATACTACTCTTCACTGCATTAAATGTAATGCATTAACGGCCATACTTAAGTTTTCAACATTATCGCAGAGAAAATGTCTAAGAAATAGGGTTTTAATGAATATTTAAAAGTTATTTTTAATTCTAAACATCTTTTCTTTATAATAATTTTCAATATTGTCAAAAATAAAGGTAATTTACTCCTGAGCAAAATTCATATTTTTTGATAAACTTCGTATACGACTGATAAATTTTGATATCTGATGGTTGCATATTAAGTTTTTGTACCATGCAGAACTTTTTATGAATAATACGAAATTGGAGATTCAAAACTACATGGCGGCAAACGATATATATTTTGAAGAATGTTATAAAAAAAGTGACCTTTTAGAAGTTTTAAAGGCATTCTGTATAAAAAAAGTATATATTTGTGATGCATTGGCAGAGAAAATGGGGCAAGCTGTGCTACGGTTCCCACTTTATTATTGTATTTTTATAGCCATAGAGCACATGCGGCACCAATTAAAATCAATTCTTAGGTCAGAGAATACTTTTCAGACTTTAAGCTGTAGTGTTGTGGAATTAATAAAAAAATGTGTTTATGATATTTCCCCAGATAGTTGGAAAAGTTGAATCCATTATTTAATTACTTTAGAAAAATATGTTACTCTGTATGATACAATTAAACCGATTATAATTAATTTAAAAGAGGATAGCTACAGCAAAACAGAACTTGATATAGAATAACATTATACAGGTTAATAAAATATAAGTAGTGTTTAAAAATTTATAATATTTTTTTTTTCATTTAGAAAGAAGGAAAATTTAGTCCAGTGACGTGAAATCAGGAGATCTTGCAGGCCATTTATTAGAACTTCTTCTCCCAAACCATCTGTCTGGAAAATATTCATCCAGAAACTGCCTTATAGGAAATGCATAGTACGGGGATACTCTATCTGACTGAAAAATTTAATTTGCTAGCCGATAACGGTTACCTTCTTCAACTGCAATCGTTAAAGCAGGGTCAATAGTGGTTTCCAACAAGCCTGGGTACTGGGTACATTTCACCTGCTAAATTCAGATAATACGGGAGTAAGATTATGGGACCGCATTCCCCAAAAATTCGAACCCCCACATTTCATTTTTCGGGATGTTTAGTATGCACTTCTCTAAAAATTTCTTGTTGGTTGGCAGCCAGAATCGGCAGTTCGGTGCAGGCGTGGATCCAAGAAAAAATGTTAGGGAGGGTTAAGGAGCGGTGAAGGGCAAAAGTAGCGCCGCGTGCGAAAATTTTTGGAGACCACGCCCATATTTCAGTTTTCTACTATTCTAATATTTGCATTGAACAGATGTCTGATAAATTATTTAAATTCACTTTTTTTTTCTATGCAAAAAGGTAAGTTTGAGAAAATGTAAATAACACATTCTTTATTCATGATAACATTATAAAGTATCACATTTTTTTTGGGGCGGTGGGGTCATGACCCCCATAATCCCCCTGGATCCGCGCCAGAGTCGGTATATTATTTTTATTTCTTTAGGTAACATAACTCTATAAAATAAATATAGAGTTATGTGATATTTTAAGGTGCTTTAAAGCTTCTAATTTTATCAAAAGTAATGCTGATTACCTCGTTGCACCTCTAAAATATCTAATTAATAAAAGTCTTGAAACTGGTACCTGCCCCTCAGCATTTAAAGTTTCAGTAATTAAACCGGTATTTAAGTCAGGAGATAAAACATACTTAAATAATTATAGGCCGATTTCCCTTATCTCCAATTTTGCCAAAATTGATGAGAAAATATTGAAAGATAGAATTACTAGTTTTTTAAATAAATATAGTATTTTGTCAAACAGACAGTTTGGATTTATGCAGGGACGGTCGACACAAGACGCTATTGCCTATCTAATAAAAAATATTTACAATTCACTGGACCAACGAGCCCCGTCACTGGCGGTTTTTGTCGATTTTGCAAAGGCCTTTGATACAGTTGACCATTCGCAGCTTTTAAACGTCTTGGAAAATATTGGTTTCCGAGGTGTGCCGTATAAATTAATTAAAAGCTACCTATCAGATAGAATGCAGAGGGTGCAAATAAGTAAAAGTCTTAGTTCTGAGAGGTTAGTTGAATATGGGGTTCCACAAGGTACGGTCGTGGGACCAATTTTGTTTAATTTATACTTAAACGATATTTTTCCACTTGAAACGAGTGGAGACGTAGTAAGTTTTGCGGATGACACCGCGATCTTTTTTAAGGATGAAACTTGGGAAACATTAAAAGTTAAAGCAGAAAGAGAAATGAGTAAGATTATACACTATCTTAGGTCCAAACGACTAACTGTAAACATCTCGAAGACTTGCTATGTTCCATTCACCTCACTAGTTTTCAATTTACCTGATTATAATGTCCTTCAAATAATTGAACAATGCGGTTGTGAACCTGAGTAATTAATAATCAGAATAGCATTAAATATTTAGGAATTCATATTGATTCACATCTTAAATGGGATGTTCATACCGCAAAAGTTATACAAAAAATGAGATCATTACTATCAAAATTTAAATATTTTAAAAAAATTCTAGACATCCCTCAATTGAAAATTTTGTATTATGGTCTGGTCGAACCACATCTTAGTTATGGCATAATAGCATGGGGCGGCATAACAAATAACTATCTGTTACCTTTTGAATGAATTCAGAAGTGGATTTTAAAAATCATATATGGTAAACAATATACTTACCCAACTGATAAGCTTTACTCGGAGTCGGGAATGTTTGACCCTCGCCAAATATTCTGTAGATCATTATTACTCCGGCAACATCAGAACAAGCAAGAATTGGTAAGTATTACACACACTTACGGAACGCGAAATAAAAATCACAGGTCAACAAAAAATTTTTTTTTTGTTGTAACACAAAGCTAAATGGCATATTGTGGTAGAATGGACCTATCCAAATACGAAAATGAAAAAAAAAAAATGTTGTAACACGTAACGTTTTCTTGTTACATTTATACAATTATAGTACCACATTAAATGTTACAATATTTAAGATCTATTGAAAAAATAATTTTAGAATTTTCTAACTGTGTATATCGACTTTATTTATACTGTTTCACCTACAAAACATACCTTACATCTAAGAAAAACACAAACAATACAAATATTAACTAAACACACTAATTAAATTTTATCTTTTCCTTTTATGAGGGGTCATATCTTCTCTTTTTAAAAACCAACAGTAATCACCCATCATGGCTGGATCCCATCGTCCTTGATAGCGAATTTCCATTGTCCTGATATCCTGGTGAAACCTTTCACCCTGCTCGTCACTGACAGCTCCCAAATTTTCAGGAAAAAATGAGAGATGGGAATGAAGGAAGTGAATTTTTAATGACATTCGGGCACCAAGCGATTTGTAGGAATCTAAAAGTTCATCGACTAACTGTTGATAGTTTGCAGCCTGGTAAGCAGTAGAGGAAAACGGACAGTTCTGGATCAGGTGGTGCTGGTGGTGCTGGTGGTGCAACTAACCCGGGTGGTTCGGTGGTGCGTTTTATGATCTAACCCGGGTGGTTCGGTGGTGCGTTTTATGATCTAACCCGGGTGGTTCGGTGGTGCGTTTTATGACCTAACCCGGGTGGTTCGGTGGTGCTGTTTACAAAATAACCCGAAATTAAACCCGACTTTTTACGACCTAACCCGGATGCTTTCATGAGGCGGCTTCTCATCTAACCCTAACTTGATCCTTAATATTTATGAACTGACCCGAAATTAAACCCGACTTTTTACGACCTAACCCGGATGCTTTCGTGAGGCGGCTTCTTATCTAACCCTAACTTGAACCTGAATATTTATGAACTGACCCGAGATAAAACCCGACTTTTTACAACCTAACCCGGATGCTTTCATGAGGCGGCTTCTCATCTAACCCTAATTTGAACCTGAATATTTATGATCTGACCCGAGATAAAACCCGACTTTTTATGATTTAACCTTAGTGAAACGCCGCTGTTAAAGCGATATAGTAAAAAAAACTCGATTAAAATTTTATCTTGTTCGCTAGACCAATTAATTTCCAAATATTATAATTAAAACATACAATCACTACACTGGCGCACCGTCAAAAATCGTGCTTGCACTATCCCAACGTACAGAGCGTCCGCTTCAGAAAATACGGTGCCGTATTTTTTGCGCCGAACGCTCTGGAGGAACACACTCCGATTTGCAAGTACATACACGCTTTGTCGCGGCAAAGCTCGCCGTCAAATTACGGCCACTCTTTTGCGGTACCGCTTTGTAGGAAACCAAAGCTTTAGTGAAACGCCGCTGCCCCAGAACTCTGTCCATATTCCTCTACTGTGTTAATTTATGCGGGTAATAAAACCGACAAGGGTCGGATCGGCCTGCATGCTTTTAGAGGTAAAAAACCGCTTTAGAATGTTTTTGGTATATCTTTTTTAGATAATTTTGGGGGAAATAATTTGCCTGAGATGCCAATTAAAAAAGCCTACATTTAATTGTATTTTTAGATTCTTGAATTTTGTACATGGATTAAAAATCTACTATTTCTTGAAATTGTATACATTATGTTAGATAATTAAGGAATAAAAAAGATGAAAATAGCAGTTATAATTAGAAAAAAAATATTTTAATGTTATTAAGACTTTGTAAATATCTGTAAAAACTGTACTGAATCGTGTCATTTCTGAAACTTGTATACTGAGTGATTAGAATTTAGTAAAAAATTAAAAAAATGTTTTAATGTTATTAAGACCTGTGAAAATTTGTAAAACTGTACAGAATTGTATTATTTTCTGAAAATGATATACTGAGTGTCTAGAATTTAGTAAAAATTAAAAAAATGTTTTAAATTTGTTAAATCATGTGAAATCTTGTATAAAATGACTAGAACCGTTCTTAATCATGTCATTTCTGAAAATTGTATACTGAGTGTTTAGAATTTAGTAAAAAATTAAAAAAAATGTTTTAACGTTATTAAGCCCTGTGAAACTTTGTAAAAAATGACTAAAACAGTCGCAAATCGTCCTATTTTCTTAAAAGTGTATACTGAGTGTTTAGAATTTAGTAAAAATTAAAAAAAATGTTTTAAATTTGTTAAATCATGCGAAATCTTGTATAAAATGACTAGAACCGTTCTTAATCATGGCATTTCTGAAAATTGTATACTGAGTGTTTAGAATTTAGTAAAAAATTAAAAAAAATGTTTTAACGTTATTAAGCCCTGTGAAACTTTGTAAAAAATGACTAAAACAGTCGCAAATCGTCCTATTTTCTTAAAAGTGTATACTGAGTGTTTAGAATTTAGTAAAAATTAAAAAAAATGTTTTAAATTTGTTAAATCATGTGAAATCTTGTATAAAATGACCAGAACCGTTCTTAATCATGGCATTTCTGAAAATTGTATACTGAGTGTTTAGAATTTAGTAAAAAATTAAAAAAAAATGTTTTAACGTTATTAAGCCCTGTGAAACTTTGTAAAAAATGACTAAAACAGTCGCAAATCGTCCTATTTTCTTAAAAGTGTATACTGAGTGTTTAGAATTTAGTAAAAATTAAAAAAAATGTTTTAAATTTGTTAAATCATGTGAAATCTTGTATAAAATGACTAGAACCGTTCTTAATCATGACATTTCTGAAAATTGTATACTGAGTGTTAAGTATTTAGTGAAATGGTGGCTATTTAGTTAATTCGTGACTTGTTTTGTACAGATTCTTTAGCATTTCTTAAGAACCGAAAAAGAAAACAGAAAAGAAAAAATAAAAGAAAAAAACAACTCCAAGTGTCTTTGCGAACAATCGGCAATAAAATAGAGTATTTCAGTTTTTAATTTTTCGTAAATAAAAGTTGGTTAGATTAATAGTCTCTGTGAATATAATAACATAAACAAAGTGATATGCCGTAAATTTAGGAGTACAGTATAAATTATGCCTCTATTAAAATATACCGCAATAACTAACTACCAAAGGATTTTTGATATTTTGAATATATTTGATGCTCATAGCATTATCACATTTCCAAAGGCTCTAAATTTTAGAAAAATGTTCTAATAGAATATGTCTATCAATATAAAGTAAAGGTATTGTTAGGTTTTTTTAAAAAATACGACCTACAACAGTCTCTGCTACAGCATGGCTGACTCTGTAGAAACTTCTGTGAAACCATAATAATTATATCAATAATCGAGTTGTCGTTATGATAATATTTTCTTCCAATATCCGACTCCACTATCCATAAAAGTTATGTTAGAAAATTCATAATTATTGAGCGCATTGTAATTTTTAAAAAGAAATTCACTTCACACACAAAGATGTAGCCATTCAATCCATGAAAATAATGCAAGTCAGTATGCGTATGTTATGGCTAACTGTTTAAATGTCTATTCCTTCCACGTTTATCGGAAGAAATACTTTTTTTATACTAGTATTTTAGTTGAAAATAAGATCATAAATCATCTATACAAAACAAGCGTCCCTTATGGATTTGAACGAAAATCATAGATTCGACTATTTTCATGAAAAATAAATCTAAGTACGGAATAATGCAGGAAGATTATCTATTTTCTTGGTTTAGAAAGTGATGTAGTTAAGATTTATAACTTAGGAATAAATAAATTATTATTAATCTTTTCGACCTATTTCTCTTGCATATTTAATTTCTTTGATAGTAAGAACTAATCTTTTTATTTTACAAAGTAAAAAAAAAAAAGCTAAAGATCGGCGTTGTCAGTCAGGTATAAGAACTGATTTAACACGATGGTTTTTGTACAAACGTTCACATACAATTGTATGCTTTTTAACCGATTGTGTCGGAAAAAATGACGATTTATAGATTAGATATTTAGACGAAGAGCTAACCTTCTCAATAAAGTATTGATTATTGCCCTGCTAGCTAGACAACACTTTTTATGTTAGTCAAAAAAAAATTTTTTTTTTCGGACGCTATTACAGATTTCATCGTTAACTAACAAACATTAAGACCAAAAAATTAGCGCGCAAGATGAAATGTATAGGTTCACTTCATTTCTACATTATTTTACAACTCTCAATCGCATTAAAAACAAGATCGAATAAAAAACAACTTATGACATATGGACGAAAAATGTTTTTCGGGCTATTTAGGTTAGCGACCGCATTACGTCTGAAATACTACATTTTTCGAGCTTATAACATAATTTACTATTTTAACGTTAAAATAGGGGAAATGATGTATCAAAATGGATACTTTTTTTTGTCGGTCACGAGATTATAGTTTCTTTTAAAATGAACTCTAATATTTACAACACAAAATATCCTTTAAACCACATTAGTTTAAAACTCGTCTGTCGCTTTCCCTCTATTGTGAGTTTGATTAAAGTATAGCGTAGTATATATTTAGATGAATTTCGCAAATGTTGAATACTTTCAAAACTGAAAAAGCCGCGCTTTGCAATAAATATCTCCGTAGAGTTAGGTACCCTGCAGATTAAGGGTATTTCAGCGGATAATCATATACAAATTCAAAGATTTTGTCTATTTTAATGGATTAACAAACAATATCTATAGGATGACTTTACTGATAAAAAAAAAATAACAAAAATCCATAAAGTCTAGGCTCACATGAAATTCCATAAAGAGCAGCTGCATAGCCTTATCACATCAAACTATATTTTTATTTCGTTCTATTGTCAAAAGTCTGTGTTTAGGAGATTATCGTTCATTTTAAAATGAACTCTAATATGTACATCACCATAAACTACCTCTTAAGCCGTCGTAAAAATACACTTTTCGATTTACCTCTATATTGATTTTCTAATATTAAATATCTACAATAGTCGAAATTCGCTCGCTAATACCTATGTATGCAAGGTTTCTTCAAAAAATGACAATTTTGTTGTTTAATGGCTTGAAAAAATGGAAAAAGGAGGTTTTTGCATCCATTTATTTCCAGATGAGTGTTAAAAATACTTATAAAACTCGGTATACCGAAGATCAAACATTAATGAGAGGGTTGAGTCCTGTTTGCCAAATCCTGATTTTTAATTTGACGTTGGCAACGGTACAATTTTTTAACATTTATCATAAGAGGCGTATATTTTTGGAGCTTAGATCTACCAGTTTATCCACGCCCCATTTATTGTTAGTGCTTTAGTAATTTTACTTTCCAATTATTTTTTACCAAAACGCGTAGTTGAAACAGTGTCTATATCAGACGATATAATAAATTTTAAGGATTAATTTGCTTACAAATACACTTTAATTTATTTAGGCTAAAGCAGCCAGACATATACTGGAACTACGAAAACCCTATTACAATTTGGTTGCCTAGAGAAAATTTTGTAAAAAACATAGCTTTCTACACAAATGCTTGCACATTATGTACCTATCATTTTAAGATACCTGGCGACATCAATGTAAGCATTGACATAATGACGCAAGATATAGATAGGTACTAGAATATTCAAGATTTCTATTAACGATACACTTCAGCATACATGCGAGATGTCATTAATGTCTACGGAAGGCAACAGACATACCAGCTATTTTTACATGGGATTCCATAGACTTGGACGCTTCTTGTTTAGAAATATTTGATGTCATCTTGAGGAGTTCCGTATTGAAGCATCAAACCTACCTGCCAAATAATTGACGAAATATGGGATATCATAAAATATGCCCCCCCATCGAACTAAATGATCCTATAAACCAGCTTCACAGACCGTAATTTGTGATGCTAACACGATTAATACGCAATAGAACAAGATTAAGAAACAAAATTTAAAGTAGCTCTTTATCACACGAAAATAATTAAATAATTTACGGTTACAGAACAATAATTATTTTAAAAAGCTGTATAACTAAATATATTATGTTATTAGGAATATTCTGTCTAAAGTAACAGCTAATCTTAGTCGAAAATGAGATCGTATTATTGATTGTTGAATTCGTTAGGTATGAAATAAAATTAGAGATTTCGTCTATTTTTTCACGATTAAAAAAGAATACCTCTATTTAGCTAAAAAATGAAACGATTACAGTGGTAGATTAATTCACTTTACCAAGCATGTAAACTACTAATTTTGCAATAAATATCTTCTATATTTCTAGGTAGGTTTACTCGAAAATGTGGGGCTATTTTCATCAAAAATCCCGATACGAAATTGAAAAATTTGCCTATTTTTGTCGGTTTACAAAGTGATAGTGGAATATTGGTTTGATCAAAGAACAATAATTATTTTAAAAATGTTGCATAATTAACTAAATGTCGGTGTTATCAGGCAGGCAAGAAGTTATTTATCTGAATCTTTTTTGTACCATTAGCGTTTATATACAAATGTTAGTGGTTTTCAAAAATTGATATCTCGGAAATTATTAGGTTTAGACTTATAATACGCTTATTAAAAAATAATGACTACTTTATGCAAAATTCAAAAATATTATAAGATGTAGGATATCCCAGTAACTTAACCAAAGATTTTCGGTCTTCGTAAAGCTTTATACGTTTCTTCAGCGTACCAAACATTCACTTTTTTTAAATATTGACATCGGGTTAGGATTCTGAACATAGGATTAACATCACTCCAATAGTGAACATGTTGCGTTGTCACAGTTCCATTCGTCGAAAAGTAAACAAAACCGTTTGAGCTACGTGGGGAATAAATAAAGTTGGCTTGTTGAAAAATTTTAATATTTATTAAGGTAAAAGACTATAAATATATCGATACAACACTTTGGCATTTCTAATACTACAAACATGAATATCTAAAATGTGATATTTACAACCGTCAACTCTCTCTCCCTTCTCTAATTTTGGTACACCAATGCTGTCTTCTAAGTTTATAATATATGGCGTCCTGCAGTTTAATTCCGAAAATGTTTTAACTAAAAATTCCTCTTTAACACATCCTTTAACGTAAATAATGTCTGCGTCTATCAGATTGTTGGATATGATATTATGTAGTTCCTTGTAATCGGTATCACCATAATTATAAAGGATACCATGATGATTTCCAAATAGATATTTGACTTGTTTCTTGCAAGCCTTACTTAAGGTGTCGAATGGTTTAACTGGTTTAAAAAAGTAACTTTTCATACTATTCCCATCATAAATAGCCAATTCTTTCGCGCAAAATTCAGGTATGTTAAATCCTTGAATATCGACTACAACGAACTTCATTGTCTGAAGACTCAAATCAAACAAGTATATTTTCATATTTTTATCGCTCTTAAGTTCGATTTCAAAAGCACACCCCCACTTTTCGATAATTTCACAGTCTTAGCACATAGATCTTATATTTTTATTTACGATCAATTCATCTTTATTCGCCAATCGTCTCAAACGAGTCTGCTTTTGAAAGTAATATAGCCTTAGTATTCAGAAAATATTAATGATATCGGAGCCTAAAACATCCTTGACACTAAAAAATCATTGTGTTTCCTAACAAAACCCATCATCTTGTCTATTTAGCTTGCTTTCCTATTGTTTAGCAGGTTAAATAAAATTATTATTTCGCTCTTTTTGTCTGTACTGAATCGTTAGGGGAATACGTTTCTAGTTCTATAAGAGAGACAGTTAAAATTTATGTAAGCAATCAAAAATCCTACACTATGAGCTACTTAGTTAAAATTTCATATTTCCTTCCTGGGTCAGGCAAAATTTGTGATGTGTCGGACAAAATTTATAAAAATACAAAAAAAAAATGCTGGATGCATTTTTAGCGTGACTTTCTATTTAATACCATCTTATTTCAAGGTATAATTCGGTTGTCAAAATGAGAATAAAATAATTTTCCCATGGTTTATGTCATCTTAAAAAAGTCAAAAGGTTATATTCTGTAGAGGGTCAGATACATTTAAATTTAAATATTTTCTCCAAGAAGAATTTTAAGATAGTATTATAGTAAATAAAAATTCTATACCTCCAATATTTCATGGAAACATATCGTGTTCTAGCGACATAACCCAAAAGTACCTCTATTCAGAAACGCATCGTACTTTTCTTGTCAATAATTGTCTCATTGTCCCATCCATTACATTATTATAATCTTAAAGCACCTGTTACCAGCATTATCTGTTTTTATGGTTTTCATAAAACATAGCGATTACCAATGAAAATTAAACGAAAACTTAATAAATAACTTTTTTTTTCAACTGAAATAGACTGATTTTCGATGGAAAAATGTTACTTTTAACTAAAAATGAATATAAGACATATACGCAATGATATTTAGAATAAATCAATCTTTTCTAAAATTACTATGAAATATTCACAAAATCGTTTCGTTATAACCAAAGTAGCAAGGCTTGCAGATTTCGTATAGAGTTCAAACGCGATACTGAGATGATCTTTTTTTTTTTATATTTTTGTAGGATAATGCACCACTACGTTGTAAGTACTTGAGAGAGGACTTTCTTGAAAAATCCTCAAATTTCTCTGCAATTTTGTTCCTTCTAGAGTTAAATTCACATAGAAAACCCCGTATTCTTATCTTTCAGGTTGGTATATTAAAAAGGGCTTATTAGTATGGTTTAGAAAACAAGCAATATTAATTAACGGTTGTTTTTTCGTCGTATGAAGAGTTGAAAAATTTTTTTTTTCCACTCCAATGGTTACGATGCAGAGAGTCGGGTTTCATCATAATCTTTCAGGGTAGCTCAGGTTTGATTGCATGTAGAGAGTCGGGTTTCATCATAATCTTTCAGGGTAGCTCAGGTTTGATTACATGTACTAAGGTTAGTGCTCCTTGCAATCGGTTTCAGGTTTGACGCGCCCCCCTCAGGTTTGTTCAGGTTTCTCAAACGTTTGAGAAACCTGAACAAACCTGAGGGGGGCGCGTCAAACCTGAAACCGATTGCAAGGAGCACTAACCTTAGTACATGTAATCAAACCTGAGCTACCCTGAAAGATTATGATGAAACCCGACTCTCTACATGCAATCAAACCTGAGCTACCCTGAAAGATTATGATGAAACCCGACTCTCTGCATCGTAACCATTGGAGTGGAAAAAAAAAATTTTTCAACTCTTCATACGACGAAAAAACAACCGTTAATTAATATTGCTTGTTTTCTAAACCATACTAATAAGCCCTTTTTAATATACCAACCTGAAAGATAAGAATACGGGGTTTTCTGTGTGAATTTAACTCTAGAAGGAACAAAATTGCAGAGAAATTTGAGGATTTTTCAAGAAAGTCCTCTCTCAAGTACTTACAACGTAGTGGTGCATTATCCTACAAAAATATAAAAAAAAAAGATCATCTCAGTATCGCGTTTGAACTCTATACGAAATCTGCAAGCCTTGCTACTTTGGTTATAACGAAACGATTTTGTGAATATTTCATAGTAATTTTAGAAAAGATTGATTTATTCTAAATATCATTGCGTATATGTCTTATATTCATTTTTAGTTAAAAGTAACATTTTTCCATCGAAAATCAGTCTATTTCAGTTGAAAAAAAAAGTTATTTATTAAGTTTTCGTTTAATTTTCATTGGTAATCGCTATGTTTTATGAAAACCATAAAAACAGATAATGCTGGTAACAGGTGCTTTAAGATTATAATAATGTAATGGATGGGACAATGAGACAATTATTGACAAGAAAAGTACGATGCGTTTCTGAATAGAGGTACTTTTGGGTTATGTCGCTAGAACACGATATGTTTCCATGAAATATTGGAGGTATAGAATTTTTATTTACTATAATACTATCTTAAAATTCTTCTTGGAGAAAATATTTAAATTTAAATGTATCTGACCCTCTACAGAATATAACCTTTTGACTTTTTTAAGATGACATAAACCATGGGAAAATTATTTTATTCTCATTTTGACAACCGAATTATACCTTGAAATAAGATGGTATTAAATAGAAAGTCACGCTAAAAATGCATCCAGCATTTTTTTTTTGTATTTTTATAAATTTTGTCCGACACATCACAAATTTTGCCTGACCCAGGAAGGAAATATGAAATTTTAACTAAGTAGCTCATAGTGTAGGATTTTTGATTGCTTACATAAATTTTAACTGTCTCTCTTATAGAACTAGAAACGTATTCCCCTAACGATTCAGTACAGACAAAAAGAGCGAAATAATAATTTTATTTAACCTGCTAAACAATAGGAAAGCAAGCTAAATAGACAAGATGATGGGTTTTGTTAGGAAACACAATGATTTTTTAGTGTCAAGGATGTTTTAGGCTCCGATATCATTAATATTTTCTGAATACTAAGGCTATATTACTTTCAAAAGCAGACTCGTTTGAGACGATTGGCGAATAAAGATGAATTGATCGTAAATAAAAATATAAGATCTATGTGCTAAGACTGTGAAATTATCGAAAAGTGGGGGTGTGCTTTTGAAATCGAACTTAAGAGCGATAAAAATATGAAAATATACTTGTTTGATTTGAGTCTTCAGACAATGAAGTTCGTTGTAGTCGATATTCAAGGATTTAACATACCTGAATTTTGCGCGAAAGAATTGGCTATTTATGATGGGAATAGTATGAAAAGTTACTTTTTTAAACCAGTTAAACCATTCGACACCTTAAGTAAGGCTTGCAAGAAACAAGTCAAATATCTATTTGGAAATCATCATGGTATCCTTTATAATTATGGTGATACCGATTACAAGGAACTACATAATATCATATCCAACAATCTGATAGACGCAGACATTATTTACGTTAAAGGATGTGTTAAAGAGGAATTTTTAGTTAAAACATTTTCGGAATTAAACTGCAGGACGCCATATATTATAAACTTAGAAGACAGCATTGGTGTACCAAAATTAGAGAAGGGAGAGAGAGTTGACGGTTGTAAATATCACATTTTAGATATTCATGTTTGTAGTATTAGAAATGCCAAAGTGTTGTATCGATATATTTATAGTCTTTTACCTTAATAAATATTAAAATTTTTCAACAAGCCAACTTTATTTATTCCCCACGTAGCTCAAACGGTTTTGTTTACTTTTCGACGAATGGAACTGTGACAACGCAACATGTTCACTATTGGAGTGATGTTAATCCTATGTTCAGAATCCTAACCCGATGTCAATATTTAAAAAAAGTGAATGTTTGGTACGCTGAAGAAACGTATAAAGCTTTACGAAGACCGAAAATCTTTGGTTAAGTTACTGGGATATCCTACATCTTATAATATTTTTGAATTTTGCATAAAGTAGTCATTATTTTTTAATAAGCGTATTATAAGTCTAAACCTAATAATTTCCGAGATATCAATTTTTGAAAACCACTAACATTTGTATATAAACGCTAATGGTACAAAAAAGATTCAGATAAATAACTTCTTGCCTGCCTGATAACACCGACATTTAGTTAATTATGCAACATTTTTAAAATAATTATTGTTCTTTGATCAAACCAATATTCCACTATCACTTTGTAAACCGACAAAAATAGGCAAATTTTTCAATTTCGTATCGGGATTTTTGATGAAAATAGCCCCACATTTTCGAGTAAACCTACCTAGAAATATAGAAGATATTTATTGCAAAATTAGTAGTTTACATGCTTGGTAAAGTGAATTAATCTACCACTGTAATCGTTTCATTTTTTAGCTAAATAGAGGTATTCTTTTTTAATCGTGAAAAAATAGACGAAATCTCTAATTTTATTTCATACCTAACGAATTCAACAATCAATAATACGATCTCATTTTCGACTAAGATTAGCTGTTACTTTAGACAGAATATTCCTAATAACATAATATATTTAGTTATACAGCTTTTTAAAATAATTATTGTTCTGTAACCGTAAATTATTTAATTATTTTCGTGTGATAAAGAGCTACTTTAAATTTTGTTTCTTAATCTTGTTCTATTGCGTATTAATCGTGTTAGCATCACAAATTACGGTCTGTGAAGCTGGTTTATAGGATCATTTAGTTCGATGGGGGGGCATATTTTATGATATCCCATATTTCGTCAATTATTTGGCAGGTAGGTTTGATGCTTCAATACGGAACTCCTCAAGATGACATCAAATATTTCTAAACAAGAAGCGTCCAAGTCTATGGAATCCCATGTAAAAATAGCTGGTATGTCTGTTGCCTTCCGTAGACATTAATGACATCTCGCATGTATGCTGAAGTGTATCGTTAATAGAAATCTTGAATATTCTAGTACCTATCTATATCTTGCGTCATTATGTCAATGCTTACATTGATGTCGCCAGGTATCTTAAAATGATAGGTACATAATGTGCAAGCATTTGTGTAGAAAGCTATGTTTTTTACAAAATTTTCTCTAGGCAACCAAATTGTAATAGGGTTTTCGTAGTTCCAGTATATGTCTGGCTGCTTTAGCCTAAATAAATTAAAGTGTATTTGTAAGCAAATTAATCCTTAAAATTTATTATATCGTCTGATATAGACACTGTTTCAACTACGCGTCTTGGTAAAAAATAATTGGAAAGTAAAATTACTAAAGCACTAACAATAAATGGGGCGTGGATAAACTGGTAGATCTAAGCTCCAAAAATATACGCCTCTTATGATAAATGTTAAAAAATTGTACCGTTGCCAACGTCAAATTAAAAATCAGGATTTGGCAAACAGGACTCAACCCTCTCATTAATGTTTGATCTTCGGTATACCGAGTTTTATAAGTATTTTTAACACTCATCTGGAAATAAATGGATGCAAAAACCTCCTTTTTCCATTTTTTCAAGCCATTAAACAACAAAATTGTCATTTTTTGAAGAAACCTTGCATACATAGGTATTAGCGAGCGAATTTCGACTATTGTAGATATTTAATATTAGAAAATCAATATAGAGGTAAATCAAAAAGTGTATTTTTACGACGGCTTAAGAGGTAGTTTATGGTGATGTACATATTAGAGTTCATTTTAAAATGAACGATAATCTCCTAAACACAGACTTTTGACAATAGAACGAAATAAAAATATAGTTTGATGTGATAAGGCTATGCAGCTGCTCTTTATGGAATTTCATGTGAGCCTAGACTTTATGGATTTTTGTTATTTTTTTTTTATCAGTAAAGTCATCCTATAGATATTGTTTGTTAATCCATTAAAATAGACAAAATCTTTGAATTTGTATATGATTATCCGCTGAAATACCCTTAATCTGCAGGGTACCTAACTCTACGGAGATATTTATTGCAAAGGGCGGCTTTTTCAGTTTTGAAAGTATTCAACATTTGCGAAATTCATCTAAATATATACTACGCTATACTTTAATCAAACTCACAATAGAGGGAAAGCGACAGACGAGTTTTAAACTAATGTGGTTTAAAGGATATTTTGTGTTGTAAATATTAGAGTTCATTTTAAAAGAAACTATAATCTCGTGACCGACAAAAAAAAGTATCCATTTTGATACATCATTTCCCCTATTTTAACGTTAAAATAGTAAATTATGTTATAAGCTCGAAAAATGTAGTATTTCAGACGTAATGCGGTCGCTAACCTAAATAGCCCGAAAAACATTTTTCGTCCATATGTCATAAGTTGTTTTTTATTCGATCTTGTTTTTAATGCGATTGAGAGTTGTAAAATAATGTAGAAATGAAGTGAACCTATACATTTCATCTTGCGCGCTAATTTTTTGGTCTTAATGTTTGTTAGTTAACGATGAAATCTGTAATAGCGTCCGAAAAAAAAAATTTTTTTTTGACTAACATAAAAAGTGTTGTCTAGCTAGCAGGGCAATAATCAATACTTTATTGAGAAGGTTAGCTCTTCGTCTAAATATCTAATCTATAAATCGTCATTTTTTCCGACACAATCGGTTAAAAAGCATACAATTGTATGTGAACGTTTGTACAAAAACCATCGTGTTAAATCAGTTCTTATACCTGACTGACAACGCCGATCTTTAGCTTTTTTTTTTTTACTTTGTAAAATAAAAAGATTAGTTCTTACTATCAAAGAAATTAAATATGCAAGAGAAATAGGTCGAAAAGATTAATAATAATTTATTTATTCCTAAGTTATAAATCTTAACTACATCACTTTCTAAACCAAGAAAATAGATAATCTTCCTGCATTATTCCGTACTTAGATTTATTTTTCATGAAAATAGTCGAATCTATGATTTTCGTTCAAATCCATAAGGGACGCTTGTTTTGTATAGATGATTTATGATCTTATTTTCAACTAAAATACTAGTATAAAAAAAGTATTTCTTCCGATAAACGTGGAAGGAATAGACATTTAAACAGTTAGCCATAACATACGCATACTGACTTGCATTATTTTCATGGATTGAATGGCTACATCTTTGTGTGTGAAGTGAATTTCTTTTTAAAAATTACAATGCGCTCAATAATTATGAATTTTCTAACATAACTTTTATGGATAGTGGAGTCGGATATTGGAAGAAAATATTATCATAACGACAACTCGATTATTGATATAATTATTATGGTTTCACAGAAGTTTCTACAGAGTCAGCCATGCTGTAGCAGAGACTGTTGTAGGTCGTATTTTTTAAAAAAACCTAACAATACCTTTACTTTATATTGATAGACATATTCTATTAGAACATTTTTCTAAAATTTAGAGCCTTTGGAAATGTGATAATGCTATGAGCATCAAATATATTCAAAATATCAAAAATCCTTTGGTAGTTAGTTATTGCGGTATATTTTAATAGAGGCATAATTTATACTGTACTCCTAAATTTACGGCATATCACTTTGTTTATGTTATTATATTCACAGAGACTATTAATCTAACCAACTTTTATTTACGAAAAATTAAAAACTGAAATACTCTATTTTATTGCCGATTGTTCGCAAAGACACTTGGAGTTGTTTTTTTCTTTTATTTTTTCTTTTCTGTTTTCTTTTTCGGTTCTTAAGAAATGCTAAAGAATCTGTACAAAACAAGTCACGAATTAACTAAATAGCCACCATTTCACTAAATACTTAACACTCAGTATACAATTTTCAGAAATGTCATGATTAAGAACGGTTCTAGTCATTTTATACAAGATTTCACATGATTTAACAAATTTAAAACATT
This sequence comes from Polydrusus tereticollis, assembly GCA_963920685.1. NCBI lineage: Eukaryota > Metazoa > Arthropoda > Insecta > Coleoptera > Curculionidae > Polydrusus > Polydrusus tereticollis. Next base: position 49,107,084 of record OY987330.1, read on the forward strand.
TTTTTTAATTTTTACTAAATTCTAAACACTCAGTATACACTTTTAAGAAAATAGGACGATTTGCGACTGTTTTAGTCATTTTTTACAAAGTTTCACAGGGCTTAATAACGTTAAAACATTTTTTTTTAATTTTTTACTAAATTCTAAACACTCAGTATACAATTTTCAGAAATGCCATGATTAAGAACGGTTCTGGTCATTTTATACAAGATTTCACATGATTTAACAAATTTAAAACATTTTTTTTAATTTTTACTAAATTCTAAACACTCAGTATACACTTTTAAGAAAATAGGACGATTTGCGACTGTTTTAGTCATTTTTTACAAAGTTTCACAGGGCTTAATAACGTTAAAACATTTTTTTTAATTTTTTACTAAATTCTAAACACTCAGTATACAATTTTCAGAAATGCCATGATTAAGAACGGTTCTAGTCATTTTATACAAGATTTCGCATGATTTAACAAATTTAAAACATTTTTTTTAATTTTTACTAAATTCTAAACACTCAGTATACACTTTTAAGAAAATAGGACGATTTGCGACTGTTTTAGTCATTTTTTACAAAGTTTCACAGGGCTTAATAACGTTAAAACATTTTTTTTAATTTTTTACTAAATTCTAAACACTCAGTATACAATTTTCAGAAATGACATGATTAAGAACGGTTCTAGTCATTTTATACAAGATTTCACATGATTTAACAAATTTAAAACATTTTTTTAATTTTTACTAAATTCTAGACACTCAGTATATCATTTTCAGAAAATAATACAATTCTGTACAGTTTTACAAATTTTCACAGGTCTTAATAACATTAAAACATTTTTTTAATTTTTTACTAAATTCTAATCACTCAGTATACAAGTTTCAGAAATGACACGATTCAGTACAGTTTTTACAGATATTTACAAAGTCTTAATAACATTAAAATATTTTTTTTCTAATTATAACTGCTATTTTCATCTTTTTTATTCCTTAATTATCTAACATAATGTATACAATTTCAAGAAATAGTAGATTTTTAATCCATGTACAAAATTCAAGAATCTAAAAATACAATTAAATGTAGGCTTTTTTAATTGGCATCTCAGGCAAATTATTTCCCCCAAAATTATCTAAAAAAGATATACCAAAAACATTCTAAAGCGGTTTTTTACCTCTAAAAGCATGCAGGCCGATCCGACCCTTGTCGGTTTTATTACCCGCATAAATTAACACAGTAGAGGAATATGGACAGAGTTCTGGGGCAGCGGCGTTTCACTAAAGCTTTGGTTTCCTACAAAGCGGTACCGCAAAAGAGTGGCCGTAATTTGACGGCGAGCTTTGCCGCGACAAAGCGTGTATGTACTTGCAAATCGGAGTGTGTTCCTCCAGAGCGTTCGGCGCAAAAAATACGGCACCGTATTTTCTGAAGCGGACGCTCTGTACGTTGGGATAGTGCAAGCACGATTTTTGACGGTGCGCCAGTGTAGTGATTGTATGTTTTAATTATAATATTTGGAAATTAATTGGTCTAGCGAACAAGATAAAATTTTAATCGAGTTTTTTTTACTATATCGCTTTAACAGCGGCGTTTCACTAAGGTTAAATCATAAAAAGTCGGGTTTTATCTCGGGTCAGATCATAAATATTCAGGTTCAAATTAGGGTTAGATGAGAAGCCGCCTCATGAAAGCATCCGGGTTAGGTTGTAAAAAGTCGGGTTTTATCTCGGGTCAGTTCATAAATATTCAGGTTCAAGTTAGGGTTAGATAAGAAGCCGCCTCACGAAAGCATCCGGGTTAGGTCGTAAAAAGTCGGGTTTAATTTCGGGTCAGTTCATAAATATTAAGGATCAAGTTAGGGTTAGATGAGAAGCCGCCTCATGAAAGCATCCGGGTTAGGTCGTAAAAAGTCGGGTTTAATTTCGGGTTATTTTGTAAACAGCACCACCGAACCACCCGGGTTAGGTCATAAAACGCACCACCGAACCACCCGGGTTAGATCATAAAACGCACCACCGAACCACCCGGGTTAGATCATAAAACGCACCACCGAACCACCCGGGTTAGTTGCACCACCAGCACCACCAGCACCACCTGATCCAGAACTGTCCGTTTTCCTCTACTGTAAGCTTCTCTGTAAAGTTGACATCGTCCAGCAATTTTCTGATTTGTGGCCCAATAAAAATGCCTTCCTTTAATTTGGCATGGCAGACGGCAAATTTGGATAGTCAATCTTGTGCTTTCCCTTTTTGGAATAACCTTCCGTCTTTGTCAGGCAAAAGTAGCAATCGTCAACATGATTAGTGGGTTCTCGCCATACCATTGGAACTGTAAAAGGCATGCTTTTCCTCTTCCCATTCATCCACTCCACCAATGACACGCTGCAACTAACACATCACACATGGGGAGCCCACTGCTTGTCTTGATCTCCAATTAAAACACCAAAATATTTAAGGTATGCTTTTTTTACATTTTCAGAAAATGGCCTGGCTTGTGATTTCACCATAAATGCTCCACAAATGTAACAAAATCTGTCAGGAGAAATTTTGCAACTACGGCGCGATTGACTCGACATTTTCTTTCTTAAAAACACTTTTTATCTATACACAGAGAACCACTCACTTCGAAACTGAACAGAATACTAATGTTTAATGTTGATTTTATGTCTAATATTGTAAATAATACAGTTCAGGTAATTTTTCTGTTATAAAATGCATCCATTTTAACCGTCCCCTAATTAAATTGACTACCTGCTAATGTAAAATGGTCTTACTAAGCTATTGAAAAATGGTACGTGTTGGGGCTTTCCGAATATTTTTTCTATTATTTGAAAGGTATTTCCATTTTAAAAATAAAGATCTGACCTGTGTTAGAAAAATCTTGTCGGCCAGTGAATCTAGAATACCAAAAATGGTAAAAACTATATCGCAACGAAGTTACTTGTTTCTGGGGCCAAAATTATATAATACAATTCCAGCTGAATTTAAAAATATTAACTCGTAAACCCTTTTTAAAACTAGAATAAAAAATTGGATAAAGTCTAAATTGAGAATTGAAATTCATGCTCTAATAGATTTAAAAAATTTGTACTATATCGAATAAACTACCTAACAATGCATACCTTAATTCCTGGTACCTCTTATCTTGGCTACTTAGTTATTTAATAATTATCGATATTAAATCTAATTTTTAAAGGCATAATATTATTATATAATTGAATTATTGATTCGTTTCACTGATATATGTTTTTTTTTTCTTTCGATTTCTCTGCATTTTGTCACAAGCCTTAGAACAACTAAGCGGATTTATCGTTTTTTTTTTTTTAATTATATTTATTAAACTAGGAATATTATTATGTTTATATGAATTTATTCAGATATAATTAATAACATATTATGCTAGTCTAATCGTTGGTAAGGAGATATATATATTTTCATATAGGAACTTTATGTTACTTTTATTATTGTTATTACTAGTTTTTTTTTTCTAATACCACCTAACGTAGATTGTAAGACGTTATGAAACACTAACAAGCCTTTTATGTGCTTTATATAGTGCTGACATAATTTATTTACAATTTGCATTTTTTCTTTACAGCAATGTATATGTACTTTTATTTTGTAAATAAATTATATATTTATTATATTATTATTATTATATATGCCAGCCATTAAATTATAAATCATATAATAAACCATCTAATACACCAAGTCTCCAGCCTTTCTGTTGTTCTCATTTATTTGAGACAACTTATTTCGATGTTAAACTCGATGTTGGGCAAGTCCTTATTCTTTTTCATTCTTAAATGTATATTATCCTTTCAGTATCCCCTGAAGATGAGTACTTAAGTAATCGAAACATGTCGGGAGCTTAAAAAACTTTTTTATGTTAACAATTAAACTGTGGAGAAAGGCTGCATTGTTTTATTTTATATTAAAAATTTTAATTTAGTTAGGGCCAAATTAGTCCCTCACTACCCTAAATAACACTGCCAAATTTTAAGAAAATCGGCTAAAGGATTATTAAAATACTAAAGAAAACGGGGCTTTACCGGAACTATATTTATATATACTTTTCGACTTAGAGTCACTCTAAGCCTCACTCCCTGAAGTTTTGCCACGTACTTAAATAACACTCTGTACAATACTGGAATCAGTAAGAAATTAAAAGTTTTTTCTGCAGTTATTAGAATAAACAAAAACTAGATTTGAGCGTGATATCGAAAAATATTCGCTGTGGCGCTATTTTACTACCATCAGTACTCCTACCGATCCTGACTGCGATCCCACGAGCCGCCACTGAAAATTTGTTTACAATAAATCAATTTTTCTTGATGAACATTTTTTCAACTCTAACAGTTTCCGTGAAAGGTACTGGGTCATCTTACATCTTACGCCAAAACTAAGAAATAAAACGAAAATAAAAATATAATCATCAGATTAAATGTATTCAATCATCATAACAAATTAAAATGCTCAAGGTCTGACGCCACTGTTGGTGGTTATCCAGGTGGTATAAGCAGAAACCTTGGCGTAAACGGAAGGCGCGCCGGCATTACCACATGGAACCAATCCCCAGGATACGACACCAATAACTCTGCCATTTGCAACGTATGGGCCACCACTGTCACCACTGCAGGCGGATTCGTGTCCTCGTACAGTTCCTGAGCAGGTATTCAATTGGGCCCTGAATGGGTTGATAGGTCCAAGAAAACCGGCAAGGCGGGTAGCACATTCTGTAAGAAAGGAAACACGTTATTAGGTATTTACGATCAAATTCCAAAAATACAATACAGCAAATTAAATAATTAGTGAAAATATAGCTTGATAAATAGCAATTTAATTTACCAGCGTTGTTTTTTCCTTTTTTTAAAGTTATTGGTTGATTTTGGGATTTTTTTTTATTTCTTGGTACTATTTAATCCTAATGTATATTATTGTTAAGCAAATATACCTTCGTCCAAGAGCTCACAATGCTCACAATAACCGAAATACAGTAAAATCTCCCAATAGCGACCACCCTCGGGGAATAAAATGTTGGTCGGTTAACAGGGGTGGTTAATAGAGAAAAATTAAAACAACTGGTCTGCATTTTACAGTGTTTGTTTATTAATAAGTATCTACATATAGGTAAATAATTTTAAATATTTTTGTTTAAATTCAAAAGAACTGAAATTAAATGAGATGAAGCCAATTTACCAATATGTAAATATTGCACGTTCACACTAACATATAATGTATTACAATATACTGTATATTTGCCTTTAAATTTTTATTTTCTAAAATAATCAGAAATTAATGATTGCTTTCATATTCCACATTCTTCACATTTTAATGGCAATTGAGAAATATTTGTAGACTTGTCAAAATTGTTAACATTATTAAAAAGTCTCTCAAAATTGCATAGGCTGGAGCAAGTTCAGGTTCCTCGTCCTCTGTCTCAGAGTTGTGAGTAGTTTCATCCATTTCTTGGATCTCTTCAATACACTCGATAATACTCAATTTTGCATTTTCTGCTGGCAAGTCGTTATCAATAGAGGCAAAGTTCACAAATATATCCTTGATGTTAGGAAACAGTTGTGCGAGCGGAATATTATCTTCTTCTTCGAAGTCGTCAATTTTATCTGTATTAGACATAAATCCCGGCTTTCATAAAGCATTTTTTATTGTCACTGCGGAGAAATTGCGCCAGGCCACCAAAACCCATATCAGGGCGTTGGTTATGGTAATATTATTTTCGATTTCTTGAAAAGAACAACCATTGTCTAAACATGTTAAAAGCCTCTTAGTAACGTAGCTTCTGTAGAGCATTTTAAAATTCCTTTTCACCTTCCATATTTGCACAGAACAGAAATGTAAATCCTTGTTTCGCTGTTTTTTTCTTCCAGTACACTTGTCATCTTTCAATGCTTATGTTTTTGTTGGCAAGGCAGTGACGCAGAGAAATATCTCATTTGCATTAAATACGTCCTCTGGGGCATAATCCTTTTAAATGGTCAATAGCCTTTCCTTTCAAGCAGTTACATCTTTGATATTGATGTCAGCCACATATTAGGCCAAGTTATGAAATCTTTGGCTTATCTGTATCCCTGGATCTGCCGCCATTCCTCCCTACCTATTGCCGGTTCAGGACGTAGGTAGGGAGTTCCAGCTCCAAGTCGGGCGAGCTCGTCGGCCGTCTCGTTACCATGCACTCCGCAATGTCCAGGGACCGAGACAACTTGTCTCCGTACTGCGAGCCTCTGGAGTGCTATCGGAGCATATACATTTTATACATATACTTCGCTCTTGACAGTCCATGACCTCCCTCATACTTGCCACCGAGAGGATGGCATACACCTCTACTTGGAAAACCGTAGCGAACTTTCCCAATGGGTAGCTTATTTGTATGTTAATATTTTCCAAGTATACTCCTGCTCCTGAAGATTCGGTTCCGGCCCTGCGCAACTAATCTGTGTAGCACACTAAAGCATCTTCAGGGAACTCCACCTGCACTCCCTTTCACTGATCCCTATAAGGGATCGTGGGAGTAAACTTCCTTTTCAGCCTCAGGACTCCTTCAACTGGCATTACAGGCTCGGCAGCCCCAGCAGGTTATCCAATGCTGCCGTGGGTGTGGTTTTTCATTGCTCCGGTTATGCCCAGCTCTGCAAGTCCCTGCATATTTACCAGTCTGACGCGCATGGTGACCTTTTCCACCCCAGGCCACCAGACCACAGAGCTATAAGCGATGACCGCCGTGTAGAGCCAGAATATGATGCGGGGGTTTAAACCCCAACTGGCATCCACAGCGCGCCAGAAGGTCGCCATCGACTTGTTTACCACACTGTCGGCGAGCGTTCGCCACGTCAGCTTCTGGTCAAAAGTAACTTCTAAGGACTTGACTTTCGGCGCCAATGTGATATGCCTTCCATACAATTGAGGCGCCCTGAACTTATCTACGTTCCTTCTTTTTGTGAACAGGATCATCTCTGTCTTGTCCGAGTTGGCCCATAATCCTGGCTCTTCACACTATTCCCCCAGCATCCTGCATCCTGTCTAGATCCTGTCTCACACCACACCCCTTTTAAACCCCTGCTTTAGGCATAATAAAGCAGTAAAACAAACCAGAAATCAAGAAATCAAGCATCTATTCACCTTAGAACCCGCTAAAATGCATAGTGCAGAGTCAACTACGGTAAAAATTAATGACAGATGACGTCACGGCGAGTTCTCCGTCGCGTGACTAGAGACGCTTGAATAACAATTTTAACAGTTTTTTAGTGTTATTTTCCTATTTTATTTTTGATGCAAGTTCCCTATTATTTATTAATGATTTTAATTACTAAAAATATACGAAATAATGAACTTACGGTTTGGAGGTATAATTGGTAAGTTAGCGAACTGGAGTGTATTTGGAGTTTGACCACCGGTTTGAAGTAGACCCCATCCTGAAAGAACTCCAGTGCCAGTTGTTGTTTGTCCTTGTGCTGGGATAGCGATAGGTTGAATGTTTGTTCCGTAGGAGAGCGCAGCACTCAATTGAAGCAAAGCGATGTCATTGGCTGATACCTGGTTACCACTATTCGCAAAAAAAGAAAAAATCAATTAAAACCCTTCACCTATTATGCAGGTAACAATCTACTTATAAAAGCGGTCATTTTATTCACTTGAATCTAGACACATATTATTATAATTCCCAACGAGATGATCTAGAATTAGGAAAAAATTACCACATATTATAAATACTATGACTTATTAGAGAATTATTGAAATCGCGCCAAAACGTGGTACAAAAATTATTCGTGTAAACACAGGTTATAGATCGGGGAAAGGGGGATAAGATGACGAATTGGTAAATTCCGGTTAATGCTATTAGATAGCATCACTTGGTTCATTGCATAGTATAGCAGATGTGCTTTCTAAGATGCTTATATATGAACACACAAATCTGACTTGCTATGGTGAAGGTATTTCGTCATTTGTGTTAAAGCATGTGCTAAAACAGTAGTATAAGACGAAATAAGCTATATAGCGTTTGTGTTTACTGATATTTCCTCACGGTTAGTATTTTCTTGAATGTTATGTTATTGTTTATCTATAGCTAATTAAATTTTCTTAAAATCATATCACTTCGTTGGATAATATAAGACTCAATTAGAAATGGCATGGTCGGCTAGGATTTGTGAAGTGCGAGGTAAATAATGGCTTTCTCAACCGAGGTATATATAGAATTTTTCTACTACTAACAGCCAAACTAGCACCAAAAGACCTAATTTTTACTTTCAAATTAGCCATTTCCCCTTTTATTTAAACATATCGAAATATCAAGTAGCCTGGGGCCCAATTGTCAAGGCAACGAATAAAACAATTGAAACTGATGGGTTTCAATAAACGTTGCAAAGCGGGCAAGATGACGAATTAGCCATCTTACCCGACCTACTTGTAAATATCTTAAATCAGTGATTTATGGCACATTTTTAAGGAATAAAGATGGGCAAAATATATCAAAGAGTGACGAATAGGCAGAGTTGGTCAAAGGAATCAATGAAAGCGGCTGTGCAGGAGGTATAAGAATATGATGTAGTAACGAGACTACCAGGTGACACTAATGCTATTTCAGCAAATATGGTCACTGCAGTAGAAGGAATATCTCAAAGTACTTTCTCAGATGCCCCAGATATTGCAGTAGCAGGACCGTCTGCCTATTTCTGTTTACAAAGAAAAGAGACAGGGGAAGAAGCTTTGTTTAAATATTTTTTTAATTAAATATTTAGCTTTCGGTAGGCTGAACCGATACATTGGCTTCCAGCGATACCCAACGTAGTTTGCCCGCGATGGGCCGCCTTGCCAGCGTTTGAACCTATATGGATTCTTGCTGACCTGGTTGGGTCGATACGTGTGGTTGCCACGAGATGTAGCCACGTGCTGCAACTCTAATCTGTATTCAGGTAAAGATGAAATTTAGCGTGCCTGTTCCCTCTGTGGAAAGTGGGTTCATGCATCATGTCCTGGATTGACATCAGCAGAAGCGAAGTGCAAAGCATAATACGAGGCATAATATGTTTGCGACTTTTGTGAAAATTAGGGAGGAAACACAGTCATGCTCTATTAACTTACGGTATTAGTTTCTTTACATGGCGTAGGAAGATTACCATTAACGCTAATTTATCCAATTTCTTGAATAATTCACGCAGCGGATTTTACGGAACAACACAAAACATTTATAGTTGAAGGGCATTTTCGAATATATACAATTGCATATGGACGATTTTCGCAAAAAAAAACGTCGCTTATACCGCTGGGGATTTTAATCATTGCCTAAGAATGACCGTGTCTCTGTTTAAGGAAATGGGTTCTATACAACATAAAAAAGGAACTGGAAGACCATCTATAAGAACAGAAGAACTTGTTGCAAATAATCGTGAAATAATGAAAGCCAACAAAATGTGTAAGACGCCTGTCTTAAAAAGTGGGAAGATGCAGGGTTCTTCTTAAAAAATATATAAATTTGTGTTTAAATAACATCTTTTTTATTTTTTCATTTTGTCAGCAATTTCTATAATTTTTATTTTTCTTTCTCTACATTCATACTTTCTTAATTTTATAAACAACAAAAATAAATTTGTATTTGTTTATTCTTTTAATATTCATTAATTTGGCATACCATGTCATAATATGAATTTGACACAATTTTAACCTAGATTTGATTAGATAATAATAATGGGGTCATTTAGAATTTTATTTTATTGTATTTTCTGAAAGATTTTGTATTTTAGTGCGAACTGCTAGAAACTGTAATTTTCTGACGCTTCTAAAGCCTTAAATTAATTTACGAACATCCACTCGCGGAAATTGCTGTGTAACGTCACTAAGTCCTATAGTAAGTCGGATGACGCTTACTGCCGTTGTTTACGACTAAGAAGACAGGTGGCCATGCACTTTACCTTTAATCCGTTGCTGGATAACGGAGTTGACATCGACAGGAGAGGAAAGAACAATTTTTAATAGTCTTATTTTCTCTTTTTTTGAAATAGTGTTAGAGAAAGTTTAGTCTAGAACTCGTATGAAATGGCATTTCCTACTTGTTATAGGAGATACTATTAAAAGTAATAATAAAAAGCTACTGCTTTAACCAAACAAAGAAACAGTAAGCGCATCTCCCTTGTATATGCGCAGAAAGACCGTTGCACACGCTCGAGGCGGACGAACTGTGGAACTTAACGACGTCACCTCCTAGCGAGCGCTTTACTTGATTGTGATCTCGTATATTTCGAAAACAACTTATCGGATTGACTTTGAATGTTCAGAGCTGACCATACCTTATAAATGATTCATAAAAATTAAGTAAAGAGTGTAATTTAAGGTTTGACCAAATGAGCACATTGTTATCTAAACCAAACCCTACATTTTTCAGTCAAAGCCCTCTTGGGCGAAAATAATTTTTACTCGCACGGTATTTTTCATAGAAAAATTACAAATATACACATATGTGCGAGACACCCGTATGTATCAAAATCTAAAGGGAAACTGGAGGGTGATTTAAGTAGGGCTTCCACATGATACAGATAAATAATTTTAAAACATCAAGTTATCTGTAAATGTCACACTGGGTTCCTGTTTTATCATTGTTTTTCAAGACCATTGACCTTTCGGACTTTAAGAATAAAAGTAACTTTACGATATTACAGTTTAGTTGTTAAATAATCTTTACATTTTTGTTCTTGTCATTGGATCAACTTATTCTTTTTGGATTTTAGGCGAGAATAAACACAAAATAAATTCACTAAACATTTTATTAATTTAATTTATTATCTATTGTTGATATTAAATTGACGAAAAATTATGACAACAGAATTTTTACATTCCTTTCGTTTAACGGTAAACCTTAAATTTTTAAACTAAAATAGTAATTTGTAAATAACTCAAAAACAAAAAATATGAATATCAAATCACGGTTTTTGCCAAAATGAAGCAATCTTTATGCTCTCTAAGCCGAGTGATAAAAAAATATATCGTGTTGTTTAATTTTATTAAGAGAATTTGAAAAATCTAAGTTTTTTTTAAACAGCGCCACCTAGAAGACGCGGGTTGTACTAGCGACCACGACCAAAGTCAGTTAAATTTTTGGTGATGCATACTAAAGATACAGCAATTTAAAAAGTATTTTTTCCACAAGGTTCCCCCACCCATATTTTCTAAGAAACGAAAAAGTCTAAGAAACAACTTTCCGCAAAAACTAACAGACTTTCTATTTCCGTCATTAAAATAGTACCTTAACTTACCGATTATCTGATAAAATTTGACTTCTTAGATATATCCTCAAGTAACTGTGCCCCCTAGCGGTCATTTTAAGAACTTGAAAATATTTTTCAGCAATTTCTCTTGGTCGATTTAGTCAATAGAATCTTTTTCCCGAAGCCGTAAAGTTTAGGGCTTACATAATATCGTAACTTGCCGACCTTAGTGGGATACCCTGTATAAAGGGTTACATTGGAGCGGGCTACCTAGTTATTTATTGTAAACTTCTACCGACACCATATTGCTAATCTAAACAAACTTCTTACCCTGGATATCCTGCATGGTTGATGTATCTGGCGACATCCCTGATTTGTGATCCAACACTAGCAGGGTCATTCAATAACAAAATACCAGCGACAATTCTAAGGTTGCTGGCAAGGAATTGGGCTGTGCAATGAGCTGCAGTAAGTACCCAACTAGAATAAAGAAAATCTTTAGTTTATGATATATTATGATCTATAATCTTTATTTTACAGTTTGTCAGTTAAAATCCGGTTTCTCTAGTAAAAACTAGATATTATATACCTAAATACTTTTGTTAAAACTAGTTTTATAGTATATTTTTAGTATATTAGTTTTATTTAACATTTTTCAGTTCAAACAGAAATATTAGGTAGGTTAGTTAATTGTTTTAGAGGAAAATGATTTTCCTGAACTTATTTCGAAACACTTTTTAACTGACTATCAGCCTTATGATCAAACACACAAGTTAACTCTAGACGCTAACTAGCTGTTTTTCAACCACAGTGAAAAATTATCAAGTAGGTTTTTTTCGGTTGTTGTCTTGGAAACGGTACGTTAAAAATTAACTTCTGTGTTTGATCATAGGGCTGTGTTTTAGTTACAAGCAATTTTCCTCAGTTAAAACTAGCTTACGTGGGAGCAATAATGGAACCTCCGCAAATGTGACCAAATGCGTTCGCACTCACGCGTCTTTGAAGAGAGATTTGGTAAGGGAACTGATTTCTTGCGGCGTTCTGTCCTCCAACTATACGCAGAGTGGGGTCATAATTGATCTCATCGGCTAGCGGGATGTTAGCTGCCTTGTACTGGCCCTCAGCTAAAAAAGAAAGCGTTTTAACCATCATTAAATACTTCAATGTACCCAGTGCGTAGTTACAGTAGATAATTACCAGGTCTTACACCAATTTTTGACTCTCCCTGAACTTCAAAAAAAACATAAATATAAGAGTACCTATATTATTAACCAAGGTTTAGACAGTCATCATCAAAACTGTAAAATATCAAATTTTTCTTGTTCTCTATAGCCCATCTTTATACAGAATTATAATTGCGAAAAGTCAAAACTTTTAGAAAAAATAACAGTTAATTCTGTTTCTGTCATAATATGATTTCTAGGTGATATAATAAAAACAATAATAATAGCTCAATTTAAAAGTCCGAAAATCCGATTTTCAATCATGAATATCTCGGAAACTGTTAAAAATAGGTATATGATATTATACACGAAATATACTTGAAATTGTCTGGAGAATTTAAAAATTCAACAATATACAGGGTGTTCCGTTTAAAAAAGTAACATTGTTCTGACATTTCGTAATAGGGAACCCTGTATATCCGAAACCAACTTTTACTGACGCTTCTCAAAAGGACGTACTAATGTTATATTTAAACCATATATCAAAAACTTTAAATAAAAAAGTTACCTATTGGTCAAAATGTGGCCAATAACCCTGTACTATTATGACATCAGTTCATTTTTTTCATTGCTTTGCTTTTCCATGGTCACTGTGATTTTATTTCATTTATTTATCATTTTTTGATTTTTCATTGCCAATATTTCAACAATGGCTTAAGTGACTATAGACAAGTTATATATTTTTAAAAAAGGAATTTTAAGGTCTATTAAATAAATAAATAATGTATAAGGTCCTTCATTTAAGAAAATTTACAATAAGTCAGAATATGCACCTGTGATGCTTAGTTGTTTCTTTCGGCAGCAAATTCTCATGGTCTGAATGAATCCCTACAGTTTTTGTTTGAAAAGTTTTTCCAATAGCAATGTTGCTAGAAGCTGTCAAAATATGAGGAAACACCCTGTACATAATTTAAAATAATTGTCCACTTAATCAACCTTAAAAATTTTTGTGGGATAAATAAATTTGGCGTTTCTTACTTCTAATTTAAATACGTATAATTTAACTAAGTGTCCTATTTAGCATGACCTTCCCATAAAACGTTAGGTACTATATAAAAATACAAATAATGGATTATCTTACCCAGGGTTAAGGCTACGAAAGCACTGAGTACTAGTAAGACTTTCATACTTTTTTTCTGCGTATCTAGAAGGACTGACAATTTTCGAAAAAAAAATTCTTTTTATAGTAGTTTCATCAATAGAGTTATCATGACAGTGCTAATGTGAAATTAATCTTTATAAGTCCAATTTGCTTAACACGCAAAGCTCTTAAAAAATTGTCAATAATCTAATCGAAGGAGTAGATCGATCGATCGAAGTATTATTTTATTTTGAGAATACGTCATCGTACTTTCATTGATATGGTTTTGCATCGTGCGCATTTCTATTATTTGTTTTTTTGTTAAATTTCATATATAAAATTATGTTTTACTATGCAAATAAAACAAAATTATAAAACATCAACGAGTAAGATGAGTGGCTGTTTCCTGTTTTGGTTTTTCAGCGCTGGATGCTGCATACTTTTAAGGTCATTATGCCACAATGCAAAGTTAGATACGTATACCTAGTGACGGCTTTAGGGTTTAATTTGGAGGGAGGAGTGCGGCAGCAACTCCTAAATTAAGTATAGTAATTGAAAAGATATATTTATATATTGCTCTGGCAACGGCTTCAGTCATATGGGTGACGGAATTTTCCAAGTTTGGGGCCATACCTGTTGATCTAAAGGAGGCGATTAGGAAAAAAATAAAGTTAAAAACAGGGCATACTGGAGCGGAGATTCGTGAATAAAGGCTGAAGTAAACAGATTAAATACATTAATTAAACAGCGATTAAATGAGCGCGAATCCTCTCTTTGGGAAGGCAGGATAAGGTAGGATGGTAGCATCTACAAAATGTCCAGGGTCTTGACGAAGGGCACCAGGAAACCGATGTCATTTGTTAAAACCCCGTGTAATGTGATAATTTCGGATTTTAAGCAAAAAGTTAAGCTTTTCGCAGAGAAGCTCTGCGAACAGTTCAGCGAGAACCCATCTGCTGACCCACGGAGGGATGAAAGGATCTCCAGAACAGTACAAATATATCGAGGAATAAATCATCTAGTTCAAAATATATCAGTCGTCACTCAGGAGGAGGTGGAAGGACTTTTAAATAATTTAAATATAAGAAAGCCTCTAGGCTTGGACGGCATTGGAAACGCGATACTGCCCAATTTACAAAATAATATTGTTAGGGACATAGTAAACTTGTCACAGGTAATTATCAAAGAAGGCCACTATCCATGTGTGTGTAAGAAGGCAAAGGTTGTTTTATCCTTAAACAATACGAGGATCCTACACAGGTTGTAACCTAGAGGCCGATAAGTTTATTATCGAGTCTGGCCAAAGTGATTAAGAAAATCATTCTCAGTCGTCTGCAAGATTTCGTTTTTGAGCGCAACATTCTCTCTGATGAACAATTTGGATTTTGGGGAGAACGTTGCACTATAAGACAGACAACAAGGCTAGCAATCAGAATACTAAAAGGATTTACCAGGAGAGCACACACGGGAGCGGTTTTCTTTGATGTTTTGAAAGCATTTGACAAGATCTGGTACTGTCAAAGTCAAAGTCAAAAGTAGCTTTATTGTGTGAGAAAGATAGGTTCTCTTTTACAAAGCTGTTAGATAAAAATGTTATAAAATACAAAGTGTAACAACTTAAAAATAGATGATAATATAGAGGTCGTGAATACTACAAAAGAAAAACATAGATAATACTATTTGGGTATCAAGTCATTTCCAGAATAGCTATAGGAATAGGTGCGCCCTTAACACATTACCTACTGTTACATAAAACATAATCTATTCAAAAATACAACGAACTGCAGTACTATGAAATAAGCGAGGATACAAACACAGATAAACAAAAAAAAAGAAAAAAAAACTAATCAAGTACCTAGCTAACAAAATCAATTTAATTAAAGCTGTCGTAGAAAAACTCCTCAACTGTATAGCATGCTTTGGACACCAAGAGAGATTTCACCTCCCTTCTAAATTTTACACAGGTTTGAGCCTTTCTAATTTTAAGTGGGAGGTAATTAAATATTTTCTTTCCATTGTACCGCAAGCCCTTTTTTGTTGGCGAATCGGTTGATGATACTTTCAATATTGATATCAATATGTCGGAGAATTTATATCTACAATAAAGCTAATCCATTTAGGCAATCTTCTGCCATAGACGCCATAGTAGATCTTAAATAATTGTTTGTTAACCATAAGTTGAAAAAACTGCTTTCCATATTCCATCGTTGCTACTGAAATGGAAAACGTGCACAACATTTTAATAATTCGGTGAACTATTGGAAAATAGTTTCTGCCACACTTTTGCAAAGCTTTAGGGGCATTGCTGGTATAGTTGTTCCAAGCTTAATTTGTTAACATAAAAAAGCGTTAAACTCATGATAGCCGTCGCTTCTACCGAATAATTAAAATGCGGGTTGCTGTAAATTTTTATTATGATTAAATAGTATATACTATAGCTTGTTTATTATAGTTTATATCGATAAAAGGTTTGTACCCGTGACTTCGCTTGCAGAGAATATCCTTAAAATGATTTTTCTGTAAAGAAAAATGCCAATTTTGACAAAAACAATTTAAAAATATAGTTAATATCGATAAGAGGTTTGTAACCGTGACATTGCCTGCAAAGAACACATGCATTTAATATTTTTAGAATAGTCTCTCGGTAAGAAAAATGCTTATTTTGCCAAAAACAATTTAAAAAAATTGGTTTTGTCCAGCCAGGACCGCGAGGAGGTACTATCAGTTTTTCTTGAAAAGAAAGGGGCGGGTACTATGTTAGTTGGACTAAACAGTTAGTAGTTACAATTCGCTATATATATTTTAACAACAAATTGATCGCATCAGCAGAATCACAGTAAGCGTTCTGTAGTATAACAAGTTTTTAAGATACGTGTTTAACGAACATAATTAATTTAAAATTCATAAACAATTTAATGACTGGAATCGTCACAACTTTCAGAAGTAGAATAATTTCCGGGTTAGATTACTATTGGCGCTATAGGTGGTGAAACAGAATATCCATTTTTTATTCTTATAACATGAGCTATGCAATTTTTCCATACATTGCTATTTACTTCGTTATTACCTGCCGAATATTATCAAAGACAACTGCGCCTAAAGTTGGAGGTTGATTATTGAGTGATATTCTTTGCTGACAAGAGCAACACATTAGGTACAAAGACATCTTTACTTCCGACAAGATAACGCGTTTTCCTCTCGAACACGGTGTACCAATAGTACAATTTGTACTGTCTACCCAACCATACTTGACAACAGCATAGGTATCAAACCAAGTTTCAATTAAATAAATTATACTTT
Organism: Polydrusus tereticollis; assembly: GCA_963920685.1. Classification (NCBI taxonomy): domain Eukaryota; kingdom Metazoa; phylum Arthropoda; class Insecta; order Coleoptera; family Curculionidae; genus Polydrusus; species Polydrusus tereticollis. Next base: position 49,123,891 of record OY987330.1, read on the forward strand.
TATCGAATTTATAGTACTCCTTTATTTTGCGCAAATAGTCCTCTCGCAATTCAATGATACGCAGGAATTCCATTATAACCATTAGATTATAATTTTAGCCACATTTTAACAAAACATCACGCAATGTTGTTGTAACTTCGCAATTTATCACGAACCAGTTCTAAAGTTGGCAGTATATTATCCTCGTTAAAGTTGCGAATAGTTCGCAGAATAAAATTCCTTGTAGTATTGTCAGCCGTTTTGAATTTTTGATTTATTGGTGTGCGCTTTATGGAATGACCGGTTACAGTCCCCAAATTAATAACGTTATAATTTCTTGTAAAACCCAAGTTGTGTTAATTCATTACAAGTACATTATTGTACAAAGCGTATTTTCAGTATTTCCCGGATTTTCTTTTTTAAACACGCGTACATATTTAAAATAATGCGTTGACATTGAACATGTAAATCTTTGTTTCTTAATTCCGGACTTATTTCGCTTTCGATGACCGACTCTGGCATCAACTCATTATATTCCTGCGATAATTCACCTTGACCATCTGTTTCAAATTGTCGCCAAAAAGTCACTGATATAATAAAATATAGGTAACAAGTAAAAACTTACTTGTTTAAAACCACACAGTTGTGGTGAATATGAAATATGTAAATTACAGAAAATCGTTTCAACCAGCCACGCCACTGTCCGATTTTCAATATCGCCTACCTGAAGCATCACCTGATTTTAAAGCTGATAAGGGAGCACCCAATTAGCGAACCTTCAACTATTTGCTGTTCTTGTCTACAGCATATAAATTTGTATTTATTACTGCTCTATTAATTTTCTGACTCGGAGTCTCATTTCGCACTTTAAATTGCGGGTGAGCCTTGACGATCTATCGCCAGGATGTTGCCAGTTCTACAAAGTTTTCGTAGGTGTAGGACGAACATAAGGGTTTGTTGTTTATTTTTCTTGTTTAACAATGGTGAGATTCCTTTTAGTTTGATTTAAATTATTTTTGTATAAATACTATTTCTGAAGTAATAAAAAAATTATTATAATATTCATGAATGGCTTGTTCTTTCTTTCTTTAACATTGGAAATTTCTTGGTTCAAAGTAGATTTGCAAACTAGCTTACAAGAAAGTTATTGACTATCAATTAAATACTGATATAAAAGAACACTTTTATAATAAAAACTTAAAGAATTTTTAAAAAAAGATCTGACAACCCCGATTATGATGCCAGTCCCTTAAAAGCCCGGTCTAAGCTGTTTTTATCTGATCAAACTGACTTTGGAAAAAGTATATCTACCATTATTTGTTTACACAAGGTGAGTTTTTTATAGTTTTACAAGACAATATCTCGAGAACGGTTTTAAATATTTTCATGAAATTATTGTGAGGTTAAAGGTAATAGGAATATGGGGGACATATTTAACCATACTTTTTACATTTTAGCCCTTTCTCAATTTTGAGGGGGGGGGGGAAGTTTGAAATTTTATATATGATTATGAATTTGTTTTCACCTGCTCCCCATGTTTTCTGACGCCTCTTGAGCCTTTCATAGATATTTATGTATCAAGTGAATTATAACGGACATAATATCGCGGGCAAAGTTTCTGGCCCCAAGGGACAGAAATTGCAAGAGGTAATTTAGCCTTAATAATTCCCGTGATACATAGATAGTTTTATTTCTGAACGACTTTAATACCATTTTGTTTATTTTCAAAACGGAATGTTTAAAATGTCCAGCTATTCCGGATGATAAAAAATTTAATATTTTATTGGCTATAGAAGAAGATCCCATAACAGCGTCCGCCAGATTGGCGTAGATCATGAGGCGGCTGCTATGACCGTTCATAACCTATTAACGGTAGAAAAATGGCACCCACTTAAAATCCTACTGGTTCATGAGTTGAATGAAGATGATCCAGATCGTAAGATGGAGTTTTGTCCAATATTAATGGAAAGATGTAACGCAGATCCTTTGTTTGTTGAAAATATCCTATTTTCAGATGAATCTACTTTTAAATTAAATGGTGAAGTAAACCGGCAAAACTGTAGATATTGGGCACAAGAAAATCCCAGGTGGTTGCGTGAGCATCATACTCAATATCCTCAAAAAATTAAAGTTTGGGAGGGTATAGTGAAAAACAAAATTATTGGGCCATATTTTTTTAACAACAATGTAAACGGGCTAAATTACCTTCAGTTTCTACAAGACTTTCTTATCCCTACGCTAGTTAACTTATACCCGAGTAAAAATAATCCTGCAATTCTTGATTTGTGGTACCAACAAGACGGCGTACCTCCACATTATGCAGCAGTAGTGCGCCATTATGTCAATAAAGTTTTCCGAACAGGTGGATTGGAAGACGTGGGCCTATTGAATGGCCGCCTAGGTCTCCAGACCTTACAACACTGGACTTCTTCTTGTGGGTTACCTGAAAAATGTTGCCATATTTTAAACACATTTGCCAACTTGTCATTTAAAAGTTCCTAACATCTCACGGAGACAGGCAATCGCTGCGTTGATTCCAGGCGGGCCCCTTGTTAAAATTAACTTTGAGTTCTTCGTTGTTGAGAATAATTTAACGTTACACCAATATTTCGTTTCATTAAATGGAATGGAAATAATAAGAGGCGTCTTTAGTTTTCACTGGCTAGTCATAAAATAAAGTTAAAATTTGTGCAGTTTAGAAATGCCTTATTTTCAACAAGTAGTACAATAGCTTCAAAGCAGTTCATTCTACGAGGAAAGTATCTATTTTAAATTACTGGTATGTTGTTTCCTAAACAATATTGCGAAATGTATGATAATTACCTACCTATATTATATAGTCTTCTAGGAAATCAATTTTTAATTCATTTTAAAAATTCTATCGTCGTTAAATATCTCCATCTTTTCCATATATAAAAATTAGTATTCATTACAGTTACATTGAGGTTATAAATAAGCTAAGAAAACTTTAAGGAATCGAAAACGGCAACTTTTTTTTATGGTTAGACACAGCACTGTAGAATTTCCCCTTTAGGGCGCTTTGCGAGCGGTGCGTATGCGCAGGAAACGAGAGTTGACGTTCTCCAGAAGAAAGAAATTATAAACAGCGTCGTTCCAGGTGCACCAAGCTGAACCACGTACGGGTGGGTTGTAGTGGCTTGTCTTGTATTTCTACCATGCACCGCTCTGGGTGGAATCAAGCGGGCAATCTCCGTTGAGCACTTGCCATGGAAATATTCGTAAAATAGACTCAAGTCGCCAACCTACCTTCGATGTCCAAGGCTTTCCCGGTTGTTTGTCAGATCATGGTCACCGTCGGACATGACAATTGCTTTTGCTTAACAAAAAGCACCAATTAATAAATAGTTATAAAAGTTGTCCTGTACAAAAGTTAGTAATTAATCATGTATTAAAGAGAAGTTATCTTGTAAACAAGTGCCGAAATGTATGAAATAAACGCCCAATTAAATGTGATCTAACTGTCTACTTTACTGACAAATATAGAAAACCAAGCAGTGAAATAACCTAAACCCGAAAATTCGAAGCCCTACTTTTAATGTTGAGAGTTAAAAATACGACTTGATTCTCACAGATAGGATAGATATTGGTGTAAGACAATTTTACCTTTTAAAGGTCGAGAGCGACTTAAAAGTAGTTCTTAAAAGTTAATTGCAAGTGACCCTAGATATGGATTTTGCTCCTAACCAAATTTAAGTTAAAAAAAAAATATTAAACCGTCCTAACTTGTTTTTGGGACAACCTGTATACCTGAAATAAGTTTCAAAAAAAGCAGAACAAAAATAAAAAATTTATGGGTTCGAGCGTTTTTTCGGAGAAAAAAACACTTGAATTTTAAACGAATTTGTTCCAACCTTTACGTTTTCACAGTATGCACATGTTTTTAAATTCAAAATATCATCTAAACATTTATTTCTAAAACATAAGTCTCATAAAAGTTTTTTTTTTATTCCCAAGAAATTAGGTGACCAGGAAAATATGAGTGTTGCTGTACCCTACAAATATGAAAAAGACGTTTCTATACATCTATGTCTGGAAATGCTTCGTTTCGTAAATACAGGGTGTTACAGTTTTATTTTCATTTTTGTTGTAGAAGTTTTTTTTTAGTATGGCTCCTACTGGTAAATTTTGAGGAGTCATAACTTTTCAATACGTGCTTGTATTACAGTTTTAAGCAAACAAATTGATTTCTCTATAATTTTCACGTGAAAAAGGTATACTTGGTAGAAGTCGCTACCAGCAACCTTTCTCGAGAAAAGGAATAGTAATAAAAGGTGTTTCAATAAAAACGCAATATCTCAAGGTTTAATAGAACGTGATTTTCGGTAGCAAAGTATTAAAATATTTACCGTGTTGTAATGTTTAGGGACATTTGGGAATTACGTATGAAAGAACACATCTGGTAGTAGTAGTAGTAGTAGTAGGTGAGGGGAGGCACACGGACCTGGCAAGTAGACCAAATGCGATCCTTTTTACCTACCTCTGAGTCTTCCCCCATCCACTCAACCACCCAGGCTCTCGCCGAACCTACCCGACCTTCTCATGAAGGTCAGGATATTACTCCAAGCAAGAGTCCTGACTTCCTCCTGTGGGATCACCACTGTCCCAAAGACTTGTCGTCTGAGTCTTCCCAGTGCTTCGCAATTGCACAGGAAGTGCAGTGGTGTCTCCTCATCCTCCAAGCATCCCGAACATATCGGGTCCTCCTCCACCCCCATTGTATGTAGGTGCTTCCTCAATTTGCAGTGTCCTGTTAAGAGTCCTACCAGAGGATTCAGGGCACGCCTACTCCTGTTAAGAATCCAATCCCCCTATCGGGCCAAGTTATGGAATCTTTCGCCTGTCTACACCCTGGCATCTGCCGCCATTCCTCCTTGGAGAGGTTGACGGCCCATTCCCCCAGGGCCATCCCCACCTGCTGCTTTGATATACCTATTGCTGGTTCGGGTCCTAGACAGGGAGTTTCGGCTCCAAGTCTGGCGAGCTCGTCGGCCGTCTCGTTGCCATGTACTCCACAGTGTCCCGGGACCCCGATCAAGAATACCTGTTTCTGTTCGGCAAGCATCCCAAGTGCGTCCGCACACTCCTACACGAGGGTCGAACTGCTTCTGGGTTGACAGACTGCCTTAAGGGCGGCCTGGCTATCAGAGCAGATGTATACAGTACGCTCTTGACGGTCTATGACTTTCCTCATACTTACCACCGAGAGGATGGCATACACCTCTGCTTGGAAAACCGTCGCGAACTTTCCCAGTTGGCAGCATCTTCTTATGTTGACGTTTCCCAAGTATACTCCCGCCCCTGATGATTCAGTTCCAGCCATGCGCGATCCATCGGTATAGCATAACAGAGCATCGTTAGGGAACTTCACCTGCTCTTCCTCCCACTGCTCCCTACTAGGGATCGTAAGAGTGAACTTCCTGTTCAGCCTTAACACTTCCTTAACTGGAATTGCTCTGGAGGAGAGTATTGGGATTTCCCGCTCCACTCTCGGAGCAATCCTAGTATGGCCTAAGTCGCCCACTCCCCTTCAGCATCCGGTGGCCCGCATTTGTTGGTATGCCGCCATTGCCTCCCTCTAAATCCAGATGGGAAGGCTCGGCAGCCCCAGCAGGACATCCAGTGCGGCCGTGGGCGTGGTTATCATGGCTCCGGTTATGCCCAAGCCAGCAAGCCTCTGCACCAGTTGCCAGTCTGGCGCGCACGGTAACTTTCTCCACTCCAGGCCACCAGACCACAGAGCCATAGACGACTCTCGGTCTGATGACCGCCGTGTAGAGCCAGCGCATGATACGGGGGTTTAAACTCCAGCTGGCACCCACCGCACGTCGGATCTGCCAGAAGGTCGCCGTCGACTTGGTCACCACGTTGTCAATATGTGCCCTCCACGTCAGTTTCTGGTCAAAGGTGACTCCTAAGTATTTGATCTTCGGCGTCAATGTAAGAGATTTTCCATACAATTGAGGCGCCCTAAATTCATTTATGTTTCTCCTCCTTGTGAACAGGATCATTTTGGTCTTGTCCGGATTGGCCGATAGTCCCGTCTCCTTACACCATTCCTCCAGTATCCTGCAGGCCGTCTGCATCCTATCGCACACCACACCCAGAAACTTCCCCGTCACAAGGACGAGTCCATCATCCGCGTATGCCTGTGCGCAGAAGCCAGCATCTGCAAGCCTCGCCATCAGGCCGTCCATGACCAGATACCACGGGTGGAGCGATAGGCAGCCGTCTTGCGGGCAACCACCCCGATCTCCAGCCGAACGTCCCCGATGGCGGCGCTCCCCTGCCGCTCCCTGAGTGCTGATCCAACCCATTCTATAACCGCCCACGGCGCTTCTCTCATTCTCAGAGAGTCGCAAGGGGTCGACGGTTTTGTTAACATCGAAAAAGATCGCCAGAGCGACCTTCTTGTAATGTAGGGCCCTCTCCACCTTTGCTGCCACGGCGTGAATTGCTGTCTCTGTTGACCGTCCACGTCGGTAGGCATGTTGACTATCCTGTAGAGAATGCGCTTCTAGCACAACCTCTACCATATACCTATCGACCATCTTTTCTAGTGTCTTCATCAGAAAAGAGGTTAAACCTATTGACCTAAAAGGCTTGGCGACCGAGTAGTCAGTTCTACCATTCTTAGGAATGAAGGTGGCCCATGCTGATCGCCAAGCTTTTGGCGCGTAACCCAAAGCAATGCTGGTCCGGAAGCCGCTCTCCAGGTAAGGGAGCAGAATCTCTAGACCTTTCTAAAGCTATTTTTTTTTATTATGTTTCTATACGGACTGAACTCATTCACCGCCCAGGTTATCGCGGAGCCAGTCACTATTTCGTCGGCCACGCCCCAATCCATCCTTGGAATCGGTGGCGCGGCCTCCTCAGCAGCCGGCGCTGGTCCGCCACTAGGGAAGTGAACGTCCAGTAGGTGTCTAAGTGACTCCTCACTAGAACTGGTTCATGTTCCGTCCTGTCCCTTCAAAGATCCAATGATCCCTTTGCTCTCGCAGCTGAGGATTTTAGCCAGTCGGGCAGCCTCCGATAGAGAATCGACTTCTCCACAGAAGGCCCTCCATGACTCCCTCTTCCTGCGTTTTCCTTTCCCTTTTAAAAACCCTTCTAGCCTCCACGTAGACGTCCCAGTCCGCCATCGACCCGCTGTTCATTGCTTTGTTCAGGGCTCGTCTGCTGGCTTTCCGCAGGACACCTAGGTGACCGCTCCACCAGCTCCTTCCCGTGGTAACTGTCAGCGGACACGACTGTTCGTAAGTCGAGACGATCGCTGCGCTAAGGCTACTTACCTTATTCTCCAATTCCTCTTTATTCTGTACTTGGACCTGAATCGTTTCCAAGTTGTTTCTGAGAGAGGCGATGTAGTTTTCCCAATTCGTCGCTCTTGGGTTTCTCTTCATGGCTGCATCCTTTTTGTCAAATTTGAGTTCCAGTCTGATCATTCGATGGCCAGACATCGAAATGTCACTAGAGACCCGCCAATTTGAGATATCTTTGATCAACCCTCTTGAAGCCAGTGTAATGTCAATAGTTTCCTTCCGGATTCTATTAACAAACGTGGCTTCGCTACCTCTGTTAAGTACCTCAAGGTTTGTATGAGCCAGGAATTGTATATCCCCGGGCGTTTGTGTTGGTGCTGCCCCAAATTTCACTATACGAATTCGCATCACACCCGATTAAAACCGGCCAACCCTTGTGTCTTGCGAACGCGATAATACGCTCTAAGTCCTCTGTAACGGGCGGTCGCGCGTCATCATACGGCAGATATAAACTACAGATTAATAACTTACGACTACCTTGATTCACCTTGTATTCGAGCACAGCTGCTGTGGCGTCCCTAGTTCCCAGCTGAGGTAGTGTTAAAACACGCTGATCTCCTTGGACACCATAACGCAGGTCCTGGGTCTATCATCATCCTCTTTCCCAACCACCAGGATGTGGCTGGCTCCTCCAAGACCCCTGACTTGATTCCTAAAAATATAAGGCTCTTGTATCAGTGCAATCTCCCGCTCACCAGTCAGAACGCTAACCAGTTCTCCGGTAGCATCCCGACTGTGCTAGAGTTTTATTTGACCTACCCGCAAATTATCCATGATGGGGTTTATCATGGGCGCCAGTGAGAGCCTAATCCTTCTTTTTGGCCTCAGGCTGGCCAGACGGATCCTTGCCGACAGTCCCACTCCAAGATGGCACCCTTCGCACAGCGAGCGTTACCAACTCAAAGTAGAGAGCCCACCCAGATCCCTCCAGCCGCCTGACGACCTCCTGCTCTACCAGGTAGGCGACGAACCACCCTCCTGGTCTTCCTGTGGTCTGGATATGCCTCCACTGGTCTACGTTGAGGGCTCGGTTGTGGAGCGCCAGCACCCTTCCTAGCCGTTTCAGATCGACCCTTGAAATTCTCAGCCAAAACCAATCTTTTTCGGCCAGGCGGCATCGGCGGCCCTGATGGCCGTGAAGGTTACCTCTCCCACAATAAGTGGGGCGCAACCCTCAAGGATCCACCTTGCCGAGTCCTCGTCCTGAGCCGTGACAATAAACCATCCGGGCTCCACTCGACCAGAGTTCCTGAAACGGAGCTCCGCGCCTTGCGGTTTCTCGTCAGGTCCTGCCATGGCTCGAAGCATCTCTTCGACCAGGTGGTCCTGCTTTCCGCCTCTTCCTCCATTATGATTCCGCCAGTCCGGTTGGAACGGAAGACGACCTGGTTCTCCCTTTTTGCCGCTGGCGGCGTAGTCCCTTGGGAACCGCCGGCAGCCGCCCCCGAACCAGACGCCCCGTCCTTTAGGAGAGGGGAACGATGGTGTTGTTCCCCTCGGGTCTGTCGGCTTCCTCTGGCCCTCTTATAGCTCCTCCCACTGCCTGGTGGAGGTTTCTCCGTCTCCCTGTACCTCTTGCTTCCAGCACCCCCATCCGCCGAGCGGGAGCTTCGGGAAGGTCAGCCGGCCGCCTTTCGGCAGCCCGCTTAAACCTCCTGCCGATGGGACCACGAGGTCTGAAGGCATCTTCTCTCCTTTCCTCTGTTAGCTTCTTCCCGCTACCCTGCTCCTGAGATGTTCCGGAAACGGTAGGTGCGGGGCCAGCCACATCTTTTGCGGGTTTCTTGGAAGCCAGGTCCCTGGCTTTCTTGCTCGCCGCATTCCTCTTCTTCATTTCTCTCCTCTTCCTGGCGTATTCCTCCCTGGAGGACTCGCCAGAGTTGGCGCTAGCCTTCTGGAACTTACCAGACCCCTTCGGATCCACTGTGGCAGTGCCTTGCGGCTCCGCTTGGGCGGATCGTTTTGGGTCCGTCTTGGCCACAGTGCTAGGCAGCCCTTGCCGGCAGCTCATCTTCGGCAGAACCTCTCGGTTCCGTATCCGACGCGTTGTCCGAACACCTTAAAAATTCCTCCTCTCAGCCAGAAAGCTCGGGGGCCTTCTCTCCTCGTCAATGGTTGGCACGTTCTTTCCCATTTCTTCTGTCGTGTCTTCCATCTACCCCGGGGGCCAATCGTCACCACGCGGGGGGGCCGGAAGCACCACGAGCGCCCCAGGTTTTTGTGTATAGTGTAGGTGTGTGTGTGCTTTTTTGCCCTAGGGCAGGTTTTTGTTCGAGGTTTGCTCCTCTAGATCCGATGTTTTCAGTCGAAAGCAGGGTCAGCTCTTGCAGCATGTAGCTCTTCACTACGAACAGTTTAATAAGAAATAACAAAGCTTTAGGTCCTGATGATATGTACTCGGAAACGTTTCACTTAATTAACGAACAAAATCTTGAAACGATCGCAAGACTCTTCAATTACATCTATGACACTGGACACTTCCCTGAAGATTGGCTCCGCTCCACGTTCATCACCCTACCAAAATCGAACAGCGCAACCTCGTCTAAAGATTATCGCCTTATCAGCTTAATAAGCCACTGTCTGAAACTTTTCCTTCGAGTTCTACACACAAGGCTTTATCGAAAATGTGAGGAAGTAAGTGGGGTCAGTCAATTCGGATTTAAAAGCGGATTCGGAACTAGAGAAGATATATTCAGTCTACAGACATTGATCCAAAACTGCCAGGATCAAAGAAAAGATGTCTTTATGTGTGTTTCATTGACTATGAGAAGGCATTTGACAACGTTAAGCACAATCTCCTGATAACATACCACAAAGATTTGGGGCTGGATGAAAAAGATATAAGACTAATCAGTAATCTGTATTGGCGCCAAAAGGCAGAAATTCGAATAAGCAACGCTGGAACAACTGAAGATTTTAAAATTAAAAAAGGCGTTCGCCAAGGATGTATCTTATCCCTAATGGTATTCAACCTGTACGTGGAAAGAGCATTCTCCGAGGCAACCACAGATAGCTCCTTTGGAATAATTCCAATTTAATTATTAAAGTAACGGAATCCCCGTCAATAATATCAGATATGCGGATGATACCGTGATATTGGCAGATGATGCACATGATCTCCAAAATCTACTAAATCGGGTCAATGAAGAAAGCCTAAGACTAGACTAAAAAATTAATATCAGTAAAACCAAGTTTCTGATTGTTAATAAGAATTCCACACACTGGAATACATATTAACGAAGAGAACATCGAACAGGTCACACAATTTAAATACTTGGGATGCATGATTAACCAAGAATGGGATCCGGATCAAGAGATAAGATGCAGGATCGAACAGGCTAGAGCAACCTTCATAAGACTTCGAAAATTCTTTATAGACAAGAACTTGAATTTCAACCTTAGATATAGGATGGTAAAGTGCTATGTCTGGTCCGTTCTCCTGTACGGTGTGGAGGCGTGGACGTTAAAGGTATCAATCATCAACAAGATTGATGCCTTCGAAATGTGTATCCTACGGCGAATGTTGAAAGTGTCTTGGATCGATCACGTGAGAAATGAGGACGTTCTCCAAAGAACCGGTCTAGCAGAACGAGAACTTTTCTCGAAAGTATCATGAAAAGAAAAATAGGTCATCTACACATACTGCGCGGTAAGCGACACCACTTTCAACGCCTCATTCTTCAGGGTTAAATTGAAGGGAGGAGAAGAGAATTAGGCAGAAAAAAAAATGTCGTGGCTGAGAAATATCCGTCAATGGACAGAAATAAAGGCCTTCCAAACACTACAGAACGCTGCAATTAATAGAAGCATATGATAAGAAAAAGATGAAGGCCTACGCAGGAATCTGCACGGCACTAAAAGAAGAAGAGGTAAAAACTGGGTTATCATAACACGATAACGTTCGCCATTCACCGTTACTGCATTACCTGTCTCGTCTTCGAAGAAAAAGGCCCAATGATTCTTCCAGACCACAATGCATACCAAACAGTGACACGTTTGGATGAATTGCTTTCTCATGAATCATTCGGGGATTTTCTGAGCCACAAATGCGACAGTATTGCGTATTAACGAAGCCATCGGCATCGGGGTGAAATGAATAAAAATTATTTTGTCCGCAAAATTTTTTGATTACCATTTCTTTTCACAGTAGATGAATTGTTTCGACCGAAAATTGCACGCACTTTACGAATCGTGGCAGTCAAACTTTCACCATTTTGATAATAATGTTTAACAATCAGTACACGTTGTTCTATCGTGTAATAATGATCTATGTTTACTAATACCCTATCTGTCTCGTATCGAACTGGCAACTGGCATGTCATTATAATAATAATAATAATAATAATAATAATAATAAAGGTATTTTTATTATGAAAACATATATAACTACAAAGAATACAAGGCAATACAAACCAAAGCAAGGCGCAGTCTAGCCTAAGCGGCTACTTTACTGAACCCCGCACTGCTTGCTAAAATTAAATATTATAGATAGGTAAATGCTGCTAAATGTACACATATAATATTAGATATAATACTATGAAAAGGAGAAAATATATTATTATACATAGTAACTGAAAAAGAAGAAAATATAAGGAAACGAAAAGAAATATGTAACATTCAGATTCGATGGATATATAAAATATAATAATATGTAATACAATTATGGAGAAAAAGAAGAAAAAGAAAACAAAATTAATAAAAAGTTAAACTAGCGGAGTGATTCATTTTGAGAATTAAATAAATATTTTTTAATATGACATATAAATATGTATACTTGTGAGAACTTCAATATTTTTATATTGCAATTTAAATGTATCACTATTAAGAAGAGCCAATTTGTCAGGTAAGGAGTTATACAATTTTACAGCGTGATATGTAAATGACCTTTGAAACATGGCACTCTGATGGTGAGGCATCGTCATTCTGTTAGGGAACCTAATGTGGCGAGCATGGATATTATCACGAGATATAAATTTAGTTTTCAGGGAAAGAGGCAGTCTAGGATTTTTTAGAATTTTAAACAAGAAATTTTCTAAATGTTAAGTTCTACGATTGTTCATTACTAACCAATTGAGATATTTGAATGTGTGGGAAATGTGATCAAACTTTCGAAGTCCAAAAATCAGGCGTGAGCATGTATTCTGTACTTTTTGTATTCTATTTTTATCTGACAAATCAAGGCACGGCCCATAAATGAAGTCACAGTAGTTAAAACTTGATAAAACGAGACTCTCACAGAGATCAGTTTCCGCAAATTTAAATTGAGGATATGACGATTTTTGTATAATATTCTTAAGGACATATATGACCTTTGAATTAGTTTCTTTACATGCGCTCTAAACCTTAATTCACTATCCAGTATTATTCCCAAGTTTTAAGCTGTCTTAACCACTGGGAGCACAACACCATCAATAAGTATACTGATATTATCAGTTAAAAAATTAACGTTATTTTGATTCCCAAACAGCATTAAGGATAACTTTAATGGATTTAACCTTAAATTGTGGTCCAAAGAAAGCTTGTTTAACACATTCAAATCTTCGTTTAGCAAACTTGATGCGTTTATATAATCATGGCAGTCAAAATGAAGGAAAATTTGTGTGTCATCCGCATATGCCTGGACCTTACAGTGCTTTAGAGATTTTAGGATATCAGAAGTATAAATAATAAAGAGTAGAGGCCCTAAAATAGATCCTTGAGGCACACCAGACAAAATTTTAATTTGTTCTGAGTAATTGTTTTCATAGACAATTTTTTGAAACCTGTTGTTAAAATATGACGCAATAAGATGTAAGGATGATTCTTCAAAGTCATAATATTTTAACTTTGCCAGCATGAGTGAATAATTAAGGGTATCAAAGGCTTTTGAAAAATCTAGAAGAACTAACGCTGTGTTTAGTTTTTTTATCAATTGCTGCCATTATATCATCTGTGATGTTAACAAGAGCGACAGAGGTGCTAAAGACTTTTCTAAAGCCACATTGGATATCTGGTATTATTTTGTTTGTAACACAGTATTGAAATAATTGACCATATAAAGCTTTTTCAAAAATTTTAGAAAGTAGCGGTAATATACTTATGATTCGGGGATCGTTAAAAGTTATAGGATTATTAGATTTAGGCAATGGTTTGCCAACAGAAATTTTCCACTGATCTGGAAAATAGTTAGCCTCTAGACAACAATTAATGATATGTGTGACATACTGATTTACGGGCGGGCTACAGGATTTTAACATTTTCAAAGAGATTTCATCTATACCAGCTGCATTAGAAGTGATTGAGTGAATTATTTTGTGAATATCTGGTATTTCAGTCATTCGAAAAGAAAAGGATAGGTCATTATTAAAAATGCTATTATTGTAAAAATTCTCCTTAGGGCCACAATCTGAGGCAGTCTTATATCATTGGGATCAGATAAATTATCAGGAATGTTACAGGCCTTGCTTGAGCTTATATTTAAAGTCCTCAAGGAGTTCCAAGTTTTTCTAGAATTATTTTCTGCACAAACGAAATCAAGCTACTGTCTCTTTTCCCTTCTAACCAAAGAAACAGCAAAGTTTCTTAATCGCTTGTACTCTTCCCAGTTATGAACAGCCCGAGGCCTCTTCAACGTCTGTAATGCCCGATCCCTGTTCTTCATGAAAACCCTCAGGTTAGGTGTTAGCCACGGTGCTCTCGGTTTAGTAAGTCTAGAGTCCTTATAGGGGGCATGCTTATCAAAAAAGAGAAAATAGAAGGTTATTAAACATGTTAATTTTATTATCTATATTGGGCTCGTAAACAATATCATTCCATTGAAGTGCCCGAAGATCAATAAGAAATAGGTTAAAGTTAAAATTGTTGAAATTTCTACACCGAATAATCTTTGGTTGCATGTGTGCTTTTTCTATTTTTAAACTGCAATGGACAAGAAAATGATCGGAAACATCAGGCACCGCCACCGTTCCAAAATTATCGACCAGAGTGTCATCGGTGACGAAAATGGGATCGAGAAGGGTACTCGACGTTCTTGTCACTCTAGTGGGTTGGTCAATAATCTGAACAAAATTATAATTTGCAAAGAGAGAAGTAAGTGGATTGTCTGCCTTTAAAAGGTTTATATTGAAATCACCGACACAAACGATTTTATTCACAGTTGGGTAAAGAGCAGAAAAAATATTGTCAAAATCGTTAATAACACACTGTTAAAGTTAGTGTTTGGGGGTTGGTAGAAAACGCAAAATGCACAGTGTTTATTTTTTATTTTAATTTTAATAACTAAATACTCAAGAAAATCTTCTGCAACAACAAACCCAAAATTCACCACCTCGAAAACTAAATTATTTTTACATATATAATAATAATATTAATAATAATAATAATAATAATATATTTCCAAATATAGCAAATATAACAAAATAAGTTTTACAAATGATGTTTCGCTTTCTACAATGGAAATATGAAAATAAATCCACTAAAGCCACTTAAGGTTAGTACGTGGATCCCATTCCACACTTGTATTTTCTGCTAGTTCTTATTTTATTATGTAGTGGAAACACAAGTATGACTTAAAAAATTACCAACAAAATGAAAATAAAAAATAAAAAATTATTAGTACATTATGTATGTTCTCCCTAGATTGATTCTGCTTAATTTAAATAAAATAGAGAAAAACATATCCTAGTTAGTTATTATTAATTACCTACCTAAATTAATGTGTATAAAAACCAATTCTTTTAAAATAGTTTACAATACCAGTAAAAAAAACAAAAAATTCTATAAAAAGTCTTTTGGGAGGAAGGTACAAGTTTAAATGCATTTGCCATTTATTAGTAAATTATTTATTTGATATATCTGTTGTAATCAAAACGACGGAAGTTTTGTAAATTACTTAAGTTAATTATTTGCTGTTTATATTATTAAATCAATAAACTTTCGTGTTTTCTTTCTAGGTAAAGAGAGAATCCATTCTTTTAACTTAACCCTAAATGATCTGTTGGTGATTTCATGTCTTATGTTTTCAGGAACATGTGTATACATATGTGGGGCTAAAAACGCAAATGCTCTTTGCCCTATTTTCTTCCTAGATTTAAGAGTTTTTGTTTGCTTATGAATTTTGTATCTAGTATAGTGTTTATGATCTATTTTTTCAAGATTATCCCTATTTTTGTACTGTAATGTAACAGTTTTGAAGCAATAAATCTGATTACCATCCAACAATTGACTTTTCTGATATAGTTGATCACTTGGGTATGTTTTTTTTTTATCAAGCATGTGTCTAATAAACATTTTTTGGACAACCATTAGCCTTTCTAAGTGACTTTTGTAAGCTGCTCCCCAAACGCAAATACCATACTGCAAAATGGAGTATATAAGTGAATAATAAACTGTCTTTAATTCTTTTAGAGATAAGATTGTTCTCAAGGTTCTGAACTTATACAAAATCGAGCGTAGTTTTTTAATTAAATTATTTATATGATAATCCCATTTCAAATGTTTATCCATTTCGACACCTAGATACTTAGTGTGATCCGTTTCTTTTATGCATATTGATTGTCGATTGCGTATATTTATTTCCTTGTAGTATGGTACTTTTCTTTTATTACAGCTGAAGGCTATATAACTTGTTTTTTCAAAATTTATCGTCAGCGACATACTATCAAACCAATTTTTTATGTTTACCATGTCTTTCTCTGTCTGATCTTTAACGTCTTTCCAGGTATCTCCTGAATATAATATTACAGTGTCATCCGCAAAAGAAGAAATAGAACCAGCACTTCTTAAATTAAACAATTCATTGATATATATTGAAAATAGTACTGGACCTAAAACTGTGCCCTGCGGTACACCATATTCAATAGCATTGGAGGAACTATAGCAGTCTTTAATCTGAACATATTGGACTCTATTTGCTAAATAACTATTTAACAATTGTAGGGGCTTACCTCTAAAACCCATATTCTCTAGCATTTGACTTAAAATTGTATGATCGGCTGTGTCAAATGCTTTGGCTAAATCTAGGAATATTCCCAAAACCGCTCTATTTACATCCAAATGCTGATATATATTATTAGTTAAATATATCAATGCGTCTTCGGTAGACATCCCTCTCCTAAAACCAAATTGTCTATTTGAGAGTAATTTAAATCGTTCTAAGAATTTTACTATACGCTCTTTCATAATTTTTTCAATAATGTTGCCTATATTAGAAATCAGCGGGACTGGTCGATAGTTTGACATTTCTGTCGGGTCCCCTTTTTTAAAAAGAGGTTTTACCAGTCCTATTTTGAGGATTGTTGGAAAGGTTCCCTCGATTAAGATATTATTAATTAAATGGGCTAAGGGGCTTTTTATAAACTCTGACGCTAGATGAAGATGTTTAGCTCACCCTAAATTAATAAAATAATCCTTGAACTTAGTCTCGTCTAATTTATAGATTTTGTTACTTTTTTGTGTATTGTCTGTTTCGACCCCCTCGATGTTTAATGTGGCAATGATAGGAAAATGATCCGTTATATCACTTTTAAAAACAAAAGATTTTATCTTTGCATTTTGCCATCCTTTCAGAAATATATGATCTATACATGTCTGAGAACCTCCATGTATCCGCGTAAATTTATTTATAAGTGCTTGATAGCCCTGGTTGCTTAGTGAATTTAGGTATGTTTGTGCATAATCTTTATTTGATTTAATGTCAATCATGTGACATCATGACGGCCAAACTGGTGCGCAATTTAAATCTTGCGCTCTTATTGAAAAACCCTTTATTTTCGGTGCACATTTTTGAAGGGGATAGAAAACAGAAAGAAATTTTATAATTTTTTTTATTTATCAATTATAATAAATACATAAAAAAAAGATTTAACAATTATACCGTGGACCTGTCAGTTGCGAAATAATATTACCTTTTTTTACTCCTTAATGTTATGGTATATTCCTTAATGCGAGAGAGTAATAAATCATTACTGAACTATAAAACCCAGTGGTCTACGCCGTATTCCATAGGTGTAGCCCAATTATTATTAATTAATTATGTTTATTGTCAGGGGTCCCGAGATCGGGTAGGTAGAGGCACAGGTAGTTTACCTTACTGTGCTTCACTGTTTCAAAAATTTCTAATGTTTAGTTACTTTCCGGCAGTTGTTAGAAAACTTCGTTCTTGAAAACGGCTAGTGCTTCTGGATTTGTTGCTGAGAAACGGATTAGTAAAACTGCTCTTTCTAAAAATGAGAAAATTATTGTTCTCAATATGTTCAACGCTCTTCGCCACCAACAATATACCGACTTGTGCACGAGGGTAAACGCGGCCCCATCAGGTCACCAAAGAGAAGTACAGGAAGAAAAGAAAATGTAATAAATGAGGATGGAAAGACTGCTATCAGAAGAATCATACATTGGTTGTACTTAAAAAAATAAATACCTACCTTGGACAAAATAATGTCTGAAATGAAAAAGAATAATTTAATTCCAGCCATGGGCATGGGTAAGAACAAACTATAAAAAACTTTGAAAGAAATAAATTTTTGTTGTGAAGAAATTCAAAACAGAAGATCACTTTTAATAGAGAAAGACGAAATCATCTGTTGGCGACGACGATATTTGAGGGCAGTTAGACAGTTTCGAAGGGAAAACAGGAATATCTATTATATGGACAAAACTTGGTTAGATGAAGGATATACCGTTGGTAAAATATGGCAGGATAAACATATAAAATGCGCGAGGCAAGCCTTCATGAATGGATGGTCCACTGGAATAAAAGAACCCTCGGGAAAAGGTAAAAGAATAATAATCACTCACATTGGTAGCAAAAATGGATGTACGGACTAGAGACTATCATCAAGACATGAACGCTGATGTCATTGAAAAATACTAAGGAAACAAAAAGCTACATATAATAATGATAATATGTTTCAATTAAGATTATAAAATATAAACATAAAATAATATTTGCATGCATATTCCCAAACACACACATGTATCCAAATACCTAGGTGTTTAGCTCTATTAATAATAATTATTATTATTTGCAATAAATAAGATTAATCATGGGAAGGCTCTATGAAGTTTTTGTAAACAAACAAATAATTGATATATATCTCAGTTAACACTTATCAAATCTTAGGATTAGGTGACACTGGTGAAAAGGCTGTGTTATTGGTTTTGTTTTGTTGGGATATTAGGAATCTTGACTCTTAAAGATAAGGACATATTTATTTTTATTTGTTCTGTTAATATCTGTTATTTGGGGATTATATTTGTTGATTTGTTTATATTTTAGTATACTTATTACAAGCTTTGTACCTTTTTTCTAATTTTCTTGAATATCAAATGCTAGATCTTTCCTTCTGGGTCTGTTGCAGTCATGGATAATGCCAGCTACCACTCCAGAAAATCCGAAAAAGTATCAACGTCTTTTTGAAAAAAAAAATGACATCATTCATTGACTTAATGTAAATAAGAAGCCATTTCATATAGATATGCTGAAAAAGGAGCTACTGGAGGTTGTAAAGTTGAATAGACCTCTTTGTACGAAATTTGTTGTCGACGAAATTGCTGGTACTTCGCCTTCCGCCATATTACTGTGAATTAACCCCTATTGAATTGGTGTGGGCGCAAGTGAAAGGGTTTGTAGCAAGGCATAATACCACTTTTTACATGAGAGACGTTGGAAACCTCTTGCAAGAGGGAATAAAGATAGTGAACAGTGAAAAATGGAGTAAGTGCGTGGAACGTGTGATTGAAATAGAAGAAATAATGTGGGCACACATGCTAGAAAGCACTGTAGTAGAGCCCCTTATTATGTCTCTGGACCCCAACGACGATAGTTCATGGGCAGACCTTCTTAAAATTATGAAAAAAGTCAATAATATATAGTAACTTATTGACTGGAATCGCCCACCATTCTTCCTAAGACTTTGGTCATCTCGTCGAAATGTCTTCTGGTTTGGCATAGTACGATTAGGAAATCTTTCATGATATAACCTTCTGGCTTGTAAAGCATTGCAAGACGCAAGGCCATACTTCAGATTTATATCTGCATACTCAATAAACGTGTATTCCATTGTTCGAATTAATTCAAATTCATAGTTAAATTCACCACGAAATCCAGAAATCAGTAACTTCATATCGAAGTAAAGGATCAATGTGTCAGTGATATGAAAGATGACACGTTCTAAGATGCAGGACATTTTATTTATTTCGTACCATAGCAACGTTTGCAACAACATTACGTTTTTTTGGTGCTGATAAATAAATATAACGCACATTTTTTTGCGAACATACTTAGATCTTCTACAACTATTCATTTATTATTATTTATTTATTTATTAGTTTATTGTGCCTCGGCTTATAAATTATTATTGTTTTCCTCAAAAATTGTTCATTTTATCGACAATGAACAAGAGTACTTTTTTCTTGTCTAGGGTGCAAGCTACCCAGATTTATTTTAAGGTCTTTATCATACAGGGTGTTAAAAATTTTAGCATTAAGTTGTAAAGCTTAGTTCGCCCCTAGTAAACTAAAAACGCTAAATATGTTTTAAGGACGCTATTTTAAGGAGGTCCTTACTGGTGTCCATCACATAAAATTTTTAATAAATTATATTAGGTACTTTGGAAGTTATTAAGAAAAAACCGATGTCCAGCGGCGTCCTTCCGGGGCACATATCTTATTTTTTCCGAGCGATTTCTTATATTTTCGCGGGCACCCTGTATACAGTACCAACAAATTCCGAAATTAAATTTTCCAAAATTTATAATACATTTTTTCCCAATATGGTGCAAACTTTATAATGGATGGTACTGTATAAGAAAGAAAATTAATTATTTGAAGGAACAAAAACCCGACACGTGTGTACCTAAAATCTTTCCTGGAATATACTGAACAATTTCTGAAAGTTTCAATAAAATCAGTTAAGTAGTTATCGAAAAAATGGCGGATATGCATACGTACATGCATCCTCACCGACTTATAATAACTATTAGCCCGCTAGTAAATTATGAGTATCTCAAAATGAGGCAAAAAAATGAGTTAGGTTAATAAACTACGTTAACTAAGAAACAACATTACTTGGCACAATCAGCCGTATGTCGCCCGATGCACATTTAAATATTTGCATGACATGCAACAGCATGATCATTTTTCGTACTTAAATTACAACGTAATACGCTGATTAAAATCACGAGTTACTTACATGATCTTGAGGGCTGTATGATCACTTTTGAGATAAATATAAATACCTTATCTCACGATCAATTATATGTAAGTATTAAAAGTACCAGCACTGGAAAACTGACTAACAAGTTGACTTAAAATGTTAAAAACAAAATGCTGTTTCTCTGCAACGGTTCTTCGTCTGACTCCGACTAAATTGCCCTGGTATACCTTAGTATTTTAAGACTACAAGAATACATAAATTGTTGCTATATTAAGAAGATTGAATGTTTATTAATGATTGTATATCAATTATTACTTCTGCCTCAGTGTGCGACGTATTGATTGGCAACGCGGTCAAATATTTCGGGTGTATGTCTAATTGTTTGACAGGATGCGATAATGCGAATCTTAAATTCTTCCACAGTTTCTATTGGAGTAATATAAACCTAATGTTTGAGATGACTCCAAGGAATATAGTTCAATGAATTTAAGTCTCTGGAAACCTGGAGGGCCACAGTTGTGTTCCTCATCGACCTATACAACGATTTGCATACACTATGCTCAAATGTTTACTGGCAAGTAAACTGAAATGAGGTGGAGCACCATCGTGCAGGTAATTTGCAACCTCAATGGTAATGGGATATCTTCCAAAACTATGAGCAATTCATCTTTAAGAAAACGACGATAAACTTTTCCAGGAAGCCTTAGTTATAAAATCTCCAACAGTTCTGACCCATACGTTAAGTGAAAACTGGTGTTAATGACGACCTTTTAAAATTGCTTGTGGGTTCTCATCCGCCCATACTTGATTGCTGTGGAAGTTCATTATGGCATCTTTGGAAACATTTGCCTGATCTTCGAATAATATTTGTCCTAAAAACTGGAAATTTTTTCTTGAAGTAAATCTACTCTTAATGGAAAATCAGTCGGTAAGACTGCCTGTACCCGCTAAATGTAACAAGGGTATAATATGTGAATCCTTATGTGATTTTAAGAAGAAAAGTTCTAATTAACATATATCCTTAACCTATCAACTTTCGAACTACAGGGCGTTAAAGTTTTAAGAAAAAAATAGTTTTTTTTATCATAACTTTAATAACTTTCTAGCTATTTTTATGAATTTTTCACACATGCCCTCTAAGCATCAATAGCCATTTTTTGGTGTAGAAAAATTTTAAAATTTTGTAACCAGGTTTGGACTGGACATTTTGGAAAAATATTATGTACGCCACTACTTTTTCTCAAGATAAAAATTATTTTTAAAATACTCATTCATTTTAGGCCAAATTTAATATCTTGCCTTTTTATCGTCCGACACACAGTTTCCGACAAAAAAAATAATAAGCATTAAATGCGCATTCGCTATGTGCCTATGGTTTCTGACAAGTAGGCTAGGAACTTTGTTAAGGAAACAATGACAATAACGAAATATTTAATGCCAAATAGTTTTGACAGCTATTTATTTATGTACACGGCTTTCCACCTAACTTAAATTTTAAAAACGTAATACATTTTAAACGTATAAGTATCATGGTAAATTTTACAAATGTCGAGTTTGCGGATATGCATTACCTGTACGGGCTTGCTGACGGCAATGCATTCGAAGCCAGACGATTATACCAAGAGCTTTATCCAAATAGAATAGTTCCGAATGCACGAACGATTTCAGGAACTCACAGAAAGTTATGTGAAACGGGATCTTTTGAGACAAAAAACTACTTAAAAGGGGCACACCAAACTACACGAACACCGGAAACCGAAGAAGCTGTTTTAAATTTGATGGAACAAAACCCTAATATAAGTACCAGAAAAATTGGGAATATTTTAAATATTACTCATGTCCTAGTCTGGAGAATTCTTCAAAGTTATTTGTTATATCCGTACCATATTCAACGGGTCCAGGCCCTACTTCCTAGGGATTTTCCATTACGCATCAATTTCTGCCAATGGTTTATTCAAATCCCCAATTTGATGCCAGAATTTGGTTCACGGACGAAGCTAATTTTTCCAGGAACGCCATACAAAATTTTCATAACAATCACTTCTTGGCAGAAGAAAACCCACATGCCATTACGGAATCCCACCACCAAGAGCAATTTTTTGGTAAATGTTTGGTCTGGAATTATTGGTGATTATTTAATTGGGCCTTATTTTTTACCAGCCAGATTGAACGGAATCAATTGTCGCCAATTTCTTGAACACACTTTACCAAATTTGCTAGACGACGCCCCTATTTTAACCCGACATCGTATGTGGTTTATGCACGATAGTGCACCTGCCCATTTCAGTCTCTCTTAGCACGAGAGTTTTTAAATCAACATTATAGTAATCGATGGATAGGGTGCAGAGGAACACAATCGTGGCCACCTAGATCCCCTGATCTAAACAGTCTAGATTTTTTCCTGTGGGGACATCTGAAAACGTTGGTTCACAACATCCCAATAAATACTGAAGAGGAGTCGAGAAACCGCATAATAGTTTGTTTCGACACTATCAGGAATACTCCAGGAATTTTTCAAAGGGTACGAGACTCAATGAGGAAAAGAGCTGAAGCATGCATTCTTGCAGGTGGTGGCCACTGTCAACAGCTAATCTAAATTATTTTAGTTTTTGTTCACACGTTACCTATTTAATGTTAGTTGTTTTAATTTAATGTTAAAAAATAAACCATAGGCACATAGCGAATGCGCATTTAATGCTTTTTATTTTTTTTGTTGGAAACTGTTTGTCGGACGATAAAAAGGCAAGATATTAAATTTGGCCTAAAATGAATGAGTAGTTTAAAAATAATTTTTATCTTGAGAAAAAGCAGTGGCGTACATAATATTTTTTCAAAATGTCTAGTCCAAACCCTTTCAGGACGCCACTGGTTAAACAACTTTAAAATTTTTCTACACCAAAAAATAACCATTGATGCTTAGAGGGCATGTGTGAAAAATTCATAAAAATAGCTAGAAAGTTGTTAAAGTTATGATATAAAAACGATTTTTTTCTTAAAACTTTAACGCCCTGTAGTTCGAAAGTTGATAGGTTAAGGATATATGTTAATTTGAACTTTTCTTCTTAAAATCACCTAAGGATTCACACCGTTAAGGATCAGCATCTTATTCTGAACCCTGTATTATAGTAATGGTAGTTTCTTAAGTTGAAATCTTTTTCCTTTACTTCTTTTTCGTTGTAGGGATTTCTTTTCGATTACTTGGTTGGAAGTTCTTGTTCGAATTATTTTATTTCTTAGTGTTTATTTTATTGCTGTCTTCAAGATTTTTGATTTTTGTAATTTTTATGAACTTTGAAAAGATTTTGTTTAAATAAATTCAGAAATTGAGTTGCGTTCAAATCTGTTAAGGAGCGAGCCAATCTCTTGGGTATTTGTGTTTTGCGTTTTCGTGTCAGTGTATGGGAGATGCTATGGTATCTTGTTATTATTTTGTCTGTGAATTGTTTAAGTGTGTTAAATTTTAGGTCTAGATGCAATGCATTGTTCATCATGTACATTGGTGCCGCCACCATTACTTATAGAATTTTAATTTGAACTCTTTGTACTTACATTTTAGACTTATTTACGGTACACCACGTAGGAATAGCGTATGTACGTACCGGGCGTACTAGTGTTTTGTACAACGTTGTTTCTACTTTAGGTCTAATTTAGTATTTTTATTCACTAGGGGATATACAGTGTGGCCCAAATTGGGACTACATGTATGGGGATCTTGGAAACTATAGAAGATAGAGAAACGGTTAAATAGGGAAAGTTTTTGACAATTATATTTCTAACTGAAAACCGTTTAGTACGCGGCTCTATCTTTTTTGGTTTTTGAAATATGTTGAAAAAACCAAAAAGATGTATTTTCGAAAATATGCTGTAGATTTCTTATTATTCACTATTTTGGCAATCTGTAAAAACATTTTTAAAGCAACTTTTTAAATAGATTTCAGTTCTGCAGTTTAATTTTGAACACGACGTTTCAGTTATTTTGTACCATCATCAGGTTCATTTTTTCTTATGGGCGCCATATTGTATTTTATACTTAAAAGGTAGCTTATGACGTCAGCTTTTCAACGATGTATTATTTGTTGGAAAATAAATGAAATTGACTTGAAAAATAAAGAAAATTAATTTTCGCAACACGTCAAATTTGACAACTGCACTATAACTCCCTAAATTGAATACCAATTAAAAGGTTTACATTTTGTAGTATTCACAAAACACTGCTTGCATTGTTTCAATCAACAATATTACAATAACCTATGAATCAAAAATAAAATCCAGTAGCCTATGACCTTACAATAACCTATGAATCAAAAATAAAATCCAGTAGCCTATGACCAACCACTACCGTTTGAAAATGAAACAAAAATATTACTTGTCAGAACGAGTAAAAGTATAATAGTTTTTATTATTATTATCTAATAATAACGATTTATTTGTGTATTCTGAATTTAAAAGAAAATGGCATTGCGTTTTTCTCACGAAGAAAAATTTGATTTGCTAGAATGTTACATTCATTGCAACAGAAATGCAAACCTTGCATTAGAAAGGTATTTTGAAAATTTTCCTGAAAGACCGCAGCCAAGTGTCAGACTTTTTCCAAAAATTGTTATGAACCTGAGAAACCATGGAAGTTTTGAAAAACCGCGGCCAAAGAGTTACGAAAAAGCAGGTAATAACGAGCGTGACGAAAATGTCAGAGCCTATTTTAATGCCGCTCCGACATCATCTACAAGAGCGTCGGCAACAGACTTACCAACCCCGTGAAGTACCATACAAAGAGTCCTTAAGGAAAATAAATATCGACCATACAAGCCTACTATAGTTCAGGGTTTACGAGAACCGGATTATCCAAGAAGAATGCAGTTTTCAAATTGGTATGTGAATCAATGCGAACAAAATCATGATTTCAGTCGTCTTGTAATTTGGACCGATGAATCACATTTTACCAACTGCGGGGTATTTAATAGACATAACCATCATTTTTGGGCAACAGAAAACCCTCACCAATTGGCTCAACGAAGACTGCAAACCCGATTTGGTTTTAATGTTTGGTGTGGTATGTATGGTAAGTAATGTCACCTAGCTTGCTAAATACATAGCAGGTATTAAGTAACCCAGCTTTACTTTTCTCCTTACATTTTAGACAACAGACTTATAGGACCATTCTTTTATAATCATACGTTGAATGGCCAAAGATACTTGGAGCTGTTAGAAGATCAAATATTACCGGCAATTAGAGCAAGAGTTCCTCAAGATCAATTGAATAATATTTCGTTTCAACAAGACGGTTGTCCCGCACATAATGTTCGGGAAGTTCAAACTCTCTTAAGACAGATATTTGATGACAAATTAATTTCAAACGGCGGACCAGTTAATTGGCCTGCTAGATCCCCTGATATAACTCCTCTCGATTTTTATTTATGGGGTTATGCAAAAAATGAAGTATATAAGTTTGAACCCCCGGAATCTGTACAAGAATTAGAAGAGAGAGTGAGGAATGTGTTTACGAGCATAAATGGCAACACGCTTCGCAGAGTCATCAATAGTGTGTTAAAAAAGTGTCAAAAATGTATTAATAAAAACGGCCAACATTTCGAATAATTATAGTAAGTTAGATATTTTTTCTTATTTTCTTTTCAAAACAATAATTATTATTCATTGCGTTTTTAGTTTTCTTTATTTGAAATGTTAATATGAGATTTTTAACCATAAGGAAAAAATAAAATAATGTATTATAATATTATGATATTTTAAACAAATTTAACCCTGCCTAATGTGTTCTTCTCAAATTTGACGTGTTGCGAAAATTAATTTTCTTTATTTTTCAAGTCAATTTCATTTATTTTCCAACAAATAATACATCGTTGAAAAGCTGACGTCATAAGCTATCTTTTAAGTATAAAATACAATATGGCGCCCATAAGAAAAAATGAACCTGATGATGGTATAAAATAACTGAAACGTCGTGTCCAAAATTAAATTGCAGAACTGAAATCTACTTAAAAAGTTGCTTTAAAAATGTTTTTACAGATTGCTAAAATAGTGAATAATAAGAAATCTACAGCATATTTTCGAAAATACATCTTTTTGGTTTTTTCAACATATTTCAAAAACCAAAAAAGATAGGGCCGCGTACTAAACGGTTTTCAGTTAGAAATATAATTGTCAAAAACTTTCCCTATTTAACCGTTTCTCTATCTTCTATAGTTTCCAAGATCCCCATACATGTAGGCCCAATTTGGGCAACACTGTATAGCGTGGAACTGTTTTAGGGCTTTTGCTACTCGCTCATCTGCATCGTCTCCCCATGCCAAATTTTAATCAAAAGTCGATCCAAGATATTTTGTCTTATTTGACCATTCTATTAATTTATTGTTAACCTATACCCTGGTCTTAGGTTAATTAATTCTTGCTTTTGAAAAAAACATGGGCTTGGTTTTATATGCGTTCAAACGAAGCTTCCAGCGGCCCAACCAGCTCTGAAGGAGCATGTTGGGGAAACGATTGCTCAAATGCAATAAAACTAATGAAATTAAATGCAACCAATGTTTTCAGAATCAATACTACTCTTTGTATAGATAAAATAAATGCGTTTCAAATATTCCATTAGCAACACAATTCCTCAACGGTCAGAGAAACAGCGAAACAAAATACATTTATTGTTTTCAGAACAAATAATATTGTCGCCCAGACAAGCTACCAAATTTGCAAATATTATACTAAAACAGCGGCCTGTCGCTACGGTTAATTTAGCAAGAAATTGTTCCCAACACAATTCAGTGGTAAAAAGTCCATTGGTCCAGAGAAAACATGGCGGAACAGTAAATAGCCAATTAGAACACAACGCGCGAAATATGTGTCGTTCTGATTGGCCGGTCTGACGGCGGCATGATGTTTTAGTGACGGGAGCACACTGACGGCTCCTCGAGAACCGCTGCGGATTAAACTAGTGAAAGGCCAACACGTACGTCAATATTATTGTGGGTCATTGTCCGTTGAACATGACAAATTAGCATAGCTGAAATAAAAGCACCAAGTAATTGTAATCATGTATTAAAAAGTTATTGTGTAAACAAGTGAAAAATTGGATAAATAAATGCCAAATTAGGAGGGATCTAACTGTCTAATTCACTTAACCAATATATAAAACGAACCAGTGAAATAACCTAACTCGAGGAATATACAAAGCCTCACCGTTTAATGTTGGGGGTTAAAAATAAAACTTGATTCTCACAGAGCATGATATGACGTTGCAGGCATGAAGCTACTAACCAGGGTGCCCTTGAGGTTGTAGTTATCGCAGTATCATCAGCGAAGAGATAAAGTTGTGTGTGTGGGAGTCTAGGAATGTCGCATGTGTATATATTTTACAAAATATTTATATTTAAGTTCTTGGACCTTCAGTTATATTTTAAAAGTGTTTTTTTTTTTATTTTTTTTCTTGGGTATTAGGTCCCTTGATAAATCAATTTAAAAAAATTAAAATGAAACCATGTAGAATCTCAAAAGTTTTTAATTCACAATAAAAATTACGTTTCGGCCGTAGCGTGGGCCTTCATCAGATTTTGAACATCTGTAACAATAGAAACATGTATGTTTTAATTTTAAGTTGTCATATGTGAAAAACAATTTTTTTTTCCTTTTGGATGAAATTGAGATAAAATGTTAATTACCTAGTGTATAGGAGTTCAATAGATTATAGACAAAAAATTATTACCTTGATATGAAAGATTTTCATCATCTCACAACAAAACATGTTGGACAATTACACGTACGTCACAAATATTATACAAAATAGCAGCCAATGGTAAACCCTGTGGGACACCAGCCCTGATCTGAGTTTTCTCAGATATTGTGTTCTCTCATGATACCACTAATGTTCTATATTCAAGGTAAGAGATAATTACATTACCTAAAACGTTTGGCATACCTTACCTTCAGGGGCGGAGCCAGGATTTAGGAATGGGGGGGGGGGGGGACTAGCAGGAGCAGATCCAAAAAGGAATTCGAGGGAACGAGGAGCGCCGAAGGCGCAAAAATAGCGCCGCAGACGAAAGTTTCCTTTGACTACACTCAAATTTCGTTTTTGTCTACTATTCTAATATTTAGCTTCAGCGGTTCCATTTACGAGAAATTGGTTTTTGGTGTTACATGTTTTAAGTAGTCCCTTATTGTCAAATTATAGGTATTTTTTGTACGGAAGTAGAACTTTTTTTATATTTATTTGCCTGGAAAGCCTATGAAACAATATATCGAATACATGCCGTGGTTAGCGCACAATGAATCCGCGCCTGGGGCTAGGTTTGAGTAATTAATTATTATGGTACGAAATATCTATTTATTGACGGAACAAAAACTAAAAATCTAAGATGTCCCAGTCCGACGTTAGCAACCTCCGTGGTCGTATCAGGCAAAATAAATTAATAACGTCATCAATGTTCACTTCTTGTGATTTATGGATGTAGCCTAAAGCTAATATATTTAATCTCTTGTCCCATTCTAGACCGAATGTAAAATTTTAGAATTTTTAAAGCAGAAAAGCTTCTTTTAACAGTGGCAGTTGTGGCAGGTTATGTGGCAAAAGTTTGTATATTTGGGAAAAACATTGTGGAACAACTGTTCAAGGCATTGGTGCAAGTTTCGGGTTTGGTACTAGAATCGATGCATTTTTCTCTTTAAAGGCCGAATTCTGATTTCAATTCTAAAACAGAACACGACAAATCTTGTTCGTATTTTTTGGCAGTTCTTATAATAGCGTCGTCTGTATGTGTATCTACATAAAATGGAATTATTCTTTCGAGTGGTAATACTTCACATACTCATCAAATTTTTTTGCCAATTGAGTATTACCATGATCCAAAAAGGTAAAAATATCGTTTTTCCAAAATACCCTTTTTTGTTAGAAACGGGGATGTTGCTTTTCTGTGTTTGTTTTTGACATACTCTGGGCATGTTTATAATGCAACCAATTTTTGTTGCAGTTTCACAAGACTTAGAGTATATGATGTTGAAATCATGTCCTTGGTTTTCCTAAAACGTTTAAGAGTTTTCTTGACTAAATCTATTTCCGATAGAGCTGCAGAAAGGTCCTTTTCAGAAAGACTGTTCCTGTAGACATGCCTCTAATAAAACCTCTCAGCACATTGGTTGCCAACCTTGTTGTTTGGCGCACTGTTAAAGCAATCTTCCTGATATTAGTTGTAGGAGTTTCCCGAATTTCATGAAGCACATATTGTACTACTACTTGTAGGGTTGCTGCTATGCGGAGTCACCCGTTTCCCGCGGTTTGTTTTTAAAAACTTTCAGTTTCATTAAGAAGTTACTGGAGATGGCTAAGCATCGATGATGGGGGATAAAACGATTGAGGTATTTTTCCTCATAAAAACACCTGGCTCCTAATGGATTACAGTTGGCCAAGCCATAAACGAAATTCACGTGGCACATGTCACTACTTGTGTAGTTATTTTAAAAAAGCTTGACAACTTGAAAACCAGATCCTTAACTAATTAACGTCGGCCTTTGCTTTGTGTTCTGTTCTAGAAATGTCTCAATAAATGAAATACAAGCACGTAACGTATGTCCTAAAAGTTTTGGCACAAAATTCATTGGTTTTATTTTTAACAAAAACAAAATAATATCAAGTTGCCTTTGAAACAGAAGTGTGTTAACATTGTGTACTGTCAGTTGAGATTTATTTATTTTAAAGTTTTCGCTTTAAGATGTCGTATAAATTAGAAATAAGAAAAAGTATCTATAAGTTGGTTGGGCGGGTACCCAAAGCTGAAATCTGTCGAATATTCCAGAATGAAAACATTTCAAGCAGAACCATTTATAGAACAATAGCAGAGTGCGAGCAGGGAATACCATGTCTGAATCTCCCAAACAGTGGAAGACCACGTAAATTTACTGCACAGAGGTCAGAGAGATTAATGAGAAGAGCAAAAAAATAAGTTGGAATGTCAACGAGGAGACTGGCTCGTCAATTCAGATCTTCTAAAAGAGTACGATATCGTTGGAATTAAGGAGAAATGGACTTAAATATCGATAGAGACGTAAGTGCCCCAAATACTCTCAAGCGCAACTCCTTCGTATACCAAGATGCTGTCGTCAACTGAGGCGGGTACACTTTGCCAATGAAAAAATCATTATTT
Organism: Polydrusus tereticollis; assembly: GCA_963920685.1. Lineage (NCBI taxonomy): Eukaryota > Metazoa > Arthropoda > Insecta > Coleoptera > Curculionidae > Polydrusus > Polydrusus tereticollis. The sequence goes on from OY987330.1 coordinate 49,154,490, forward strand.
TAGATGATGAAAAGTATTTTATTTTGAGTAATTCTGAAATGAAGGGAAACGATGGATTTTATACGTACAACGTATAGAGGAATGCCCTGACAATGTTAGATATAAACATAAAGCGAAATTTGCAGATAAAATCCTTGTCTGGTGCGCAATTTCTAACAGAGGTGTATCCCGACCTTTTGTGGGAAGAGTGAGAGGTGAAGCTTTGAATAGTCAGAGCTATATTGATAATTGCCTGTCCAAATTACTTCAGTTTGTCCACGAACATCATGCTAATGACGATATCATGTTTTAGCCAGACCTAGCATCATGCCATTACTCAAGAGATACCCAAAACTGGCTTCGACAACACCAAATACCTTTTGTTCCCAAAAACGATAATCCTCCAAACTTGCCGCAGGCTCGCCCAATAGAGGATTTTTGGGCTTTTCTGTCTAGGAAGGTTTATCATGGAGGCTGGGAAGCCCAAGATGAAGAACAATTAAGACGGCGAATTTACGAAAAACTAAGAGAAATTGATCTGAATTCCGTCCAGGGCCTCATGAGAGACATTCGAAGAAATTTGCGTCTGGTAGAGCAGAATGGGCCACTCCACATAATTCGATGGTATAGTTTAGTTAAGTATTGAGTTGTAATTTATGATAACTAGTTAGTGTTCAAATAAATTTCTTCATTAAAAAAAAAATCCGATAAATATTTTGTGCCAAAACTTTTAGGACATACGTTATAAGAAAGACTCTTCAACGGGTAAAAAAAGACATGTCAGTGGCGCCCTCTACAAGTCGGAGCCATACTAACACCAAATTTGAGTTTGGCAATCTAAAAACTCCTATATACCAATTTTAGTTGAAATGTCGACGTTATTTCAAAAATTGTCTTGAAAAAACAAATGTAAAAATAAAACTTTAACACCCTCTATCTCCGAAACGAAGTTATTCCGGACGTAGGTTTATAGCAACTTTTTTTCATATTTCATATTCCGTTGGCCCCTTCAATTTTAAAAATAAAATTTACAGTCCTTTACAAAGATGCAACCGGGGAAGACATTGAAAATGCCGAAGCAGAGTGCAACGCTTGTGACTATTGTGGGATTTGAGATCTGCGAAAACTCATAGATTTGAATGTAATATGTAGGTATTTGATATAAGCTTTATTGATTCATAATACAAAAAATAGTAAAATAAAGGTTTTAAACTCTAACGCGCCTCTAACTCTCGACTTGGTCTGATCCCGTCGTCCTTCGTCCCTTCTCCCTTCCCCGTCATCATCGGGCCACCGGCTCGGCGGCGGCGGTTCGCGTAGTTCCGCTTGTGGATCATTTTAATTCGGTGTCGTTAGACTGTGTAACGTATGAGACAAATGCAACACAAGAAGTTCGTTGAATTTCGTACCCATACTAACGTGCCCGTGCGATAATATAAACATTTTCAATGTTAAAAGTAACTTTACGCTATTACAGTTTAAATAATCTTTACATTTTTGTTCTTGCCTTTGGAAAAACTTTTGTTTTTTTGGATTTTAGGTGAGAATAGACACAAAATAAATGCACTAAAAGGATAAACATTTTAATAATTAAATTTAATAACTATTGTTGATATTAAATCGGTAAAAAATTATGACAAGACAATCTATTCATTCCTTTTGTTTCGCGGTAAACATTAACGGGTATTATGGGGTATTCCATTTAAAAATATTTACAGGTTTTTCCGCGTTTGTCAAGCACCCTGTATATTTAAAATTAAAAGATGCTGGCCATTAACCTGCCCAGTTTTTATACAGTGAGAATAAATTCATTTAAAATCCATGTGTTCTTTTTTCGAAAGAACGCTCAGACCCGTCAATCCTTTATTTTTGTTGTGCATTTTTTGAAGCTTATTTCATGAATACAGGTTGTCCCAAAAACAAGTTATGACGGTTTGCTTGATTTTTTTAAATGGATAGTTCTATTTTATAGAATTTTTTTAGATTCTACATAAAATTCTAAACATATATTTCATGAAATATGTCATACACTTAAATTCAGCTGTTTCCGAGAAAATCGATATTCGGATTTTAACACATGATTTTTTTATTATTACTTAAATCATAAACACTATATAGGTACAGTGAGCCCAAGAAGGTTGGAATAAATTCGTTTAAAATTCAGGTGATTATTTTCTGGAAAAACGCTTAGAAATGTCGATTATTATTTTTAATTGCGAATTTTTTGACGTAAGAAATGTGTATACAGGTTGTCTCAAGAAGATCATATACCGTCAACATTAATTTTTTTAAATAGAACATCCTATATATTATATTATTTTTAAATTCTTCGATACATTCTAAACACTTTTTGTATAACATACCATATCTCCAAAATCAACGGTTTTCGATATATTGACATTTTTTCTGGTACGAAAACTACAATTAAAAATGAACTCTTTACATCTATTTAGTCTATAATATTTACATAGACTATTTTAAATTTTATTTTAATAAATGTTGAAATTGACCGCCACCAACTTCCTGGCAATATGCAAGTCGATCTTTGAATTTTTCCAAAACGTTATGGATTACCTAGGTCTCTATTAATCTAACCTTATGCCTTATTCGAGCTTTAAGTTCATCAATATTGTTAGGTCTGCTAAAGTATACTTAAGATTTTAAATAGCCCCACAGAAAAAAATCTAGCGGGGTCAAATCTAGTGACCTTGCCGGCCATTCTATTGGACCCCGTCGACCAATCCACTTGCTAGGAACGACTGTATCCAAGTACTCACGCATCGGGAGTGTGTAATGGGCCGGTGCTCCGTCTTGCTGGCACCATAAGTTATTGTTGGGAATGTCTGGCTCATCTGGATTTGGATAGAGTACAGCAAGTGCCGGTATTAACTCAAATTCTAAAAATTCTAGATACAGTTCGCCATTTAACGTACCATCAAAAAAGAAGGGACCTAAAATCCGGTCATCAATAATTCCAGCCCAAACATTCACTTTTTGCGGGTATTGTGTGTGGGACTCCATGATCCAGTGCGGATATACCTTAGCCCAATATCGACAGGTTTGGCGATTCACATGCCCATTTAGAGTAAACGTTGCTTCATCAGAGAAAACAATTCTTTTTAAAATTTGAGGATCGTCAATGTATCTGTTCATCATTATTTCGCAAAATTCCGTTCTTCTATACTGGTCATCTTCATTAAGTTCATGAACCAACTGTACCCTATAGGGATGCCATTTATTTTTGTGTAAATTATTCAATACGGTTGCTTGAGAAATATTATTTTCCGTGGCAATACCGCGAGTAACACTATGGTGATTTTCTTGGACAGCTAAGAGGACATTTAACTGCACATCTTCTGAAATCATAGGTCGACCTTGAATATAGTTGTCTCTAACATGCCCTAAATCCCTATATTTTTTTACAATTTTACTAACAACAGATTGAGATATTGGTGCTCGGTTTGGGTACTTATTGTTAAATAACTCACACACTCCTGTTTGGGTTCGCATCCTATCTCCATAGCCAATCATTAGTACCTCTATCCTATCTTTTTCACTTAACCGCGTCATTTTTACAGAATTACTTGAAGTTAGATAGATCTACACAATTTGAAGAATTTTTGACAAGAAGTAAATGTCTGTGTCAAAATAAATTAATTCAGGTAACAGGTTACAATAATAATAAAGAAATGCGCAATTAAAACTAAAAATCCACGGACCTCAGCATTTTTTCAGAAAAATATTAAAATGTCAATATATCGAAAACCGTTGATTTTGGAGATATGGTATGTTATACAAAAAGTGTTTAGAATGTATCGTAAAATTTAAAAATAATATAATATACAGGGTGTTCTATTTGAAAAAATTAATGTTGACGGTATATGTTCTTCTTGAGACCTGTATACACATTTCTTATGTCAAAAGATTCGCAATTAAAAATAATAATTGACATGCCCAAGCGTTTTTGCAGAAAATAATCACCTGAATTTTAAACGAATTAATTCCAACCTTTTTGAGCTCACTGTATTAAGCCTTTGGTTGTTAGGTTGTCACACTGACAGTGACGGTTGTCCCCTGATTTAAATAGCTTTGCCCCAAGTCAAGGTGTCTGGCAAAAGTTATTTTGATAATTTTGTAATTTTAAAAAAGGGTACGCTTAAGTGAAAGAGAGCGAATAGACATCTTAATAATGATTGGTTATGGAGATAGAATGCGCACACAAATGAAAGTTTGTAAACTCTTCAATAACAAATATCCTCGCAGAGAACCGATGTCTTGATCTAATGTCAGTAAAACAGAAAAATAATATAGAGATTTAGGTCACGTTAGGGACCATTATACGAAAGGACGACCTGCTTTGGAAAATAACATCTGCAAAACATCCGTCCTAAAGTATTTAGGCAAAAATAAATTCCATCATTACAAAGTCCAATTGGTTCGTGAACTTAATGAAGATGATCCAGATAGAAGAGTCCAAGTTTGCGAGATAATGATGAATATATATAATATGTGCAATAATTATCCACATATTTTGAGACGAATGGTATTTTGGGATGGGGGCAACGTTTTGTTTGAGTGCAAGTGTAAAGAAACAAAACTGTCGGTATTGGGCTACAGAAAATCCACGCTGGATTATGGAATATCACACCCGATATCCTCAAAAAGTTAATGTTTGGGCCGGCATTGTTGAAAATAGAATTTTGGGACTCTTTTTAATTGAGGGAAATTCGACAGGTGAATCATAATATCTAGAATGTTTAGGAAATTATCTAGTACCGTGCCTTGCCACATTAGGTATATCCTAATCCGGAAGATTCTGATGCACCGAACAATTTTTTGTGGTATCAGCAAGACGGAGCTCCGCCCATTACACCCGTCGCGTCGTGTGCGTGAATACCTTAATACAGTTTTTCCCGAACGATGGATTGGCTGACGAGGTTCAATTAAATGGCCGGCCAGATCTCCAGGTTTAACCTCTTCAGATTTTTTCTGTGGGGTTATCTTAAGTCTAAGGTATATGTTAACCGACAAAATAATATTGAAGATTTAAAGACCAAAGTAAGAGGCGAAATATCAGATAAAACCTTCCGTCGTTAATAACGTTCTGCAAGAATTTGAAGATCGTTTCGGGTACTGCCAAACTGTTGGTGGAGGTCATTTCCAACAAGTGACTTTTAGCTTCGTTTCAATTTTCTTTTCTTTTCTCTAATAAATACTGCTTTGTTGTGTTAAGTTAAAACGCAGTTTTCTCGCAAACGGCTGAATTTAAGTATATGACATATTTCATGAAATATGTTTAGAATTTTATGAAGAATCCAAAAAAGTATTATAAAATAGGGGTATCCGGTTAAAAAAATAAAGTCAACCATCATAACTGGTTTTTAGGACAACCTGTCATGAAATAACATTAAATATGCTTTAGAAAATGCACAACAAGAATAAAAAATTGACGAGTCCGAGCGTTTCCTCAAAAAAAAAACAATGAATTTTAAATGAATTTGTTCCAACATTTACGTTCTCCTAATATAATAATATTTATTGAAAGAGTTGTTTTGAACTTGCATTGTCTTGGCTTTTTATTTTTACGACGTTTCGATTGAGTAGTATCTCCAATCGTTCTCAAGTGAATACTGACAAATATCCTTAAACTAGGAGCTTAAATACTAAAGTCCTGTGCAGCGACCCGTGAAAATCAATGGGTGTGACGTCCGTGTCTAGTTTGTTTGGTTCCTGGAGAGTGTCAGCCTTGTATTGGTTTTCAGTAGTGGTCTCCACATCTTATTGACTTCCACTGATGGTTTGCTGAAAACACCTTTATTATGTTGAATGAAGGCTGCCTCTTTGAATTTTCTTTTATACCAGTGTTGTTCTTTGTGTACTATGGTTGCTTCTGTCCACTGAATCCTATGTTGATTGTCCCAAGCGTGTTGTGCTAGTCCTGATTTAGAAGTTTCCCCTCGTTGGGTATGGCTTTTATGTTCTTTAACTCGTATCTCCAGTGGTCGTCTAGTTTCTCCTATATAAACTTCTCCACATTCACATGGAATCTGGTAAATGCAGTTCTTGGAGTCCTTTTGTTTCTCTGGTCTTGTCTTCGTGAGTGAATTTCGCAAAGTTGTAGCCGATGTAAACACAGTTCTAATTTTGTATTTCTGTCCGATGCGTTTTATCCTTTCTGATAGTCCTTTACCATATGGAATTGTGAGTGTCGGTCTTTGCTCTGGTTCATCTGGTTCTCTTCTTTTCTTCATGTTTTCCTGAACTATTTTTTATTAGCTTGTCTGAATATCCATTCTTCGTTAAGTCTGTTTTAACTAATTCTAGTTCCTGATGTAGCCCTTCAGTCGTGTTGCAGATTTTGTTGGCCCTGTCTAGTAGAGATCTTACTACCCCTTGTTTGGTTGCATGTGAGTGGTTGGATGTGAAGTTCAGGTACTTGCTGGTTTGAGTTGGTTTTCTATATACGTTGGTGGTGATCTGATTTTCACTTTTTTTGACCAATACGTCTAGGAAAGGTAATTCGCTATTGTTCTCTTTCTCCATCGTGAACTTAATAGTTGGTCTTAAATCGTTGATGTGTTCCAAAAACTAGTCCAGTTGTCTATCTCCATGATTCCAAATAATGAAAGTATCGTCCACATATCTTAACCACATTTTTGGTTTATTTGTAGATGTTTCTATCGCTTCTCTCTCGAACCAATTCATGTAGATGTCGGCGATTGTAGGTGAAAGTGGTGATCCTATAGGTAGTCCATCATCCTGGGAGAAGAATTTGTCCTTTTCTTGGAAGTATGAATTTTTCAGGCAGCATTCTAGTAAGTCCATTATGCCTTCTGTTGGTAGTGTGGTTCTTTCTGTTAGGGTGGAATCGTCTTCTAGTTGCTTTCGTATAATTTCAAGGGCGTCTTGTATCGGGACGTTCGTAAATATGCTCTCCACGTCAAAGCTGATGAAACGATCGTCGGGTTCTAGGGAGACATCTCGCATGATGTCAACAAAATGTTTGGAGTCTTTTACGAAGGAGGTGCTATTATTCTTAATTGGTTGAATTATCGGTAGTAGGTATTTTGCTAAGTTGTATGTTGGCGAGTCTCTGAAGCTAGTAATTGGCCTGAGGGGCATATTCGGCTTATGGATCTTTGGTAATCCATAAAGGTGCGGTGGTTTGCTGTGATGTGGCGTGAGTCTAGTTCTGATATTGTCGTCAAAATAATCCTTGTATTTTCAGAGAGTCAAATAGATATTTCTTTCTATGGAAGTAGTGGGATCCTTCTTCAAGACGGTGTAGTTTCCTTTACTGAGGACTTCAGTTATTTTGTCTTCGTATTCTGGTAGGTCCATTATGACTGTGGCGTTTCCTTTGTCTGCTGGTAGTACTTTAATCGTTCGATCCCGTCTCAATTCCTTAATGGTTATTTCTTCTTCCTTGGTGATGTTTCGTTTCGGTTGTTTGTTCTTTTCCAGTTCGGATCTGATTTTCCATTTGAATTCTTCTGCCATTGTAGGTTTTAGGTGAACTGCGTCGACTGCAGATATAATGTCCAAAGTTGGCGTTTCTTTAGGAGTACCAGCAAAGTTGAGACCTTTCTGAAGGAGACTCTGTTCATTAGGATTCAGAGGCCAGAGATGTTGACAACAGTTCTGGAATTTATTGGCGTTTCTTTGAGTTGGATATGTTTTGTTAATGATTCCCACTTTTTGTCATGTCTCCTCTGGTGTTGCTCTTTTAGTCTCTGGCACGTTGCTTCGATTTTGTTGAAAATCGGAAGGTGATCTTCTTCATGCGTATATTCTTTGATGTCTTCTTGAAGACGATTTCACACTAACAGAAAGAACCACACTACCAACAGAAGGCATAATGGACTTACTAGAATGCTGCCTAAAAAATTCATACTTCCAAGAAAAGGACAAATCCTTCTCCCAGGATGATGGACTACCTATGGGATCACCACTTTCACCTACAATCGCCGACATCTACATGAATTGGGTCGAGAAAGAAACGATAGAAACATCTACAAAAAAACCAAAAATGTGGTTAAGATATGTGGACGATACTTTCAATATTTGGAATCATGGAGATAGACAACTGGACCAGTTTTTGGAACACATCAACGATTTAAGACCAACTATTAAGTTCACGATGGAGAAAGAGAATAATAACGAATTACCTTTCCTAGACGTATTGGTCAAAAAAAGTGAAAATCAGATCACTACCAACGTATATAGAAAACCAACTCACACCAGCCAGTACCTGAACTTCACATCCAACCACTCACATGCAACCAAACAAGGGGTAGTAAGATCTCTACTAGACAGGGCCAACAAAATCTGCAACACGACTGAAGGGCTACATCAGGAACTAGAATTGGTTAAAACAGACTTAACGAAGAATGGATATTCAGAGAAGCTAATAAAAAAAAGTTAAGGAAAACATGAAGAAAAGAAGAGAACCAGATGAACCAGAGCAAAGACCGACACTCACAATTTCATATGTTAAAGGACTATCAGAAAGGATAAAACGCATCGGACAGAAATACAAAATTAGAACTGTGTTTACATCGGCTACAACTTTGCGAAATTCACTTACGAAGACAAGATCAGAAAAACAAAAGACTCCAAGAACTGCATTTACCAGATTCCATGTGAATGTGGAGAAGTTTATATAGGAGAAACTAGACGACCACTGGAGATACGAGTTAAAGAACAAAAACCATACCCAACGAGGGGAAACTTCTAAATCAGGACTAGCACAACACGCTTGGGACAATCAACATAGGATTCAGTGGACAGAAGCAACCATAGTACACAAAGAACAACACTGGTATAAAAGAAAATTCAAAGAGGCAGCCTTCATTCAACATAATAAAGGTGTTTTCAGCAAACCATCAGTCGAAGTCAATAAGATGTGGAGACCACTACTGAAAACCAATACAAGGCTGACACTCCAGGAACCAAACAAACTAGACACGGACGTCACACCCAATAATTTTCACGGGTCGCTGCACAGGACTTTAGTATTTAAGCTCGTAGTTTAAGGATATTTGTCAGTATCCACTTGAGAACGATTGGAGATACTACTCAATCGAAACGTCGTGAAAATAAAAAGCCAAGACAATGCAAGTTCAAAACAACTCTTTCAATAAAGATGCCACATTGTCTACAACATTTAAACAATCATAATAATATTTGTTTGCTAAAGTCGACCATTAACGAGATATCGTTCACCGGTACACTAAATGAACACCCTGTATTTTATTCAAATTTTATAATCATATAACTCTGACCCATTTTAAGCTTCTATATGGCTATTGTCAATTTTCAGCCCTAGGAATTTAGAGGTTGTTCCAGGAGACTTTTCTCGTCTGGTGCTTCTGAATTTCAACATAGATAGGCATAAATTGCATTTAATTTTGTAAAAAATGGTAACAGTATGAACCTTGCACGCGGATATTTTTTTTTCAATAATTTCTAACAATATTTTGTAGGATTATGTTGGATAAGTGAATGAGGACAAAAGTTGACACGTTCAATAACATATTATCAAAACAATTTGTCTCATTTTTAAGTGTTTAATCCACTTATGAGCTAAAAAACGAATTAAATGATATGCATGCCTCTCCCCACCTGTGGTTATTCTGGTTTTAAAACGATCAATTAATATCTCTTTATTGTCTGACTATTATCTTACTGACTTCTGCATACATTGAAATAAATAAGTAAATAAAAGTTAAGCCTAGGGCTCTTATCATATAAATAGGTTTGCCACAAACCAACTCACTTTTTTATAATTTTTAATTCAGACAATAATAATTGTTTATCTAAGCGGGATCAAGTGACGTTGCTGGTTTTTTTTTTTTAAGTATTTTCTAATTTTAACTTCATAATATGTGTAATATATTAATTTTTTAAGTTAAAATAGTAATTTGTAAATAACTTGATAATAAATAACGATATTGAGTTACGGTTTTCGCCAAAATGTATCTATTTTTATACTTTATAAACTAAGCAATAAATAATATTATATTTAAACTGAGTAATAAATAATATTACTTACAGGTTGTCCGGAAAATACGTGTACAATGTTTGACGACAGACTCCTGACGTCAAAATAGGTCGATCTAAGCCGACTTAGTTATATCCAAAATTGTCTCGTTTAGCCAGTAAAAGGCGTCAAAAATTTGTAAAAATATTGGTTTTTCCTAAATTACGTGAAAACCTGCTAATCGATTTTAATGATTTTTAGTATATAGACCAATACTATAAAATGACGTTTTCTAGTAGTATAGTCACCAGCTGTAAATAAGTGGAAGTGTTATAAAAGTGATATAATACGCCAACATTTCTACTGATTTTTTATATGAACGGCGTTATGACAACCCAGATATTTTTGTCGAGTGACTGGATGTATTTGGAAGCTATTTTACCTCTTCAATATTTGTCGTTGGAAGAGCTGTTTTGCCAGAAAAAAAATATTTACAATTGCCTGCATACATCAATTATTAACATTAGTAATAAAGTTAAAATCAAATTACCTGTAACAATAATTTTTTTAGTGACCTTGCTGCTATGGTATTTAATAATTTGACAATTATTGACAAATTGTCACCAGTCTATGAAATTGTCTAAAGTATACGATCAACATTCTTTAATTACAAGTTCATTTTACCATTAAACATGGAAAATTATACGAACTCTGTGAAGGTTGACATGCTCCTGGTATACGGGTTTTGTCAAGGAAATTGGCGTCGGAGTGTTAGGGTTTACATGGAGAGATTTCCTAACCGTCGAATACCAAGCCACCAAACATTTGCCAATATCGAGCGTCATCTTCGGGAAACGGGCAGCTTTGAGAAAAATTTGAAGGCAGGGGTCGTGTGCGAACAACTCGAGCTGTGGAAACAAAAGAGAACATTCCGGAAAGAGTTGAAGAAGAATCAAGTACCAGTACACGTCGCTTAGGACGTGAGTTACATGTTCCTAAAACGATTGTCAATGAGGTTTTGAAAGAACAGTTGTTACATCCATATCACGTGCAAAAAGTCCAGGAACTTTTACCGACTGACTCCTCCCCCCCCCCCCCCCCCATGCGGCTTACATTTTGTCAATTTATTAGGAACAAAAGAATTCGTGATTCAAATATTTGTAGAAAAATATTTTTTACTGACGAGGCGTGCTTTACAAGATCTGAAGTAACCAATCTGCACAACGAACATATTTATTCCGATGAAAATCCACATGCCATTAAAGTTGCACATCATCAGCATCAATTTAAATAAAATATTTGGGCAGGTATTATTGATCGCTACCTTATTGGTCCTATTGTTATTCCAAACAGGTTAGATGGAAATATTTATTTTAATTTTTTGCATAGGTATATGCATGGTATATGCATGATGGTGCCCCGCCCCATTTTTCCGTTGCCGTTCGGCAATACTTACACCATCAATATCCCAACCGATGGATTGAAAGGGGCAATGATGCACCAGTAAAATGGCCACCACGTTCTTCGGAGTTAAATATGTGCGACTTCTTTTTGTGGGGCGCTATTAAAGCAGAAGTTTACAAGACTGCGGTAAACACACGCCATGATTTATTGACGCGGATTTTAAATGCAGGCAACCATTTTCATAACCCCGAGACATTAAATAGGGTCGAATATCATTTTTTCAGCAAGATGGCGGTCATTTTACACAATTGCTTAAGTACCTACCTAATGTTTTCGCTTTACTTAGTTTCTTACAATATTTTTAATACATACTTCCAACTTTGTTGTACTTTGTTTTATTATTACTTACCTACTGTTAATAATTTGATGTATGCAGGTAATTGTAAATATTTTTTTCTGCCAAAACAGCTCATCCAACGAAAAATATTGAAGAGGTAAAATAGCTTCCAAATACATCCAGTCACTCGACAAAAATATCTGGGTTGTTATACCACCGTTGATAAAAAAAATCAGGAGACGTATTATATCACTTCTATAGCACTTCCACTTATTTACCGCCGGTAACTATACTACTAGAAAACGTCATTTTATAGTATTAATCTACATCATCATTACAAAATCATTAAAATCGATTAGCAGGTTTTCACGTATTTGAGGAAAAACCAATACGCGCTTTACCGGCTAAACGAGACAATTTTGAATATAACTAAGTCGGCTTAGATCGACCTATTTTGACGTCAGGAGTCTGTTGGTCTGTTGTCAAACGTTGTATACGTATTTTCCGGACACCCTGTATAAGCTGAATAATAAACAATGTATTAACTAAACTAAATTTTATTTAAACAGAAGACGCTGTATGCACTAGCGACCACGGCTAAAGTCGTTCTTTAATAAGTGTAAACGTCCCGATTAAACGAGCCTAAGCTGAATAAATTTGGATAAAGCATATGGATGATACAGCAATTTAAAAAGTATTTTTCCCGCAAGCGTCTCCCGCAGCCATATTTTCAAAGATGCAAAAAAAGTCTTAGACAAAGAACAGCCCTAAGGAGAAACAGTAGGATTAGTTTGAAGAAATGGATAAGAAATCATCGGAAATTGATAACCTGTGAAAAATGTCAAGAAAAAATGGAAAGAACTACATGAATATAGAAAATACTGATAAAATAGAGACTATGAAAGATAAAACAAATGGTATAGATTATTTAGAAGATTTTAAAGGATTTCCAAATGCAGAAAATGAAAATTTACCTGAACGAAAAAACAAAAACCATTACAAATCGTCAACAGATACTAGAAGCAATCAATCATCATTGCCACTTAACAAAAAATTATCTCTACAATTGGAAGCAAAGAAAAAGTTAGCAGCTTTAGAAGAAAATTATAGAAATGGAATTAAAACTGAAATTGAGTGAAACTGGTTCCGCTATAAATTGGGAATTCAATTAAAAAGAACTAAAGAGGTAAATTGCCACAATTATTTAGAATCTATAAATAAGGAGAAAGATATACAAAAAGGTAATTGCTGCTTAAATGAAAATAACCTAAACTAACCCGAACCAAAAAAATAGCCTTAAATCCTTGATCAGGACAGTGTTCGGTTGTGTAAGGTGTAGACTCTCAAATATCGGTTTTTGCTAAATATTTTATTGAACATGATAATATCTCAATATAAATTTGAAGGTTTTGGCCGAGGTTTTGGCATATTAGAAATCATAATTATTTTAATTGTCTATCAAAAGAGCTAATCAGTGCCAAAAGTACTGGCACTAAATATATTTTTCTTCTTCCAGTGAACAACTCTTTATTACAGAAAATAAATTTTAAAAAATCGACATAAAAAAAAAACATAAACCTCCATGGTACCTACTTGAAAGTGTCCATCCAGGTAAAGAATGTCTTGGTCAGGTGTAAAATGTTGCCTTCAGGTGTAAAATCGGGTAGCCAGGTGCAAGATGTATTAGGCAGGTGCAGGTCAAATGTTGCAGCCAAACTTAAATTGCCCCACAGTAGTTGGGCTCAATAAGGTGTCCATGCAACAGCAAAACATGTTTAGGATTAGTACCAAAATGACCAACAGACTGAACAAAACATAATTTTTAAATCAAATACTAAGAAACTGAAAGCAGTGAAAAAAATTCAATAAAATATAAAGTGGATGGTGTAGGTACTTGTGTCAAAAGTAGAATGGATATATGTTTAGAGGACTAAACGGAATGTTTTAGACTGCCAGTAAAAAAATTTGAGCTACCAGGTTCTACGGAATGTGAAAGTGACCATAAAACATCAGGAGGCAAAAGCTCAGGGACAGCTTTGAGAACAGCATTCCAATTAAGCCGTTTTAAAACTGAGTTCTTAAATTGACATTCATCGAAATGATCTTCACAAGTCCTAAAGTTTTTGCACTCAATATCAGGATTAATATTACAATCATTCTTCCACACTTTTAGTCTTTCAACATCAGTAAGGGGAAATGTATAGAAATGCATATTGATACAATTGGGTTCAGATGAAGATTCTAAATTTTCAGGTTTTCAGGTCGATGGATTGGTAGAAGAGGTGCCATTGAATGGCCCCCAAGATCGCCAGATTTATCACCTTTGGATTTCTTTCTGTGGGGTCACTTAAAAAGCAAAATTCAACATTGTTAGAAGATTTGCGACAAAGAATTGTGAATGGGTGCCTTCCAATTACTCCTCAAATATTGCAAAATGTGCGGCAACGTTTTGAGCAAAATCTTTATTACTGCATGGAGAGTCATGGTGGTCATTTCCAACATTTACTTGGCTGACGGGTCAGTTCATTTTTCATTTTTACACAACTTTGCTGCCAAATGTATTGATCTCCACTAATGATGATGTAGGTAGGTATTAGAGTTTTATCTAAGCTTTAAATCAATAAATCTCCAAAACTACTGAACTGAAGTATATGAATTTTACATCATTATAAAGGGAATTGCAGGACCCTTAAAATAAAGTATAACTCGACCCGCCCCCCCCCCTTCCATTTAAGATTTTAGGGGTGGTGGCATCCCCGCCCAGTGGGCTGCACGTGTTAACGTGATATTTTGCCAATTTTGTGTCCCCCTCGAAAACAAAATCGACGGGTCTGAGCGTTTTTCCAAAAAAGAACTGAGCTGCCAGTAAATGACTCTGTTTCGTTTTCGAGGCGCCACCCTGTATATCCCTATATACTAACCAAAAGAATGTTGGTGGAAGCTAGGCAAAACCACATTCATATAAAACTTGCTTGGATACCAGGACACTCCGATATCCCTGGAAATAAGTTTGTTGATACCCTAGCTAAAATTGGACGGGATCTGAATGTACCATTGGACATTCTGGCGGAAACATAAGGGAAAAATATGCAGAAAATTAAAAAGAAACTATTAAAACTAAAAGAACATAATATGGTATGGCAGAATTGAAAGAAATTTTCCCACTAAGCCCTGTCATTACAAATACCAGTAGGTACATCAGTAGAAGGCACTTGACAACAATAATTCGTATGGGAACAGGACACTGTCTCACAAAAAAACACACATACAGATTGGCAATTCAAGACAATCCATATTGTGAGTGTGGACAAGAAGAGGACCTACATCACATATTTTTCACATGTCCAATAAACAATAAACCAGGTCGTGATATGTACATAGAAATATTCAATGCGGAATCACACTTCGGGAATGTGTAAGTCGCTTTGCCGTCGCTCCGAAGCGTGAAGAGTGCCTTCCTTTGTATTGTGCTATTTGTCTTTACTAACAACCCCAAAGCGTATGTTAAAATAACAGTAGTAACAGTAATAATTATAATAATAATAATAAAAAATAAAGTGACACTACGGTCCAAAAGTAACAAATTAGAAATTGTCGTATATTCGGAATTGCCGGGAGTCACGAGCTCGTAATCCGGTGAATCCTATTGGCTCGAGCTGGCATATCATTGTAATGGATGAAAGCCATTGACAAGAGGAGAAGAAGAAGAACAAGAGGGAGAGCGTCGCGCGCTCGTCGTCGTCGAGAGAAGAAAGCAGAAGGGTCTTCCAACGACTAAATTAACAAAGTTTCATTCTTTTTCTTAAAATAAATAATTAGGTGAGCAATATAAAAGTGTGGTATTATTCAGTATTGAGGGGGGACCAAAGTATGTACGATGACGAACCTGGGACACAAGGTAAAGGCCAATTTTTACCCTAATCAAAATCTTAGAACCCAAAAAGCCATTAACATTCCCTGTAGATTTAGGGGAGCGGAATAATTTTAAGCCAAGCGGACTCAAAACCATTTTAGTGGATAACGGGATTTACAGCGGCATTATATGATTATGAATTCGTTCGGGCGGGGGGGAGCGGACCTCCTCTAAATACGTGCCTGGCGGCCAGGCCTCTTGAGTAACTTCTATCTAGATATTTCTGGCGACGACGCGAGCGCAATGGAAATTCCCAAACAAAACGGTGACTCTTCGCACGACGATTGTAAGTACACAGTAGTAGTAGTACAGTAGATAAGTACTTAATATTACGTAATAATCGTTATAATGAGAACATTATTTCGTATATTTGAAGCTTTGGCGCCCTGGGCAGTCGCCCGGCCCTGGTGATGATTGCAATTTTTTAAATGTAAGTTTAAAGCGTGAGGCCTCCATTTTTTTTTTGTTTCCCTGCCGCACTTTCCACTGTCTTTTTCCCTAGTCGTCTTTCAACGATATTTATCTTTGCTACTTTTATGCTCCGTAAAAATGTTTTTTTCGAGTGGTATTTATTTGACAAGTAGGTTTTTTAATGACAAGCAACTTTTTTCTATAAATTTAAAAATAGAAAACTTTTTCTATTGTTAGTTTCTGGACACGTTGCATATGACATGTGTTTGTTGTTTACAATGTCATAAAAAGCGTTAATATATCCAAAAAGCAATGCCTCTTTTTTGGACAGCGCCAGCGCTTCAAATAATAATAAAGAAACAGCAATTTAATGATTAATATTTTAATTGAAAAAAATTATTAGTACAGTATCAATAAAAATTATGTATACAAGATTATTCCTCAATAGCAGGTGTCTCATCCCTCTTCTCTCTGCTTTTCGTAAACTCTGACAAATCTCTTCTCATGGAATAAGCATCTTCACCATCCGCATAGTACTTAGGTTCAATCTCCACTGTTTCAAACTTAAGGGAATTCTTATATAGATTAAGAGCCGCTCTGTTGCTTTTTCTAACGTGCAGAGAAACATATTTAGCATCAAAGCACTCTACCATAGCTTCAGAGGCTTGATCCATAAGCTTTTGAGCTAAGCCCAGTCTTCTGTGAGATCTCTTAACAGCTAAAGAAGTAATGTGACCGTGTTTTAAGTCTTCTTGATCTTCTTCCATTTTTGCGAGTACATAGCCAACAATTTTTCCTAGAAAAATTAAATTTATTTTAGTTTACCAGTTAATAGTCCAAGAGCCAGGTTATTTTTTATACCTCATTCTACAGTTTTTAGCAAAATGCTGTTTAAGAGAATTATTTCAAATTATCATATCTTCTAAGATATTGGTTTTCATTAAGTTTAGATAGCAATAACATTTTTATAGGGTGGATTACATGGATGGACACTAATTAGTGGAGAAAGACTTTTTAACTTTCTTTCCTTTCCCTATAATTTCAACTCCACTTTGAGAATGGACTATTTCTTTAAATTAAGTAATAACATTTTTGTTTTAAATTTGCATTTCACTGAAAAGTTTGGTAGGTGTAGCTTTGATTTTGTGTACCTTTAAGTATCAGCTTTGAATAGGTAGGTACAGTGACGGAAATAAAATTTCGTACACTGAGGTTAACATTTTATGCCATTTTTGAATATTTTGGTAAACTGGGCTTTTTACAATTATCTCACCTCCATACCTTGCGTTTCTTATTTCAGTAATGATAGAAAAAAGGCTATATATAAAATTATTTATTCGAAGAAAGTATTCCTAGATAGTTGAGCAAGTTGCGAAACCAAGAAGCACTATACGAAGCCTCAGAAGTAAATGCGAAAATACAGGATCATTGGATAAAAGGGCTGGAAGTGGCAGAAGAAAAATTTCAAACGAAAATCAAGATTATAATATACAATAGGTACATGACTTCAAAATTAAATATAAAACAGCTTATTCAAATATTAAAAAAAAAAAACATTGGTTTAATATTTTAAAGCGGCACCATTTTTTTCCACTAATAAGTTTAAACATCTGGGCATTGATGCCACCAGCATTTGGGCGTGATGAAAATTGTAGGTATTCCAGGTTTCTTCAATTTTATTCCACAAATCATCACTGTTTTGAGGATGGAAGTCATTGTTCTTGTTAATTTCTTTCACGATATATCCCCAAACGTTTTCGATTGGATTGATATCAGGGCTTCTTGGGGGCCAAGGTAACAAAGAAATGTTATTTTCCCGTATCCAGTCCGAAACTCTCCTTGTTGTATTGACGGGGCAGTATAAGCTTAAGTATTAAATCTTCCTCGAATTCGGTGGCATATTCCTAGGCCTCTGGAAGTCATATACCCCATACATTAACTGAAAATCTTCCACTTGTTTTAACATGTTGGGTACTTATATCTTTCTTCGTACCGTGTATTTGGCGGCCTATACACTCTAATCTGCCCGTTATAATAAGACTCAAAAGTCTTCTCGTCAATAAATACTACCTTTTCCCAAAAATTCATACCTTGCGGTAAATATTCCAGCGCAAACCCCGTCCTTTGCTCTATTCATATCGGTCAAAAACGGTTTTTTAGCAGCTACCTTATTTTTCAATTCCGAATTTTTCCTTATACGATTTCTCGCCGTTCTTACTGTCCCAGGAAAATTAGTGCGGTTGTGTGCTTCTACAGCCGTCTGAAATGGATTGTTTCGCAAAAAATCTATTAGATCATTATCTTGATTTTCGGTTGATATTTTTCTTTTGCCACTTCCAGCAGTTCCAGCAGTTCCAGCCCTTCTTTCCAATGATCATGTATTTTCCCATTTAGTTCTAAGGCTTTGTGTAGTGCTTCTTGGTTTCCCAAATTGCTCAGCTATTCGTCGTAGAGAAACACCGTCTTCGAATAAAGCAATTAATCTCGCCTTCTCGAGTTGATTTATGTTAACAAAATTTGTTAAAATGAAGTAATATAATTTTCAAATCTGATGGCACCGATAACAATTTGTCAAAAAGTGAAGTGCATTTCCAGGTGATTTAGGGATACAAAAACCGACATCACATCAGGAAAAAATAAGTGTACGAAATTTTATTTATATAAGACCCACACGAAAAGAGCTTATTACATAACCCATTTTAGCCTGTTTGCGTTATGTAATATACTATATTATCGTACTGAGTGATGTAATGAACCTATTACATTACTCATTTCTATTCAACCTATGTTTTTTTTTGTTCCGTCAGTCACTGTCATTTTTTGTGTAATGTCACTTTCATAATATGAAAATCATTTTGAATACATAAAAAAAAACAAAATTCTGGGTCTTATATAAAATGTTGTATACGTGTTAGGCTCATTACAGCACTTGTGTGGTTACTACGACTCGGTCTACGACCTCGTCGTAGCAATATTCCCCACTCGTTACTAAAATGAAGCTCATACCGTACTAGTAATATAAATAACTATTCCGTCACTGTACCTCAGTAATAAATTATTACAGTGTCAAGCAAAACGTCATTGGCAGTAACTTTTAAAGATTTTTTAGTTTAGAATGTTAACAACGGAACAAAGAATATATTTAATCCAATGTTATGGTAACGGAGATATTTCATACGGACACCGCTATTGAACAATTTTATGAAAGGTTCCCCAATGTACCCGTAACTAAATGGGCGGCCTGCAATGTGGTCAAGAAATTTCGTGAAACGGAATCCGTATTAGACTTAAAAAAAGTAAAAAAAAAACTACAATGAAGGTGATGCAGCAATTCAACTCGTCTGTTAGAAGGTTAAATTGACGCGAGACCCATAGCAAAACTCGAACGCCAAAAACGCGCGCCATCATTGTTTATTGCCGCTGCCAATTATTGGTAATACACAGACATTAGTTCATTTATGTTAATTGAGGACCGAATTTAAAATTTAATATATTTTTTTAATAGGTATTAATTAAAATGCGGCAAGGTCTGTTAATCAACATAATCAACTTTAAATAATGGTGTTTAAAAAAGTTAATTTTTTATTAATTTTTGACCGTTTAAAAATCTTTTATTGTAAACGGGTCCACAACAATCCATGGTTATATTTTACTTTTTTTTATCATTGATGCAATTTTTATTATTACACGGTCCTTTAAATAGATAAAAATATCTAAAAATGTTAGGATGTCTTTTTGGTAATAAGGTTATACAGTGAGAACGTAGAGGTTGGAAGAAATTCAGTTAAAATTCATATGTTTTTTTTTCGAAGAAACGATCGGGCCCGTTAATTTTTTTTTTGTTGAGCATTTTTTTAAGCTTATTTCATGTTGTCCCAAAAAGTTATGACGGTTTACTTTATTTTTCGTAAATGAAATATGTCACCGTTTGCGAAAAAATCGATATTCGGATTTTCACACATGATTTTTTTATTGTTACTTAAATCATGAACACTGTTGTAAGTAGTCTTAGGTCATTAGGTCGTCACACTGACAGTGACGGTTGTTCCCTGATTTGGGTAGTTTTGCCTCAAGTCAAAGAGAGTGAATAGAAATATTAATGATTGGTTATGGAGATAAATTCACACACAAATGAAAGTTTGCGAACTCTTCAATAACAAATATCCTCACAAAGAACTGATATCTCGATCTACTGTCAGTAAAATAGAAAAACAAATATAGAGATTTAGCTCACGTTAGGGACAATTTTACAAAAGGCCGACCTGCGGTATTAGAAGCAGGGTTGATAAAAATCATGATTTTTTTTGATTTTTTAAAAAAATTTACCAGCTTTTACAAATATTATTATTTTTAAATATTTCTAACTGCTTATATTTTGTTTTGTTAAGTAAACAAATATTTTTAGGCAGGAATAGTACAGATACGAAGCAAAACTGGAGAAGTTTTAACATGCAAAATTCGTTCGCATAGTTTTTGCAAGTTTGCCGCTTTGTCGAAACTTGTAATAACTGGCAGAAAACGCCCGGCTATACAGGGTGTAACATAAAGGTTGGGAATAAATTAAACGGTGGATTCCTTAGTCAAAAATAATAGAAATTTTTCATATAAGGATATGCTCTACGGGATTTCGTTCAGGAGCGGATCCAGAACCTCGTTTGGGGGAGGGTCATTCAGAGAAAAGTATAATATATTTCACTTTTGTGTGTTAATGCTATTATTATATAATAAATCTCCAAAATAATAAAAGAAGTTTTCATTAATACATTTTATATAAGACCCACACGAAAAGAGCTTATTACATAACCCATTTAAGCCTGTTTGCGTTATGTAATATACTATATTATCGTACTGAGTGATGTAATTAACTCATTACATCACTCAGTGATGCAATGAACTTATTACATTACTCATTTTTAAACAAACTATGTTTTCTTTTGTTCCGTCAGTCACTGTCACTTTTTGTGCAATGTCACTGCATAATTATGAAAACCATTTTAAAAAAATCATAAAAAACCAAAATTCTGGGTCTTATATCAAATGTTGTATATCAAAAGTACGGTAAGGCTCCTTACAGCACTCGTGTGGGTACCAATATTGCCCACTCGTTACTGTAATGAAGCTCATACCGTACTAGTAATATAAATAACTATTACGGATCAATATAATTAAATTTTGTCATGCATTGGAAAATAATATGATCCCCTACTTTCTTAACACCCTTAATTAAAAACATTCTCAATAAAGTGGAAAACCATGTGAAATCCAGACAGTCATACAAACACTTACATACATGACATATTACCTACAGGTAGGTATACAAATACATACGCCTCAAAATATAAGTATATATTTTATTTAACAGCTGCTCTGTTACTTCTATTCCAAATTTTTAAGTATTTACCTATTATATAATAATATTATTAACCAACGGTGATATACGCTCGCGCTTTCAGCAAAAATATCGTATCATAATGCCAATTTTATTAAAATGTGGACTATAAGCTGCCGTACACAGTAGACAATATAATTATTGGTTTAATTTACAAAAAACCGTTGTTTTTTTATTTTTTTTAATAATAGGTTATTAGATCCGCTGAAAGCATTCCTCTGCGCTTATTGAAATAATAAAGTAATTTACCACAAAATTTCTGAATGCTTTATGCTTTACGGCTTAATACCAAACTACACGACATTTTACTATTCCCTATCTGCCTAAAAACAATAATTAAACAAAGGACTAAAACGACTCGACAGTTCAACACAAGCAAAGTGGCGGATCCAGAATATGGTCAAGGGGGGGGGGGGGGGGAGAGAGGAGGGTCCATACCCACATTGAACTGACTGAAGACGAAATTCTTCAAGAATTTTTAAAAAAACCTTGAAAACTCACTGAGAATTGAAAATTTGCTTTTGCATTTTGAATAAATCATGTCATTAATAAATAGATGAAGTTTTGAGATTTTATAATAAAAAGTTATACCCATCGACTTAGCCCAAGATGGACGTAGCCAGTCATTCATAAAAAGGTCTATCGTCTGTCTCCAACAATCAACAGGAAAGGGGGGTGAGGGGTATTTACTGCGGCTTCTACTGAGAAGCTGGACTCAAACTGCGATGGAACAAAAGGCGCAACGCTGCACACATCGTTGGTTATACCCAATTGTGATTATATAATTTTTTTTTGTTCCTCTGTTTGTTTGGGGGGGGGTCATGACCCCCATGACCCTCCCCCTGAATCCGCGCTTAATTTCGTTTCCAAGTTACAGGGTGTTGAATTTTTCTTAAAAATTTAGTTTAGGTTTAATATCTTTTGAACGCTGGCAGATAACAAAACGAAATTTTAGCAGTAACTTCACTTGATAATGCCCTAGGAGAAGTAAAAAAATTGTCTTCCTGGGATACTCAGTGGCGTGCAGCCGTAGGGTTTTTTAATGAAAAATGTGGTACGCCACTGGTAGAATTATTTTTTTGTTAAAATTTATGAATTTTCCTTTTCTATCTAAACAAAATTCCCCTCTTGCGTTTTCTTTGTATCTCTTGCCATTTTCCCGTAATTAAACATTTTGCAAATATCAGTTTTTCCACAGGTTACATAGAAAATTGAGGGTAATAGGAACAAAATCGAGCATGCCTTGGACCACGATATTTTCTGATAATGTCATTGTCAGTTAGGTTATTTAATTTTGCTTAGGCTTTTTAATATTAGTAATACTATAAAACCTATTAAAAATGGATCACTCAGTTGAAGAATTAGCAGATATGCATTTTATTTATGGCCGTGCCAACGGGAATACTGTGTTAGCTGTACGTCTGTATGTTGAACGTTTTCCAAATCGACGCATTCCGAATAGGAAGACTTTTTCAAGGATTCACGCTCGCTTACGTGAAACCGGATCATTAAAGCCTTGCACCTCCAGTGGAAGACCACAATACGTAAGAACAGTACAGCGTGAGGAACGAATCCTTCATATTGTCGAGGCGAATCCTGAATCTAGTACTAGAAGAATTGGAAGAATGGAAAGAGTAAGCCATATGACAGTCCAACGAAGCCTACATGATAATTTATTGTACCCATACCATTTACAACGAGTGCAGGCTCTTTCTGTCGAGGATTATGCACCACGTCTTAGATTTTGTACATGGTTCTTAAATAAATGCAATTTAAACCATTCATTTCACTCATCCGTTTTATTTACCGACGAAGCTGGATTTACAAGGGATGGCATAATTAATTTTCATAATAACCATCTATGGGTTGATAAAAACCCTCATGGAATCATACAATTCCGGCACCAGCAACGATTTTCTATTAATGTTTGGGCAGGAATAATTGGCGATTAGTTGATTGGTCCTGTAGTACTACCAAATAGATTAGACGGATTATCATATCTGGATTTCCTTCAAAATGGATTACCACCTTTATTAGAAGAAGTTCCAATTGAAACGCGACAGCAAATGTGGTTTATGCATGATGGCGCTCGAGCTCACTTTAGGCGAGAAGTTAGAGAATACCTCAACGAAACGCACCACAATAAATGGATAGGTCGTGGAGGGCCAAGAGCGTGGCCTCCTCGTTCACCCGACCTTAATCCATTGGATTATTATTTATGGGGGCACTTAAAAAACATGGTTTATTCCGTTCCCATTCCTAACGTACAGATTCTTCGTCAAAGAGTTGAAATGGGTTGTCAGCAAATTCGAGAGATGCCTGGAATTTTTGGACGAGTAAGACAATCCATGAGAAAACGCATTGAAAAATGTATTGAAGTTGAGGGGCAACATTTTCAGCACCTTTTGTAATTTTGTTTGTTGTGTTGGTTTACATACTATATTAAAATAATTGTTTTCAATTTCTAAGTTTTTAGTATTTTAATTTTTGTAAATTACATATTAGTATGGTGTTTCAAAAATCTAAAAGTTTCAATGTCGTTTCTGCCATTTTGTAAACACTGGATCACAACGTAGGTACTCGATTTTATTACTGTTAGGTACTGAAATTGCTGAAAACTGATATTTGCAAAATGTTTAATTACGGGAAAATGGCAAGAGATACAAAGAAAACGCAAGAGGGGAATTTTGTTTAGAATAAAAGAAAAATTCATAAATTTTAACAAAAAAATAATTCTACCAGTGGCGTACCACATTTTTCATTAAAAACCCCTACGGCAATATCCGTATGCACGCCACTCAGTATCCCAGGAAGACAATTTTTTTACTTCTCCTAGGGCATTATCAAGTGAAGTTACTGCTAAAATTTTGTTTCGTTATCTGCCAGCGTTCAAAAGATATTAAACCTAAACTAAATTTTTAAGAAAAATTCAACACCCTGTAACTTGGAAACGAAATCCCGTAGAGCATATCCTTATATGAAAAATTTCTATTATTTTTGACTAAGGAATCCACCGTTTAATTTATTCCCAACCTTTATGTTCCACCCTGTATAAACGATACGCACTTATTTTAGTTATTAGTAATATTTTTGCTTTAGGGGTTAATCTATCAAAACATTTGAACTCATGACAAGCCGGGGCAGAAAGGAATTTAGTGTTTGGCAGCATTTTATAAAAAAAGAAAGTGGTGGGCAAACTGGGTTGTAGAGCAGTATGTAAAAAGTGTGGTAAAGAATTGCAAGGTCTAGTGGACAGACTAAAAAGTCATTGGGAAACCTGCAAAAGTGAAACTAGTGATATCAGCAGTGGTCTTGAAACACTGCATGGTGACATGGTGATTGTCAGTCACAGCCTGGAACTAGCCAGAGTGAAATTATCCAGTTGGCAAAGAAACAGAAAAGGGAAGTGTAGGTGGACGTGAAAATAGTAGAAATAGCGGTCATTTGGATTATTTTGTTGTGCGAACTGGACAAGATAAGAAAAAAAAATTGGACAGACAAATAGCCAAAGCCATTTACGCAACAAATTGCAGTTTTAGAGCTATAAAAAATAAAGAGGTTCGAAAGGCCATAGAAATGCTAAGACCTGGTTACCTTCCACCATCTAGATTTCAGTTATCATCAACGCTTTTGAATGAAATATTTGAAGAACAAAAATCTAATTGTTTTAACAAGTTATCTGGACAATCTGTTTGCATGTCCTTAGATGGATGGTCCAATATACATAATGAGCCGATAATCTGTGTCGTTTTGACTGCAGAGGATGGAAACAGTGTTCTTTGAGAAAGCATAGATACATCTGGTCATCCCCATACAGCTGACTATCTTGCCGAATTGACTATTAACTCAATAAATAAGTGCAAAAATGGATATTACTGTAAAGTCACCAGTATATTGTTACAGATAATGAGAGCAACATGGTCAGTATGAAGAAAAAAATTACCGAGTCGTCCAATTACCCTATAATTACATATGGTTGTTCGGCACACTTACTTAGTTTGCTCTCCAAAGATTTAGAAGCAGCGCAGATAAAAGAACATATTATAGTACATATTGTGAAATACTTCAGAAATACCCATTTGCCAAATGCTTGGTATAGAGAAAAAGGGGACAAGAAATTGGTCTTACCTCAGGATGTTCGATGAAATACACTTTCAGATTGTCTTGAGATCTATGTAAATGATGGCCAAAATTGTTATTAATATGTAAAGAGCATAAAGATCAAATTGATCCAGTGATTTTTAAAAGTTTCAGAAATCTGTATTAAAAGGATGGCTGAAGATTTTCTACAGTTGCTAAAACCAATTTCTATAGCACTGGATGCAATGCAACAAAAAGGTGCATTTTTATCTCAAGCAGTTTACATATGGAAAAAGTTACTGGCTATTTTTGACAGTTTTGAATTTGAAGAAGAAAGAAGCTTGCGTCAATATCAATTATTTAAGAAGTAGAACAGATATGTTCAAGCTCTAGCCCCCTTTCACTTTTTGGCGTATATTTTGGATCCTACAATAAACAAAGAAGAATATCCATTACTAGCTGAAGAAAAGAGAGATGCTGTACACATTGTTTCCAAATATTTTGCAGACACAGGATTATTACCATTACTAATTGAGTTGGAAGCTAAGTCGGACCCTTTTCAGAAAACTCTCGTTTTCAGAGGAAATAATCAAAAATGTAACAGCAGTACAGTGGTGGAGATCTCAAGAAGATGTTTCAGAAATTAAGAAAGTGCTCCCTATAGTAATTTCTGTTTTGTGTGCCTATGCATCGTCTGCTGATATCGAAAGGATGTTTTCTACTTATGGATTCGTACATTCAGATATAAGAAACAGACTTGGCAGTGACAAAGCAGCTAAACTAGTATTTCTATTTAAGCATTATAACACTTAGGTTTTTTTTTTTTTGTTTAAATTAAGTATTTTTTTGTATTAAAAAGGTTTTTTAGTTTTAATTTTTTTAAAGTTTTATTTTTGTAATAACCAGCTGTTCTCTTGTTCTCTTCGATTATTATCATAAAATAATAAATAACAGCACATAAAAATGCGTCTGGGTTTTATTTTTTGTATGAACAAATACATTTTAAGTGTTAAAATTTTAAAACTTTTTTAAATTAATCATGATTTTTTAAAAAAAAATCATACTGATTGAAATCATGATTTTAATCATCTCAACCCTGATTAGAAGATACACAATTAAATGTGTTATTGTCGGTTCAAGAAGACCACCATGCAAGTAGTACTATGGCTTTGGAAAATCATATCTGCAAAACATCCGTCCTTATGTATTTAGATAAAAATAAATTCTATCCTTACAAAGTCCAACTGCTTCACGAACTCAATGAAGATGATCCAGACAGAAGAGTCCAATTTTGTGAGATAATGATAAATATGTGCAATAATCACCCACAGTTTCTGTTTGAATAAAAGTGTTAACAAAAAAAACTGTCAAAATTGGGCTACAGAAAATCCACGCTGGATTATGGAATGTCACACCCAATATCCTCAAAAAACTAATGTTTGGGCCGGCATTGTTGAAAATAGAATTTTGAGACCCCTTTTTATTGACGGAAATTTGACAGCTGAAACATTTTTGGAGTTTTTAGAAAATTATCTAGGACTGTTCCTTGCCGCATTATACTCTAATCCAGAAGATCCTGATGCACCGAACAATTTTTTGTGGTATCAGCAAAACGCAGCTCCGGCCCATTACACCCGCCGTGTACGCGAGTGGCTTAATACAGTTCTCCCCGAACGATGAATTCGCCGACGAGGTCCAATTAATTGGCCGGCCAGATCTCCAGATTTAACCCTTTTAGATTATTTTTTGTGAAGTTATCTTAAGTCTAAGGTATATGTTAACCGACCAACAATATTGAAGACTTAAAGTACAGAATAAGAGGCGAAATAAGATTGATAGAAGTGATAGAACCTTACGTCGTTAATAACGTTCTGCAAGAATTTGAAGATCGTCTCGGGTACTGCCAGACTGTTGGTGGAGGTCATTTCCAACATTTGATAATGTGAGTTTTAGTTTCTTTCGAATTTTCTTTTCTTTTCGCTAATAAATAATGTTTTGTCGTTTTAAGTTAAAAAGCAGTTTCCTCGCAAACGGTTGAATTTAAGTATATGACATATTTCATGAAATATGTTTAAAATTTTAACACCACATACATTTTAAATGAATTTGTTCCAACCTTTACGTTTTCACTGTATATTGTTAACATTATAAAAATATACAGTTAGTCCCAGAAGTAAGGTCTAAATTTATTTAAAATTCTTAATGTGTTTTCTTGTATGGTAAATTCATGTATACAGGGTAGCCCAAAAATAAGTTACGACCATCACATCTATTTTTTATTTAAAAAAAATAGCGGTATTTTTGGAGGCCACACCCAAATTTCGTCGACTTTTGTCTAATATTCTAATATTTGTAATTCAAACACGCGCGTGTTTTACCAATTTGCATACATAATTTCATTACTCGTAAGAAGCTGTAAATCTGCAGCGCACAGCGAGAGTTAGTCAAGTTCGTATGACCACCGTATACGGTGGTATGACATCGTCAGCATTGCCTGTTTAAATAAACTGTTACGTGCGCTCAGAGCACTTGAATTAGCGAAAATAAATTAATCGCGCTCCGATGAAGAGGATGAATAGTAAATAAACAAAAATACAACATTCTATTATTAATTTTTTCTTAGTTTAGCATATTTTTCGGGGGTAATACCATGAGTGCTTCTAATTTTTCCGGAAAAATTTGGAAACACGAGTTGACATTCCTTTTTGTTAAACAAATTGCTTTAAAACGAGTTTTCCAAATTTTTCCACAGAAAAAATTAGATGCACATGCATTATTTCTCGAATTAAAAAAAAAAGAAAACTAATAATTAAATTTACTGACAAAAATATCAACCAAATATATCTTTTGTAAAGAAAACTACTGCGAAATTATTAAATAAATGTATTGACAACTTGTCAAATTTTTTCCGGAAAAATTTTGACAATGTCAAATAATGCGTTGCTATTATTGGTGGAAACAGGAATGAGTAAAATAATCGCGGTAAATTCGTAGGGGAAGGTGAGCTTTCCTAGCTTCCATGGTAAACACGCCACTGATGCAGCTAGATCACTTTATTTAATTAAATATTATTTTAATGTCGATTTGCGGAAAAACGGAACGATTTATCGATATGAAACAAGAGTACCTACATTATTGGAAGCATAGTTCATTGCCTTCAAAAAGACACCTCAACTTTAACAACATCTGTCAGAATAAAAAAGTTAAGAAAAAAATAGAATTAAAATTTTAGTAAAGTGCAATCTGGTGGCAGGTTCGGACAACCAAATTTTAATTTGAAATGTCAAGAAATAAATGAAATATCAAATTATTAAGAAATAAATTTTAAAGCACAAGTGCGTTAAAAAGAGGCTGGTCTGCCAATTCGAGGGGGTAGATGGGGGAGGGTAGGAGAAACATAGCCATCATTATATTAGCATTAAAACCACGAATTATGACACAAAAACTCACATTAAGAATAATTTATAAAAGGCACTGACTTTATAAGTAATATAACCTCAAGCATAAGTCTATTTAAGGAATCAAACTTGCTAAACTTAAAGAATATTGTTATACTAGAGGCTGCAAGTTTTGTAAAAAAATATTTAAGCATTTTCGATAAACTATCCCTTGAATATAATACCAGATCCACCTCAAATAGAAATTTACATACTTTACAATGTAACAAAACTCAAATACAACATTTTATTGACTATTTAGGCCCATACTACTACAATAAAATTTTGATCTATTTAAAAACAGTAAGCAGGTACCTAATAAGAAAAGTCTCAGGAAAAAACTTAAAAATTATTTAATAAATAATTCCTAAGAATCCAAAAATATCCTTTAATACCCACTAGTATCCCTGTTCTCTAACTTTTCTAACTCTCTCTGACTCCTGTTAATACCATAACATAATATTACTTTTTCTTTACTTGTTAATGCTTAATTAGGGTAGATGCGCTGGGCCACCTCTAGTAGTCGGACAAAAATGACTTTGATCACTTATAATTTGAATTTAGAAAGAGTTTAGCTCTATTTCGTACATTTGCTATCCTCTACTACTTTTCAAGAACACATAATATATCAATGTTTCTTTAATATTATAAGTTAAACCTTACTTCCGTAAATTGCCGCGAAAAATTAGGTGTTAGTCATTGTGTCTCCAAAAACAGTTTACCTATCCCAGTATATATAGTATATATACCAGTCCCAAATATATTGATTTTTATTAGGTGCAAAAATAATATGGCCAGTTATTGGCATTAAATTATTATAAAGTTTCTAGTGGTCGGCCACCGTGGCCGACTACTGGCAAAATTAAAAAAAATATATTTTGTCTATATCTGGCTTACAAATACATATAAGCAGATTCTTCCTTTGCCATCATGTACAGGGTTATCCAACCAAGCCTAGACAAGGCGATTTTTTGACTTTTCCTGTACTTTTATAAAAAAACTGAAATAGCCATCTTAAGTCATTTTCTCCCGCGAATTCGAATATCTTCAGCAAAAAACAATTGAACATCAAACAAAAGTACTAGGGGTCACTTTGATATTTTTTTAAATGGGATGCCGTATTTTTAATGAGCTTATCCGATTTCTTATATAAATTTTGATCTAAAATATTGGATTTTTAATTCAAAAACGCCTTTTTTCTTCAGTTTTAAATTCGGAAAATGTTAAAAATAAAAAAAAAAAAATAAAATAAATTAAAAATCCAACATTTTAGATCAAAATTTATATGAGAAATCGGATAAGCTCATTAAAAATACGGCATCCCATTTAAAAAAATATCAAAGTGACCCCTAGTACTTTTGTTTGATGTTCAATTGTTTTTTGCTGAAGATATTCGAATTCGCGGGAGAAAATGACTTAAGATGGCTATTTCAGTTTTTTTATAAAAGTACAGGAAAAGTCAAAAAATCGCCTTGTCTAGTCTTGGTTGGATAACCCTGTACTATAATGTATCAAAAACGTACGTGTCAGTAGTGGGCCGGGTCTAAAATGAATGATAAAGTCCCGAGTGGATATTAAAGTTAGTGGCCGACTACTGCCAAAGTCATAATTTGATGATTGTGCTAGTACTCGGCCAGAAGACTTTTTTGTCTATAAATCAAGAGTCCTTAGAAAAAGTTTTAGATTCTATGAGACATGGAGCTAAAATTCGAGAAACTTGCCGAAACCGACTCGCAGGTCGTGTCGCAAGCATTAAGCCTCGATGAATGGCCACCAGATCCATATACAGTGTGGTCATTTAAGTGTGCAACATATGGAAATTTTTTTTATTACCGATTTCTCAGAAAATTTAGAACGAAAAAAAAAAGCGGAATGGTTAATACTTAATACGAATAAAAAAAAAAGACCCAACGATAGAAGCGAGATTTTAGAAAAATACTTTGAAAGAAATATTGTGCTAAATGTGAAGATGAACTAGATTACGATGCAGAAGCAGAAGTTGATAAAAGCAGTATTACAGTCGACAAGTCTATCGGCAAGTCGCAATTCTCTTGCTTATAAGCATGCGCAGTTGAAAACAGCTGATCGGATTTAGCAATTCTATTGCTATTGCCAAAAGATCGGTCGGGATCGATTTTTGTTGCAAGTGCGTTTGCAATTCTGGTGGTTTTCTAGTGACTTTCTTGGTTAGAGGTTAGAAAGTTAATTGACATTTCGCATAAAGTTTTAGAGGTTGGTGTTGGTACTCATATTCCCCCTATAAACCTTTATCTATGCTCATATTGCAATTTTAAAAACATGGACTTGCACCACGACTTGCACGATGTATTACAGTCCTGCAATTGAATTGCAGCAATAGAGTTGCAAGGTCAAAGTATTGCTGCAATTCGTTGCCGACTGTAATACGGCTTTAAGAATGTGGGATCTGACTGGTGTCCCAGGTCGTTTTTAGATTGTGTGTCTAGATTATAACTGAGATTTTTGTGAATACTTTTTTAACTTTACCTATACTTTTAAAAAATGTCTTTGCATATTTTATGTATCCTTAGTAGGTAAGTACCCCGGTAAGTACATTTGAGTGTTTTTTTTTTTATATTTTTAGAAACATAATTTTTGTGTTTTCTTATAATATGTTTTCATCTTTTAATTAAATTATATAAATGATTATATTATTACGATACAATGTTTGTTTATTTGTTTATATCAGGGTTGTTATGTTTAAAACAAATTGTTTAAAACATTTGTTTTAAACATGTTTAAAACACTTACTAGTGTTTTAAACAGATTTGTTTAAAACTGTTTAAAACAGTGTTTTTTTTTTAAGTTGTTTTTTTTTATCAAGCTTTACTGAAAATCACATAAAATCAGTTAAAACAAAAAATATTAAATTTAAAACAAAAATAGCATTATTTATATCTAACATTTAATATTAAAAGTACATTATTATAAAAACACGTTTAAGACTAGCTCTAGGTCTTAGTTTATCTACCTACCTACAGTCTGTGTACCGTGTTCCAATAACATAACCAAATAAAAAATGTAAACATATAAAAGCGCCTTATAAAAGTAACAAAAGACAAACAAACTAAAAACTAAACAAAAATTCTCCTAGTCTGAACTTAACTCTTGATTTGAATTAAGCTGTTTAAATATGGTTACAAGTTTCGCGGCATTTTCTGTTCCTAATCGATTTCGAAGCTTACTATGAATTATGCCAAATGTCGGGAAAAGGCGTTCGAGTCCTGCAGATGAAGCTGAAGCTGAGTGAAGATAATAATTTAGTAAAAAATATTATTTTTTTCGATAAAGCTACGTTCTCTTTGATTAGTAATGTAGACAGAAAAAATTGTCGTCATTGGGCAACAGAAAATCCGCATTGGATGATGAAGGTTCACAGCCAGGACCCTCAAAAAACAAATGTGTGGTGTGAAATAGTGCGCAGAAGAGTAATTTATTCAATTTTCTGTAACTGGACCAATATATCTCGAATTTCTCCAACTTAATTAATTCCGGCATTAGTGGCTTTATTTCCGAATCCATTGAACCCAGACTCCCCTGACGAAGAACTGATGTTCCAGCAAGATGGTGCTCCTCCGCACTATGCTGCCACTGTGCGTACATGTTTAGATGAAACATTTCCCAATCGGAAGGAGAGGACCTATTGAATGACCTGCTAGATCGCCAGGCCTAACTCCGCTGGACTTCCTTTTGTGGATTTACCTCAAATCGAAAGTGTGTGTTGACCGGCCAAACAATTTGCAAGAGTTGAACAAGATGATCAGGAGGAAAATGCTTGTCATAACTCTGGAATTGGTTGAAAATGGCGCACATTTTCAACATTTAATTCGATTTGTTGTTCTGTTATTTTTAAATAGCGGGTCTTACTAGATGGATTTTTTATTCAAACCTTAACTTAATTTTGGATGTGATTAGAACACGTTTTAAACATATTTAAAACTTGTTTTTTTTTCATGAACAGTTTAAAACAAAAAAAAACAGTTTTAAACAAAAAAAAACATGTTTTTAAGTTTTTTTTTCAACCCTGGTTTATATACTGATTGTATGTTGATGTTGTATGGATGTTTCAGCATTCATTTATTTTTCTCTTTTAAATATATTAAAATCAGATTAAGTAGGTACCTATGTAAGTTATTTAATTTTTTACACATACTTTAATATTGTAAGTCCCAGTAATTGACTCTAAATATTTTACACTGTTCTATGCCAGTTGAATTTTGTTTGAACAAATAAATTCGTATGACTATGACTATTGACAGAATACAAAATGCAAGCACGGGCCTGTGCTAAATTAGGTACCATCAATTTATGACAGCCGACTAACCCGAGGACTAACCTAAACGATAAGTGGGCGACTTCTGAAAAAACTGATAGTTTTCAGAAAAACTTAAAAATAAAATATTTATGTACCTTCTCAAGTATTTATATCTTTTTCAATCGCTTATTTAATGTTTATACTTGACAAGGACACATATATTATTATTTTAAGTAATAAATGAACAGATTTATTTAAAAGACAAAAACAGAATGATTAAAAAAAGGCCGACTACTAGCGCAGTCACCCTATACCTAATATCAAATTTGTACAAGTTTACCCTAAATAAATAAATAATTAAAACCAATGTAATTCTATGCAAATGCAGTTAATAATAAAATAACATATTAAATAGGATGGCACTCAAGCTTGGGTATAGGTAATAATAGATATCATAAATGTGATTGGATTAAGTTAAGGGCAATGTAGGAAAACTGAGAGGAAAACATTACCAGTTAGTTTAATAGTAACAGATAGAGGTCTAGATAGAGCATATAGCCTGACATTCAACCTAAAGAAATTGAAACTGTTGAGCTGGTACAGACTTATAAAAACTTCTTATGTAAGGAAGGTACCTACCATTTTCATCTTCTGCAACATAGCTGAGCTGTGGCCAGCTAAGTCCATGGTAGAAATAATATTTCATCTGGTAATTTTCTGGTAAGCATAACAAATTGCAGTGTTGCATATTCATAAGGTCCTCGGGGCGAGCACAACGAATATTCATTATTGATGTATAGAAATCAGTCTTTTCGAGTCTTCTTAGCTTTACCACGGTTGGATATTTGTTGGATTTCCGCCGAGTCCTTAGTGCTTTTAGCACTATTAAGTAAATCTCTGATGAATTTGAAGCGACTGAGGATAAGGACCCACAATACGTACCAACCTAAAAAAAAAATAGTTATTGTCTGTATTGGTAATGATTCATAATCTAAAATTTGACCTGACGGCTAGGGACTAATGGACAAAGCCAAAGTGCACAACAAATAGGTAAATATGTGAAAAAACTACACAAAGTATAAGATACCTAACCACACTTTCATAAGTAAACACGCACATAAACATTGCATTCTCTTACCTAAGGCCACAAAAAGAAAAACAATTCCCAACGCAGCGAAAAACGACAAAACAGCCAAAAACAAGTCTTTCATTATTTTTCTACCCTAATAACTACATAAAAATAAAACTAACAAAAAGAATGTGGCAGTGATTCTACATTTATTATCGCCATGTTGTTGCTTGATAAGAACTTTCGATAGACTTTTGTAACATTGAAGAACTTTAACCTTCCATTAAATCGAAAATAAAAAGTAAAGAAGACATGTTCCTACCTGAAATAGTAAGAGTTTTCACTGGAAAAGTGGAAAATGTAAAATATATTGAATTTTTCTTTAATGTCAATTTATTTTAGGTTATGCAGGTTGGTTACGCAACTCAAAATACAGAAATGAACTCCCAAATTGCCGGTGCCGGATGTCGGTACGTCCCCGAACATTTAATCAAAATGATAAAATCCCATGATTTTATTTTTAAATCAAATTAATAACTTAACCGGAACTAATTTACTCCCTACTTTTATTCCACAACTAATAATTAGGTACCCAGAAAAATATAAATTTATAATATAAATTTGTGTAAAACAATAAAATACGCCCATTACTTACCTATAATAGTAAAGATTATTCGATGATTATATTTCCTCCACCATCTGACCAAGAAAATGATTTAATAATAATGATAAGTTTTTAGTGACTTTGAGACTACAACAAAATAATAAGTTGGGTCTAACTAACTCTCCCTGAAATAATAAATATAGTAAATCTATAAAATACGATATAATATACACCTACACATTAACACATTTATTTTTTATTCTGGATTTTTTGGTCTCAGTATTTATAATAAAATTTCCATCGCCATTCAGTCAGGAATAGGTTTAATATCTAACTTATTATTAAAGTACCTAGTTAATAAAAGCACTTTTAAACAATAAACAATTAATTAAAGGTGCTTGACCAAACACATAAAGATGACAGTTCATGATATTGTAGGCTATTAAGAGTGTTACCAATTACCAATCACTCTGAAATAACCTCATCCTGATTTCTGACATCACGATCGCCAATTCCCCAACGAGTATAGGTAAACTCGGCAAATTATCACCCCCAGAGCCGGATTAGGGAAGATGTGGGCCCGGGGCTAAAAAATCTGGAGGGGCCCTTAATGAGGATAAATAAAATATTTATAGTACCTATTATATTTTGTATAGGAATGCAAACAAAGACAAAGACATAACAAAGAAAAAAACAAAAATAATGTAAACTTTTACCTTAACAAAAAATAATCACCTTTAAAATGGTTTTTTACGTGCTTCTATAAAGTTAAAAATGTATCACTAATGTCGTCAAAATCTATTGAAGACGAAAGATCATTATCAATACTCATGCATTAAAGCTAAACTGGACAGTCTAACTTCGCCCATGATGGGGCCCTGTATTTGATTTTTTAAGAAAATTGGCCTCTGTCCATTGTTAAATATACATTAGGAATATTAGGGTTAAAGTAGGTACAACAGGAGTAATTAGTAATTAAATTTACCTATTTTTGCCTGCTTTAGGGTATTATTACGCGCCATTTGATGTGCGTTTGTCAAACTATGTTTTTAGTGCATTTAGATACTGAATTATCCCAAAGTTGAATTATTTCCTATACTTGTGACAATGGCTTCAAGTTTTTCGCCAACGTGTCTTCGTCAAATTAGCAAGAGTGCATATTCTCTCCGAGAAAAGACATTAATATTAAACGTGCATGATGCTCTAGTGCACCAGAAACCTGCAAGTGATGTTCGTAGCATCATTGCAGAGTGTGCCAATATGGTAGGAGTTGGAGAGGCTACTATATATCGGTTCTTGCGTTAAAGAAAATCTAAGAACCTCAGTGAGCCAAAACCACTCCCAGGAAAGAAACCGTTAGAAATTGACGATTTCATTAAAAATGGTATTAGAAGAAAAGTACATAGTTTTTATTTTGCCAACGAAACTATGGAAAATACTTCATGATATGAACTTTCGTTGGGAGAAGCAAAACAGAAAATCTTTTCTTATTGATAGAGCAGATATTATTTGCTGGAGACGTCAATACTTAAGGTCCATCCGAAAATACCGCAGCGAAGGCAAAAACATTTTCTATTTGGATGAAACTTGGCTGAACGAAGGGCACACCGTATCACCGTATCTAAAGTCTGCCAAGATAAAAATGTCATAAGTTCTCGACAAGCTGTCATGGAAGGCTGGTCAACAGGACTTAGACCACCATCTGGAAAGGGACGCAGACTTATTTTAACTCATATAGGAAGTTCAAATGGCTTTTTGGATCAAGGATTATTAGAATTTCAGTTGAATTCTACAAAAGACTAACCATGAAGAAATTACTGCTGATGTTTTCGAGGAATATTTTAAGCAAATGATAGCATACATTCCCGCTAATTCTGTAATAGTGATGGATAATGCCAGCTATCACTCTAAGCTAAAAGAGAATCTTCCCACAACTTCATGGGAAAAGGCGGAAATCGTAAACTGGTTACAACGGAAGGAATTGAGTTACGATAATACCATGGTAAAAAAAGAACTTTTGGGTATTGTTAGGCTACATAAATCGCAGTATAAAAAGTATGTTATTGACGAGATGGCAAGAGATCGAGGTATTATAGTACTCCGTTTACCACCTTATCATTGTGAGCTAAATCCTATAGAATTAATATGGGCTCAAGTAAAAGGATATGTTGCTAGAAATAACAAAACTTTTAAAATGCAAGAAGTGCGACAACTCTTGCTTAATTCTTTAGCAAATGTGTCATCAGAAAATTGGCAAAACGCCATAAAACATGTTATAGTAGAGGGTAGAGGAACAAAAAATGTGGGAACTTGACAACGTAATTGACACAACTATGGAAATTGAGCCTTTAGTAATAAGCGTAGGACATGATGACTCTTCAGATTTTTCTGAGGACGATTTTATCGAGTTATAATTATTAAAATTGTCAATATTTTTTGATCTGTAAATAAATTAGTTTTTTTGTAAAACATTGTATTTATTCTAGAATAAATCAATCAATGGTTATAATTTACCATAAAATCATAAAATCTATTATATTTAAATAAAATAATAAGCGGTTAGATTATATTAAAACCCAACTCTCCGACCATGGTGGGCCGTTTTAATCATTATCCTTTCATTTCATTTTATGGCTCTATTGTTACTTTATCTGTTACCGGGTGGAATAGGTCAAAATTTCTTCATCCTTATGCTAGATGTACGTAAAAAGATCATTTTATAGGTAAAATATTTTAAGCCACCCGAGTCTTGTTTTGAATCTTAAATGAGGGTATCGAACTATCAATGGCAACGAAACGGACTTAAGTGGATCTACGGTTGGTGATAAAAACCAGTTAAAGCGTGGTATTTTATCAGTTGACACCAAAAAAAGTAATCTTCGACGTTTACACCAACCTTCTTGAACGTGGATTTTCAAAATTTGGTGCAGTTCAGAAAGCGGCAGCTTTGAAATGCAGGCCAGTGGGCACAGTGTGGTTTGTTGTAAATAAACCCATAGTGGAGAGAAGAAAGAGGAAATACTCTTTTACTTTTAAGACGGCATTAGGGATTAGCATTTATAATGAGTTTGTAAGATAGATAGACGGACCATAACTTAGTTTACTATAGGGCTTCCTCTTCTTCATTTACAGGATTCGGTTCATTTAATAATTTGGCAATATTTTCCAACACTGCGGTAGCAATAACAACAGCTCTTTCCAAATCCACTATTACACCAAAGGCAAGTATTGGAAATCTTCTTTTCCAGTGCCCAAATTTTTTTTCATTACAATTTCCTGTTCTGATTTGGGACTCAATATAAAGCAGCTCTGATCTCGTTTTAGAATTTGTAAGTGGGGTCGTTAGGCATTACCACTATCACACGATAATTAAAATCACCACGCTTAAATTTGCCTCCGATATTCGAACTGGCAAATATATGGGAGTCATGGGTTGATCTTGGCCAAGGACAGACAACATTCTGAAATATGCAATTGGCACTACAAACCGCCTGAACGCAAAGCCGAAAAAAACCTTCTCGGTTTCTGTAAATTTCTGCATTGTGGCCACCTGGTGCTGGTATTTTAATGTGGGAATCTGGCTGTATTAAAGAATGTTTGAGAAACATCCCCAAGTTCTGCTTCTGTTCTTGGCAATCGTATAAATTTCTTATAACGTTGAGTAATGGTTTGAGACACTTTTCAAACTATTCAACTAGCTGTGCCCTTATTGATTCCAATAAAGTCATCAACAGTCTGCAGGAAACTCCCAGTGGCATAATACTTTAGTGTAAGGAGTACCATTTCTTCAGGTTAGTGTTAAAACTTTAAGCTTTAGATGCTTAGGTAGTCTTAGGACAATAAGGATTATTTGAATTTAAATTTCTATATACAGGGTGAGTCGGTAGAAACGGACCACACTCCAGGAGTGTATTATACATATGAAAACAATGTAAAAACCCATATGTTCTTATCCGATTTTTATTTCTTTTCAGGTTATACCGTTATTATTTATTTTATATATAAATGATATGCCAAATATTTTGTCAAATACTAATATTCAAATGTTCGCTGATGATACTTTAATATACGTAAAAGGTACAAATATTTTAAGTTGCATGAATTGAAATTGGTATCAAACTGGCTAAACGTAAATAAATTAAAATTAAATTTTTCTAAAACGAAATTTATGGCAATAGGAAATAATATAAATTATGAATATATAAATATTTTTATAGATGACCAAAAATTAGAAATAGTTCAGTCTTTTAAATATTTAGGGATAATAATGGATTCTAAATTAAAATTTGATGATCATTTTGAAAACACTATATGTGAAATTGGAAAAAAAATTAATTATTTTAAAAGAGTAAGTAAAAATTTAAGTTTATTTTCAAGAAAAACAATATACAACACAATAATTTTACCTCAATATTTGTATTGCTCTACAATTTTATAAAATATACTGCAAATGAAGGAATTTTTAGTAGACTTCAAATTTTACAAAATAAGGCGATGAGAATAAGATTAAATGTTGATAAATACACAAAGATAAATTATATGTTAAATAAACTTAAATGGTTGAATATAAGAAATTTAATATTTTTCCTAGTTTGTATTTTTATTTATAAAATTCAAAATAATTTATTACCATCTCATTTAAAAGACTTTATAACGCAAAACTTTGAAAATCATAACTATCAAACCAAAAACAATCAAAATTTTTGTTTAGGGAAAGTGACAAAAAATTTGACATATAAATCAATCTTTTTTAAAGGACTTCACGAATATAATAATTTAGATTCTTTAATTAAGAAACAAAATTCCTTAGGTAAATTTAAAAAATCCTTGAAAATATCATTACTTAGAAAACAAAATATCTGATAAAATTTATTTAAAAATATTTTTGGTGCATAAAATTGTAATTTTAAATGTTTTAATTATTGTTAAAAAAAACTAGAATTTATAATATTGTAGCAGTATTGCTAAAATAAATCTTGTTACGACTTACTACTACTACCGTAATAATTACGGTAGTAGTAGTAAGTAATAACAAATAAACGAAATTTCATACATTACACGTTCTTAATCATAGCGTCCTTTTAATAAATGTTCAAAAATCGCGCTATTGACCTCTAAACATTTTCTGCTTCGTCTACGAAGAGCGCCTGTTTTGCTCTCCTAATTGCTTCATGTCTTCCTTCCTTAATATTGACTGCAGTATTTCAAATACATCGAATTAATGCATCCCGAGTGTCCACTTTTACTTCATACACTTCACTTTTAAACCAGCTTCATAAACAATAATCTAGTGCTGTGAGGTCTGGAGATCTTGGAGGCCAATTAAGAGGAGTACCGCGACCAATCCACCGCCCTGGAAATCTGTCGTCCAAATGTTGTTTGACCTGACGAGCGAAATGTGCAGGAGCTACATTGTGCTGACAGTACATTTGCAATTTGATGTTTACAGGGATATCCTCTAGTAGCCCTTGTAATTCGTTTTGTGAAAAATTGAATTAGTGGTCTGCTGTGAGGCGATTCTCCAAAATGAAAGGGCCAATTAAATAAATATTGAGCATACCACACCATACGTTTACCGAAAACTTATGTTGAAAATTACTTTCGACTGTTGCGTGGGGATTCTCGATTGACCCTATGATGACATTAATGCAAAATATTATACGTTTAGCATAACCTTCCAGTTTTAGGTGTTGTACTCTCTGTACATGGTATGGATATAAGCCTTGGTGGAGTATGTTTATTACCCTTTTTTGTGGAATGCCCAATTGAGTATCAATTCTTCATAGGCTGGTCGTTGCATCTTCTTCTACTAAATCCAGAATATTTTCTAGTTCTTCTAAACCTTGTCGAGAACCACGTTCAGATGTTATGTTGGCATTGGAAAGTTTACCGATCTCCCACAATTTGTTGAAAACTCTGATAAATACTTTTCTACTAGGATGTCTCTGATGCGGAAACCGTTGACGATATTCTTCGACAGCAGATGTAGCACTTCCATTATAGAAACCATTAACAAACACGATATTTGCATATTCTAAATTTGAATAGGTGTTTAGCATTTTGTTACATATTAGTCATTCAAACTTAAGCGTTTGATTACTGTCACAGTACACTGACATATTCTCAAAACCACAAAATAATCAAATGTTTTTAAGTCTTAAATATAGCATACCTACTCTGATTATGCAAAAATGTCGATACAAGTGGAACGCTAGATAAAAATGTTTAATTACGCTATAACATGAAAACAAATGAAAATCTGATAAGAACATATGGTTTTTCCACATTGTTTTCGCGTTTATAATACACTCCTTATGATCCGTCCGTTGAATCAAGAAGGTGTTTAGCTTCAATTGCATCCGTAATTTAAAATTTCCCAACAAAGAACTTAAGACTGTCTCCAAACTTAAAGGATAACTGATGAAAAAATAGTCCATACTTTCAGTGGAGCCAATGTAATTAAATGAAACAATGCAGTCTTCCTTCACAGCTTAATGTTTAAAGTAAATTAAGCTCCCGACATGTTTCAAGTGATTAAGCACTCATCATCAGGGGATACTAACATAGAGTTTAACAGAAGTGTAAGTTGTCTCAAATTAATGAGTACAACTCTAAGGATGATACATGTAAAGGTTGAAGACTTCGTGTACGAACTGGTTAATTATATTGAAATTGATATACAGTGTGTCTACTTAAGTTGGCTACATATGGGAAACTTTTTTATTATTAATTTTACAAAAAAAAATGTATGCTTCATAAAAAGTTCTGAATGGTCCAAAACCCAAAATGCAATCATCAGATATTAAATTCTCCCAAGTGTATACGGGGGGTGTAAAAAAATATGAATTTTGCTCAAGAGTAAAGTACCTTTATTTTTGCCGATATCGAAAACTGTAATTATTATAAAAAGTTGTTCGGAATGAAAAACTATATTTTAATATGAAATTACATCTTTCTACTAAGATTTTTTTTTATTTTTACAAAATTTCTCAAATAACCGATACAGAACATTTATCTTTTTATTTATTAAAAACATGATAACCTTTCCGTTTCGTTCAGAAAGTAATAAGTAAATTTAATTAATTAATCAATACACCATTGAAATTGAATGAAACATTTAATCTAGGATGCACTGACAAGAATTGTTTGACAGTAACTTCAAAAAATCAGTTGTATTTATAAAATTTAGTAGAACTGCCAGCAACGTTAAGTACTCAAGATAAAATTGAAATTGTGTTAATTGTGGGTGACAATTATAAAACAAATCAAGAAGCTGCAGACATTTTTAATAACCGACACCCAGAGAAATATCTTCACTATGCCACAGTAAGGAAATTATTAAATAAATTTAAAACTTTTGGGGATGTAAGAAATAAGTTTAGCAACAAACGCCAAAAACGGGTCGCCAGTGATTACATGGAATTTGATATAATGCTTTCAACAATTGAACATCCTAAAAATTCCTTGCGAACACGGGCAGCTTCGATACCGAATTCTATAAGCAAAGATAAGGTTTCAAAAATTTTAAAAAAGAACAAGTTGCACCCATACAAGCCCCAATTTATTCATACGTTAGGACCAGGAGATCATGATAGACGCTTTGAATTATGTTGTGATATCCAAGGAATGTTAGAAGATAATCCATTTATGGGAAGATATATTATTTCGAATGAAGCAACATTTACATCAAATGGAACAATCTCTACACAAAATTGCCGTTGGTGAAGTGATACTAATCCAAATTTTACCATCAAAACTCGGGACCAGTATGCATTCAAAACAAACGTGTGGTGTGGAATTTATGGAAATACAATAATTGGACCTTTTTTTTCATGAATCTTTGAATGCAGACCGTTATTAACATTTTTTAGAAAATGAATTAGACAATTTTCTTGACAACGTTCCCCACCTTCAACGTCAACAGATATGGTTCCAACAGGATGGTGCCCCTTGCCACAGTAGGTTAGACGTAAGGCAATACCTTAAAAATCGTTTTAATGGAAGAGTAATACATCGGTTTTCGGAAATTTCTTGGCCACATCGGTCTCCAGATTTGACCCCACTCGATTTTTTCTTGTGGGGTTACCTAAAACAAAAGGTGTATCTTCAAAGGCCATTTACAGATGTTGCCCATTTGGAAAGAATCATTGCAGGATCGGTTCAAAGTATTACTCCGGCTATAGTTAAAAGAGTATTGAAAAAATATTGTGATAGAGCAATTACCTGTATTGACAGAGAAGGGGGATATGTTGAGGCGTTTGTGAATTGAGGAAGTTAATAATGTTCGTTAAAATTATTACAACAAAATGAATTATTATGGTATTATTCATTTAAATGCATCGCTATTATTATTATTATTATTATTAAAATGTTACAAGACAGGCATTAAGTAATTGAAAAGTTATCAAGTGTTCAAAAAAAAACAAGAGATTACTGTTTATTATTAATTATTGATAGAATTTCGGAAAATTTTTTAAAAATGTTTAATTTGTAGTATGTAAACTTAGTCATCAATTAATTATAAGTTTGGAAAGAGTAAAAAATAAGTTGAGGTAGATGGATCTGATTACATTGTACTTGAACGAATTTTTGTTTTAATGGTGTATTAATTAAATTTTTAGAAATAAATTTTGTTTTGTTAGAATTTACTTATTATTTTCTGGACGTTACGGAAAGGTTATCATGTTTTTAATAAATAAAAAAGATAAATGTTCTGTATCGGTAATTTGAGAAATTTTGTAAAAATAAAAAAAAAAATCTTAAGTAGAAAGATGTAATTTCACACTAAAATATAGTTTTTCATTCCGAACAACTTTTCATAATTACAGTTTTCGATATCGTCAAAAATAAAGGTACTTTACTCTTTAGCAAAATTCATATTTTTTTACAACCATCGTATACACTTGGAAAAATTTAATATCTGATGATTGCATTTTAGGTTTTGGACCATGCAGAACTTTTTATGAAGAATAAATTTTTTTCGTAAAATTAATAATAAAAAAGTTTCCCATATCTAGCCAACTTAAGTAGACACACTGTATAAATGAAGTTTAGATTAGATTGTAAAAATTAGGATTAATGAAGAAACATTTTTGATAAGAAAATAAATTTTGATTTATAACATATTATGAACGAAAAAGTTTTATTTTATATTTTAATTATGCGAGTTTAGCTCTTTTAAAAATTAAAATTATTTTATTTTTTGTAAAGTTAGCTTTAGCTGACATGGTAGTATGGGGCTATGCCCCATATTTTAGAACATTTGTAGAGTATTAACATTATGGTAGCTATAACAGTTTTTGAAAAAATTATTTCAAAAATTTAAAAATTGGTTATAAAATAGTTAAATATAACCTGTGCTAAATCACAACCGCGGTACTCGCCCGCTTCTGACGTTATATTAATTTCATAAAAGTGATAAGAGGCGAGGAACCGAGTTTAAGCCACAGCGCCTGCTCCTCTACACACCGTGCGCTAAAAACCACGTGATATGTGGCATCTATCCCCAAGTGGCATCTCACCCACATTTACCCTAAACTAAATAGAAATTAAGTAATACATAACATATCAACAAAAAAAGTGAATCTATAAGATAAAAATATAACAATAATAATCTCAAACAGACAACAGACAGTATATTACATTACTTATTTACATCATTTTGCACATTATTGACTCTCAAACTGCCAGCGAATAACCGCTTCACTTTTTATATCGCCGTTGTAACCTAGGACGTCATACTCGCAAACTATAGCCGCCATAAAATAAATCGCTTTACTTTTCAAGTAACCCGGGCTGGGGTCGGCATGTCTACCCTGTCGTAGGAATATCACTAACGAAGACTAAGAATTTCAGGCTTGAAGATAGGCAATCAAGCATACACCTCGTATCGA
This sequence comes from Polydrusus tereticollis, assembly GCA_963920685.1. Taxonomy (NCBI): domain Eukaryota; kingdom Metazoa; phylum Arthropoda; class Insecta; order Coleoptera; family Curculionidae; genus Polydrusus; species Polydrusus tereticollis. The sequence continues at coordinate 49,199,261 of OY987330.1, forward strand.
AGTTAAAACCCAAGAAAGGCAAATTCATACCTTCAACTCATCCAATGCTTACGTCAGACTTATATGTGGTTTGATAAGATGAGATCATGTCTCTGCATCACTCAAAAATCGGGGATGGCTCAGCGTAAAAAAGGAGGCTTATGGCTTGTTCAGTTTTTTACCATAATGTAATCACAGAACAGAAACCTGTTTACTTGCACAGACAATAAACTAAACTTAGTACAAAATCTTAATATCAGATACCAAGGTTTATTAACACCCCCCAAACATAAAACTACACAATTTCGTAGATCGTTTTCTTATAATGTTACTAAGACATATGAGGCTATCAGCGCGAAAACGGCCTAAGCCACAAATTTGTAATTTGGAATTACCGTCCTAACGTGTCCTTTAAACGCATAACTACATAATGCAAAACAGCTTAAGCCACCTCTTGCCACTGTTTAAGAGATGGCGGTACAAGTTTTATTTTACTTTAAATAATTTCTGTGGGATAGGCCGTTGTGTTGTAAATGTTTAACGAGTACAGGGTGGTGATAAAGTTTGGAATAATAGGAACATTTCTAAACAGGTTAACTTAAAAAAAACAAAAAAACGCTCAGACACGTCGATTTTTATTTTTATTTCTGTATTTTTCTAGCTAACACTAGAATATGCAGGGTGTTACATAAATGAATTATCACGTCAATGTCACTTTTTGTAAATGGAATACCCTGTATATTATTTCATTTATTGATTGTACGCAAGATTCTAAACGGATTTCGTTTATGATGTCCTATACCTACCTTCAACTGTTTACGAATTATTGACAATTGAAAATTAGACATCTTCAATGAAAATAAAAATATTAATTGAATTGTTTGAGCGTTTTTTTTAAGTTAACCTGTTCACAGATATTTCTATTATTCCCAACTTTATTTTCATTCGTATAGGGTGTCTCAAAAATCAGTATCAATTTCAAGTTTGTTTTTATAAACGAAATTACACTTTTTTAAATTTTAAACATATTATTTTATTTAATGAACATTATTTACAATAAAGGAATATGCACAAACTCTCTTTGGACGTTAGTAACAATATCTGGAGTAATTTTCCGTATCGTGGCTCTTATTCTTATTTTCAAGACTTCTAAATTTTGTGGTTTATTTTTGTATACTCTCTCTTTAATGTAGCCCCATAAGAAGAAGTCGAGCGGAGTTAAATCGGGTGACCTTGGTGGCCACTCTATTTCGCCCCGTCGGCCTATCACACGATTATAAAACGTATTGTCCAAATATCTTCGAACATTTGCGCTAAAATGGGCAGGAGCTCCATCTTGCTGAAACCAAAGTCTATCATCAAACGTATCTGGAACAACTTGATTTGGAAATAGTGTAATTACGGCAGGTACAAGTTCTTCCTCTAGAAATGACAGGTATCGTTCGCCATTCAATGTCCCCTCAAAAAAATATGGCCCGATGATTCTATTCTCAACTATTCCCGCCCAAACATTAATTTTCTCCCTATACTGCGTATGGCCCTTTCTATACCATTGTGGATTTTCATTTGACCAATAACGAAAATTTTGCTTATTTACTTCCCCATTAAGGCAAAATGTGGCTTCATCAGAGAAAATCACGTTTTTTACAAAATTATTAATATTTTGGCAGATATCCATCATTACCTCACACAACTGATTCCTTCTGTCAGGATCATCGTCATATAGCTCTTGAACTATTTTTATTTTATAAGGACGCCACTTTTCTTTTCTTAAGAACTTCACAATAGCTGAATGATCCACATCAATGTTGTCTTACTTTGAAAGACATCTAGTAGGTACTTGAATGAGGATTTTCTTCCAGCGACATTAAAATTTCAATTTTAGTGTCTTCAGGGATGTCTGGTCGTCCTGAACGCGGCTTGTCTCTGACATGTCCAAAATTATTAAATTTATTTATTAATTTACAGTGGCCTGACTGATTGGCTGTGTCTCCGGGTATTTATTATTGAACATCTCACACAGTTCTTCTTGCGTTGGAGTTTTATCTCCACAATCAGCCATAATGAGGACCTCGATTCTGTGCGTTTCTGTTAAGAACATTATGATAAAATAATCAAATAATCACAAGGCGTTTGTCAAAAAAGTGAATTAGAATGACATCAAATAACATCACTATGAACGCCAGATATTGGTAACCATGCTAACGTACAAAGAGAGTTTGTGGATAGATTGGGTCATTGTAGAGCTGTGAATGGATACCACTTCCAACATTTATTAAAATAGGCGGGCATATTCCTTTATTGTAAATAATGTTCATTAAATAAAATAATATGTTTAAAATTTAAAAAGGTGTCATTTCGTTTATGAAAACAAACTTGAAATTGATACTGATTTTTTGAGACAACCTATACGAATGAAAATAAAGTCGGGAATAATAGAAATATCTGTGAACAGGTTAACTTAAAAAAAAAAACGCTCAAACAATTCAATTTATATTTCTATTTTCATTGAAGATGACTAATTTTCAATTGTCAATAATTCGTAAACAGTTGAAGATAGATATAGGACATCCTAAACGAAATCTGCTTAGAATCTTGCGTAGAATCAAAAAATGAGTGATATACAGGGTATTCCATTTACAAAAAGTGACATTTACGTGATAATTCATTTATGTAACACCCTGTATATTCTAGTATTAGCTAAAAAAATGCAGAAATAAAAATAAAAATCGACGTGTCTGAGCGTTTTTTTTTTTTAAGTTAATCTGTCCAGAAATATTCCTATTATTATATTACAAACTTTATCGCCCTGTAGGTATATTATAATGTGAATTATTGTTTTCTAAACGGTATCTGCGGTTTTGTTTCAGAATAATCATTGTGGGTGCATGAAAATACAAAAACACACGATGGACATTTTATCAGGTAGTATAGGTAAGATTCATACATAATTTATTTAAGTGGTATTCTGCATGTAAAAACCGACTGCTTTCTTGAGGTTAGGTTTATTCCTTTTTAGAGTTAGATAATGAACCATTTCGAGATTCTGGGTCTGAATACGAGCCTAACGTTTCCAGTCATTCAGAGTGAGACAGAGAGAGAATTGGTTGAATGTACTGCTATTACAATAGTAAAACCCAAAAATCTCTCCAAGAATAAAGAAGCCTGGCAAAAATGTATTATAAAAGCACAACGCCTAAAAGGTGAAAAATATACAATACAATTAAAAGGTAGGGCAGTATCGCCAAAGTATTTTGAAGCCATAATTGGTCCCTGTTCTAATCAGTGCCATAACAGAATAAATGCCAATCGACAGAATACCCTGTTTGAAAACTTTTATGGACTTGAACCCATGATTTACAAACTTCTTACATTTTCGGCTTAGTTGAAGTTATGAACCAATTACGATGTTATAAAACCGATGAAAATCCTTTTAGACGTTTGAATACACGACTGTATTACCTAACCAATGAAAATGGACAGAAAGCAAAAATTTGCAAGGAATTCTTTAGGAAGATTTTAAAAATTTTAGATGGTAGAATCCCCCCCCCCCCTCAGTAGACAAGCGCCGGTAAAGTCGGATTCTTGAACCGTCTCGCAAGATGGTGGACGAGTCACGTGTCACTAATGGCACCCTGTCGACTTCTAGTCTATTTTGTTTTTGTAGATTGGTAGGTTACTTTTACTAAATTTCAGATTTATCAGGATTGGACTAAGCTAAATTTGTTAAGCACGTAAACCACATTAAATGTGCAATTTTTTTGGAGGATTGGAATATATAGTTTGGTGAAATCAGGGTAGGAGCAAAGGGAAAGAAAAAAGGTGTATGTAGTACTTTTTTATTTTTAATTATAAAACATCTACAATCTACAAGTAAAAAATACTAGTACTACCAAGGCTATTTTGTAATTTTATAAATTAAATTAATATAGGCTGCAATGGCATAGAAATTGTTATATTTTAAGAGCTGATATATATTTTCAGTGCAGTATATTACTATTCATTTATATAAGGAAATAATATTAGTTCATTCTATATTGTTTCTCTTGGAACCAAAAATCGATTTATACTTTTTGTCGGCATTTTTTTAAAAAGGCGAGAAAAGAACTTCAGTGAGTTTAAGCCCAATGCAAAAATGTTATGCAATGTTACTATACATTATTACTGTACTGTATTGATGAGTTGCCATAAAACCTGGACGGTATCGTACGGTGAAAATAAAATATTTTTCTCTTCTAACCATCTTTGTAAATCCGCCTTTAACCATTTTTTTGTGGGCCACTTCGCCGTTTGCCTGCTATGATAACTAGCATTATCTAAAATTATCATGGAGGGCTCTTCTAAGTTTGGCAGGGTTTCGCACAGCCATTTTTCAAAATTGTCAGAGTTCATCTCTCCATGGTAGTCACCAGTTTTGCATTTGGATTTAAAAATAAGCCTGGCATTTTCGATAAATCCACATTCGCCCCCTGCATGCAAAACAATGTATCTAAAAATATAAATTAAATGACGATTTGTGTTCACTAAGAGAATTTATTTCCAGAAGGGGGGCCTTCATTTTGGTCTTGTAGAGTAAAGACTATGGTTTTTTGTACCTTTACTTAGGTTAACTTATATTATTATTTATTAATTCGTATATTGACCTGTACCCTTCTCCAGATTATTTCCTGACAGATTTAATGTTATGATCCTGCCAAGATTTTATAAATGTTCCATTAGAAAAAATCCAAGTCTCGTCCAGAAAAACACATGGTTTTCTATCGGGACCAAGCTCAGCGTTTTCCATGTACGTAGACAGAAATCTTCGCCGTTTATCCGCAATACATGGCTTTTCCATAAGCGCACGGCGATTGTCTTCCTTCTTGTAGAAAAAGCCTAAGCTTTTTACCAACCTTAGGAGACTGCTTATGCTTCCAAGATACATTTTCTTGCGATGGAGTTGGTCTTGCAGTTTCTTTATTGTAACTGGTTTTCCTACGAACAATATGGCGTTATATTAAATATTAAAATTACAGAAAAATACACGTGTTTCATCCAGACGCATGACACACTGGTAGAAAAAGATACACCAATTTATGCTTAGTACTTAATGGTATGCGCAAATATATCATTTTTGCAAATAAATGGACTAAGAAATAAAATGTGGAAAAAAAAATTGGAAAAAATACTTACTTGAATGGGGATTATTTGAGGATGTACGTCTTTAAAATAATTATAAACATTTTGCACAAATTTTTGGGCCAACTCATTGTCATGTAAAACAGAAAACGCCTTTTTCTAAAAATTATAATAATAATATACATCATTTTACGACTAGGTATTTAAAACTTTTTGACTTTGCCATGGCCATAGGGTAAGCATATTGGGTTTATATAGTTATATATACATATATGGTGGAGTAGCATGCAACAAAATATATTCATTAATTGTTTATGGAAAACTCTCCTCCCTAATCCTATCAACATGATGATTTTTTTTTTAAATTTTTCCATTATCATTTTACGCCTAAAAAAGATAAATACCGTATAAAAGTAGTTTGCGGTTAATGTATTTAACTTACCGTTCCGTAACAAATAAATACCAAAACACGTAGGTGGTAGGTACGTCCAAAATAGAAGTCTTTAATAAATTTATTTAAATACAAAACACACGAGAACAATTAAAAACACAGCAAAACACTTAACGAGAAAAAAAGCACGTGGCGATGTCACTGATGTCAGTGTCAGTGGGCTTTGGGCTAATTACGGCTCTATGATGGGTTGGGGATATTTCAAAGTTACTGGTCCAGCTAGTTACTGTCATTTGTCTATTGTCACATGTCGAACGACGAGACGAGCCGTGAATCCGACTATAAACATATTCCAAGGAATAAAACAAGCGAGGAAAAGATACAGAAAATTGAAATTAATAATTAACAAATTTCCAGCCTATCAGTCGCATAAATCACGAGAAAAGAATCCCTACAGAAAATACTTATCGCCTGATCTCAGTTTGGGAAAAATGTAAAGCCTCTACAAAGACAAAACTCCTGAGCCAGCTTAATATTTTGTTTTTTGCAACATCTTTAATAAACGTTTAATTTACATGTTCACGCACCTGTAACAGATTCATGTAAAAAATGTGATTCGTTCAAAATAAAAATTGAAGCATGAACAGATCCAGCTGCAAAAGAGCAAATTGTAACTCATCAAGACTTACACCTCCGGAAGGTAGAGTCCGCGAGAGAAGGAATGAAAAGAGATGAAGAGTTAGCAAAAACTGATAAAAATATTACTGCTGTCAGTTTTGATTTGATGAAAACATTGGCTATTCCGGTGTTGTCTACAGGTATGGCCTATTATAAGCGACAACTGTGGACATACTGTTTGGGAATCCATAATTTAGGCACAAATGATGCGTTCATATATATCGTTCAGATGAGATGCATTTTGTGTAATTATGTTGTACCTAAGTTCCTCGAATTTATATTTATACCTGCCTTGCCACGAGGATTTTGGCCTTACTGAGAAACAGAAAAAATTCTACAAAGAGATTTACGTTCCAGAACATTGGTGCAATGTCATCAAATCTGCTAGGAAATAAAATATTTTCAAGATTGTTAACATGATAAGTAACGATTTTATTTCCACTGTAACTCTTCGGGCCCAAATTACTGATAGAAATCCATAAATGATGAAGAAGTAGAATGGGTCGAAATGCAATGGTTAAAATTCAAAAAAGAAGAACCATTTCTAATTTAATTTAAATATTCCACTAATGATTTTGTCCCCTTTAGTACCATTAACATCGCAAAAGAAATGCTGCTACGACTCCACCTGATGCTTTGGAAGTGCTGTATCCAAATGGACATAAAATAGATGTAAGGAAAAGGCAAAACCTTTTGGAACTTTCCGACTATATCCCACCCCGTTTCCACGATTTTCATAAAAATTTAAAGACAACAAATAATCCCTCTGAAGATTTTATTGAAATGCAGGAAGACGATGGGGCACAGGTAAACTCGGCCGCTTAAGATATTTTAATCGTCGCGGTCAAAATAAGTCTTAAGCTGGATAGGTAAACTCGGCCTGGTAGTCCAAGCATATAATTTGAGGCGATTAGCAGTATCTAAAGCGGCCAAGATTACTTCAATAACTGTACTAATTTTGCTAAATAAAATTACAAATGCATATTAAGTACATCATAAAAATTTATTAAATCTAACCCTAAAAACAATACACATAGAAACGCACACCAATTTAAAATATATTTTAATATTACATAGTAGAACTATATTAATGCGAAGTTAGCTTAAGAAATTCTAACGTTGGTACTTTCCCATTATTAAAATCATTAATTTTGTTTTGAAGGTATTTTCGTCTTTTCTTAGTTTCCGAATTAGGTACATATGGTTTGTGAATACTTTGCAACTTTACATATATTTCATTTTAAAAATTTATTAGGAAATCAATAAAAATGAATACAGAAGGATGAGGAAAATTTAAAGTTTTGCTGATATGCAAATGGAATGATTCGCATGCGTTGGTGGTGCGAGCGGCGCTTGCTGTTTTTGATGCCCATAAATGAGGTGGAAAAACGGCATCCTCGGATATGCAAGTGTTGATCAAATAATCAGCAAACAAAGTAACTTTATAGGAAAAATACAAAATGTATAAATCTTCACTTATATTATTTATTCCACACTATAACAATTGTTTCGACACACAGTGTCTTCGTCAGATAGTAGAAACTGAATAACGAATTATTCACATTAACACGAACACTATTAATTTCAAATAAAAAATTAAAAAAATATTTCTGGAGGAACATAATTAGGATCTTATTATGTTTTGTAGTTTTTTTGTTTTTTTTCACTCTTCAAATAGCGCTTACAACTCTAGAAATCTACAATTCAATCAATTCAAAGTAGAGCACAAAACTTAATTTAGATCAACTATTTCTCGTCATACAAACTGAATTATAAATTTGAGGACACATTGCTCTTAAAACTGTATGTTCATTTAACTCGAAGACTGTGTATAGGATAACTCCTCTATATCTCTATCTTTACATAAAACCAAACTGATTCTTCACAGAAAAATCTTGCAAGAACCGGAGAATTAGATGAAACTGAACCAAGTTTAGCGTTGAACTGGCATTGTACAACATACACTATTTTTGAGTTTGAACTGACATTGTACAACCGGGCCTTTTTGATCAGATTAATAAATAGGTCATTCTTAAAAAAATCCCTTGTCAAAGAAAGAAATACATCATTGGCAGCCCATCGGGTTCATCAAGATAGTCATGGACGTTATTCCCAAACAATGAAACATCGCGGCAGGAAAGGATGTCCGGTCGACGGACTCTCTCTTGCAGCAATTCTTGCAGAAGAGAGACCTCGCCAAAGAGTCATGTGACCGCAGAGTCGAACTCGAGGCTTTCTTCTTTCTTCATTCGACGGTGAACGGTGGCGAGGTACTAGGCGGTTAGATTGTATCGAGTACGTACCGCGAGTACTGTTACTTTGTCGAGTAATAATTTATACGGAGTGTTTTGTGTGCATGCTTGTTGACGTTTTTTAAAGGACTGTGACCTAATATACATAGGATGATTTTTGTTAGTGGTGTTTTGTGACTTTGGTGTTATGTAAGCGTTCCTTGGCATTTGGATATTTTTAAGTAGGAACTTTATATTTAAAAGGTAAGGAGAAATACTTACATCTTTATTACTAGTATTTTTTGGATATTACAATCTACAGCTTAGTTTATTACAAACCTTATGAAATATAATATACGTGCAATATGTCTCCTTTGTCTTTTAATATAAACATGATAATGATAATAATAATAGAGCACATATTCACCTTCCAGTTAAGGTGCGTACCCCTGGCTAGACTGTCAGGAATATTCGATAGAATATAAGTAATTTCAATTGTTCTGGATAAGTCGATACTTTGGCTTTTCTGCAAAAGATTAGGGAGCGCCGATAATTTATACTAGCTTGTCACTTAAGGGCAACGGCTGTCGCAAAACCTCTCTTCTCGCCGTCACAAAATCGAAATATGAAAATTTTTTAAAAATGTTTTCACACTGTTATTTATAATACCTTTTGTTAGAGGATAGTTCTCTTTTGCTTAGAAAATGAATTAGATATTAAAACAAATTTCAAAATCTCATATTTCGTTACCTACATTAAAATTCGTTCTAATTTCTGGGATTTTTGGCGTTTGCGGATTTTAACGATTGAATTAAAATATATGCCATACTATAAAGTATGAAAATTTGTGTAGTAAATCATGATTATTCAGGTAGATTCCGAAAAGCTTATGATAACGATAAATGATATCTTAATGTACTACTCTGCATTTCTCAGAGAGAAGGCAATGTCAAATTTATTTGAAGCATTCAATGTACCTATGCTTTGTATTCTAAAAAAAAACATTACAAAAATGCATCACCATAATGGTTCGTAATGCTATAAAAGTGAACATTGTTAGAGAGTCCTTGATTTGAAAACAATCTTTTGTTAAAATATTCTATTTTTAAAAGTTACCGATACAAAATCGGTTGATGGGCTGATTTTTTATTTTAGATTCTCACTGACTTAACCATAAATATAAAAAAAAGGTGAGGTTTACCCAAGTCCGTTATATGAAACAAAAACCAACTGGTTGACCGTGAACGTTTTTACTATTTGGTAAATTTATGGAATATTTGTCGTCATATTAAAACAATTAAATATAAATTAAATAAGGCCAAATTAAAAAAATAACATTATTTTAATTAAGTTCCTTAAGTTAAAATTAAATGAAAATGGTACATTCAGCACCTTTGCATTCATATTACATCGTAACAGGTTTAATAGCAACGTCTTTAACAACGTATACTTATAGAGAGATTTAAAAAATTATAAATATAACAATAATTAGGTAAGTAAAGGGTGTGGTTGCATGGATAGCCGTCTAATTATTAAGTCCCAACTAGCATTTGTTTTTATTTTACGCATAAAGATTCGTATATTTGGTAAACTTTTAACTTCTGTTGACAGAGCATTGAACCATCGTTAAACAGACTTTTTTGCATGTCAGATTTTCTATCAACGTATATATTAAAGTTCTTTCACCTGTACTAAAATTATAGTACGTAATGTTTCGTTGATCTGGAAATTAAGTTATCCTGCAAATATTACTCCGCCAGTAATTTATCTTTGATTATAAAAATTATTACTAAAGTATTGGGCACCTCGATGCTTTGTCAAACGGAGCCAAGTAGAGAATAAGATAATTAAATTTTCTGGTTTCAAAACCCGGCAGTTCCACTTACGTCAAATGTTGGGAAATCATAGGCTAGGCTAGGCTAAAACTGCGCTAAGGTGTTACCAGTAAATTATTAATAGCGTGAATATTTCTCATACACATAAAGGAAAAGTCGATTTACTTAATTAATATTTCGAAGGATTCTAGTCAAAATTTTCGGAAAATAAATGGAATTGTAGGGGTTTGATTTGTATTCTTTGATAATACCATACATATTCAAAATGATGCAACTAACAAACCGGAACTAACCTGAATAAAAATACATTATTTTTAAAAATAAGATCACCAATTGCGTTCTGCGAGCGATTCTCGTTGGTTTCAAGGAAGTATTTATTTTGGGGGGTGGATAATGCGGGTAATTACCTCCCCCCCCCAAGACTTGGTAAATTAAAAAATCATAATACAAGGAAAATCACTTTATTCAAAACTTGATTTTTAGGCAGGTCTACAGATACGACTGACTAGTATTTATGCTTCATTCCACAATTATTCGTTGATTTCTCGAACGCAATGAAATTTAAATGACAACCCTCAGTCGTAATCCCAACCATAAATAACTTGCCTGTCAAATATCTATTGTGTAGGCACCGTACCTTTTGAAAGGGTACAGGTCCTGATGACCTACTAATTTCAATAGTTTAGGTTAGCTATTTTCAACAAAACAACAAATATAAAATAAGAGGTAAGTATCTTTATTTTAATCATGTTATTAAATAGCTATTAATATTTATACAAAAATACTAATCTACAAAATAATACAATATTTAACTTAACCTACTCTAAATTTAGCTCCGTTTCACTATCACTATCGTCACTATATTAGTTTAGGCATAGATGATATTATAATATTGTAGATTAGTATTTTTGTATAAATATTAATACCTATTTAATTACATGATTAAAATAAAGATACTTACCTATTATTTATTTTTATATTTGTTGTTTTGCTGAAAATAGCTAACCTAAACTATTGAAATTAGTAGATAATCAGGACCTGTACCCTTTCGAAAGGCACTTATTTATGGCTGGGTTTAAATTTTATTGCGGTCGGGAAATCAATGAATTATTGTGGAATGGAGCATACTTTAAAATATTGATCTAATTTGTGAAATTTTGGGCACTATTTACGATTTGGTAATATTTACGATATTGAATTTCCGAAAAATTTTCATTCCAATATTTTTCCAGTAAAAATATTTACATTTTATAATTGTTCTTCTTTTTTGCACGGATACCACTTTTCCAGTCATAAAAGAGCTCTGAATATTTCGAGATGATCTTCTAAAGAAACGATGGCAACAGAGACCCTGTCGAAGATAGTGAATGAATGTCCAGCCAGAGGGAATTCTATCCACACCAAGACATTTGGTTCTCATGGTCATCTGTATTGGATTCTTCTAATTATTGTTTAAATTATGATCCAAAGTGAATATCTGCTGTAGACTATACTCTACATCGTTCGAATAAATTAAAGCTACGTCGCTAAACGAAAATGTATTCGTATTGGTCACGTGCCTTTAAAAATTGCTGTTGTTGTTCGATTAAGATTTGTCGGCGTTTGATTTCAATCCCTTTCGAATTTGTTGGATTTTGAAACGAACTCCATATTATCTCGAACGCAAATGGAATATGGATTTGTGAGGTTTTGGCACTATAATACTATATCAGATTGTTGAGGACTAGAAAATGATTCCATTAACGTATATTACTCATCTCTTTACAAGTATGGATTTGTCCGGTTTTGAAACCACAGGATTCAGTTCGCATTTCTCTATTTTGAAGTACTTACTTTTCAAGAGGCAGACGCAAATTTCCACACACTAGACTGACAGTCAAAAACACCAGTCTAAACTGGTGTGAGAAAGTGAAATATCTGGGTGTGAGCTTTAATAAGCGGCTAGCTTGGTCCGACAATGCAGACCAACGCTTGAAAAAAGCAAATGGTCAACTCAGCACCATTTACTCTCTCATCAACAGTAGAAGTAGATTATACTTACGGACAAAGACATTACTTTACAAGACTATTATTCGGCCAGTACTGATTTTTATGGTGTCGACTACTGGTGCACCTTAAATAAGTCCGTTTTCCGCAAATTTCAAACTTTTCAGAATAAAGTCCTTAGAATCATGACGGATGCTCCACGCTTTACGATGGTGCATATTCTATACAATGACTTACAAATGCCGACAATCACTAAACCTTAAAACTATCTTTTTTTATTTTACATGTAATTACAAATTAACTTAAGAGTCTGAAGACTCTTTACCCAGGCATTTTATTTTGATTGTGTATGTGCTCTTTATTGCTTTATTATCATCCATAATATCCCAAGAATATTGATTACTACGAGATAATTTTATTGCAGATTTCCAAAGCACTTTAAGGTGGGTCTACATATTATGTATCAGTATTCTGTATCAGATGACGGTGTCGTATCTTCTAAACATATAAAGCGTATCCAGTTATAGACGTAACTTATTTTTATTCGTATCATATTTAAATTTGTCATGAACGGCGATCAAATCACCGCCAGTTTTGAGGCAGTTCTCAAATGACGTCTGTGGAAGTGTACATAGATTTAGCGCTGTCGTGCGCTTGTTTTATAGTAATTTACAAAATTATTTGGCAAACAAGCTACGCAAGCTGGGACACGTCTAGACAGGCTTAATGTCGTATCTGTAGCTCCTTCGATGATAGGAGAAACACCGACTCAAGATGGAACGAGCCGTATCGCGTATCACATCCTTCCGGCGTATGAAATGACTGCGTATCACGGCCCGTTCACATAGCGATCATGATATCTGTCGATGATACGGATACGGTGATCTGATATGGTACGGTGGTTCTTTGCTGGTGCGTCATTACTTCCACGTAACTAAAACCATATGAATATAATCAATAATACGAGGTTCAAAAAGTCAAAACAAAGTCTGAGTTTATAAACGTCAAAATTTTCGTGGTTAGCGTTCGGACTTAATAATAATAACAAACATCCACAATTACTTACCGCCATCACGAAAGTACAATAAATATGACTCTGAAACGAACAGTTTATAAAATTAAATTGAATTTGAAGGCACAAAAAAGAAATTAAAGTTGACAGATCGAAACTAAAACTTTGACATCAATGCACAACTCTCCAAATATCTTTTGTCTCTGTCTAGCACGTTACTTTGAATTCCAGACATATTGCGCAACCCCGGAGACGTTGTCTCTTGATCGTTTATCCACCATACAGACTGTATGTGAACTCGCCTTAACTTGATAATAGCCCGACGTCGTAGTCAAGAGGGCCGTTGAAAAATAGTAACGTCATTGAGGAAGTTGTAATAATATTTTGAGTTATTTATCAATGCTCTAGGAATATTCGATGAGAAAATTTGATAACATATTAAAGGGTAATAATTACAGAAGTTTCAAAAAATAATTGTTCCATTGAAATGGATGATGGCATAAGTGATAACTATCATTAGTTGTTTTAGTGTAATGTTATTTTTATTGGTAGCTTCTGCACACGTGAGTATAAATAGACGAAATCAATTCGATTATTGTTACATCAAAAAATTTCCCATACAAATATTTTACTTGACATTTAAAAACTAAAGCCTGGTTCTCCGAGCTTCGTGCTGTCGCCACCACACTTTCCCACTTCTTCTTTTATCGGTCTATCGCGCGTTTGGCGCGCGGTGTCATACTACACGGAACAAATCGGTCCGGCCAGGAATTATCAATGTCAATAATTGTCAATTTTATTAGTTCTTGTTGTCATTATTGTTTTGGTGTCGTTGGATTACTGCAACTTTAATGGGGGCGGTTCTACGACAGTACACTACACTTGGGAAGGTGTATCTCATCAGTCGCTTCTGATTAGTCAGACGAGTGTCGCTGACTAGAGAACGAAGCTTTGAGAAACAGGCTTTACAGTTTTGTTCGATACCGAAAATCACTAAAATGCTTATGGCAAAACGAGACAAAGCACTTTTGAAGTTCAAAAAGTAAAAAATTTGGATGATTGGAATTTTTACGAAACCAACTACGCCATTAAAAAAGAGAAAAAAGCTTATCTTGAATATAGAATAGACGAGGAAAATAAAATAGTATGTGGAAAGAGTTGAAAAAATTGAAAAACCTGAATATTGGCTCCAAAAGTAACGCTACCCTCCCTGAACAACTTTCTGACCCCCAGACAATAAATAGTTTTTTCCAAATGCACAAGCCAACAGTATACCCGATATAAAATTTTCTAACAGATCATAAGCTTAGTGAAGAACTGCAAGAGTTTAGACTTAAGCCCGTCAATAAAAACTTATTTTTAAGATTCTGCTATCTATAGAATCCAAATCTATTGGCCCTGATGAAATTGGCGTTGTTTATGAGGTGTCCGAAAATACTTCCTGTTTTAAAACACCTTTTTGATTCCTGTATCTTGAGTGGCATTCAAGATACAGAAATCAAAAAGGTGTTTTTCCATCTATCAGGAAAAGTCACATGTTATACCTTTACCTAAAACAAACAATCCTACACAGTTAAACAATTAATGTTTATTATTATTATTTCTCCCTTACTTGCTTTGTTTTTTTTTTCCATCTTGTATATTATTTTCTTATTGACAAAGCATTTATTATATATTCTGTTTTACTTAAATTTCATTTAAATATATTTATCTACTTTCATTTAGTAATATGAATTTTACAGTTCTGTAAATCGTTTTGTAAGGGCATCTATTACAGCACTAGTGCTGTAATAGATGCCCTTACAAAACGATTTTTAATAGCAGGTGCATTTTTATTTTTAAAAATGCCTTTTGCCAAATATTTTTATTCATAGATGACAGTAGATAAAATTTTGTACAATATTCTTGTTGTAAATTCATATAACTACACTCGATGTTTTATTAAACTCGGCTGACGCCTCGTTTAACAACTTTAAAATCTCGTGTTGTAATATGAATCTTTACAACACTTATATCGTAAATAACTATTACGTATGACCAATTTTACAATAGGTATTTTTAGTCCTCAGTTCATAATTTGAGCAAGTTACCCAAAAGGTGATTTTCCTGAATTTTTTGATTATAGTGTTAGGAAAAATGACAGGATTTCTTTTTGGAAGTAAAAAAAAAATTAAAACAAGAAATTTGTTTCCAAAATTAACCATAAAACGATAGCTCTAAGCGGCAGTTAAAACAAAATGCAGTCGTCGGCGGCAGTGGATTTTTATTTGAATTTTAAAATGAACAAATGACACAATACACCATAATACAATTACACGATTGAAAAATGCATTGGTAACCTAATATGTGGAATATTATAGGAAGGTCGAAGAAACTCTGGTGCTAGTACTTCGAGCAAATCGATATAAAACTTTTGAGTTATTGATACTATGAAGAAAGTCACTTAAAAAAAAATCCTGGTATGACAGGGCTCTCCTCCATTTGGATTCAAGCAGATTTTTTCTGATTTGGATTATTTAGCAAGGCTATAGTGTTCGTTAAGTTTTACTTGTAGTATTTGTAAAATAGTTTTTTATTTAACACCCATACGGTATTTTACAGAGGTCGACGTCGACATTAAACAGAGTAGGTATAATAAAACTGGTAAACCCACATCAAGTATCAACCCAAAGGTTATTCTTGTAATACCAATTTTTATCTCATATTCTCGTTTTGTTATTAACCGAACAATACAAAAGTCAAGGCTTAAATAAAATGGCGCCTCGTTCCATTAGCGTAGCGGGGTTGTTAAATTGGATATCAGCAGAAAAAACGTCCTTAAAAATTTTCTTTAATCTGCCGTTAAAGAACTGTAATAATTGTTAAAATGCTTAAGCATGCTTATGATTTTAAATTATAGCTTCTATCATCCTAATCACGTTGATATAAAGTTATAAGGGGCAAGTTAGTAGATCTTGCAAACAAAATGTCCTATAGGATAACATTCCTAAAAGACCTAGAAATGAAAAAAGACGTACCTACAAAAGTTTGCTTTGGATATTGTAGTTTATAATTATACTGGTTTTCTATGTGAAAAAATGATTGATAGCATTGGCAACAGATTAAAAACAAATTAAAGATGACATATCGAAACGACGACTTTGATATTATTGCATAACTATCCAAATATCTTTTGTCTCTGTCTAACACGTTACTTTGAATACGAGACGTATTGCGCAACCCAGCAACTTTTAAGGAAATAAAGATGGAGAGTTGTAAATCTTGTTGTCTCTTGATCGTTGATCCATGTCGCACTGGCAAAGATCCACCCTGCCTGGTAAATTTAAATATATTGTTAAGCAAGCCAAGTGTTGTTATTTAACTTGCGTCAACAGTTCATGAGGCTTTTATGTTCCTTGATTGTAGGGTAATTTCACTGATTCTTTTATTTACTGAGCGAGGGAATTAAACCAGCTTTTCACTGTGGTAATTTGGCGTTTATTTCTCCAAATCACACAAACTTTAGTACAAGATTTTACAATACCATACTATAACATAAATATTCACTACTGATTTTAAAACCACATAACTAGTCACTACATTTGTTAAATATATTTGCTGGGTGCCTTTTTTTAGGCAATGCTATTTGTTTCAATCCGACGGAAAGAAACCATGAGCGTTTGTTGACATACGACCTTGCTTTATCTTAGCCAAAAGTGTAGGGTAGTAGAAAAAGGAATACTATATTATCTGACAGCAAGGTTACGCCCACGCTCTCACGACGACTAACCAACAATGCATTCTGATAGGCTACACAACGGCCATGTTCTCTCCCAACCAATCGGACGGCAATCAGCAGAATGCACCATGCCGTGTCACCCCTCTAAATCGCTAAAACGCCGTCGAAGGGTTTTCGGATATACAAGATTCTAAAAATATACTCTTAACATCTAACCGTGGAACATTGCTTTTTCCTGGAATAACGGTCGACAAGCCGCTTATTCTGGAGATATTACATGTATTGTAAAAGATGATATTTGCAAGTTTTATGTTTATCCCGGCGATAACATTATTCGTTCCGCAGCCATTGATACATTTTGCTGCTTTATTTAAATAATATTGAAATCAGATATTAAATGTAGTATTGATTCTAAAAATATTTGTTGCATTTAATTATATTATTTTTAATGCACCTGGATGATCGTTTCCCCAACATATATAAAAAACGATTATTTGATTTTTGATTCCTATATTGCGGCGTAAATTTTGAAACAATTTTTCTCGAAAACTGTGTATCCTGGCGACATTAACCAAGAGTACCTTTATGTATTTAAAGATATTCATTAGGAAAAGCAACAAATTTCTTTTCTTTTAATATTACGCTCCTGACTACATTTTAACAGTTTTGACCTCAGAATTTGATTAAGCACCTTAAGTTCTTTATAATACTAGAACTTTAAGCCTTTATCTTTAACAGTTTCAGCGATAGTAAAGAAACCCATCTTCAGGGTATCCTATTCGGGGGCTGCTGTAGCTCCCTTAGTAAGAGGTATTTTTCAATATATTTTATGTTTAAAAAAATTATAATTATTTTTGGATGCAGATTATGACGGGATTTGTCTCCTGCTCTCCTCAGGTGAAATAACAGTGACTTTATGCGACTTCCCCTGAAGTTATCTCAAACTTGCATATTCTAATGGACGGTCACCATAGGACACCCTGTATATGCACAGTAATTTATATGCATTTCCACTGGCCTCAGGATGACCTTATCCTTTAACCAGTATATGTATACCATAATTTTTATTTTCCTTTATTGCAACTTTAAACATCAAAAATATTTAATTTTTAAAGTTATTGTCATATAAATTTGTTGAAAACATACATTTATTAGCTTAAATGCTTCGTGTCGCGAGTTGTTTATATTAATTAGCGAAGAAAAGTTAATTGCATTAGTCGGTGTTGCGTAAAGTAATTTCTATAAACACGTTTTAATTTGGCGAATTATTGCCAATTCATGCATACATGTAGTCGTTTAGACCTCTCAGATAGACAATAAAAAATGTTAAAGTAGTGAAAGTAAAATAAAAAGGTTAAAAAACGCCGCGCGAAAGAAAGAAAACAGGTGATTGTGGTGGCTCACACCTACGAATCAAACAGATCTAAATCTTATTGAAAATTAATTATTTTTATTTTCCATGATAAGGCACAGCACTGTAGGATTAATCCTTTATGGCGCTCTGGGGAAACAGGTTCTTTAACAATAACTTTCTTAGAAAATTCTACTTGGTTACTCTCACCCCAAGACAGAATTTCTTCCCGGTCTTTGTCGAGATGTGAGACCTCTTGCTGCCTATAGAGATGTGCATTGGCAGTCGATGTTCGAGCATTCAAAGTAAAAGATAAAACAAGTGTGTTGTCGTCAGCAAAACTATATACAGGGCGGTCCAACGAAAACTTAACACCTCGATTTACCTGCTTTAAAATGAAAATGTGGAAAATCGCTCGGACCCGTCGATCTCTGATTCGAGGGGGAATAACTTTTCCGCTTTTTTCGTCTCCGTAACTTTAACCCCCTAACGGGGGTGAGCACAACCCCCTGATTTTGAATAGGGATGAGGGGTGTTGCGATAACTCATTTTGAAGATCTTATCGAGTGCTATCTGACCCTAAAATTTCGCTTCAAAATTTTCATCTTTAACGAAATGACAGCTAAAATAGTGGAATACTACTTTTGTGATTAGTTTATTAAATGCTGAAAATGGCCACCATTCACTTGCATGCAGTAAAGAACGCTGGTGTATGAGTAGAGAATGTGGAATTTATCTCGAGGATATTACTCTTATCAGACGCATTTGAATTATTTATTTATTTGTTAATTTTTTTGTCCAAAAAAGTAGACGGACCATGTTTTTGATTTACCTTAGTCTATCGTGAATTTTAAAGAACGTTAAAACTGTGTCAAAGCGATTGTACCTTTGTAGTAGAATTAAAATGGTGTATTCCGTAGAAGAAAGGGTGGAAATGATAAAATTATTTTTTTACAAATAACGACTCTACGCGAGTAACAGCGGCTTTATTTAATGAACGACATCCTGAAAAAAATGTATTCGCTGCTTACGTTGTGCAATTGGTTGCCAAATTTGACGCTACTGGTTCAGTCGGAAACAAAAAGAGGGTGTATGAAAGAGACGAAGCGAGGAAAGTGGCTGTCTTAGGTCAAGTAGCAATGGATCCGGCCCTTAGTACTAGGAGATTGTCCGATGCATCTGATGTTTCACGCACAACAATCATGAGAATCCTTAAACAACATAAGTTCCATCCTTTTAAGATACGACTGCTTCAGGAACTGAATTAGGATGATTTCGATCGCCGACTCCAGTTCTGTGAAGTGGTCAGTGGAATTATTAACAATAATTAAAACAATTAATGGCATTGTAAACAGGCATAACTGTCGGTATTGGTCAGATGAAAATCCAAGATTATTTCGTGAAGTGCATACTCAGCATCCCCAAAAGTTAAATGTTTGGGCGGGTATTTATGGAAATCACATAGTCGGCCCTTTTTTTATACCCGGTAATCTCACTGGCCAAATTTATTTAGAACTATTAGAGAACGCTATTTATCCAGCCCTCGTTCAAGTATTGGAGAATGAAGAAGACCATATAACGATCATTTTTCAACAAGATGGCGCACCACCTTATATCGCTCAACCTGTGCGTCAGTTCTTAGATGAAAATTTTCCTCAGGCCTGGATTGGGAGAAGGGGACATATTGAGTGGCCACCCAGATCACCTGATCTGGCTCCACTGGACTTTTTTCTATGGGGTCACCTGAAATCTAAGATTTACGCTACCCAGCCTGAGTCACTGGATGATTTGCGAATTCGGATCATTAATGAATGCCGTCAAATTACACCAGAAATGTTGAGTAATGTACGTGAACGCTTTGAGCAAAATTTATTTTACTGCATGGAAGTGAATGGTGGCCATTTTCAGCATTTAATAAACTAATCACAAAAGTAAGTAGTCTTCCACTATTTTAGCTGTCATTTCGTTAGAGATGAGAATTTTGAAGCAAAATTTTAGTGTCAGATAGCACTCGATAAGATCTTCAAAATGAGGTATCGCAACACCCCTCATCCCTAGTCAAAATCAGGGGGTTGTGCTGACCCCCGTTAGGGGGTTGAAGTTACGGAGACGAGAAAACGGAAAAGTTATTCCCCCTCGAATCAGAAATCGACGGGTCCGAGCGACTTTCCACATTTTCATTTTAAAGCAGGAAAATCGAGGTGTTAATTTTTCGTTGGACCACCCTGTATAGGATTTTTAGTTTTTTCTAAAAGACCGTTAATGTATAGTAAGAACAGGGTAGGCGACAATATGGAATCTTGAGGGACTCCGGCATTGATGTTAAATGTGTGTGAAAGGAATCCATCCATCGTCACTTGCAGAGAACGGTCTTTAAGAAAGCTTGACAGCCACGAACAAAATTGAACCGGCATTCCGTATGCTCTTACTTTAGTTAGTATTCCCTCATGCCATTCTAGGTCAAAGGCCCTGGAAATGTCCAGTGCTACCGCCCGGGACTCCCCATGATGTCCTATTGCGTTATTCCAAACGTAAGTAACATAAGCGAGAAGGTCTCCTGTTGATTTTGACTTACGGAATCCATACTGGCGGTCACTAATAATGTTGAAGCCTTCCAGGCACTTTAATTGTTTGGCAAGGTCTTTTTTCCTTTTTGGGTGTGAGCTAAACTCGCGCAGTTTTCCAGCAACTGAAAGAGAGTACCATAATTATTCCTCTATTTCGCTCTCAAATTCATCACATAGTACACTAAGGTAAAATGGCAATCGCCTTACCCTTTCTGGCCAGAAAAATATTTAATATTTCTATCTTTGGGAATTTTTTTTTTTTAGGAATTTTGCCTTTTATTGGTACGATGGGATTCAGTTTGTGAAGACCTTTTCAAAGAGCCCTTATGTGACCTAGGCTGTCATTAAAACAGGGGTAGCTATAGGTTAAGGGAATGAAGGGAGGGGGCTGAAAATATTATACAAGGATGAACAATAATTTAAATCTATGTCCGTGTTCCAGAGTTTTTCTTAAAAGGGGAAGGGGGGCAGTCATATCACTTGTACCCATACAGCTTAACATGAAATTATTTTATTCTTCTTCCAATGTCTACTTCTTCTCTCTAACAATAAAATTATGCTTGAATAATTTGTTTATATTTTCATAAGCGCTTATAGAATTTCAATCAATCATTTTCTCTTCAACCGCATATTTTTCACTCAATAAGAAACATCAATAGTTTTTATAGCGAATCAATAAAATTTCTATTTTGTCACTTTCCTTTCTAACTAACAAAATCAATAAGAGTATTGTACACGCACCTTGCTTATATTAACAAGTAATTAGTAAGAAATATTAAAAGTACTTTCAGCACGGGGAAACTGAATGGTTAATTACTTTTATGCCGGATTTGTCAAATTTTCTGACTATTTTGTATAAACCCTTTGCACTAAGATCACTTTATTTCTGAATATTCTTTAATTTTTCTAAATAATTGTTTTATAATAAATCAGGAGGCAATATAAATAATCCAAACAGGGTAAGTCTGTGTCATTTGTCACATCATTTAATACATTAAATATATACCTCTGGGGTATGTTTACAGTAAACATTTACAAATCGCCACTTGAATATTTTTAAGAACTTTAAAAGTATAAAATATATAGGGTGTTCCATTTAAAAACCCTAGCTCAACGACTCACCCTGTATCCATTTTTTCATAACTCTTACAAACATGACTTCTCATAAATCTGATTTTCTCCAAACTCTAAAACGTTATAAGTTAAAATTTTGTGTAAGGTTAAAAAATACCTTCAGGTATTTAATATTTTGGTCATATCTCAGATCAAACGTACAGAGTGGTTTAAAGATAACTTTTTGTGGGTTACTTGAGAAAATGTTCGAAAATCAATTTTTTTAAATGGAACACCTTATATTTAGATACTGATTTGAAAAGCCGATAAAGGAAATTCAATTTATGGTCTTCCTTTAAATGACGCGAAGTAATAAATGCTCATTCAATATGCAAACCGCATACCGGGGTATCAAGAACAATTTAAACACCATCCCTTAAAATCTATTGTGTTTACATTAAAGGATCAAAATAATGAGCATTCGTTGGTAGGTTCACCCTAAATTTATAGCAAGCTATTGTTATATTTGAGGATTTACCATTGTTATTGGGAAAATCCCTTAGCCAGAAGCCTGTATTGGGGAAGTTTCAAAATTAAAAATCTTGAACATGCCTACCCAACAAACATTTTAAGTTAAATTTGCCTTTATTCGACCTCTAAACGGGTCAAATATTTTGCATGCCCAATTATACCGGGTGTTGCATCGTCGAGCGGGACATAGGAAATCCCATGTAATTTTAAATGGGGTCAATTATTGGCTTCCCTAATTATTTTAGAGAAAAATTCTATTTAGGTTTATTAAAGAGCACTAAAACCCACATTCAAAAGAATAACTTTAGATATTTTTGATGAACCCGTTTACGGGTTATCGCCGATTTCTTTTTAACTATTTCTCCTTTTTATGGCCCCGTATTTGCGGGCACCAGTCAAGGTAAAAGATGACTGTCAAATAAAGTTGTCATTTTGAGGAATATTTGAACATCTTCTTAAATCCTAAAGTTCTAACAATTTAATAGTACCTACCTATTAATTAGTAAAATATTGAAACATGTAAAATGTCATAATTAACCTTGTAATTGGATGCTTTATTTTAGTTTTATTCAGATTAATTTGTACTCATAAATACACCTTTAATATTTTCGATGTACGAGTTTTTATAACAATAAAGCACACATTTCAAAATGACAACTTTATTTGACAGTCATCTTTTACCTTGACTGGTGCCCGCAAATACGGGGCCATAAAAAGGAGAAATAGTTAAAAAGAAATCGGCGATAACCCGTAAACGGGCTCATCAAAAATATCTAAAGTTATTCTTCTGAATGTGGGTTTTAGTGCTCTTTAATAAACCTAAATAGAATTTTTCTCTAAAATAATTAGGGAAGCCAATAATTGACCCCATTTAAAATTACATGGGATTTCCTATGTCCCGCTCGACGATGCAACACCCGGTATATAGGAATAATTTACCTACATTTGTTTTCCTATTGCCCAATGTGGGGAAAGAAACTAAAGTAATTTGAAGGTCGAAAATAGGGTGATAGGGTTTTTCTGTCCAATAAGTTGAAAGGAAGTAAAATAAATATAGACCTATTTTACGTCTAAATGTGGAAAGTCCTATCCTCTTTGGTGGAAAGTGAGACCAACCGTTTGACCTAAATATAACCTAAAAAGGAGAAATAAGACACTAGACAAAAATACAGAGAAAACATATTATATCTGGCGTTAGAAAGAAAAGACAACAACTTATGCCAACACTTCCAACCAACAGAACAAAATAAATTATAAAATGGAGTTCGACATAAGTAGATATTTGGAATGGCCGCTTATTATAACTTGAACAATAAAGTGATATAATTAAGTTTTATCATTTTTCTGGACCGAAATTTGGATGCGAAAGAAATGTGTTTGTGAATTATGGTGATGATACTTCGAAAAACAAAACGCGCTGTTAAAATATGCGTTTTTCTATGTATTATTACGATAATTTTAATAATTTTTACCATTAACCTAAAAACAGAGTGTCTTCATTATAAACATTATATGTACCTAAAGTTTTAAAAAAACATTCGTTGACGAAAGATATCGTAGTCTAATGGATTTTCCACTCACCTTATGTAATTCTTAAAATTTTAATTATTGTTTTTTTATAGTTCTCGATAAACAGGAAAACTAATAATCATTAAATATGGCCGTTTTTATATTTTTAACCTTAAAGTTATTTTTCCCTTTATTATTAACTCTACAAACAATGTTAGCCTTTGAGGTTAATCAGAAAGTTATGAAGTAGCTCAATTTTTAACCACAAAAGTCTATAACTTTGGGAACAATTTATATGGCAAAATTATCCAAAATATTACTTGTTTCTAAAACTACATGGTCAGTAAATTATTTGGACTTTTTTAGGCAATAATTAGGTAATGTTTACCTAGCGTAATAGTCAGAAAATTCCTTAATTATGAATACATATATTAAGTTACAGTTAAGTAAATTATGACTTAATCATATTCCTTATTAGGATTAAATATTTTTAATGTCTCAAAGAGGTAATTTATTCGTAATTTTTAACTAGGTAAAAAAGTAGATTTCCCTATAACAAATTATTAAGTTGTAGATATCCAAATTTGGATAGATTTTAGAGTTCGAATATTTTGTGACTTTTAGGAAAACATTTAAGGCAAAAATAAGCAAATATTTGCCAATTTAGAATTATTTTCCTTCCGTTCTGGTCTACATTACTTAATATGTTTGTTGGGTATTCTCCTAAAACTGTATTATATTATATTCGTAGGTATTTATAGCATATGAAAACATTTAAAAAATTGTAATTACTAATAAATAACAATGAGTGATGCTATTTTACATAATATAATTACAAAAACAAGATATAGTACAGAATCTCACAAGCAAAGCATTAAAAGTCGAATAATACTTTGTCGTTATGGCTTAATCATAGTCCGATTCGGAAGATGAACTTTTATTAACATCGTTAATAATAAGCGGTTCAGCCATTTCCTCGATTATTATATTATTTACTTTCCCTATTTTGGCTTATTCTTCTATCACATGATCGACACACTTTTTCCACTTTTCCGCACTGATTTTACCCATAGCTTCATTAAAGAGTTTTTATAAATCCACCATTCTATAAGTCGTGTTTTTTTTCTGGCGATATCTGTCTTTATTTGAGCCCATATTAGTTCGATCGAGTTTAATTCGCAGTGCTGAGGAGAGAGTCTGAGCAGTGAGCACAGATATTCCTCGTAACTTTGTCCTTTCATTCACTACATATATTTTAAATGCATTTTTAAGGAAATTGGCTAGTACCAATAGTTCCTCGTTTAAGGAATCTTATGAAAATTTTATTTGTCTTAAACTTAGCCATTCCGTTATTTCACTTTTACGCCATGCACTTGTCGGTAATTTTTCCGCCAGCCTACTTGCGTTATCCAATACAGTTATTGAATCTTTTGTTATAAGATCCAAGATTTGCTCGAACCATTCTTTAAAGCATTCATATCTTCAAGCCTTCAGAACATCCAATATGGGTCGATGTCCTTTTCCAGATGGCGTTCCTAATCCTGTGGACAATCCTTCCAAAAAGCTTTCGTCGAACTTATAATATTTTCATCCTGCCAAAATTTTGTCCCAATGTGGCCTTCAATTAGCCATGTTTCGCCTAGGTGAAATATTTTCTTGTTTTCTTCTCTGGCTTTTCGGATGCTTCTTTAGTAATTTCTTCTCCAACAGACAATGTCGCTTCTGTCTATTAAAATCGATTGCCTATTATGTTTTTTCCACCGAAAACCCATTTTTTTTTTAATAATTTCAAGGCGTATTTCTACACATACATGGGTAGTACCAGTCTTCACGGATTGAGGACTACATTTTGCGTAGCATGGGAGTTTCTTCTTTAAAAAAAAACTATGAACTTTTCGCCTTATCTCTGCATTTTAAGCGTCATCCAGCTCAAGTTTTGGTCGTCCTGGAGAAGTTTTTGGAGGTTTGACGCCAACACTTTTCTCTTCTTTTAAAAGTTTATATATTGCTGTTTTCCCAACGTTTAGCATATCTGCTGTAAATTGCACTGCATTGTCAATTCTCAAATCCGCATTCTTACTTTTAATAGAATCGTAACAGTTAAGAAAAAATTTTTTTTACACCCAAGGTAGGAATATATAGATATAAATAGGTGTATTATACCAATAGAAGCAGCCATAAAGGCATAATAACCTCATAATTAGCAAACAGGTAACCAAGATTAGGTACAAAAAAAAGGGAATAAAATGATTAGAGCAGAAACGGAATAAGTACCTAGCCTCTAATTAGTTTTGATGCAATTGCTTTCTAAAATTACAGGTAAATGTTACGGCTGTACATAATTTTAAGCTTATATACAGGGTGTTAGTTAAGTAAGTACGGAAACTTTAAGGAATTAATCCTTGATTGATTTTAAGACCGAATCTTCATATAATTATAGGTCCGCAAAAGCTCCGTTTTTGAGATACAGAGTGCTCAAATTTAAAAAAAAATTCACATTTTTCTATTATAATATTGAATGGTATCAGTTACTTCATTGAAACATGGTACACACTAATAGATATTTAGAGGCTACATTTTGCAAGTTTTTGATAGAATGAACCCTTTTCGAGAAAATTTCCTTATTCGGTTTTCATGCACGCCTATGGACAAATTTAAGTGTGAATCAAAATTGCTCAGAACCAAAAAAAAAATACGAGACAGATCTTATGAAAATAAATTCAAAAAACTATGAAATCGTTTCGGGAACCGTTTGATTTTCACAATAAAAGGACATTGAAATAATTACCAAGTCATTTTTAATTTTTTTAATTAAAAAAAATAATAATTTCAACAAATAAAAACTAAAATATTTCTTAAACCTAAAGAGTAACATTTTCTTAGATTAAGTGCTGGAAATGACCACCTTCGGCCGCAATGCAACCGTCTATTCGTCTCATCATTGAATTACGGACTCTCTCGAAAATACCTGGTGTATTTTTAATTATTATACATGAATTGACTATTCGATTTCGCAGGTCTTCGTCATTTTGAACCGGAGTTTTGTACACCAATGATTTAAGGTGTCCCCATAAATAGTAATCCTATGGATTCATATCAGGCGACCGAGGAGGCCATGGTTGTGGGCCTGCTCTCCCGATCCAACGATTAGGATAAGTCTCATCCAAAAATTGTCGAGCAACTAGACTGAAATATGGTGGAGCGCCGTCGTGTATGTACCACATGCGATATCTTTCTCTAAGTGGAACTTCCTCTAATAGTTGAGGTAGATCAACACCCTGTATATATGTCGAATTTCCTTTCCTAAGCGCCTAAATGGTATACATCTCGGTTGTGGCAATTTGCTTATTTGCTATTTTTATCGTGGTTACGTAGACAATAGTAGACATGGAATGACCTCATACAGTTGTCGCTGAAACAATTAATTATTATTCGAAAAACTGTTATAATTATGGAAACAAAATATTTGCAGCCTCAAGTATTTTCATGTCGTATAAATCGCACGTAAATTAACGAACATTTTAAAAGTATGTGTTTACTTATACAAACATACTTTTATTTAATAACATATAACGGTTTCTGTTACAATAATAAACGACGTTATTACTGCACAGTCTCTGACCTTTTTATGGTATTTTCACTAAAGAAAAATTCTGAATATTATTATTTATATACATTATGCAATACTCATTTGCATGCATGCTATGCACAATCTAAAGTAGGCATATGTTGTACTTTGTTGATTCCATATTTAGTGTCTCCTTTAAAATGGATTGAACGAGTGTGAATGAACCTAACCTATGACAATTTTATTTCTTATTTGGATTTTATTTTTATTATACAGGATGGCCTTAAATACGTGTTCCGCGAGATTGGCGTCAAGACACGACGATTGATGACATCATCAGACAACTTATATTCTGTTGCTTAATGCGAGGGAGTAATAAATCATTATTGAACTATAAAACCAGAAGTCTTCGCCGTATTCCATAGGTGTAGTCCAATTATTATTATTGTACTTATGATTATTGTCAGGGGTCCCCAGATCGGGTAGGTAGAGGCACAGGTAGTTTACCTACCTGTGCCTCACTGTTTCAAAAATTTTAAATGTTTAGTTACTTTCTGGCAGTTGTTGAATAACATCGTTCTTGAAAATAGCTAGTGTTTCTGAATTTGTTGCTGAGAGACGGATTAGTTAAGCTGTGCTTTAAAAAAATGAAAAAATTATTAGTTTTAATGTGTTTAACGCTCTTCGCCACCAAAATTCAACATTCGGAGTTGCAAAAATAGTAGAAATGTGTTTGAATATGACTGGAGTCCAACAGTCAAAATATACTTGTGCACGAAGATAAACGCGGTCTCATCAAGTCACCAAAGAGAAGTAGAGGAAGAAAATAAACTGTAATAAATGAGGATGAAAAGACTGCCATCAGAAGAATCATACAATCGTTTTACTTAAAAAAAGGAATACCTACCTTGGACAAAATAATGTCTGAAATGGAGAAGGATAATTTTATTCCACCCATGGGTAAAAAGAAACTATGGAAAACTTTGAATGAAATGAATTTTTGTTATGAAAAAATTCAAAGGCAGTGGATTGTGAAAAATGGATTAAGTGCGTCGAACATGTGATTGAAATAGAAGAAATAATGTTGGAAGCTCATAACATGCTAGAAAACACTGTAGAGCCCATTATTATTTCTCTGGACTCCAACGACGATAGTTCATCAAACTACTCGGAACACGATAACTAAAATTTGAAAATTATTCTGTTGTATTATCCATAGTAGACTTCTTTAAAAATATTATTATTTATTCCAATTTATCTATTTTCATATTATTCTTACTTCTATATAAGTTTTTATCTATTTAATATTAGAATAATTAATATGTCAATTATGTGCCTATCTATAATTAGGTATAATCAATTATAGTTATTATTATATTTATTATTCTAATAAACTACCTACAGTAACGCCGTTGTCACCTTACTTTCATTCACTAAACTCGTCTTCCTAATGTATACAAATTAGGGTGACCCTAATTTAGGGCCGTGTAAGGGGTGTGTAAGTCCTAAATATCTGAAATACGGAATTTTTAAAAACTATTATTGCAATTTACCTGAAATGTACAATGCAATCTTTAAGTCGTCCACTCTGCTTAATGGGTGCTGTTATTGCAAATTTACATTTTATTACTCTCTGGCATTAAGCAACAGAGTATAGTTATTGTCTAACACTAAAAAATGCAGTTTGCTAGTTATAGTGATCGGCTTATACAAGGGGAAGATTTATAAAAGTGTAAATATTTCTTTTAATTATTATGTCATCGATATTTGGGAATTTTGAAAAATAACGGGGTGTATTTGGAAGCTTTTTACTTCAGAGGGTGAGACGTTCTGCGATAAAAACTAAATGTTTAAAATTAAGCTTTTAAATTAAACAAGAAATGCACTAAAGCTAGTATTAACTTGTGAATATTTTTGTGAATTTATTCAGCCATTTCTTTGCGGATTTCCTTTCATTTGTTACTTTTTACACTACAATCAGCTAACACATTGTCATGGCGATCTTTTTTGACGTTTGCAACAGTTTCACCAACGATACTTAATATACCATAATTACCCCCCGTAATTTGATAAATTAAAAAATCAGAATACAAGAAAAATCACTTTTCCAAAAATTATTTTTTTAGAACGTCTGCTGATGCAACTGATTAGTATTTACTATAAATTATTGACGAAATTTGTGGAAATTTGGGCGTGGCCCGTTGCGCCTGCGGCGGGCTTTGCACCTATACTTCTAAATACGCCCTTGTTAGGATCGATAGGGAGGTCACTTTATAAATAGGTGTACAAATCTCAAAAAGGCATTTACTTAAATACAAATAAATATGAAAGTATGCGCTTAAATACATTTAAAAAATGAAATACAAATAAATCTTCGATTCCCGCGCGAAATACCAGGCGAAATATTAACAACGCATTAGGCTATCCAAATTAGAACAAGTTTTTCTTCGATTTCTCCATTCCCTAAGAAATGCCAGATTGGTTAAATGATAAAAATGTGCATTTCTTGATGTGCATTCATACTTAGGTACAATTTATTTTTGGTTTTAATTTTATGTTACGTATTGAACATTTTCAAATTTAAATACTATGTACAATACGTATAACTGCAACCAGTTTTCATGTCTATGACGGCAACCAATAACTAGTTTCAAGTTTAACGTCTATACAGTCTTGCCAAATTTCTGCCAATTTCCAAAATATTGGTAAAATTTCGAAAATTAATTCTCACTCTAAAAGTATTGATGGGCAAAAAAACAACACACAAACATATACATGTAAATATATTTAAATAGTTCTAAATAAAATTCAAAAAATAAATACAATTAAATACCCACACATTTACCTGAATTTATAAATAGTTGTATAGTTCTTTTCACGAAAAATGGTTTTGATTTAATGACTGCAATAAAATTTAAGGGTCGATCCCAATCCTCCGGCAATAGATAAGCAAACTATAAAGGTGCAGTAAAAGGTCGGACTATAGAATACAAGTAATAATACTCGTATTCTCGGTACTCTATAATAATATATTTTTTTAATCAAATGACAGAATCTAAATAATAAAATTTTCTAATTATTACTTATATTTATTTATATAAAAAATAATGTTTTTCTACATTTAGTTATGTTTGACTATCGCTATCCTTATCTAAATTAATTATTATCGGAAGGTATCATTATAATCGGGCACCGACAACAAATACAGTAAATTTAAGGGTTTTTACGACCACACTTAGCACCCATTTTATTGCAGTCATGAAATCAGAACCATTTTTCGTAAAAGGAGCTTTCCACAATCTGGTGAGTGACCTTCCCCTCGCTTTGGGAGTTATGGTGTGAAAACAGTCAATAAACGATTAAAATTACTAATTAAAAACGAAATAAATAACAAAAAAACACGCATTTTGAACAAACTTGAAATAAACAAATCAATACCAACATAATCCCACCTAATACAAGCAGACTGTCAAAGTTTAAAGTTGGAACGCCCGACTTCACGGAAAACTTGATGGAACACGTCGTAATCCGGGAAGAACTTTGTGACCTCGTGGATCCATATGACATCAAAAAAAGTATTTTGCATTGTCAAATTTTATTGTAAAGTGATTTTATGAATAAATTCACGAAGAAATTTACAAGTGTAATACTGCACTGAGAAAAATATATCCTAAATTTAATAGTATATTATTAACCAAGGTTTAGACAGCCATCATTATTGCCCGAGCGGCAAGTTTAAATCACGAGGAGCGGAGCGACGAGGGATTTCAGACGCGAGGGCTATAAGCTGTCTAAACCGTGGTTAATATAATATTTTTTCCACTACTACAAACTTTTATAAGACATTTATCTTTATAGTATTAATAATTATAAAAAATTATAGGTAGGTATAAGTATATTTTTTAATCAAGTTACCTGCGCTTTGGAATTGGCAAAATATTTTTTTGAAATTGAAAAAGTAGTCCATACTTGCAGTGGAGTTTACGTAATGTAAATAAAACGACAATGTCTTCCTCCACAAATTTAATAAAGGTAAAATTCTTGTTCCCTACATGTTTCGGGCGTCTAGACGTCCATCTTCAGGGGATACTAGAAGGAATTTCATCTTTACAAAGCTAGTTAGAATCATGGTGAACACTGACTTACCCATAATCGAGTTGACTATAAAAACTTTAAATGGTTGCCTCAAATTAATGAGTACAGCCAAAATTGAGTAGGAACCTCAGAAATTGGGTGGACTTGTGAAAAATTATAATTTGTATATTTATAGAATGAAAATTTTTGTGAAAATATAAGAATTGAATAGCAAATATATTATTTTAAAAGGTGCATTTTATTTTTTAATGATGATTTTCTAGAAAAACATTGTACTTAGTTGTGAAGAAAGAAATTTAAAATAAAATTTTGGAGGCATGCTCCGTGTTAATTTTTAAAAAATTGAAATTTTTTTATACCAGAGGGGCTATGCCCATGGTAATATATAAATTATGAAATCATTTCATTTAATGAAAAAAGAACTTTTTATTTTTAAATTTTTTAAAAATACAGAAATAGTGCTGAATCACCACCATGTTCACTTTACACACACGTGTCTCAGAGTGAAAGAGAGTAGGTAAAGCGGATATGACATCACTTGGATGTCAGCTGTTAGAAAATGAGGTTTACCTAAACTCGATATTGGATTTAAAAAAATCGATGAGAGTATGTCAATATTCAATAGAATAAAGTTTAAAAGTTGTGGTCACTAGACGCTCAGAGTATCCGAAGAATGACTGACACCAGACATCTGTAAATGAATTATAAAAATTGGGGTTAAAATGTTCAGAGGGGGGCACTAAACTGCACTGAATTTGCGAGTCGCACAAGGGGTAAACACTATAGTTAACACTAGATGATACACTCGAAACATGAAAACCTCAGCCTATAAACAGTCTCAAAGTCATAGATGTGTAAAAACAATTAACATCTATGAATAGAAAATTCTTAGGGAGTCAAGGTAGGATTGACAAAATCAAAAGAACAGTTGAACTCCCTTGGGTAGGGAAAGAGTAAAGTAGAGATAGTAAGTATATATATTTTTTTGTTTTGTCAGGTGGCTTTGTTAATGTCAATTTTTGTTCATTTATCTCTTCAGATTTCACGAGTTTTCCGTTTTTTTTAAAAATGAGCAAAGAAAATGTTAGTGATATTATTATGTGTACACCTCCAGAATTAAGGATGGAAGCAGAAAAAATGTTGATTGTATCGATATTTTACACTATCAAGCATATCTAATAATCTAATATGTATTGATAATTATCTGGTTGCCTAACTGTTCAAAATGTTTATGAATTCATGTTGTAGAATCAAAAAATCAAGTTACCTGCGTTTAAATAGATTCTTGAAGATCGGTCAATAATGGATTTCAATGCCTTATTATTGACCATGGTCAATAACAACTTATAAGGTAGATGAAAACGATTTCTAACGTTAATAATCGGTCAATAATGGCGATGTTATAGGTTAGTAGTGGAAAAAAATAATTATATTTATTTTAGATATATTTTGTGTCTATTGGAGGCAGCCCTACAATATATTTAAAATAACAATATAAATATTTTAAATAAAGCATTCTTAAATTTATGGCATTGTATATTAATATGTTAAAATACTTTTTATTACTGAAATAAACATACCTATATTAAATCTAGAAATACACATTTTCTTACAATAAAAATGAAATTATATCTAAATTTAATATATTATTATGTATATTTATTATAAATATATTTAATATTAGGGTCAAGGTAACTCTATATATCATATTAAACTGTACAATGCAGAATTTTTAAAGTAACAAACATACAGTATTTTTAAAAATAAAATAAATATCTAAGTACCTAATAGTTACTTACAAAAAAAATATTGCACAATGTTGTATCTACTTTCACTATGTTGGTTGATGGCGGTGCAGAAATGCAGATGTTAAAGCCTCATGCTGATACCTAAAAAAATTATATGGACAGACGAGGCAACATTTACCGCATCAGGCTTATTTAATCGACACAAAACTCATTATTAGGCTGCAGAAAACCCAAAAAAGTTTCAAACCATTAATAACAAGGAAAGAGGTCGATTCATGTTTGGTGAAGTGTTATAAGTAATAGAATTTTAGGTTTAATATTTTATAACGGGTCACTTAACTAAACACTAAAAAAAATTTGAATACCCTACATTGTGAGTTTGATCATGATACCTTTTAACGAAAAACAAAGCTTTTGTACATGGGCTACCTTTCAAGATTATTAATTCAAAACATGTGTCATTGATTCCACGACTTAACTTAAAGATGTTTTTTTTTTTAATCTTGCTATAAAAGTTGCTTTATATCTTCTATTTTTATGGAAGCAGAAACTCAATTTACTATGACCTGTGTAGTTTTGATGCATTCTATATAATCTTTTCCTTATCACGATACTATAAAGATAGCATAGATAATTCATGCTTTTTCAATTGGTTTAGCCTTAATATTAAAACCAAAATAACATGTCAGCTAGTGGAAACCCTACAGATATCACGCTGAGCCTTTGGGCTCACGGAAGACACTTTGAAGAATGCTGAACTGGATTCCGAGCGGCTAAACTAATTTTAATAAATAGGACGTTGAAATATGTCTTTATTTGTCCCCCAGTCCTTTTTATTAAATAATAATAACAC
Organism: Polydrusus tereticollis; assembly: GCA_963920685.1. Lineage (NCBI taxonomy): Eukaryota > Metazoa > Arthropoda > Insecta > Coleoptera > Curculionidae > Polydrusus > Polydrusus tereticollis. The sequence goes on from OY987330.1 coordinate 49,233,484, forward strand.
CCTCTGTCAGACTTTTAAAAATTTAAAATTTGGAAATGGAATATTCCCTTTTTTGGGTTTTGTTTTTTAACAAAGACATGCATTACACTCTTCAGCTCTCTTCGCAGATTCTTCGAAAAATACGGGTCTGCAAAGCTTTTCCCTTAATGGAATTTACAACTTTAATGATCGTTTTTATAACACAGTCCATTTCAGGAGGTAAAGCTTTTGACGCAAGAGCTTCTCGATGTATACAACAATGTCTTCCTGTGGCATTAGGTATTATATTTTGTCCTCTGGCGGTGAGACCAGATTTATGGCCTGTCATAGCTTTAGCGCTACCACTGCATTTCCTCCAGATAATGTCATATTTACTTGTGCGTTTCACAAAAGTGTTGAATCAACATTTTCCAAGGGTATTGGTCTCGAATGGCGAACAAAATAATATATCTTTTTTAATGTCATTATTTGGATCATATCTTACGAACGTAATAAATTGGGCACAGTTAGATACAGCTGTGGATTCGTCCATTTGTAGAGAGAAGTACCTGCATTTATTAAGATTTTCCACAACTTGCGTTTGAATATCTTCTGCCATATCACTAGTTCTTCCTTGGATAGTATTATTTGATAAAGGTATAGTTTTTAACTTTGCAGTCTCTTGTTCACCAAACATTATATGTACCATTTCGACAGCTGCTGGCAACATAATATTTTCAGCAATAGTGTGCGGGTTACCAGTCTTGGCAAGGAGATTAGCAATTTTATAGCTTGCTAATAATGATTTTGCATGAGTAGTGGTTGTAAACGAAGAAGTCTCTGGCTGCTTGTGCAGGAAATTCAGTTTTCTTTCAAAGAATTCTACGAGTTTGTCTTCTTTATCTGGGCGTTTGCTATTTAAATGTCGAAGTAGCTTTGATGGCTTCATGCTTTCTTTTGACAAGACTTTTTTCCAAACACCACATTGTGGTTTATCTGAAAGAACGGTAAAGTCATGTTTAAGATTTTTATCGATGTAAAGTCTGTTTCTCTTGTTATTACTGCCACTTTCAGACGTAGATGGTTCTGCACTTCTTATTAAGAACTTATCCATAATTTGTAATTTATCGTAGATGTAAATACGTAAAATATTTGCTCACTACCACTATTATACTTATTTTTATTGTAAATGGTAGTCTGGCAGAAGAACTACTAGTACAGGTAAAATAACTGCTGAATTTGATTTTTAATTTATTTAATTTAAACTGAAACAGGGTAAAATAGAATTTGAGAAACAATCAGTTGTAATTTAGTAGGCTATTTTGTCGCTATTTTGGTTTGAGTGATTATTAGGAGATAGGGGGTCGCGAACAATTTTTTTAACAAAAAGGGGACGCGCTTTAGTTAAGTTTGGAAAACACTGCTTAAGAAGTTTGCGACCTAGGTACTAAGAAAGGCAGCAGATGAAGGTTTGGAAAACGGTATTTAAAAATTATATGTTTATTTTTTTTATGAGAGAGCTATCAATAATAATTATCCTAATACAAATGACACCATAAAATATGTTTAGAATATCATGCCGAATTTAAAAATATAAAAAAATCCACTTAAAAAAATTAAGTGAGTTGTGGTCACATGAATACATGAAGTCACCTTTAAAACAACCGCAGAAAATTTACGGGTTCGAACGTTTTTCGTTGGTTGATTTTTATATAATATGTTTAAATCTGTACGTTCTCACTGTACCTATTTACTATAGAAATTCGCACAAAAATATTGGAAAGGCATTCTTGCAATATCATTAAAATCTCGAATAAAACCGAAAGTTCTGTTATAATAATATTTAAAACCAATGTTCTCCAACGAAAAGTATTGTAATAAACCTTAAATGACGGTAACTGTACCACACCTCTTACTCGGTTGACCAAACACACTTTCACTAAATTAAATGAATGTATTTTTCTGCTTTAAAATTGCATCTTTTGGAATGAATAACCTTCACCAGATCAACAGCCCAGCCTAATGTCGTTTAAATGGCATTCCCAATATGACAGATTCAAGTTCAATATAAATATAAAATAATTAGTTTATTTTAATTGACTAAAGAACATTAAAGCTGCTATCACTGTAAAGTGAATTTTTTTAAGACTGTAAAAGAATTTTTTTTTTAGAGGACGCAGTAATTTTTCTTCAAATAGCCGTATTCATTTTATAACATTATTTAACATGCAAAAGTCATTGGATATTTCTAATAACAGTAATAAACTAGTATCCTAACCCTTTCAGCCCTGTTTTTTTTTTAGTTAAAGTAAACTGTTTTTTAGTATAGATATTTGACCATGACCACAACAGAAAGTCCCTCAGAAAATTTTACAAAGTTTCGACCATAGCTGTACCATCTACAAAGGAGTGGCAAATGCCACCACTAGGCTTAAAGGAATGAAAAGCCGCTAGTAACTGAAACATTTTTATTAATATATAAAATATTATTTTTATACTTAGTGAATTATAATCATTTAGCTACTTGTTAACTGCAATAAAAAAACGAAAATTATTTTACATGGTAATTTTTGAAACAGTTTTTGAACTTAGATAGACAAAGCCTACACCTCTGCTCATGTCCATTTATATGTTCTGGCCAATGGCCAAGAGCATCAAATCTAACATCATCCGCAGGAACTGTATGTGGCTTCTGACGCTTAGTTGGTAGAGGTGAACTTCTTGGAAGCGGCGAATTTCTAGGACTTCCAGATGATGGTCTAGCTCGTTTTATAGGAAACTATTTGAAAAAGTACGTAAGTGGTGTCTGTTCAGTTCATCGTTGGGAACTTCAGTTTCATTATTATCAGATGGGGAAAAAACTGTATCTGGTGGTAAGTACTGATTCTTTTTCCAGGATACTTTCTTTTTTTAATTTTTCTTCTTATTATTTTTTTGACGTAAGTTTTCAGCCAAAGTTTGCAACGGAATATTATCTTCCTCGTCCGTCTGCTCATTTTCTGGTTTTTCGTTAATATTTTCGTGCTCATTCTCATAATCTTCATCTGATACATCTTCCTCAGTAATGTTGCCTTAATTTTGTGTATCGTCTTCAATGCCCGAGTCAGGCAAAGCTGAGAGGGCCGCTTGTGCATCGCTTAGCGTTACTTTTTTTGTCAGCGTCTTTAGTTTTTTCCCATAGAAGTTGAAGGGTGGAATACCGTTATCGTCTAAGAAAAAGTAAACATTTGAATATTTAGAGAAGTTATCGAATCTCCTTAGATTTTTTTATAAAGAATATCATAAAAATAAGTTTCACAAAATCTGACGAGAAAACCTAGTGGTGGCAATTGCGTACATCAATTTCGAAGACCTCCTAGAAGGCGTAGTTTAGAAAAACAATTTAAAAATTTATCTTCACACTAGTCATCCTACATTTCAACATTCATAAACCACCAAAAAACATACATAGATTAGTTATGTTAATTATTAATTGCACTTACCAATAACATTTTTGAGGTTAAAATCATCCATGATTGTATGGCACTCTATAATCGATAATATAAAATGCAAAATAAATAACAATTATCATATGAGTCAATATTTTACTTTAAAATACTGCATAGTGACGACATCTACCGGTTAAGTCCAGAACTACTCTCACTCGCGAAGGTTAGGATACTGTAAACTTAGCGGTGGCAAATGCCACCACCAGGGCCGAAAGGGCTAATATACCTACCTAGAGAGTGATTACGTTGTTTCTCAGTAATTTCGTATGCGTTTTAAAATATTGACTTACGATGCCAGCTTTTATTTTTTACCCATAAGACACACGGAATTGTATAAAAATTTAGAATATTGATATTTTTTCTTGGCAAGTAATATTTATCTTAATTTAAATTGTAGATTTTTAATTTATGTTGCTCAGAAGGTACTTCTTGACTAAAAATAAAGTGAATTCCGAATTTGAAAAGTGCGTGTTTCTTAGAAGTCTTCAGACTATTTTGCTAAATTCTATACGTTTATTTTTATACAGGATAAAAAATAGGCAAGGTCAAAAGTTAAAATTTGTAACCAACCACCTCTGACGATTTTATTTAATGTTTTCGACCAACTTCAGTTTACCAGGTGTCCCTATAAATAATGTTTGACTTGAACGAAACTCATATTAAAAATAGGAAAATGTGTATACAGAACTGATTTTTTGTTGCATATTAATAATAAAAAATATTACATATGGAAATGTGTTGGCAGAGAACGGTCAATTCTGTTTAAATACGAAAATTCACATATACAGGGTGTTTTAGAAGCACGGTAAGTAACGTAAGGGGGTTTCTTATGATATCCCAAGAGAAAACGCTTATATAAACATGTGTCCGGAGTTGCCCCGTTTTTGATATACAGGGTGCTAAAGATTTTTTTTTAAGAAAAATCTGTTATTTTATTATTTCTTTAAATATCCTTTTCCGATTTTATTGAAATTTGGTACCATTATTCATAACGATAAGGGGCTTAATCAGCCCTAACTAGATTAAATATATTAAGTCTGATGATGGTTGAATAAACCGAAACGTAACAAACAAACCGAAAACAGGATTTTTTATTAATGACCGAAAACCCAAAAAACAAAAACCAGAATTAATTGCAATGGCGTCTCGGAGAGCACTTTCACGAATATTATTTCCACAAAAATTGTACGCCACTGACTTTTTCTGATTTTTTTTTTCGAATTTACCAACTAATAATACCACTTTATTGTTCTGTGATTTGTTTTCCTATCTTGCCTCGTTTTCGAGAGAAAAAATAGAAACTAGTTGATTGCATATACAAAAAAAATACCTATGTATTTCAAAGTTCATTAAAAGATGAGGTAAAGGTAAGTTTTGATGCCTAATTTACCTGGTTTATCAATAACAAGTTAAAAATGAATAACTTTACTAATGCTAAAATGGCACAGATGCATTCAATTATGGCCTAGCAAATGGAAATGTTGAAGATGCTCAGAGAATTTATCAAGAACGTTATCCAAACAGAGTACTGCCATGTGCCAAAACATTTAGACAGCTACATGGAAGATTGAGTGAGACCGGGAATTTTAAACGTAGTACGGAACTTCCTGGAAGACCTGTAACAGTAACCACGCCTGAGTTATAAGAGGCAATCTTCGAGAGATAGAAGATTATCCTTCAATTAGTGCCAGGAAGGTAGCAGTGCCAACTTCAAACAAGTGTATTAACTGTTTGGAGGGTTTGCATCTTTATCAACTGCAAGCTCTGCTTTCCGTGATTTTCAGCCAAGGTTTGAGTTTAGTTGGTGGTTGCTGCATAACAGCAATTGTTTACCTAACATTTTATTTACTGATGAGGCCTCTTCTTCGAGAGAAGCCATTATGAATTTTAATAACGAACATTTTTGGGCGGACGATAATCCTTATAAAATTATAGAAGGTCGTTTTCAGCAACAATTTACGGTGATTGTATGGGCAGGGATCATTGGTGACTGTCTTGTTGGACCGTACTTTTTACCACCTCGATTTAATGGAAACTCCTATACGCAGCTTCTATCCGAAGAACTTGACGTTCTGTTAGAAGACGTACCTCTATAATTGAGAACTAATATGTGGTTTATGCACGACGGCGCCCCAGCTCATTTTAGCCTAGTTGCTCGTCAATAACTCGACAACACTTTTTCCAAGTGCTAGATTAGACGCGCAGGTCCTCAAGGTTGGCCAGCTCGCAGTCCCGACTTGAATCCTCTGGATTATTATTTATGGGGGCACATAAAGTTTCTTGTATACAAGACCCCTGCACTAGATGAAAACGACTTAAGAATTAGAGTTATTAAAAGTTCCAATGCGATACGAAATAATGCAGGCATTTTTGAACATGTAAGAGAATCAATGGTGAGACGATTGCAATCGGGCGTTTTATCAGAAGATGGCCATTTTTAGTATTTGCTTTGATAAACTGTTGTCTTTTTTTTTATCATTATTTAAAAAAATTATTTTATTTTTAATTTAAATGTTTTAGTTAACTTTGAAATACATAGGTATTCTTTTTGTACATGCAATAAAGTGGTTCTTATCTTTTCTCTCGAAAACGAAGTGAGATACAAAAAGAAGTCAGGGAACAAAAGAGTTGTACAATTAGTTGGTAAATCCGAAAAAAAAATCAAAGTTAGAAAAAGTCAGTGGCGTACAGTTTTTTGCCAATAGTATTCGTTAAGGTACTCCCCGGGACGCCATGGTTATTAAATTTAATCTAGTTAGGGCTGATTAAGTTTCTTATCATTATGAATAACGGTACCAAATTTCAATAAATTCGGGAAAAGGATATTTAAGAAAATCATAAAAAAACGATTTTTTGTAATAAACTTTAACACCCTGTCAAAAATCAAAAACGGGGCAACTCTGGTCACGACATGATATGAACTTTTTCTCTTAAAATATCATAATAAATCACCCCCTTAAGTTACGTACCGTACTTCTGAAACAAAACAACAGGAAGATATTTTTTAAATATATTGGTCAGACAGGCTCCCAATTAACCTAAGCAAAAGGCTAGTCACTCGTAGAAACATATTCCAACATTGAGGAGCTGTCGGCTGTCAGGAAGTGTGTTACAAAGCTCCTCTACATACCATATCGAACTCTTTTGAAGATGGATAGCCCCAATAAAATACAGTAAACCCGTCGTAATATCGTGCTTTGCACTGGCCATTTAAACGGACTAGAAGTAAATAAGAACTAGAAGCTATTATTAAAATGATAGAAGCTAATTTTAGTAATTTATCGTCTAAACCAATCTTTAGTATTTTTTTAAGACATACCTAATTAAATATTAAATTTAAATGTTTAAATTATACAGTGTTAAGTCTTAAATATTCATCGAACTATTGGTCATTTCCTTTTCTAAATAATATAATAATTAAGTGTACCTATTATTTTTCCATCTAAAGCCAAGCACAAATTAATACTTTTTTATTGATTAATATAGATGAGTTTCCACATAAATAATTTTCATCGCCGCATGTGAAAATCACTTTCTCAGATGATAACAAATTTCTCTTTACTATCTAACGATTTTAAATGTTTGTTTCGCGTGAACTTTTAGTTTATTTAAACATTGTTTGTTCAACGGTAAAAAAATTAAACGCACAACCATGATTAGCAGTTTATTTTTGATAATTTTGATGAAAGTTCTTGCAGATGACGGTGTTAACCAAAATATAGTATGTTCAAAAGTAATGTGACGGTTAAATATCACACCCTCCCCAACTATAGTTCGATCGTCGGTGTAATGACCTTCATGTAGTTGCGTTTGCCATGTCTGCCACTCCTCTCGATCTTTCGCTGTATGCATTACATCCTCGTATTCATTTAGGGAAGGACCTCCTGGATGCCCATTGTTCTCATTTTCTTTGAATAAATGGAAGTACGCGTTTATTCGTCTTTATACATGCCAATCCTTATTGTCTAATGACGAGATTATTTGTTCCATGTAGTATTCAGCATTTTACAGTAATAAGTCAGTTTAGAAGTCTCTAAGTTTCTGCGGTATGCAGCACTGATGGTCCAGGATTCGGATCTGTAGGTAGCTATTGGAAAGAGCAGGGATTTTAATAATATTTTTTTGCTTGTTTCGCGATGTGCTAATATTTCTGTAGGTACTCTTTATAAGCTATGTAAAGAGTGTATTCCTTGCAATTTAGTTGGTGCCTCTCTCTCCATTCGTGAGTATAACTACTTCCGCTTTTTGAAAAGCAAAGTACAGCGTTTGCTCATTCATACAGCTGGTTTGCAATACTGTAGTGGCAATATTCAGTGATGTTTCCTCGCTCTTAGCTACCACCTTATTGCAACATCGTCTGCGAAACATATGCGTTTAACTCCTACTGGTTAATCTAGGAATAGCAGACCGTTTACGTCTAGAAGTCTATATGAGCTTGGGTTATCCAGCGGTTTATCCCCTTTTCTGAGTAGTATGAGTCTTCACCATTTCCATTTCTTTGGAAAGCACCACTTTAGCGCTTGCTCATTGTATATGGCAAGAATATAGTCGGGCTTTTATATGAATCTCTAGTGACACATTTTCTGGTCCAGGGGCTGTGATATTATCAAGCCTCCGATGGCGGCACGCAGTGGGTTAAAGCAACGAAAGCTGGTCTATTGTCTAGTCTATTTTAGTCTGACTATTCGCCATTAAACCTGCACAAAGCCTGATCTTTCGTCTAAAGGTAAGAAGAAAGAACACAACATGAAACATTAAAATCACAAATCTGTTTATTTCAGCATGACGCATGTTGTATGTAATGTTTATTTAATATTTTAATACGTCTTAACGGTAAAATAATTTAAAATCACGACAATACTACGACATCTAACTTTTTCTAGCCAAATACCTGCAATCAATCAATGTTTCCTCGCTCTTAGCTACCACTATCATTACAACATCGTCTGCGAAATATATGCGTTTAACTCTTACTGGTTAATCTAGGAGTAGCAGACCGTTGTATAGGATATTCCACAGTGTTGGGTCCAGTACCGAACCCTGGGGTATTCCACTATTTATTTTCAGGGCTTTTGTCTCACTCTCCACTTCCAAGATTATTTCCCACGACGCGCTATAGAATGCATTTTTTACATCCAGAGTTATGACTACACAAAACCTTCTATGCTGGCTTGAGATGTCTGCTGCTTCCACTCCTTTATTAATAACCTGTTTCATAGCGTCTGCCTGTCTTCTCTAGTAGTCCTCCGGTTTTCTAGTAATCCTCCGGTGCGCTCCAGGTCTCCCTTAAGTCTTTCCAGTATGATATGCTCAAATAGTTCGCCCTTTACGTCTAAAAGCCAAATATGTCCATATGAGCTTGGGTTATCCAGCGGTTTGTCCCCTTTTCTGATAGTATGAGTCTTCACCATTTCCATGTGTTTTTAAAGCACCACTTTAGCGCTAGCTCATTGTATATGGCAAGAATATAGTCGGGTTTTTATATGAATCTCTAGTGACACATTTTCTGGTCCAGGGGCTGTGATATTTTCAAGCCTTTGATGGCACGCAGTGGGTTAAAGCAACGAAAGCTGGTCTATTGTCTAGTCTATTTTAGTCTGACTATTCGCCATTGAACCTGCACAAAGCCTGATCTTTCTTCTAAAGGTAAGAAGAAAGAACACAATGTGAAACAATAAAATCACAAATCTGTTTATTTCAGCATGACGCATGTTATATGTAATGTTTATTTAATATTTTAATACGTCTTAACGGTAAAATAATTTAAAATCACGACAATACTACGACATCTAATTTTTTCTAGCCAAATACCTGCAATCAAGAAGAAAGCTAGTCCACCGTAAACAGTTTGTGATTCAGAAAGCAGTAAATTGACAAAAATTTCATTCTTTGATGACTGCGATGATGTGTCATGTTCACGTCATTAAACAACTAATATAAATCGCTTCCGTTTTTAAATATCCTAGCTACACATATAATGATATATCGCTTCTACTAAATTAGGTTATGTCGGTAATAAAATATCAAAATTATTGAAAATAAATTATTGTTTTACAAGTTGGACTTTCATGTTATTTAATGGTGAATGGTAGCATTTAATTTAGTGTTCTACTTCGGTCATATAATAATGGTGGTGTTAAGTTTGAAATGGTTGATTACAGGTTTAAGTAAAATAGTTGAAACGCTTTGCATTTTAACTACCGAGTATTGTGCCTTTTGAACTAGATAAAGTAGAGTGGCGTTATACAGATAAAAGAATTAATGTTTATGGAAATTTTTATATAAGTACAATAATGCAAATGTGTCAGCTTTTTGGACAGTTTTTGTTACTATTTAAATCGATGCTTATGTTTCGACACGCTTACATGTCTTCATCAGAGCTTAAAGAAAACACAGGATACCATCAGAATAACTACAACACTACAACCCCAATGAGTATACACAGATAACAGTTGTAACTTGTAACATAAGTTTACCAAATACATTATATACTTCCTGATCCGACAATAATATGCACTATCGTTAAAATACGGCAGATACTTCTTTGACTTAGGTAAAATTATATCTACATGTTATATAATCGTACATCTAAAAAGTTTCTTTTTACATTAATTCTCCGCAACATTGGGTAGGGTAAAGTGGGAAAATCCCGGTCAGGTGGACAATGCCGGTCAGGGCTTCAAAGTATTTATAGTTAATTTTGGCAACAATGCAATGTGCGTGCACATGTGCCAGCTGACCTCTGATTCTCGATAGCCGATTTATGAGCAGTTTGCATTAATACCTTGTTTAGTGCAGCGGACCACGTGTTTTCGACAATTCTGATGTAATATTGACGGTAAGTGAAATAATACTTGGAGATAAAATCTTTCTATTGTTTTATAAAAGCTCAGTTACTACGTAAAGATTGACTATTTTTCTTTCATTTCTTGTATAAAAAAGAATAACAAAACATTTTTTTTTCTTGGAAAATGAGGCAAAAGAAAAATTGTCACAGATGGGTAATGGCGGTCAAGTGATGAAGAGGCTTCTACAAGTAAACAGCAACAAGAAATTCCCTCAACTTCAACTGTCTCTTTTCAACAAATTTTTCCTGTTCCTGAACCAGCAGAAAAAAAGAAGAGAGTAAGCAGGCAAAAACTACACGCGAAAATACTTACAGCCACACCATTGAAAAATTAGTTAGAGGAAAGGGAAATCAAGGAACAGGAAAAGGCAAAGAAGATATTAAAGGCACAGGCTTCTAAAATCAAGCCAGATAAAAATAAGGGAGCTTGGATGAAGAGACAAACTCATAAAAGAAAATTATTTGATGAAAGCTCATCAGATTCTGATATTGATGTTCAATGTGATGATAATGACGATGAGGATATCGATGGGGATAGATGTTTGATTTGCAATGATCATGGAAAAAATAACGAAGAGTGGTACCGGTGCACCCAATGTGGAAGATGGGCGCATTCTGAATGCAGTGGATGGGACACAGCAGAGGGATACATCTGTGATGAGTGTCGGCCTTTTACTTAAGGAGATTTATTCTAGCTATTTAAAATTTTAAGCTATTTTAAATTCAAATTTTGTTTCATTTTTAGTTGTAAAAAGTAAATATACCTTTTGTTGATAAATAGACATGTTTTTAATATCAATAAATTTTTATTTTTTATAAAGAAATACGTATTTCCAGCTTATTTCATTATTCCTAAAATATTTTTCTGCGTGACCGGCATTGCCCGCATAGGTGACCGGCATTCCCCCATATGTATGGCAATGCCAGTCAAAAGCACATTTTTGTATATTTTGTTGTCATAAAATTATACAAAACATTTTCAGATTCTTTCGCGTCAAAAACGTTAGTGAGTGCACTAGTGACTTGCTATTTTGAAATCATTTACCGTTATGTGTAATTTTTGTGCTTAGGATAAAAAAATTTTCTTAAGTGACCGCCATTTGCCCACTTTACCCTATGTCCCCACTGTAATCACTAGACACACACCGGACTTTTACAATTTTGCGATCTATATTTCAATGACTCACCTAGATTTTTAGTGTTCTGTTGCTGTCAAATAATATATAATGGTGGGAGTTCAGTGATTGCTGTAATCTTACTATGAATACATCCCGGATATAGCGAGGAAATTGTTTTTCTTTTTAATTTTTTACGAAACCAAACAACTGACAAAACTTACTTCAGTTTTGTGTCGGTATTTAAGTTAACGATGCTAGATGTTTTATGTATACAGGGTGTTGGGAAAATGTGTTTGGATACTTGGACAGGTGATTCTACATGATAAAATAATGTTAGTAAGTCATGTAACAAAATATCGAAATCTCAATATTTTCTAAGTTATGGTCTGTCAAAGTTCAATTTTTTTTTTCTTATTTTTGATGTAGGGCATTTACTTTTTCACCAATTAATTTGATTTTTGGCACAGAGACTTATCTTCACGATTTCTATAACTCTGTTACCAAAATGTTGCCCTACTCTGCCACCAGAGGGCACTTTACCTGAAAACCATATTTTTTTTTTTCGCATATCTTTTTGGATTTGACAGATATTACAAAACCAAATATGCCTTGTGAAAGACAATAAAATACTTATTAAAAAAGTTACTCTTCATTCGAGTCGATAAACCTCACCGTTTAGTCACAAATTAGCAGTAAACATTTTATTACCATTAAATCAGTACGTCCAATAGGCGCAAATAAATCAAGTTACCATGCTTCAAATTTAAATAAATCTGTCAATAAAATACCTAATAAGTTATCGGACTAAATACTAAATTATATCAACGTAAACAATTTATTTTTATTCATTTATTTTCAGTTTTATTCACCTAATAATAATTTATGTATTGGTAATTATTATACGAATAGATAGGTTATTAAATCTATTTTTTAACACTGAATGAACAAGTAATTAAGAAGGAAACTAATCATAATATATTCTCAAAATGTCCTCCGTTCATCTCTATACATTTCCTAATGCTTTTCAAGAAATGTTGCCTAACTTTAAAGAAAATACCGGCCGTATTTTGAATAACCTCAAATCCATTAATTACTCTTTGACGTAGATCTTCAACATCGTTTACCGGAGTTTTATAGACCAAAGTCTTTAAATGTCCCCAAAAAAAAAAAGTCCATAGGATTAATGTCAGGCGAACGCGGTGCCCAAGGTAATGATCCATTTCGTCCTATCCACCTGTTAGGAAATGTATCATTGAGATATGTCCGTACGTTAAGACTAAAATGGGGTGGAGCGCCATCTTGAAGAAGCCACATGCTTAATCTTGTTTGAATTGGCACATTTTCCATTAATTGTGGAAGGACATTCCGAAGGAAATGTAAATAAACTTCGCCATTTAACGGTCCTTCAAAAAAGTGAGGTCCTATGAGATGGTCTCCTATAATTCCGCCCCATACATTTAATGAGAATCGTCGCTGATGCTGCCGTTCCATAATCGCATGTGGGTTTTCGTATGCCCATTGGTGGGTGTTATGAAAATTGGTAATCCCATCCCGTGTGAAAGTAGATTCGTCCGTGAATAATATGAAATTAAGGAATCGATTGTTTTGTCGAAATTTCTCTAATAATTGTTGGCACATGCTAACTCGTAACTGTGCGTCACCCTCATAAAGTGCCTGTACCTTTTGTACATGAAATGGGTAAAGAAGATCCTCATGAAGGACTTCCCAAGCCGTAGAATTGTCAATTCCCTCTTCTAAAGCTATATTTCGAGTACTTATACCTGAATTCGCTTCTGCTCTTTCAAGTATTCTTTCTTCCATTTCAACAGTTCTAACGTATCTTGGTCTACCTTTATCAGCAATAGTATTTATAAATGAGCCTATCTCGCCAAGCCTTCGATGAACTTTGATGAAAGTTGGGGCACTTGGAGCATTTCTATTAGGATATGTTTCCATGTAAAACCGCCGTGCTTGCTCTGAATTCCCATTGGCTCTCCCATAACAAAAATGCATGTCACGATACTCAGTATTTGAATATACGTGAGCCATTTTATTACTAGGTAAACAGCAACTTAATTTTCACTAATTTTAAAAATGTACTACGTTTATGAATACTTTTAAGGCTTTACTAATGTCTAATTTTTTTACTTATTATTTACTTTTCACCCGTCTTATCATTTATTTAAATTTGAAGCATGGTAACTTGATTTATTTGCGCCTATTGGACGTACTGATTTAATGGTAATAAAATGTTTACTGCTAATTTGTGACTAAACGGTGAGGTTTATCGACTCGAATGGAGAGTAACTTTTTTAATAAGTATTTTATTGTCTTTTACAAGGCATATTTGGTTTTGTAATATCTGTCAAATCCAAAAAGATATGCGAAAAAAAAAATATGGTTTTCAGGTAAAGTGCCCTCTGGTGGCAGAGTAGGGCAACATTTTGGTAACAGAGTTATAGAAATCGTGAAGATAAGTCTCTGTGCCAAAAATCAAGTTAATTGGTGAAAAAGTAAATGCCCTACATCAAAAATAAGAAAAAAAAAATTAAACTTTGACAGACCATAACTTAGAAAATATTGAGATTTCGATATTTTGTTACATGACTTACTAACATTATTTTATCATGTAGATTCACCTGTCCAAGTATCCAAACACATTTTCCCAACACCCTGTATAGGCCATTTCTAGAAACAATCTTTTTTTAAGCAATTTCCTTGTCTAGTATCTCCGCCTTTTTAAAATAAAAGTTATGGCCTTCGGCAAACCTATTGGTTGAGAGTAGGTATGCGCACGATGTATCGATGTTTTAAAAACATCGATTTTTGTGTTTCGATTTTCGATGTTTATATCGATGTTTTTTTATTCGATATTATTCGATAACATCGATATTTTTTGAAATGTTCTTTCCGATGTTTTTCTCTATTGACACTTTACATTTTATTTCAAAAAGTATTACAAATAAAATTGATCTATATCCACAATTACCAAATTAGTAAAGGTCGAGGCCAACGGCGAAAAAATTCGGGGTAATGCTGTCGGCAGAAATACCTACAAAGTTTTAGTTTCCCATTTTAAAAACATTAAATAGAGATATTTATTTTTTGTAAAAATACTACGCTCTAGTCGCATAAATTTTCTAGAAAATAATTTTCGGTTCCAACAGCTATACAGGGTATTTAAGAAGTACGGTACGTAACTTAACAGAGTGATTCCATATGGTATTCTAAGAGAAAAAGCTTATTTGAACATGTATCCGGAGTTGCTCCGTTTTTGATATACATAGGGTGGTAAAGTTTAAAAAAAAATCGTTTTTTTTATCATTCTTGTAAATATTCTTTACCCAATTTTATTGAAATTTGGTACCGATATTTTGAATCCAGTTTTCATATAGTTTTCACGCTCTTTTTAGCATTTTGGTTTTATATATTCCACAGGTTTTTTTTTTAAGCGAAACGCCCATGGTTTATTGCGATTTTATGGATTTTACTTGTATTTTAAGTAGACTACGGATTTTTTTGCATATTTGGTAGTTTCTTATTTCTTTTTGAAATGGACAAATGTATTTCTACTTTTGTTTTTAATGGTTACATTTTTATTTAATATAAATATATTTGCATTTATTATATTAAAATGTATAATTTATTTTAAACATATTTATCGATATTTATAAAGACATCGATGTTTATAAATATCGATATTCTCTGTCCGATTTTTCTGTATTCAATGTATCATTTGATGTCAACATCGTTGTTTTAAAAATTTTGTACATCCCTACTTGCGAGTCCTGCTTCTTGGATATTTATGTTTGTTATATTGCAGTTATTACATTACTGAGTTGAAATCTGGTTGTCTTTGACTTTTGTAAAAATGTTACCTACTTTTTTTTATCGTTGTAAAAAAATTTGGTTTTTCGTGATACTAGTTTCAAGATAGTGTTTCTGAGAGACACTTGATATAAGGGATTTTGACGTATCTTTATCTGTAGAAGGATTTAAATTTGTTTGAGTAATGGTGTTTAGTTTGGGGGGGGCCTATTGATGATGTTGTTATTGAGTGATACTGGGTATTGATTTTCTGTTACAGTTTTTTTAAGTTTATCAATATTCTTATGCCAATATTCATTGTGAGATAGTTTGTGTATTTTAACTCGGAAAACTGTTTTACGATGTAAACTTTTTGGGGAATAAGGTGTTTAGATTTAAAGTTCAGGATTCTGTTCGGTGTGTATTGTCTCCCACACGTGAGCTGAAAAACCTTTCAACATTAGTGAGGAAAAACGCAACTTTTAGCACTGGCCCGGAATTTTTTTTTTTTTTTTTTTAAATGAACCACGAGTACCTTTTTTAAAGAGATATGCCCTAAATATTCAAAAAAGTATTTTTTAGTTTTCCAAAAATGGCATCTATTAAAATTTTGACCCTACGAGCGAAGTGCCAAGTCCGTTCCTGGCCTCCTTGGCTATGTACAATATTGTACAAGAATATTTCTGGTATGAGTTTCTTAGTCCATATGGGCTGTACAAAGTTACAGAAACTATCTATTAAGTTGCTGGTATAACTTTATCGGTTGTCGTTGGTTTTCTATAGATTTGGTAGGTTAATTGGTTGTTTTGATTTATTATTGTAAGGTCCAAGAAATTGATTGAGTGGTCAGTTTCCCTTTTTATGGTAAATTGAATTTTAGTAGAACAGAACGACAGCTACAATAAATAAAAACAGTCAATTAACCTACCAAATCTATAGAAAACCAACGATAACCGATATTGTTATACTAGCAGACTCAAAACATCCCCAACAAACCAAACTAGCAGCGTTTAATAGAATGATCCACAGATTAGTCAACATCCCACTTTCAGAAACTTCATATAATAAAGAATTAGACATTTATTTATTTATTTTATTTATTTATTTATTTAATTCAATTTAATTTCACATTAATACCTTTTCACAATACAATGTGGCATATAAAAGTTTATTTACATTTGATTTAATATAATATACTCTTAATTATACACCTAGGTATGGAACACCTGTATGTGTTGGTTTAAATAAATTTTAAAGATAAACCTATCATCTTTATTAAATGCCATGCAGTATACAATATTAATTTCTTTACCTTATTTGTTTATTTAATTTATTTTATATATATATATATATATATTTTTTTTTTAAACAGAATGGGTAGGCAACTAAAAAAACTGAAGAAATCTAGCAATATTCTCAAAGAGGTAGTCACTGAATTGTTTTTTAAAATGTTTTTTGTTTGTTAAGGTTCTGATTTTTTGAGGTATTAAGTTATATAATTTTGGACCATAGTATGTTACAAAATGTTGCATCATTGTTGTTCTAGTTCTATAAATGTATACTAGTTCATTTGTATTGCCTCTGGTCTGATGATCGTGTGACATTTTTAATTTGTTGAAATTTTCATTTGAGTGAAAAAAATTACATACCGTAATAATATATAATGTTCTAATATTACAAAGTTCTCTGCAATAAAGTTTGTTTGTAGGGAAAAGTTTTGGTTTCTTAAGACTTATCTTTACAATACAATTTTGGACAACTCGGAGTTGTTCTAGATTATTGTTATACATTCCTCCCCAGACCAGAATACCATATCGTAGTAGAGGTTCGACAAGCGCCCTATATACCATAATCATAAGCTTTTTGTTGAGAATTTCTCTCAGAGTATAAAATTTGTGTATTAAACATCTAACTTTTTTATACAAATATAAAACGTGTTGGTCCCATTTAAGGCGCTTGTCAACGACTATACCTAAATATTTAATGTGATTGACCTCTAATAGTGGTTCATTAATATCAGGAATAGCAATTTGATTAAAATAAGGTCGATTTACAGAATTTAGAGAGAAGGCAATGTAGTGTGACTTTTTGATATTTAAAGTCAGTTTGTGACTGTCCAAAAAACTTTTTATTTTTAAGAAGCCTTTTTTTATTTTCTTCTGCAATAGAAACCAACTTTCATCGCTGAAAACAACAACCGTATCATCCGCATACGCCACAACCTTTTCACCGACGCCAAGACTGCAGATTTTATCTATGTACAGGTTAAACAAGATTGGTCCCATCACAGTACCTTGTGGTACCCCATGCCTAACAGTCCCGGGGGAACTAAGCACGTCCCCAATCCTAACGTGCTGGACACGTGCGCTTAAGTAGCTTTCCAGAACTCTCCACGCGATGCCCCTAATGCCACTACATTCAAGGACATCAAGCAGTATGGAATGGGATACCGTGTCAAATGCCTTTGCCAGTTCCAAAAACAAAGTAATACATTTTCTCCCCTGGTCTAAGTTTTGGGCTACTTCGCGTGTCAGCTCAAACATAGCATCAGCAGTGCTGCGTCCCTCAACAAACCCAAACTGATTCTTAGATAACAAATCATTGTTATTTAAAAAGTGGACAAGTCTATCTTTTAAGCATTTTTCAAAAAGTTTTGCGACATTGGAGATAACGCTTATTGGTCTATAGTTATTTATGTCTTCTTTACTGCCAGACTTAAAAATTGGTGTGACAATTGATACTTTAAATGCTTTAGGAACATTACCTGTCTTAAAAATTAAATTCACTATATGCACTATAGGACTAGTTAATTCTCTGTGCAGAAGCTTAAGTACACTGGAAGATATGCCATCTGAACCTGATTAACAATTGTTCTTTAAGTTGTTTATGTGTTTGTTAATCTCAGTGTCGTTTGTAGGATATAGAAACATTGATGTACAATTGTTGTTCTCTGGCTGGTGTTGATTTTGATTTGTAATTTTGTCGGACATATTTTTTCCGATATTAATAAAAAATTCATTGCATGTGTCTGCTATTTCTTTTTGATTTGTTATAACTTTATTATTTTTATCCTTTATCTGAGTTAAAGTATTTTTTGATGTAGTCTCGTCTGATGCTTCACTAATCAAATTATATATTTTTCTCATGTTGTTTTGATTTTGTTAATAATACAAATAATACAAACTATAGCCTTAAACAACGGCTATCCAACAACACTCATAAACAAAATACTATAGAAAAAACTCAGACAAAAAACACAAAAACTACTCTACCGAGGACATCCTCTTCCATCAAACGCGAAATACAGTTCAATCTGGTATACAGGTCACACAAGTCAAAAAATCTCCACAAGTCAATAAAAATAACCTAGGTAAATACATAGCTAATTCAAAAATTGAAAATAAAGACAAATTAACACATAGCGGGGTCTACCAAATACAATGTGATGACTGCGATGCAATATATATAGGTCAAACAGGTAAAAACTTTAAAACTAGGCTTAAAGAAAATAAAATATCCATTTTAAAAAAAACAAAATAAAACAGGAATAGCGGACCACTGTATAATAAATAACCACTCAATATCCAACAAAATAAAACCGATATATACTCAACACAAGGGAGAAAACTCAACCTATTAGAAACATTGGCAATCAAAAAAGCCTTAAAAAATCGATGTAATGTTGTTAATAATCAAATTGAAATACCTTCAGGTGCCAATCTAATACTTAGTAGTATAATAACTTAAGATAAATATGCAATAAAGACTGTCAATAATTACGAACGAAAAAATCCATAATTATATTATACACAATATCATTTTTTTAATTTTATTACTAAGATGTAAATACCTCTATAATCACACCTGTAATTTAGTTGTACCTTGCAGACACATTAAAGACTAGTTGGCCAATACCTGTAAATTAAGGACCAAAATAACCCATCATCTGTCAATTTTTATTTTAATGACATGTAGAATTTAGTATTGTCTAATATGCCTTTGATTATGATCCGCAAGGGGGGTTGAAACACGTGCCAGGAAACTGAATTAAATTGTGAAATATAACAAAAAAAGTTATTCGTCATCTTGTTTCTTCTCTGCGGTGGGTCAAACAGTAACTTGATTTCAAAACGCTAAATGATTATCTGGAATAAATTTGATGGTGTTCTTATATCAGCCATCTCCCTTTGGTTAATAGGAAGCTTCTCGTGATAAGCTTTTGTTGTCGGGAAGGTCATTTTAATTTTAGTGCTCCTTAGTCGACATGTATCTTTTACAGGACAATTTATGAATTCTCTACTAACTACTTCTTGAGGTGCGGAAATAGTTAAATGACGAAAAGAGGAGATGGAGAAGGATCTTTTATGACCACCAGGTTTTCCATAGAATTCATTACTAAGGCAAGATTTTTTGTAAAATTTTGGTCCCCAATTTTTATAATCATAACCTAAATCTTTTCAAACCTGAACAACTGAGAATTTTTTAACATTCTTGGATGCTTCAGGGATAATATTGATATATTTCTGAACAGTGTAATATCTCTCATGCATGCATGCTCAACTGCCTTTTAATTAATCCAAAGTCTTGGTCGAATAACCTAAATGAATGATCCCTCATTGGAAAATAAATTTCTATTTCATTAAATCTCTTTAGTTCCACTAAACTCAACTAAATTTACTACAGATAATCTGCAGACACCTCCCGGACATGTTACATTTCTGTAGTATCGGCCCTCAGCGTCACTACCGTTAATGCAACCTGTCCTGTTTGTGCAGTAAAGATGGGTTTACATGTCTAGATTAAGAGAATGTGCAATTGTCGTTTTTGGAAAAAATGCACATGTCCCCTTTCTGCATTTAGCGATTCAAATTATTATAAACATGGCAACAGTGTATGAAGGGTTTTAATAGCTGCTGTGGAATAACTATGGACGTTATACCTACAAACTTATCTACCAACGGAAACCATCAGCAGAAGATGAGTTGTAAAGGCAATTTTCTCCTGTGACTATTATTTAGTTTAAGTCTAACATATAACCCAGTCCGATAAAATGCTCTTATAAAATAGCGACTTAACTCGAGCTGCTCGAGCTTTCTCTCATTACAATGACTACAAGCAACAATTATCGTCCTGTAATGCGACTGATTTAAGGCAAATGGGACCGATCTACGATAATAAGAAAAAC
Organism: Polydrusus tereticollis; assembly: GCA_963920685.1. Taxonomy (NCBI): domain Eukaryota; kingdom Metazoa; phylum Arthropoda; class Insecta; order Coleoptera; family Curculionidae; genus Polydrusus; species Polydrusus tereticollis. The sequence goes on from OY987330.1 coordinate 49,253,887, forward strand.
GAGGCGTTCGGTGCAATAATTAGACTTGGCTTTTTAAGCTTTTAAGTGCATTCCTGCAGAGTCAATACTTTCCTAATACTCGTAAATGTCAAGGTATTTCATCTGAATAAGGAGGCACTTAACTTGTTTTAGATATGATACGCGTATATTATGTGCGATTTGTTTGGTCTGGTGGCTGAACAGGCGGCGAGTTTTAAAGAAGAATATGTTTACTTTTTCGCTTGAAAATGAATTTACAATATTTCTAAAATGAATATTTGGAGACTTGAGATATATGATTGTAGATTAAATAGAAGGAGTTGAGTCAGAAGCTTATTTTTGTAAGTATCTTGCAGGTTTGTATAGAGTTTCACTATAGCCTCCTAACACTTTAGACCTTCTTCTTCTTATCACGCCCTCTCCTGCCGAAGGTTGGCGATCCAAATGGCAATTGTAGCTCTGGAAACTGCAGCACAAAAGATTTCTGCAGACGAGCGATCGAACCATCTCCTTAAGTCCTTTAGCCATGAGTTCTGGCGTCTTCCTACTGATCTTTTCCCGTGCACTTTGCCCTCTATTATGAGGCGTAGTATTTCGTATTTATCACCTCTCATCACATGACCCAGGTATTGCATTTTTCTTTCCTTGATGGTGTTCAATAGTTCCTTTTGTTTGTGCATGCGCTGGAGTACCTCATCGTTGGTGATCCTTTGTACCCATGAAATTCGCAGCATCCGTCTATACACATACATTTCGAAGGCTTCTATTTTCTTTTCCGTCTGTGAATTTAGTGTCCAGCTTTCACATCCGTAGAGTAGGACAGAGAACACGTAGCACCTGATCATCCGAATTCTGAGTCCCAAGCTGAGGTCCAATCTTGCAAAAAATGATTTCATACTCACGAAGATTTTTCTCGCTGGTTCAATCCTTGAAAGTATTTCCCTTTTCGGGTCGCACTGACTATTGATGTTAGCTCCCAAATATTTTATTGAGGTCACTTGTTCGATTGTTTGTCCTTTGATCCGCAGGTGTGCATTTATTGGAGTTTTAGAAAAGATCAATAGTTTGGTCTTGGAGACATTGAGATGCAATCCAAACATCTCACTATAGTGAACTACGGAATCCATGATGGTTTGTAGTTCCTGCATATCGTTGGCCAGTATAACCGTATCATCGGCGTACCTGATATTATTTATTGGGGTTCCATTGATCTTGATTCCGCCCTGGACCCCATCCAGTGCTTCTCTAAATATAGTCTCTGAATACAGATTAAAGAGGAGTGGAGACAAGACGCAACCCTGTCGGACACCCCGTCTGATCTGCATATCCTCCGATGCTGATTGTTCCATCTTTACTACCGCCGTTTGATGCCAGTAAAGTTCTGATATGAAACGCAGGTCCTGTTCGTCAATCCCGGTTGTTCGCAGGATTTCGATCATCTTCTGATGATTAACACAGTCAAACGCCTTTCGATAGTCTATGAAACATGCGAATACATTCACATTCATGTCTCTGCACCTTTGTGTCATTACATTCAGGGAGAAGAGCGCTTCAGGCGTTCCGAGTCCGTTTCGGAATCCAAACTGGGTATTGTCTATCTGATATTCGCACTTCTTATAGATTCGCGTGTGGATGATTCTAAGAAAGGTTTTCAGGACATGGGACATAAGACTTATCATCCGATAGTCATCACATTGTGAGGCGTTGGGTTTCTTTGGCAGGGTTACGAATGTTGATTTAAGCCAATCCGACGGTATCTTGCTTGAGTTATATAGTTTGTTAAATAATGCTGTTATTAAATCTAGGCTTTTACTTTCGTTGTCTGCAATTAATTTAAGTATTTCAACGTTGATTTTATCGGGACCGGTAGCTTTCCCGTTTTTCTGTGCTTTTATTGCATGAACAACTTCGTCTCTGGTTATTTCTGGAGCCTTTTCATTCAATATGTGATCTATCGGTGGTGGGGAGCAAGGTCTATCGTCATTAAAAAGTGTTTCGATATATTCTTTCCATCTTGCAAGCTTAGCCCTCACTCCTAGAATTATCTCGTTGTTATTATCTCTCAAGATTGCTCCTTGATGTTTTCTGTGTCTGTTTGTAAGCTCTTTTACTTTTTTATGAACATTGAAGGTGTCATATTTTTCTTGCAATTGTTCTATTTCTTGGCACTTTGCCGTCATCCAGATCTCTTTCGCTTCCCGACACTTTCTCCTAATGATCCTATTTAATCGCCTGTATTCTGTCGGATTTGCCTTGTAATTCCGTCTGTCATTCATGAGGTCTAATATTTCTTGCGTCATCCATTCCTGTTTCCTGTTGGTTGCCATGAATCCAATGTCATTTTCCTGTATACTTGTTATTTTATTTTTCAAATCATTCCATGTCTTTTCAACATCCTCTTCCCGTACGGTTACCTCTACCATTTCCAGTTCTTTTTCGATCTTAGAACTTATCTCTTTCCTTTTCTCAGGATTACTCAATTGTGCGATGTCTATTTTTTTTGACGTTTTTTCTCTTTCAACTCTCTGGAATCTCTTGAGTCTAAAGTCCAGCACGACAGGGTTATGATCACTGCCGATGTCTGCTCCAGGATAGGTTTTTGTTGATTTCATATACCTTTTGAAGTTTAGACTGATCAAAATGAAATCAATCTGGTTCCTGACAATTTTTTCCTCCCTGTCTGCAGGTGACCTCCAGGTGTATAGTCTTCTTGGGTGCTGTTTAAAAAAGGTGTTAGCGACTAAAAGGTTATTTTCTACACAGAATTGCACAAGTCTGTCACCCCTACTGTTCCTTTCGCCAAGACCGTATGCTCCTATGCCATCCCCCTCAGCACCACGGCCAATCTTGGCATTAAAATCTCCAATTATCATCGTTATCTCTCCCTTTTTTGTGAGCCGCATTACTTCATCTATTTTGTTATAAAATTCTTCGATTTCCTGACCTTAGTTTTTCTATTTTTTCGATAAAACTTTAGTACTTATATTTGGTGAAAATAAATTTGAGTTTTTTTATTTTTCATTTAGTTTTGATCCATTGAAGAAAAATTGGATGCGTTTAAATGGACATTAGGACAGTATCGGTATTAAAATTATTTTGAGTGAAATTCTTTGTAACAGTTCTTGTTTCCTGAAGAACATATAAATACCTCACATGATTTACAATAAACTTTAGTTTCTTGTTTGCACACAGGATTCTTATGTCTAATTGAGCTCTTTTAGTCAGAAGCCATTGCAGGAAAGTGTTAAATACTTTCTGTAGAACGGCTTTGAGGCAAAGGTCTGCGGAATTCGCTGAGTGGTTCATTATCTGAGTCGTCTTCACAGGAGCGGATCCAGAACCTCGTTTTTTTTTGGGGGGGGGGGTCACTCACAAAAAAGTAATATATTTTACTTTTGCGTATTAATGCTATTATATAATAAATCTCCAAAATAATAAAAGAAGTTTTCATACATCATCTTACGGATCAATATAATTAAATTTTAACATGCATTGGAAAATAATATGAGCAAAGTAAATATAATATACAGGGTGTCCGGAAACTTCGTTCGTATATTTTATGGGGATATTCTACATATGAAAATATGAAAAAAGTTCATATGAATATAGGTCCTTAAATGTCTTATAAGGAAGCTATGGCCGTCCAAAGGTGACCTCTAAAGATTAGTTTCTCTTTTATAATATCCTTGCGACCGCTTGAGGTATCGATGTGCTTTTTGGCACACAAACTAATATTAACAATTGCTAATTTATGATATTGAGAGTTAATATGAAATTTAGTCAGGGACGCTCTTACAGGGGGGGGGGGGGGGATGGCTTAGTTTATGTATTCCTAATTTTTTTACACGACATATTTAAAAAATTTTACCCAAAAATTATAATTCCAGTGATTTTTCTACCCAAAAAAGGTATTCTCAAAAAAAAATTATTGGGCTAATGATTTAGGAGAAAAATCGATTTATTTAAATAATTGCATAAAGTATTATCGAATTGGGTTTAAACTAAAGCATCAAAGTATTCTTATGACAAATACAAATTTGAAGTCAAGAAAATATCAAGAAGCCGATAGTTAGGGTTAAAATAAATTGACAATGACAATAATTAAGTCAAAACGTTGTTTTGTTGTAATTTTTAAAGAAAACAAATTAAGAGTTGTTGGTTTAACAATAATAAACTGAAAAAAGTAAAAAAGTTACAACATATGTTGAAAATGGTTTCCATTCATATTAATACAACCAACTAAACGATTTTTCATTGATGTTCGTACTATTGCGAAAACTCCTTCCTTATTACGAATTTTCTTGCAACAATAAATCACACGTTGTTCCAATTGTTGTACATTTTCGACAGGTACTGAATATACCAGAGACTTCAAATATCACCAAAGAAAGTAATCCAATGGATTGAGATCAGGTGAACGAGGAGGCCAGGCAATGGGCCCACTTCGGCCTATCCATCGGTCTGGATATGTTTGATTTAAATAATCTCGAACCAATCTACTAAAATGAGGTGGAGCCGATCATGCATAAAATAGTTTGTAAGTCTTTGCTGGTACGGCACATCTTCAAGTAGAACAGGCAAAGAGTCTTGTAAAAAATCTAAATATGCAGGCCCATCTAAACGTTGAGGCATAATATATGGTCCTATTAATCGATCGCCCAATATACCTGCCCAAACATTAATTGAAAATTTATTTTAAAATCGACTTTAGAAAATTGCATGGGGATTTTCTTCTGCCCATACATGGTTATTATGGAAATTTACGATGCCTTCACGGGTAAACCCTGCTTCGTCAGTAAACAAGACTTTATGTAGAAAAAAACGGTCTTGATCTCTTGTGCTTATACCCGGATTGGCTGCAACGCATTCGAGCACTATTTCTTCTGCTTGTGGAGTCCTAGTAGTACGGCTTCTCCCAGTTTCATTCATATTTGGCCTTTGGCCTAAAAGTTCCGGTTTCTCTTAATCGTTGATGAAAATTAATGAATAATTTCTCACAAGGAATTTGACGGTTTGGATAATCAAAATAAGCCTTCCCCCCCCCCCCCCCCCGTAAGAACGTCTCTAACAAAATTTTATACTAACTCTCAATATCATAAATTAGCAATTGTTAATATTAGTTTGTGTGCCAAAGAGCACATCGGTACCTCAAGCAGTTGCAAAGATATAAAAGAGAAACTAATCTTTAGAGGTCACCTTTGGACGGCCATAGCTTCCTTATAAGACATTTAAGGACCTACATTCATATGAACTTTTTTTCATATTTTCATATGTAGAATTAATTTTTACTGTTAGATTAGGTAAACTGATTGTTTTTGTTTTTCTGTGTTTTTCGTTTTTATTTTGTTTAATTTTTTATACATTTTTTGTATTTTTATATTTATATATTTTTATATATTTTTAACCTCACTTTTCTTACTCGTAGAGCCTAGAGATCCTCTTGTATATTAGGTTTTTAATTATTTTAGGTCTGATGATGCCCGAGAAGGCGAAACATGTAACTTATTGACAGCATATTAAAAAACTTTTATAAAAATTTGAGACCAAGACTTTGGGTTTTTAACTCCTAATATGTAGAATATCCCCTTAAAATATACGAACGAAGTTTCCGGACACGTTGTATAATATTTTTTTGTGTTCCTCTGTTTGTTTGGGGGGGAGGGGATGGTCATGACCCCATGACCCTCCCCCTGGATCCGCGCTTGCGTCTTCATCAGATCGCAATTCTGGGTCCTGTTCCTCATGAAGTGTAATATTTAAAGGGCCATCTACATCTGATCCCTGATTAGCAACATTTTCTTCAATTCAAGTCAATCGTAGTCAAATTTTCACAATCAGACAATAGTAGTATAACTTTTGTATGTTTAACGACCTGACCTCCACTGAAATGGTCGTAGTGGTCTTAGGCAAAACATCAGCAGATTTTAATTTTTTAAAACCTTTAGTATCTTGTATGTATTTACTACATCCTAAACTATAGGTTTTATAAAGAAATTGCAATTATAACTCAATACTATTAGCTACTTACCATCATTTGTTTCTCTGCGAAATGCAGCTTCTTATCACTTGTTTATAATACCGATAGATGCATTAAAATGTTCTTGGAATAAGTTGCAGCGGTGTTTTTCACGTTAATATGCATGTACATCACGATGAACAGAGCGTCGTAAATGTGGCTTTTTACAAAGTGAAAAAAACAACTTATTTGTCCATTTCAATGGACATCAGTTATCAGGAGGATAGATTAGAAAGTAGTACCATATTTAGCAGTCAAATTCGAAAAATAAATAATAAAACGCCCGGGATATTTCTTTCTAAATTTGGCATTAGTAAATAACACAGAAATTTATGTGTCGCAAAAAACGGCTCCTATCTCCTCTACTTCTCTTCCAATACCCATCCAGTATACGAATGCTATTCGTAGAACGCCAGATCAATGATTGATTTATAAAAATTAAAACATTGTAAGAGACATCAATAAAAGTATTATTTCCTATAAATTAACTTAATGCGCCTTCCTTTAAATAACGAAACTTTATTTATAATAATTTCCGTAAAATCTTCTGATTCCTGAAGAGAGCGAAACAATTGAAGAGTGGAAGTACCAAAGGCACTAAGTGCCCAATTCATTGAGCTGAGATAATTGAGAAAAACAATTTTACAAAGTTAATTTTCAATTTTTTACTTCAAAAATATTTTATGCCAATTCCTAACAAGTGGGAGAAATATCTTAGAAAATGTAAATGACATATTATGTTAACTATAATAACAATTTTTTTATAACTTATTTTAACAAAAACTGAAAAGGCATAAGTGCCATAGTGTGTAACATTCAAAGGTTATAAGTAGTAACAGAAGTTTAGTTATAAGTGCCACATAATTAAAATGTTATAAGTACCAATTACGGTTGAGTTGAACTGCCACTTGGCCCTAAGTTCTCTTCATTTAGGTTAAGAAGTTCTCTGTAGAATTTTTTATGATCGGGATTTTCCAGGTAAGGAATCATGGATAATAAAGACTTTTTGTTAACGGATATCTTATTTTCAGACGGTAAAAGCTTTATTTGCTTCCACCCTTCAATGTCAGAGAAGGTTTCCTTTACAAGCAGAACTGTAGGATTTTTCCAATCAACTTTTATTCTTACCACCTTACTGATGTTTAGACTCTTGGTATTTAGAAATGTATCAGCTGCTTCTTTTATATCCCAGAATCCGTTAACTGACATATCAATAACTTAAAAAGGAGGATCATATTTTGCGGAAATTATCACTTTATGCAGATCATTGGGTAGCATTGATTTCATAACACGCTTCCTTTTTTCGATATGGGCGAAGTCCCAATCACAAGACATAAAACTGTGGCCACTTACAAGGAAATTGTATTTAATTAAGTCAAAAACTCGATGAAGAACAAGAAACACCAAAGCAAATATTACCATCCTGTTCTTATTTTGCCCGGCACAGTTGTCGCTCCATAGCAACTAATGCTTTTTTTGTGTATTCCCAGAATGAAGTATAGATGCACCCTCGTTACCTCCACGCCCACTAACACCTTCATGCCACATACACATAAATGCATGGTTGGTGTCGGATAAATGTATTCCCAGATTATAATAAGATAGTTGTGATAAATAAAACATGTCTGAATGAGTCAACGCTGGAACAAATAGGACTTGTTGTAAATCAAACGAAATACAACATTTCTCAGTACCAGGAAGTTGTGAATCAGTAATTTCATTTCTCATATATTCTAAACATTTCTCAACTTTTCGATGATGCATTTCCAGTTGATTTTTCGATTTAGTGCCGGCACTATTATTCTGCTTTGCGTCACAGTTTAACTTATCACACGTGTGGCAAGTATCAACTCTAGGGCGATGGAAGTTTAAATTCGGGAAATCTTTTTTAAATACGCCCTATAAAACTTGTAGCTTACAGAAGATTCCTTATTACTTTTCAAAAAAGCTTTGTAAAGACGGTGAATATTTAGATCAGGGCTCAGAAATTTCTTTTCCGACTTAGCACGGGAGTAGTGCGATACATCTCTAGGGATCGAATTTATATGCTCACGAACCAGCTGACGCTCGTTTTCTGTAAATTTCCTGGGTTTATTGTTAGACCGCTTATCAATAAAAGTGGTATCTCCCATTTTTTTCTTGCTGATTAGACCCACTAAACGTTTTTGAGTAACATAAAAAATATGCATAAATGTCTTTCTGCCTACTTGCACAAAGTTTCCATCCTGATCTGGAACTGTATATGATATGGACGTTTGTCTTTTGATATCCACGGCACTTTCATTTTTCAATGGCGACGTCTTTTGATTTTTACCAAATTTATTAACCCCATTAAGTAACTCCCTTGTGTTTTATAGTTTTCAGCATAAAATTTCTCGAAAAGTTCCAGCCTTCTTTCATGTGTAATTTTTTTGCAGTCGGAATAGCACTTGCACGGCACTTGAAAGAATGCATTGTTTAAATATGAGTTAAACAAATACTTTTATTTTTCTTAGTAAAAATACCTACGTCCTATTTACGTTACTAAAATACTACTAAATGGATGAGCTTATATAACGCTTCTACTACAACACTCTTCATAAACTGAAAATTCTTACCTTTTGATCAGGTGGATTTTTTGAACCAACAATAATCTTTTTTCTATTAGCATGTGCCTTTCCCGCATGTTTTTTCTTCCTTTGCTGTTCTATAAACCTTCCTCTATCCTTTTCTTGAACAACTTCCATATTTTTACACCAAATATGTTCAAAAAACGCAAAAAGTATTAGACGACACTACTCTACTGTCAGTTTGAACAACTCAGCACATTAAATATTTTTTACCAAGATGTTGGCACTTACGACCTTTCTAAATTAATATAATCTGCAAGGACATAGTCCCGAGCGCCATCTATTAAACTTATTTAACAGCTTTACAATTCCGTGGCACTTAGAACGTTTGTAGAGAAATTGGCGTCGGCACATAAAACCATTTACAAAATTTTGTTTTTGGCACTTAGTGCCTTTGGTACTTCCACTCTTCAATTATTTGACACGACGGTGCTCAGCTCATTTTCGCTTAGTTGCTCGTTAGTACCTAGACAACACTTTTCGTAATTGCTGGATTTGACGCGCAGGTCCCCAAGGTTGGCCAGCTCGCAGTTCTGACTTGAACCCTCTAGACTATTATTTATGGGGTTACCTTAAGTCTCTTGTATACAAGACGCCTGCACTAGATGAAAACGACTTAGGAATTCGAATTATTGAAAGTTGCAATGGGATACGAAATAATGCAGGCATTTTTAAACGTGTAAGGGAATCAATGGTGAGACGATTACGTGAGTGCGTTTTATCAGAAGGTGGCTATTTTCAACAATTGCTTTGGTTAACTGTTGCATTTTTTTTTGTATCATTATCAAAAAAAATAATTTTATTTTTAATTTAAATGTTTTAATGAACGAGGAATAAAGAAGTTGTTTAAGTAATTGGTAAATCCAAAAAAAAAATATCAAAACTTGAAAAAGTCAGTGGCGTACATTTTTGTCTATAATATTCGCGATAATTGACGAGAAATAATAGATTAAATGAAATGGACGCCCTAAAACTAAAAAAAGGAGTGTGCTTCGAAAAGTTGCGGCAAATTTACTATACAGGGTGTAATTTAATTGAGTGCCGATACTTAAGGGTGATAATCTATGAATGATTCTAAGATAAAAAGTTCATATGGACATATGTCCTAAACCTCTTCATTTTTGAGCTACAGGGTGTTAACATTTTAAGAAAAATATAACCTTTTTATATAAATCACTCTTAGATATTTTTATGAAATTTTGTACATACCTTTTAATCAATAAGGAGCATTTTTTGACCTAACAGATTTATAAAAATTTTTACCAGTGACGTCCGTACGGGGTTTGAACTGAATATTTTTAAAGAAAAAATGGATACGCCACTGCTTTTTCTAAAAACGAAACTTACTTTTGAAATTCCCATTTATTTTAAAGCAAATTTCGTTTATGGACTTACTTTTGTACGACGCACCGTTTTCGCGTAAAAAAATAAAAACAAAAAAAACATTTTTTTCTTCGGTTCATTGAGACTGCTTTTATTTATTTTGTTGAATTTGGTTGGCACCCACCATGAGTGGAAACACTTTTTTTGGGACAACAATTTATTTTCTACTCACCAGTGACATTCAACTGAACGTTTGAAAAGAAAAAAAACGGTAACCATATTAAATGCCCTCTTAAAGCAAATCAAATAAAAATCAGTAGGCTGGGTAAAGCTACATCAATTTTGACGTTTCTTTTCATAAAGACAAAAGGCCTGGCATTGATTTTGCATTATTAAATAATTATTATTACAGTAAGACGTTAAATTATAATAAAAGAATGGTAAATTTTACAAACAGTGAATTAACTGACATGCATTTTATTTATGGGCTTGCAGACGGTAATGCATACGAAGCCAGGCGGATATACCAAGAGCGGTATCCAAATCGCGTAGTACCCGATCCGAGAACATTTTCTAGGATTCATAGACGTCTCCACGAGACCGGAACTTTAAGAGTAGACCACAGTGCTAAAGGAGTCCATCAAACAGTAAGAACACCGGAACTTGAAGAAGGAATTTTACACGAAATTGAGGAGAACCCCGAAAGTAGCACGAGGAAAATCGCGGCAACATTTAATGTTTCACATTTTCTTGTTTGGAAAATTCTCATCGAAAATTTATTATACCCATATCACATTCAAAGAGTCCAGGCATTACTCCCTAGAGATTTCCCGATGCGCATTAATTTCTGTGTGTGGTTTCTTCAAAACCTGATGGAAAATCCGTTATTTGACAGGCACATTCTTTTTACCGACGAAGCTAATTTTTCTCGAAACTCAATAAGAAATTTCCATAATAACCATTTATGGGCGGATGAAAACCCTTATGCAATTGTAGAATCAAATCATCAAGAACAGTTCTCAATAAATGTTTGGGCTGGCATTATTGATGGTTATTTGATAGGCCCATTTTTTCTCCCAAGAAGACTTGATGGACAATAATATTTACACTTTCTTGAAGAAGATCTGCCGCCAATGCTTGAAGACCTTCCATTATTATTAAGAAACCAGATGTGGCTAATGCACGATGGTGCGCCTCCACATTTTAGCTTACGAGTGCGTGAATTTTTAAATCACACCTATCGCAATCGGTGGATAGGTCGCGGAGGAACGCAGCCATGGCCACCTAGATCTCCGGACCTTAACAGTTTAGACTATTTTTTCTGGGGGCATCTGAAAAGCTTAGTGTACCAAGTGCCGATTCATACCGAAGAAGAGTTACGAAATCGTATATTAGTATGCTGCCAAACCATAAGAAACACCCCGGAAATCTTCGAAAATGTGCGTCAGTCTATGGGAAGAAGAGTCCATGCTTGCATACGTGTGGGTGGACGACACTTCGAACAACTACTGTAAATAATGTGGGTTCTTTATTCTGTTTATCTTCTCTTGTCATTTCGCTTTCGATTTAAGGTTTGGAATTTTTCCTTTTAAATTAATCGCGATTTTTGAAATAAAATTTTTTATTTTTTTTTGTTTTTATTTTTTACGCGAAAACGGTGCGTCGTACAAAAGTAAGTCTATAAACGAAATTTGCTTTAAAATAAATGAGAATTTCAAAAGTAAGTTTCGTTTTTAGAAAAAGCAGTGGCGTATCCATTTTTTCTTTAAAAATATTCAGTTCAAACCCCGTACGGACGTCACTGGTAAAAATTTTTATAAATCTGTTAGGTCAAAAAATGCTCCTTATTGATTAAAAGGTATGTACAAAATTTCATAAAAATATCTAAGAGTGATTTATATAAAAAGGTTATATTTTTCTTAAAATGTTAACACCCTGTAGCTCAAAAATGAAGAGGTTTAGGACATATGTCCATATGAACTTTTTATCTTAGAATCATTCATAGATTATCACCCTTAAGTATCGGCACTCAATTAAATTACACCCTGTATATATATTTATTCTAAATAATATAGTTGGATTTGCGGTTGTGACACAAGAAAATAAATTATTTTGGGTTATTAGTAACTTGTTTGAAGAGACCTTTTGTGTTAAAATTTTAAAATATAGTTTCCAAAGTTTACAACAAAAACATTTTAGTTGAAGGTTGAAGTTTTAAGCATTTTGGTGACTAAATACCGTATATAGAGTATTTACAAAACATAAAAAATGTACTCTTCATAATATCCATAAGAAATAATTGTGCAGCCCTAACATCGTACGAGCCGCCACTGTAGTGAATGAAGTGTATGATTAAAATAAAAAATAAACTAATGTAATTTTATAAAAAGTTGATAGCAACATTTCATTAATAACAGAAAAGGTTAGGTGCATTTTTTGGTTGTCCAAATATGCAAAATAAGCGGAAGCACAAATTTTGTTGTACCTCAACACACATTGTACTAACCACATTCTATATTTAATTGAGTTGGGTTCCCTGTTTTGAGCATTGCATGCTGTTAAGCAACAAAATGTATTTATATCAATAATTACTTTGTTTAATTAAACGCAATATTTACCTTTAGACTAATTAATACGCGTAGAATTTATAGTCTATAGATATTAAAAAATAAACGTAGATATAGTTAAACTAAACTTAATTGGAATAAAAGAAGAACAGTGGACAAACTGCTACCTGAAAAAGTTTTCTTTTTTGTAAATGATTAAAGCATCATCGCACCAACAGTAGTAGGTATTGTGGAAAACGGATTTGTCCCACAATATGCTATGCTGTATTTGTATTTATACAGGGTGTTCCTTAATGGTATGCGAATATTTGATATGAAAAATAAATACTATACTTTTTTTCTTAATGCGAGGGAGCAATAAAACGTAAATTTGCAATGACAAGACCCATAAAGCAGGGTGGACAACTTAAAGTTTGCAGTGGTAATTTCAGGTAAATTGCAATGATACTTTTTAAAAATTCCGTATTCCTGACCTACACACCTCGAATCGGTCCTAAAATAGGGTCGCCTTAATTAGCATACAATAGAAAGACCAGTTTGGTGAAAGAAATCAATACTACATGTAGAAACAACGGCGTTACTCCGGGTAGTTTATATATTAATATTTATAAAAAAGATCTACTATGCACAATGCAACAACTTAATTTTTAAATTGTAGTCTTCATGTTCCCAGTAGTTCGATGAACTATCGTCGTTGGGGTCGAGAGAAATAATAAGGGGTTTACAGTGTTTTCTAGCATGTTATCAGCTTCCCACATTCTTTCTTTTATTTCAATCACATGTTCGACACACTCCATCTTTCAAAATCCAGTGTCTTTATTCCCTCTTTCCAGAGGTTTCCAACGTCTCTCATTTTAAAACTGGTGTTATGCCTTGCTACAAACCCCTTTACTTGCGCCCACACCAATTCTATGGGGTTTAGTTCACAGTGATATGGAAGGCGAAGTACCGTTATATTTCGTTTTGAAGCGATTTCGTCGACAACAAATTTTGTACAAATAGGTTTATTCAACTTTACAATCTCCAGTAGCTCCTTTCTCAGCATATCTTTATGAAATGGCTTCTTATTTACAGTGATCGGATTTTCTGGAGTAGTAACCTGACATTATCCATGACTGTAACAGATCCAGGAGGCATAAGATCTAGCATTTACTGGAAGTATTCTTCAAAGATATCAGCGTTTATGTCTTCATGATAGTCTCCAGTCCGCTTTGATTTAAATGCTAGTAAGCCGCCATCGACAAATCCATTTTTGCTACCAATGTGAGTAATTATTAATCTTTTACCTTTCCCGAGGGTGCTTTTATTCAAGTGGACCATCCGTCCATAAAAACTTGCCTAGCGCTTTTTATATGTTTATCCTGCCATATTTTATCAACGGTATAACCTTCATTTAACCATTTTTCGTCCATATAATAGATATTCCTGTTTTCCCTTCGAAACGGTCTAACTGCCCTCAAATATCGTCGTTGCCAGCAGATGATTTCGTCTTTCTTTGACTGTTCGACTCCAGTCATAGTCGAACACATTTCAACTATTTTTGCAACTCCGAATGTTATATGAAATAATGATTGAACTAAGCCTTTGGAATACGGCGAGGACCACTGGGTTTTATTGTTCAATAATGATTTATTACTCTCTCGCATTATTAAATGGACTACAATTGACTTTATAAACTATAGTCCAAAAATGTCCCGTTACGAAAATACGTATTTTCAGCTTTAACAGTGGCGTGCCTACGGGCACTGAAATAGATATTTTTGAGAAAAAAATTGTACGCCAATGTTTTTCTTCCAAACAAAAAATATTTTACAACTAACATGGAGCGATTATTACAGAAGTTGTTTAAAATAGCCCTCTTCACTTAATATGAATCCTTTCGCCCTCCTTCTCATGAAATTGCGCGCTCGGTAAAATATCCCCGGAGCATTTTTTATTCTATCACATGCTGCAACTATTCCTCTATAGTGTTAATGGAAGTTGTGTACACTACACTGACAAAAATGGATTTACCGATGTCGTGGGTTGCAGAATTAAAGCTACTTTAACACACCTTACTATGTTGTTCAAACTCAGCCTACGAATTATCACAAATCATTTAAAAACGCTACAATAACTCAGCTTCTTGTGGTTCGCCTTAACACACAAATATCAACATTTTAAACACATTTGGGATTACCACAATCCTTCATTTTGTAACCATTTTATGAGTTACCTGAACTCAGTTTTTGGATTGGAAAAACCTACTAACTGATTTTAAGGTGCCGTTTTGCCCCAGACGTGCATTATTGTAACTCATTACCGTGTGTTAAATTATTTTGAGTTGAAATAAGTCGTAAATAGTGCTCTAAAAACTCATGTCAAGGGTAAATCATCGATCGAAAAGTCACGGAAAGTTCCGAATTCACGCTCGTGCCGATTTGGCGCGGTAACTTCATCCCATTGTCCATTGTTAATAATATCTCGTGCACGTCGCGTCATGGACCACATAACTGGACTTGCTATCCGCGCAATCGTTGATCGGAGGGATGCTTTTTTTATTTTTGTTCAGAGTTTGTTCTCATACAGGTGCGTAAAAATGAAAATAATCCAATTTTAGTGTTGGAATATATTTAAAGTGCTAAACTTTATTGTGCCTAGCTTCGTTCATAGAGTAGTTCCTTTGCACTTGACGTTTATCATATGTTGTTAGATATGTCAGTTAACTTAGCATGTGTTTTCGTAACAAGTGTTTGTTTATTAAAGTACATATTATTAAATATTCCTTGTGTTTCTTGGCTCTATTAAGATTCCCTGCCAACATTTAGGGCAGATTAAATCTATAGTTGTAAAGTAAGCTAGAACAACTGAAAGGTCCGGTTTTGATAGCTCGAATCATGAGTTAATCTAGCCCTAGTAGTGACGCATCACAACTCCCATATTGGTCTCTGGCAGCTTAAACAATGAATTGCTGCAGCCTACGTCGCATGTGTTCCTCAAACCCAGTTACGATTAGCTAAGTTAGCTAGCTAAAACAACCCATCTTCGGGGCTATTATAACTCATTAACAGTGATTTGATGCAATCTCTTCGATTGAGTTGCCGTAACTCAGAGGTCTGAGCTGTCCCCTATTAGCAACACGAGTCGGTCTAGGATAACTCATATTTGAGTTATGTCAACCCGATATTTCGCTCAGTGTAGCGTATTAAAATTACTCCATAAAGAGAAATCTAAGCTGTTGAGGTCGTGGGACCTAGGTGGCCATTCTTGAGGTCCACCCCGGCCAATTTCCTCCTGTGTCTTTTAAATTGCGGATTCTGTGCAATATTATGAAGATCAAAGTAATAAAGTTAGGTATGCCAAACGTTTTGGTCAATGTAATTATCTCTTACCTTAAAGATAGAACATTCGTGGCATCATCAGAGAACACAATATCTAAGATATCTCAGATCAGTGCTGATGTCCCACAGGGTTCACCATTGACTGCTATTTTATATAATATATACATAAGCGACAACCCCAAAACACCCACACACAACTTTATCTCTTCGCTGATGATACTGCGATAACTACAACCCCAAGGGTGCTCTGGTTAGTAGTTTCATGCGTGCAACGTCAAATCATGCTTCTTCAGAGCTGGTTGGATAGCTGGAAGCTTCGTTTAAACGCAGACAAGACCCAGGCCATCTTTTTTTCAAAAGCAAGAATTAATTTACCTAAAAATAGCGTAAAGGTTAGCAATAAATCCATAGAATAGTCAAACAAGAAAAATATCTTGAATTGACTTTCGATAGAAAGGTGGCATGGGGAGACAATGCAGATGAGCGAGTTGGAAAAGCCCAAAAACAGTTTGACGCTTTATACCCCTAGTAAATAGAAATAGTAAATTAAACTTAAAAGTAAAAATAACGTTGTACAAAACAATAGTACACCCGGTATACCTACGTGGTGTATCGTAAATAAGACCAAAATGTTAAAAGTGCAAAGAGTTTAAAATAAAATTCAAAAAGTAATGGCGGGGGCACCAATGTACATGATGAACAATACATTGCATCTATACCTAAAAATCGACACACTTAAACAATTTACAGACAAAATAATAACACAATACTACAGCAGAACAGACAATTCACCAAATGGACTAATTACAAAATCTATCATACACTTGCACGAAAACGCAAAACACAAATACCCAAGAGACTGGGTCCCTCCTTAACAGATTTGAACCCTACTCAATTTCTAAATTTATTCAAACAAAATCTTTTTAAAATTCATAAAAATAGAAAAATCAAAAATCTTGAGGACAGCAATAAAATAATCACAAGCAAATAAAATAATTCAAACGAAAACATCCAATCAAGCAACCGAAAAGAAATCCCTACAACTAAATATAAGTACAGGAAAAGGATTCCAACTTAAGAAACTACCATTACTATGTATTACGAAAATACCCTTGAGAGAAGGTCACACTCCTTGGAAAATCTCCGGGAGGTAATGCCTGTACTCTTAAAATATGGTACAGGTATAATAAAAAATCCACTAAAATTCTCCAAACAATTTGATGGCAAAGTTTCTAGCATCTTCCTCGTACTCGTTGCAGGATGTTCTTCGGCTTCGTGCAGCACCGCTTTCTCAATTTTAGGTGTTCTCATACTTGGAGGTCTACTTTCAGATGTACCTCTTCGGACACTACTAGTTTTAACAATAATTCACAATGCACAGACTTAAACGACAGAGACTTACTAGAATATGTCAGATGTAAGAAGCAAGTGACATATTCCATGGCAACTCGATTTATTGCAAAATTGTATTCTTTAATAATTAGATTAATTTTTTTGGACAATACAACGATTTTTATTTCTTAACTAAAAACGGCACATTACAGGAAAACAATTGAAAACACGAACTTACAATAAGTTGGTGTACAGATTTGTCCCTTATCCTTTCCGTCAGACCCAATCGTTGAACGCGTTTCGCCGTTTACGGCTCTTTAGCAAGGCTCCGGGTCTGATGAAAAGGTAAGGGACCTCAAAGTGCTTTAACACAGAAATGCAACTATACAGATGAGAGCTGCAGCACGTGGCTACATCTCTCTTACCTTTTCGTCAGACCCGGAGCCTTACTGAAGAGCCGTAAACGGCGAAACGCGGCCAAGGATTTGGTCTGACGGAAAGGATAAGGGACAATTCTGTACACGAACTTATTGTAAGTTCGTGTTATTTAATATTTAGCTTTCGGTAAGCTGAACCGATACATTGGCTTCCAGCGACACCCAACGTAGTTTGCCCGCGATGGGCTGCCTTGCCAGCGTTTGAACCTATATGGATTCTCGCTGTCCTGGTTGGGTTGATACATGTGGTTGCCACGAGATTTAGCCACGTGCTGCAACTCTCATCTGTACAGGAAAACAACTTAAGAGAGCTCTTTCGTTTTAAATTGAACGGTGGCTCCAAAAATGTTTTTATTTGGGAAAAAACCATTGGCTTACTATTTTTTATCTCAAAAATATCAAAGTCAGTACCCGTATAGAAATATGCACCTTCGTTACCTGTCGCTATGTCCTAAATATCACTGAAGTATCTGAAGTAGTTTCGACAATATTAATTAATTTGCGAAGTTACCAGATGAGACATTATTGTTGTAATTATTGTCGGCTGTTAGTTGCTTCTGTAAACGAAACTGTTAGAGTCCAACACTTTCTAGACTGTGATTTTTGTTCATGATAAGGTATAACAAAAGTAAAACTGGTTTCATGCTTTTACATGGTTCAGTTTCTTGAACTCTTTCCACGTGCTATTTTTTAAATTCGCGCGCCCTGAAGGTAACAGTAATTTGGGGTTCTAGTCGACCTTCCACCCAACCTAATTTCAAAATTTAGGTTAGGAGTGACCAATTTTTAAACAAATAACCAGGCTAATTATAAAACCTTCGTCTAGTTTTCCCAGTTGTATAAATGGTAAAATAATAGTTCGTGTCGTGCAACCGTTAAAATATTAAGTTGCATAACAATAGACTGTTGTTTGTGAAATGCAACACCCGAATAAGCCGAGCAAAACCAAAGACTATTTATGTAATACCGTAGGTAACTCGACGAAACCTAATTTTAAATGTGGTATCAAGGCAGAAACATTAATTAAAGTTATTGTAATATTGTAAGATAAAAAGAATTGTGCAGGGTCGCAGCCCGGGATATTTGCAACAATAACATGAGAGTTTTAAATGAAAAATGAAGAAATGCTGTTGTTGAAACTAATAGTTTGGTGCTAAAAACATATACTGTCTGTCGTATTAAAATTATGGTGATTATTGCGAAAATACTGAAACATCTCAATTTCTCAAATATTTTTGGCATACAAATACAAATTTGATATTGTTTTGGTCTGTCTCTTACAGTTTATAATATACGAATTTTTTTCCCAAGTTATAAGTAGGTATAGTTTTCCGTAAAGTCCTGTAGGTACGTTTTCCATTAAATTTCCTAAATTTTGCTGCTTCTTCCGTCAAGTTGTTCCTCAGGAAATCATCTTTATGAATCTTACAAAGTCGCCTTCAAATTGAAATATTCTGTAATATTCAGAAGCTGTCGGGGACCAATATGGTGGGTGAAACCTCCATAATTGCAAAGAAACTTCTTTTCGAAAAAAATTTTATTAATAAATACAACAAATTAGTAATGAACAAAGCTGTCCCTAAATTTATAAATCAATTTTTTCTATTACAAGTTTCATAACAAGTATTGAAAAGCGAAAATACATTTTGGAATAACATACCTCCGTTACTTGGTGTCCCGGTTAAACCAATTAGCGCTCAGTGTCACGCTATGGTAACGGTGGTTATAGTTTTTTTTTGCCAATAACACATTAGCACAACTATTGAGATAAAGTAGTAACCGAGCGGTAAGTCGGCGTTATATCAAAAGATCTAATTTGCATATTTTTACTGGATGTCGCATTACTACAGAACCTCTAAAGTTTATTTATAGATTTGCTGTTCGATAGTATACCTTTTGTCGGGCTAGAGAGGGTAATATTTCCTAGAACTGAATTTAATGTTGTGGACTTATTTAGTAAAATGCACCGTTTTAAGTGATCTGCTGAAATGGTATCCATGTCTTTGGCGGATGTTTTCCATTAAATTTCCTAAATTTTGCTGCCTTTTCCGTCAAGTTGTTCCTCAGGAAATCATCTTTATGAATCTTACAAAGTCGCCTCTAAATTAAAATATTCTGTAACATTGAGAAGCTGTCGGAGACCAATATGGTGGACGAAACCCTTATAATTGCAAAGAAACTTTTTTTTTATAAATATTTTATTAATAGATAACAACAAATTAGTAATGAACAAAGCTGTCCCTAAATTTGTAGATCCATTTTTTTTTATTACAAGTTTCATAACAAGTGTTGAAAAGCGAAAATACATTTTAAAATAACATACCTCCGTTACTTGGTGTCCCGGCTAAACCAATTAGCGCTCAGTGACACGTTATGGCAACGGTGGCTATAGTTTTTTTTTGCCAATAAAACATTAGCACAAATATTGGGATAAAGTAGTAACCGAGCGGTAAGTCGGCGTTATATCAAAAGATCTAATTTGCATATTATTTGTACCTACTTGATGTCGCATTACCACAGACGCTCTAAAGTTTATTTATAGATTTGCTTTTGGATAGTATACCTTTTTGTCAGGCTAGAGAAATTAATATTTCCTAGAACTGAATTTAATGTTGTGGATTTATTTAGTAAAATGCACCGTGTTTTTAGTGATCTGCTGAAATAGTATCCATGTCTTTGGCGGATGTTTTTAGGCCGAAAGTATGTGCCGGTACTTTTGACACTGATTAATCCATTCGATAGACGATTAAAATAATCAGGGATTTGAATGTACCAATGTCAACATACATTTGTAGGTTTTGACACATTCGAAACCATGACTGTTGATTACTTTAATCGTCTATCAATTAGTTAATCAGTGTCAAAAGTATCGGCACAAGAAATAGGATTTTTAACGATGATTTCCTTTGTTGGTTCTGCCGACTTGCAATTGTACATAAAATACTGTCTAGGTTTTGTTAAATTTAGTAGAATATTGTAGATTGTAAAATAATAGGATTTGATGTCTGGCTTTGATTTAGATTGACACGCGTCTCCCAAATGTACAGGGTGTTTCATTAGTATTGCGAAAAAATTCAGGATGACTTTCCCTGCAAAAAAGTCCAATAAACCTTTGCCCGACAATGCTTCGTTTCGGAGATACAGAGTGTTTTATTTTTTTCAAAAATGATCAAAAGGTATATCATTAGCCATCAAACTGCCTACAGAACAGCGTTATCAAAAGAGGAAATGGCAGTGGCGTTTATATTTTTTGCTCCGCCTAAAAACCGTAACACCCTATATTTCCGAAACGAAGCATTTCTGGACATAGTTTTATAGGAACTTTGTTTTCATATTTTTAAGCAGGTAAATTTATTCACATTTTTTAAAAATAATAATTTAAGTTAGATACTAATAAACGCAGAGATATATACTTCTGCAAACTTTATTTGTATCAATGTTATTTGACGAACAACTTTTAGAACAAATGGCAGAAGCGAGCAAATGATTTATTGGAGACTTTTTTTATTTCATTTTAATTGATTGTCAATCGAAAACGCAGAACTTGCGCCATTTCAAAAATGGCTCTATTTTCTCTAATTATTAGATTCAAATGTTTCAAATTCTGCCGAACAAATCATATAAGAATAAGAAGGGCTAATATTAAAAAACTGTAATATTACTATGTGCGTAAATTTAGAAATTATCTTCAAAACAAGCCAATCATTCATAATTTAGATACGAAATTGAAATTGAAATTAGGGTCACGCGGAAACATTCTTCCCATCATTTGGAAATTAGAATTTCTTTTCTCTGTAATTACAACGAGTGTTTCATTTTATAAAAACAACCACGTTTTTATACTTAATTCCTTTGAGATTTCAGATCAAAAGAAGATTAGGGACTTTATTTTTATAATATATATTATTATAGCTCATAATGGTTGATGTCATTCCAAAAAACACGATTGAATAAGTAATTAAGTCAAGTAATAATAATAATTTATACTGTATTATTTTATACGACATAGCTAAAGGAAAATAATGCCTTTGTAGGGGTACCCACTTATGTTATTATGCTATCTACAACTATCTATGAATTAATAATTATTTTAATTACTTATCTGTTGTCTAATAACTAACCAGATATTATTACACGGATTTGCGACCAATCAACACATACAGTCAGTTCAAAAAATCTCCATACACTACATATTTTTATACATATTTTTTATTGGTTTTAACCAGCTGACTGGAACTATGAAAAATAAAATTTATATTATTATTTCAGGCCTAACCAATAAGAAATTGAATAAAAAATAGCTGCGAAATATTTTATTAAAATTTTACATGATAATTTAAAAATATTTAACAAATACTTAATAATAATCAACTGTGTTCGTCTCCCTATTTTAGTCTTTAAGGGTATATAAAATATAAGATCTGTTTTTTTAATAATTTTATTTTAAATCAAATTCTATTGTTTTCCCTACATAATGGGACGAACATAACGCAACTTGACGGGACCTTAGGTCTCCAATAACTAATTTTACAAATAAAATTTCAACATTATAATTTCTCATAAAACAAATCACAAATAAAAATCTTTCTCTAACAAGACCTACAATGTCCAAAAGATCCTTTTATATATTTTATCCTGACTTATGATTTTCAAATAACGAATATCTTCCCTTTTTAAATTCGACCATAAATTGACAGTGTCTTTTCAGAAACTTTGAATTAAATATAACATTCCACTTTCATTTACAATTTTAGTATGCTGATTACATTCAATTTTTAATATCTTGTCAAAATATTTTTAAATAAAAAAAGCTCCATCAACGTCATTTTCCACCAACAGTTTTCTCTCTACTGCTAATAATAACTGCAGCACTACTTTGGTCTCCTGAAGATGATGGCTACTACCTTCAAAACATGTAGAGACAATTTAATTTTAAAATTGAGCCCTTAATAGCTCACTATTAAATTAGTGGAGAAAGACTTTTTGACTTTCTTGTCACTTTTGCCAATAATCAAAATTACAACATCTTTTAACCTAATATTTAGTTGAACCTCCGTTGGCCTTGATAACCTCTTGTAATCTTTTTAACATGCTTGCAACCAGCTTTCTAGTAATTTCTGGAGGTATGGTCTCCAATTCGTGTATTCTTCTATTTTTTAACTGTTCCTTATTTGAAAAATTGTGTTTGCGAATGCACCGTTTTAGATCATCCCGCAAATGTTCGGTGGGATTAATATCGGGTGATTGTGGAGGGGTATGAAGCTGCTGTCGCACATTATGGATCTTTCATTTGCGGACCATCTTTGCGGTATGTTTAGGATCATTGTCCTGTTGGAACGGTACCTTCCTTCGAGTCCCAATTTCTGGACACTTTCTCGCAAATTGTTCATTAAAATGTTTAGATAAACATGCTGATCCATTGTGCCATCAATAGTTTAAATTTCCTACTCCCCCTAAAGACATGCATCCCCGAAGCAGAATACTGCCACACCCTGTCTTACCGTAGAACGAATATTTTCGATTTTTAATGCTGTATTCTTCTTTCTCCGAACTTTAGTTCTGCCATCAGACCCAAAAAGATTGATCTTAGTTTCGTCACTAAAAATTATTGTTTCTCAAAACTCAGGAGGCTTTAAAACGTATTCCCTACCAAACTATAACCGTTTTCTGCGATTAATTTCTGAAATAAATGGCTTCTTTCTGGCTACACGTCCATTACAACCTGCCCTGTGTAAATAATTTCTTACAGTTTGCGGACAAACGTTTTTCGAAAATTCTTCTCTAATTTCTTTTGCTTTGGGTGCACTTTTCTTTGAATCTTTACTTATTTCTCTAACAATACTGGCTTTACATGGAGTTGATTTCTTAGGTCGACCGGAGCGGGGTCGAATCTTATACGAACCAGTGGATTTGTATTGGTTTATTATGCACTGAACCGTAGCGTGTTTTCCCTATAATTTTTTCTATATTTCTAAATGATTTTTCATCTTTCCATAAATCAGTTACAATCTTTTGAACTGCATTGGGAATTTCACAATCTCTTTCACTCATTTTTGTAACAATTAAATAAATTCGCTGCAAAATCAATTAAAACGGGTGACAGATTAAAAAGTATGGCTGAAAATGATTCATTTGTTTTAAATTTAGCTAGCAAAATGACTACTTGATTAAGTGCAACTGAGTATAATGTAGTTTTTCCACTACTAACCATAACATCGCCATTATTGACCGATTATTAACGTTAGAAATCGTTTTTCTCTACCTGATAAGTTATTATTGACCATGGTCAATAATAAGGCATTGAAATCCATTATTGACCGATCTTCAAGAATCTATTTGAACGCAGGTAACTTGATTTTTTGATTCTACAACATGAATTCATAAACATGAATGTGGTTAGGCAACCAGATAATTATCAATACATATTAGATTACTTGATATTGTAAAATATCGATACAATCAACATTTTTTCTGCTTCTATCCTTAATTCTGGAGGTGTACACATAATAATATCACTAACATTTTCTTCGCTCATTTTTTAAAAAAACGGAAAACTCGTGAAATCTGATGACATAAATGAACAAAAATTGACATTAACAAAGCCACCTGACAAAACAACAAAATATTTTGCCAATTCCAAAGCGCAGGTAACTTGATTAAAAAATATACTTATACCTACCTACCTATCATTTTTTATAATTAGTAATACTATTAAGATAAATGTCTTATAAAAGTTTGTAGTAGTGGAAAAAATATTATATTAACCACGGTTTAGACAGCTTATAGCCCTCGCGTCCTAAATCCCTCGTCGCTTCGCTCCTCGTGATTTAAACTTGCCGCTCGGGCAATAATGATGGCTGTCTAAACCTTGGTTAATAATATACTATTTTCTTGCGTATATCTTACTGTACTGACTTTTTTGACTTAGTTTTTGTTAATATTTTTAAATTATGATGTAACCTTTCCCTAAAATATATTTTGCAGTTATTTTTTATTTAATTTTTTAATGGTTAGGCCTAAAATAATAGTATAAATTTTGTTTTTTCATAGTTTCAGTTAGGTGGTTAAAGCTAATGAAAAATATGTAGTGTATGAAGACTTTTTGGACTGAGTGTATATAACTTTTTTGTCGCACTAGTAATAAAACCATATTGTGCACCATAAAGACTTCAAAACGGCGCGCCGATCATTACTATAAAATCATCAAGCAGGTATGGTATGGTCTGAAGTTTCTGGTAAGCAGGTTCGTGTGATCCATAGAAGCATCGCTTCCCCTAGTGCCAACAAATTTTTTATTAAAGTTAATTTAATCTATGCCAACCAAAATTCATAATACCTATCTGTTTCTAATTTATAAACCAAATCCGGTACTGCATGCCTCCCTTCACAGCGAAATATAAAGCTGTGTCGTCTGATTTGCCGGGCGAAGTAATTCTTTTAGACGTATAAGCGTAATCTGTTTAATTTCGAGATGGTCATCGGTCTGCAGCGCTGGGTTTTAAGTCTGGTCGGCGAGCGGCCCTAGCACGCCCCTCTTAAGTTATAATTAAACCGACAAAGATCTAGTTTACCTTCCATGGATTCCATTCCAATAGTTTGTTGTTTTTGAGTTCTTCTTTATTACTTTGCGATGGAATGGAGCAACAAAATACACACCGGGATTCCGTTTAAAGAAAAGCAAACTGTAAATGCAAGGTAACAATTTAGTCCGTCTATCTATCTTACAAACTCATTGTAAATGCTAATCCCTTAACGTAATAATAATCTATTGTGTAAGGTGTAAAATTCGGCCACCCGATCTGGGGACTCCAGGTACGGATCTATTTAAAGGCTATTATATTATTATATTTTCTCAGTAATCCTCTTAAAATAATTAGGGTAAAATAAAATATAGGTTTATCTAGTTATTTAAATATGCTGATTTTTGGTTTTAAAATTCAGTTAGATGTTTGTATTGGTTTAGACAAGAAGTTATTTGTTGCCAATTAAACCTGATATCTAAGAATGTTTCGTCTGTGGGAGGAAACCAGTACGCCAAGTGGATCTACGGGCCGTGATAAAAACCATTTAAAGCGTGACATTTTATCAGTTGACACAAAGAAAGTAATCTTCGACGTTTACCACCCTTCTTTAATGTGGTTTTTCAAAATTTGGTGCAGTGACGGAAGCGGCAGCTTTGACAGGCAGGCCAGTGAGCACAGTGTGGTTTGTTGTAAATTAACCTATAGTGGAGAGAAAAAAGAGAAAATACTATTTTATTTTTAAGAAACTGGATACAGGAATAGAGTGTCGTCGTGAGACTCTAAGGAAATGTATTTTAAGAAACGGTTTAAAAATAAAAAAAATTAACAAACAACAAGTAATTATAGAATCGGCCCGGTTAAAAAGATGGAGGATGGAATACCTAACTGCAGTCCATGGATATAGACAGAATGGAAGGGATATTATTTATTTTGACGAGACGTTATATGACGCACACGAAGTTCCAGATAAAGGTTGGGTAGACTTATCGGGTGAATACAGAATCAAAGCTCCATCAAATAAAGGTAAGCGTATAACCATAATTCATGCTGGGACAAAAAACGGATTTATACCAAACGCTTTGGCCTTATCAGCCAAAAATATAAAGGACTCCCTTGTTGATTATCACGATGATACTACGGCAGAACTATTTGAAGACTGAAAACAAATTATTACCAAATATACCACCAAGTAGTGTGATAATGATGGATAATGTGAGCTACCACAGTCGTAGGTTAAATAAAGTTCCGTGTTCCAATTACACAAAAATTTAACATCCAGGACTATATGATGGAAAATAATATGTATTTTGAGGAAAATTACACCAAAAAGCAATTGCTCGAAATTTTAAAATATTTTTGAATAAAAAAGCAATATTATTGTGACACTTTGGCGGCAGAAATGGGTCATACCGTGTTAAGACTTCTTCCTTATCATTGCATGTTCAACCCAATTGAACATATAATGCACTAGCTGAAAGCATCGGTAAGGAGGAATAATGTTTTGCCAAACTTAAATTATTTTGTGATAGCTTTAGTACAGTCAGAGATGCAAATCATTCCAAACAAAAGTTGAAAATTATGTAGCGCATGTTCAAAAAGTAAAAAAATCATACGTAAATATAGATCTGTTGCCCAGAGAAAGAACTATTGTGAACTTGGATGACGACAGTGACAGAGAAACTGACTTGGGTTAAAATGTAATAATTATTTTCCTGACACGGTACTTTTTTGTAGGTATATATGTATTTTGTTTTAATTAATAACCGTCCTGTATATTATAATTTTAATTGTATCTTATATACAGTTATATTATTGTTTCATTATAAATACTTATTATTAAATTACGTTTAAAATAATATGTTTTTGCGTTTTCTTTCTAACATAAATAATCAGTAAGACACTCTGTTGCATTCAGGTAGATAAAAAAAAAATTTTTTCCACACTTTTATGTACATACAGGGTCGTTGGTATGTATGGAAACGGTCGATTATTTCTTAAAGTAAAACAGCTAGCAAAAAATAATTGAGGCAAAAGTTTTAGGGTCTTTTAAGGTCTATAAAAACCTTAAAAGAATAAGTATACAGGATGAGTCAGAAAGCCGTAGGAAAACAAAGATACCTTATTTTTAATGGAACACCCTTTGTCTTAGAATATTTTTGGATTTAGCATTAAATTACAATTATTTTTTAATAGATACATTATAGGTCTAAACCTAATAGTTTCCGAGATATCGACTATTGAAAAATTACATTTTTGAACTTTGACAGCCTCTAGCTTTCTAACGGTACGTCTTAGAGTAAAACGGCTTACATATCCCTATCTTAGTTTTTTATTATCTTTCTACTGACGTCAACTTTCGGTTAAACCGGATGTAACTCACAAGCCGGAAATATAGTACTTCCGGTTTAACCGGAAGTTGATATTTTTGGGAAGATAATAAAAAAGTATGATAGGGACATGAAAGCCATTTTGCTCTATGGCATAACATTAGAAAGCTAGGATCTGTCAAAGTTCAAAAATGTAATGTTTCAAAAGTCGATATCTCGGAAACTATTAGGTTTAGACTTATAATACACTTATTAAAAAATAATTGTAGTTTTATGTAGAATCCAAAAATATTCTAAGATATAGGGTGTTCCTTAAAAAAAAAGTAACTTTGTTTCTCTACGGCTTTTTGACTCATCCTGTATACTTACTTTTTATAAATTCTATTAGACTTCAAAAAACCCTAAAACTTTTGTCTTAAATATTTTTTCCTAGCTGTTATGCTTTAAGAAATAATCGACCGTTTCCATACATACCAACGACCCTGTATATTATTATCTTAAAGCAGCGCAACCTTTTATTCTATCAGCAACGAGTGCGTCCCTGCTTTCATTCGATCACCCGCTGGGTCTTATCGGAATTAGTGATTAGCATTTATAATGAGCTTGTAAGATAGATAGACGGACTTTAGTTACCCAACTATGCTCTTAGGTGAATTCTAGGCAATATTTGGGCAAGGCCCCAAAAATTTCGCCTGCAGCGCTTTGCCTCCGGCGGGCCTGCCTTATTCTGCTAACTCACCCCTGCTGGTTAGTTTAGGTTTTGGATGGCATATTGCCAAATCTGTAATTAAATATCACATATTTTTAAACAATAAAATAAATTTGTAAGTGGTAAACATTGCAGCTCTTAAGTAATAATTTTAACTACCTTAAACATTAACCTGGAATACTACCTATATTATAAGTATTATGTAAATAAAACAATGCAGTCTTCCTCCACAGTTTAATTTTAAATTAAATTTTAAGTTCCCAACATGTTTCGAATGCTTAAGCATTCATCAGCAGGGGATACTAAAAGGATATTACATGATTGAGAATGAACAGTGAATATAAAATAAAGTTTTAGGACTTACCTAACATCCAGTTTAAAAGCGATGTATGTTGTCTCAAACTAATGAGTACAACTTATAGCGTGATACAATAATATGTGAAAGTTGAAGACTTGGTATGAACTAGCTAGTTGTGTTGAAATTAATGTAAAGATAAAAATTTGAGTGAAATGTGGTAGGTGTGAGGTTTTAATAGAAAAAGAAGCATTTTAATGAGACAGTAAATTAATTTTCAAGCATATGAAGGAAAAAGTTTTATTTTGTATTATATGATATTAAATTTATTAAACTTAGGTGTTTAACCAAATTTAGCAATTAAAATTGGAGAATTGAAATAGGAAATTTAAGTTATTGTTTTTTTTCTTTTTTTGCTGATATGATGGTATGGGGAATATACCCCATATTTTAAATTGTATTAGTAATTTTAACATTTTAGAAGTTAATGAAAATTTTTTTTTATATTAAGTTATAAATGAATTAAATATAACCTGTGCTGCTACAACACGACCATAGTACCCGCCTGCAACGTGAAAGTTAAAGTGAGGTTAATAAAAAGAGAAAAATGACAATATAGGTATAGAACCAGGTATCATTATTAGAAATATTAAAAATAAAAATGACTGTTGAAATATGATGAGAAGATTATACTAACTGGATATTAGCAGTGGCGTGCAGACAATGTAGGCAAAAAGGCATTGCCTACCCTGGCAAAAACGTAAAATCTCAAGGAAATAATTTAAAAATGTCTCAATTTAATTTTTACAGAATTCCATATTAATATGCGTTTTCCTTATCTGCTTTTTCTTAAAACAATATATTGTATAAATATATTCATATCAAAGAATGTTCTAATAAATATAACATAGAGAAAACATCAATCATCCAACACAATAAAGGTATTTTAAGCGATCGAAACTACCGAAATCAGCATTAATATTTCCCATGTAGGTGGCCCATATGACCACGGCGAAGGTGTTTTAAATCTTTGCATGGACGCTTTAGCTTCATTTAAAGGCAGCACCTACAATTCTGATTAAAGTACGAAGGCACGGATGACGCGTCGTGTGTTAAAACGAGATCGAGCGATTGGAAGATGTCTCAGCGTAATTCGTCAGTGTGTCAGGTGTCGTGTCGCAGGTTACAGGGCTTTTACGGGTTTGTTGTTTATAATATTTTTATCTTGTTTAGTAATAGAGTTTAATTAATTCACAATTAATTGTCCCGTATATTTTACTAGTACATACTTATATTTTTTATGATGACGTGTTAAATGCATTTGTAAAGAAAGACCCGTCGTATTGAACTGATTTATATAATCTGTTTAATTCGAAACCTAAAAAGACATTTTCTAAGTAATAAATTTTACTTTATCTTTTTTGCCTACCCTGTTTACAACGTCACTGCACGCCACTGGATATTAGGTTTACAGAAATCATACAAATCGATTGACATTTAGTTTTTGTCGTCACTGAACATATGAAGTCTTTGAAATTGGCAGAATACAGACATCTGTCAACAAATGGTAAATAAGAATGGTCACGCTTCGAAGGGAAAAGGATGAACAGTAAATACAAAGTAAAGTTTTCGGAACCACCCAACATCCAGTCTACAAGCAATGTATGTTGTCTCAAAGTAATGAGCACAACTCACAAAGTGATATAATATTATATTATTTTATTTTTATTTTTAATATTTCTAATAATGGTACCTGGTTCTATACCTATATTGTCATTTTTCTCTTTTTATTAATCTCTCTTCAACTTCCACGTTGCAGGCGGGTACTACGGTCGTGTTGTAGCACAGGTTATATTTAACTCATTTATAACTTAATATAAAAAAAAATTAATTTAAAATATGGGGTACATCCCCATACCATCATGTCAGCTAAAAAAAAAAAAAACAATAACTTACATTTTAATTCTCCAATTTGGTTAAACACCTAAGTTTAACAAATTTAATATCATATAATACAAAATAAAACTTTTTCCTTCATATGCTTTAAATTAATTTACTGTCTCATTAAAATGCTTCTTTTTCTATTAAAATCTCACATTTCACTCAAATTTTTATCTTTACATTAATTTCAACACAACTAGCTAGTTCATACCAAGTCTTCAACTTTCACATATTATTGTATCACATTATAAGTTGTACTTATTAGTTTGAGACAACATACATCGCTTTTAAACTGGATGTTAGGTAAGTCCTAAAACTTTATTTTATATTCACTGTTCATTCTCAATCATGTAATAACCTTTTAGTATCCCCTGATGATGAATGCTTAAGCATTCGAAACATATTGGGAACTTAAAATTTAATTTAAAATTAAACTGTGGAGGAAGACTGCATTGTTTCATTTACATTACATTGACTCCAATGTAAGTATGGACTACTTTTTCAACTTTATAAGTATTAATATTATAAGGTATAGACGTCAATATAGCCCAGGCGTCTGACAGACTTAATAATTTTTTCAGGGTGTTTATTAAACATACGACAAAAATTGAAATGTTATATGCGCCACGCGTTTTTGAAACACCCTGTATACTCAAAAATAATTTTAAACTGTATATCTTAACATTCTCTAAAACTTTTGTATTTAACATTGTTTTGGTATTTCCCGAAACAAATGAAATAATGAACTTTACTTTATGGTTGACTCACCTTGTATATTCACAGACTATGATGCAGATGATAAATCCCCAATGTTTTGTGTTTTGTCGAGTTCTATTGATTTAATAAACTATTTTTAATTGATTGGTTGATTGGTTGATTGGTATTTTTAAAGAAACATCATTATTTTAAAACGGCTTTGTTGTGGGAAAACTAATATTCAAAATATTTATAATTAAATTCCAGTTTTCCCTGGGTCTAGCTGTATCAAAGGTATTTAGTTAAATATATTTTTTACCAAAGGAAAATGGGTTTTAACTGTAACACACAAAACTACATAACAGTATTGAATTTAAATCTAGACCAGTACATATTTTATTATTGGCACATATTTCCGCATATGTTCTTGTACATATAAATGATATAATGACATAAACGTTTAGATACCGATATCCCTACCCAAGTGGAAAATAATTAAGAAAATTATTTCCATAATAGTCGCTTAAAATGATCATCTGCTGTTTTTAACGGAAATTCCACCGCAAACCGTCAGCCATGTGGATTATATCACCTGTTCATCGGTTGCGAAAAGGTCATTGTGCCATTTAAGTGCCTTAATTAAATAAAAATTAAAAAATCTACTTTGTGAAAAACGTAAACAGCCAAATAACTGACAATGATATGGGAGTATCTACTGGGTTTTGTGTTAGACACTTTATTAATGTTTTTTCCTGTCTTAAACATTTATAAACTCAGTTTTCAGATTGTAGAAACTACTCGAATTGAAATCTATACATACGGGATGTTGGGAACGTTATAATTATTACAAAAATTTCAGCAATTTCGACCATGAAATGTAACAATAATGTGTGAACTTTGTCGTATAAATACAAACGATTGCATAGTAATAAAACATAAATGATCAGATGAACAATATGTATTCTGGTTCAAACTATACATTTTTCAGCTGCTTTCGATTTATTTTAGCACGCTGATTCTAAATAATGTAAATACAAATTTTATTTCAACTCCAGTTTCTGCGTTTCATGAATAATAAAGAAGCAAATATTTACTTACTTAAGAAAAATAAATTCATTATAGAAGGAAACTACTAATAATGAACTTAAAACTTCGTGTCTTGTGTCTGGATAAAAAAATGCGAGACAAGCAAGTGTCACTAGCCGGAGAACATAAGAATGAATTCTTAAATATTAAATCCCATATTTTTTAAATGTAAAAGTTTTTCTTCTACCAGTTCATTTAATTTTATTCAACAAAAGTTGACCAACCATTTACTTAAACATCAGTCATCGAAGCTATAAAATTTGTATCTTTCGCATGCTGTCTAATTTGCCAGCCATTCAAAATGTTTGAAGACACGTTTTCTCTGGTCATCTGTTGGAAACATAAAATACGACAGTTAGGGAGATCCATTTTATACGCTACAAAGATCACACTTTTTGGTATGGTTATTTTTTTTCCATGAGGATTGGGTGTGGCTGTTTGCCCATTTTATGCATTTCGGTCTATAGTTCTTTTCTGAAATCTGTGAACTGAAAACACGTAATTGCTTTTGAAAATTGTTCACGCCATCGACAATTTTTATCGAAGGCAGAGCACCATCACAAGCTTTACGTTTATCATTATTTTCAGGGGCTATAAATTCCTTTGAAGTTATCTTATAGTTACCTTAACAGAATATTTGTACTTTGGGGTTTATAGGCATAACTCACTAGTGGCTTACGCTTGAAACTCACCAGTGTGAGTTATACCTTTAAAATCGTATTATTTATGTATACATAATAGGAGAGTGCTAGATAGAGTACGTAATGTATTTACAAGGTATGTTGTTCATAGTAAAGCAGATATAGCAGAAATGTATTTATTACTTTTATATGAAGGCGTAGAAGGGTCACATCGAACAAAAAAAAACACAAATTTCTTAAAATTTTGTCTTTTAGCACGAAATTTCACTTTAAATTTTCGAGTTATATCTCGAAATTTTTAAATTTCGCCTTATAACTTAATATGATACTCAAAATTTTTAGTTACAACCCAAAATTTCAAGTTAAAGGGCAAAATTTTAAGAAATTCATATTTTTTTACGCCTTCGTACTTTTATAACCTATATTTGATTATAGAGAATGTAGATGTGTAAATAAATGTATAGCATGTTGTTAGTTCTTGACCACTCTGAGTAAAGTAGGACATTCTTCTTGACAAATTCAAGTTTTAAGCTTTTTATAAATTATTTATTTTTCTACAAATAAAAATTTTAGTCCGTTAAATCTCGATTAGGGATATACACCCAAAATCTACAGATTCTGTCAGTGACTCATTTAATACCATTCACCAAATTGCGGCAGAACAAAAATTATTTACATGTAATGTTTTTTATGCATATAGTAATCTTTGTTGCTACAATTAGAGTGAACTTAAGAGGCGGCGTTGTCATATAAGCCGCAATCAGCTAAATGCATTTAAATAGCACGGCGATTTCGATACAGAATTCACAACTTTAAAGATTTGAAAATATGCGGTCCGGGCGGATCTTCGCATTGCATGATTAATTTGTATTTTTGTTATTAATATATCGATAGGTTTTGTTAGTTTTTTTCAGTTTCCGTAGTAGGTATATGGATCGTTTACATATATATTGTATTGTGGAAATATGTATAGTTATTAAACTTTATTTAGTGTTATTAACTGTTTTTCTTAGAGTAAACTTTATGGATATTAGCGAACCTTTAACTACTTGTCCGCCTACGAAAAAAAAACTGAAATAACAATAAAAGAACGAATAATAGTTAAAAAGGTATACCATGGAATTCGGGAACGAAATCCTGAACTAACCACATTGGATGCTGCAGAAATATGTGGCACTTTAACGAAACTTTCTTTGCGCACTGTGTTCAGGGTTTTAAAGAGCCTTTATCAAGAAAATGACGAAAAAGAAAATAGTCGAGGGGCCTAAACAAGAGGACGGAAAAAATAATCTTGGTTGAAACCACAAAATACGCCAATCATCGCAAAATCCTTTCCTAAATGAAATATCTACAATAGAAAAAAAAAGATGGATGAAAATAAGAAGAACACATGTTTACATAAAATATCCTCATTACGCACAACATATCAAAATCTCAAGCAGGCATTTTGCAGCTTTTGCAGACTGTCTCTGTCGACTTGAAGTAGGGCGGGCCAGTAAACTATATCGCAGTAGCCTAAATGGGACAGATCAAGGGAGTTGTACAACCTTAGTTTTGTAGCTGTATCAAAAATATCCCTATGCATGTAGAGTAATTTAATTTTTTCATATTTCTTTTGTAATAAAAGCGAAACATAAGAAGAAAATCTCAAGTCAGAATCCATGATTAATCCAAGATTCTTGGAGGTCAGGGAAGGTTGCAAGACGATATTATTAATTGAAATTTTAAACAATGAGTCTTGCATTATTGCATTTTTAGATTGTCCAAATATAATAAGCTCACAAGCGGGTCTAGCCCCATTCAAAACAAGCCCATGGACTCTGGATACGTTAGCAATCATTTGTTTATTTTGTGCACAGAGGCAGAAAAATATATTTGCGTGCCATCTGCATATTGATGTGATTGACAAAATTTGAAGAACCTGTCACAATTAGCAGTATACAGGGAAGAAATTAAAGGACTCAGAATGCTGCCCTGAGCAACACCCCTAGATACTGAGAACAGCTGAGACTTCCTGTTGTTCAATAAAACCCTCTGTCCTTTGTTACTAAAGTAATCTTGAAAAAAATAAAGTGCAGTATTACGCAAACCGAAGTATTCTAGTTTTGTATGCAGTATTTCATGGTCTATAGTAGCAAGAGCCTTGCTATAGAATGAGAGAAGTGCATTGATTCTTATCAGAGACTGTAAAATTGTCATCAGTTATATTTAACAAAGCTGATGTTGTACTTGTACTATGGTTACTGCGAAAACCTGATTGAGTTGTCGGTAATATGTTGTTTAAATCAATATAAGAATTGAACTGTGCAGCTACGAGCCAGGCAATAAAATTATGGATGGATTTTCGCAACGATTAAGAAATCCTAGTGAAAAAGATCGTCGTGTTAAATCGTCCTGAATTTATAAAAAATTATATGACGTTTCGAAGAAATTTCATTATTTTATTATTCATTCCCCTGACGTACGTCGCAGTAGAGTATAGGTACCATATACCACAATGCGACATCGCCCAGAATAATGTGGTATTGAATTTTTCCTTTTCAAAATTGCTTTTTAAACCAATATGATGACTATTGACTATTATTAGTTTTGATAAAATGATAATGGTAATTTCATATAAATCGAAATTTAATAATTGATAATATGCAGACAATAATTATTACTTTAACATGTTTTACACAAATGCCGTTTATTACTTTTCCTTTTGTGCCTGACAGGCATGTAATATCTAACAACAGCTTTAACCTACTTTATACGAAAATTTGCAATTGTTAACAATTTAACATCCCATTTTTCTGTCATATTACAATAGTTGTAATTATTTAGTCACCTGCCGACAAAAGCATTAATAAACAAAATAATTTAATAAACTTGTGTGTGAAATAAGAAAAAAGTCTATTCAGCAACATTGTCGTTTGTGTATTTAGTCGCGCTATTAGTTTGATACCTTTTACGAACAAGGTTAAGAGTGTGTGGTTTTTTAAGGCAACTCAAAGAAAAGAGGTTGAAACAATTGACACAGATTACTACAGATCAAGTCTGCGTATTTGATTGATGTGGTCGAATAGTGAACTAATTATCTGTGATGGCTGTGGAATAGTTATAATTATTGGTAGTTTAATCAATGGTTAGAGTCAAGGTTTGAGCAGTCGATATTTAGGGTTTTTGATAAATTTACAGAATGGCGCACATTTGTATTCAATATATTAAGTTAATTAATTTATTAAATTAAAATGATCTTCAGCTTTTTTGGACAGTCATTATATCGAAATCAAAATCAACAGCCCACGTTTCGACATACGGTACGAGTCATCTTTAGGGCCGTATAATAATCTCCTGTTTCAAAAAGTATGACTATAAAGGATGTTTAATTAATATTGCGAAAAATTCGGAATTAGTTTTTTCTAAATAACTTTTGAAATAGTGTCGAGATTTTAACTAAAATTGGTATCCAGGTGTTTTTTGAAATGCGCAATTCGAATTTGATGTTAGTATGGCTCTCACTTATAGAGGGCGCCACCTACATGTCTTCTTACTCTATATTTATTATAATTTGTAAGAAACGGCCAATATACTACCTATATTAAGATACCCCGGAATAGACAGAACCAAGCTCTCTGTTGAAAGCTTTTCAACGTCTGGTGAAAGAATATTTTTAAATTCATAGATACGTTTCAATTTATAATACGATCTCTGACATACATTATTAACATGTGAGTGAGAGTTTTTGTCTATGTACAGTCCGAGATTCCTTACTTCATTAGTCCATTCAAGGGCAGTATTATTAAGTGTTATGTGATGAGGAGAAACATCAATATCGGTCTTTGTTTTGTTAGGATTTATAAGTATTGAATTCTTAACAGCCCCTTCCAATATGTTCTGCAAATCCTGATCAATTATATTAATAGTGTCAGAGAGATCAGTCGGGGATGATGGTAAATAAATTTTAAGGTCGTCAGCATACATGTGATATTTGCAGTTTGATATTTGATGTACAAGGTCCGATGTAAAAATCGTAAAAAGAAGCGGACCAAGAATCGATCTCTGTGAAACCCCCCTCACCACGTCTCTCCAACCAGAACTCATCACTTCCTCAGTCCCAGGCAACCTGACCGCTTGCTGTCTTTCACATAGGTAACTTTCAAACCAGTCATGCTCCCCTATTCTATAATATTGTAGCTTTGCCAGCAGCATATTTAGATCTAAACTGTCAAACGCCTTGGTCACGTCTATAAGAACAGAAGGACAACAATATGAGTTATCAAAAGCGGTAGAGATGTCTTTAGTGATCCTTAGCATTGCTGTAGCACATGAAATGAGTAGATGGCACCAAGTTGACCATTCGCTTTTTTTAAGCGTTGGTCTACATTATCTATCCAATCCAGTCGCTTATCAAACGACAAATATTTAACATTATTACACTGGTCTAGTCTGGTGTTGCTGACTTGCAAAGTTAAAGAATCACATCCAATCCAAACATATGCCATCAATTAGAAAACACTTCTTTATGGTGTGCCAAACAATAAACAAAACTACATTATTAAAATGGGTATGATGATCAATTTCATACGAAATATTTTTTCATAAAACACATGCTTTTTGAACTTAATATTCAACCAACGAAGTGATGAAATGTACATCGGTGTGGAATCCTTAATAAGTTAGCGAGTACGTCGTTCAGGAGACAGTTGTATTGTTTAATGTCAGTAATTTCTTTTTATGAGACTTGTTATGATGTAACGTGAATTTTAATATTTTCTGTTTCATATTATTTGTGTACATCTTACCTTGCCCCTGCATTAAAGTAGGTTGAATTTTGAATAGGCAAGTAATTTGTAAAATTGTAAGTATTAAGTATACATAGGTACTCGAGTAATCCTAAACTAGATATATAAATATATTGTATCGTTAAATGTTGGTGTTTGAAACTTGTGGTGAAACCTACTGAAAATACTCGAATTTTTAGTTCTTAATTTATACATTTGCATGTGTGAATAAACGATTCATATCATGAGGGGAGTAAACGATACAAAATTTAAAACTTTAAGATGATTAACTCTTCTTTAAATGGAATCTTAGTAGTCTCAGATATGTTTGGGAGTAGAACCCCCAGATTTATGATCGGTATTCTAGCGATGGTTGAAATTGACTTTACCATTTTATAAATGAGGGGGTCAGTGGAAAAGTGGTACAAGTAACATTAACATGATTTAGAGTAACTAAAGGTCAAAGTTAATGACTATTACTAAAATCCTAGTAAAAGTAAGTCCAAGAATGGCTACGTATATCTATTTAAAAAATTCTAATATAATTGGGAATTGTATACTTGGGTTTAAAAAAAATTGCATTTTTCTGAAAAAATTAATTTTTCTCACTTGTACCACTTTTCCATACATGATGATTTGGAGTAAAACAAGTATAAGTGACATAAAAAATACTTTAATTAAAAATTCTAATTTAAAGAAGTGAAAAAAAGTACATAATGACACCCTGACTAATCTTCATCAGACTCTAAAATAATCCTGTCACTTTCATCTACTATGTCTTCGTCGCTGTCATTTTTCTCTTCTATACTGCCAGCACCTGCTTTTGATTCAGTTTTTAGTTGAAGTGACAGATTTTTGTACAAAGTGTGGTACACCGGAGGCACAAACTGCAACAGCTCTTGAAGATTTTGCCATTTTATAGGAATTTAATTTTTGGTGCCTCATTATACAATAGGCAAAGTTTTTGTGCTGCTGGTCTTCCTTTTCTTTTTAGGGCCCAGTCTGCTTCATAAAATTCGAAAGATTCACTTAGCGTGTCTTTAAATTTCATTGTAAATGGTTGATCTTTTTCAACTCTTATCCATCTAACTTGTCTCTAGGCAATCTTTCTTTTTTCTTTATCATTGCGAACCATGGAAGTTATACCTTCAAGCTCTGAAAATGAGAAAAAGTCTGCCGATGTCATTTGTGTTACAGAAAATTTCTTGCAACTCTCATTAATGGCTCTATTCCATTCACTAGGTACGTATACGTACTCAACGTGGCGCTTGTGCTTCTCAATTAATGCAAAGTCTTCATCGCACTCCATGTAAGTGTGCCCCGGCTCTAAGAACTTGGGGTCCACAGATTGTATATCAAAATTTTGAACAACGAACATCCAAAATTTTAATACATTTTTATTCTTATTTTTGCCCCCGCATGAGTCACTGAAGGCTATAATATTTTTTGTTGACTTCGGCAGTTGCTGAACAAACTTTGATAAACAAGACGCCACCTCGGAAGATCCTCTACAACGGATGCACGAACATGTAACCGCAAATTAGCTATTAAAACATACTCACCATTCTCCATTTTAGTATAAAATACCAAGATTATTATTTTAAAGTCACTTTAGTCACTGGCAAAACACCTCAACGTATCCTAACATGAAAGCACGTTTTACCAATTTACTAAATAGAAAAATGGTATAAGTGCACCTGTACTACTTTTTCCCAAACGAAAAGAGCTTTTAAGAGTTGAGCTTGAGCTACTGATTTATAGATGGCGCTAAGATGATGGAATAGCACTTGTACCATTTTTTTTCTAAACAGATATACACTTTAACTAACTTGTGGTGCACTTATCTCCCATAATTGAAAAATGTTACTTGTACCTACTACTTTTCCACTGACCTTCTCAAATTATACAATGGCTTCATATAGCGTCAAACCTTGTTGCGGTTCTTGGCTAAGAAAGTTACCAAAGATCTGCGAGACATTATACCGTAGTGGTGAAGGGGGGGGGGACAAATTTCAAATAGATACAATAGGCTAATTTAGCTAGTTACGTTTTTTGAAAGATTTTGTAATTTTAGTGCTAACTGCAAAAAATTTTAATTCTCCGACGCTTCTAAAGCCCTCTAAAATAATTTACGAACATTCACTCGCGAATACCGCGGTGTGACGTCACTAACTCCTATAGCAAGTCGGGTCGCGCTAGTTGCCGAGATTGCTGTTTATATCTAAGAAGACAGGTGACCGTTTACATTGCCCTTTCTCCGTTGCTAGGTAACGAGGTTGATATCGACAGGAGAGAAAAAAAATATTTTTAATAATTTCTTTTTCTTTAGTGTTATGCATAGTCTGGAACTCGTATAGAATGGCATTCGATATCCTACTTGTGATAGAATATAGTACCGCGCGAGCAAAAATAATTATCATCAAAGTCTGCTTAGAGCTTAATACCTATTGGGTGTCAGTAAATACCAGGATTATCAATCAATCAGTTATTCTGTCATCTTTTACGGTTGTTAAAAGTAATTTGGGTCATCGCTAATTTATCCGATTTCTTGAATAATTCACGTAATGGATTTTATCGAACAGCCTAAAAAATTTAAGGTTGAAGCGTATTTTCGAAACAATGTTAGAGTGAACGGTGAGTGGCAATACAATCAGTGTGTGCATGGACGATTCTCGCGAAGATTTTCCTAACGCCGCTTTGACTGCGAGTTATTTTTATCATTGCCTGAGAAGAACCCCGGCTCTGTTTAGGAAAACAAGTTCTTTAGAACATAAAAAAGGAGCTAGAAGACCATCTGTAAGAATAGAAGAACTTGTTGCGAACGTTTGTGAAATAATGCAAGATACACCAACAAAATGTGTAAGACGCCTGTCTCAAGAAGTTGGGAAGATCTTATGGAATATGCAGAACTATTCTTAAAAAACAGTTTGATTTGATTCCTTATAAAGTGCAAGTATTCCAAGAAATAGGAGCAGCAGATTTTGAAAGATGGAGGAATTACGGTCGTTGGTTTACTTAAAATTTATTGGAAAAAAATGATTTACTAGATTTGACATTATTTTCTGATGAAACCTGGTTCCACCTCACCGGAGTTGGCTGTTTCCCGAAGAAGAAATATTGTCCTATTTTTTTTCATGACACAGATACAACACATCAGTATAAGGACAACATTTTAATTCCATTTGTGGAACAATTACTGGACGATGAACTACGTTTTGATTATTTTTAACATGTAGCACCGTTACCGCCAATACATCCGCCGAAACTGTTAACTGCTTACGCAATTTTTTTGACGGCAGATTGATCAGCTTCTGAACAGACATTAAATCCCCACCTAGATCACCTTGTCTATGTTAACATTTCCCCAGAGATACTGGTAAACGCTTTCGAAAACATGAAGAGACGTGAAAATTTATGCCTGGAGCATGGATTTGGCCAATTTCAGCAATTTCTATAATTTTTATTTTCGTTTCTCGTCTCCTTATAATTGTAATCTAACGTTTTCTATTCCAAGCTCTCTTGATTGAAAAAATTTTTGCTCGCATGGTATTAAACGTAGTAGTAGTAGTTCTGAAGATGGTTGAATGTAATATAAACCGAAACGTCAACTTAAACCAAACCTTTATTTATTTATAAATGACCTAAAAACCCAATAAACAAGACAAAAATTAAACGTAGTTTTTTTTTCTTATGATAAGGCACAGCACTGAAGGATAAATCCTTTATGGCGCTCTGGGAGCGGTGCGTGTGCGCAGGAAACGATTCACGTTGCTCTTGAATCTTTGAAGATTATAGTCGTTGTGGAACACGATCTCAGGGAGGTCGTTCCAGAGTGATGACGTTCTCCAGATGAAAGAATTTTGAAACCGTGTGGTTTGAGGAACACTAAGCTGAACCACGTACTGGTGGGCTGCAGTGGCTCGTCGTGCATTTCTACCATGCATCGCTCTGGGTGGTATCAAGCGGGCAACCTCAGTTGAACACTTGCCATGAAAATATTTGTAAAATAGACTCAAGTCGCCAACCTGCCTTCGATGTTCATGGCTTTCCAGGTTGTTTGTCAGACTATGGTCACCGATCAAGCGAATGGCTCTTCTTTGAATGGAATCTAGCAATCGAATTTGGGCTTTATAGAGCATCAAAAGTTGTTGGGGTGTATAGAGGTTCTTTGTTCGGAAAAGTACTCCAAGCTTCTGCGAGGCTGCCTTAGCAATAGCCGCAACGTGGCTATGCCAAGACATATGACTATCCAAATTAACGCCCAATAAATGAATTGATGAAGCCAAGCGAATCGAGTGTTCCGCCATAACTATATTCGGTTCTTCAACATTAACTTTTTTAGAAAAAACTGCCGCCTGGGTCTTTTTAGCGTTAAATTCTACTTGGTTACTGTCACCCCAAGACAGAATTTCTTCCAGGTCTTTGTTGAGACGTGAGACCTCTTGCTGCCTATAGAGATGTGCATTAGCAGCTAATGTCCGAGCATCCAAAGTAAAAGATGAAACAATTGTGCTATCATCAGCGAAGCTATATATAGGATTTTAAGTTTTTTCCAAAATATCGTTAATGTAGAGTAAGAAAAGGGTGGGCGACAATATGGAACCCTGAGGGATTCCGGCGTTGATGTTAAATGTGTCTGAAAGAAATCCGTCCATTGCTACTCGCAGAGAACGGTCTTTAAGAAAGCTCGACAGCCATGAACAAAATTGAACCGGCATTCCGTATGCTCTCACTTTAGTTAGGAGCCCCTCATGCCATACTCGGTCAAAAGCCTTGGAAATGTCCAGTGCTACCGCCCGGGACTCTCCATGATGTTCTATTGCGTTGTTCCAAACATGAGTAACATAAGCGAGAAGGTCTCCTGTTGATCTAGACTTACGGAATCCATACTGGCGGTCACTAATAATGTTGAAGCCTTCCAGGTATTTTAATAATTTTTCGTTGATAGCCTTCTCCATAACTTTGGATATAACCGAAAGCAATGCGACTTGACGATAGTTGTTTGGCAAGGTCTTTTTGCCTTTTTTGGGTATGGGCTGGACTCGCGCAGTTTTCCAGCATGAAGGAAATATTCCTTTTTTGTAGGATAAGTTAAAAAGTCTACAAAATACCGGTGTCAGTTCGTCAGCGCATGACTTAATTACAATGATTGGAATATCGTCAGGACCAGAAGCCTTTTTAGTGTCAAAACTCTTCAAGATTCGTTTAACATAGCGGTGGCGAAAAACAATCTCAGGCATTCTCGATTCTACAGGGGAAATGTTCGGTGGAGTACTTCCCTGAAAATTTACCGTTAAATGTGAAGAGAATAGTTCCGCCAGTAGGTTTGCTTTCTCCTGTGCTTTGGTCGCAATGGTGCCATCAGAACGTGTTAGAGGTGGAATGGTTGACTTGGTAAAGTTCTGACTGACGGCCTTAGCTACCGACAAAAATGATCTTGAGCCGTTAGGACATTCAAGAAGTCTGTCTTTGATCCTCTGGTTGTGTGCTTCTTTGCTTTGGTTTATCGTTTGTTTGCATTGGTTTTGAGCGTTAACAAAGATGGTACGATTTTCGGCGGTAGGATTTTTACGCCATTGTCGGTAGAAATAATTTTTTGATTTAACAGCTCGTTCGCAATTTTTGGTAAACCAAGGCTTGCCGTTAGAAGGGCACTTTTTTGAGAAAGGGATGAAGGCTTCCATGTCAGTAAGGATAACCTCCGATATTTCTGTTGCACAGATGGATGGATCATCAGAGGAAAAACAAACGTCCCGCCAAGGAAACGTTCGAAAATGGTCCCTTAAGTCATCCCACTTAGCTGATGTATAATGCCATACCTTGCGTGGTTTAGGAGGCTCTTCGGCACTAATTGGTATAGTGTGTTCAGTGCCGAAATAAGGTTGTGGTCAGACGTTCCTAGCGGCGGCTTCACGGTGACAGTGTACAAGTCGGGGTTTGAAGTTAAGAAAAGATCCAACAAACTAGCAAAATCACAATCTCTATCTGGAATCCGAGTTGGTTCACCCACCAGCTGGGTGAGGCCAGAGCTGATGGCAAAGGATTCGGCTTCACGACCT
This sequence comes from Polydrusus tereticollis, assembly GCA_963920685.1. NCBI lineage: Eukaryota > Metazoa > Arthropoda > Insecta > Coleoptera > Curculionidae > Polydrusus > Polydrusus tereticollis. Next base: position 49,297,513 of record OY987330.1, read on the forward strand.
TGTTCGTCGGTCATGTTTGAGTATTTGAGCCAGTTGACATTATGAACGTTAAAGTCGCCAAGGATGACAACTTCGGAATTCGGATGGTGGGTTTGCAAAAAGTCGATAGTATTACCAAGAGAGGAGAACAAGTCTCTATAATGGGTATCACTTGGCGGCCGGTAAAGGCAGCAGATGAATTTAGTAATTCTCTGCGTTGATATTTTAAACCACATTACATCAAAGTCGTTAGGCTCGAGTGTCTCCTCTCGTTGACAAGAAATATCACTCCGGACAAAGAGACAAAGGTCAAAATTCCGCCTAAATCGGCGGTGGAAGTCGTACCCAGGATATAAATAGCTGACCGTATTAATCGATGATCTGACTTTGGTTTCGGTTAGTGCAAGTACATGAGGCTTGGTAGATTGTAGATGTTGATGAATTGCATTGATGTTCGAGTTCAGTCCTCTTATATTGCAGAAGTCAATTTGGAAGCTGCTAATCTCGGGTCTTTTAACAACTCCAGTTTTCACACCAATTCCATTTAGAATATTGTTCGAAGGACCCGCATGGCTACTGGGCATGGTGGATGATTGGATAATTTCGCTTGATAAGGCGCCAGGACCCGCCCCCACCCGGAGATCCGATAAGGGGGCTATTTTAACTTCGGAACATATTGATCTAATAATAATCTTCTGCATTAACAGAACAAAGAAACAGTAAGCGCATCTCACTTGTATATGCACAGAAAACCCGTTGAACAAGATCAAAGCGGACGAATTGTAGGAGGTAATGACGTCACCGCCTTGAGAGTGTGTCATTTGATTTTGATCTCGTATATTTCGAAAACTACTCATCGGACTGGCTTCAAATTTTCAGGGCTGGCTATAATTGCTTCATAAAAGCTAGTACAGCAAATCTTGTGGTTCATCATCATTTTGACATGTGTCCATCGTCCTTAGTGAATCCTGTTCTTCTTTTAGTAGTATTCATTATTGATGTTGAATATTATTTATTTATTTTCTTTAAAATTGAGAGACTATTTCTATAGTAAAATTATATTATAGATTCCAGAAAAATTAACACAAGGTGTTGCGATGTTGCGATCCTGACTTGTTTTTGTATTTTCTAGCGTTAAACCCTCCGTGGAACCACTTGCTGTTGAATTTATGTCAATGTTAATAGGGATTGGTTTAGTAAAATGAGGTTGTAACATTTTTTTTTGCAATATCTTTCTTATTGGTTATCGATTCCTCAACCTTATCATAGAATAATGTGACCACATTGTTGAACTTTTAATTTTTTGCTTGTTCGCCAGTTTAGAGGATTCCGCCAAGAGTACCTTTTCAGAATTATTATTTTTGATGTATTTTTCATTACACCATCTCTGGAATCTTTTGAACGTAGCTTCGTAAAAACTACTGGATTTGGTTAGCAACAAATTGTCCATGACATCTGCTGCAATTTTGGCAACCTCCACAGGTAAATTCTGATTCTGACATTTTTATTTGGAGTGAAGTGTTCGATAAAAAAAAATGGTATTAAAGCTTGGAAATTGCTTGTAATAGGATTCACTGACACTTGTCAAATCGAATTATGCGTCGGTATCAAACAATACAATAATAAAATAAATCCATAGCAATGCTAGCAGATAAAATTCGAAACTTCACATTTTTAAATGAAAAAAATTTAAAATTTGTATTTTTCTATCTTTCTATATTTTAACGACGCGTCGTTTGAAGAAAAAATAGTATGTTTTATTCATAGTAAAAGCAACTTGCTATGACTCGTCTGTAATTGCCGGACTCACTTTATTCGTCCAGCAAATTTTTAGGCTCGTAATAAGAAGTGTTGCTTTTACTCTTAATAAAACAATATACTATTTTACGCCAATTTTACGGCAAATAGGTGTCGTCAAATTGACGGTTTATTATTTAGGGAAGTCTTGTTGACGTCGTAAATACGTGACCATTTTCGTCATTATGACGTAACCGCTGCATACAAGCTCAGCTTCGGCCCTAATGCGCGTTGGTGATGTATTTAAGGTTAACAGCCTTATAAAATATTATAATTTTCTAATAATATAATTCCATAAATTATTATTGTTTATAAAATAATTGCTGGTTATTATCTCATAGCAATATATACAACTTTTTCTTAATTACTGTTACCACCCGTAATAGAAAGACTTCCGTTCTAGTAGTGAAATTTAAGAGAATTACTCTTTTAAGTTTCTTTTGCCAAATATCTTACTTAGTTTTAATTACAACTACAATTATAAATTGTATATTAATAAACAGTAAGTAGTTCCTGTGTAGATCTGTTAGAAATGGATTTATTAATGTTTAGATAGCTCGTCCAGAAATAATTGACCGAGTTTTGTCTTTTTTTAAACGTTTGCAAAAAAATTAAGGTTGTCCCCCAATGTATTATTAATATTAATTATCATATTTATTTATTTAGGCGTTACACATATTATTTTGATGTTATCATAACTATCTTTATTTCATCCTGTCTGCTCTCTGTCTTATGTCCAACATATTGGACATTCTCGAGACTTCGCGAGAAGTTCCGATTTTTCTCGATCATTCTAGAACGTCTGCGCGGCGTGTATAAATACTGCATCTCGTTCAGCTCTAGCCAGTCTCAGTCGAGTCGATCCTTGTGTGCAGTGAATGTGTATGTTGTAATTTGAGTGTTATCAGCAAATAATGATATTCGAGTAGCTCCTAGGATTATACAGAATCATGGACAAATATTTAAGTGGGCGTAAGCGAGCATTAGACGATAGTAAAGCATCAACAAGTGCACAGACGAAAATGGTTTCGAAGATAAAATTAAGAAAATATTCTCATTTGCTCAAAAATTTTGGCAACAGATAGTGTGAAACCCAATCAACTTAAACGTTATTCGGAACGCTTCATAGTGAGTGAGTTGGTAAACCCCGAGAATCCTTCGAATTAAATAAAATCACATGATCAGCAAAAATCATTTTTTAAAAAAACTATGTCTGTGAATAATAAAGCTTTACTTGCCTCTCACAAAGTTTCATATCAGATAGTCAAAAGTAAAAAGCTATTGGTAAAGAGCTTATTTTGCCAGCTGCAATTTCGGAGATAATTTTGCCAAACAATTGCAGTCCAGATCTCAAATGATACTGATGCCCGTCGAATTGGTAATATAGCTGAAGATGTACAGCATCAGCTTTTCGGGAAGTTGCATGACAATTTTTTTTCAGTTCAGCTTGATAAGGCAACAGATGCTTATTTAATTGGCTATGTTCGATTTTGTGATGTTATGTCAGCAGTAGAAGAACTCTATTCTGCAAGCCAATAGAACTCAAAGAAACAGCACTTGTATTATTTGCTATCTTAAAGGATTTTCTAAACGAGGCAAACATAGAGTGGAAAAGTTGCGTCGGAATATGCACCGATGATGCTAATACAATGTCTGGAAGATTCCAAAGTGTACAAGCACTTGTCAAACAAAGATCTTGACTGTGTACCTGGATACATTGCATGATCCACAGAGAAGCTCTGTCTTCCAGCGGAATGAGTCCTCGTCTTAATATTGTGCTAACGACGGTGGTAACCGTAGTAAATTATATAAGAATTAGACACTTAAAATCAATAATCCTTTCTGCACTTTGTAAAGACACGGGTGCAGTACATTCAGCGTTACTATTTTATTGAAAGGCAAGATGTTTATCACGTGGGATATTTCTGCAACGTGTTTATGAATTAAGAAATAAAATCGCCGTTTTTCTAGAAGAGAAAAACCGACCGAAAGCCGAGAAATTTCGAGATCATTTATTTGTGATTAAATTGAGTTACTTGGTCGACATATCCGAGAAATTAAATACCTTGAATCTTCAATTCCAAGGAGCTAACACACATATGTTGGATACGAGTGATAAAGTTGATGCTTTTTGTAGAAAACTGGAACTGTGGAGCAGAAATGTAAAGCAAAAAAACTAGAAATGTTTGCAAATGTGGATGAATGTGTTAAAACTTACAAGGCATTTAACCATGCTAGCAAAAAACTTTAAACAGTGTTTTCTTGCCTACTTCAAATAGCAAGTTACGAGTAGGTTAAAGACCCATTTCAAAATACTCCCGAAAAGAAAATTTAGTAACAAATCACTGTTGAAATTTTGGGCAGGGTTGGATGATGAGTTATCACTGAAAACAAAAGCATTTCGTATACTATTACCATTTTCAACATCCTACCTTTGCGAAACCGGATTTTCTGCGGTGACTGCCTTGAAGACAAAATACAGATCTCAGCTAAATATAGAAAGGAGCCTAGAGTGCAAATTTCTAATAATAGGCCTTTCTTGGAAAACTTTGCCCTGCAAGACATACCTAAGGGAGTCGCTAATAAGTTAATTATTAAATAAATACATTTTGCAGCACTGATATAATTCTTTCAGTAAATTAAATATATTTTTAATATATTTTTTCTTTTTCAATTCTTTTCCATATGATGCTCGCTCCCCCATTTAGTTTTAGGACGCCCTATAGGGGAGCGCGCCCATAGGGAGAGAAACGCTGACTTACCCTATACTCATTTGCGACCGGTAAATGGAACATTACAATATCAGCAAGCAACCATGTTGTGATTTTAGAAACAATGACATTTTTCACTGGATTTTTGACAAATTGTCACTTAAAAAGATGAGAAATAAAATATTGAAATACACATATTTAGCAATTATTTAATACATCAAAATTACATTTTTAAATGAATGAAATATTATTTATTACCACAATTTTCAAATGATCTTCAAATTCTTTCAGAACTTCTTCTCTTCTTAATGGTGAATATGTACCATGGATTCGTGTGACACAAATATTATAATTTTATCTATTTGACAGTCAATAATCATATTTATTTATGGAAACCAATGGCTTAACTGCAATTAAGATAATATGATTTAATTATGCCAACTATTTTTTTTTTTAATTTTCATAAATATATTTATTTATTCTTTTTAAATAGGAACATGACAAGATGAAATAAAATATCATACAAAACACGTCCGTTAGGTCCGTAAAACTACCGTCACCTACCGGACTTATAACGTGAAATACTATTATTTAACGGAAATTAGTGTCATTTGCGACAACATTTACATAATGTGGACAGTTGGACATGTTATATCCTAATTTCTAATAAGTTCTTTCTTTTTAATTTTTTTTATTTGTGCAGTTTTTGATTTAATAAAAAGTTTTTTCTGACCTCGAAATTAATACACTTAATTGTGTCAAATACTCCATATTGATTAACAGCATTTTAGCCCACGCCTAGCCTTAAAATCAAGTACAGTTTTTGGGCATATTTTTAGCACCATAACAAAATCTAGGATATTATTAAATTATGATGGTGCTGTAAATGTTTATGTAAATAATCTGTTTAGTATTTGCGAACTAACCGGTTGGTATTTTTTAAATAACGCTAATAACCACAAATTAGAAAAAATTATTTATAGCTAATAGTGTGGCAAGATTAATTATATATCCATTGGCGAATTCAAGTAAGCATTTGTGATTTTTAAATCACTGCTATAAATACTTTTAACCGCAATTTATGTTGACTTGTTATTAGAGGTTTTGTCTTACACAAATTATTTAAAACGGTACTTTCTGTGTAATAATTAATAGGTCATGAAAAGCTTGATAAAGTGTTACCGTTTTTGCCATCTGCTTTGTTTTATTGGCAGTGAATGATCCAAAACACTATTTTTTGTATTTCCAAGAACAGTTGTGATTAAAAATGCGACGTATTTATTTTTAATTTATAGCAATTACATCCTTCATTTTACATAGTTCATTGATCATCTAATCAGTGTTTTTGAATACTGGTTACAAAAATATTATTTGCTTCCTAATTAACAAACAGTGAATTTCATTAATTCATTAATTAATGATTAATTCTAATATAGTACTATTATTCAATGTCAAAAAGAATACTGAGGTGTAAGTGGGCAAAGAATAGAAAAGAAAATAAACTTATACTAAGGAAAGACGTAGACTATAGACGCCTACAGCATTCTTTGGCTACGACAAATCTATGTATAATTTCACTTGTCTTATAAATTGTTCATATTTAGTAATGGTTTTGATATTATTTCGTAGTTTATTAAATGCCTCAGAGGCCTGAAAAATAGGTAACTAAGGAATCAAATAACGTATCGTCCTTCAACCTTCTTTATTTAAAGCAAAATTATCGCCAACGCGTTTCGGTCAAAAGACCATCATCAGGGTCGACATGCAGGAAAAATCTAATCCACATAGAACAATCAAGACACACAAAATAGGGGTTGTATAATATAGTCCTTTGTTACTTCTATTATTGTTATAGAATATATTGAACTAACCTGCTACCTGGTATTATAAGAATTATTGTCCCGAATATTTATGTTATTTCTTAATTTGTTTTCTGAGTTTTAATCGTAATTTTATGTATTATGTTTACACTGTTCTATGTGCACTAATGTGCAGTAACTTATCTAATTTACGGTCTTTCAAACACCCATACAAGTGAGTAGTGTGTGCTAATCAATTATTATAATTGAATAAAAGTTTTAATACTTTGTGTAGAATTGGCATTCGGTTTAATTTTACTACTCCACAAGTGCCCCATGTACGAATCAGATATCCAATGAGCGTTAATATACTCTTTCATTTATAGATTTTACGTTATATTTGTTACACTTTTAATGTAATACGCTGTGTTCCTAATATCAGTAGTTTTCGAAATAACGAGTTTAATTTAAAAAAAGCGTACAGTTAAATCTCTTAATAGCGACCATCCTCGGGGAATCAAATGTTGGTTGGTTAATAGAGAACAATTAAAAGAACTGTTCTGCATTTTACAGTGTTTGTTTAGTAATAAATATCTGCATATATGTAAATAATTTTAAATATTTTTGTTCAAATTTATCAAAACTAAAATTAAATAAGATGAAGCGAAATTACTAATATGTATAATATACTGCACGTGCATACTAACATAAATAATATACAATGTACTGTATGTTTGTTTTGAAATTCTTATTTTTGAAAATAATCAGAAATTAATAATTGCTTTATATTTTCTCTTTTACTTTTATAAAATTCAGATTTACCTACATTTTAATAGCAATTGAGAAATATTTGTTGACTTGTGAAAATTGCTAACATTATTCAAAAGTCTCTCAAGCTTGCCCAGGCTTTACATAGGCTTGATATTTTTGACACTGGAGCAAGTTCAGGATCCTCTTCCTCTGTCTCAGAGTTGGGAGTAGTTTGATCCGTTTCTTGGATCTGTTTCAAGTTTACAAATGTGTCCTTAATGTTAGGAAACAGTTGTGTAAGCGGAATATTACCTTCTTCTCCGAAGTCGTCAATATTATCTATATTACACATAAATCCGGCTTTCATAAAGCATTTCTTTATTGTCTCTGGAGACAAACTGCGCCAGGCCACCGAAGCCGATATCAAGGCGTTGGTTATGGTAATATTATTTTCGATTTCTTGAGGAGGACAACTTTTGTCTATATATGTTAAAATCCTCTTAATAAGGTAGCTTCTGTTGAACATTTAGGGATTCTAAATAATGCCTTGGTCCAAAGGTCGGCAATGTGAAGTAGTTTTGGGTGGAGGAAACATAAGTTTGACATTATCCAGTGTAATTTGGGATGAGACGTTATCAAGAAACAACACAACTCTTCTGCTTTTTATCATAGTATCAAATGTGTGAAGCCATGTTGTCATGTTGTCAGCTGTCATCCACGCTTTCTTGCTCGAGACCCACTGGAGAGGTAACTTATCGATATGTGCGTCCTTAAAACATCGAGGATACTTGCTTTTGCCTATTATAAGTGGTTCTTCTTTCTCACCTTTCATATTTACACAGAACAGAATTATTAATCGTTGGTTTTTTTCCAATACAGTTGCCACCTTTTAATTGATATGTTCCTGTTGTCAATGCACGATAGTAGAGACCTGTCTAATCAGCATTAAATACGTTTCTTGGGGCATAACCCTTTAGAACGGTCAATAGCCTTTCTTTCCAACCATCCGTTTGATGCCTTGAAGTTATCTAGTCCTAGACATTGAGCAGATTCGAGGGATTTTGTTTAAATTATGGGCCAGGAATTGATAAGTGCTTGTTTCGCGCCTTACCAAATCAGTTAAAAACAACTTGGTCAACTGCCAGTTCTAAGGTTTTGGGAAACTTTTTTGTTCACCGTTGCCACCTTCTTCAAACAAATTTCTAACTTCAACTTTATTTTGAAGCAACATTACTAGGGTCTTTAAATTTTTCAGTCAATTTTCTGGTACTTAAACCAGCTTTCTTGCTTTCCTCGATTATTTCAATTTTTTCGCTTAAAGAAAGACATTTTCTTTCTCCCGCCATCTTCAAACATTCATGGTAGTCTCAAAACACACAAAAAATGTTCAAAACAAAACTAATGTTAACAACCGATTTATCAGCCTTTAAAGCAAATTGAATGGATCCGCCTGCATTAAAGTAATTAGTGTATGTGCCTATATTTCTTAAGAATCGTCGGGTCGGGTTTTACTGCTTCTGGAGAATAAAATAATGGGATTTCCATTTTTAAGTGTGAGAAATTTATAACCGGTCGCTTAACGCAGGTGGTCACTATAAAGAAGCGGTCGCAAACAGAGGTTTTACTGCAATTTCATAAATTACACAAAAAGTATTATCTAATTAGGTAACCTTAACTTACGTGTAAAATCAAGTTTAAATATAGTACACCAAGTCTAACCTATCTTGTTTACTTGTTACTCGGTGATATTTGGACTCTGCTGATACCATGAATCATCAAAATTGTCAAAACGCGAGATTAACCCACGATACATTCTGTTTTCTAATTAAATTGGTCCAGCGGAAGTAAGTTTCGGAAAATCTCATTAAAATAGACAAAAATAGCTACTTCTAATGACGTGGTCGGTTAAACTACTTCATTATAATCTAACTGTAACAAAAGTATTATAAAATATCCTTGAGTGAAGTAACGATTGTTTTTTACATTATATTTTTTACTAGGTGAAGGTTAATAATTATTATAATGCATACGTATCTTAAAAAGTATTGTACGCAGTAAATATTTTGTTTTTGTACTATTTTTTTAATCTTAACTGACATTTGTAAAATAAGCAGTAGCACTAGAAAACGAATTACCGTTACAGTCGTTAAAATATCCTTTTTTAGTGTGGGTCTATACCATGTAGATCAAAACGAAATAAAACCAATTCAAAAAGTGCAAAATTCGTGTTTGTGCTTAATTTCTGGGTATGAAGGAGAAATCGGCTTTTAAATAAATTAAGGGTTGTCAGATGGATTAGTGGTTTGGTCGTCTATCCCCGTTTGGGTACATATTGCTTCGACAATCAAATGCTAAGTGTCCTGGTGTGCCGCAAATATATCATGTGGGCCTGTCCCTTGGTCTTGAATATTCCCTAGTCTGGTTGTTCCTTGGTCTGTAGGTATTGATTGGGGGATCCTGTTTTGTGCTTGTTTAGGATTGCAGTCTTGTCTTGTTGGATCCTCCTTCTGTCGGTTATTTTCTTGTCTTGGTGCTTTATCTATTGGCTGCATTTTCTTTCGATTCTTCAATCAATCAATCAATCAAATGAGCCAATAGTAATGGTAGTATGCCTCGCTCGAAGAATATTGTCCCAAATTCGTCCAGGTCCATCTTGTTGACATATTAGTGGTATAGTAGTTTTACTTTGAAGAAATAATTTTTTACTAGTTTGTTCTTTTGTGGTCGTCTCTGTTCCAATTGTTTTTTTTTCAGGGAAACTTGAAGGTTGCTGTCGTCGAATTATTTTTTAAGGTCTGTCCTCATATTCTCTGGAACCAAGGCTGGCCACCCCATCTAAAAATGTCTCGAAGTAGGCTGTCTTGATTTGTTCGTTCCATCCATCTACTAAAGCTGATCTATCGTAGGCGTTAAGAAACTGTGATGCCTCTTATTGGTGAAATGTGGATGGGCACAGAAATTGAGGTACTGCCACTTGTCCGGCTGCTGCCATTGCCTCCTTGGTGGGTGGTATTCATTGCTGATGGTTTGCTGGTTTATGTGATGCTTTTGGAAACTGTAAGCTGCCGTTGCTCGTCAGGATGGCTTGTTGTTTGTGGTTCATCTGCTTCTTCGGATTGCCTTGATGCTGGATCTGTGGGTTCCGTCGTGTGTCATTCTGATTTATCTTCAATCTTGTAATCTCCTTTCCTCTCTGTTTACGGTTGACCTGGTGCCATGCGGACAATGACTTGGATTGGTGGTGAACGTAAGAGTTTACTGTTGCGATGGAATGGCGAGAGATTCTGATTGGTGCCGATGTCTGTGCTGCGAGCGGTTGGTATGCGGACATATGTAAATAAAAATGAGAAAATTAACAACTTGTAAAATATATTGCAGGTATGTCATCTAATAGGGTGATTAGACGGCACAAGAAGAAAGAGGCACCTACACCATGAATCTGTGAGTAGGAAGTAGCAGCTATAGAAGAAAGTTCTTTAATTAGACTTCATTTATTTATCTACCAGAATTCCACATTACCATAGGAGGTAGGCCAACATATCGTGGGGGGTCACATCGAGGCTCTAACCAGGGTCGGGGCGGTCTTACAGGGGGAAGTTCTAAGGAAGCAAGTGATACGTGGCACCCTTCCAATAAGGGTCGAATGTGAGTACCTGAGTTAGGGGAGGTTAGATAGTGGACAGGCTATGAACACCGGTACCTGGCTTGGTCCCGACCGGCCTATTTATAGTAGAACCGCGCTGAGGATTGCTTGCACTTGACTGGTGCACAGTGGGACAAATTCTTAGTAATAAATTTTGGATTACAGTGATCTAGTTGACAACATGCATAATAGACAACAGCTACATTTTGTCTGTTTTTATTACAAAATTATGAAATGTAAAACATCAAACTATCTTCTCTTCTTCGTTTTATCTCTCCACATTCCCAATTCTTCCTGTCCCCTTTATTAGATATATCCTTTATTGTCTTCTCTTAGGATTAATTAAATATTCTTTAAAAGTGCTGTTTAACATTTCTCGTTTCTATTTTCTAATAATTACCTAACACTCAAGCTGATAATCGAAATTTTGTGGCACTCAGAAGAATATTTATTACTTTAAGTAATAACATCTTTAAGCACAAAGCGAAAGATGTAAACATATCGTTTTTACCAAAGGCCATCTGTTTTATAAAATTTATATATTTTTCTCACAGAAAATTAAACCAAAAACTGCAAGATGTAGGCACTGACAAACCCTATAATACTGCTAATTACAGAAAATCATTTATATTATTGTTTAACACGTTCTAAGCTCCAAACATTTAAAAATGTGAAACTATGAATGGAAAACTACATTTACCTTTCAGCCTAAAATAATTAATAACCGCTCCGAAATTCCGGAGTCTATCCGCACACAGTTGACCCCGCCTTCGCGTGAAACGTAAATTTCGCTTCGATATCCGCAAAAGGAAAAGTTATTTAGACACATCCACTTTTTTTTTAACAAAATCTTTTAGCTTCGCTGTAAAAAAAATCGTAAAAGCTAGGTCTTCATGGAACGTTTTGTTCAATTTTTAACATTGAAAATGTTTATATTATCGCACGGGCACGTTAGTATGGGTACGGAATTCAACGAAATTCTTGTGTTGCATTTGTTCCATACGTCACACAGTCTAACGACACCGAATTAAAATGATCCACAAGCGGAACTACGCGAACCACCGCTGCCGATGATGACGGGGAAGGGAGAAGGGACGAAGGATGACGGGATCAGACCAAGTCGAGAGTTAGAGGGCGTTAGAGTTTATAACCTTTATTTTACTATTTTTTATATTATGAATCAATAAAACTTATCAACTACCTAAATATTACATTCAAATCTATGAGACTTCGCAGATCTCAAATCTCACAATAGTCACAAGCGTTGCACTCTGCTTCGGCATTTTCAATGTCCTCCCCGGTTGCTTCTTTGTAAAGGACTGTAAATTTTTTATTAGTGTATGTAAAAATACATCAGTGCGTCGGCCATAGGTCTTTTAAGAAAAAGGTGACAACGCACCATCGTACATTTATATCTACCTATATGCCACTCCAAATTTGAAACTCTTTGGTCTATAAATAAAGTCACAATTAACTTTCTGCTGTATATAGTAAAGTTTTCATCGCCCCGTTGATCATTTGACTGCCATGAAACCTCAATATCCCTCTGGTCATAAAATGCCCCAAATCTTTTCGGGCAGAACCGGAATACAAATTACCTGCATCCCTATTTACTATACCATTTTCAGTAGGTACTTTTTGAAGTAGGTATAAATACCTAATAATATATAGAATAGCAAATTGAGTTTTATTAATTTTAGTTCCGATTGAGTCTCCGACTAGTGAATTTTGTGGTATTAGTGTTTGGTTTACGGGCGCGTGATATTTTTTGTTGTATTAGTGTTAGAGTCTAGCGTCCATGGGCTTGTACTAAGAGTGGGGCATCTTGTAGTGTGAAGAAAGCATTTATCTCCCGATGTTAAAGAAATGATTAAAAATGTGTACCAATCTATGCTGAAAAGAGACTTTAATTCAAGTGATGCTGAAACCTATCATTTTCAGAAATAAGCGAAGTGAAGTACATTTAGAAGTATTGACGAGAATAATTTGGATTTATAAAAAGGGAAATTTATCAATCGTATGAAGAACGATCTATACCTACCCTGGGTTTCCTAAAAAAGAGTCTTACCAACGACAAAACAGAAATTTCTTGTTGTATTTCAAGCTTAAGAAAAATTTTGCTTAAAATGGATTTTAAATATTGATTGAGAAAAGAGAAACTTAAATGAAATTTCAACGTTTACGGGATTGCCGTCATGTACCTATATTTAACGGCTATTAAATAATATAGAGCAGATAATCCACCAATTATCTACCTTGACGAAATATGGTTCGATACACATGACACTCCAAGAAAAGGATGGAATTATTTTTCAAAAAAATGTCAAATAAAGGCAAAAGAATAACAATAATACGCAGGACCACGAAATGAATTTCTTCCAAACTGTCTATTGCTCTTAGCTAAAAACATAGCAGATTCTTCTCTAGATTTCCACCAAGACACTGAAGCACAACTTTCTGAAGATTCGTTTGAACATCGAGTTCTTAAAAATATATCCAAAAATATCGTCAATATAATGGACAATTCTAGTTATCATAGTCGTTGAGTAAAAATGTTTTCTAGTTCTAGTAGGTACAATAGCAGAAATCCAAAATTGTATGATAAATAGAACGGCAGATGTAGCTTTTAAGCGACATCTCGTGGCAATCAAATGCATCATCTGGCCCGTCTAACAAAAATCAGAGAAACGGAGAAACAAACTCCTGCAAAGACCCGGCGAGCCGGTATTCCTACAGGAGTCGCCGCCAGGAATGCAGCATTAAAAGCCAATTTGGTATGGAAGTGCCCTACCAGATTGTTGATAAAATTAAATTTATTTCAGACTGTGCTAACCATGTAGTGCACTATTGTTTCTATATTAATGATAATTGGTGTTTAACCTTAATCTCATATACTTCAGTGCATTATTGGTTGCTCACATTGCTTTTTTTATTTGCAGGTACGTCATCGCGGTGCAGACCTATGCTGAGTTTGGTAAGAAATTAACTTTTTAAGGTTTATTTTCATTTGCTTAATTTTAATTTTTGCTAACTATTTTTTTGTCCGTTTTTTTTTATCCTCACTCATAATTATTAAATAATGTTTACGCTAATGGTACCGAATTGGCTTTTAATGCTGCGCTCCTGGCGGCGACTCCTGTAGGAATACCGGCTCGCAGGGTCTTTGCAGGAGTTTGCTTCTCCGTTTCTGACTGATTTTTGTTAGACGGGCCAGGTGATGCAATTGATTGCCACGAGATGTCGCTTAAAAGCTACATCTGCCGTTATCCATCCATCTTACAGGGTCAAGTAGACTCTACGGTGTTGTTTTCTCTCGTCGAATTCGATAGCCTCACTGACGAGCTGTTATACAGCGAAACGCGTTTAAAATTAATAAAGAATACGTGTGTGATAAGCTTGCAACAGAAAGTGGACGTAGAGTGTTGCGTTTTCCCCCCTACTATTGCGTATTTAATCCAATCGGACTAATATGGCACCAAGTAAAACCAAATTTTAAAAGGAATAATACTTCCCCACATTAAAATACACCTGTAGTAAAATTAATAAAAAACACAGTAAGTAATATTTCTACAGACAGTTGGGAAAAGTGAATACAACATAAATATTCAACCCTTAATAATAAGTTTAGAAGAAGATAGTGACACAGAGCTAAATTAAGAGCAAAATAAAACTAAGTTGCCAAAATTGATTATTGTAAAACTTTTCTGTGTATACACATTGTACTGTTTTTAAATCTTAAACTTAATTGTAGTCATGTATAAAAGTGCAGTCTGAATCGTAACATTATAAATTTTAATCACAATAACTTTTAAAAATCTTTGTTCGTATAATTAGTTTACTTTGTTGACGACTGTAAAAACTTAATTTGTATTGAAGCAAATACATCTATGTTTCCGTATTTCACTAATTTTATTGTACTTGTGATGTCTCAAAATATTATTATGATAATAATTGATCTTTAATTTTATTTGATTTAAAATGTCTCTTTAATTCAACATAAAAATAAATCAATATGTAGATAGCTATATTTTCAAGCCGGCCCTGCACCGATTTATTGCGGTTTGAAGATGTGTGAACCTACACAATGGGATTTAATCAGGTAGTTAATTTATTGCAGTCAATGTCAACGATATAGTGTACACTTTACTATACCGTCCCCTGCCTTAACATAGGACAGCAAATGTTTCCATAAGAAGTTACAGGCCCTTGAACAGGGTGGCAGCAAAGTATTTTTTTAAAATTTATGAGGGTCTAGTTACAATACAGAAATAAACTTCTAGGTTTTCACGGAACGTTTTCTCAACTAGTTTATATAAAGGAAAATCGGTACGTCGGCCCTAGGTCATTAACAAAAAAAGGTGACAACGTGTCATCGTATATTTATATGTACCTATATACCATTCCAAATTTGAAATCCATTGCAGTATAAATAAATTCGCCATTAACTTTCTGCTGTATACCGTCGACAACCATATGCTTTAACACAAACTGATATGCAGCACTTATTGCCGATGAATGTATTCTTAGCAGAGTCATAGAGTGTGTGTAAATATTGTATCGAATATATTCGATCAAAATTCAGATAATATCTTTTGAGAAAAACGCTGAAATACGTCAAGTAGTTATTAACTAACTCAAATTAATCCAATAGATAAGGTCACCCTTGAAGATAATGTTATTACACCAGAAATGAACACTAAGTTTTTGGGAATACACATAGATGAATTCTTAGATTGGTAAACTCACATAAAAAAACTAGTTTAAAATTAGGAATATATGGATTAGGATATGGAATTAAGGTAGTGGCAAACTACATGAATATTAAAACTTTAAAAATTCTTTATTTTGCTATTGCACAAGAACAAACAATTTAGTTTATTCGATACACGGACTAACTTTAACAGAAAAAGGACCCTATTACATGTGTTTAAAACTATATAATAAGTTACCAACTTGTATAAAATTGCTAAGTAGCTTAGGCAAATTTAAGAAAAACATAAAAAAAGTATTTTTCGAATTACAACCATATTTCTTAGCGGATTAATTTAGTTGTTAAAGATTGCAAGAAATGTTGTAAAACTTTGTACTGTAGCAATTTTACAATTGCCACTATTTATTTTGTGGGGTATCATCTTTAGTTGTATAACAATAGCCAAAATATGGGGGGAACGCACTACTTCTGTTTTCTGTGGCTGATGGCATCAGGCGCCGCACATGGGTGAACCATGTAATTCCGGTTTCGCGTCTCGGTCAAGTCGCAGACCGTCCATTTCTACTTTTGGCGATTTTATGTTTAGACGGGGTTGTTTAGGATTACTTTCTTCATTTCCTTTCGTAATTTAGGTTCGGGTAAAAGCCCAGACCCTTGTTCGTTCTGATCGTTTGTATCCTTTATGTTGTCACTCTTGTTCTCTTCTTCTTCTTATTTTCCTTGTCGGGGTTTGTGTCCAGTTGGCAGCCTTGAGTCAGCGGATTTTGCTAGAGAAGGGGGTCTGTCTTACTTGGAAGATCTTGCGGCCTCCATTTTACTTTCAAAAATACCTTGAGAGAAGAGGGTCGCTGTTGAGCCATTTTTTTTAAAAAAAAAGACCACGAGGTCTCACCCCCCTTTTAGAGGTAAGCTATTTTCTTTTCTTTTGTTCTTAGTTATCGTTTTTTGGGAATTCAGTGGGTTAATTTTTCTTTCTATTCTTTTTTAGGGGTTGTGTGTTTTGTTGGTTTCGGCTGAGTATGCCGTTTCACACTTAAATAGGTTAAGAAACCACATGGGATTTTAGCATCCCCATAAGTAGCCCTTGAGCTACCAGGTTCCGGTTGGCCCACGTAAGAACTGAGTGGTTACGAGCTGTGTATGGACTAGATTTCACCTGGCCGATCATGAACAGCATTCAGGAGCCACATGGTCCATGCCCAGTATAGCTGCCCCAGCAGAAGCGAGGGATTAAAAGGCTTGTATAAAGCAAACCTCAATTTAATGCATTCTGCCTTTTAATTTAGTTAGTACGTCACCACACTTAAATAAATAAACTGCTGGTTAATCACTAATTTTTTATGTAAAGCCATCTTGACAAAGGTACTCCTTTTGTAACCATACACCATCGAAATATTTAAAGGTTCTAGAATCTTCCCCCGAGGTTATACATAATTGTGACTTAAATCCTTGCGTCCAGAAAGGCTGTTTTTTCATTCATTTCATTTCATAATTCAAACTTATCTAAATTTTAAACAATTTAACATAACAATAAACCTAAACCCCTTTTTATTCAATAAAAACTTTATTATTTGTGTGGGAAAGCTTTAGTTTTATTTGTTGCTTAGATTTTCCAATAGAACTGATATTCGGTATATTTTTCCTGGTTTGGACATCGATCAAACCAGGTGGCGCCCAAGACAACCAAAGACGAAGGGAAGGTGTAAGTATTGGACCACGACCTAGTGCCTCCACATAAAGAGCTACCGTCAGCGGATAGTGACAACCTGTTGTCCAAGACAACAGATTGCCATTGCCAAAAAAATAGCGCCCAGTATCGTGGGGCTTTGATTCTAATTTTTTCAACTTTCCTTCGTCTTGGCCTACGTTTATTAATTAATATTTATATTGGAAAACTATGCAATAAATTTCATGCGGTTTGAATTTTAACTTTCTTTAGTAGGGCAACTTCGTACAAACTTGAACCTTAATAAATATAGTGTGGTTACCTACGCATATCTTTATTTAGTTTGGTTTAAAAACTCAAATTTTAAGGATTATATTTGAGGAATGTTAAACCTGTATTTTTTATCTAGCATAATGGAAGTACCTGATATTTTGGTGTAAGGAAGGACAGTGGTTCAATGATATTTGGTATATTTTTATGGTTTTACACTTTGAGTGTGTATTGAACTATTTCTGTCGCTTCTAGGTTTTTTGGTAACTTCTATTAGTGGCTTTTGATTACATTTTTGGTATTCGTACTTTATACTGCATATTTTACAGAAAATATAAGGTTCGATACATTTTTGGTGAATTTTTCTATATTGGCTTCTTTGAACATTGAGTGTTTCTAGTTTTGATGTCTGTAAGCAGTACATTGTGATTTTGATAACTGACTTTTACTTGATCACCAATTTAATTAACAATCACTATACAGAGTGTCTAAAATGTTGAAATTTTACTTACACTGTTCCTAATATTACTTGATTCACTTTAATTAAGTCCAATTAACTTAGTTGCGGGAAAATAGTTACTTCTCAACATAGTTGCATAATTCACTATACAGGGTGTCCCTATTATAGTAATTTTTTTAATTGAGATTTAATTTTTTTAAATTTTATTTTAATATCTCCGGATAATTCTGAAGGAGTACAACACGTTTTCTAAGCTCTGCTGTTATCATTTAGTGTACAGAGTGGCACAAATATAATTTAAATTAAAGATTTAATTTCTTGATTATTTCTCGATTTTGAGTTTTATCTTATGGACACTTGGATAATTTTCTGAAATCCTTTTAGTATACAGGGTGAACTTGAGTAATGTTTGGACTTGTAAAATATCTTAAATTTTTTTGGAATTCAAAATTTTTTTTATATATACAGCCGCCTACAGGTATAGCCTTTGATTAGTTTTTTTATACAGGGTGGTCAAAGTATTATATTGATTTACTGCTTTAAGCTTACTTAATGGTATTTAGTCTTGAAGACTTGTGATTGAGAGCGCTCGATTTCATTGTGCATATCTGATTTTTTTATTTGTAGAATTTTTTTTGAGCTTTCGCATTTACTTACAATCATGGCAGAGTCAATGCAGCCTAATCATTTATTAGATTCTGAATTAAGCTACGAGTTAGCAATTCGCGCGGTTACATCTACTCGACCTGTTGCAGACAGGCGTAAAATTTTGAGACGACTTTTAGCTAAAGAGACTAGCAGTAATAAATCCGAAATTGTGACTGCTCTTGTTAGGAATCGCGAGTTTAGGTTAGAGGCAATTGCAATCGAGGAAACAATGCAATCAATTAAAGAGATTATTGCTGATTTTGAAGGTAGTGCAACAGACTCTACATTTTTACGAATGACTTCCAGGTTAATTCACCTCTCGGGTAGAATTGGCAGATTGTACTGTCCAGAGGATAATGCTGATGCTAGTAATTTTAAAACTGAAGCTCATGCGTCTTGCTTAGTTCTTGAAGCAGATTTATACGACAGCATTATACCTACATCTTCTGGTACTGGTACTGCTAACTATTTAGCTCCTCAAGCACCAATTATTAACGTTGCACCACCCATCGTTAATTGTTCAGGCAATATTCCAGCTATAGGTGATTGGCAGATTAAATTTAATGGTGATTCTAAAAATCTTTATAACTTTTTGGAAAGAGTAACCGAACTTGCTGAATCTCGTAAGGTGAAGCAAGATGACTTGTTTATTTCTGCAGCCGAATTATTTGTCGGTGATGCTTTTGTTTGGTTTAGGAGTGTAAAGGGCTCAGTAAACAATTGGGATTCCTTGGTGGCTAGATTAAAAGCAGACTTTTTGCATTCTGATGTGGAGGATGATTTGTGGAACCAGATAAAGCATCGCAAACAAAGGCGAAATGAAACAGTAGCTGTATTCATCGCACATTTAGAAATTTTATTCTTTCGTTTAGTTCATCCACCTGCAGAGGTAACCAAGGTTAAACATATTCGGAACAATTTATTGCCAGACTATATTACTCAGTTAGCCTTAGTTGATATCTCTACAGTTTCTGAGTTAGCAAATCTTTGTAGGAAACTTGAAGAAGCTTCTTATATTAGAAATAAAAATAATACAGTTAGCGAACTGTCCAATTTAGATATTTTTGGTCCTTCGAATTCTAGTAAATCTAATACTGGTTTTGGTAGGGGGAAATTTCATAATTCTTCCAGTAGAACTAATTCTGGAAATTTTTCTAATAACCATTCTAGTAGGAATAATCGAAATATCTCAAGTGAAACAGTCAACTTAAATTCTAATGCTGCTCCAACTTCTTCAAATTCCGGATTCAAAAATAAAGTAAATGCTAGTAATCGTTTAAGTAATAAAAATAGTAAACCTCAAAGTAATGTAGTCTGTTTCAATTGTAATATGCCAAATCATACCTATCAATTTTGTAGACAAACTCGTAAACTCTTTTGCTTTAAATGTGGATTGCCAGATGTTAAAGTGACTTCTTGCCCTAATTGTTCAAAAAACTAGTAAAGGAAGTGTGTCCTCGAGGCAGGTACACTACTTCTAAATGTAATGTCTCAAGTAAAGTCAAAATTAGTAAATTTAATAAACATGATTGGAGTAAATGGCTTAAAACAGTTTCAAATTTTTATCAGAGTTCTAAAAATGAAGTTTCTCCTTTATTTGTAAAGAAACCGATGGATAATAGACCTTATATTTCTGTAAAATTATTTGATCAAGATATTACCGTTTTACTAGATTCTGGTGCTACAGCTTCTGTTGTAGGCACGAAAGGTCTAGACATTTTACGTCGTTTTAATTTAGAAATCTATCCAGCCAAGTTAAGAAATATATGCACTGCAGATGGAACTCAGAAAAATGTCGATGGTTTAGTTGATTTGCCTATTGTTATAGGAAACATTTGTCAAGTTATTACAGTTTTGGTGGTTCCGACATTACCACATAGTTTTATCTTTGGATGCGACTTTGCCAAACAGTTTAAAATTTCTGTTAATTTTAAGAATGATTCTTGGCAAGTACACGCTAACTTAGCAAATTCTTATGTACCTACTGTTAAGAATTATTCTGATTTTGTTTTTGAGCCGCTATGTTCTTTGGATGATCTTTCTAATTCAGAGCGTTTTAAAGCTGAAAAGGTTATTGCTTCTTTTAATTTAATTAATAGTAAAAATCGTTTAGGTAGGACCAATAGATTAACTTTAACAATTGACACAGGTAATGCTTTACCATTTCATAAAAAACAGTATCCAATGTCGCCATACATGTCTCAAGTTTTGAATAAAGAGTTAGATGAAATGTTAAAGTTGGGTGTTGTTGAACCTTCACAAAGTCCATGGTCTTCTCCAGTACTTTTAGTCAAAAAATCAAGCGGAGAATTTAGATTTGTTTTTGATGGACGATTTTTAAATAATATTACTAAATTTGATTCTTATGCTCTTCCTAGTATAGACAAAATTCTTAGTTCATTACGTAATGCTAAATTTATTTCGTCTATTGATTTACGTAAAGCATTTTGGCAGATACCGTTAGATGAAAATTCTAAAGACAAAGCTACTTTTAATGTTCCTGGGCGTGGTTCTTTTAGATTCAATACAGTACCCTTTGGTTTATGTAATGCAGCACAAGCTCAGCAGCGCTTGGTTGATGCAATTTTTGGTGCAAAGTATGAACCGTTTATTTTCACGTACCTGGATGATATTTTAATTTGTAGTCCTGATTTTGAGCATCATGTAAAATTATTAGGCGAAGTTAGGGAAAAATTGAAAGAAGCAAACCTTACTATTAATTTAGAAAAATGCGATTTTTTTAAGACAAGCTTGAAATTTTTGGGTTATATAGTTGGGTCAAATAGTTTGCGCACGGATCCTGACAAAATTATTTCAATGGTTAATTATCCGAGACCAAAAACTGCTACGGAAGTTAAACGTTTTGTAGGTTTATGTTCGTGGTATAGGCGTTTTATAAATAATTTTTCCTCATTAATGTCTCCGATCAATGATCTTCTGAAAGGTCGCAGGAAAAGCCAACCTATTACCTGGACTGAAGCCGCAGAATCTTCTTTTGTTAAAATCAAGGAACTTCTAGTCTCGTCACCAATTTTGTCTCAGCCCGATTTCAGCAAACCATTTATTATAACGTCCGATGCCAGTTTGACAGGTGTTGGAGGCGCACTGTCACAAATTATAGATGGAGAGGAGCACGTGATAGCATACGCCAGTAGGTCACTCTCAAGAGCCGAGAGGAATTATTCTGTTGTGGAACGGGAATGTCTTGGAGTTTTATTTTGTTTAGATAAATTTCGTATGTATATTGAAGGCGCTCCGAAATTCCAGATCATAACAGACTGTTATTCTCTTTTGTGGCTAAACAACATGAAGAACCCTACAGGCAAATTAGCTCGCTGGAGTGTGCGATTGCGTCAGCATAATTTCGATCTTGTTCACAGGCGCGGAGTAGATAATGTTGTGGCAGATGCATTGAGTAGAATTCCACCTCCGAATGACAGTCAAGAAGTCTCACCTATTGTTTCACTTATAAATCCATTTAATGTAGATATTGATCGTATTGATCCTTGGTATAATGACCTACGCGAAAAAATTATTCAGTCTCCTGATAAGTATACTCAATGGAAAGTTGAGGAAGATTTTATTCTAAAGTTTATACCTAATAAACTTCCAATGAGTGTAAATATTCCTGAGTGGAAAATTCTGGTTCCAAACCCCCAAATTTCTGATGTCATTCAACATTGTCATTGTCCGCCAACTTCAGGTCACTTTGGTTTTTTTAAGACTCTTAATAGAGTACAGGATTTTTATTATTGGCCTAAGATGCGGCGTGACGTTTTGAAATTTGTTAAGTCATGTTTAGTTTGTGGTGCTCAAAAGGTATCAAACACCTCTCGCATGGGACTTATGGGAAAAGAGAAGAAAGTCGACCTGCCGTTTCAATGCATAGCTGCAGATCTTATGGGACCCTTTCCCAGATCTAAGAAGGGGCACAAATGGCTATTAGTTGTAGCGGATTGGTTTTCAAAGTACACTCTTTTATATCCATTACGTAGTTCCAAGTCCTCTCATATCGAGAATATTCTAGAAAATCAAATATTTTTAGTATTTGGGTGCCCCGAAACTCTTATCTGTGACAATGGACCTCAGTTTATTTGTAAAAGCTTCAAAGATTTATGTTCAAAATATAATGTAAACACTCGGTATAATCCTCTATATTCTGCACAGTGTAACTTCGTAGAACGGAATAATAGAACAGTCGGTACAGCTATTCGTAGTTATGTTAGTGATCACGATGGTTGGGATAGAGACATTTCAAAAATTCAGCAGGCTATAAATACCTCTAAGCATGAAGTTACTCACTTCACTCCTGCTTTTTTAGCTTTCGGTAGACATCCGCCTTTATCGGGAAAGTTTTATTCTCAATCATCTGAACGCAAAAGCCAAGATATCGAAATTATTCCAGGAAATAGGGATTCGTATGCTGAAAACATGCATGGTCTTAGGGAAATTTTTGTAGCAGTTAAGAAACGACTTCATGAGGCATATGAACGAAATTCAAAAGCATATAATCTTAGGAAGCGGGACATTTCATTTAATCAGGGTGATCGCGTGTGGCGAAAAAATCAAGTTTTATCTAGTGCGGCAAATCATTTCATGGCAAAGTTAGCTCCAAAGTATACTCTCTCAATTGTGCATAAAAAGATTTCAAATTTGGTTTATGAACTTAAAAATGTTAATGGTTCTAAGGCTGGTAGATGGCATATCAAAGATCTTAAAAAGTATGATGGTACTGATCTGGATAACTCAGATCAGGATTCTCAATTTTCAGATTAAATTTGGAATTTAGGGAGAATGTTAAAATTTCAGGGGCGAAGTTTGCCTAACCACGTATTCTGTTGGCAAAATCGTTACGATTTGTATCCCTGATTTAGTAGCATTTACTATTTCTAAAAGCCTTTATTTCTGTTTAGTATCTTATCTATTTTGCAGTCAGATATATATTTTATTTTGATGCATAATTTGGTTATTTGGTGAGCGAATAAATTGGCTGATTTTTCTCTCTTCACTTACCTATATTTTTGGTATATATTTTGGTTGAGGTAAGTTGAAGTTTTATGAATTGCTACGGGCAATTTTGGCATTTACCTTTCTGGTTTTTTTATCTTCTTGCATATCACTGAAAGTGATTATGTATTGTTGGGTTATTGGTGTAGACGTACACTAATGATTTCTTATTTTGGAAGTCAACTTATTAAGTCGAAGAGAAAAATAGTTCCTGTATTTTTCTGTGTGCTTTGACATTTTTAGTAATGCTTAGGGAGCAATTCTATTGATTGATATATGATTCAGATATTCTCTGAAATTATTTTTTTCGTTTTTCTTTAGTCTAGTACTAGAGGTCTTATTTTGAATTTTGCTATTACACTTGGTGTGTATATTGTACAGTGTTTGTCTGGAAATTCCAGAATAATTTCCCTTGGGATTAATTCCCTTAATCTGTTTTTTTATTCTTTAGTAGGCTAAATCCTACAGGGGATTTATTTACCGTTTTGTTGTGATTACATGACGTATATGATGGTGGGTAAATATTTTTCTTATTGATATTTTCACGATATTTACCATATCTCCATTTCTGTTAGTTTTAGATAGACTTTTCCCTATTATGACTTACCCGATTTTGACCTTACCGATTTAGTCCCTTTTTAAGGCGAGTGATACACGCAGCTATCAAACTAAAACTACCCAGAAATCTCCACTTTTATTGTATCCTTGATTATGTTGACTATTATTATAGTCATTACGTATTTTTTATTTTTTTATTTTTGGAAAATAGTCTATTTCATAGCCTATTTTATTTTCGTTGGGGGATAATGTAGCAATTTTACAATTGCCACTATTTATTTTGTGGGGTATCATCTTTAGTTGTATAACAATAGCCAAAATATGGGGGGAACGCACTACTTCTGTTTTCTGTGGCTGATGGCATCAGGCGCCGCACATGGGTGAACCATGTAATTCCGGTTTCGCGTCTCGGTCAAGTCGCAGACCGTCCATTTCTACTTTTGGCGATTTTATGTTTAGACGGGGTTGTTTAGGATTACTTTCTTCATTTCCTTTCGTAATTTAGGTTCGGGTAAAAGCCCAGACCCTTGTTCGTTCTGATCGTTTGTATCCTTTATGTTGTCACTCTTGTTCTCTTCTTCTTCTTATTTTCCTTGTCGGGGTTTGTGTCCAGTTGGCAGCCTTGAGTCAGCGGATTTTGCTAGAGAAGGGGGTCTGTCTTACTTGGAAGATCTTGCGGCCTCCATTTTACTTTCAAAAATACCTTGAGAGAAGAAGGTCGCTGTTGAGCCATTTTTTTTAAAAAAAAAGACCACGAGGTCTCACCCCCCTTTTAGAGGTAAGCTATTTTCTTTTCTTTTGTTCTTAGTTATCGTTTTTTGGGAATTCAGTGGGTTAATTTTTCTTTCTATTCTTTTTTAGGGGTTGTGTGTTTTGTTGGTTTCGGCTGAGTATGCCGTTTCACACTTAAATAGGTTAAGAAACCACATGGGATTTTAGCATCCCCATAAGTAGCCCTTGAGCTACCAGGTTCCGGTTGGCCCACGTAAGAACTGAGTGGTTACGAGCTGTGTATGGACTAGATTTCACCTGGCCGATCATGAACAGCATTCAGGAGCCACATGGTCCATGCCCAGTATAGCTGCCCCAGCAGAAGCGAGGGATTAAAAGGCTTGTATAAAGCAAACCTCAATTTAATGCATTCTGCCTTTTAATTTAGTTAGTACGTCACCACACTTAAATAAATAAACTGCTGGTTAATCACTAATTTTTTATGTAAAGCCATCTTGACAAAGGTACTCCTTTTGTAACCATACACCATCGAAATATTTAAAGGTTCTAGAATCTTCCCCCGAGGTTATACATAATTGTGACTTAAATCCTTGCGTCCAGAAAGGCTGTTTTTTCATTCATTTCATTTCATAATTCAAACTTATCTAAATTTTAAACAATTTAACATAACAATAAACCTAAACCCCTTTTTATTCAATAAAAACTTTATTATTTGTGTGGGAAAGCTTTAGTTTTATTTGTTGCTTAGATTTTCCAATAGAACTGATATTCGGTATATTTTTCCTGGTTTGGACATCGATCAAACCAGGTGGCGCCCAAGACAACCAAAGACGAAGGGAAGGTGTAAGTATTGGACCACGACCTAGTGCCTCCACATAAAGAGCTACCGTCAGCGGATAGTGACAACCTGTTGTCCAAGACAACAGATTGCCATTGCCAAAGTACGTTGACGTCATTTCACCTGTTCTTTGTTAAGGAAGATTTGTTGGATGTCGAACTCGATAGAAGAATGGAATTCTGTCAAACATTAATGGACATGTGCAATGTTAACCCGTTTTTGGTAAAAAATATAATATTTTAGGATGAGTCTACTTTCAAATTAAACGATGTGGTAAAGAAACAAAATTGCAGATACTGGGCGAAAGAAATTTCTAGGTCGATGCGACAGCATCATCCACAATATCCTGAGAAAATAAATGTGTGGGCTGGTATTGTCAGAAATACAATTTTGGAGACATATTTTTTTGACGGTAACGTAAACAGGCAGAAGTATCTTCAGTTTTTACAAGACTTTCTTATACCTAAATTGGTTAATTAATTTCCAAGAAGAAATGAACCTTGGATTTACTGTGAAAATTTATGGTATCAACAAGATGGCGCAAGTCCACATGATGCCGTAGTGGTCCGAACATACCTTGATCAAGTTTTTCCCAACAAGTGAATGGAAGACGTGGTACTATTGACTGGCCACCCAGGTCCCCGGATCTTACTCTCAAGGAATATTTTCTGTGATTTCATTTAAAAAAATGTGGTGAACAAAAGTAGATCAGCTAGTATCGAAGATTTAAAAAGTGGGATAATAATCGAATGTGCCAAAATATCTGCGGAGACTATAACTAATGTGCAACGAGAATTTATTGATCGATTAGGATATCATCAGGCGCAAAAAGGAAGACAATTTCAACATATAATTAATTAGTTGTTTGATTTAACTTCTTTTAGATTTTTTTGTGATTTTATAAACATAAATTCGGGATTTTTTCATTATGTGGCTCTGGTTACTAAACTATGAATTTTGGACCTTAAGTGCATTTATTAGGTTTTTGAAAGCGGCTTCTTTTGAGGAATCGAAATTTAAAGTAATATGCGGGGAATTCCATTAAAAAAATCATCTATACAATCATATCCTCTAAACGCGATACCATGTATAATGTTGTAAATGTCAAAGAATGCTAATTTTTATAAGTTAGTTAACGTTTTTTAATCGAATTTATTCCATATATTATTTACACACTGTATATGCATTTGACTACGCTTCGTCATTTGCTGTCCTGTTTCAAACGTTTAAAGCCTTCCTGCGCTGTATTTTGATATTACACACTTAATCATGAAATTATAAGAATCTGCACTTCAGAACTTATCACAAAATCTGGTATACGTGCATCTTGTTTTTGATGCGACTATGTTTATCTAATAATTATTTATTTGTTCTTTTGTGGGAGTTTATCTATCTTTATGGTCTCTTGGTTGGGATATAATCTTATCAAGACAACCATATAATGCAACGTTTATTACAGCTATAAATTTTTATTATCATCTCCGCTTTTACAACTTTTTTTTGTATTCTACCAGAGTTGCTGGGGTTCATATAAGCTTATAGAGATCATTATAAAGTAGTATTTAATTTGTTATTGATAAACAAAACAACTTTGTCAAATCAAGCAAGCACATTGCTGGTTACGACTAATAAATATGGTCTGAATTAATTGGTAATGTAAAAAATATGTTTTAAATCATATAATATGTTAAAAAGAATACGGGACCACCATGTACAAGAACATAAAATTGTGGTATATTCAGGTCTAGTTCTTTACGATTACAACATAATTATACTTAACTCATAAAACCACAAGCAGAATAATGTTTGTGTATGCTAGTTTCCATTTTATAATATTATTTTAGGCGTGTTTGCTTCTTGTAGCATACCAAGAAGTAAATTTTTACGCGCACTGGTTAAACAAGTTAAATTAATTACACTGGCCGACATTATTTTTGTAACACAGTTAATGTTTTCAAAATGTTTTCTAATAATAGAAAAAATGTTCATAAAGCCCGAATAGGTGCCACTTTTCGGGAGCTTGCATTTTCGCCACCAAGGCAATAAAAGTTTTAATCCAACCTGCATTTTCGTCACCTACCTTTCGACTCGGCGTGAATCCACCCTGCATTTTCGTCACCGACCCTTCGGGTCGATGTTAATCCAACCTGCATTTTCGTCACCGACCCTTCGGGTCGGTGTTTATTACACTTTCGGGCAATTAATGTATTCCTGCCTTTTCTTAACCGTCATATCATGAACTTTGTGAGAAATATGCAAACTTTGAATTTTAATATATGTATCAATTTGAAATTCTTTTAATTTCGCAATAAAAACAAGTAAATTTGGATGTTCATTGTACATGGAATGGTTAAACGGTCTATGAAATGCCTCACAAGCGTTAGTTGCACGAGTTAAAGTAGCTGATTGCTTTGCCCATATGTAAGGTGGGAAAGTTGAATCCTCAGAGATATATGTGTCTACCAAGTAATCCGAATATTTCACTATTCTTACATCTTTCGGCATATTTTCTGTTAAGTCGAGTGCAAAACATTCACCTACTTCTCCTGGTTCTAAATACATGAGCGCAAAAGTTAATTTTATCCGTCCAATTTCACTTTTGTCATCTTTATAATCATAAGTTAATCCTAAATGCTGAATTTTCCGATACTAAGGTTGACAGAAGTGAAAACGACAGCCAATTATTTCGGCATTTGGTCAAACATCCACTACACTCTAAAAATTAGGGGTAATTTTAATAGATATTTACAGCTAAAATAATGTAATATTTTTACATATATGCAGTAATTTTAGATGCATTCTGTACATTATCTTTAAAAATACACGTTAATGTGTTTCTAAATAATTTTTACAGTAAGTAGTGTGATATCACAAAAAAATACACATAAAATATGAAAATCACATGAATATTACACGCCACTGTAAAAATTATGTGACTCTGGTGTGAACTTACGACATCTGTGGGAATTGTGGGTTTCCCCATCACTTTTCGGCACAACGAAAGAGACGCGTCCGTCGCGTCACTCGCGTCCATTGTTTGGTTTGCATCGCGCATGGCGACATCGGTCTGTTGTGTTTTATTTTGTGGGTAAAAAAGTACTTAGCAAGTAAGTATAGTTTTACTATGTATAAATGCTCATTTTGTGGTTTTATGTGTGTTCCCATACGTATCTACAATTTACATCGATTTTTCCACAGAAATTCAACATCAGATCCGTTTAAATGTGTCCATAAAGACTTTTTTTTGCAGTTTAGTTGTTATGCTGCCTTTAAATCACATAAATTCAAAGAAAAGAGTCATTACTTTAATTAATAGTATTAATAAACTGTTTTCCAAATAAAAAAAAGTGTAATAGTTAAGCTTAACTAGTTA
Source organism: Polydrusus tereticollis (assembly GCA_963920685.1). Classification (NCBI taxonomy): domain Eukaryota; kingdom Metazoa; phylum Arthropoda; class Insecta; order Coleoptera; family Curculionidae; genus Polydrusus; species Polydrusus tereticollis. The sequence goes on from OY987330.1 coordinate 49,326,455, forward strand.
TAATATAAAATAGGTTGTTTTGTAATATTTTTGTGTATACTATTTATTTTAGCGTTCCAAAGATCTCCGTAGGTACCTACTTATATGCCAAAAAATAGGCATTTTTTAAAGTTTTTTTTCTTTACTAACAAAAAGCTATTTAAAAACTTTCAAATGCTTGTTGGAGTTGTTTGTTGGGTTTTATGTTACTATTTCTATTAAAAAAAAATAACTTGACACATGTTACATTTTTTTATATTTGTTAGTTACTTATAGTTTTTGTTATACTCGGTTATAATGGATAAGCTGTTTATACCTTTAACATAAATATACACTGTAAAAAAAGTCCCAGACCCCCCAATATTTCGAAAACCTGACGTTTAATCAAAAAGTGTTTTATATATAGTATATAGATCTCTTTCAATGTATATTATAAAAAGTTTCTCAAATATACAGGGTGCACCATAAGGATGGTAAAGACACAAGTTAATTTTTTTTGGATGGGAGAATCTACTTTTTGATGTTTTCGAATTCTATACAGAATTATATATAGGTATATAGGTATCTTAAGTATTACGAAACATTATTTTTTACCATTTACCTTTTATACCATTTTATCGCCTTAAAAAAAAGTACTACCATTGTGGTGCTGGTATTTCTTTACATTTTTGATTTAACCTAGTAGGTAATATTAGAACTGACAATGTCAAAAAACATCAGCGCCATCGCCACAATACTGATGGTGTTATATTTAAGATAATATAAAGGTACCTATATAAAGTTAATGGTAAGAAATGTTTAACAAGTATATATTTTTAAATTGGTATATCTTTTAAACTAGTGAATTTAGGTAAAGCACATGCTACATGAAGTTAGGCTACAATTTTGTGTAGAATTCGAAAATACATCAAAAAGTATAGTCTCCCATTTGAGAAAATGTAACTTTTTTCTCTACCATCCTTATGTATATTTGACAAACTTTTCTTAATGTGCATATGCATTGGAAAAAGATCTATGAACTTTATATGAAACACTTTTTGATGAAACGTCACGTTTTTGAAATATTGAAGGAGTTCGGGACTTTATACACACAATGTATAGGTATATATTTAAAGTTTGTTTCTAACGTGAAATAAAACTAGCTATATAGAAATGTTGTATTTTTATTTAATTCCTTCGACAAACAAATCACCAAAAATGAAAATACATAGATTATTATGTAATATTACAAATTTATTACATTAATCATTGCTGTAAAATTTCAGTTTTGGAACAGTAAATTTACTGTTATAAGACCTAAAAATATACATTTTATTTTTTTTTTAAGTGTAATTAACGTGTAATTTCACCTAATGGTAGCTGTGATTTTACTAAAAAACTACCCACTTTTTAAAGGAATATTCCGTATTCCCTTGTAAATTCACATGAATTTTAACAGTATATTTAATGCAAAAATACAGGAAAAAAATGTGTTTCTGCAGTTTATTATTTACAAACAATTCACATGAATCATGTAATTCTACAGTGTCAGTGGTATATTACATGCAATATTGCTGTCAACAAATAACCAACAATTATTGCTGTAATTTTACAAGACTTATTTGTAGAGTGTATAGCGATGTGTATTGCCTTTTCAAAATCGACAACCACTTCGGTAATATTTGAACTTAATTCTTGCTTTAAGCAACCATTTATTACTAGTCTAAATAAATTTTTGTATGTGCTGCAAACAAAACAATAGCGGAACGTACTGTCAATTTTTAACCCCGTTAATCGTAAAAAATTGGCAAAAATATTTAGTGCAATAATTAAAAGTGCCATCAACGTAAATCCGTGAAACCATACTAAGTATATGGATATTTGGTTCACATGAAAAGATTACAATATTGTCCATTTCGCTGTTGACAAATAGAAAATCCTCCTTCTTGTTGGTATGTACATACAAATTTGCCAAAACTGAATGCACTTCCTTAATGTTTTTTGGCAATGGAGGTAAAAATCTACGGCGGGCCTTATACATACTATGTCGTAGGTACTCCGCGTCGGTTAATGTCAAACTTGCGGGAATATTCTTTTGTAATTCCTGTCTTATGATCTTCATAGGCTATTCAGCCAAATCTTCCACGGCTTTCCTCTTGCAAGAAGTACTTAAAATTTGCCGATTTAGTTTGCCCAGATTTGGTTCGTGTAGGTGTTCGCCGGTGTTTCTGGATATTGTAATATTATTGTCCAAAGTCCCAACTGTGTGAACCGTCGCTTTGCACTGTCGATTTGTACATTTCCAGAATTTCTCTCCAGTAAACTTAATATCTTTGTTGAAATTAAACTTAAAATCACCAACCACTACCATTGGCTGTCCGCGAATACTCCTGATCACTTTCGATTCCATATCTTTAATACAACCGTTTACGGTAATACTAATTTGTCATCTTCAGTAACTCTATATTTATAGGTTCAATTTCTAATTAAATAATTTGCATATCATTTGGGATTTTCACAATATACTATTATACATTTGAGATTATCATTATAATCATTATAATACCTGCCTAGTGGTCAGTGACGAGTTTGCATGTACCTATCGTACCTGTTTAGGGGTTCGGTGACGAAAATGCAAGTGCTATTAGCATTGAATATTTTAAAAAGGGATTATCGACCATTTCAGTGACGAGTTTGCATGCCCCTCACTTTTCAGTAAGCTTATTAGACCCTTCTATATTGTCAGTTAGCACATTTTATGAGGAGTTATTTAAAAGGGGTGAATTTTAGAACAGAAAGATAACCAAAAATGGATTGTTTATAACATTCTCTTATTCAGTCTTCTTTTCAGTTTGAAATTTAGTGGTTCTGCGTTGTTAAGTTTTCTTCTTAATGACGAAAATCTCACGTGCAACGCGCTGCAAAATTTCTCCTGACAAGTTCTGTTTGAGAATTTTTGGTGAAGTCACAAGCCAGACTATTTCCTGTAAATGTGAAAAAAACCTATTTCACGTATTTTGGTGTTTTAATAGGAGTTCGAGATAAGCAGTGGGTTCCCCATGTATGCTTTGCCAGCTGTAGCGTGTCATTGGTGCAAGGATGAAAGGGAAAAGAAAAAGTATGCATTTTGCAGTTCCAATGGTATGGCGAGAACCCGCCAATTATTTTGATGATTTGCATGACAAAGACTGAAGCTTAAGGAATTTGCCTTCTGCCATAAGACGTGTTCCTCACAATTTACAATGCAGATGTTCTAGTTCCGGCGAGTCACATTTGATTGTTTAAAGTGAGTTAAATAATTTACTACGTGATTTAGGGTTTGTCAAAGCAACAGTCAGAACTTCTTGGTTCCCATCTTAAGGAGTGGAACTAACTAGTCAAAGAAACAATAATTATGACTTTCTGGAAACGAAATGCTACGTTTTCTGCATTTTACAAATTGGAAAATTCGTTATGTGCGATGTTATTACATAATGGAAATTAAAAACCATCTATACCAGCTGCCAATTTAGTGACAATAAAAAAAACCTACAAATGGCAGATATGTGGGGATTTAAAAATTATAGCAATTTTAGTTGGATTTCCGGGAGGATTTACAAAATATTGCTGTTTTCTTTGTTTGTGGCACAGTCATGCAAAGAATGAACATTATGTAACGAAAATTTTGCCGGAAAGGATTGAATTTCAACCGGGATCTCAAAATGTTAAGAATGTGCTCCCTTGTAGACCCAATAAATGTCCCTTTGCCTCCTCTTCACATTAAACTTGGACTAATGAAAACCCATGTGAAGGCTATGAATAAAGAGGGTGAAGGATTTAAATACCTAAGACAAGTCTTTCCCCAGTTAAGTGACGGCAAAATAAAAGCATTTTCATTGGGCCACAAATTAGAAAATTGCTGGACCAATTTTATAGAAAAGCTCACCACGCAAGAACTCAGAGCTTGGAACTTATTTGTAAGTGTAGTGAGGGGATTTTTAGGCAATAATATAGACGCAAACTATGAACAACTAGTTAATGAACTTTTAGAATCCTACAAATTAGTTGGTTGCCGAATGCCATTAAAAATTCACTTTTTCCATTCCCATTTACCATTTTCTACGGAGAATTGGCTCGCTGTCAGCGTCGAGCAGGGTGAAAGGTTCCATCAAGATATCAGGACAATGTAAATTCGGTATCAAGGAAGATGGAATCCAGCCATGAAGCATAAAAGGACAAAATATAATTAGTGTGTTTGAAATAAATATTTTGAATGCTTGCTTTTTTCTTAGATGTTAACTTAATATAAATTATGAATATATACTTCATGCAAAACAAAAACCGATGCACGTCATACCCTTAGAGTGACGTCAGTTATCGACGGTGTTGCCAGCTTGTAACCAAAATATCCGAGTGAGAGAACTACACAACAGTTCTTTTTCATATCAACAAGATAAATATACAAACATTTCCCACAGTTTATTTATTTGTAGTGCGTAACTCAAGAATCAAAGTCACGGTCTCAAATTCTAATTTTATATTGGTTACGCGTTTCACCCTAATCGGGCATCATCAGACCTACAAATATATTACCTAATATACACCTGTGTAGAAAACGTGTAAAAGAAATGAAATTTTATCTTATTACTATGGTTCAATTACAGTATTATAGTTAAAATATATAAAAACATACACTCGACATCTTCACAACACATTAAAAACAACACTAAAACTTAGGTTAGGAGATGTACAACAATTTAAAAAGAAAATAGCAACAACAAATTTTTCATAAAAAACTCTTCATAGAATCCAGATTTGAACCCAGTGCCCCGAGAGTCACAGTGGTGTGCTTAACCGTTACACCACGGGGTCATTTACAAACATAAATTAAAACTTATAAATCTAGGTCGTTTCTAAAGTTATAAAAAAAAAATTTATTTTAAAAATAAAATTTAAATTTATACCAAGAGTTCTTGGTATAAATTTCAATTTGATACAAAGTCCAGCACTACGGCGTGTTGTGAGATGCCCGAAGAATCTGAAAAGAATTTCTTCTTATTTCATTCTCAGCTTGAAAAATTCACTGAAGCAGCTCTTAAACCCTCTGGTAATGATTGAATTATTATTATTATTATTGCATTTGAATTATTCTTCCTATCTAAAATAAATATTCGCTATAATTATGGATAGCGATATGGTAAAGTAAAACGCATTACAATTGATTTCGGAATGTTGACTCCTGTAGCCAATGGTCTGAGTCCAACTTGAGGATTATCTACTATTTGTTGGAGTGCATTTTCCAAAACATAGTCCCCCCTAGGTCGCCCGTGCCCACGAACGCGTTCAAACGAACCATTCTACATCAAATTTCTATGAACCCTCTCAAATACCTTGCGCCCAGGAAGTCTCCGTTGCGGAAAACGTCTGCGATATTCCTGTACCGCAGCAGAGGAACGTCCATTACAATATCCGCATACAAAATGGATATCGGTAAGCACGCGGTTTGGAAAATTTTTCATTTTTTTTATTTATTATGTCTAATTTTACAACAGTAATAACAGCAGACAATATCTGACACAGAAATGTCAAAGAAAACAAATATCAATTTTAATCCATGACATTCTATTCACAAATTTCCCTTTGATTATTATTCTTATTAATTATCTCCTTTATGGACGTGGTTTTCTTTAAAACGATTTTACTCAAAAACTGTAAGTCCTATCAAGGTGAACCAAGGGTACCTTTTTTACGCAGAATACTTTGAAATTTCATAATTGTTAAGAAAATAATAAAAAAAGCGACTGTTTGAAAAAATGGGATTATTTTAACCCTTAACCACCCCGGTATGTGACGCCTATGAGTACATTTTTGAAATTCTGAATTTAGTAACTGATTTATCGTTAAAAGTTTATAATCAGACCTAATTCAAAAATTTAGTTATGAACGGGTTCGAACATATTAAAAAAAAAAAACGATTTCAGGGTTCCCCATTCGAGGGGGGGGGGGGGTAGCTCCCTTAACAAGCATTTCTGCACTTATGTCCATATGAAAAAATTCTATTATTTCTAGCCAGAGAATATGGTGGTAAAGTATTGCCCCTTAATTTCGGGACACCCTATACTTATATATTTATATAGTTTTTGACTGGATTTTTATTTGTCTTGTTAAAATTATTTTGCTGCCTGTATCATTGAGGATATATTTAGACATTAAGTTGCTTTTCGAATACACTATTAATATAGTATGTAAGCAAATTAAAACAATGTTTTACTGTGTTCTCAAAAAGGATTACTAACTATTAATAATTATAACCTTTAAAAGGATAAAGGTGAAGTCTTGTCAAGCTGTATATAATATTATCCTAATTTACCCAAGTTACAGAAAATTATAGCTGACGGTACCTATTATTAAAAAATGGTTATTAAACAACGTCTTATAAAAAAAAATGGGTAACATAACGCATTTTCATTGTTTTGATTAACTGTATATTCAAACAATCAAAGTTATTTAATCTGTGCTTTACTCAAAAAACCGTTAGATTTGCATATGGAATGAATTATATCTTGTGATGTAATGTTATGTAAATTTGCATTGTTTTATTTATAAACTAGGCCACATACAGTGATATTTATGTATTTCGTAGCGAAGAATAGAGACAAAATGATTGAACGTTGAAAACCTTCTTTATTACAGTCATTGGTAACGTAAGGTAAAAACGCCCTCAAATTATGCAATGGAATTAATCACGTGTGTTTTCTATTATTAATCTTGATAGATAGGTGGTAAAAGGTTAAGGTAAGGTAAATTAAAATAGAACCGTCAAGTCTTGTAGTTTTTACTTTTAAGGCATTTTTTTGACCTAACAGTAATCGAATTAATTATTTCGTCTATTTGTAATCACATGTGCAAAACCAGCCAATGAAAATATCATAATACTAATAACAGCCCATATACCGGGTGATGCATGGCCTAATTGAACATAGGAAATCCCATGTAAATTTTGAGGTGGCTACATATTGGCTCCCCTGCACATTTTAGAGAAAAATTGTGTTATAATTTTTTGAAGAGGCGAATATAATAAACCCTTGTGCTAAGTTTGAATAAATTTTAATAAGTCGATGTGATTAAATGTGATGGTAATTTTTTTATAGTTTAGGTCACACAGCAAACACAAGCAAATAATTTCTATGACGCTATTGTCAAAAATTGACGTAAAGGTGGACATAACGAATAAAGATTATGCAACATAATTGTAGAGGCAAGGGCCTAGCGACACTTAAAGCACCGGTTCCCGTCATCCTTCATGCCTCACGTGACAGAAACTCTCAAAAAAGGCTTTGCAGCAATGCAAAGCCTTTACGCAATTTTATCCAAAAGCTCCCACCTCTCCCCTCCCAACAAGTTACTTATCTACAAACAGATCATCAGACCAATACTGACTTACGGTGCTCCCGTATGGTGCAGTGCTTCGAGCACTCAGATGCATAGGCTTCTGAGGCTCGAAAACAAGATCTTGAGATGTGTGACGTCATCTGATAGATACGTCACAATCCGAGACCTGCATCATATGGTGGCAACAGACGATATAATAACACACATACGTGACTTGTCCGACAAATTTTACATGTACCAATTACAGCACTCACCACTTACAATAAACATAACAGACAGACGTGCAAACAATGACATACATACAAAACACAAACCCCTTTACTACAAATTACCAATATACAACCTCCCACTGCCAGACGCACAATAACATTATTAGATGACGAATAAGAACGAACAAACAATAAAATAACGTAGACAAACATACAACAACATAAAACTAAAATAACAACAATTACTTGAAACACATAAATCGGCTGCAAGAATTTTGCTAGACTTTCAGCATCACTCGATCGTTTGGCGTATTTTTGCAGCCGAAAACGTGTGTTTCCGACACGAGAAACGGCAGTGGGCGGGACTTACGAGACCTCAACACTGACTAACAAACAAGGACAACCCACTAAATATGGCCACTCCCACTGTAGGAGGTGACGGAGCGAGATGGTTGTACCGCATTGCATTCAGATTGTCCGCTGTAGGCGAACATAAACAGAGCCTGTGATATTTAAAATTAACTGGGTTTTTTGAAAGTTTTCCCAGAATGCTCTGCCATTGGAATACAGTTACCGCTTTACTAATTTCCTGAAACTTTAATATTAAGCTCCACGGAGCAATGCAAGCCTCGTAAAACACCGGTAAGGCACCGCCGGAACGCGTGTGAAATAATCCTTGTAACGTAAAAAGCTAAAATTGTACCCAGGCCATTCCAACGGCCGCCGGGCTCCTAGCCCGGTTTCTTGGGCATATTTCGGGCCGTATGCTTACGGTCCGTATACGCCCAAAACTGTTCAATACTCTATCTTAGGGAATATGTGTTACTGTGCGATTTCTTAGTTGTGTAGGGGCACTAAGCCCTAGGGTAGCTTTAAGTGCAAAGTTGGCTTTGTTAACCAATAGGAAAATATACAAGTTTAAAAAGGTTCCCGTCAGATCACCGAAGTTAAGCGGTGTCGAGCGCGGCTAGTACTTGGATGGGTGACCGCTTGGGAAACACCGCGTGCTCTTGTCTTAGGGAAGAGTGTAAAATGAATCGACATCAAAACCATCCCATTCACGCCGGACAGGCCGGATGAGATCGGATATCTCGTAGGATGAAGGTGCCGTTTCACACACCCCAGTCGGTAGACCGCACGATTAAAAACCGTACGGTCGATGACCGGTTCAAGATGGCCTCTGATACGCCGACGACCGTAAAAAATAGTAAATAAAAAAAAAAACATAATTGTACTTTACTCTAAATTTAGTTCTATGTCACTATCATTATCTTCACCTAAACTTATTATCAACGGTTGATCATACAAAATTTTGCCCTTGATTACATGTTGTATACAGTTTTTCCAACTGCAGAAATGTTGCTTATTATTTTTTTTTATTAATTCTAATACAGATGTATTTAATGCGGGGGAAGTATTATTCCTTTTAATATTTGATTTTACTTGGTGCCCTATTAGTTCGATTGGAATAAGTACACAATAGTAGAAGGAAGACGCACTACTGTATGTCACTTTTCTGTTGCAAGTTTATCACACACGTATTCTTTATTAATTTTAAAAGCCTGTAATACTTCTAAAAGATCCCGTTTGTTGTAAGTTTCTTCAAAATATACAGCATGTCCGCTTAAGTTCTGTACATATGGGAAACTTTTTTAATTTTAACTTTACGAAAAAAAGTTACTCTTTATAAAAAGTTCTGCTTACTGAAAAAATAATATTAGACTATTCAAACTTGAGATAGTATGTACAGGATGATCAAAAAGTAAAAAATCAAAATTGACCTACGAGAAAAGTACCCTAAGAAAATGTTGATTGGCATTAAAAATTATATCTGTTTCTACTCTTAGTAGACTATTATTGAAAATAAACTTAAAAATAAAAATCATCTTAATTCTTAATGACATGTGCATTCTCTTGCCACCATTTCCCACCTGAATTTGAATTTATACTGTCAGCTATGTTATTTCTCTGAAACATCAGTTTGAATATTTAATTAGATAAATATGCCGTTGAAATTGAGAAAGCAAGATAAAATTTAAATAATTTTAATTGTTGGTGAAAATTACAAAACGTATCGGGAAATTTTTAACTACAGATATCCTGATAAAATGATTTCTTTTACAACAGAAGGGAACATAGTGACTAAATTCAAGACCTTTGGAAGTGTGGAAAATAACTACAATAAGAAACGTAGACCAACGGTTCCAAATAATGAAACTGTGAACCAAGTAATGTTATCTGTAGTAGAAGATCCTAAAAAATCATTGCGAAAAAGGTCAACAACATTACCAAATGGTGTAGGGAAAACTACGATTTCAAAAATATTAAATGAAAACGAATTTCGGCCTTACAAACCAAAATTTATACATACCTTGAAGCCAGGTGATTTTGAGCGAAGCTTAGAATTCAGTATTTTAATACAAGGAGAGTTAGAAGATAACCCTTTCATGACAAGAGATACAATTTTTACCGACGAAGCAACGTTTACCTCGAACGGGACTGTAAGTTCACAAAATTGTCGTTGGTGGAGTGACGTTAATCCAAATTTCACTATACATTCACGTGATCATTTTAAACAAATGGGTGGTGCGGAATTTATAAAAATAGAATAATAGGACCCTTTTTATTTTCGACAAAATTTAAATGGTTAACGTTACTTGCATTTTATAAATAATTATTTGTTTAATTTTATTCATGGACTTCACATATCCGATAAACTACGGATATGGTACGTAATATAACGTTTTTATAAATTTTAAAATATGATAAAAAATATAAAAAGATGCCCATATCTGTTAAAATAAACTTCTAATGCTTCATCCGAATTTTCGTTACACTGAATATAACAAACGAACATATCGTACTTTTCATAATTCTCGAATTTTACATTCGAAGCAGCCATAATTAAGAAAAAACTGCTATTTATCGAAACTGAATGGAAATAAAAAACAGAAAATGGATAACCTATTCTGACAGTAAATAAAAAAAATTTCAGATAACAAGCCTGTCATCTTTTGTTTTCCTAACTACCCGTCATGGCCTACTAAAAAAAAATTTAAATTTGTTGAAAAATGTAAATTTTGAGCTTCACACTGGAAACAGCTATAAAGTATTACCTATATATTTTTGAAAAGCTTGTGATAAACTGAATCATAATAGCTAAAAATATATAGTCCCATTTAAAAAAATGCAAGCTTGCTCTTTTTCTCGAAAACAATTAAACATAGAAAAAATTTGACTAAGCCACTGGATTCTATGTGAAAAAAACTAATAAGTTCATTTTTTACCTTTTTGATAAGTTGCAGCATAACCGAGTCCCAAAATGCAAAATTTTCAAAATCACCCCCCCCCCCCCCGTATCTAAAAAACTAAGGGGGCTTTGAAAATTCTGTTGATGGCATCGTTTGTTTCTCAAAAAAGTAACACAGTGCCGCGAAAACCGCAACATTCTATATTTACTAATAACGCAGATAACCCGTAAAACATACGAAAACTGGACACCCTGTACTTAAGCGGACACACTGTATATTACTATTTATCATAAAATTTTGAATCTCATCACATTTCTACGTGAAGAACTATAATAACCAGCACTGTCCATTACAATTACGCTATTTTTGTGTATATTTTTAAGAAGTCGATGTTCAAACCAACCTTCCGAAAAGTTGTGCGTTAGTGTTTTGGTGGTAATTTAGAGAATAATCAGCTGTTTTTAGCTGAAAGCAACACAGTTTGTAACAAAACCATTTTGTGAACCAGCGCTCGTTATTGTTATTATTTTACCTTTATTTGAAGGAGCCTTAGTTTGACATTTTTTTTGAAAAATCATTTCATCCTTTTCTTGCAGTGTCATGTGTATCGAAGCATGTTTCGTCAAGGCAGAAAATCGGTCGATTTTCTGCTCTATAGTGTTTAATAGCCGTTAAATATTTATGACGCCATTTCCGTGAACGTTGAGATTCCATTAGGTTTGTCTTTTATCAATTGTGTGATTTCTACAACCTATGTTAAGCAAAATGTTTCTTAGGCTTGAAATGCTACAAGAAATGTCTGTTTCGTCATTTTTCTTTTGTAGGGAAATTTAACAATAATAATAATAATAAAAATTAATTTCTTTATTTCACAACTAAAACAAAAAAAAGGCAAATTAACATTTTCTAATTGTAATCTAACCTAACCTACTTGCAGTCTTATTGAAATATTCTTCTATGGTATAAGGTTCAATGTCCTTTAAAAAATTAAATACCTTTATTTTTAATTTTCGTAATATTATTACATAATATCTTGATATCCAGAGGGAGGCTGTTGTAAAATTTAATACAATTATAATAGGCACCACTTTGATACATAGTAAGTCTATGTTTGGGAAAAGTATAATTTAGGGTTCTAGTTGGATATATGCTTTGCGGTTCGCTCTTACTAAATAGTGATTTATTTTTAAAAAAAAACAAGATGCACTCCTATATGTAAACTGCTGAGAATGAGAGAAGCCCGTGTTCTTTAAATTTACCTCTACAGCCTCTACAGGTCTCTCTAAAATTGTAACCAAGAATAGTTCTTATTGCCTTCTTTTAACATATGAATAATCTTTCCACCTCTCCGCTGTTTCCATACAGAATAATCCCATACCTGAGATGGGACTCAAAATTCGCATAATAGACCATTTTGGATGTTTGCTTGTCCAAATATTGTGCCAAAACACGCAATGTACTTTATTTTGCTTACTAAGTACATATTGGACATGGTGGTTCCATGACAAAGAATTGTCCAGAAACATTCCCAAAAATTTAGTGGTTTGTGTTAATTTAATTTCTCCCGGGTTAAGTGGAATACTTTCTGGTAGTTTCAATGTGTACCTTTTAGTTTTAAAAATTATAGCGTTCGTTTTTGAAGTGTTTAGAATCAGTTTATTTTTTGTAAACCAATCATTTGCTTGCATCATCATTTGTTCGGTCTTTGTGTTAAGGATAGATAAGTTCAAGGAAGTTATTAAGAAGTTAGTGTCATCGGCATAATTTGTAATGGAGCTGTTGTTTTCACCCAAGAGAAGCTCTGTTATGTCATTTATGTAAATTATGAATAGTATCGGTCCAAGGACACTTCCTTGTGGAATACCTAAATTTATTTCTGCTTTATCAGATGTTACCCGATTTTTACTCCTGCCCACTACTACACTCTGCCATCGCTCGAACAGGTACGATCCGATCCATTTCAGGACCGCTCCCCGAATGCCATACAGTTCCAACTTCTGGACTAAAATACTGTAATTTAAGGGATCGTATGCTTTTGATAGGTCGAGGAACACTCCCAAAGGAATCAGCCCGCCATCCAAGGATACCAAAATGCGCTCTGTGAAATCAAATACCGCCGTTTCCGTTGATCTACCCTTTAAGTATCCGTGTTGTACTCCATTAAAAAGATCATGAGTTGACATATACTCCATAATGCGCTCACTAACTACACTTTCGAAAATCTTTGAGAATGTCGGGAGCAGACTTATTGGACGATAATTTTCGATATTCGTTTCGTTATTTTTTTTAGGTACTGGAACAATCAAAGCAAATTTTAACTGATCAGGGAACAATCCATACTTTAGTGAGTTGTTAATTATGTAAACAAGTGGAGCTGCAATTGTGCCAATAATATACTTAATTAAAGAAGATGACATTTCATCATGTCCGCTACTACATTTATTTTTAAGCTTATAAGCTATTTCTAAAATCTCCTGACTACGTACCAATTTTACAGGAATGGTCTCAAGACAACGCTCTATACTGATCGAAAAAGGCGTATTTTCTAGCTTTGTTAACAAGTTGCGGTAGTTAAATATGTATTAAGATTATTTACAAATTGTGTTTCGTTTCCCCCTATTTTTACATCGCATTTTACTGTTTTTCCCTTACCAAATTCCAAGCAGTTTTTGTCTTATTGTCAGATGTACGTAATTTATGTGCATAGTGTCCTTTCTTACAATTTTTTAACAGATTATCATATTGTTTTTTCGTATCACTATACAGATTCTTATAATATGCATAATGGGTTTTTAAAATATAAAGGGTATCTAGTTGTCTCTTACACTCTCACACACAAAGAAAGTGTTCCTTGTTATTAAATCCAAATCATTCTCGTCAATACTTCTAAATGTGCCACGGTTACTTTGCTTCTTTCTGGGAACGATAGGTTTCAGTATGCTCCATTACACAGTAATTCGTTGATTTCCCGACCGTAATAAAATTTGAACCCAGCCAAAAATGAGTGCCTTTTGAAAGGGTACAGGTCCTGATTACCTACTAATTTCAATAGTTTAGGTTAGCTATTTTCAACAAAACAACAAATATAAAACAATAGGTAAGTATCTTTATTTTAATCATGTAATTAAATAGGTATTAGTATTTATACAAAAATACTAATCTACAATATTATAATATCATCTATGCCTAAACTAATATAGTGACGATAGTGATAGTGAAACAGAGCTAAATATAGAGTAGGTTAAGTTAAATATTGTATTATTATAATATTGTAGATTAGTATTTTTGTATAAAGATTAATAGATATTTAATTAGATGATTAAAATTAAGATACTTACCTATTATTTTATATTTGTTGTTTTGTTGAAAATAGCTAACCTAAAGTATTGAAATTAGTAGGTAATCAGGACCTGTATCCTTTCGAAAGGTCCGGTGCCTACACAATAGATATTTGTCAGGCAAGTTACTTATGGTTGGGGTTACGACTGAGGGTTGTCATTTAAATTTTATTGCGGTCGAGAAATCAACGAATTATTGTGGAATGAAGCATACTATATCTCTTACCGCAGATAAAGAAGTACTTGTTAAAGCAGACGTGTCGGCTAAAGCATCACTTGAATTAAAGACTGTTTTCAGAGAAAATTGACACACATTTTTATTTATTTTTTCTTTAGCATCGGGAGATATATATATAATATAGCAATTAGAGATGCAGGTAAACTATACTCCGGCTCTAACCGAAAAGATGTAAATGTATGGCATTTTATGGTCAGAGATAATTAGGATTTTTTAAGACGAGTAACAGGATTCGATAGTACCTTTTCAATTAAAACTCTATTGATTTTTCCAATTATTTAAAGAACATAGCACTTCCACCTATTATATCGCTTGATGTAAAGAATTTGTTCCCCAGTATTCCCCCAACAGAATGTGTAGACTTTATAGAGAGACTATTGATTGATAAAGGTTTATCCTATCTATTAATTTCAGATCTAACATTATTACTTAACACTGTCTTAGAACAAAACTTTTTCCAATTTAATAATAAATTTTTTAAACAAAAGACTGGTTTGGCTATGGGATCTTGCCTCTCGCCATTCTTGAGCGAAATTTTCATGAATAATCTTGAGAGATCAATCATGAATAGTCATTTCTTAAGATTTTTGTTGGCATACAAAAGATATGTGGATGAGATTTGTGTAGTTTGGTGTGGCAGTGATCTTGATCTTAGAGATTTCCTTAATTTTATTAATAATTTACATAAAAAAAAAACATTTACACTCGAAATTGAAGAAGAAGGTAAATTACCCTTCTTAGACCTTCTATTAATTAGGAATGGAAATAACATAATGCTTGAAGTCTACAAAAAGCCCTAATCCACTGACAGTGTCATCCAGTTTAGCTCTAATTCACCATATTCTCATAAATTTGCCTCCTTCAACTCCTTTTTCTATAGGTTGTTTAAATTACCGTTGTCTCGAGAAGCTTTTAATAAAGAATTAGGTATAATAAAACAAATAGCTATTAATAACGGGTTTCCCTTGAGGTTGATTATTAAACTTTATTACAAAGTCCTCAACAAATATAAACTCTCATATAATATTTTACGCTTCAATCCACAAAATACGATGAACAATTACAGATCTTTAACATTTTTTGGAAACATTTCTCTACAATTAGCAAAATTTCTTAAACCTTTTAATATTTAGTTTTAAAACTACAAATACTTTGAAACAACACATAGTTAAAACCAAAGATAAAGTTAATCCTATGTCGAGATCCGGGGTGGGGTGTATTCCTTAAATTGTGGGGACTGTTCTACCATTTATGTAGGGCAGTCAGGAAGAAAAATAGCCACCAAAGTTCATTAACATCAGTAGAATACCAATGTGACTCCCAGGACACAATCCCATAAGAAATAGCATGGGACCTAAAACCTGCAGTTTTATCACCATTTTAAGGCGTGGCACTTTTCCTGGAAGCCACCACCTCATCACCCAAGTACCCGCGGAGGCGCGAGCCCCAGACCCGCGGCGGAGGAAGCCTCCACAACAGGCGTTGAGCGCGCATGATGATCGAAGGCGATACCGCGAGACCCTATGCATAATTCGCGAGGCTAGCTCAGGCAGGTCAGCGACCCCGAGCGGTGGTGACCCGATGGTTATCCGATGATCGCCCGAGGGTACCCGTCTTAGCCTAAGTGGCGCCCCCCCTGGTATTATCAGCCCTCATTATTTCAAGATTCTAACCCAACTTTATGACCCATGGTCACGTGTTATTATATTTATGGGGAGAGATGACGTACCACGTTCTCAATAGTACCCAAACCCAAGTATCTAACCCGAACATCTATCTAAATAATCAATATTGAACAACATAATGAATAAATAATAACAGAAAAAAAGTTTTTGTCCTCGGCGGGAATTGAACCATAATCCTCTGGGGCCGAACCTCAAAGCCTTGCAAAATACGCTACGAGAGCATATACCTTAAAATTGCTAAACAATGTTTGACAATGTGAAACCACGGGGGCACATCTGATTAGATTGCTGGAACAAAAGGTCCTTAAGTGGGGTTATGGTGATGTTTTCTAATGTACAAAATTAGGGCAAACCATACACATATACTTAGTAAAACAAACTAATTGATATCTGAGTACTACCTGAAGTTAGGCAACCAGTGTTTCACATAAAAATAAATATTATAAGCGTAGGAAAATAGCGGAACAGACCCGATGAACAGACCCTGTTCCCCCAGGAACAGACCCTGTTCCCCCAGGAACAGACCCCGTTGGCCTCTCTGTCACAGAAAACAGCCCCGATAAAGAAACAAAACAGTTAAGTACATCAAACAAATTTATTACCAAAAATATATAGGTATTCACCAAACAATACATACAATACATGTCATTAATGAACATTGTTAGAGGCCGCGTGGTATGTAATTAGACAACCGGGGATCTAGTATGTCCTTTTGGTAAACAGTATTTTCAGACGCAGTCTATAATTACGTTCGCGCACACTCCCGCTATCTGGGTACTACCTGAACTTATGCAACCAGAAGCCCCTATCAGCAAATATTGCCTTCGCCAATTTATTAACAAACCTAAGTGTGACGATGATGACAAAATGGTGGTAAACCTAGCTTTTATAATGCACTCACCATTTTATCGACAAACCAGTACTAATGGCGTTGTCAAACCAATATTTCCCCTTATTCAACATAAAAATTGTCGAAACGGCAACACCGCCGTTCAAATACTGAAAATTTAAGAAAATACGCTTAGGCCATCTTGCAATAGCCGTCCGCAACAGTAACTAGGTAAAACAAAGAACCTTAAGTGCTGTTATAGGGATATATTCTTATCAACGTCAATTTATTAACAAATCTTAAACCTTCCAACAGCTTCAGGATTGCATAATTAAATGAAAATCAAACAATTTTAAAACTTTTTTATTTATAACATAAAAATATCACTTACTACCGCCCTGGTATATTACATTAAAGGAATAAAAAATCGGCGTAAATAAAAAGACATATCTGTAATCATTTAACAACGTTTTATTTCAGAAATATATGCAGTTTTCAAGTCAAATGCACGATTATGGTAATATATATATATATAAAGGTCATATTGGAGAAAATAAGATCTTTTACGAATTTTATTATGTTTAAGGATATGTTTACCGAATCGTACAATAAAAACAGAATACATAATTAATTATCTTTCAATAAAATGATCATATAAAATCGAGTCACAACGCGAGGTAGAAGTGGTTTTATATGTAAATTTTATCAACATTGTTGGTCTATTACATATACAATTTTGCATTGAAAGTAATTTTCCTTTTAATAAATAAATAATGTATAATGTGAGCGAATAAAAGCAAGCATATATTACTACTAATGGGATCTGTATACAGGGGGTATGAAACACTTTTAACAGTTAAATTACGCCTTTAAATTATAAATTATATCTATAAACTGCCATAACATTCGACCTAAATGGTAATCTTGAAAGAGAACATTTAATAATTATTTTTCGTCTCCCTCAAGCCCCGGCTAGGCGGGTCAATCTCCCGTTAAGCCGTCTAATCCGCCATTAACCCCGTTTAAAATATCCCAACAGAGTAGTTATTACCAGCCTCGTATATGTATTTAAAATCAGTGTAAAGAATAAACAAGCCCATTATCTACATTTTCAAAATGCCCCGTATATGATGATATTATATTAGTGTTTGAATTAATTAGTACGTACTCCAATCGACATACATTTTTGCATCATAAAAATTAAATCTTTACTAGTAGGAAAAATTAGTACGTACTCAAATCGACATATATTTATGCATCATAAAAATTATTTCTTTAATAGTAGGAAAAACTTATATAAATATAGATTGAACACCCGTTTACTTGCAAACGTGAAAATATGTCTGGTAAGTTCTTTTTATTATAAATTTTTTAATTTTTTAATTCGGGGTTTTCTTTTATAGCAGTACATCAAATCATCGATTTTATTGAATTTATGGTGGGGGAGATGTTTCCCGGCGAGGCGGTATGATTTTAAAAAATACAATTATTTTTATATGCCTAATTACGGCATTTTCAGATGATGTACATATTCCACAACTTTCATCCGGAGTATGCCATCCTGGAGGGGTATGTCGAGTTATGGCATGGCCCCCTCCATGGGAAGGGGGTGATCGTCTGGGTGGACCCGGATGAAAAAATAGTTTATGGATATATTTATCATTAAATATTCAAAATTAATTTTTGTGTTTCATTTCAAACGGGGCTGTGGGAAAATTAAAAAAACATTTTGAAATCCCAAGGTATATTAACAAAAATAAGTTTACAATTTAAAACGTTATATCAATTTATAATAAAAACTAAAGATATTGGGTCGATAAAATAGCGATTATAATAAAAGGCAGTTTGCATCTGAAAAAAGAATGGGCTAATGAATAGTGAATTGATATAATATAAAAAAACTTACCAGAACTTCAAAATCTCTAAAATAGGGGTAGTGCATCCGTATTTCTCTACAAAATGTTTGCCAGTACGGACAAGGCCTAATTGACAGCAACGTATGGTAGCCACTTCTGCCTCGGTTTTGGTCATCCTTTTAGGGAGATATACCATTTTATCGTCTTCTAGATAGACAATTGTGGAAATGCCAAAGGGTCCGTCCTTGTTCTCGATGTCAAGAATACGGTAAAGTTTACCCTCTTCCAGGTCTAGACCGTTTACAACAGCAATTTTAGCAGCCATTTTTAGTTTTTCAGGTCCTTAATTCGAGAAAAGAAGAAATCGGTAAACTAGCTTTCCTGCAGTGGTTTCAGATATTTATAGCTATACCTCACCATAACAGATAATATTCTAGAACGATCGAGAAGTAAAAATCCAAGTAGCCCCACTCCAACAAAACGCTCAAGGATTTAGCGTCACTCTAGAAGGGGCTTATAAATAGTGCAGAAATGGTGAGAGCACTTAATTGTTTCTGTTATAAGTTTGCAACAGGTAAGTTTTTGAATTTTATTATGGTGTCGGGGGGTTTTTAAACCGACTTGGTATTTTTATTCAAAGTGTTTGTATCCCTATGATAGAGCGTATTAACAAGACAACAATAGGTCCTTTTATAGTTTTATGAAAATTGAATTTATATGAACAATTTTAAAATGTTTAATTGTCATTTATGCGAAAAAATTTTTACATATAACCTTAAAAATGAGACATTATTATCAGTACCCGAGATTGATTTTGAAAATTATATAGAACTTTTTGAAATTTCATTTATTTATAATGATTCTATACCAGAGGGTCTAAACAAATTATCGCAAGGGTTTTCTACAGACAACTTTTTCTTAAATATTTCGTTTATAAGAAATTTAAACATCTGCTTTGAAAAGTGCATACGTTTAAAGCGTGATGCTCAAAATTGTGCGCCTATATGTAAAATATGTATTAAAACGCTCGAAAGTTAAGGTAATCTTTTTTATTTTGAATAAAATTTTTTATAATATTTCCCTAAAACGATATCAGTATACCTAGGTAATTTTTAAAATGCGTCTCATATGGACACGCACCCACATAAGCCATTGTTTTTATTACGAATTCACGAACCCTTCTTCGTTATTATGTAGAATACAATTACTTTATATAGGCATTTGCACCAAGTAGTTTGGGTATTAGTTTTTCAAAACAGCCCTAAAAGAAATGAAAATTGTTTTTAATTTTTTTCATACCTGTATAATCGTTTGTTTTAACATTTTATCTACATGTGGGTTTTTATCAGAATAATATAAGACACATTTAATATTATATTGTTTTTTATGGGTTTTTATCAGAATAATATAAGACACATTTAATATTATATTGTTTTTTATATCTTTTTTAAATATTATAACTCAATTCTTGTAGCTTGAGTATGTACATCACAATATCTGTGCAATCAAACTAGCAGTTAAATAAGGCATTATTTAATAGGGTCATAGACCAAATAATCCTGCAAATATAATTAATTTTAAAACAGCTGCTCTACGCCACTGTCTCGTAAAAGTTAATTTAACAAGTGATGGCAAGCTAGTAAATTACAATAACCATAACACTCAGTATGCATCGAAAAAGATATAGGGAAAGTAATTTATTTCACATCTTGTATAGGACTTGAAACATAGGTCGATTAAAGAAAACGAGAGCTCTAATGATAATATATTTTTATTGGGTTTATAATAATATACATTTTATTTATTTTTACATAACTAAAATTTTATATTACGAGATATAATCTTATGTAATAAATCTTTAAGCTGTGCCAAAACGCCTACATTAGGGCAAGATATACCAAAAAATGAAAGATCCATTTTACCGATGCGAATTAAACTCATGGTAAATTCATTATATTCAAAAAACATGTCGTTTTGAATAAAATAAAGGCGGCCGTCGGTGTAACGAAATACACTGTCTATCTTTGCGGGAATCCCGTTAAATAATTCTGACGTTATATGATAATTGTCTGGTCTAAACATGCACTCATTTATACCCCATACTAGAATATCATTGAAAAATAAATAGGTTTTTCCCTTGTTTGTGTTCACGACAGCTTGAACTCTGGTTTTTACATTTGTGGCAGCGAGACTATCTATTGATTCCGTTTTTATTAACGCGAACGTACCATATGCTACAAAGTAAATCAGATCATCGGTAAACAATACAATGTCACCATTAGGACGTTCATATATAGCAGTTATTTTCCTAAAATTTTTTGGCAAAAATTTAAAATAATCTGTTAATAGAAACGGGGTATTAGAAATTTGTTTTGTCGCTAAATTCAACATCCAAACAAATCTCTCATAAAAAATAAATAATTTGTTTTTAACGATTAAATAAGCTTTATTTGTTTTCGAGTCCAAGTCACATAGAGTCGGAAACTGTGCCGCATCGGGTACCGAGGGCGCGTCAGGGGTCGGGTGTACGCTGGGGATTGTTGCTGCAGCTTTTGTCTGTATAGTTGTGGTTCTTGTCTGTGGGGTGGTTGTAACTTTTATTGGCATAGTTGTGGTTTTTATCTGTGGAGTGGTTGTAACTTTTGTAGGTATTGTCGTGGTGTTTGTCTGTGGGGTTGTATTCGGTGACGTGGGTATTTTTGTTGTGGCCAAAGATTTTTTGCCATAAAGGTACTCGATACCATAAATATCGTCCTGAGTTATTTTCACATTTTCCGCTTTGTAATACGGGTACATGATCGCGCTCTCATCAGCTGTGTGGGCTAAACCTAGAGTATGTCCAATCTCATGTATTAAAACGCTTAGTAAATTTGTCCCACCATTTTTGGAGGAAAGACTCCATGGCTCTTTTGAATGCATGTGGATCTCTACATTGAAACTTCCATCCGGAAAAAATGCGTGCGCTAAAGTAGGTTTATCTAATTTGTAGGGACACCACGTGAGGTCATTTTTCATTTTATGCCGTTGGTCGGCAAACGAAATTGTAATATTATGGGTGTTTCTATCATATTTAAAGCGGAAATTAGAAACATCCTCCCATGCTTGAAAAGCTCTTTCAGCAACTGCTCTATATGGATATACTGAATAATTTGGGGGGTAGATAGACCAGGATAGCTTTAAATCTTTCCATAAGTAGTTAGAGCCTCTTCCCCAATCTGCAATATCTTTGACGCCACAGCGTGGTCTTTGCATTAGAGCAATAGTTTCGTTATTTAAGGTTCCATCTTCAGGGAGACCATAAGTTTCTTGAAATGCCCGTAACCCATCTGATATCGACACTAAGGCGTTATCTGTAGCATTTTCTTCCAAGTAACCATAGTCTGTTAAATATTGGCGGGCAGCTGTTTCGTCTGTTGCCTGTACAGCTGTAGAAGTAACAGTGTGAAATAAAATGAGGTAAATTAACACACCCATCCTGCTCGAGGGGTAGATATATACTGAAATCATAAATAAGGGGTAGTGTATTTATTTTAAAAATTCGATTACACCAAGTTTTTCCAGTTCTAGTAATATAGACCATATTTTATCATCGTTTTTATGATTAAAATTGTCGCTCTCTAACTGTTTAAACATTTCCACTAGCTTGTTAACATCATTATCGTAATCAAGTTCTAAATCATTCAAAGTAGGAGGAATAGTACTGTTCAATTTAAGGTTTTTCTTTATCATGCTCCCTCTGCTTTTCTTTAAATAAGTCCTTTTTGGTGGAAAAAGCTTAGAAATAATGTTTGTATACTTCCAGCTTCTGCTAGAATTTATGTGATTTTTACTATTAAACCCCCTTCGGTGTGCGCTTGATAAAAGAAGGATTTCTTTATATTTATCCAGCTCTGTATTGGAATAGCCCATAGGGCATTCTTTTGTCAATAAATTCAGAAGTCCTACAGTTAAAGTATATTTCTCATTATCAATCACTAGGGTGTTATTTTCAAATTCTACGGGCTTATTCCCAATAAAGCAGTCATTTTCAATCATTTTAAAACCAAAATCTAGACCGTTCGGTAAAGACAAAAGCGCCAATTTAATTTTTCGGTTCGCCATCTTATCTCGCAGAACTCTGACATTCGAATGACGTACTCATCAACGGCACGGCTGTTTAAAACACTACCTAAAACACAACACTAACATAACAATATCTTAACTGAAACAAAACAGTGTCTTAACGGAAACAAAACAAACATATAACGCTTATATATCAATCACAACGTCAACACTGAAAAAACAAAACAGGTCTTATATACCTATAATATTGTTTCAGATCGTCAATCATAATGATGACGCTGTATACCCATAAACAGGGTGTAGTTCTGAGAAGCCCTAATATATTTTCTAGTAAAACACTGTTTCTTTTAGGTAAAAAATGATACGTATGTAATAATATTAATACGATTGTAAATACGCATAATCTTTATTAAATACATCTAGATACACTTCTATGAATAATGTTCCTAATCGTTTTAAGTTTATCTGGAGCTTTTGAAAAATAAAAGTGAGTTGATTTTGTTTCTAGGAATCGATTGAAAATATTTAACATTTCTATTGAATCCAGGTCTGCACCCAATTTATATTCTTTATATTGGAACTTGCTAACGTCGATAGAAGGCATCATATGTTTCATCACTTTAAGGGTAGGATCATAAGGTTTTTCTTTAAACACGTTCCAAAAATGAATGTTGCTTCCCATTTCATCATACAAGAGTTGTCCACATTTCGGTTCAACATTGATATTATATTTTTTAGCAAGCTCCCAAACTATTAAGGTAGCCGGTAGACAGGATGCGTAATATTTGTTCTGTATAAATACTCTTTCAACATTGTCGAGAATAATGTTTAATGTTTCTACCATGTTTAACGCCACGCTGTCGACTATGCAATGAATCCATTATCCTAGCTGTAGCCTTTTAACGGACTCGTTGGGTGCAGCAAAACCTTTAGCAGTAAATAATAATAATAATAATAATTTAATAATATAGTAGTTTGGGAGGGTTGTGACGTGGAGGGAATACAATTTTTAGAGTCTGTTTTGGTAAACATTTTTACGGCGATTAAACTTATCGCAGGTTTCACTTTCAGCCCGTAAAATATTAATGTTTTCAGCAAGTAATATATTCAAAAACGCGTAAAACTGCTTGTTGTATGTACATCTGCTGCATACTAAACCTCGAATATTAATTCTGAACGCACCTTATTTTTCGAAGGCATGCTACTTTTCTGAACGCACCCCAACCGAGGTTATAAATAGGGGTGCATTATAGGCAGGACGCAGGAGCTCCAGAGCCCATTCTGTCTTTGTACGTTAGAGAGAGCAGACGTATTTTGAGCCATATTTATTTTGTTACAGAGTAAAAAAAAAAAAATGCCGATCCCAAGTGAGTACGTCGAGTTAATTAGGGCCCAGATGGATACCCCTAACTTAACAACGATAACATGTGGTAAGATATTGCGGGACTGTACTCGCGCTCTTTGGAACTTGAATAATGTCCTGAAACGCGCTGAGTCTGTGGCTGAAAAGTCTCATATAATAGCGTGTTTAGCCCAAATTAAGGGGTTTCAGTCATTACTAAAGGACCGTAAAGTGGGTGGGGGTAGTGGGACACGTCGTGTAGAAACGGCTTCTTGTAGAGTAAAGTGGGAAGATTTACATTCAGCATTCCAATCGAGAATCAGGACGGGTGTTATTATTAACAAGCGTCATACTGATGTACGATCATTTTTAGAGGACTGTTTCGCAATTTTTAAGCGGCGAATTCAAAACGCACTAAAAAAAACTGCTGCACTCAAAGTTAACACCGCTCTTTGTGGGGATTTTGAAATTAGTAAAGCAGACGAAATTTTAAAGGATGCAAAGTACATTACTACTCCGAATGCCCCCATTTTCGGCAACACAAACTTAAATGAGTGGTTTGCCGATCATGTTAAGAACCCTATTTTAGTTGAATTAGACACGTTCCAGGAAAGAAATTCTGGGTGGGCACTACGCAAAATTACACATTTAATGGTATCTATTAATCATTATAATCCTCTTCGGGCTGGAACTTACATCGAACTTCCAAAACAAATAGCTAAAAGAAATGCATGCATCAATGTAAAAAACAGTGATGAAATGTGCTTTGCGTGGTCCATCGTTTCCGCTTTATATCCCGCTTCGATCGAATTGAAGCCAAATCGAACTTCTTCATACCCAACGCCTCAGTCGGTTCTAAACTTGGAAGGTATTAAGTTTCCCATGACAATTAATCAAATTTCAAAGTTTGAAAAGCAAAACCTAATATCCGTTAACGTATATCGACTACAAAAAATTGGAAAAAATTATCTGGTTGTGCCATATTATATACCTGAAAATAAGCATCCTACCCATATAAACTTACTACTTTTACAAGACGGCTACTTTTCCTCAGATGATGATATTGATTTAAGCCCTATAAAATACCATTTTGTTTGGATTAAAGACCTTTCACGCTTACTATCAAGGCAATTGAGTCTTAATAAGCAACGAAAATTTTTTTGTGATCGCTGCCTTCATTATTTCCGCACGCAGATAACACTAGATAAGCACACGTCCGAATGCTCTAAAAACAAGACCTTAGCAATACCTCGGATGCCTGTAGAAGGCAATAATATTTTGGAATTTAATAATTTTAAACATAAGGAAAAAGCCCCGTTTGTTATATTCGCAGACTCGGAAAGCTTGCTAATACCTGTAGCCGATGATATAGAAAAAAACACTCAAAAGGAACAAGAGCATGTCCCTTATAGCGTCGGTTATTATGTAAAATGTAATTATAACGATTCTCTATCATTTTATAAAAGTTACACAGGCCAAGACTGTATGCAATGGTTTATGCGTGAGCTTCAACAATTTGCTGAAGACGTCGAGACGGTCTTTTTATGTGATTTGCCCATGGAACCGCTTACGCCTGCCCAGCAACAAAGTTTTTTGGCCGCTACTCACTGCCATATATGTGAGAAACCATTTACGGAAGACGATAAGCGTGTTAGAGATCACTCACACTTCACCGGAAAGTATCGAAACGCTGCACATGAGCACTGCAATCTACAGTACCAGGATTCGCACACCATACCTGTCCTATTCCATAACTTGAGTTGCTATGATGGGCACATGATAATACGGGCGCTATCTGAAATAGAGGGAAAGATTGATATATTACCTGTAAATAAAGAAAATTACATCTCATTTACGAAGCATATAATGGATAGTACTGTTCATTTTCGATTTATAGATAGTTTTCGCTTTCTTGCTAGCGGTCTGGATAAGCTTGCATCATACTTATGTGAATATCCTAACCTAAAAGCGGAGTTTGAACACCTGGGGGAAGAACTGAACTTACTTACCCGAAAGGGTGTTTTCCCTTATGATTATATGAACGCTTGGGAAAGATTGAATGAGACTGAACTCCCTCCTAAAGAGGCGTTTTATAACAGCTTAGAAGATGTAGCTATAAGTGACGCGCAATATTTAAATGCGCAGAAAGTTTGGCAAACTTTTAATTGCCGTACCATGCAAGATTACTCAGACTTATATCTTAAAACGGATGTAATGCTTTTAACGGATGTATTTGAGGCATTTAGGGATATATCGCATAGGACATATGGCCTTGATCCTGCATGGTCGTATACCCTACCTGGTTATGCGTGGCAATGTTTATCCCTCTTAATTCATCGAGAAGATATGATAAAACTTGAGCTGCTTACTGATTTAGAGATGCTAACATTCATAGAAAAGGGAGTTCGCGGGGGGCTAAGTCAGTGTTCGAAGAGGTATGCAGAAGCCAACAACAAGTACATGCCAAATTATGACTCAACTAAAGAAGACTCCTATCTCATGTACTTTGATGTCAATAATCAATACGGCTGGGCAATGTCGCAATATCTACCTTATGGCGGCTTTAGATGGCTTTCAGAAAACGAGATATCTCACTTAAACATTAGTGAAATTTCAGATAAATCTGCCGAAGGGTTTATTTTGGAAGTGGACCTGGAAATACCTGAAAATTTGCATGATAAGTTTTCCGATTTTCCATTATGCCCTGACCATGAAAAACCACCTGGGGCAAAGAATGAGAAACTTTTGGCTACGCTACACAATAAAACAGAATACGTAATACACTATAGAAACTTAAAGCAAGCTCTAACTTTGGGTGCAAAATTGAGTAAAATACACCGAATATTAGCCTTTAAACAATCTCCATGGCTAAAATCATATATCGACCTCAACACGGGGCTGCGCCAAAATGCCAAGAATGAGTTTGAAAAGAATTTTTTTAAACTTATGAACAATGCCGTATTTGGAAAGACAATGGAGAATATCCGGAACCACTCTGACGTCAAACTTATAACGAAATGGGATGGCCGCTATGGCGCAGAAGCCTTAATATCCCGGCCAGAATTTAAAAGCAGCACAATTGTTTCCGAAAATTTAGTAATTGTCGAGCTTGCAAAAACACAAATTTATTTTAATAAGCCGATTTATGTCGGCATGTGTATTCTTGATTTGGCAAAGACTACGATTTATGGCTTTCACTACGAGTACATGGTTCCACGTTTTGACACCTGTAGTGTATTGTATACAGACACAGATAGTCTTATTTACGAAATTAAAAACCATGATGTGTATCAGATAATGAAACGAGATTGTGACGATTATTTTGATACCTCAGATTATGCCCGTGATAACGTTTATACGATTCCACAAGTGAACAAAAAGGTGTTGGGAATGATGAAAGATGAGAACAATGGCCGCATTATGACCCATTTTGCTTTATACTCCAGACGAGATTGAGCAAGAACGGGTAAAACTAGAGAATTTAAACAAAGAGCGGGCGGAAATTGATAAGGTTTTATCTAACTTGGGCGTTACCAAAAAGATTAAGGGCATTAAAAGGTCTGTTATTAAAAATAAAATCACATTTGAAGATTACGTCACCTGCCTTGAAACTTGGTTGGAAAAGCCTATTTCACAGCGTCTAATTAGGTCCCAAAAACATGAGCTACATACTATAAAACAAACTAAAATCGGTCTCAGCCCTTATGATGATAAGCGGCAAATATCGAAATCTTCACCCGGCACATTACCATGGGGGCATTGCTCACTTATGCATGTGGATGACTAAGTTCAACAGGATCTGTTCAGTTGTTCATTATTAGTATTATAATTATTCATATTATTATAACATTAGCACTCATATTATTATTAACATTAAAATTATTTTCATTGCTAGAATAATCTACTAACGCACACATATTATATCCTAACCTGTATAACTTTCAAAAGAGCCCATATTGGTTGTACAGTAAAAAGAAGGCCAAAATACTAACGCACACATATTATATCCTAACCTGTATAACTTTAAAAAGAGCCCATATTGGTTGTACAGTAAAAAGAAGGCCAAAATACTAACGCACACATATTATATCCTAACCTGTATAACTTTAAAAAGAGCCCATATTGGTTGTACAGTAAAAGAAGGCCAAAATTCCCCCCTGTATAACTTTAAAAGAGCCCATATTGGTTATACAGTAAAAGAAGGCAAAAATTCCCCCTAAACCAAACGAAAAAAAAAAAAAGAGCCGTATATTATCTTATCTATAGAACTGTTTTCTGATTTCAAATCAGATAACGGAAAAAGATACCACTCTAAAATGGTTTTGCTTTGAAAATTCGTTTTTCCATAAAAATCGAATGGGGACAATGTGGGCCACGTTCACGTCGTGTCCCTGTTTAAACCGAGTGCCCTCTGGTAAGTGTAGTGTTTTTCAGGTAATTTTGCTCTTGCCCTCGTTTCAAGTTGTATGTATAAGTTATGGATAATATTCTATCTATAAGCGAATATTGCACATTACTCCTACTCTGTTCAAATGCCCATACCCGCCAATGCCTTTTTCAATTCATTTTTTTGTTAGTTTTTAAGTTTGTATATAGATATACCTTCTTGTGCGGTAATGTTCCTAATATAAATGTTGCTAATCCTAGTTTTTTAATTGTATGTAGATATGCCTATTCTTGCACGGTAAATGTTTCTAATCCTTAGTTTTAACTGTAAATATTTTCACTAAATTTGAGCTTATAATATATTGTACCTATATACAAGATTGGCGATATGTGCCAAATTTTTGTTTCGTTCAGGTATTATTTTTGATGCAAGATACTTGTCTTATTTAAATATGTTTGCTAACTAGTGCTGTAATGGTGTATTTGACTTGAAAACTGCATATATTTCTGAAATAAAACGTTGTTAAATGATTACAGATATGTCTTTTTATTTACGCCGATTTTTTATTCCTTTAATGTAATATACCAGGGCGGTAGTAAGTGATATTTTTATGTTATAAATAAAAAAGTTTTAAAATTGTTTGATTTTCATTTAATTATGCAATCCTGAAGCTGTTGGAAGGTTTAAGATTTGTTAATAAATTGACGTTGATAAGAATATATCCCTATAACAGCACTTAAGGTTCTTTGTTTTACCTAGTTACTGTTGCGGACGGCTATTGCAAGATGGCCTAAGCGTATTTTCTTAAATTTTCAGTATTTGAACGGCGGTGTTGCCGTTTCGACAATTTTTATGTTGAATAAGGGGAAATATTGGTTTGACAACGCCATTAGTACTGGTTTGTCGATAAAATGGTGAGTGCATTATAAAAGCTAGGTTTACCACCATTTTGTCATCATCGTCACACTTAGGTTTGTTAATAAATTGGCGAAGGCAATATTTGCTGATAGGGGCTTCTGGTTGCATAAGTTCAGGTAGTACCCAGATAGCGGGAGTGTGCGCGAACGTAATTATAGACTGCGTCTGAAAATACTGTTTACCAAAAGGACATACTAGATCCCCGGTTGTCTAATTACATACCACGCGGCCTCTAACAATGTTCATTAATGACATGTATTGTATGTATTGTTTGGTGAATACCTATATATTTTTGGTAATAAATTTGTTTGATGTACTTAACTGTTTTGTTTCTTTATCGGGGCTGTTTTCTGTGACAGAGAGGCCAACGGGGTCTGTTCCTGGGGGAACAGGGTCTGTTCCTGGGGGAACAGGGTCTGTTCCTGGGGGAACAGGGTCTGTTCCTGGGGGAACAGGGTCTGTTCATCGGGTCTGTTCCGCTATTTTCCTACGCTTATAATATTTATTTTTATGTGAAACACTGGTTGCCTAACTTCAGGTAGTACTCAGATATCAATTAGTTTGTTTTACTAAGTATATGTGTATGGTTTGCCCTAATTTTGTACATTAGAAAACACCACCATAACCCCACTTAAGGACCTTTTGTTCCAGCAATCTAATCAGATGTGCCCCCGTGGTTTCACATTGTCAAACATTGTTTAGCAATTTTAAGGTATATGCTCTCGTAGCGTATTTTGCAAGGCTTTGAGGTTCGGCCCCAGAGGATTATGGTTCAATTCCCGCCGAGGACAAAAACTTTTTTTCTGTTATTATTTATTCATTATGTTGTTCAATATTGATTATTTAGATAGATGTTCGGGTTAGATACTTGGGTTTGGGTACTATTGAGAACGTGGTACGTCATCTCTCCCCATAAATATAATAACACGTGACCAAGGGTCATAAAGTTGGGTTAGAATCTTGAAATAATGAGGGCTGATAATACCAGGGGGGGCGCCACTTAGGCTAAGACGGGTACCCTCGGGCGATCATCGGATAACCATCGGGTCACCACCGCTCGGGGTCGCTGACCTGCCTGAGCTAGCCTCGCGAATTATGCATAGGGTCTCGCGGTATCGCCTTCGATCATCATGCGCGCTCAACGCCTGTTGTGGAGGCTTCCTCCGCCACGGGTCTGGGGCTCGCGCCTCCGCGGGTACTTGGGTGATGAGGTGGTGGCTTCCAGGAAAAGTGCCACGCCTTAAAATGGTGATAAAACTGCAGGTTTTAGGTCCCATGCTATTTCTTATGGGATTGTGTCCTGGGAGTCACATTGGTATTCTACTAACATCTTAGTCTTGTTCACAAATATCAGAACACAGATATAACCAATACCAAATCAGCTTTCGCAAACCATTTATTGGAATCTGGACATCAATTCTCAACACCTACGAATGTAAACATTCTTCACGAGTGCCAACAGGGTAAAAGGTTAGATTTATTGGAAAAACTAGAAATAGCCAAAGCAAAGAGAAGCCCAATACTTAACTGCGTAAACGAAGTGTTTAATTTTGAGACATATTTTATTTTTGATAATTTAAATAATTAACTTGTGTCCCTATAACTTTTTTCTGTTTTCCTACTATTTTGGTGTGAATATTGACATCATTAATTATTATCAATCATAAAGTAACGTTCAGGTGAGTGTCTTCTTCTTACTTCAGTTTAAGGTAATAGAACACAGTGGCGTATTGCAGTACGACCTGCCACTTATATTTTTAGGGTTCTGCGCCTGAGAGGTAAATTATTACTCCGCAAGCGTCTGGTTTGCTCCCGAACCCGCCATAGTTGTCGAGTAATTTTTTAGATTGTTTATTTATTTTTTCGTATCGTTTTACATTTTGTAATGGTCCAGTAACGTTTTTTTAACAATTTTTAATCTGTTGTGTGTCATTTGTGATTGTGTTTCCATTGGTTTTTAAGTTATTATTCCTAAGGTAGGTTAGGCTTTTAAACTTTATACGTATAAATTAGATGTTTTCGTACGACTCTGGTTTTAGGTCTGATGATGCCCATTGTTTGGGCGAAACATGTAACCACCACCACCTAACTTAGCGTGTCTTTATTTATTATAATTAGGGTTTTATGGCAGTCACAAGGTCAACGGTATAATATAAACTTTACTATAATAGAACGGACTGAAACATATAAATTCCTACTAATTAAAAAAATGTGAATTTGAGGTGTGTTAGTTATTATCTGTCTACAAACTATCTTACAAACAGGGTTACTCGCCCTATTGAACGTTGTCGTCTTTTATCTGGTAGGAGTATATTAGAGATTCAGAGTGTTTTCCTTATAGAAAACTTAAAGTATTATAATCTATTATATGATTACTATTGATATAAACGTTATATAGCCCTCTTTTTACAGCGTTTCCTTCTGAACTCACCTGAGCCAACATGTAGGCTTTGTTGGAATCTTAAGATCATCCATTTTAAAATTATTTTGTAAAGAAACTGATAAAAGTAAAATAACAGAACTTGGGTGTATATAAATATGTATCTGTAGTGAAGAAAAAAAAATCTACTAAATTTTCAATCAGTCATAGTGGTGTAACAAACAGAATGGAGCACTGTTGCCTGCTGCCCATATAATATAAATAATATAAACATCAATCAGTAGATTAATTTTAACGTGCCTAAAAACCAGAGTTCTTGGCTATGGCAACGCTAAATAATCGAATTTGCTACAAGTAATTCAAAATACATAAAGTTATAATAGATAGTAAACATAAATATCACATCCGCGCGGTATTTTGTGATTTACTGTTACATCTGCCCAAAGCGTTACCATAGAATTGCAAAGAAATGTACAGTTTTGCATTGAATACCGCACACTTCAAATTTTTTATTTTCTTATATAAGAAAGAGTTTTTGATATTTCATTAGCGGAGACTTTAAATATTAATCTTTTGATTTATTCACGTAATGTTACTGAAAGACCGTGTTTTTGTCATAATGGAAGCAATCTGAAAAAGGAAATTAAACTTTATCAGAATCATGAGTAAAACTAGAAACTTTAATACAACCACCACTATACATTAAGTGTGCATGGGATTTTTTTTTATTACTGATTTCTCAGAAAATCTTATTCTTGATAAAAGTTGGTGCATGTTCGATAATCATATTAGGTGCACTTGGAATGGTTGCAAGTCAAACGGCGTACCTTAGGTCAAAAAATATAAAACTTGTAAAAGAATAAAGTACCCCTATTTCGGAAAATTTAGCAAGATGTTATTAAGAAAATTCGTTTAGAATTAAAAGTTAAGCATAGATTCGAAAACGTGACCTCCTAAAATACAAAATTATTTTTTTTGAAAACACTAACAATTTCCCGAATTTTTTTTTTGTATTTACCCAAAAGCCCTTCATAAATTGATCAAAATCAAATCAATTTCACATATATCTTTGTTTAAATACAAGCATATTTGTAAAATGAACTTGAATTTTTAATTTATTAACGAATCACAAACTTCATGGTTGTTGCAACGAAATTAAACACAACTTTAAAATAACGTAAAAATTCTTTTTAACAAGATAAAACATCAGGAATGATAACATGCAAATTTCAAAACTCTCATTTAAAGTGCATAATTTTTAATTTAACTGTTTATTAAAAAAAGTGTACAAATTAGTCGACAAACATGAAATCTACTAAAATAATCGCAAATGAAAAAAAAAAACAAATAAGGGTTAAAAGTAAACATTATGACAGTTTGGTGGCATTATTCATTCTTAAATAAGTATTGTTGTTATGTGATTTCAAATGCCTCCTCCACTACAGTCAACGTTAGCCGAGAAGGCAGAATGAGTGTTAATATGTGGAGACAACTATAAAACGTGTGAAGCAGGAGAAGCAGGAAATGAACGACATCCAGATAAACAAGTTCACTGTTCAACTGTAAGTAGAATTTTAAACAATTTTAAACGGACAGGGTCTTTAGACTATAAATATAAAAATTAACGTACCAAAAGTGTATGTACTGAAGAAAATCAATTAGAAGTACTTCAAGCAGTTGTTGAAAACCCTAGAAAATCCATCCAAGAAATGTATGCTTATACGGGTATAAAAAAAGCTCTGTTAAGAAAATCCTTAAAAAACAAAAACACTATGCCTATACCAATGTTTATTTGCACGTTCCAAAGACGAGACTTTCACTTGCGGTATGATTTCTGCGCGTGGATTCAAGGACAAATAGAAGATCAACGTAATTTCCATAGACACATACTTTTTGGGGATTAATCCACGTTCACAACAAATGGCGTTGTTTCTTCCCAAGATTGTAGGTGGTGGTCGGACGAAAATTCAAATTTTGTCATCGACAATAAAAACCAGTATTACCAAAAAACAAACGTTTGGTGCGGTATTATTAATGACAAATTAATAGGGCATTTTTTTTGCCAAAATCTAACTGGTGATACCTATTTACATTTTTTGGAAAACGAACTGACGGATTTTTTGGATAATATGAGTATACAAGAACGACATAAATTATGGTTTTTATATGATGGTTGTCCCGCTCATTCTGCTAGAATTGTTTCTGAATGGTTAAATGGGGAATTCGGTGATAAATGATATGGACGAAATTCCGATCCACGGTGGCTTCCTCGTTCGCCAGATCTCACCCCATTAGACTTTTTTTATGGGGATATTTTAAGGAAAAGTTTACAAGGATCGAATGTTGGAGAGCTTGAAAATTCGATACGATTTCACTGCAGAAATATTCCAACAAGTGTATTGCGATCCACTCTTAGTGAATTTTATAATCAGATAATTAAATTCATTGAACGAGAAGGTGGACATACAGAGACGCGTCGATAATTTTTTTACACATACATAATTTTATTTTTTTCTGCATTTCAAATATTTTCTGCTTTATTTTTTCTTTTATTTGTTTATTGTTAAGTTATAATAAAAAAAGGCGATAAAAATTGGCAAAACCATTGGCACCATATTCAAATGCGTTTAAAAACATTGTATTTCTTGAGTATGCACTAAACGTATACATAATGCATACATTGTTCTGTTAATAATGCCACCAACCCCTCATAATGTTTTAGTAGGATATTATGTTTGTCGATTAATTTGCACAGTTTTTAATTAAACATTTAAAATAAAAATTTTGCACCCTAAATCAGAGTTTTTAATTTGCATATTATCATTAGTCATTACTAATGTTTTATCTTGTTAAAAAGAATTTTTAGGATATTTTAAAGTTGTGTTTAATGCCGTTGCAACAACCATGAAGTGTGTGATTCCTTAATAAATCAAAAATTCAAATTAGTTTTTCAAATATGCTTGAATTTGAACAAAGATATGTAAAATTGATTTAATTTTGCTTGATTTATGAAGGCCTTCTAAAAAATTTTTTTTTGACAAATTATTGTTTGGAGAAAAAAATATTTTTTTTATTTTAGGAGGTCACGTTTTTAAATCTGTGCATATCTTTTAATTCTAAAGAACTTTTCTTAATAACATTTTGCTGAATTTTCCGAAATAGGGGTACTTTATTCTTGTACAAGTTTTATATTTTTTGACCTACCCTGTACGCTGTTTGACTTGCAACCATTCCAAGTGCACCTAATATGATCATCGAACATGCACCAACTTTAATCAAGAATAAAATTTTCTGAGAAATTGGTAAAAAAAAATTTCTGTTGATTTTGAGGGAAATCAGATTTGACAAAAACACGATAATTTTAATATCTAGAGGAGAGTATAATTACACATTTGATAGAATTTTACTAATGACCTCCACACCTCCAGCCAAGCTTTCTTTGAAATTTCAAATGTCACTACCTTTCGAATGATACATCGTGGCAAAGGGCATTAAATTGCCTATCCAACCTTGTCCAGAAATGTGAAATCCGTATTGCAAGTTAGGTAAAGAAGATATGTGTAAAACATTAAAAATTTATTTATTTATTTATTTATTTATTTATTTATTTATTATATAAACGGTAACACCATTTTTACAAAGAAAATCTTATAATATAAAGAAAACACTAAACATTAAACCCAAAGCCTAAATATACAAGATGACAGAGTTTTTAAATACAAGAAAAACAACTAAATTCGATAAATTTACATAATATAATATACCTCGAGTCTGAAAAGAGAATGAGAGAAAAACTATCAATTTAATTTAATCATAATTACAATTAAATTAATAATTAAATTTAATCAGATGGCTAGGAAATATTATCCTAATTAGTATATACCGGGTGTTGCATCGTCGAGCGGGACATAGGAAATCCCATGTAATTTTAAATGGGGTCAATTATTGGCTTCCCTAATTATTTTAGAGAAAAATTCTATTTAGTTTTATTAAAGAGCACTAAAACCCACATTCAAAAGAATAACTTTAGATATTTTTGATGAGCCCGTTTACGGGTTATCGCCGATTTCTTTTTAACTATTTCTCCTTTTTATGGCCCCGTATTTGCGGGCACCAGTCAAGGTAAAAGATGACTGTCAAATAAAGTTGTCATTTTGAAATGTGTGCTTTATTGTCATAAAAACTCGTACATCGAAAATATTAGCCATGAATTACACTTCTGAAGAAAAAATATTGATGATTAAATGGTATTATCAAGGAAATAGTTATCAAAATGTGTCAGACATGTTTGCTGCTCTGTATCCGAATAGACCGATACCTGCAAAATCTACAGTCGAAAGGACTATCAAGAAATTTGAGACAAAAGGCACTGTAATAAATAACTGCAGATGTGAAGAAAGGCAGGAACAAAGAAGAGATGCAAGAAATGATAGGGACTTGCAAGTTTTATTGTGCGTGGAAGAAAATGATGGGAAGATCAGCACAAGGAAACTTGAGGATGACATAGGATTAGATCACACCACAGCGTTACGAGCTTTGAAACGACATAAATAATCTTCATACAAATATGAAAAGCACCAAGAGCTAAGAGATAGGGACGAAATACGACGACAGGAGTTTTGTTTTGGTATGATGGAAAGAGCAAACATGGATAGGGAATTTTTAAAAAACATTTGTTTCACTGACGAATGCACATTTACCTTAAACAATGAACCCAATGTTCAAAATTATCGATATTGGAGCAAAGAAAACCAACACAGGTTTGTGGAAACAAGGACGCAATATTCACAAAAAGTTAATGTATGGGCTAGGATTTTCGGAGAAAATATTATCGGGCCATTATTTCTTACACGAAATTTAAATGCAGAATATTTTTTGGAACTACTTGAAGGTCATATTTTACCTACTTTACATGATGCCGCCAGGGAAAATTAGGAAGTTTGGTACCAAATGGATGGCTGCCCGGCACATAGTACCCTGGCTGTCCGGGAATATTTAAACCGTGCTTTTAATGGAAATGTTATTGGCTTAAATCATACAGTAAATTGGCCAGCCAGGTCTCCTTTTTTTTATCGCCAAATGATTTCTTTCTCTGGGGGCATTTAAAAAACAGGATATACAAAGATAAAAAATACCCAAATCTAGACGAGTTAAAAAATGCTATTTCTGCCGAATGCAATAGAATTTCAGTTTACCAACTAGCGAATGTAAGAAGAGAATTTTATGATCGCCTCGGTTATTGTCTAGCAGTCAATGGAGGAATATTTGAACATCTTCTTAAATCCTAAAGTTCTAACAATTTAATAGTACCTACCTATTAATTAGTAAAATATTGAAACATGTAAAATGTCATAATTACCTTGTAATTGGATACTTTATTTTAGTTTTATTCAGATTAATTTGTACTCATAAATACACCTTTAATATTTTCGATGTACGAGTTTTTATAACAATAAAGCACACCTTTCAAAATGACAACTTTATTTGACAGTCATCTTTTACCTTGACTGGTGCCCGCAAATACGGGACCATAAAAAGGAAATCGGCGATAACCCGTAAACGGGCTCATCAAAAATATCTAAAGTTATTCTTTTGAATGTGGGTTTTAGTGCTTTTTAATAAACCTGAATAGAATTTTCCTCTGAAATAATTAGGGAAGCCAATAATTGACCCCATTTAAAATTACATGGGATTTCCTATGTCCCGCTCGACGATGCAACACCCGGTATATTTATTCTACTCCATCTGACAAGTAAGGATTTTTAAAGATTTTTAATTTAATTTACCCTAATAAGTTCAGGCATGTTTTCTTGAAACGCCCAATTGAGGTAGACAAATCCAATGACTCACAGTTGGTATTAAAGTTTCTTTGAATTCTAGACACTGGACTATAAAAACCATAATTTGTACGGTGCATGGAAGATCTAAAGAGATTATGATTTCTAGTTCGGTGAAAGTGACAGGGAGCATTGAAATCCAGATGTCGAAGCAAATTCGGCGCATCAACTAGACCGTTGATTAATTTTTAAAGAAACATAAGTTCTTGGCACAGTCTGCGATGTTCCAAAGTTGCAAAATTAAGTAACCTACATCTGTCACTACAAGCAATATCTGAGGCATCCAGACACATTCTAAAAGCATATGCCTTCAAGAATTTCGCCTGAACTCTCTCTATAGAGTAAATGTGCGATTGATAATATGGAGACCAGATAATTGATGCATACTCCAGGCAGGGACGCACATAAGTGAAATATAACATTTTCAAGATATCTGGAGAGAAATCTTTGATGTGACGCAGAATAAACCCAAGTTTTTTAAATGCATTGCTGACGATTGTATGTACATGACCTCTGAAATTCAATTCACTATCGAAATACACCCCGAGATCTTTCACTTCAAATGTTCGTGCTAAGCCCTCACCATTTATGTCGTACACAAACCGATGAAAGTTCCTCCTACGTGAAAAAGTTATAATGGAGCACTTGGAAGAGTTCAAGTGAAGCCCATTACCCCTGGACCAGTCAGACAAACCCAAAATTAATTTGGTAATTGTTTTTCCTTTTCGAAAGTAATAAATTCTCCAAAGTGAAAAATATCATTGTAACATTTCATAATATTAACGACTTTTTTTATAGGCCATAGGCATGAGACAAATCGGTGATTAATAATAAAATGAAACAAGCCACAATAATGTTATGTTCTTAAGGTTTGTTTATAAACTATTTATTTGACAGGTATTTACACCTTTGTCAATATTTGACTGATAATCCAATCTTTATTTACGGGGATGAAAATGGTTGTGCGCATACAACTGTCTTAGTATTCAATCCAAATAGAGACGTTGGGCATAAGTGTGTCATAGAATGGGTTCGTAAGTTTCAAGAAACTGGAACTGTACGCAACAGAATAAATGCACAAGCAAGGGTTTTAGATAAAGCTTGCAAGATTAAGGTACTCGGTCAATTCGCTGTAGATCCAACTTCTGCTTCTATTCCAAAAGTTGTTAAGCTGACGAATATTTCTACTGATTCTGTGCACAAAATACAAATTTTAGACGATCTCAACCTAGATGATAACGACAGGAGAATCGAATTTTGTGAATAAGGGCGCCAAAGGACTGAAGGAAAACGTGTAAGTTTTTCGCGAAGACTACACTCAATTCTCCCAGAAAATAGTCGTTTGAGCAAGCATTCTTGGAGGCAAAATTATTTGGTCAATAATTCTAGAAGAAAATTTTACCCATCAATAGGGTCATTTGGTATTTTCATTTGGTTGTATGGTTCATTTCGAAATAAAAGTCCTGTATAATATAAATCTTTATTAAGGGAAATGTATAGAAGTGGAACACACATATCTAAGTCTTTAGACATTAGTATAATGAAATAAAATCATTTTTCCTCTAACGGTTATATTTCTTTTATTCAAAAGATTTTTGTTGTTAATTGTGTAACTTGGCACAAAGCAAAGAAATAAATAACTGGTTATTTACACAAAAAAAATCTAAGGTAAGGTCCGCCACATATTTAGTTGGCAGTGATAATTAACACCATCTTGGCATTTAGCGTTCTGTGAAGGCGATTCGTGAGAACAGGAAAGATTTAAAATGAGTTTACTGTTACGCTTGCTAGCAGCATCCAGCGTTCGTACAGTGGTCTGCATTTGTAAAGTTAATGGTAAAGTCTCAGGTGTGGCCGTATCTGGGGTAAAGTCTTAACAAAATCGTATTTAATTTTGACCAAGTTTTTAGTCAGGCTGATTAGAAATCTATGAACAATTTGATCAAACTTTTTTGAGAGAATATATAGGGTGTTTTAGTAGTACGGTACCTTACTTAAGGGCGAGGTTCCTTATGATATTCGAAGACAAAAAGTTCATATGAACAAGTATCCGGAGTTGCCCCGTTCTTAATTTACAGGGTGTTAAAGTTTTTAAAAAAAAATCCTTTTGTTATAATTTTCTTAAATATCTCTGTCCCAATTTTATTGAGACTTGATACCGTTATTCATATTAATAAGGGACTTAATTAGCGCTGACTAAATTGAATATATTAAGTCCAGTGGCGTCCCGGGGAATACCTTAACGAATATTATTGACAAGAAAATGTACGCCACTGACCTTTTTCTAATTTCTACATTATTTCCGGATCTATCAGCTAATTAAAACTTTTTTGTTCCTTGAGTTGTTTTCGTATTTTGCTTTGTTTTCGAGAGAAAAAATAAAAACCACTTTATTGCATGTACCGGGTGTTTTATTTCCAGCAATTTTTTATCACCTATTTTGTTCAAAGCATTTTTACCTGAAAGCTCTGGGACTAATAGTTCCTGAGATATAGCCGGCGTCCTTTCTTATTTGGACACCCGGTACAAAAAAATACGTATGTATTACAAAGTTAATTAAAGGATTTAAATTAAAAATAAGATTATTTTTTTTAATTATGATACACAAAAAATGCAACAGTTAATCGAAGCAAATGTTAAAAGTGGCCACCTTCTAATAAAACGCACTGATTTTTTTTTTTAATTTTAACACCCTGTATATCAAAAACGGGACAACTCCGGACACATGTTTATTTGGACTTTTCTCTTAAAATATCATATGAAATCACCCCCTTAAGTTACGTATCGATTTCTGAAACACCTTGCATATTATAACAATTTTAATTACAAACATTATTTGTGACCATATCGCTGAACGGAGAATTTACAAGTTATAATACAGGGTGTCAACAGAATAAATATTTAACGTATCATTAGAAACTTCTCATGTCTAAAGTCGATTTAAGCTAACTTAATTGCGTCGCTTTGGTTTTTCCAAAAGTCCGTGAAAACGTGAAAATTGTTTTAATTGATTATTCATGCATCAATAAATAAATGCTGAACGTACATGTATTCTAAAAAGAAAATGTTAATTAAGCAAATGTGCAAAATGACCGTTATTTTCCTAAATAAAGACTTTTTATAGACTGAGTTGAACCCTATCTTATGTCTCAGGATTTGCCTGGCCCCCAATTCTTGAAGACCAGGGAGGGCTAGGAAGTAGAACAACCGAGAAAATGTAGGCAAGGTTTTACTAAAAATTGATATGGCGATAGAACGATCGCTTCGTGTTGCCTCTGAGTAATTTAAGGGGTGTTCTTGAACGGATTTAATCAGTTTCCAAGTCATTAAGAGGGAAGCAAGAATATATATATAAATAATATAATATATATCAATATCCAGGTAAAGCAAATTAAATAGTAATTCAAATGTATATACACGGCAAATAGGCAGAAAAGTTAAAATTAAAGGTAAGTGTTAAAAATGAAAGTAAAGTCACGAAATCACTCCCGGAGTGTTTATCCGATAGCTAACAGTAAAAAAGTAATAAAACTAAAAAGGGAGAATCACTTCAACTGCTCTGTCGCCGTGAACTCGACGATCCGCCCAAAGTACCCAGCGTAGTACTGTTAGTGCCTTAGCACATACTAACCTTTAGATAGATGATCAAGGTAGCTAGCATTGCGTTGCACCCAGATGAAAATGTATGGGGAATCTCGTGTACTAGCCTTATACCAGACACCAATAGACAAAATCACATAGCGCGCAGCTACAAAACAATTGAAGGGTGGATAACTAAAAATAAATAAGGTAATTAATAAGAAGAGAAAAATTAGGAAGGAAACATATGTAACCTAAGTGATCCACCACACAAGAAGTGAATTATAGCAAACACTAAGCTAAAAGATACGCTGGCGGGGTAAACCAACCACCAACGCACCGCAGTTCCAAGAAAATTTAATAAGGGTGTTCTACATAAAGTTACTGCGGCCGACCTGCCGGAACTAAGGTCGAATGGAGCCGAGTCGAATACAGAACCTTTGCCCTCTCCTGGCCTACTGGTGGATACCAGCAGTGATTTAGCCCCGAAAGACCCCAGTGGTCGAAGCGTCCAGCCCCCATAGATGACCCTTCCAGACGAACTGCTGTCTAGGAGAGCCCTTAATATTGTTATATTTAGATATGAGATACTGCATTCGTCACTGATTCGATGTAAAAATTAAAGGAGGATCCATGCGAACAATCGAACACTAATCTTTCAAACTAGATAAACTATATTCAGTGAAATATAGAAATATAAAACTTAACGCCTAATAAATTACCTCATGCTCATAGAGCAGTTAATCAGGTAATCAAACATTACCTATAGTTTTAGCTATAGGCAACAGCCCATTAAAAACTAGAACAAATTATGGGTACAATTTAGAACGACAAAAATCCTCACCGGGGTGCAGATAAAACACCTATTTAGTGTTGCTTCAATAGTGTAATATAAATTAGGAACAACCTTACGTGTTTAGTCCTACTGGTCACTTTACTGGGAAGTGTGGGAACTATACTCCGGTACCAAAATAATTGGCATTGAGTCATTTTTACCGGGGTGTGCAAGACGTAAAGGGAACGCCAATTCCAGAGGCGTGTCATTTTAAACAATAATAATTCAAAATATATATTATGAATTTTGAAATTTTTTTTTCACGCGCCACCTCGCTTTTTATCTGTGCCATATAATCTCGATTGGATTTAGTTTACAATGGTAAGGCGGTAAACGTTATATTGTAACACCTTATTCACGAGCCATTTCATCCACTACATATTTTGTATATTTTTTTTGTGAAGTCTTGCAAGATCGAGTAACTGCACTTTTAGCATTTTTTCGCCAAATGCAATATTTTTTTCTTCGAGCCAGTCAACAATCTTTCCTTTTCGCCACGAAGAAGTTGGCAAAGCTCCCACCCGACGGCTGTGGTATGGTGCATCACTCATCACGATTACCGACCCACGTCCAATACGCGGTAAGATGGATTTAAACTGATCTTCAAACACTCCCGAGTTCATATCTTCATAATAATCACTGGTTTTACGAGATTCAAACACGTTTAACCCACCTTCAAGAAAACGAGAATCACTCCCGATGTGGGTTATAATAATTAACCGACGACCTTTTCCTGAAAGAGCTTTCAATCCAGTGTACAGTCCATTAATAAAGGCGCTACGTGCATCTTTAATGTTGAGATCTTGCCAAATGCAATTCACAGTATGTCCTTCATTTAACCATGTCTCGTCCGTAAAGTAAATTCTTTTCCCTGCACAGCGATATTGTTGTGTTTCTTCTAGATACTTTCTACGCCACAATACGATTTCTTCCTTTTGCACCAAGAGTGCATGCACTTTCCGACGAATGGCTAACTTTATTTGATGATCAATAAAAATCTTTTTCCGTCCTCTGGTTTCCTTCTGATCGGATACTTTAGTATTCCTATTGTCCATGATAGTTCTATAAACAGTACGGCAAGATGTCTTAGTCAATGTGGCACAAAGTTCTGCTGCACCAGTGAATGATATTCCACTGTGTGTACTCAGAATTCCCTCATACACATTTATTAACATTGTACGCTCCCCAGGTTTTAAATGACGTCGTTTTGTAACCTGTTGGTTACTATCACTTAAAGAACTCGCCTGCATTATAATATTTGCTGTTTTGAATAACCACCAAAATAATAAAACTGAATTGCTAATATCCTCTTGATTAAAACTTGTGTGTGACACTAAACGTTGGATAGAGGCCATAAGAAAGCGTGCGAGCGCCTTTAGACATGGGGTTTTCCTACCTGCGTTGCCAAATTAAGTTACAGACACCGCAGTGTGAAAAGGCCCTTAATGACATGCCGATTTCGGTAACTTTTATGGAAGTTTCAGTGAAATCTATTAAAACTTGGCAACATGTAATGACCTATTTGTGCGCAATATTCCCAAGCGGATTGGTTTGCTTTTATTTAACTTAAAAGTGGGCGAATCAATGCTAATTATTTTCGCAGCACACCGTTAATGGTTATATAAACAGTTTTGCCAATTATTTTGAGACCGTAGTATAGGATTCTGCATGCCATCCTGAATTAAAGCAATGGATTTGACAACATCATATATTATACACATATCAATTTTTAAAAGTAACAAGACACCTCAGAAGTAACACACACTCATTTACAAAAAATAATTTAATAAGCTTTAAAAGCAGTAAATGCAGACATATTCAAGTGATTCAACAAAACTGTCACTGTCATCCTCCATGGCAACCTTACTTCTTTAGCCAGAAAAATTATTGGAAATTGCAATGTTTTTTTAAAAAATCCACATTCGCCACAAACATAAAGATAACGAGATGTACCAAAAATAAGAATGTTAAGAATAGATGTGACTTGATAATTAAAATTTAATTTGGAACAATAAATTGTTAAGCCACTCCACAGAGTGTCTTAAACTAATGGTAAAGAACATCTTGTTGTTTAAACCTGTATATTATAAAAGTACGTCTATTTTTTAGAAAATTTTTAAAATGTGAGCGATTCTCGATTAATCTATCAAATAAAAAAGCTATTTGCAATTTAAATTCATCGAAAATTTGGGTAAATCGATTATTTTGCCCGTGAGTGTATCTTTAAAAATAAAAAAGATAAATTTGAAAAACTTAAAAATAATAAATTTGAGTATCTTAAATACAATACAATTATGTTCGTA
Source organism: Polydrusus tereticollis (assembly GCA_963920685.1). Classification (NCBI taxonomy): domain Eukaryota; kingdom Metazoa; phylum Arthropoda; class Insecta; order Coleoptera; family Curculionidae; genus Polydrusus; species Polydrusus tereticollis. Next base: position 49,370,833 of record OY987330.1, read on the forward strand.
TTAAAATTAGCTCAACAAGAAACCCCTAAAAGATTTCGTATTTATTTGGACACACCCTGTACATGTATATTTCATAACTTAAAAGACACATTTAAATATAATTTTTTTTCTGCTCTTGTTAATATCAAAATATTTACTAATTGTCATTTTGTTCCACTGTACGGTTCAACTACAGTTCGAAAATACCACGCTCGCAGAATTGAATTGACTTAAAAATTTGACCTATTGTGTAATGCGTTGTATAATACAGAGTGCACCAAGAACACAATTAAACCATAAAAGGGAATAGTGCGCAATCGATATACCAGGTCAATTTTGAAATTTTAGGGTTTTGTTAAACATCGTTATTTATAATTATTCACAACGGCCTGATTTGGTTACAGATAACAATTTATTTTTGGCAGCAATGCAATAGTTGACCTTTTTAGTCAGTTCAGGTTAGGTTAAGTAGGTTAGGTAAGATTTTAAATCATATTATCTGCATTAAAGTCGACGGAGAATGTAGAGGTTAATTTTTGATTGAGGGGATAATATAATCCAAGAATTAATTCCTTTATATCGTAAATTTGTTCGGAAAATTGATGCCACTGGGAATACAATGCAAGGCAAAAACGCGGTACAGCGACAGTACCTACAGTTATCAAGAAAAGCAGCAGATAACGTAACTAATAAGTCGCATAACATTTAGAAGATTTTGATGATTCATACTAAAATTTATTAACGAACTGCAGAATGTAGATGATGGTCGTCGTCTCTAATATTATACGGTAATGTACAGAGCCGTTAAGAGAAACACCCTGTTTAACTTATAACTTCATCTATACTATAACACTACATAACATTGTTAAATCTGGTGATCGAGGTGGCCATTAATTGAAATTGTACACCTCTACCTATCCATCTATTAGGAAACTCATTGTTTAAATGTTCACGGATTACTGCCGGTGGACTGGAGCTTGATCATGTAAATACCACATTCTTTCTTTCACAAAATATGGCAAATCATTTATAATAGGCGTGGCAACTCATTTTGCGAAAAATCCAGATAGACTTGCCCAGTTACTGGTCTAATAATATACAGGGGGGGGGGGGGTCAATTGGAAAAAATCGAGTAATATTTATTTAAAGATTGGTATAGTCTATCCTTAAATGACGCCAAGTAATAAATATGTTCATTAAATATGCAGTACGCATACCGGGGTATCAAGAACAATTTAAACACCATCTCTTATAATATATTGTGTTCACATTAAATGACAAAAATAATTAGTATTCTTTAGGTAGGTCCACCCTGAATTTATCCCAAGCTATTGTTATATTTGACGATTTACCATTGTTATTGGGAAAATCCCTTAGCCAGAAGCGTGTGTTGAGGAAGTTTTTAAATCAAAAATCTTAAGCATGCCTATTTTCCTATACTTTTTCACATAATATAATTACAAAAACAAGATATAATATAGAATCGTTTGTAAGATTGAAGCATTTTCAAAAATTGAATAATACTTTGTCGTTAAGGCTTAATCATAGTCCGATTCGGAAGATGAACTTTTATTAATATCGTTGATAATAAGCGGTTCAACCATTTCTTCGATTATTATATCTACCTGGCAACGTTGGGTTCTCCTTCTATCACATGGTCCATACACTTTTTCCACTTTTCCGCACTGATTTTACCCATAGCTTTATTAAAGAGTCTTTTTAAATCCACTATTTTATATGTCGAGTTTTTTCTGGCGACATCTGTCTTTATTTGAGCTCATATTAGTTCGATCGGGTTTAATTCGCAGTGGTAAAGAGGGAGCCTAAGCACAGATATTCCTCGTGACTTTGCCATTTCATCGACTACATGTTTTTCCAATGCATTTTTATGTAAATTGGCTAGTATCAACAGTTATTTTTTTAAAGAATCTAATGGAAATTGTATTTGTCTTAAACTTAGCCATTCTGTTATTTCACTTTTACGCCACGCACTTGTCGGTAAGTTTTCCGTCAGCCTACAGTGATAACTTGGATTATCCAATATAATTATTGCATCTTTTGGTATAAGATCCAACATTTGCTCGAACTATTCTTCAAATACATCGGCATTCATATCTTCGTGATAGTTTCCTGTATTGCTTGTAGAGCTTGCCTTGAACTTTCAATATTTTTATCGTGCCAAAATTTAGTCACAGTGTGGCTTTCGTTTAGCCATGTTCCGTCTAGGTAAAATATTTTTTTGTTTTCTTCTCTGGCTTTTCGGATGCCTCTTAAGTAATTTCTTTTCCAACAGACGATATCGCTTCTGTCTATTAAAATCGATTGCCTATTATGTTTTTTTCCACCGAAAACCCATTTTTTTTAATAATTTCCAAAGCGTATTTCAACACATAAATGAGTAGTCCTGGTCTTCTCGGAATGAGGACAAAATTTTGTCCAGCGTGGGAATATATTTTTCTAAATAGAAACTATGAACTTCTCGCTTATTCTCTGCATTAAAACGTCATCCAGCTCAAGTTTTGGTCGTCCTGGAGAAGTTTTTGGAGGTTTGACGCCAACATTTTTTTCTTCTTTCAAAAGCTTATATATTGTTGTTTTCCCAACGTTAAGCATAACTACTGTAAATTTCACTGCATTGTCAACCCTTAAATCCGCATTATTACTTTTAACAGAATTGTAACAGTTACGAATTAATTTTTTTTCACTTAATGTACAGGGTTTCAGAGTTATTTTCGGTCCTATCTACAGGGTTCCTATAAGAGATGCAAAAAAATTTTAAATGTAGAAGTTGTGGGGTTTCATCTGAACCACCAGAAAATTAAAAAAAAAAATAGACAAGTGACGTTCTAAAAGCTAAGAAAAATTTTAAAATTGTTTTTTTAATAAAACACCCTGTATATTTTCTATTTTTCTGAAAGATCTTTCTTTCCTGATTCCAGAAATATATAGTTTGTCTATATTTGCAAGAACCGTCATTAAATTATATTCGATTCGTTATTGTAAGCGGCACCATACGATAAAAATTATTATGAGTGGAGTGCATTGGAAAACATTTGTATGGCACTATTTAGTTTTCAATAAGGAACTACTGTCAATGTAAGAATCTATAGTATAGAGGAAAAAACATTCGCATATTTTTTAAAATGGGTTATTCCACTGAAGAAGAATCAGATATGATCCGTATATTCTATAAGCATGCTAATAATGGGCCAAGAACTCAACGCCAATACCGTATTACCTATCCAGGAAGACCCACGCCATGCGTTGACACAATAAGATACGTAGTGCGGCAATTTGAGTTGAGACACAGTCTCGAACGGAAGAAAGGACATTTACAAGAAATTTTGAAAAATATTTGGATGTCTTACTCTTTTTTTGAAGGTAAATTTTAAATTCCTTTTTTATGGGTAAAATACTTTGGTTATTTTGTATAGAAATGCCTGAACGGTCCATTCCTGATGCTGCAATTTATTTTAATAAATCATGGGGGAAAATTCATGAGATTTTAAAAAAGAAGAAATATCATGCTTTTAAGTTTTTGCCAGTTCAAGGGCTAACCAAAAATAATATCCAGCAGAGATTAGAATTTTGTGTCAATATTACTAGAAGACTAGATGGAAATGCAGATTTTCTAAGTAAAATAATTTTTACGGACGAAGCCACATTTACCACAAGTGGAATGTTTAATCGCAAAAATAAACACTTTTGGTCGTCAACAAATCCGCACAAAATCCAAGAAGTAAAAATTCATGGTCTCAGTAGCGTAAATGTTTGGTGCGGTCTGTTTGCTAGCAGAATTATTGGTCCAATCATTTTCCGAGGTAGCTTAACAGGTGCACGGTATGATATAGAACATCTTTTAGAGGAACTTCCCATTTATGATTATAATAGTCTAATTTGGCAGCAAGATGGCACCGGCCCATAATGTCATACCTGTCACCAATTACCTTAATGACAGATATAATTTATGGATAGGAAGAAGGGGGTCTTATTCCATCGCCAGCCAACAGCCCCGACCTTTTACCCCTGGACATATTTCTGTGGGGCTATTTAAAAAATCGCATTTATTATAATAGGACGCAAAATATCCAAATTCTCGAAGACAGAATTCGTGATGAAATCCGAGTTTTAAATAGGGATCATCCGAATTTTATAGTCATCATCATCATCATCAAACAGCCGTTCGCGTCCACTGCTGGACATAGGCCTCCCTTAGTGTCTGCCACCGCTCTCTGTCTTGTGCGCTCTGCATCCAGTCTCCCCGGACTCTCTTAATGTCGTCCGTCCATCTTGTTGGTGGTCTACCTCTGTTCCTGTAGGCTTCGTGCCTTGGCCTCCACTCCAGAATCCGCTTTGACCATCTTCCATCCATTGTTCGTGCCAAATGGCCTGCCCAGTTCCACTTCAAGGTTGCTACTCTCTCCACGACATCAATTATACCCGTCCTCTGTCGTATAGTCGTATTGGGTATTCTGTCTCTCAGTGACAGTCCAAGCATCGACCGCTCCATAGATCTCTGGGCTACTCGCAGCTTGTGCGCCGTTTTTCTGGTAAGAGTTAGCGTTTCTGCCCCATAGGTTAATACTGGCAGTATACATTGGTTGTATGTTTTCCATTTGAGACATATAGGAATGTTTGATTTGAAAACATCCCTAAGCTTTCCAAATGCCGCCCATGCCAAGCCTATTCTCCTGTTCAGCTCGCAGGTTTGATTGTCTCGGCCTAACCTAATCTCGTGTCCCAAATATCTATAGGTGGCAACCTGCTCAATATTCCGACCGTCAACTGAGATATTCTCGCTCATGACAAGGTTGGTCATACATTGCGTCTTCTTAAAATTTATTTTCAAACCGACTTCTTTGCACGCTTCATGAAGGCTCTTTAGCATAGTCTGTGCCTGGTCAATACTGTCGGCAGTTATGACAATGTCATCAGCGAATCTCATGTGGCTCAGCCGCTCTCCGTCGATGTTTATGCCCATCTCTTCCCAGTTTACTCTTTTGAAGGCATATTCCAATACGGTGGTGAACAGTTTCGGAGATATTGTGTCGCCCTGGCGAACTCCTCTTTCGATTTGGAATTTATTTGTGTCTGCATGTAATCTTACGCATGCCGTTGCCCGCTTGTATACGTTTTTCAATAGGGAAGTGTATCGGTGGTCAATACGACAGTCCGCCAGCGCTAGCAGCATTTTGTGTTGGTTTACGAGGTCGAAAGCTTTTTCAAAATCTATGAATACCAGGACAAGTGGTTTGTTATATTCGATGCTTTTTTCTATTAAAGTCTTAATAGTTTGGAGGTGGTCGTTTGTTCCATACCCTGCTCTGAATCCCGCCTGTTCGCGTGGCTGGTATAAATCTAACTTAGATATCAGACGCTTAGTTATGATCTTCATAAAGAGCTTGTACGCATGTGACAATAAGCTTATCGGTCTATAGTTTTCTAGTTTTGCAATGTCTCCCTTTTTGTGCATTATTATTATTATTGCATTGTCCCACTGGGAAGGTGTTGTTCCCTTCAGGAGACATGCATTGAAAAGCTTGGATATATTCTTAAGCAGTGTGTTTCCTCCTGCTTTAATAGATTCAATAACAATTTCATCTTCGCCCGGAGCTTTATTGTCCTTCATTTCTTTCAGCGATGCTCTTATCTCATCCAGGGAAATGTCGGGGATATCTTCTGAACCTTGGTTCTGTACATGGGGCAAGTTCTCTGGTGGATTTTGTTCCTTTTCTTTATATAGCTCTGTATAAAAGTCCTCAACCAACTTTAAGATTTCTTCCTTATTTGAGGTAGTACGGCCTGCCCCATTTTCCAGCTTACAAATGTTTTTGGTACCAGAGAAGAAGTTCCTTCGGAGGACCTTCAAACTTTTGTTGTTTTCAATAACCCTTTCTATTTCCTCGGATTTAAACTTCCTTATGTCTCTCCGGACGCCCTTTGAGATGTCTCTATTTAGGTTTCGCAGTTGGTCTGCATTCGTGGTGTGCTTGAGATTTAGTTCCCTTCTCTGCTTCATAAGACTCTTTGTGTTTTCACTAAGCTTATCTTTTGGCTTCTTACTTTTGAGCTCCACCGTTTTTGTGCGTTTTTTAAAATTTTGTTAATTTCGCTGTTCGCCGCCTCTATATTTACTTCCTCGTTCTTCGCAATCTCAGAGTTCTCCAGTTCATAGTTTATCTCCTTTTGATATTCACCCAGGTCCTCAACATCAAACCACTTTTGAAGCGTTCGTTTCATAATCATATTTGTCCTCTCTCTTTCTACATTGATAGTCACCCTTGCTCTTACCATTCTATGGTCAGTATTGAATGAAAAATGGTTTAGTACGTTGACATCTTGCACAATATTTTTCCTGTCGGTGATCACATAATCGATCTCATTTTTGGTAATTCCGTCTGGGCTTGCCCACGTCCAGCGCCTTTGTTTACTCTTCTTAAAAAATGAGTTCATTGCATACAGTCCATAGTGTGCCAGGAAGTCAAGGAGTGTGTTTCCTCTTTCGTTCCTCTGGCCATATCCGTGTTCACCCATGGCTGACTCAGCATCATCCTCTTTATATCCAAGTTTTGCATTCAGATCTCCTATAATCAGGTTGTAGTGGGTTGGTGTCTTAGCCATCGCTGTCGCAATGTCCTCATAGAAGCCTTCTACTTCTTCGTCCGGATGTGTAGTTGTTGGGGCATAAACCTGAATAACTTTTAGTCTATATTTTGAGCTCAGTCTTAACACAAGAAATGCCACTCTGGAGCCTATACTTTCTATCTGGACAACTTTTTCTGCGTGTTTCTTGTTTATTATGAAACCTACTCCTCCTTCTGTCGAGTCGTTGTCTCCCTTGCGGTAGAACAGGTGTCCTGACTTCAAACTTATCTGTTGTTCTCCCTTCCTTCTGACTTCGCTCAACCCCACAACATCCCAGTTTATGTGCCTGAGCTCCATCTCCAGCTCCAGCAATCTTTCGTCTGTTGAGTCCTTGTATTCAGTGTAGCAACCTGCAGTCGTCTTTTTTGATAGCCTGGTCGTACCCGGTGATTCTTCGCACCCTCCGTTCTCCGCCCTTGCCGGCCGCTATCGTAACCGGGAGTCGGTGAACTGCCGGGGACTGAGGGCCGTAGGTTCCTTGTCGTCATCCATACATAAGGGGTTTTTTAGCCTTACTTCTACCACGCTGGCCATTGCGGGTTGGTAGAGAGTCTTATTCTGGAGGACTTCATTTTCTTAGCCTCGATAATACGGTTATACCGCCGTGAGTCGGTCGTCAGAGCCTCGTTTGTAAAAGCAGGGGGTGTGTTATCAGAAGATATTGGTCTGCACTGATAGAAAAGGGGCAGTGATGTGAATCAAATAACCTCTCCTGCCCAAATGTCAACCTCACCTGCGCGCGGTGCACCCTGCTTTTAATTTTATAGTAGATACAATTAATAGCAAATTGAGGACAAATATTCAGAAATGTATCAGAAATGGAGGAGGTTATATTGAGAACCAGTAAAATACACCCGTATATTACAGCTATTAGTTAATTTAGTTTATTTATTTATTTGTTTGTATTTTGTTTGAAAGACTACAATGGTTGATTTATATTTTTAATACAGAATATTTATAACCTCTTTAATATTATTTTTAAATTGACTGTTCCCTATTCAAAACTTAACATGTCGAGCAATAATTATTGTTTTCCAAGGCACTCTACTCATAATTTTTATTACCGTATGGTGCCGCTTACAATAACGAATCGAAAATAATTTAATGACGGTTCATGCAAATATAGACAAACTATATATTTTTGGAATCAGGAATGAAAGATCTTTTAGAAAAATATACAGGGTGTTTCATTAAAAAAACTATTTTTAAATTTTTCTTAGCTTTCAGAACGTCGCTTGTCTATTTTTTTTTTAAATGTTCTGGAGGCTCAGATAAAACCCCACAACTTCTACATTTAAAGTTTTTTTGTATCTCTAATAGGGAACCTTGTAGATATGACCGAAAATATCTCTGAAAACTCTGTACATGGACCGACTCTAGGGCGCTTAGGCAGTTGTTGAAAATTCTCCATATTTAATTGAGAAAACACTGACACTTCACACTTTGACTAGTTTCACTGAGAAACAAGCACTCAAGGTGTATAGATATAAATAGGTGTATTATTCCAATAGAGGCACCCATAAAAGCGTAATAACCACATAATTAGCAAACAGGTAACCAGGATTAGGTAAAAAAGAAAGGAATAAAATAATTAGAGCAGAAACGGAATAAGTACCTAGACTCTAATTAGTTTTGATAAAAATGCTTTTTAAAATTCCAGGCAAATGGTACGGGGCTGTACATAATTTTAAGCTTAAGAAATATAATATATTTGAAGGCAAAACTTGAATAATGTCGATAATTGTACTAATTCTGCACAAATTTAAAAATTCAGGCATGCTTAAATCTATACATGACGAAAAATCTTGCACGCTCATGGAGAAGACGGTTTTGATTGATTTATTACTTCACATAATTTAAAGATAGACTATACAATTGTACCGATTTAAAAGATACCCTGTATAAGATGTTGATGTTGCATTTCAATAGAACATAATTCAGATAGCTATAAAGTTTATGAGTAAATTAAATTTTATTTTTTAGTTTACATTAGTATTATTTTAAAATTATTTTTTCGATATGATGTTTTCCGAGACAATTTTAGGAAAAATTAAATAATGGCAATGTCGTACAAATCGCCAAAAAAAAAATAGTGTGTCATAATATGTAAAATTTTATGCCTAATTCGATGATATAAAAAGTTTTATGACCAATTATAAATATTTTACACTGGGACACCCAAATTTTAAAGTTTCCGCTCACAGTCAAAAAGAAAGCACTATAGAATAATTGAACCTTATTTGATGGAAAAAAAAATTAAATATTACTTCGTGTCTGGAAATTTCAAATAATTTTGTTTTGACTGAACGACCATTTAACGACAATTTATCGTGTGCACTCCACATATCCAGTTTTGAAATGGTTGAATATCTATTTCCATGATCGATAGATTGGTTGTCTCGGACCAATGGACTGACTAGATTCCCGGATCTAACCACCATTATATTACAACAAACAAATGTTTGTCCCTTATCCTTTCCATCAGACCCAATCTCTGAACGCGTTTCGCTGTATAACAGCTCATCAGCAGAGCTATAGGGTCTGACGGAAAGGAAGGGACTGTCTGTGACTTTCATCACTATATATAGAAAACAATATAGGAATGAAGCACAACGGCGACATCCCATAGTAATCGAGCGTACCACCGAGCGAGCCGGTGAGGTTCTATAAAGATCCATACACCAGCACGGAGCCCATAGTAACAGGCATCTAACCTCGGTGGCGCCGAAAACCATTTCTTCGGTTTAGGTTACCGAGACCTTAAGATTACAACAAACAAATGTTTGTCCCTTATCCTTTCCATCAGACCCAATCTCTGGACGCGTTTCGCTGTATAACAGCTCATCAGCACCATTATATTATATTATATGGGGATACTCCAAGCAGAAAGTCTATAATAATTATTTTTGATTATGGAAGGAAAAAATTGTGGAAGCTGTTGGCACTGGAAATTATATCGAGTGGGTCTACCAGGAATTAAAAAAAGAAAATTGTGTCCAACTATAAAGTGTACGGGTTTAATTAGTAATTCCCATTTAATTTTAAACTTATCGTTATACTTGAGTCTATAACAGTAATAGCCAACACCTTTTCCTTTTAATCAAACTTGTAAATGTTGACGATTTTTTAAAAATTTTTATCCGTATTTGGGCTTTGCCTTTTAATCTAGAGTAATATTGGTTAAATAATCAATAAAAGATTTTTAGAAATGGTTGCTAATAGTTATTTTTCTTGTTTCAGGTAACTGCGGGCTGCCAATTATAAGCAATTGAATGTCGTCACTAGAGTAAGTGTATGTCCTGAAAAACCAGTGAAACTTGGTGATACGCCTAGTTTTTACAGTTTATTAACTAATTCAAATAAACATTACAACAATGCCGTAAGAAATATTTATTGTTGGTGACTAAAAAAGAAAAAGTTGTGACTCTATGGTTATCCTTTGGTTCACGAAGGCGTTTTTCTTTAAAAAATATTTTGATATTGTAACCCTTTGGAACATGGAACATTAATGGCTGAGAACTAGATGCTTCTAAGTAACGTTTAAGAAAAAATTGCGATTTTATTTCTTTTAAATAAAGTAAAGAATTCTCTACAAAATGGTGCTAAATTCAATTCATACAAGAGAGTTTAGCGTCCATGAAATATAAATATAAAAAAGGTTTTAGTGATTCGGACAAAAAAATATCAGTGCAAATTTGATTATGTTACTTCATAGATGGCACTACAAATGTTACAGAAAAATGGTTCTAAGTACATCGCGGTAGTCGTTGAGAGTCATAGTGCTCTCAGTAACGAATATTGTTAAACATAAGTTCTTACAGTGATAAATCTTTAGATTTTAATGCGTTTTAAAGTTCTGGGTCAGAGTAATTCACACAAACTAATATGTGGGAACAGAGAAAAAAAGACAAAAATATAGATGATTCTCCTTTTGCAGTGTTTTGTTTTGACTTACACATTATACATTTACCAAAGTCCCATGCGCCTGTTCTATTTTATAAACAGAAATTAAACGTGTACAATTTGACCGGAGACCAGATATTACAAAAATAGTAATTTGGAGTGATTGCTGTGTCCCTCAGAATCGAAATTCTATTATCTCACTTGCTGTAACCGACTTTCTAATTAGACCCAATTACGTTCACAGCATTCTTATGAAATACTCCTTACCAGGACACTCGTGCTTTCAAGTTGTACAAAACGCTCATTCGTAAATTAAAAAACAATTGCAAATTTCTGATATTTGGTCTCCCCTTTCACTACTTTGAATTTTGTTGAAGATTAATCGTAAGAATCCTTTCCAGATAATAAATTTACAACAGTCTTATTTTAAGGATTTTCAACTAAGTACCAAGATGATAAATTTACGGTAGGTACTATTTACAAAAGTATCTGAGCTCCAGCTTTTGCAAGATCAACTCTTTAAAATGAGCTACAAAACTAATCATCATAGCACTGAGGGCAAAACAAAGCAAAAACAATGAAAATTTCATATTTTCTATATTATGGCTGTCACCAGCGAGAAGCTTGAAAATGTAAAATTTGCATTCTATTGGATGCCCAAAAAAGACCAAGAATTTATGAATGCTATGATGGCAGCATAGGAAAACAAGGCTAAGATCTTAAGGTCATTGTTGTTTTGTTTGTTGCAAAAGCCCTTGATAAAAAAGAAAATATATAAAGTGTTTTACTAACAAACAGAACCCATGCTTTTGTTTTTCTTGCGTAACATTATAGTATCAATTTTGTTCGTTTCTAAAAGTAGTTATTTGTACATGAAAATGCTTAAAGCTTTAAAAACAATCGTAAAGAAAAACAGTAAATTTAGAATTTATTAATAACTATAATAATGATAGCATCAGTATTTTTCTTTTAGAAAGACATAGGGTCCTAAGTAGAGGATACATTTTTTTATGTGTAGTATATTTGAAAGCAAGCTCTAAAGATAATATGTGTATTAAGAATACTGCATACTTTAATAAAAATCGAAAGAAAACAACTTATTTTTACTTTGTCTTGTTTTAAACTTTGAATTTCGTGTTTTTTTTTCGTGACTTAAAACCTCTTGGTTCTCAGCCCTCGAAGAAACAAACCCTACCATTTTTAGTTTTTCTATAAACTTTGATTGCTTGCACAGCTTTCTATATTGAACAGCTGGCGTGAATACATTTTAAGTTATTAAATTATATTTTTGTCTTGATTTCCTGAATGCGTCATTCCTTGGCCTTCACTTCATAGTTCTCTTTGTACATTCAACCTCACGATTCGTTCTACTGCATCTTTAGTTCTTCGAAGTACTTCATAGTTTGATACTTTTTCCTTGCCCACTAATATTGATCTTCTGGAGCGAAAGTTGCACAAAGTACAAAGGAAATGTCAGAATACTCAGATGTAACAATCTTTTTGCGCTTGTTACAACTTTAGTAGATAGCCCGAGTTTTTATCAAATTTTGACCAATTTAAATAATTAAATTTTTTTTAAAATTTTTGAATACGCCCCTGTCTAAAAGGTTCTAGACCCAGGCCGATTCGTCTTAATATAATAACCTACGTATAGGCAACCCGTAATATGACGATATGCATGACTAGCTGTCGGAATATCACTTGCACACCCAGATGGTATTAAGCTATCTTTTACATGTTTGGGATGACTGCCGGGTTTTTTGACGTTGCCTAACCTAGTATTTTGGATGCATTTAGTTTCGGGTCAAACTTGCATCTATTTTCATGGCTTTTTTGGTTAAAATGAGTAGATTCCCGTTTTCAAGTTCAAAGTGCCCTCCAGCTTTACTTGTCATTTCCGGAAGTCACATGGGTTTTCGAAGCAGTACGAGTCACGAGTGGGAAGTTGTTTTTTTTGGATAGGAAAGTCTATTTAAGGACTTTACGGCGTAGTGCGTCGGTCTGTTCGTTCTAAATACCGGTCCAGAAGACTTGAACAGCAGGTGACGAAAATATAAAAATTATGGTTTTGTGTTAATAATTCACATTTTATATGTGTCGGCAATGGCCGGGTCGGAATTTAACACAGAAGCTGTCTTTTGAGCCTTAAATGGGATTGTTTCGTCACCTAGACCGTAGGAAGCCCGACCATCTGGTGAGTAGTACTTTTGGGTTTCACAAAATGGCGTCCTAATGTCCACGTTTTGTTTTAGGCTTCATTATTTATTATCTTTCATTATTTATTATCTTTCATTATTTATTATCTTTCATTATTTATTATCTTTCATTATTTATTATCTTTCATTATTTATTATCTTTTATTATCTTTCATTATTTATTATCCTTTATTAGCCTTTATTATCCTTCACTATTCATCATTTTTCTTTTATCAACTTCATTTTCTACTTCCTTTATCTACTTCGATTACCGTCTATTTTTCTTTTATCTTCTGGTTCTTTTATCTCCTACATCTTTTATCCTCTACCTTTATTACCTTCTACTTCTATTTTCTACGTTCTACATGGATTTAGCCATGTGTTGGAAATGCTTAAGTCAGTATTCGTAATCTGGAGTCTTCCTCTAAATCCTTTACCCTGCTATGGATCCCATGTCTGGAATGGAGGATGTATGCCTTAGAGAGGCCAAGACGAGTGGGGGTGTCATTTTGGATGAAGTTCCTGTTTCGGTGCATGTGCCGGTCACCCCGACGTGCTGTATGGTCAACCGTCCACATTGATCTGATGCTGGAGTTTGACGCATAATCCGTCGTGCCTGTCTGCTAGAGTCCTGCCTTACATGAGCTAAGTAGCATATTTTTTTCTCCTTGTTTACTGCACTAACACCACTTCCGACTAATTTTTGTTAAATTTCATAAGATATAAACCAAAAAACCCTTCTTTTGAGTTTGAATAAGTAAATTTCATGTGTCCAATAATTCAGGATAATTTCACCTCTATACTTCAGTTAAATCACTCGTAATGTACTATTAATGGGCCTAGAGCCACCTTTTTATGTTATATTGCTAAAATGCCTCCTTTTTATTCACTTGTAACGTTTTGACTGGCACAATGCCACACTTACCGGACTTAACCTTTTTTATTTGATGACTGATAGCCACTAAAAGTCAATTTGTTAACCTTAACTTAATTTCCTATGTTATAAACCTTTTATGTGGTGATTTGGTAGACTGTATTATATTTGTATATTCTTCCCTCTGTATATTTTGATGTATAGTGTATAATTACCCTAGCTTCGCTTAAGACTGTTGTAAATTCTTGTAGATTTCGCTTAAAGTGGATGGGTCACTCCAGTAATGTATATATTGCCTAAACTACCTATCTTGTATCATACGAAAACTTAGTTTTCAATTTAAGACCGAAACCTCCCTCGTCAAGGAATGCTTGAGTGGTTGGTCTATTTATTGTAAATTCATTTGCATATTAATCCCTAGTAGGTTTTATGCTTACCTAGCTGGAACAGGCTAGTTTCGATTTATGAAATTAACTTTTACTCGTCAAGGAGTATAAGATGTTTATTTTAATTATCTTAAATTGAGATTTACATTAAACAAAAAACGTAAGTCTTACTTTCTAACAGAAGTAGCTGTTAAATGTTTAATTTTTAAGTATTATTCTAGAACTTCCTCAGGAAGTATGCATTTTCGCACTAAAGTATTGAGATATTATATCTGTAATTTCTTTATTTTTGCTTAATGTGATTAAGATATCCCTATAGAGTATTGAGTTATTTCTATAGCTGTAATTTTCTCTATTTTGACTTAATTTTATTAAGATATCCCTATAGAGTATTGAGTTATTTCTATAGCTGTAATTTTCTCTATTTTGACTTAATTTTATTAAGATATCCCTATGAATTTGTTGAGATATTCCTATATCGGTAACCTCTTCATTGGACTTAACCTTGTAAGGGATATATCTATATCTGTTTTGAGCGGGTTAATAAGAGACTGATAATCTCGGTTTTGAATGCATTACTTACTGACCCAGATATTTTAGTTACCATCAGTATGTATTTTTTGTCATTCTAGGTTTTGGTTATATCTATTAGTTAGACTTAGCTAGATAATCTTTATCTTCACCCCTAAGCCTTTTTTGCTGGGAACATAACTAAAGTTTTAAGTTTCCCAATTTTATTTTGGAATAGGGCATGGTAAATGTCTTTATTAATATAACCTGGAAGTGATATTACTATTTATGAATTTGATTCTAAATTCTAACTCACTTTAAATTCTGGCGTAGAGAATGCTATATATATATATGTATATGATTTTATATTAACTTTACTTTCATTGACTTTACTATAAAGAACATTTTATTTTCAATTTTGGCATAATGAATGCTATAATTTGATTTAGTTACATTAAATTTAAATTCTGTTTTATTTTGGTCACTACCTTTAAAGTAATTACACTTTAATTATGTTCAAAGCTTTATTTAGTATTTGACTCCTATTATTGGGTGTTTAGAAAGAATCCTCACTTCTTATTCTGTTTGATTTCCTACGATCTAATATATCTTTTAGTGGAGCTGTCTAGCTCATGTCATATCTTTTTCTATGTTATTTTTTATATCTTCTTTCTCTGATTTAGTTGCTTAGCCTTTTATTCAAATTCTTTTTCTATGTTATGTTTATTTCTTCCTATATGAATAAAATGGGTGTTAGTTGGAAAATATTATTCTTTTAATTAATAAAATAGGAATTGATTGAAATAATTGTTTTATTCATACTGCTTTCTCTTTCAGGGCTAGGGAACTAAATATTCTGTTTACTCTTTTCTTTATAATCTTTTTCAACCCCTTTGGTTGATGGCGCCCAAAAATCTTATCTGAATTAAATCTACGACCTTAGCTCTCAAGCGAATTAAAAAACTGAGTGGCCGTGGTGACCCAAGTAATTAATTAATAAACATATAACAAGAACAATCATAAAGTGAATAAAGTAAATTAAGAATCCTTTTTTTTTTATCTTTTTTTTATTTTTTTAAATTTTTTATTTTTTATTAATTATTACACAGATACCACAATAGAGATATAATTCCAATTAATATTATATTACACATGCATACATATGTAAATCAAAATTCTAGGTTATTCGATCATCTAGATTCTAAATCTTGTCTAAACGGCCATAAAATCTCAATGTTTTGATTAATTCCCTCAAGCGTCAGTTCCTCCTTTTAACTTATGCATATTTCTTGTTTTTGTTTACTTGTTCACGGCATCAATTCATAAAGTACTTATTCCCCGGAATGATTTTAGTTAATCTTCTGTAATTTGAATTTAATGTAGCTTAATGTATAAGAATTTAAGCCGAAAGTGATTAATCAACCGTCGCAAATTAATTGGATAAAAGCCGAGTCATTCTAATGGCTGCATCGTGTATGCTGATTTTATGGCCTTATTAATCTTTTTAGCTATGAGTCAAATGATACGCTTCAGTTAATTCGGTGCATTACACGCATGCTGCATCTTTAAATAAACTGCCTGCATTATCTAACGTTGCTCTTTGTTCTTGGGTAAGGTAAACTACTAGACGATTGGCAACTTAAGATATACATCTTTTCAAACCTAAAATTTTGAAATACCACCCCTGTCTCAAACTCTCAGTCTGTCAAACGTGCGCAGGCTTCAGCTAGGCACGATATTTTCGATACTGGAGTAAGTTTAGGTTCCTGTTCCTCTGTCTCAGAGTTGGGACTAGTTTCATCCGTTTCTTGGATCTCTTCAATACACTCGATGATATTCAATTCTGCACTTTCTGCTGGCAAATAGTTATCCATAGAGGCAAATTGTTTCAAGTTCACAAATGTGTCCTTAATGTTAGGAAACAGTTTTGTGAGCGGAATATTATCTTCTTCCTCGACGTCATCAATATTATCTGTGAACGTCTTCTCTCCCTTCCTCTCGCATTCCTGTTAGGTGAAGATAAGTACAGAGAAGTAAATTACTCATAAAAATATTCATTTCGTTATCCCAAGCCTCAGAAGTGTATTTATTATTAGCGCTGAAATTTCCTGTTTCTAGCTAATATTAAGTTACCGCGTTTCAAAAAAATTGAAATCAGGTGTGTTTGAGACCATTTCTGTACTTGGTAAATCATCTTTAGTTCTGTTATTTTTATAAAATACTTCAGCTTTGGCAGAAAGTTGGTTGTGGTTCAAATGATCAGGATTGTTGGATTCTTCGTCTTCAGGGTCAGCTGTCTTGCTGTCAGAGGATATCAAAAAGATCAACAGAAATACCCTTTTTTTATATTTACCAATATTTGTTCTAATAATTCTAACACAAATTTTGTATTTACCAATATTGAATGGTGAACGTGAAAATTTAAATCAAAATAAAGTGGTCATAGGAATACCAAATACGAACCCAATAATGCAGCTGATTTAAAACTTAAGAGATTTCTTGCATTGGTTGCATGATGATCACGATGCCGGGTTGTGCACAAAATAAATAAATTCCTATTATTGTGGGTCGTTATCGACCCCGTGGGCACTAATCGGTTAAATCAATACAATTAATCCAACTAGTTTTTTATTAATAAACATCTAATGCAATATTAACTTAAATATAAAGTAAAAGTATAATAATTTCATTAATATTTAAATTTATTTGCCTACTAATAATTATTGCTACTGAAAGTTGGAGTGTATAGTAAAAGGCATTCGAGATATCTGTTGTGATTGTGTTTAACATTTCGTTATAGACATAGGTTAGTTTTGGTTAGTTCAGTTTTTTTTTCTTATTAGTCCAGACTTCAAGTTACTTATGTAATACGAATTGGAAACATAAAGGCGGATTGAAGGCTGGTTAACATATTTTAAACCAATAATAGCAGACGTCTATAGTGCCTTTTATTGTAGCCTAAAGTTAGAAAATCCATTTATTCCTATCAAAGTTCCATATAAAAACGTGCTTAAGAAAAGAAAACCTAGTATAACTCTGTGGCCAGAGGTAAAAATTTATTGGAAAATAAAATAAATCTCAATAGTAAATAAACAAGTAGTAATTGTCGGGTGGTACACATAAATCTCTCTCCGTTACAACATTGGAAACACTGGACTTTGTACCATTAAAAATATCATCTACCTCTGTAGGAAAATATACTTTTTATAAGATTATTCGACCACCTATCAAAGTGCAAGCACGGTGAACTAGGATTGCATGTTGAAAAGTACTTGTCAACATGATATAATATGAACATGAACAGATGATGAACTTTTTAAATCCCTATAGGGCAAATTGCGGTGCTGGGTGAGGCAAAGTACAGTATCAGCATTCTTGAAATATCAACAATGTTATTGAAATGTGTTTTCAGTTAATTTGAAATATTAGTATTGCGATTAAAAGCATTAATTAAAGACAGAAATAAGTTTTCGTTGGTAAATATTTTCTGGCCGTAGAAAAAATATTGTACTACTTACCTGTGCGAAATGTCACCTTGTGCGGTTGTATTATAATATAGTGACGACATAAAGTCTGGAAAAGCATCTGTTCAGGTAAGCGAAGCATCTGGATAAGAAATGCTCAGACCCGTTGATTTTATTCTATTCTCTTGCATCTTTTATGACTTCTGAAAATAATACAGAGTGCTTCAAGAAAACTGGGCGACTGTTAACTCTATTTTTCTAAATTGAACACCATGTAGGTTATAGCCTTCTTGGATTCTACGGAAAATTCTAAGCATATTTCATGTAGGATATCCTATACCTAAATTCAACTGTTTTTCAAACATTGGCAGTTAAAAATTGACATTTTTTAATTTAAATAAATTCACTCCTACAATAAAATCTCCATTTGACATTTGTATTTTTATCACTTTGACATCGATAAAAAAGTTGCATCCTTTTTTTATCGCCATAAAACCCTCTCCTTGCTCTCCTTTTTCATTGCTCGGCTACCTGACATATTGTTACAAATTAATTTGATGCTGTCAAACATTTTTTTAGTGAAGTATTATTTTTTTTAGTATCTATTCATGCCAAAATTCGTGAAATTCTCTAGCTAAAAATCACTTAAACAAACGGTAATAGATAAAAATGCTCCAGCTTCGCTGTCGCGTTTTTCTCATTTCGTTTCTTCTCGTTAAATTTCTAAGCAATCTAGTTTTTGTAAAAAATAAAAGTTTATCCGGTAAAAAAAAGCTTTTGTGGTTTTACGTATGAGAAAAGCCATAATGCAACGTGTAAGTGTAATCTAGTACAAATCAAGTTAGTATCTAGATTGTTACTTTGAATCGTTCTCAACAGTGATAATTTTGTTAATTTTCATTATACTGTAGGAGAGCTACTTTTGTCTTATTAAAAATGCTTTCAAAGCGAGAAAGAATCGAAATTCTTATGATGGTTGACTGGGAAGATCGCCAAAGACATTTGGGTGAAGTTTGTGAACTTTTTTATAACACATATCCAGAGGGGGGATAAGTAATTACAATATCTACAGTCAGCACAAGTCGAAAAATTCCGTGAACATGGCTGTCTAAAAGATTTTCCCGGCACAGGTAGGCCGAAACTAAATGATATTGAGAAATTAGATGTTTTACTCAGTTATGACGAAAATCCAGATTTACCTACAAGTCAAGTAGCATCAGATTTAATCCTCAGTAAAAAATATTCTGAAAAAGGCAAAGTAGCATTCATACAAAATAAGATTAATACATGCAGTGGCGTAACTACCAGTGTTCACTGTGTTTCACGGAACACGGGCCTCGCGGCTTTAAAGGGACCCCTTGAAGAGCACAAATGAACAAAATATCGAAAAAGCTGCTATAATGTTGAATGAAGCCTATGTAAATATGACAAATTTGCATAAAGATTTTAATAGTCTGAAGAGAATAGCTGTTGATTTGGTCAAAAGAAAGGGTCGTCCTAAAAAGCAGCTTGATGAAAAAAGTGGTCATTTCATTATTGAAAATGGAGAGAATTATTTCTGAATAAATGTCTTTTATAAAACTGTCGATATTGTAATTACGCAGTTACGAGAAAGGAGTGCAAGCCTCAGAGATATCATGCATGTTTTTCGCGTTGTTTCTTCTACTTTTCTGTCTCAATTGACTGACGATAAAGTATTTAGCGCTGGAGAATATTTTTATACTAAATATTTAGAAGACGTTTCGGAACAATTGCCTCACCAATTGTTATCGGTCAGAACTTGCTTCAGAGATGATTTAATGAATATGAAAAAGACTCAGGAGGACCTGTTGATCAAAAATTTTTGTTCGTGCAGTAGTTTAACAGAAATACTGCTTCTTAATTATTTTTAACTATTCCTGTCACAGTAGCAAGCGCAGAAAGATCTTTTTCGAAATTGAAAGTGATCAAAAATTATCTGAAAAGTACTATGGGACAAGAAAGGTTGAGCTCTTTGGCCATTATTTCTATTGAAAATGGAGAAGAAATCTAGAAGTTTCCAATCTTATGAATGTATTTGCAAATATGAAAGTTCGCAAGAACGATTTTAGTAATCCATGATGCCTTTTCAGTGTACAAAAATCGGAAAAATATGCATTGTGTGAATCAATAAGTATCAGCGCAAAAGATAATTCGTTTTTTTTTTCCTTGTTGTAAAATTATTAGGGGAGAGGGACTCATTTCTCTCGGTGAAACACATATAAATCGACAGTAGTTACGGCACTGAATACATTAGTTAAATAAAGACGACTATGACCACCGACTCCAGTTTTGCGAAATATGCAAGAGCGATGCAACCTGAAACCATTTCTTTTGTAGAAATATTTTATTTTCCGATAAAGCGACTTTTTTCTTCATATTACTATCAACTGACAAAACTGTAGATACTGCTCTACAGAGAATGCGCATTGAGCTCAAGTGGCGCATGCGCAATATCCCGGAAAACTCGATGTTTGGACTGGAATATTTCAAGATAGGATTATAGCTCCGTATTTTTTGACGTAAACTTGAACGGTAAAATTTATCTGGAATTTATGGAACCGGAGTTGATTCCTGCTGTATCCAGATAATAAATCAGATATACCCACTCCAATTATGTGTTTTCAACAAGATGGAGCACCACCTCACTACGCGCTAACTGATCGGCAGTAACTTAATGAGACATTTCCTAACAGGTTGACAGGACGTCGTGGCCCCATCGAATGGCCGGCTGGGTCTCCGGATTTGACTCTTCTAGATTATTTTCTGTGGGGATATCTAAAAACCTAAGTCTATTTCAACACATATCCTAATATTGATTCGTGGAAAAATCGCAAAAGAGATGAAATTCGACAAATCCCACCTTTGTTCATTCAAAACGTGCAACAAAAGTTCATTCATCGGTTAGGATATTGCCAGGGAGTTAACGGACAATAGTTTCAGCATTTGTTACGTTAAAATATGTCTTTTGGATTATTGTAATTAAAAATTCAGTAAACTAGTTAGGTTTGTTTTATTTTTTGGTGGTAATCATTTTGTGATAATTTTAACAATACCATCTGTACCATTGATTAGATATTGAAATGTTGGAACAGGAAAGTAAAGTTCATTTTCCTTTACCTTCAAAGGGTAATGAGATAATTTGGTAAAAAGTCCGATTTTCAATATTATTGTTCCTTTATTTCAAAAACATCCTAAATGAAATGTGCTTAGAATTTTCCGTATTATCCAAAATTGCAATAACATACAGGATATTCTATTAAATAAAATAAAGTTAACAGCCGCTCAGTTTTCTTGAAGAACCCTGTATAATTTTTTGAAGTCTTAAAAGATGCAAACAAATAAAATAAGCGAGCGTTTTCTACTCAGGTGTTTCGCTACCTGAAAAATATACTTTTCCAGACTTTATGTCCTCACTGTATACTATATTCTACATTCCTTAAATATTTCAGTGTCTTCAGAAGTAATGTGGCAAAATTTATCGACCTTATTCATTGTTAGGACAAAAAAACCGTAGTCTGTCATCACTGCCTATATAAAGCTCCTGCGCTACTTAGCGACATCTTTGCTTTTTCTGTTTTAAATCGCCACTGTTCGGCCCTAGCGTCAAAAATTCGAATGCTAATTTCTAGCTGATAATAGAAAAGGTATACCCTTTTGAACGCAGGAACATCACATGCTAGTCGCTCGATGCGACATTTGCAATGGGAGAGTGTATTTGGATTTCACAAAAATATAATGGGTTTATTAAACACCCTATATGCAACAGTTCCTACTTTATTTAGATCTCACTATTGTCAATAAAATTTGAAAGAACCTCTTAAAAACCTTAGGCGTCTATCCCTACTAATATAAAGAAATAGTTCACTTGGAAATATATCTAAAATGTGTGCTCTCCGTTTCATCTGGCCAGCGCTTTAATATTGCAAGCATACTAAATTCTGAAACAATCTCTAACTTCTTATCAGTCACCAGTCTACTGGGATTTGCTCGGTGGTATCGGTTTTCCACATTTCTTTCCACAACATAATAGTAATCAATAATTTCACGTTTTATACAAATACATTTCGTATGATCGGAACATGCCTTTTAAAAATGATATGGAAGAGAAGACACATCTCCTAAACTCTACCCCCGTGGCTACGTCATTGCACAACAACCCAAATGTGCACCACCTCAAGAGCTAATAATGCTTGAATTTGGGCGACCCTATTATGTTTACTTTATGTAATCTACCGCGGTTGGGATGTATGTAACATCCCCCCTCCCAAGTCTGTCTTTACTTCATAGTATATACCCCGCATGCCACACGTATCTTGAAAAAATATCAACTTACACAGTCTTTAACAACAACAATAAGTTTTAAATAATTTAATGCTGTTACACATATTTTTTTTCATTTCCTGCCAACACCACGTTTAATGCCAATTAATATCCCCACAGAAACCTAATACACAATTTTTCGCTTCTAAACTTTTTGTTCGTACCTGCCTAATTAAATTAAATACGTTACTATCACGTTAACGACCGTATAAAATTACGTCTCTTCCTGTACAAGAAAATATTAACACATGAATGACAATAGGGTTCATGTTAGATCATTTAGCTGTAAGTTAATTATTTTTATTAATTTGCTAGCTACTTCCAGTATAAAGGTCTTGCCGTACTGTAACATCAAAGTAGTAAATGCCATGGCCAAAGTCATAAAATAAAAAATTATATGAAGCATGGTAATTAAGTATCTTTATGTATACGGTAAATAATTATTATACATGTTTTTTTATGTGTTTTGCTTTTTAAGTCATTTTAATTAGAATTTCACTTTTAACCTGAACTTGTCATAGTATGAGGTAATTTAAAATTTGTCTTTTGTGTAATTACCTAAATCATTTATATTTAGATAAAATCTGGTTTGGTGATAAATTGTAGTAAGTACAGTTAACTGGAGCCAAAGAATTATTATTACCGTTTGGTAAAATTATTTGATCTACATTATCTGGGCCTTTTAACATTTGCTACAATATTTTTTTTAGTAGGTCAAAAATTAGCATTGCAATAATTTTTGTAGACTTTCTGCTGAAAGCAGCCCTTAGATCGGAATTTAATATTCAACCAGCTGGAGACTGTAGTCAATCTTTAAATGGTGCGAAGTAATAAATGCTCATTAAATATTCAAAACGCAAACCGGAGAATCAAGAACAATTTAAACGCAATCCCTTTAAATCTATTATGTTTACATTAAAGGATCCAAATAATGAGCATTCTTTAGGTAGGTTCGCCATCAATTTATCGCAATATATTGTTATATTTGAGGATTTATCATTGTTAGCAGGTGTAAGCCCTTATTCAGTAGCGTGTATTGGGGAAGTTTTTAAATTAAAAGTCTTAAGCATGCCTATTCTTCTAAAATTGTATTATATTATATTCGTAGGTATTTATAACATGAAAACATTTAAAAAAATCTTATTTAGTAAAGAACAATGAGTGGCACTATTTTACATAATTTAAATTACAAAAACAATAAATAATATAGAATCTTACAAACAAAGCATTTTCAAAAATCGAATTACACTTTGTCGTTATGGCTTAAACATAGTCCGATTCGGAATGTGAACTTTTAATAATATCGTATATAATATAGCGGTTTAACCCACATTTTGGCTTCTTTTTCTATCACTTGATCATTATACTTTTCCACTTTTCCGCGCTGATTTTACACATAGCTTTATTAAAGACTCTTCTTAAATCTACAACTTTATTCGCAGTGGTAAGGAGGGAGTCTGAGCACAGTTATTCCTCGTAACTTTGCCATTTCATCGACTACATGTTTTTTGAATGCATTTTTATGTAAACTCTCTAGTACCAATAGTTCATTTTTAAGGAATCTAATGGAAATTCTATTTGTCTTAAACTTAGCCATTCTGTTATTTCACTTTTACGCCGCGCACTTTTCACTGATTTTTCCGTCAGCCTAGAGTAATAACCTGCATTATCCAATACAATTATTGCACCTTTTGGCATAAAATCCAACACTTGCTCGAACCATTCTTCAAAGACATTGGCATTCATATCTTCATGATAGTCTCCTGTATTTTTAGATTGGAACATCAGTAGACCACCTTTAGCGACGCCTTCAGAACTTCCAATATGGGTTATAATAAGTCGATATCCTTTTCCAGATGGCTGTCTTAATCCTGTGGACACTCCTTCCAAAAAAGCTTGCTTTAAACTTTTAATATTTTCATCCTGTCAAAATTTAGTCACAGTGTGGCCTTCATTTAGCCATGTTTCGTCTAGGTAAAATATTTTTTTATTTTCTTCTCGGCTTTTCGGATGCTTCTTAAGTCATTTCTTTTCCAACAGACGATATCGCTTTAATCTTTTAAAATCGATTGCCTATTATGTTTTTTCCACCGAAAACCTATTTTTTTTTAATAATTTCCAAAGCACATTTTTACACATAAATGAGCAGTAGACTATAGCATTTTTTTTAGCTTTATCCTTATGATGCTCAGCGAGCGGTGCGTGTCCGCAGAAAGCAAGTCACGGCGATTTTTAATCTTTGGAGATAATACTCGTTTGATAACCCGACCCTAGGGATCCAAATGACATAATTTTTGAACAGTGTCGTTTGAGGGGCACTAAGCTCTACAACGTACGGGTGAGTTATAATTGTTTCTTCCTGTATTTCTACTATGCACCGCTTTGGGTGGAATCAAGCGGGCAACCTCAGTTCAACATTTGCCATGGAAATATTTGTAATATCACCAACCTGCCTTCGATGTCCTAGCCTTTTAAGTTGCCTTGTCGAAAATAAAATAAAACCGATATATATTCAACACAAGGGTAGAAAACTCAACCTATTAGAAACAATAGCAATCAAAAAAGCCTTAAAATCGATGTAATGTTGTTAACAATCAAATTGAAATACCTTCAGGTGCCAATCTAATATTTAATAGCCTAATAACTTAAGATAAATATGCAATAAGCACTGCCAATAATTACCAACAAAAAAACCCATAATTATTATGCACAGTATCATTTTCTTAATTTAATTACTTAGATGTAAATACATCTATAATCACACCTGTAATTTAGTTATACCTTTGGCCAATACCTGTAAATTAAAATTTTTATTTTAATGACATGTAGAATTTGTTATTGTCTTATTATGCCTTTGATAATGACCCTCAAGGGTTGAAACACGTGTCAGGAAACTGAAATAAATTGTGAAAAAATATAACAAGTACTACTTTAATTTCCTCTACTATGGAATATCCATTTCACCAAGCATGTAGCCCATCACATGTCAAGTATTAAAAGATTTTTATATAAAATAACCTATTTTATAAATTTTTTGCTGTCATTTTCTGTTTCTGCCGTCTAGAGTCCTGGTGATGAGTTCGATCACCGAGAGATGTCGCCTTATACTACATTCTCACTTTGTTATCGTACCGGTGTGGTTTAAAGCACCTTGAGACCTTTACCTTTCGTCACTGAGTAGTCGTGATAGGGCGAAACGCGTCTGAAGATGAGTCTGACTAAAGGGAAAAGACAGTAGGACGGTGGGAAATGTATATTCTTTACGTTCCTAAATCGTGTGTTAATTTTGGGTTGGGTTAGTTCGGATTAGTTCAGGTTAGGTCAATTTTAGATTGTATGCCCGAAAATGGTTGTTCACTAAAATTCTTTCAATATGAGATTTACCAACTTCGTTATCCAAGATTTTCCTTAATGATAATCTTGGAGCCTTCGTACTGACTCGAGAACTACTAAGCGCCCAGAGGCATTATGCTTGTATTCCTTTTATAAGTTATAAATAGTGTGATACGCTTGTGTTGTGGTGCGTTTTAACGGTGTTTTACCGCTATAGTTAAAATGCCGTGTTCCTGTTATGTATCGGGATGTCGGGGAAAATTATAGTAATGGACCAAGGGTACACACATTTGGTTTTTCAATGGATTTCAAGTTTAGTAGGGTTTGTAAGTTACACTTTGCCGAAGAAAATATATTAAATTTTTCCACAGCAACGCATTCAAAACCCGGCGAAACTATAACTGACTCTTTAAAAATACCTGGACTAAAACGCGGTATAGGACCTACTTAGTTCCACAATGGTCTCTCTTCTTTATCTAAAACTGTAAAATTGCGCCCAATTCATGAAGATAAACTCCAGAAAATTAAAAATCAAAATTTTGTAAAAGCGATTAAAAATATTAACACTGAGTTTGGAACTTATCAACAAGCGTTTTCGTATACCAATTTTAAAGATTTTCTTTCTGTTTTTAACTCGTTTAAGCTACACGAATGCTGGTTTAAAATTATGCCTGACCTGCAAGAAGTTAAATTGTTTAAATTAAAATATTCTCCTGGACCTGCAATAATAAATTCTGATTTAAATGTATACCATTTTTGTATTGTTGCATAATACAAATAAGTACTCCAAAATGACACTAAGCCTGATTTAAAGACACCGTATATTTCTAATAATATGAATGAAGTGAAAGATTTCTTATTTAAGAATGAAATGAAAAAAATAAGCCGCAAAAACGCAATGAAAATAAAAATTTTAAACCATATTTCGAACTTATTAGATTCATTGCTGCCAAATAAGTCAGATCAGAGAGAAAAGAGTTTTCAATATAACTCTGCTTTAGCTTTTATATCTGAGCAATTAAAATTACATACAGGTACAAATAATGCAATGATTTAACCTCTATCCTTCAAACAATAAGTGCGCATGCTTACAAATACGTGAGACATTTTGGTGTACTTATCTGTCTGTCGATCATAAATGTACCATTTTGGCTGTCGTCTAATAGTCCTAATATAAAACCATATATTTACCAAACAGGCCGTTTCGTTAAAGATTTGTTTGGTTTTGTGCTTTGAAACTCCCTTTTCCGAGGTTTTTCCATAATAAAGTCGAATGAGGTGCGAATAAGGACTCAGTTGACGACTGGCATCGTCTTTCAACTGAAAGCCCTTTAAAATTACCCATTGTTACCCATGTTGTTGGTAAAACCCCATAGTCTTGCACAAAATATCGTCAACTAAATGAAATAGACGATACCGCCTTTCAAAAATCCAAAATGTTGATACTTACTCGATCATCAGTCAAAGACTCCAAACTAACCTGAACTAAAATATGTCAATTTTACACTATTAATTCCTAGCAAGTACGCTATGTTGGTATTTGAAATCCCAAGTAGGTAGCCGTAACTCTTCTAGTTGTCTACGACCATCAGTATTCAAATATTTAGGTAAGCTCTCAACAATCCACGTGTATGTAAATACAAAGAACCTTATTTTCTATATTGTAATTTTATAATTATTTTTCATTGAAAATCAAAAAATATTATTGAATAGAGTAGTGGTTTTGTTTATGTATATAATAACATGATACTAAGCTTTGTTTTGGTAATTCTTCGAGCTATGCAAATACTTTCCCTATTCACTAAATGAACCCGAAACATCTTAAAAGAGAAAGTAACTGACTGAAACATAACAATAATTAAAGTCTTATATTTTATTTCTTGTATCCCCTTAATGAATGAATGGATTTTTTTTATACAAACCATAAGTTTTTTAATTACATCATCAGAGGTTAAATATTTCTGGAACAATACAGGGTATCTGAAAAGATATAGGTAGTCAGTGATTAAGGATCAAGGGGCGGGGTCAAAATAGGGTCAGAAGTTCATGTGCCATTTTGTATTTATCATAGTTCCATTGAACTGCAATAAGGAATAAACTTAGGGTGCGGCAAAATAGACTCAGGCAAGGGATATTGTGATAACTTTGTTATTTCCTTGACAAGTGTAAATGGTCAAGTTTTATATCAAAGGAGAAAGATACAGAATTTATGGAGCATTACACGCCTCAAAAACGTGCAGATGTTCAAGTGATGTATAGCATCTGCAAGCAAACTGGAATATATTGCTCTGGTCGTTCAAACGAAAAAATTAAGCTTACTCGGGCTGATGTTCAGGAAGGACAAGAAGACATGCGGCGCAATAAAATTTAGGCTGACTGAGCGGTCTTAAAGAAAAATTTTGCACTAGACTTGCATATGTATCCATACTAAATTCAAACTGCGTTCAAACCACGGCCAAATGATATTCAAAGTCTTATCAATACGCACAAATCGTTAGAGACTTAGTGGAAGCAAAAGCCAATCTTTGGCAAAATTTGATAATAAGCGACAAAGCCAATTTTTTCCTTTCCGAAAAATGATCGTTTTAGGGGACGGAATAAATATATAATTTTAAATATTTTAGTCAATAGTTGGAGAGGGACTCTCTGTGCCCATTCCGACTAGAGAAGAGTGCATGGAAGAAAAATCAGTTAACAATTGTCGACGTCGAAGTTGGAGCTGGTATCTTCTCTGAGAGCATGAAAATACAGAGGTCATATAGACTTCCGGACTACTGCAGTATTTTTCAAGCAGAAGTCACGGCAGTAGATAAAGCAGTAAAAATCTTGTAAAAATTTTTTTAGGAGAACACTATGGTCGATTTTCTTTCAAGATAGATACGACCAAAACAAATCCACGTGATCGGCGTCAAAATCGAACACACCCGCACTTATCGAAAATTTATTTTCGCAATAATGATTGCTAAATGAGAACTGAAATATCTGGGTGTGGCATAATATATCAATATATACGATAATGATTTGGAACCTCAAAGTTCCTCAGGTAATGCTAGGGTATGTGACAATGACAGTAGTTCGCGTGTGCTTAGGAGGCGTAGTTTAATTAAACAATTCTATTAAACAACCACAAGTGGTGTATATTGTATATTACATTATAGAATATTGCGTACAGTTTTTTTTGTAGAATTTAAATTTTGTTTTGCGTCCCTCGGTTAAAGATGAGGTGATGTTTATGGGTATAAAGTGATTTAAATAGTTTTGGAAGTGAAGATTCTGTTCTTGAGGATGTTCTTCTGGAGTACATTTTATCTCGTAGCATGCTGTACTCGTATGGTATAGGCAAACGGATCAAAAACATCTGAAGGAACTGGAATCCGGGTATATGGACCTAGAACCCAATTCTATGAGAGTCTGGGCAAACCTTCAAGCATCTTTCAAGCAGAAACTCTTGCTATTGGAAGATGTGCTCAATTCAATATTGATAGAAATTATCATCATGCTAGACAGCCAAGCAGCCATCAATGCGCTCAACTCATGCGTAATCAATTCAAAAGTGGTTTGGGAATATCTGGAGAACCTGAATAATCTAAGTAAAAATAACCTAAAGGTAAGAGCACACTCGCAAAAACACCATTTCTGGGACTATAACTCTTCTACGGAATTATCAGCAGAACAATACTGCAAAAATTAAAAGTAGATTGCAAAAATCCAAATATTGAAATGGACTGTAGAGCATGAGACAGTGAAAAATTCCTCTGGGGAACTATAACCAGAAAAGATCTAATGATTGTATTAACCTAAGCAAAAATAAACGAGTGCTGATGGGAATTCACACAGGGTAGTACCGGCTGAAGAGACACCTGAAGAAACTCGGACTAGTAAATGAAGAAGAATGCAGGTTATGTAAGGAGAAGGAGGGAACCTCTATACATATTCTCTCAGAATACAACGTACTACAGAATGCGATACCTGGGAGCATACCAAATAGAAGGGGACGAGTTACCTATCTAAAACTAAACCAAATCCTAAACTTCCCAAGGATTATAGGACTAGAATTACTGCTATAGTCGCTGGGACTCTCCCGAGGACGCAGCAGCAGAAGGTGACACACTACATCATTTAGGTCGTAGTATATTTTCTCTCCCAATACACAAATCCAAATACAAAAGGGTGCCACCCTTGAGAGGCTGTAGAGGATAATAAGTGGACATAGAACAAGCTGTTAAATGAACTTCTAACCGTATTATAATCCTTAATTATAATTATTGGCCATACCTTTTGGAATGCCCTTATATTTATCTAAACCAACTAACTAGGTACTAGCGAGCCACTAACTCTTTTTGCCACTTAAAATTTTAACCTAGTAACACCAAATAAATAGTGCAGCAATTAATTACAAAAAAAAAAACAATCGTAATGGTAGTATTCTTTCTATTTAATGTTAATTCATCGCTTAAAATCAGTTTCCTCTTAACATGATTTGCTTCGAGCAATTTTACATTTTATGACAAGTTGCCTTTTTTCTTCTCACTTAATGCGTTGATAACGGACTAAGCTTTTAAGTTGGTAATGGAACCTAATTAATTATCTCGTCAGCAAATCAGGTTCATTAGGATAATAGGCAAGAACGCTGGTATGATAGTCGATACTTATTCAATTAGTTCATTATTTCTTTTTATGCAAAAAGGGAAGATATTACTATGAAATTAATATTCTTGGTTCTTCTCAGGAGCAAATGTCAACACACATTAAAAGTCTTAAACAAAATAAGGAAAACCCTAAGTTATTCTTAACTAACAAGAGATATACAACAAAGTGACTAGAAAAAAAGTCAGAAGAAACCAGAAACGCCTTAATTAGTTGACCAAAGGAGCGCAGCACAAATTGCGATATTTGGGATAGATGACGAAAAACCCCTGCTTTCGAAATACACTTTGTTTTACCGAAAGTAGCTATTTTCGGGACGGACATCGGAGGTAGAAGAATCATGTTACTCGTATGACATTTTCACATCTTTAAAGTCACGCCCTATAATACCACTGGAAAATGTAATTTCACCAACTAATAAGGACAATTAATTAGCACGTGTTCAAGCACATTAGAAATAAATTATTTTTTCATTAGGAGTTTAGAAAACAGGACCAACCTGAAGCTAGAGGCCAGCGGCCGATTCAATAAACGCGGAGTGTACCGGGTGTTCCACCTAAGGAGGTAATCGGCTATATCTCAGAAAGTAATAACACTAGGACTTTGGGAAAAAATATATACCTATCGATAAAAGCGACCAAGAGAAATTGCTGCAAATTGTTTTCAAGTTCGAAAAATTACCGCTAGGGGACGTAAGAGAACTTTCAAAATAGAAATGCCGAGTCTCTCTTGATTTTTCTTAATAAAAATATGTTAAAAATATAAGCATTGTATTCTTTATAAAATAATTAGGAATCGTTTTTTTTCTATTTTCAATAATAAAGTGGTGGGAGGAGGTCAAACTTTTTTTCTTTCAAACGCTGATATTATCTCTGCTTTGAATAAACCGATTTTATTCAACTTGGTCTTGAAAAAAAGCCCTTCTTTTCCTCTACACGCAGATCTATTAACTATACCATATTGATTCTGATGGTGGCCACTATATGGCGTTTTTCCGTAATTCCTCAATGAATAAGGATTTTCTCAAAACAATCAAATGTTATGATATGACTTTTTCATCATATTTTATTTTAGGCTTATAAAGGCTATTAAATAGTGGAATAAAAATCCAGGTCCATATTTAAAATAAAAAAGTTGATGATGGTCGCTCGAATTCGAAACGTCAGAGATTTAATTGATTAATTAATGTTTTAAAAAATTGCCTATTTTTCCATATTAATAATTATTATTATCCCTAATTTCTCTAGTTTAACAAAAGATATCATGTTGCGGTTTTCAGTTCCTGATAGTAACTTCTCCTCCTCTACAAGCTGATGGCGTTAGTTTTTTAATCCGACGTTTCGGATTCGAGCGACCATCATCAACTTTTTTATTTTAAATACGCACCTGGATTTTTATTCCATTATTTATAGCCTTTATAAGCCTAAAATAAAATATGATGAAAAAGTCATATCATAACATTTGATTTTTTTGAGAAAATCCTTATTCATTGAGGAATTACGGAAAAACGCCATATAGTGGCCACCATCAGAATCAATATGGTATAGTTAATAGATCTGCGTGTAGAGGAAAAGAAGGGCTTTTTTTCAAGACTAAGTTGAATAAAATCGGTTCATTCAAAGCAGAGATATCAGCGTTTGAAAGAAAAAAAGTTTGACCTTCTCCCACCACTTTATTATTGAAAATGGAAAAAAACGATTCCAAACATAAAGTTGCATAATTTTATGAAGAGCACAATGCTTATATTTTTAATTCAAAGAATCCGTTCATGGTTTACAAAGAGACCTGAATTCAGTAATGTAGAGTAACTCAAAAAAACACAAAGTCACGGTCTCAAGTTCTAATTTTTGTATTTGTTACGCGTTTCACCCTAATCGGGCATCATCAGACCTTCGGGACCTTTTTTTGAGTTACTCTACATTATATTTTTAACATTATCGATATATATTTTTATCGATATATATTTTTTCCAAAGTCCTAGTGTTATTACTTTCTGAGATATAGCCGCTTGCCTCCTTAGGTGGAACACCCGGTACAGTATCGCCTTTTCTTTATTTTCATATTATTAGGAAACCCAAAAGACAGTAATTGTTTAAACTTTATCAGTTGCTTCCTAATATAAGCTATTGTTAAGAAGAGGGAGTTATTAATCAAAAATGTTTTATTTCTTCTTAAACAATTTTATTAACGTTATTAAAGTTGTAACTATGTTAACAACTGGTCATGTCATTTTGTTTTTTCGGCCAACTTAATATTTAATGAACCGGTAAACGAAACTAGCTTAATCAACAACATTACAATACAACATGTATACAGGGTGTTACTTAATAAGTGTCCGATATTTTACAGGACGATTCTTCAGTTATTTATAAGGTGAAAAGTTCATGTAAGCATGGGTCCGCAAGCCCTTTGTTTTTGAGATAGAGGGTGTTAAAAATTAATTTTAATTATTGTTTTTCGTAAATAATTTTTGAAATCATCTCTATATTTGGACGAAAATTGGTTATTGGGGATTTTTTAATATAAGAAATTCAAATTTCATCTTAGTTTGGGCCTTAATTATTGTAGGGGGCTCCACTTACTGGTCTTTTCCTCTTTTGTGGAGTCAGAACTTTTTCATGCATACATGTATTTTCTAGAAGAAAAATCTATTCCTCTATCATTTTTACTTGGAAATGGTATGCTTTCCAAAAGTCGCTACAAGCAGCCGTTTTCGAGATATTTTGATTGAAGTCAATCGATGCATGTGTTTGTCAAAAAGTGAAACAATTTTAAAAACTTAAATATGAAATTTTAAAGTAGGCTAGTAATAACTTAATGTTATATATAACAAAATATTAAAGGATCGTATAGATAAGGTAGAAACGTGAACCGATGAAAACACGAATTTTCTTGTAAATTTTACTAGGAATAAAATTTTACAAACTTTTGAATGAACTCTGTAGTTTCAATTCTTTGGCAAATGCTAAAGATATGTTGTTAGCAAGTGTAAACGTGGACTGGTAGAAACTAGGGCTTATTTGAATATAACATTTTTAGACGTTTTAATGAACCCTGTAGCCTCTGTTGCTTAACAAATGCTAAAGATATGCTGTTTCCAGCAATATTATGAAGTATCGTATAAAGTATAAACGTAAACTAGTGAAAACTATAATTTTCTTGTAAATTTTACTATAATCTTATTAAACTTTTGAATGAACCCCGTAGCCTCTGTTTTTTGACAAAGCTAAAGATATGCTGTTTCTAGCAACATCTCACAGCAACTGGTGGAAACTACTAATTAATTTTGAATCTTAAAATTTTTGAATGAACCCCGTAGCCTATGTTTTTTTGGCGAATCCTATATACATGTTTTATCCACTTATATTAGAAGGCATCTGACAAAGTTTAAATACTTACTGTATCTTAGTTTTCCCAGTAAGACGAAAATATAAAAGGCAATACGGTACACTCCGTGTAAAAAATTACTGAATCGGCCGCTGGCCGCCAGTTTCAGGTTTGTGAAAATAGGCTTATTTTCCTGAAGTTCCAGGCACTGGAGCACGGACGTGTACTCATGAACGATATTTTTCATTACACGTCTCTGAAAACGAAAGAAAGTCGAAATTTTTATGAACTTTATTTTTATACATGAACGATCAGAAAACTATAATATTATGTTAAATTTTCAATAGATAATATAGTAGCAGCTTGTGTTAGAAAGCGGGCAATCCCAATTTACAATGTTTTCTGGTGTTAACGTTGTGTTTCCTCTTCTTCAGTAAGTGAACAGTTTACGAGACACTTCAATCTTTCTGCTTATTCAGTCTTCAATGTATCTTTCAGCCACAGTCGAGGAAACCTAACCTCCATGTAATTTGAGAGTAAATAAATCACTTTCGTTCTAGGTCAACATAGATGCTGAAGATCGTCTTAAATTGTGCCCAGCATATTCTTTAAAAGTTCAGATGTATTCAGCAATCTGTTTTGTGTTCCAACAATTATTTGCATGTTGAGCATAATATCTACTATAGCGATACGCAATCAATAATCTTCTACCATTCATATTTATAGGCATTGGATTAGATTAATATATTTACGATAAAAACTACGTGGATCAAAGGGATATTCTTCCTTTGTAACTGCGAAACTTCTTAATTTTTGCCATCTAGAAGAATATGCTTGAAAAAACGGCCTTGTCTTCGTCTTCCAAAGTTAAACGAATTAAGGTCTATTCGGCATTCACCAAAAATACCGAATATAAAAATTGAATTGGTGTTGCAAGTATCAATTTGGCAACATATTCTGCAATTTATAATATAGACTTTTTCGGTGTGTAAAGAACACTTGTCGTTTGAGAAAGGCAGTCTTTTTGGTAACTACTAACATAAAAAAATTTTTTTACTGTCAGACAACCTTTTATTATTAAAAATCGACTACATAAAGGTGAGACTTTTATGAATTTGGCCTTTTCGGAAAAATAAACTAGAATGGTATCATCAGTTATCTTGTTAACTTTTTTTTGCTTGAGTCACGTGCATATTAGACTCGTACTACCTTTCACCAGACTTCCTTAGCATAAATTCAGCATTTTTGCCGTTTCAATATCAATATTATTTCTTCTTCTGTAGAAATCATGTCAAAAATGCTTCGAATAAAGGAAGATGCATGCAAACTACTTAAGAAAAATGAACGATTAACGATTGGAAATCTGAATAACTGTCAGTGTTGTTTAGCGTGTAAGGAAACTAAACAATCAGTGTTTAGTACAACAATTGGTAAGAAGGCAGCTAATAATCAGTAGTACTTGGAAAAATATTTCCTGTGCGGGTGCATGGAAAATCCCGTTTTTCATGCATCAAATAGGTATGTAAATATAGCGTTTTCCAAGATGTGTAATGAAAAAACAATTTTTTTCCTCAATTCTCGTAGGTTTCCAGTGGGTAAATGTAAAGAATTTCTATTTTAAGTCCAGGAGCCTATCGCTAAAATTATAGTAACCTATTTTACACGTGGAAGATCTAATTTTGAAACAGGATGACCCTAAACTTAATATCTTAGTACGGCATTCCAGTCTAACCAAAACCTACGGCTTAATCAAAAAAAATATACAACACGTAAGTTTTTGCAAAGCTTAAAAATTTAGTTGAGATAGTAGTACCTACCTATTATCGTTTTTTAAATCCATACATACAAATAACATTTAGGTAATTCCGGTTAGTACATTTACTTTTACTTTTAGCTTTGAAAGTAAATACACCCACTTTAATCGTAAACAGTTAGATATATTTTTATTACAATGATAAAATAATTTCTTATTGTAAATCTTAATTTTAACGACATCTGCTGTTATTACAACTAGAGCTTATCAAACAGGTGGCATTTAAAAAAGGTGCTTAATACACTACATATTTTAATAATCTAAATTCATTTATAGACAAAAACATTACCTACAAAAGAAATTATGTTGATACAATGTAAACCCTTTATAACTCAAGCGAGCCATCGTTTTCTTTTAGTATAAAAAATAACATAACGTGTTGGATCTAATGGTGCTCTTCTATAACTTGGCTGTGTAACGCCGTAATAGTACATAGCTCTAAAGATGTAGCTGGATATACGGACCAAACTTACAGTGGACACAAAATTTCCTATTTTGTAATGTCAGATGTAAAACTCGAATGATTTCTTTAATTATTTTAAGTGGTAAACTCCTGTCCGATTTCTCGTAAAATCCCTCTTTATTGGCATTTCTACTTTCAACTGTCCTTGGAATTTTACCCAATATTATGGCTTTTTAGCATACAACATATCGATATGGATCTGTTGATCATAGGTTAGCTCAAGCAGGTCCCAAAGGATATCCTGCAGTAATGCCTTGTAATTGCCCTTGAACTAAAAAATGTATGGATGCCAAACATTTTACATAAGAAGTAGTAGCTGTATTCTTCTCTCAGCTTAACATATACCGGTTCTAACTCGAAAGGTCTATAAATTTATAGTGGATGCAAAAAATATTTACAAAGATTTAGAAAGTGAACGAAGAAAAGTTGTTTCTATAATTACTTAGCTCACAGTCTACGAAAACCGTTAATATATATATGGATATATATGTGTGTTTTTCCGATAAATAGCATACTCAAAAAAGTTATTCACCCTATTTATTGTTAAATCTAAAAAATTCAGACAACATTCAGATTCTATTTCTTTTGTAAATTTGATGTGGTTGTTGAAAGAATTTAAAAGATTGAAAAAAAATTCCAATTCATTCCCTGTTCCTGTCCAGACAATAAAAGTATCATCAAAATATCTGCGCCATAATAGAATCTTATCTAGAAAGTAAAAATTTGAATTAAACAACTTATTTTCAAAATCACCCATAAAAGGGGAAAGACCTGAACTCATGGGTAAACCATCTGTCATTTTAAAAAACTTGTCACTAAATCTATAAAAATCTAAACCTAGACTTTTATTCAAAAGGGACATTATACCCCTCCGTACATTATCAGACAGAGATGAGTTCTTTCCAAGCAAACATTCCACGATATTTACCACCAGTTGTCGGGGGATACTTGGAAACAGATTGACCACATCAAAAGAAACCAAAGGGCAATCATTTGGTAAGTTAATACTTGGTAAATCTTGAATTAATTCTTTAGTGTTCTTAATAGTGTATTTATTTTGATAATTCAATTCAACTAACCTGACCATACCGTATAGTAAAGGGGTACTGGAATTCATAGGAATTACAGATTTATTCATCTTAAGTTCATCATAAAAATTTTGGCCATTAATCAATCGTTTGAGTTCTGAAGTGTAAGACGGATTCGGATCGTTCTTAAGTTCAATAATCATAAGTCAAATCTGAGGTAGTCTATGCAATCATCGCTCAATAAAAAACAATGAATTGTTTCTGTTACAATAATAAGATTAACCTAAACACAAATAAAAATGCAAGTCATAATAAAAAAATAGAACCCTGTAAATCTTTTAAATTCCTTCTCCTACAAAATTGCAAGTTACAACGCTACTAAAATACCCACCGACTCACCGGTACCACCGAGTGGTTTATGAAGTATCCTGTCGAGTATAACTAGCTAAATTATTTTCCATTATTTTGCCAAGAAATTTATGGTCATCGTACATCATATTTATTACATTTATCATGAAGTTGCAGTACCTACTCGTAGCTCGTAGTTATTGTAAACGAAGTTGGCCTTCGTCGTATTTTCTTGTAGACCGAGGCGGGAGTAATTAGAAACTTCTTATCGAAAAGATAAGTGGTTTATTGGTTATGGTTTGGTTCAACAATTTTTTAATATATTTGATGCGGCTGTCAAGTTCTAGGAATGAGACTAGAAAATGAATTTCATTATATGCCATTATTGTTTACTTCCTTATCTGAAGTAAGTATCGCAAGAAAATTCTTGAAAACGATTTACGGTGAGTTTAAGTTTTTGGAGGTTATAGTACACGGCGCCACGAATGTCGCTCTGCGAACAGTGCGTGTACGCAGGTTATTATTTACGTTGGTTTTGAATCTTTGGAGATTATTCTCGTTGGGGAACACGGCCTCAGGGAGGTCGTTTCAGAGTGATGACGTTCTTCAGATCCAGGGTGGTTGCAGTGGTTCGTCGTGTATTTCTACCATGCACCGCTCTGGGTGGAATCAAGTGGGAAACCTGTTGAGCATTTGCCATGAAAATATTTGTAAAATAGATTAAAGGTCGCCAACCTGCCTTCGATATTCTAGGCTTTCCAGGTTGTTTGTTAGATCATGG
The DNA here is from genome assembly GCA_963920685.1 of Polydrusus tereticollis. Taxonomy (NCBI): domain Eukaryota; kingdom Metazoa; phylum Arthropoda; class Insecta; order Coleoptera; family Curculionidae; genus Polydrusus; species Polydrusus tereticollis. Next base: position 49,408,870 of record OY987330.1, read on the forward strand.
TCACCGATCAAGCGAAGGCTCTTCTTTGAATGGAATCTAGCAATCTCAGGGTATGTTTAAGAGCAGAGCCCCAAATATGCGAAAAGTACGCCAGCAATGGTCGAATTTGAGCCTAATAGAGCATCAAATGTTGTTGAAGTGTATAGAGGCTTTTAGTTCAGGAAAGTATTCCAAGCTATTGCGAGGCCGCCTTGGCAACGGCCGCAACGTGGCTATGTCAAGCCATATGACTATCCAAACTGACGCCAAAAAAATGACTTGATGAAGCTAAGGGAATGGAGTGTCCCGCCCTGACTATATCCGGTTCCTCAACAGACAGACAGAATTTCTTCCATGTCTTTGTTAAGATGTGAGACCTCTTGCCGTCTATGGAGACATGCAATGGCAGCCGAAGTTCGAGCATCCGAAGTAAAAGATGAAACGTGCGTTATTCTCTAAAACATCGCTCATGGAGTTATGGGTATATCTCTTTAAAGAAGGAAGTTATCATATGTCAAGTTATATAACATTAGTTCAAGATTTCTTGGAATCTTCAAAATAAATCTTGGTATTGAGATCCCTTGTCTTGTCTTGATTTTTTAAACAGTGACTTGAAATCAAGACAATATTTGGAATCTATCAAGATTTTCACGATCACTACTGCTTGATATAGGCCTCTTCCAAAGATCTAGATTTCTCCCTGTTCTCAGCGGCTGCACTCTAGTTGTGAGGTCTATCGCGGCTGCCTTTATCTAACCTTGGCCTTAACTCAAGAACTGTCTTCGTCCATAGTCATCAACCATCCTAGCGATATGTCCAGCCCGTTTTTGTTTTGTAATGCGTTTAACGATGTCGTCTACTTCAATAATTCGTTCGCAGATTTCCGGTCTATGTTTTAAGTTTCGTTATTGTAAGATAGAGATGCCTCTCTCTCTTAAATGTTGAATATTTACTAACATATCCAAAATAACATACTTAATACTACAGATTTTCACAAGAATATAAATTAATTAAATGTTCAAACAACCCTCCATTAACAGCTAAACAATATCCTAACAAATACAGTTTTTTAGCTGGTCTAGATTTTCAAATTTTTTTAAGTGACCCCACAAAAAGAAGTTTGGCAAAAGGTCAGGAGACCTAGCTGGCCAAAGGATTAGATGCCGTGGGTCAATAATATTTTCGTTAAAAATATTTTGCAAGTATTCCCTAACCATGAGAGAGTTAAGGCCGTGTTCCCCAACGAGTATAATCTCCAAAGATTCAAGACTAACGTGAATCGTTTCCTGCGCACACGCAGCACTCGCAGAACGCCAAAAAGGATTAATCCTGTAGTGCTGTGCCTTATCATAAAAAAGACAATTATTAGGTTTGCTGGTGCATGTAGACGGAAACAACTAAAAAAAATATCAATTGATCAAAAAAATTAAAAGGAAGACATCTGCTTGTGAAATTACCAGATTTGAAATCACGTATTGAGAGATTATTAATTGTAATTGGGAAAGAAAATTTGGTATTGTATAGGCAATATTTACCTTTATGGCCATCTCCACACAACAAATTAATTTAAAATTATAAGAAAGAAGATGTTCGATTCAGCCTATTAGTAGCCATAGTTTTGGATAACTTGGATCAAGGAGTGCAAAATTTTTAAAGCTACCCAATTGGTCATTGCTTTTGTAAATCTTTGGCGACGCTTTTTTCTGATAATGATGGAATATCACCAATTTAAAGAAAGACGGTGGCTGAAAGTCTACCAATGTCGCTGAAGGAGACATAGATAATTCACCTACAAACAAACTTAAAATTGACCATTCAAAAAGTCACATAAAAACTATCAACATGAACGGGATTCTAATCTCAACAACAGGCATTAAATATGCCAAGAATTTAAACAAATTGAAGCCCTTTATTTTAAATAATATAGAGAAACGTGCTTTATTTATTTGTTATTCCACATGGTTGTCGAAAAAATTGTCTACGCAACACGACCGGAAACTGTTTTCCGGACATGTGACGTATTACTATTAAACCCAATAAAGAGACTCGAATTTTGGACACACTATTTTAAAAGTTATTACCACCCACACACCTATTACCACCCAACTTTAGTCTCCATAATGAATCTGGAGGTTTCTAACTAACCTGAATTAATAGCGTTAATTTCACTAGGTTACAATCACCCCAAGGTAAAATTCATATCATGTCTTTGTTTATGCGAGATGTTAGATGTCATGCTGCCTTTGAAGATGTGCATCGACACCCTATGCTTGAACATTTAGAGTAGAGGTTTAAAGCAAATGTACAGTCTGCTGTTGTCAACGATTTTCATTTATTGATAGAAGGCATTGATAATTAAATTGCTTCATTTAAATAAATTAATCTATTAAACATATTTAATAACCACCAAAGATTTTACTTTTCTTAAGCGGGACTATCTGTACCCTGTTCATGACTACTGTAGCCAATATTAGAATTCTGACAAAATTATAAAATATTTCTTATTTGCAGTACATTCTTGGTGCAACCACTTAGTAAGTAAGTAAATCGACTGACCCAGCGAAACATTTACATTTAGAATCTTTCACTGACCGCCATGACCGCCATTTAAAAGCATCTGCAAGCAACAGAGTAACCTCGCCAACTTGACCTCTGATGGCCATCGCCGACGCGTCGCGTGATGTAACTTATTCTTCTACGAGATCTTCGTTCTTTGAATTTTGTGCGCTATGCGGTCATTGAGCCGTGGAGAAGGCTCAGGAAGACGTGCTTGAAGTGAAGAAATTGATTTAATTTTATTGTTCAGAGACAATATTTTGATGAGTCATATCCCTGCACAATTTCTGACAATAATAAACATTCAGTTTTACTGACAAAAATAAGCAAACAAACCTTGCATCAGGGAAGTATCCAATGGATTAAGATCGGGTGATCTCGGAAGTTAATTCTTAAAATCTTTTTTAAGTGAGTAGGTATAGGTATGGTATACACATAAACGAAAAACAAATTTGAGCAGTATTTCAAATCATGTAAAGATTTTAGGAGTAGTTTTATTTTTGTTTTAAACGTTGTCAGTGTACAATCCAATTGAAAATTTGGGAAAACATATATATATTATGCAATCAATACCAGAAATAGGGCGATAATTACTAACGTCATCCCTGTGGCCACCCTTGAATACTGCGGTTACAATTTCTTTCCAGATATTGGGAAAGTGACCTGATCTTAAGGAAAATTGATAAAGATAGCTAAGGGGGATGATAATAGTGGACTGCAGTTTTTTAAGAATATTGTTGGAATTTCGTCTGGTCCCTCAAGGGTAAAGTACCCTGCTTCAGATAGAATTTTCATTTGCAAAAGTTGGTTACAATTAAAAGTTATGTCCGAATGCGGAGTTATGGCCTTCTATTCAAAAAGCAAAAAAAAAATACTTATTTTTTTGGCCTATCCGGTATAGAGATTGGATTAAAGAGATCAAATTATTTTCAAAGCTTCCTTTTTAAACTTTACTTTTAGAATATTGATCAAATTTTAAATCTCTCGTTATATCTAATTTTTTCTTAAACCATTCAAAAAAATTATGCCAACATTCGTTTATTTCTGGAGCAATTAGGTTTAAACCAAAATTAATTTTATGATATATGTTCAAGACCCTTGTAATTTACTTTACATTTTCACTAGAATACATTTAAAAAAATAATATCAAAGAGATAGTCAGAGTGTCTACCACCGTTTTCAATTTTCAGGTAGGTGGAATTCTTTGAACGCATTTCGTTATTACATTTTCCAAATGGTGTAAAACTTCGATTGGTCGATGTTTATACTAATACAAGAAAAGGTCAAATGGCGTAAGATCTGGCGATCTAGCGACCATGGATGTATAGAGAACCTTCCGATCCAGCGGTCAGGAAAATGTTCATTTAACTACCTTCTTACTTTTAATGTACTATGTAAGGGTGCACCATCTTGTAATTTTCTCCAAATTTGTAATGAAAATTTATCTAAAATATTGAAGATTACAGTTTGTAAAAAATTTAAGTTACGAGCTGCATTTAAATTTTCTCTAAAGAAATACGACCCATATATTCGGTTGCCCAATATTCCACACCAAACGCTTGTCTTAAATGAATATTGGTCCTTACATTCGGTAACAAAATGAGGAATATCACTGGCCCACCACCGTGAATTCTGAGAGCTGATACAACCATTGGACGGAAAGGTTGCTTCGTCTGTAAAAAATACATATTTGCTAAAATGTCGGTGATCTTCTACCATACCTTGATACCAGAAGCAGAAATCAAAAGGCTCATCTAAATCCCTCTCTTTCAGAGTATGAACAAACTTTGGCTTGGCTTGTCCTTATTGGCATTAAAAATTCTTAACGTTCGGAAACACTAACTTCCTTCTACATTGCAGATTATGGCATTTGAGGGATATTAATAACATTATTTAAAATTATTTCTTCGTTCGTTTTGATTTTCTGTTGAGTTACTTTATTTTTATTCTCTACTGATACAGTTTGCCTAAGCTTTGTAACAACTATTTTTTTCGTTGAGTGAAAAACATTTCTGTTTGGATGCCTTCCATTAAAAATATTTGCAGTTTCTCGATATGCGTGGCAATTTTCTCCACAAATTGAAACGATTTAAATTTTCTCTTGAAAAGACAGATATTGAACCATTATGACAAGCAAAAGCGATAAAAATTTACTCAAATTAAATGGGAAAAATTTAGAACGATTTAACAGGATATTTGGTTAGCTTATGTCAGTTTTTAAAGGTTTATCATTTTTGCATTTCATTTGCATTACTCCTGGCAGTCTTTGTTTTCTCTAGAGTTCATTTATAAATTACTTGAATCTGTTTCATTGAATTTGTTTCGTCATCTACCGCTGCAATTTGTTGGCACAAACGAAAAGTTAGTAAATTAAAACCTTATAGAAATAGTAGTTTAGCAAATTTACCGAATTTTTAGATTTTTTTACCTAAACTCAATCAATCAATCAAATTTTATTGATAAGCATTACAATACTGTACAATATTAACTTAAACTTACAACAATAATAATATACAATTTATATACAAAACTTAAACTAGACTAAAACTAAACTTAAACTGCAGCAAGATACTAATTATAACACCGACAGAACTAGATTATTCAAAAATTCATTTAATTAATAGTTTGTAGAATTTACAAGATGGGTTCTTAGATAGTTCTAATGTCTTTAGTTCTTAGTATGTTCTGAAACTTATTGATTAGAAAATTCTTCAAATGTGTGGGTATTCTGTTGTATAGGTTCTTTCCTTGGTGGAAGAGGCAGTGTGATGTTAGTGAGCTGCTAGACTCTGGTACTGTAATATTTTGATTAAACCTAGTGGTGTGGTTATGTACATCACTTCTTTTTTGAAAATATCCTTTTAAATTGAAATTATGTTAGAGACTCAGAGTATCGAAAAGTGAGTATATTAAGTTTTCTAAACAGCGGCCTACATGGTGTCATACTTGAAGCATTATCTGTTAGTTTGATTGCTCTTTCTTGTAAGAGAAAAATTAAGTTGATTTGTGATGCTGCAGCAAAACCCCAAAATGGTAGACAGTATCGAAAATGGATCTGGAATAGGGCATAATAAATCTGTATAGCGGTTTCTCGATTTAAAGTCTTTCTTGTCGTTTTTACTGCAAACAGTCCTGATTTTCATCTTTTTGTAACAGTATTTATATGAGCATCCCACTTTAAACCATTATCGATTGTTATTCCCAAAAACTTCATCTCCGATACCATACTTAGTCTAGTTCTCTGAATTTCCACTTTTAAACTACATTTATTTTTAAAAATCAAATAATTTGTTTTGTCTAAATTAAGAACAAGACTATTATAATTAAACTAATTCGTAAACAGTGACAAATCCTTATTTACTTCCTGCTGTAATATGTCTGCGGTGTTATTACACCAAAATATAGTGGTGTCGTCCGCAAAGGACGTAAAATAACTTTTCACTGGAAGGCGTGTCACATCTTCCAGGAATAGAAGAACCAACAGGGGACCGAGCACTGATCCCTGAGGCACACCGCTTGTTATTGGAGCAGTTTCGGAGTAAATAGTATCGTAGGAAGAATCATACACTTTAGTTGCTTGCTTTCGACCCACCAGAAATGTTCAAAACCATTCCCTAATTACCCCTTGAAATCCATATTCCAGCTTCTCTAACATCAACTTATGATTGATACAGTCAAAGGCCTCTGCCAAGTCACAAAACACTGACAGAGTAAATCTTTTATCTATGTTACTATAGACATTCTCCAAGAAAAAATACACCGTATCTTTTGTCGACTTTTAGCTCGGAAATCAAATTGTTCCTTTGAAATTAGTTTGTTTTGTTTTATAAACGAAGTTATTCTTGACTTTTTCAATTATTTTAGATAAAATAGGCCGTAATGAAATAGGTCGGAAGTTAGTGGCAGTTTTTTTGATCGCCACCTTTCGGTACTGGACTAATTACTGAGGTTCTTAAGTCCTCTGAAAGAACGTTCCGAAATGATTCTTTTATTATGCAACTTATAACCTCAAAGTAATTATCAGGCAATTCTTTAATAACTTTGACAGTAATGCCATCTATACCACAAGTTTAATTTTTAATATTTTTTTATTATGTCAGATATTTCAAGAGAGTTCGTTGAAACAAAATAAAAACTTGTCGAGTTATTTATTTTATTAAGTTTAAGAAAATTGTCAGAGGAGTTTTTTGTTTTTATATTACTTGCAAGATTTTGAGCGACCGAACAAAAATGAGTATTTATACAATAGCAACGTCTACAGGTTCAGTTATATTTTAAGGATTTTAGAGTTAGATTAATTAATTGTTTTTTTGTTATTGTTTCTACCACAAAGTTCATTTATTATATTCCATGTTTTCCTTTTATTTTTATTTTAAATCACTTTCACAAATTGTGGCGTGTGAAATGACCTTCTGGAGAACTTGCTTATATTTTTTAAAGTAATTGAGGAAAACTTAATATGAGGTAAATTTACTGATATATGCAAGTGATCGTTTATTTTTGCGGGAAATCCTCATTCCTGTACTTCTTATTTTTAGTTTTTGTCCAAGAAAATTTTTGATTTAAAGGTATGCCAACTATTGAGAGCCAATCAATGTTAGACAGAATGCTTTTAAACTTGCCTATATTTTTTCCGGAATAATCGCGAAATGATTCATTAAAACGATCACTGCTCATACGATTTTGAATACCAATTCCATAACAACCTCGTGATCACTCAAGTCAGTATTTATAGTTTCAATACTTACTGAATGAAACCTGTTGTTGTTACAGAAATAATCAACTGTGGAAGCATTGCTTCTTTATTTTTGTAAAGCAGCTTACTGCATTTTCATATCGTGGGCCAAAAAGACACATTTTAATTTTAATATTTAACATTTGTTGAGTGTTATGGTTAATATTAAAATCTTCCGTTAGGATTCTGGCAGCATTATGCGGCATCCCAGTTAAGATAGAGTCAAGAATGCTAAAGAAATATCAGAATTTCCGTGTGGAGATCTATATATATTTAATATATACAATGATGAAGTATTAATGTGAATAGATGATGATTTAAAATTAATTTTTACAATTGGGAAGGGAAGACATTTTTTAGGTAATTTAAGAAGATTCTGAACATACTCTATAAATTAAATTTTGGTTTAAACCTAAGTCCTCCAAAAATAAACGAATTTTGGCATGATCTTTTTGAATGGTTTAAGAAAAACTAAAAATAACGAGAAATTTAAAGTTGGATCAATATTTTAAAAGTAAGGAATAAAAAGAACTTTTAAAAATTATTTGATTTCTATAAGACAAATAAATAGGTATATTTTTCGCTTTTTGAATAGAAGGCGGTGACTTCGTATTTGGACATAGCATTTAATTCTAAACCACTTTCACAAATAAAAACTGTATCTAAAACAAAAATAAGGGTACTTTACTCTTTAGCAAGTTTTAAAAAATTGAATCTACCTTGTATGCACTACAGTTGTTCTCTTCAATTTTAAAGAGCGCTTTGAGTTTAATGGAAATCCAAAAACTTTTATTAAAAATAAGATCTCCTGAGAAATCAATAATAAAAAAGTTTTCCATATCAATCAATCAATCAATAATATATTACGTATTGCTGAAAACAGTTTACAATGTTTACTTAATTCTAAATATAAGTTTATCTAGTTTCTTAAAATTTTAAGTTTTGCACCTAGGGAACTAAATCCCTGTATGTGCAAGGTATTAATCTAAATAATTATAGTAAATTAAATCTAAAAGCAAAAGTTAAAATAGGCAGAAGTTATTGTAAGTAGGTAACCATAGAGAACCCAAGTAAGTAAGTTGCTACTCACAAAATGCTTACATTTTTGACGAAAATGTTTATAGCTTGTAATATTTCTAATTTCTAAGGGTACAATATTGTATATTTTTGGAGCTAAGTAATGAATAAATCTTAAATTAATATTTTTATTACTATTAGGGATTATCAATTGTCTGTTCATGTGATTGCGTGTCGGATATGGGTGACTAATGTAATTTTTCAATGATGGGGATTTATGCGTTAAAACGGCAATTGACAATATATACAGTGATCGTACATTTAGGATGTCTGAATTGTAGAGTAAATGTGTGGAGTAGAGCTTGTTTTTTTTGTTAATTATTTTTAGTATATAATTTTGAACAACATTCAGAGGTTTTAGAGAGTTTTTGTAGCTTCCACCCCACGCACTTATACCGTATCTTATAAGTGATTCTACTAACGTTTTATATATGGAGAGTACCAGATTTTTTCCAATAATTTCCCTTAAAATGTACAATTTATGAATTAATTTTCTAATATTTTTGGTCAAATAACCGATATGTTCTCCCCACTTAAGATTATTGTCAATAATAATTCCCAGATATTTTGTTGAGGCGACCTCACAGATGGCGTCATTAAAATTTTCAATTTTTAAGTTACTAAAATTAGGACGATTAGCAGAAGTAATAGAGAATGCTATGTAATTAGTTTTGGAAGTATTCAAAGTTAACCTAAAATAATCTAGCCAGATCTTTATTTTTTTTATGCCATTAGTAGCTAATTCTTCTACTTCATTCCAAGTTTCACCATGAAATACTACGGCTGTGTCATCAGCATATGATATAACTGTCCCATTATGAATACTGATATTGGCTAAAGAATTTATATATGTTATAAATAAGATTGGTCCTAAGACGGTACCCTGAGGTATTCCAATTTTCACAGTTAAAGGATCACTGTGTATATTATCGATTTTCACTACTTGCTGACGATCCCCGAGGTAGCTCTGAAAGACATCTAGCACGTTACCTCTTACGCCATATGAACTTAACACATTCAACAGCAAATCATGTGGCACCGTGTCAACTGCCTTTGCAAGATCGAGGAACATTGCAATGCACTTTCTATTGTTATCTAATTGGTTAGTTATCTTTTTGGTCAATTCACATATGGCGTTTTCAGTGCTCGACCCATTTGTAAAACCGAACTGATTAGTGGAGAGGATATTGTTAGTTTGAAGAAAATTGATGAGTCTTTCTTTCAGACATTTTTCAAAAATTTTTGCAAAGTTGTTTATTACACTTATTGGGCGATAATTATTTATATTAGTTTTATCGCCGGTTTTATAGATGGGTGTAACAACAGATGTTTTAAAATTTTCTGGTACTTTACCTGTTTTAAAAATTAGGTTTATGATATGACTTAAAGGTTCCAATAAATAAAGGTGAAATGACTTTATTAGCCGGACACCAATAGAGTCTATACCTGCAGAACAATTATTCTTAAGAGAGCTTATTTGTTTAATAATATCATTTTTATTAACAGGCTTTAGAAACATTGATGAAAGGGCATCAACCTTAATATCTGGTGCAACTAGTGGCGGTATAATTTTATTGTGCATTTTAATTCCAATGTTTATAAAAAATTCATTGCAAAAGTTGGCCATAGCTTTGTCGTTAGAAATATCTTTGTTATTGTTTTTAATTTGAATTTTTGTATTTGATTTTGATGTATTTTGATCAGTTGCTTCCGCTATAATTTTGTATATTTTTTTAATGTTATTTTTATTGTTTTCTATTTCTTTCTTATAATAGTTATGTTTACATTTTTCAATTATCTTATTAAGGCTGTTTCTGTATTCTTTATATATATTATTATCTAAATTATTATTATTTAAAAGTAGGCGTTTTTTAAGTTTATCTCTATGTTTCATAGAATTAATAATGCCGTTGGTGATCCATGGTTTAATTCGTTTATTTTGTTTTAATTTAATAATTTGCATTATTTGAGATTTATTTAGAATATTTAAAAACGCCTCATAAAATTTTTGACATGCAGTTTTAGAATCGCTTGACTCCAAGACAGTCGACCAGCTTTCTTTTTGGATTAAATTTTCAAATTTGTGATAATCAGTCTTGTGGCTTGTGTGTGTCGTATATTTTGGAGTCAAGGTTGTCTTAAGGTTTTCTTTTTCAATATTTATCATGACCGGATAGTGATCTGTAATAGCAGAATTAAGTATAAATGATGAAAATTTCAAAGAGTTATTTTTTAATTTTTTTTTTAATAAAGATGTGATCTAAGCATGAAGCAGACTTGTTTGTAACTCGTGTAGGTTTATTAATCGCAGATAAATATCCGAAATGATTTAATATTGACATATAAGAGTTAACTACATTATCCTGGAGATTACAAATATTTATATTTATATCACCTATGAGAATATCAATATGATTAGTTGGTTGGTTTAAAAAGAATGTCTCTAAATCTTCTAAGAATGATTTTACTTGGGTAGATGGAGGTCTATATATACAATTCACTCCAATTTTAATGTTTTCACTATTAATATTAATTTGAGTAACACTCACACTGGTTTTATTAAGTTTAAAATTAGTGATATTAGCATTTAAGTCAGACTTTATAAAAATTATTACCCCATCACTTCTGTTAATGCAAGCATTGTGGTATAACGTTTTGTATCCTGGTATATTATATTGACCATTATTGTACCAACATTCACTTAGCACAATTATATTACAGAAATTTAGCTTATAGGCGTCGAGAAAGGTTACAAATTGATTAAAATTTTTTCCTATACTCCGTATATTAAGGTGTAGGATATTAAGCAGTTTTGTATTCAAATGAACTTTGTTAATAACTTGGTCACAGTCTATACTTTCTTGTTGAATATCAGATTGTAATATGTCTAATTCTTGCAGTATGTTAATTTCGTGACAATCAGTGGCCGTATCCGTAGTCTATTTTACTTTTTAGTATTTTCAGAAAATATTGATAGGAGGGACATTCTGGGTCATTATTTGAATATATGAAGCAAGAATTTTCCCGGTCACTGTATATAAACTGAATATTCGATTTTAATGACCAAGATGCAATTAGACCTGCTAAAAAATGGCTAATTGTTGTCGGTCAATAATATAAAATGTAACAGAGGTTCTTACAAATTAAATGTTTAATAAAAACAATGACATGTCTAATACGCGAAAGTAGACCAGGTAAATCGTAAAATGTTTTTAAACCAACAGAAAATAAATATGATTTTATTGTATAATATCCTCGATATTAGGTTAATTGCGGCAGTTACAATACATGCGTTGTCAGATAGCAATATTTATGGGCACTTCGCGAAAAAATAAAAAAGTAAATGCGCTACAATTAGGATAATTATTCTAGGAAAAACAGTAGCAGGTATAAAGCGTGTTTTATGATATGGAAAGCCGGACTAGGAATCGAAGAAAAAGTTGTTTGTTTGACCTACAGTAACTGTTATTCGATATTAAGCTATTTTCTTATTTCTAAGATCCTAGATTATATTTAATAAACATTTTACAGCTGTAACTCAAAACCAGATACTTACCACAATCTTTATTCAATTACTTGGAAATTCAAAACTATAAGCAGGAAGAGCTACAACATAAATATAGGTAACCCCAGTACTCAAGTGCTTCCAGTATCATTTTTGCAAAGAATCTGATAACGGTTTAGTTAAGCCACAGATGATAATGTTATAATAATATATATAGAAATATGTCGGAAATATCTCTATTTTATAAAAATCTTTAACATGTTTTATCTACATGCACTATTAAAAGTACTATACAAGGATCTTTTTACCTTTTGTTATTAATATTAACGTTTATTGTACATTTGAGCTACCAGAAATATGACTTCCTTCTGCAGTTCCACTGATCAGGGTTTGTTGCCATTTTGTATGCTCGTGTATAAACTCACAAAAAATGGCTTATCTATAGTGAAAGTTTGCGAAACCATAGTTTTTGTATTTGAAATGTTCACCAAAAGTATAGTAGTATGCAATACCTCAGAGTTATCGATTGTCAAAGCGTACAGCTCTTCTCTGCGACAAGCACCAAATATACCCTCTATAGTGGCTACTTCCATCATGAGATACTTAAGGTCTGTTTAGACGGGATAGTCAGTTGCGATAGCACTTCGTCAAGTAAGTTGGGCTAACGTAGAAAGAGAGGTGCAGCAGCAGCAGCAGCTGTCGGCCTATTTTCGCGGATAAAACATAAAGACAAATCTAAAAAAAGAATATAGGTTAAAATAATAATTACCAAAAGACCTACTTCTGGTGCTTATGCGATCTTGTTATTCGAATTAGGAAATGAAGATCCAAATCAGATTTTGCGTATTTCAGAAAGCGACTTTAACTTTTACTGGAACAAGTGTCCAAAAAAAACCTGTTTACATTTGGTGCAAGTTACATGTAAGTTCATGCGATGTAACTAAATGTATTGCATGGTCGTTTACATATGAAGCAAGTATTTTTATGCAAGTATCTTGACCACAGATATTGTCAACCTAACAAATCCACCCAATAACAGCTGATAAGGAAGGCTTGCCTCCTGTTTTTATTATGGTAATTAGGTAATTTAATTTCATATAAAGCAGGATTGTTTGGTGGTTAGTGATGAATAAAGTTGAAAAATTTAAAAAATTTATGATTTTTTGTTTAAATTGAAAGTATTATTAGAAAAATTTCTAAAATTACATACTATTTGCAATTAAATTGGAATTCGGTGCAATGCAAATAAAATTGCGTCAGTTTATTAAAAAGTCACCAACGCGCATGCTCTCAGGCAATTTTTCTTACACTTACGTCGACTTGCACGTATTGGAAACTACAGGCTTATTATAAAATATCAAAATTGGATAAAAAGTATTTGTTTTTTCCTCTCAGCTTGGGTTGTATTGTATGATGATTCAGATCTGCTATGACCTTAAACGTTTCTGTTCTTTTTACCCTATCGCTACAAGTTTTTAACTTTATTTGCCATAACTTGGGATATTCTTAAAATGCGCTTATTAATAAAAATAGTCTCTTCCTTTGGCCAAACACTATTTCTCTCCATACTTGCTCTTTTCACTTGCAGACAACTTTCAACAAAACCGAAATAAATATTTACTTCCTAGAGCATTCTCCCAACTTATTTAGTCCTGAAAGTGATTCTTGCTGCAATCACTTGACACAAATTTTAAAACTTGCGAGAAGAGCACTTCCGGACACTTTTACTTGCCTGTATAAATCAAGCTTTATCGTCTGATGAATTTCTCTAGAACGGCTCATTTTGGTCTCTCGTCAAAATTTAGTAGACTTTCTAGGTTCGAAAAAGCTAGAAATTTATAATATATTTTTTTTTATGATAAGGCACAGCACTGCAGGAATAATACTTTATGGCGCTTTACGAGCGGTGCGTGTTCGCATAAATCGATTCACGTTGGTCTTGAATCTTCGGAGATTATACTTGTTGGGAAAGACGGCCTCAGGGTCGTTCCAGAGTGATGACGTTCTCCAGATGAAAGAATCTTTAAACACTGTCGTTTGAGGGACACTAAGCTGAACCATATACGGGTGGGCTGCAGTGGCCTGTCGTGTATTTCTATCATGCGTCGCTCTTGGTGGAATCAAGCGGGCAACCTCAGTTGAGCACTTGCCATGAAAATATTTGTAAAATAGACTCAAGTCGTTAACCTTCTTTCGATGTTTAAGGCTTCCCAGATTGTTTGTCATATCATGGTCACCGATCAAGCGAATGGCCCTTCTTTAGATGAAATCTAGCAATCTTAGAGTATGTTTAGGAGCAGAGCCCCAAATGTGCGAACAGTACTCCAGCGATGGTAAAATTTAGGCTTTATTGAGCAACAAAAGTTGTTGGGGTATATAGAGGTTCTTAGTTCGGAAAAGTATTCCAAACTTCTGCGAGAATGCCTTAGCGATGGACGCAACGTGACTATGCCAAGACATATGACCATCCAAATTGAGGCCCAATAAATGATTTGATGAAGCCAAGGGAATCGAGTGTCCAGCCATAACTATATCCGGATCTTCAGCATCAACTTTTAAAAAAAAAATTGCCGCCTGGGTTTTTCTAGCGTTGAATTCCACTTGGTTATTGTCACCCCAAGACAGAATTTCTTCCAGGACTTAGTTGAGATGTGAGACCTCTTGCTGCATATAGTGATGTGCATTGGCAGCCGATGTCCGAGCATCTAAACTAAAAGATGAAAAAAGTGTGCTGTCATCAGCGAAGCTATATATAGGATTTTTAGACTTTTCAGAACAAAAAATATGTACGCCACTGCCGTCTTCTCTTTTGATAACACTGTTACGTAGGCGCTTTACTGGCTAATGCAATGTAAATTTTAATAATTTTTTTATTTTGGCTTTATTTAAGAGATAAATGCTATTTTATCAAACTCTGATGTGGGCATAGCAATATGCAAACAAATGCCATTTATTTCTTTATTATTCTTTTTCTCGAGAACGATTGCTCGTAGTGATTGCTACCAAGTATGCCTTTTCATGTAAAAATGATAAAGAAAATGTAATACAAACAGCTATAAAGAAGTTATGGTTTCTCAAAAGGGTAAAAAGACACGTAGGTGGCGCCCTCTATAAGTGGAAGCCATACTAATATCAAATTCAAATTTCGCATTTCAGAAAACCCCTAAATACCAATTTTCGTCCAAGTATAGATATTATTTCGAAAACTATTTACGGAAAACAAAAATAAAAATAAATTTTTAACACCCTGTATCTCAAAAATGAAGGGCTTGCGGACCCATGCTTTTATGAACTTTTTACCCTATAAATAATTGAGGAATCGTCCTGTAAAATATCGGACACTTATTAACTAACACCCTGTGTATTAGAAATACAAAATGCTAGAATTTTATAAAGACCTTTCAGAGACACCCTGTATAGTTCCATAGAATTATTATTTATGATTTATTATTCTTATCGACTTTAAATTAATTAATATTTGTTATTAAGTAGCACAAATACATACATTTGTTTGTTTATTTTTGTAATTCGGATCTGGTTTGCAAATTTACCTGAACTACAAGACTGTATATTTTGGCAGTAATAAATGCTTTTCGAATTAATTACAATTAAATTGGTCTAACTTATGTATCGAATGGTGTTAAGAAATCGCTATTAAATATTATATAACATGAAATTATTTAATTCAATTAATACGATTGCATATTTAAATTAGTATCAATGCGCATTGTAACGGAAAGTTGTTTGCCTAAACAGTCATGGTGCACACTAATAATAATAATAGAGTGGAAATAATTAGTTCTCAAGAATCGCCCTTACAGACTCCCGCAAAAGAGGTTTCGAAGATTTGAAAAGTTGAATGATGAAGTCCGTCTTCTATATTATTACTAAGAATAAACGTATTATTTAAGCTTATAGATATAGAGTTGGTGTATATTTCAGTATCAAGATACTTATTAATCATCGCATACGGTTCCCACATATCAAATGAATGGAAATATAAATAGTTTAAATTACTACCGGTATGTAAATTAATTTCCTGCCCATAGTAGTTGTCACTTTGTTTGGCCATAGGCTATGAATCGTAATCGATTGATAATTTACCAAAGGTACTGAACTTTTCAAGTTGATGATTCTAAACAAATCATTTTTGGTTCTAACCCGATGCAACATTAAGGGAGGAAGACCGTTTGCCTTAAATTAAAACAAATTAGGACGTCTACTTTCTGGAATCATGTTGACATATTTTTACCGTGAACCTATTTTTATCCAATGCGGGATAAAGTATAGGAATATATTGTTCCTATAAGTTGGGATATACCTCTCTCAGGAGAAAGAGTGAAGAGAAGACCAAATATCTTTTGGAGACAAGGTCACTAGTCCCTGAAGTATATCAGTCCTTTACCTGAATCGTAAAAAATAGCCCATAATGATTGCAGGATTACATTCCTAATCCTGGGCCGGAAGGTCATATCTTTACGAAAAAAATGGCTGGGAATTTGGATCAAGGATCATACACCCAATACTAAATTGGGAAACAGAATACGAATAACTGACGCTGTTGATTGGGCAGGGTAAGTAAGCACTAAAGATAGCGGATAGACCAGACGAATCTTGGTATGTTGCCTCAAAAGCGTCTTACCGCTTTGAATACAAGCAACTCGCCCTGGAATTCAAACAAAAAATGAACTAAAAAAAAAATCCCAAAAATTATGGATATTTGCGTAAAAACTATAGTTATCAATAAATCGTTTACAACTATAGTGCATAGTGAAACAGTGTGAATTAAGGATAATTCAGCACTTTATAAAACCTAGGAAAGACTTTTGTCTTATGAGTAAAGGGCGGAATATATGCACTTAAATTCAGCCAAAATATACAAACACATGACTTGTTTGCCTTTAAAATATGCAGTTATATGAAATTTTTTTATTAAATATGCCTACTGTATGCAATATTTCTTAATTTATTATAGTAAAAATGAGTAAAGAAACACACTGGGTTCTAAAGACGATGTTTATAAAAAAAATACAAAAAAATACAAAGAAAAATAAAAGAAAACAATTTTTTAACCTGAAATTGTGTAAAATGCATTTTTTACTAAATACTTTTCAAAATTTTTAACTAAAAAGGTTTGTCTTCAATCACTAAAACTATGTTTATACAAAGAGAAGCTTCTTTCTACATCTACTGATGTAATCGGACAACACTGCAAGTTAAGTAGTAAAGTATATAAGGCCAAGATACAACTTCGTTGAAAGGTTTACCTTCATAGATGCTTTTTACTGCAGTTAAGTATTAAAATCCTTCATTCTTTCTTACAGTTACATCCAATTTATTCCTTACTTGACCTTCTACTTTGCCGGGAATGTTGTTACATTCAGCGGAAAAAGTTTCAACAATACTGAGTCTCTAAAACTTAAATTTCTACTCTCTAACGAGGATATTAGGTCCGGTATAAAACTGAAATTAACTTTAATAAAAACAAGATCTTTAACTACACTTGCACTTTTTAGCAACTCTTTACTTTGCACAACACACTGCGAATCGTCATCTAAATCCAAAATTAGTTCTTTAATGGCTTCGAAATGTTCTGCGTAGAATATTGCGGCCTTAATCTATGTTCCTCACCGGGTAATTACAAGTTCTGGAGGTAAACTAACTCCTGGTAACACGCCTGCACTCTTAAAGGTGCTTTTAGAAACACTTTTTTTATATTTAAAATTAATTTATTTATTAAAGAAGTGCTCCAATCATAAGGTGTGCGATATATCTGCCACAAGCATCTGTGCTTTCATTAACAATAATGTAAACATTTTTATCACCCGGTGAAGCTCTAATTTCTTCCAAAACTGTTTCGTATACTGAATGGACGTTCTTCTTTCTAAGCGTGGATTCGTCAGGAATGGTTTGTTGACAATATATTTGCAAAAACCCTCTAAATTGCGGATTTTGCAATTTTTTTAAGGGTATGTGTAAAGCCTTACATAAGTCTTCTTGAAAAATTTCCTTTCAGATTTCGATTTTTCTCCAACATTTTGAAATGCGTTTTTTACACTCAGCTGAACTGGCTTAGTTTTCATTTTTTGTAACTTTGATTTATGCAGCGGTGTTTTTAAATGTTGATCGATTTGGAACTTCTTTTCACAAACAATAATTTTTACACGAGCTTTACAGAAGACTTTTTCTCTATTAAACTCTAACTCTGGGAAATTTTTAATCCACGAAGACGTTCAGCCTACACTAAATATCACCGAAACCTCGGAAGCATTCGGCTCATTGGCTCCTTTCGGAGATACGCTGGCTTTTATTCTACGGTTACTAGATTAACTGAACTTTGTAAGCAATTGAGTGATGCTGTGGATATAGCATCTGTACAAAAATTTTCACTGGGTTTTTTTCGAGTTTTCCGAGAATGCTCTACTATTGGTATACAATTGACCGCTTTACTATTTCTGCAGATTTTAGTATTATACTCTTCGGAGTAATACTCTGTATAGCACCCGGAAAGGCACCGTGCCGGAACGCGAGTGGAGTGATGTGAACTTAAAATAGAATAGGCAACCACAGGCCATAATATCGGCCGCCAGGCTTAAGGCCTGGTTTTTTGGGCGCATTTCGGGCCGTATGCTTACGGTCCGTATGCGCCCAACTCTGTAATTAGTTCTTGTTTGGTTTAGTATTATGTATTAGGTTAGGCTAGGCTAAGTTAGTTGTTAAGTTTCTATTTATAAAAGAAATAGGCAATAAAGAGATTTTAAAGAGAGTGATGCCATAGGTCCCGGGATCGATTCCCGTTTCGGGCACTTTTTCTTAATGACTTTTTTAGTTTTCTTATGACTTCTTTTTAGTTTTTTATAACTCTTTTATTTTTTTTTAAAGTAGATCGACTCAAAAAGGCCTGGTAAATAATTGACCGGTGAACTTGAAAAAGGCGAATTGGAACGAAAAAGGTGGATTAGATGCCGTATTAGCGCCTGTTTAACCAATAAAGTCTATAATTATTAGTTACAACAGTTATTTAGTCGAGTTAAGCAATATAATGTTCCAATGCGTTACGTAACATACTTTATATCTTGTTTGACATTTCCGACCGCCTATTTCTGACGCCACCAACAAATCCCCATTCGAAATTCCCGCCAGGGTATCTCCGAAAGAAGCCGAATGCGTCCGAGGTTTCGGTGATATTTAGTGTAGTCTTTCGTCACTTTAGACATTTTGAACACAAATTTAAAATCACTAGTTTCACACTGAAAATACTGAAATCTTTCGACAAACTAAAACAGAAGTACGTATTACAACCCCTAAAAATATACCTGCAAACCCCGGAAACCCCCACTGAATACCTTGTGTATAACCAAAAGCATATATATGCACTTTTCATATAATTCCACCCTTTACTGATGAGACTGATTTAAACAAAAATATTTCTGTTTATATTCAGATTTAAAAAAATATAAAGAAGAGCCGCATGCGAAAATTTAATTCAAAATTGTACAAAAGCTAGCACTGTCACAATAGAGCGGCACACCAAAGTCTATCTTCATAAGTCCTTGATCCCCCAAGACATACAATATGCATTTTTTAAAACAATGTTGTGAAACTTATCAAAATGCCAAATCTTCAAATATTAAAATTACTTTTAATTTATGAAAATATTATGTAGAGAGTCAATTTTACTCTTACTTTCCCTTTAAAAAAATGCATTAGACACAATCGTATATTTGGGAGGTATTCATAAAAATAAGAAAATTGAAAGTGTTAATTAAAAAAATGCAAAAGCAAACGAGTAAAAATTTGTTATGAGAAATATGCTAAAAATAATTATGGGAGTTTTGTTGCTTCAAATTGTTTTAAGTAATGGGTGAAAGAAAGCAAAAGTAGTTTTGATTATTATTAGAGATAACATTAATGCAGGTATAATGATAGGATGGTGTGACGTTTAGTATTAGTTTACAATACCTAAAGTGTATTATTGCTAAACTACTCTGCGATCCTAAAGTTCATGGCAGCTTATGAGCCTAACATAAAATGGCCGACCACAAAAAAGCTCATCATTTAGTAGCACATTTGAAAGCTTTTTTTTGCTCTATACGGTATGTTAGCCCACTGTAATACTAATAATTCGATTGTCGATTACAGTGCACTCATTATACCATGTAGTAGGAATGTGGGGAATCTATCGTTTCGCCTCTTTTTTTTTATGCCACAAGGGTATACTTCGTAGAATGAATGTTGAATATTAACTTCGATAGATGATTAAATGCAGGGTGTAACAATATAAATACACTGCTCTCCAAGTCAATAATGTTATAAGATCTAACTGTTCCTGAGAACAAGTTGGTAACTATTTATTTCTTACGTAAGAGAAAGCCCACAATTCTTCTTGATAAAAATTCCTAATGAATATTTTAGAGGACATATTTACAAAATTACTAAACTAAACCTTTACTTACCACAACTGTATAGGGTGGCTATTTGAAAACGAAAGAAAACCAATTTTTGGCACCCCAGGTTAAAAAAAAAAGCTCGAACCCGCCTACTTTTGATTATAGGGAAAAACATTTTCTTGGCATTTTTGCCCCTTGAAAGTCAAACCACTAGCGGGGGCGACAACTAATCCCAAACTTTTAAATGGAATGGGGGGGGGGGGTCGGGTGATACTTTGTTTTAAAGGTATTTTTATGTAGAGTATAACCCCAGAGTTTAACATTGCTACTATCTACCTAGCCGGTGCAGTGACTCACCAGAAGTACAAAAACAAGTTGTTTTTACTTTTTTTATTGCAAAAAAGTTTCTTACAAGTCAGTCTAGTAAATGCTGGAAATGCTGCCTCTGGGCCTTCTTGCAATAGTAGAGATTTTGTTCACAACGCTCTCGTACATTTTGAAGCATCTGTGAGGGTGATTTGACGACATTCATCATTATTATCCGTTGTTTAGTGCCCAAACAGTGACGAACAGTGCAACGTGGGGTGGCGCACCGTCTTGCTGGAATATTCAGTGGTTTTTCATATACTGATCGTCATTCTCAATCATTTCTACCAACGCTGGATAAATGGCGTTTTGTAATAATTCTAGATACATTTCGCCTGTTAAATTGCCCGGTAAACAAAGGGGCCTCTATTTATTTTTTTATATGGTTACCAAAAATTCAAGCCCAAACATTCAGTTTTTCCGGATGTTGCGTATTCACCTTACGAAATAATCTGGGATTTGAATCAGACTAATAACGACAGTTGTGACGATTCACCGCACTGTTTAAAAAAACGAGCATTCGTCAGAAAAAGATACGTTGAAAAGATAGTTCTGATCATTTATTGCCCGTTCACTCATAACTTCACAAAGGCAATCGCCTTCATTAAGTTCTTGTGCCAGATGTATTCTGTAAGGATGAAACTTGTGTTTTTTTAATATCGTTTGAATGCCGCTCCTTTTAATATCAGATGTTGTTGCCAGATTTCTTGTACTCAGTGTGGGATCTTGAACAACATGTCCTAAAATCGCCACCTCTGTAGCTTCATCTACTACTGGATTTTCCACTTCACGTTTTTTGTTAATAATAAATAGAATTAGCTACTGACCCCCGTCCCCCGAACAGTTGGGCAGTTCTATTAGCACATTCATTTTTCGGAAAAAATAATGAAATGATTTGCACCCCTTTACCAATTGAGTAAACCATTATCACTTTTATGCCGATTCTGTAAAGAAATTAACTAAACCTTACTACTTTACCGCGACCGAAGGATATGATCTGCAACAATAATTGAAGGCCACAGGAATAAAACTGTCAAAAAAGCAAAGTTTTACAACAACAAATACTATTTCGTCGCTTTAGAGCAGAACTAGTTTAACTCCAAAAATTGAATTTTACAGGAGAAGGTTTTTTTTAGTTTCTGTTATATAGTTTTATAATATGATGTACTATACAAATTATTTACTTTGTAGCAAGTGTGTTTCTATTATAGTTTAACGTAGTATTATAAATTCAGGATATCCTGGAAGAAACGGGACATATCATAGTTTGTCTCATGTAATATGTTATATAGGATAGTTCCGCATTTAAATAGGATGTACCTATGCAAATATTATAAGAAACATAGGATAATTTAATTGCATCCAAATAGGATATATAGTATCTGTGATAAGGGACGATAGGATAGTTCTACAATTACTAAAGTAAACCCAGTAATTTTTACATTATACATATTATTATTGGTATAGTATCCTTTATTATAATGAAACTAATACATCTCTTCAAACATATTGGTTTATTTCAATAAGTGACAACACCAATTTATAACAAAAAAAAATAACACTGTGGTAAAGAACAATAAAAACGCTTATTCAAATAACAGGTTAATCAAATTCATAGGTTCTAATAATGACAACATTTACAGGTAAATAAAACTATGAACAACTAGTCAGAATCTGAATTTCTTCCTCCGTTATTTTGCCTGAATAATAATTTATTCAATACTTTCTAAATCTACAACTTTTGATATCCTGCCTTTTTAGACTAAGTTAATCCTTTTGAACTCTTCAGATTTATCACAAGTGTATTTAAAAAATATTTTATTTGGAAACTGGTAGTTAGACTCAACAACTCGAAATCTGTTCATATGAACTCTTTCATTGGTTTAATCTTTTTTCCAGTTATTAGTTATCGACGCTTGCAAATGCTTTAAATCAAAAACATCACCCTGCGAAATTTCCACAACCTTGTATGGCTGATTTCTCTTTGCAGTTCGAACCAACGTATACCACTGATCTGGGGTATAAATAGGGACATATCTTGCAGTATTTTCAATAACGCTGTGCATGTGCTGTTTGTGTATGTCCGCGTTCCAGAAATTGATGACGTATTACGATTTGGTGTTTTTGGGCAAGATAATTGCATAAAGTAAACAAGTACTTATTTCTATTTTGCCCTGAACAATTGTCAGAGGAAAATGAGAACTCTTTAACACCCTTTTGTACGTATTCATTTACAAAGAGTATAATGCAACTTCCAATTTCTGTAGAACCCTTTTTGGCTAAAGCCTCATGCCACATGTAACAAACACCATTATTATCACCCAAATTATAAATAGAGAAATAATAGGTCTGTAGTCTTAATTTATAATAAGCTAATTCAACATCAGACTTTAAAACAGGAAGAGCTTTCTGGAGATCAAATGCTGCTGCCAAAAAGTGTGAATTTTCTTATCCGTTTCCTTAACTTCTCCTACCTTTAACCTGCTTTCTCTGTGTACTGGTATTCTTCTTTCAGCTTCAATTTCTCTTCAGCTGTTGAGTTGTCATAAGAGTGATAGATATCGCAAATATCTTTTTTTGGTGTGAAAAACAAAATATCGAACTCTTGAGTAAAAATGGTGCGATACATACTTTCTGTGGCAAGGCCTGAATTTCTTCGTGATTTGATTTTATTTTTCCTCCAAGCAGGATTTTTCGTTTTCTTTTTCTAGTTTTCTCTTGGTCATCTTCACTTTCGGGTTCATAATCTGGGTCTTCATTCGTCGCATATGGATCAGTTTCAGACGACGAAAGATACAGATCAGCTTCTAGTGTTCTTTCATCATAAGCGTATTTATCAGTATTATCATGAAAAGAACAAGAAGGTTAATTGTCTACTTTACGCAAATCGGACACCTTAGTTCTTGTACCGCCTAGATGTAGATTATTGTTAAAAGTTATATTCCACGTTTCTTTAGATAGTACGGTGTTCACCTTGGGATCAAAGACCATACGTTCTCGAGGTACCAAACATTTTGAATAAATGATATGATAAAGAAGCCATTGTCGAACATTTAGAAACTTAACTGCATACTTTTCGAGTCCGAACAAGAATATGAAAATTGGTGCAGTGAACTATTCTAACTTCACGCTTGGCTGGATATAAAATAGTTCTTTTTAAAACAGAACCATTCTATGTCCATGAACAATTGTATTTAGGTTTATTCAGTAATAATCGTTAATACAAGAATAAGCCTAACTTCATTTTAAAATGTAGTTAGGCTTTTTATTTCACGTATGATACTTCTGCTCCAAAATTGAGATGTACTTCTGAGATAGGACACTTTTCATTTGGCTCTAATTTTATAGGTATTATACATAGAGATACGCTACTTATGCACCAAATCCGTAGTGATATAAACTATCCTAAGTGATAAAAAGCAGAAAAAGCCAAATGTTGGAGATAGGCTAGTTCTGCTCTGAAGCGACGATTTATCGTTGTCATTTTTTGTAGAAAGCCACTTTACAGGCTAGGTAGATAGTAGGAATATTAAACTCTGGGGTTATACTCTACATAAAATACCTTCAAAACAAAGTATCCCCCGACCCCTATTACATTTAAAATTTTGGGGGTAGTTGTCGCCCCCGCTAGGAGTTTGATTTTCAGGGGGCGAAAATGCCAAAGACATGTTGCCCCCAAAATCGACGGGTCCGAGCGTTCTTTTTTAATAACTTGGGGTGCCCAAGATTGGCTTTGTTTTGTTTTCAAATGAACACCCTGTATATTGACTTGACTTAAAAGGCAGATAAAGTGATATCTGACTCACTCAGTTCAAAATTTATTGTTAGTTTACCAAACAAGGTCCCCAAACAGACCTTGTGCAAAGTAGGTTATTATAAAGTTTTACTGACGTTATAAATTATATCATTCTCGACCCAAAAATGCAGCAGTTTATCTAATATGTGACACGCTGCTATCTACATCGTTTCATGTGAGAATTTCCTTCACAATTTGTTACAATGTAACTCACGTACAGACGAGATGTTTTTTGAGAATTTGACTTGAATTTAAAAAGGAGACAAAATATTTTAAACGGAATTTTACAATAAGAGTAAATAAAATTTACGATCTTTATACTCTATCCTCTATACTCTATATAGAAGGTCTGTACAAATAGGTTTATTTATAAAACAAATAATAATTCCCAAAAAGGTTCTGTCCTATATTATGGTTTATTCTTCTAGAATTAGCAATAAGTGTATGTTTTCCACAAAATTGCCGTTAAATCAGATCTATCAGATAAAATGGTTAAATTATGATAACTTTCACAGTAAATAAATAAGCCTGGGAACTAAATTTAATATTGAGGATGGTATGAACAACTACAGTTGATAATTATTGTTAATCCGTAAGAAAACACGAGGAAATTAAATTTTGGGAAGAAGTATTAAAACTTTATGCGATATTGAATTTACTACGAACTTAAAGTAAGTATTCTTCTTTGATACGAACCTACTTATAGCAAATATTTTGTTTACTTAAGCTTGTAAAAATTAATATAATTTAAATTTTATTGTTCGATAGCTGGTAATATAACTGTAAACGGTGCGGTGGCGCCAGCTCGTTTGTTGGCTTGATTTGACGTTTCATGCAAAACTAACCTCAATTGTTCGCGGTTCCGTGCGTCTATTTTTAACAAAAACTCCAGAACTTTTCATAAATAGCATGTTCTATTAAGAGAAACGAAAGTGCACATACATACCTCTGTCGATTACGTTGCTTACTATTTGTGAAAAATGCCGAAGCATTTGAATAGTCCGTGCAAAGAGCTAATACCTTTTCTAAGAAGCTATTTTCAGGAAGGCTTTAACAACAATGGCCTATTGTTAACCTTGACAGCAGTACAAAAAAGTAAATTTAAAGATTATGTTAAGGTCTAGATATCTTATTTCTACTTTACTAATTTTTAGCGTGTCGCAGCTGCCCTAAATTTGAATATCTCCACTGTAAGCGCAATGTCAACAACAGTTAAGGAAAATAAATTATTAGAATCACCTTAAAACAAACGTTCTAATTCAAAGAGAGTTCTTATTGTATGAAGATTGCATATAAGTTCTATCCGCAGTGGCGTATTTAAAGGGGGGGGGGGGTCTGGGGGTCTGCCCCCCCCCCCGTGGGCTCGATAGTAGAGAAAACTCAAAATCACATTTATTCGAATGCGTAGAAAGGCCACCAAATTGTAGAAAAATTTATCTAGTGGTGAAACATATTACATGTAGAATTGTTTGTGTGGACCTAATAACATTTAGGTATATAAATATATTAATATGAATCTTTTTAATTTCTGTAAGACATAGAAAAAAATTGTGGCCCTAAATTTGCCGCCCCTAAAATCTGCCGCCCTAGACTCTAGCCTACTCAGCCTGCTGGTAAATCCACCACTGGAAGGCAGCTTTGTTTGGCAAAAGATACAGAAATTTATTTTCTACCGTGTCTACGCTTCCTACTAATTATTAGCAAACACCTACAGGGTGTCACTTAATGATAGGCTGTATTCCTTAACCAAGTTCAAGTAGAAAAGTTCATATAAACATGTGTCCTAAAAAGTCTGCGTTTTTAAGATACAGGGTGTCAAAATTAAAAAAAAAAAATAGGTTTTTTATTAATATCTCAAAGATCTTTTCGCCGATTTTAGTGAAATTTGGCAGTGTTATTCGTTGTAATAAGACGCTAATTGAGCACTAACTAGATAATAATTGTAAGTGCCAGTGTCGTCCCGGGGGCAGTCTCATAACAAAAAATGAACGCCACTGACTTTAATTCGTTTTCGAGATAAAAAAAGCCACTTTATTGCATGTCGAAATATCAATAAAATAAAATCAAGTTAACTGGAACTCATAATTATTATCACCATGCATTTTTGCAAAGTGTTTTTACTCCATTAATGAATATTTAGAGTAATTTTATTTGACTTTTCTCTTTGTGTGAATAAAACGTAATCTTAGATGATCAAATGGCTTGTTTATTGTAACTATGTTAATTCTTTGATGGAATTGTGTTTTTTACAATTTTTTATAGATTTTTTTTAATGTAGTTATTGTTGACGATGTAAATATTTTATTAGCCTTTTGATGAATATTTTAGCTGGTAATAACATGTCCTTTTTTGAAAAAAAAACGAATTTTTCAATCGTCTTGTTGACTGGTTCATAATAAACGCCTAATACGCGGTCTAAGTGCAGTGTTTCACCTACCTTAGCGCAATACCATTTTGTCGCTTACATCAGACGTTCTAGAGCGTAAAACTCGTCCATTAACATGCGGTTTCCTTATTTTTATTATACTATGCAGGAAATGTATTTACGCAAAGAAACCATAATGTTTGGTAACATTTTATTCTTATCAAAATAAAATCAGTAGGTAGGTATACCTACAATAATAATTATTATGATTATTTTTCATTCATAAGGTAACGCTAAATATGTGTACATATTTCAATAATACATTAGATATAGATGTAGGCCACCAGCATACAATTACGTGGATAGTAATTTTTTTAAATATATCTGTAACATTCATGGTAATGTATGAAATTAAAATATAGTTGACTTAAATTAAATGCAATATGTATATTGGTTATAAACTTTTTGTGTATGTAGCCATACAAAATATTAACATATTTACCATACAGGGTGTAACAAATTCGCTTATAGGCATAAGGATCTTGCAGCCGCGGCTCCTGAATACGGGCTGCAAAGCTGCAGAACAACTAACCAAAACAAACAGTTAATACCGGTTAATACATTCTAAATCGTATTACAGTAAAATCTCTCAATGGCGACCACCCTCGGGGAATCAAATGTGAGTCGGTTTGACGAGGGTGGTCGGTTAAAAGAGAAAAATTAAAACAATTGGTCTGCATTTTACAGTGTTTGTTAATTAATAAGTATCTACATACCGGGTGTTGCATCGTCGAGCGGGACATAGGAAATCCCATGTAATTTTAAATGGGGTCAATTATTGGCTTCCCTAATTATTTTAGAGAAAAATTCTATTTAGGTTTATTAAAGAGCACTAAAACCCACATTCAAAAGAATAACTTTAGATATTTTTGATGAGCCCGTTTACGGGTTATCGCCGATTTCTTTTTAACTATTTGTCCTTTTTATGGCCCCGTATTTGCGGGCACCAGTCAAGGTAAAAGATGACTGTCAAATAAAGTTGTCATTTTGAAATGTGTGCTTTATTGTTATAAAAACTCGTACATCGAAAATATTAGCCATGAATTACACTTCTGAAGAAAAAATATTGATGATTAAATGGTATTATCAAGGAAATAGTTATCAAAATGTGTCAGACTTGTTTGCTGCTCTGTATCCGAATAGACCGATACCTGCAAAATCTACAGTCGAAAGGACTATCAAGAAATTTGAGACAAAAGGCACTGTAATAAATAACTGCAGATGTGAAGAAAGGCAGAAACAAAGAAGAGATGCAAGAAATGATAGGGACTTGCAAGTTTTATTGTGCATGGAAGAAAATGATGGGAAGATCAGCACAAGGAAACTTGAGGATGACATAGGATTAGATCACACCACAGCGTTACGAGCTTTGAAACGACATAAATATTATTCGTACAAATATAAAAAGCACCAAGAGCTAAGAGATAGGGACGAAATACGACGACAGGAGTTTTGTTTTGGTATAATGGAAAGAGCAAACATGGATAGGGAATTTCTAAAAAACATTTGTTTCACTGACGAATGCACATTTACCTTAAACAATGAACCCAATGTTCAAAATTATCGATATTGGAGCAAAGAAAACCAACACAGGTTTGTGGAAACAAGGACGCAATATCCACAAAAAGTTAATGTATGGGCTGGGATTTTCGGAGAAAATATTATCGGGCCATTATTTCTTACACGAAATTTAAATGCAGAATATTTTTTGGAACTACTTGAAGATCATATTTTACCTACTTTACATGATTCCGCCAGGGAAAATCAGGAAGTTTGGTACCAAATGGATGGCTGCCCGGCACATAGTACCCTGGCTGTCCGGGAATATTTAAACCGTGCTTTTAATGGAAATGTTATTGGCTTAAATCATACAGTAAATTGGCCAGCCAGGTCTCCTGATTTATCGCCAAATGATTTCTTTCTCTGGGGCCATTTAAAAAACAGGATATACAAAGATAAAAAATACCCAAATCTAGACGAGTTAAAAATGCTATTTCTGTCGAATGCAATAGAATTTCAGTTTACCAACTAGCGAATGTAAGCAGAGAATTTTATGATCGCCTCGGTTATTGTCTAGCAGTCAATGGAGGAATATTTGAACATCTTCTTAAATCCTAAAGTTCTAACAATTTAATAGTACCTACTTTATTTTAGTTTTATTCAGATTAATTTGTACTCATAAATACACCTTTAATATTTTCGATGTACGAGTTTTTATAACAATAAAGCACACATTTCAAAATGACAACTTTATTTGACAGTCATCTTTTACCTTGACTGGTGCCCGCAAATACGGGGCCATAAAAAGGAGAAATAGTTAAAAAGAAATCGGCGATAACCCGTATACGGGCTCATCAAAAATATCTAAAGTTATTCTTTTGAATGTGGATTTTAGTGCTCTTTAATAAACCTAAATAGAATTTTTCTCTAAAATAATTAGGGAAGCCAATAATTGACCCCATTTAAAATTACATGGGATTTCCTATGTACCGCTCGACGATGCAACATCCGGTATATGTAAATAATTTTAAATATTTTTGTTTAAATTTATCAGAACTAAAATTAAATGAGATGAAGCCAATTTAACAATATGTGCACGTGCATACTAACATATAATATATGAACAATGTACTGTTTATTTGCATCGAAATTCTTATTTTTTAAAATAATCGGAAATTAATGATTGCTTTACATATTTTATTTTATTTTTATAAGATTCAGTTTCACATTTTAATAGCAATTGAGAAATACTTTTAGACTTGTCAAAATAGTTATCATTATTAAAAAAGTTTTCTAAGTATCTCAAACTTGCGCAGGCTTCAGATAGGCTTGATATTTTCGACACTGGAGCAAGCTCAGGTTAGTTCAGGTTAGTTACTCCTCGCTAGCTATGCCTTTGTTCAGCCACGTTTCAGTTATAATAATAACATCATGGTTGTAGTTCATTACTTAGTGCTAGAATTGAACTGTTTTGGTTCTGAGTCCTCGAGTATTCTGGTAATATAATGAGATGGAATTTTCTTTTTGTTGTGAAATGTGGGAGGTGTAGTTCGATGAGGAGTCACATGCGAAATACGTCAAAGCCACATTTAGTCATCCTTTGAAAACCTCTTACTTAACGGTGAAAAATCTTTGACAAGAGTTTCGACCGATACTGTGACGTTATAGTATTGGCTATTGATGTCAAACCCGCTGCCACATAAGGATTTAAATAAATCGTCCTACTCCAATAACATATGATTTGTTGCCGAACAACAAGATTTGATGCTTGGCTGGATGGCTTTCCGTGACTTTAGGTGGTTCGTAAGATTTGAGTGAAGGGTTGGGTGCTGCTGTTCTACCATTAGCGGCATTACATAAGTCATTTTTTAACTTGATAATCTCCTCCAAATAAATAGTATTCTTAACTGGTAAGGTTTCTATTAAGGTTAGCATCTCTTTTCTTAGGGTACTTATTTCACTTAAACTGCGTTTGGTGTTATTAAGTTCATCTTTGTACTCTCTGTCTCAGACTTAAGAGTAGAGTCATCCGTTTCTTGGATCTCTTCAATATACTCAATGATAGTCAATTCTGCACTTTTTGTTGGCAAATCGTTATCAATATCAGAGAGTTATCAATTGTTTCAAGTTCACAAATGTGTCCTTAATGTTAGGAAACAGTTGTGCGAGCAGAATATTATCTTCTTCCTCGAAGTCTTCGATGTTGATATCGGCTACCTCGCCACATATTTTCTTGAAGGTAATATCGGCCGACGACAAAATTTTTCTAACTATCCATTTGATGCCTTAAAGTTATCTAGTCCTAGTTCGAGGGCTCTTACCTGCATTATGGGTCCAGATATTGGATAGTGCTTGTTTCTCGCCTTAGTAAACCAGTTAAAAATTACTTGGTCCACTGTCAGTCCTTCAGTTTTGGGAAATTTTCTTTTTTATTAACCGTTGCCACCTTCTTGAACCAGATTTCTAATTTCTGCTTTATTTTGAAGCAACATAGTCACTTGGATCTTACCCACATTAAATTTTTCAGCCAATCTCCTGATACTTAGACCAGTTTTTTCACTTTCCTCAATTATTTCAATTTTTCGCTTAAAGAAAGATATTTCTTTTTCCGTCATCTTCAAATATTCACGTTAGTCGCAAAACACACAAAAACTGTTCAAAACAAAACTAATTTTAACAACCGATTTATCAGCCTTGAACTGAAACTGAATGGATCCGCCTGCAATACAGGAATTAGTATATGTACCTATATTTCTTAAGAATTGTCGGATCGGGTTTTATTGCCTCTAATGGAGGGTGTTTTTAGCATTAATGTTTACTAAAAATTCCGATGAGGAGTGCCCGCGGTCGATTAACAGATTGTTCGGTAAAGAGTATAAAATAATGAGATTTCCATTTTTAAATATGGAGAATTCATATCCGGTCGTTTAACGCAGATGGTCACTTTATAGAGGCGGCCTCAAACATAGGTTTTACTTTATTATATTACAATATAAAAGGACACACAGTCTCAAATAGGAGTAAGTTCAATTTCGTTGCAAGCAGCCCGAATTAAAAAAGAATAATTTAATTATTATTAATTATGTTAAAAAATATTTCTAAACAGAGATACATTTTCGAATTTTTTCCCAACTTCAATAATTGTTGCTAATTAAAAATAGATCTGAGCCTAATTCTGTGGAAAGTTTGGTTAATTCTTTATAATTAATTCTTATAAAGAGTTCTGTTCAACGTTCCCTAAATAAAAATTAAGGGGCGATAGAACCGGAGATCTTGAGGATTGAAAAGTGATTATTAAAAAAATCTCTTACACTAAAGGTGTTATGGGGAGGAGAATTTTCAGCTTAATATTCTTAAAACTCTGTACTCAAAAACCGATTATGATCCAAATATTTTATTTTCACACATCCCTGACTATGGCTTAACGCTAAATTCAACTTGTTTCTGTATTTCACGGTTTTATATTTCTCGACTTCATTCCAATTTCATCGGAAATGATTGAATTTCAAGTGTTTTCTTTCTGGATTATTACTAGCCATTAAATAAGACAACTTTGCTCCAGCTTTACCATCTCTATATCTTTTACGGTTTACGAGAACTCTGCAGTGATTAACGAATTTGTTACTCCCTGTATAACAAGATATTAATATTGCTTTCTCAAAATTACCTTGCAAAAAAACTACAATGCAACTGCGGTATATTTTGTTCAGGTTAGTTAGTTGTTTAATAGATTTGTTAAACTTTTTTGTTAATAAATTACTTACAAAATTTATTACGAAGTAAATGTGTCTAAGAACCTATAAATATCTAGCACATTATCTAACATATTTTGCAAATCATGGGTTTTTGCGTTAAAAGTTAAAAGAGTGACCAAATACAATTTGCTGAATTGTTTAGCGCAGGGGGAACGAAAATTTTACTTTCCCACTTTGCTAATACAATTAGCATTTTGTTAGTGCAGATACGTTCTTGTTAACAATTCCATATTAAAAATATCAGACAAATGCAAATGATGATTCAATCCATGGTAATAACAATACATACCACGGAAATTACAACAAAATCTAGTGTTTCTAAAACAACCTGGAAACGTTTACAAAAATTGATGTTTTTTAATTTCTCATATTTTATTATACCACAGGGTGAGTCGGGAGAAATGCACCAAACTCCAGAAGTGTATTATACACGTGAAAATAATGTAAAAAAAGCCTTAGCTTCTTATCCAGTTTTCAAGCCATAGCGTAAGTAAATATTTTTATGTAGCGTTCCACTTTTATCCAAATTTTCGCATAAACATGACTCAAAAACATTTTATAGCTTTGTTGTTTTGACAATGTGTCAGTGAACTGTGACAGTAATTGAATGTTTATTTTCAAGTTTGAATGATTTAGGTGTTACAAAATGCCAAACACCTATTCAAATTTAGAATATGCACATAATAATATGATGTTTGTTTATGGCTTCTGTAATGGAAGTGCTATAGCTACTGTTGAAAAATATCTAAAACAGTTTTCACATCAGAGACATCCTAATAGAAACGTATTTATTAGAGTTTTTAACAAATTGTGCGGGGAAGTATGAAATATTCTGGATTTAGGAGAAGAAGATGCAACGACCAGCTCACGAAGAATTGGGCATTCCACAAAAAGAGTAATAAATACTTTACAGGAGCAAGGCTTGTATCCATACCATGTACAGAGAGTACAGCAGCTAAAACCGGAAGATTATGCTA
Organism: Polydrusus tereticollis; assembly: GCA_963920685.1. NCBI lineage: Eukaryota > Metazoa > Arthropoda > Insecta > Coleoptera > Curculionidae > Polydrusus > Polydrusus tereticollis. The sequence continues at coordinate 49,441,931 of OY987330.1, forward strand.
AACGTATGGAGTTTTGTCGGTTAATAAATAATAATGATCATGTTGTATCACGTATACGTTTTAGGGAAAAAGCAACATTTACCCGTGACGGTATTAATAATACTCGTAACGCTCATGTGGTAAATCGAAAGTCCTCACGCAACAATCAAAAGTAATTTGCAACATAAGTTTTCTGTATATGTGTGCTGTGGGTATGCTCGATAGGTATTTAAATGACCCTTTAGTTTTGAAGAATCGCCTTACAGGAGACCACATCCTCAATTTTTTACAAAATGAATTACGAGGACTACTAGAGGATGGTCCTGTAAACATCAGAATGCAAATCTGCTATCAGCTCTTAAACAGACGAGAATTGCAGAACGTAGCTACATCTCGTGGCAACCACACACATCAACCCAACCACGACAGTAAGAATTCATATAGGTTCGGACGCTGGCAAGGCGGCCCATCGCCAGCTAACTACGTTGGGCGGAACCAGAAGCCAATGTGTCGGTTCAGCAACCAAAAGCTAAATATTGAAAAACAACAAACTTAAAATAAGTTCGTGAATAGCGTTGTCCCTTATCCTTCTGGCAGACCCAATCCTTGCACGTGTTTCGCCATCTAGGGCTCATCGGCAAGGCTCATGTTCCGCCTTGCCAGCGTTTGAACATATATGGATTCTCGCTGTCCTGGTTGAGTTGATGCGTGTGGTTGCTATGAAATGTAGCCACGTGCTGCACCTCTGGTCTGTTTAATTGTATTTCTGTGTCAAAATCACTTTGAGATCCCTTGCCTTCTTGTCAGAACTGGAGCCTTGCCGATGGGCCGTAGCCGGCGAAACGTGTCCAAGGATTAAGTCTGGCGGAAAGATAAGGGACAACTCTCTACACGAACGCATTATAAGTTTGTTGTTTTTTAATATTTAGCCTTCGGTTGCTAAACCGACACATTTCCTTCCAGCACCACCCAACGTAGTTTGCACGCGATGGCCGCCGCGTTTGAACTTATACTTAATCCCCTCTCAAAGCAAAAATTATAGTGTGCCATCACAACCGTGTGCGCAGTAATCTACGAAATGATAGCGTGTTATCAATCCCTAGACACAGGACTTCCCTGTACAAACGAAGCTATGTTTATAATGCAATTACGTTATACAATTCAGTGCCATATGATTTAAAAAAATCAACATCTTATATAAAATTTGAAAAGGAATATAAAAGCTATGTACTCTTAATGTAAAAATGTTAGAATATAGCAAAAAACAAAATATATAGTGTGTAGTAATACAGTGACCTATCTTGTAAGATCATATATATTTGGATAATGAATAGTGTGTAGGTGTTTTTATTTCTTTGCTGCCTTTACTTCATTGTTTTGCTTTTCACTCTTTATTCACTCTTTTGTTGTAATTTACTAGCCTCTACTATCTTGATTTTTTTTGCTTCTAGTGGTTAAGTAGAACAGCTTGAAGCTAGACTTCGCCACACTGAAGCATGATTCTTAGAAAGTGTAACTTTCATTCTTTGCTGCTAATAAAAGTCGTTTTTATTTATTATTTAATTATTTAATGCAAAACAAAAACTAATGTACGTCATGCCCTTCGAGTGGCGTCAGTTATCGACAGCGTTGCCAGCTTGTTACCAAAATGTCAGAGTGAGGGATTACACATATTTTTTTCTTAGAAACAAAATAAATATTTAAAAATGTTTCATAGTTTATATATTTGTTTACTGCATAATACCTTTTACCATCAACTTTAGTAGATCTAACATCTAACACTTCTCTTATTTTCATCTTGCCAAGATCGACCAATGGTACCATTCTGAAGAATCCATGTTTCGTCCAAGAAAACGAATTGGTACAAGAATGCTTCTTTTTCTTTAATATGTTGTTTCAAAAATACCAGTCGTTTGAAAGGTATATGGGAAAGTTCCATTAGCTCTCGCCTCAGTTCATCTTTTTACCATCCGAAGCCTATTTTCTTGAAGAGGCTTGTTAAAGAGTTAATACAACCATCAAACAGTTCTCTGTCTTATAATTTCTAACTTAAAGTTATCAAAGTTACATGATGTTCTAAAAAAAGTTACAGCTTATGGATAACATAAATAATACAACTTACTTGTTTCGTATCTTCCATACATAATGTCACAGATAGAACTTATATCCAATCTTCACACATTTACAACTCTCTTTGATTTAGAACGTTTGTTTTAAGGTGATTCTAATAATTTATTTCCCTTAACTGTTGTTGAAATTGCGCTTAGAGTGGAGATATTCAATATCGGCCAATAAAATTCTAATTATATTAATTTTTACAAGCTTGAATAAACAAAATTTTTGCTATAAGTGGGTTCGTATCAAAGAAGAATACTTTAAGTTTGTAGTAAATTTAATATCGCATAAAGTTTTATTACTTTTTGTCCAAATTTGATTTCCTCGTGTTTTCTTATGGATTTACAGTAATTATCAGCTGATTAATGACGTGCATCGGTTTTTGTTTTGCATCAACTGTATATGGATTCTCGCTGTCGTGGTTGGGTTGATGCTTATGGGTGCCACGAGATGTAGCCACGTGCTGCAACTTTCGTCTGTTTAATTGCATTTCTATGTCAAAAGCACTTTGAGGTCCCTTGCATTTTCGTCAGACCCAAAGCCTTGCCGATGAGCTGTAGACGGCTAAACGCGTCTAAGGATTGCGTCTGGCCAAAGAATAAGGAACAACTCTGTACACAAACTTATTTTAAGTTTGTTGTTTTTAAATACTATCAGCAAGATGGAGCTCCTGCACATTTCGCTCGTCAGGTCAAACAACATTTGGACGAAAAATTTCCACGGCGTTGGAATGGTCGCGGTAGTTCTATTAATTGGCACCCAAGATTTCCAGACCTCACAGCACTAGATTATTGTTTATGGGGCTGGTTTAAAATTGAAGTGTATATAGTAAAGACGGACACTCGGGATGCGCTAATTCGATGTATTTGAAATACTGCAGCCAATATTGAGGAAGGAAGACATGAAGCAAATAGGAGAGCAACAGGCGCTCTTCGTTGACGAAGCAGAAAATGTTTATAGGTCAATAGCGCTACTTTTGAACATAATATAGTAAAAGGACGCTATGATGAAAATGTTAATTAATGAAATTTTGTTTACTTGCTATTACGCTCTAACTTGAAAGTAAATGAAAATCGAATAAGAACATTCACACATTATTTTCGCGTATATAATATACTCCAACTAACCCTGTATATTCTTCATTTCAAATTATTTAACTTTTAAAATAATGCATTATACAAAATGTCATTTAATAAGAATCCATTAGTTCTATCTATAATTTTACTTGTTATTTTCAATGAGGTATGGACATTCTTAAAACAATCATAAACCTAAGCAAATTTTAACGTCATTTGTTTTCATTGAGGTGCATGAAATAAGTCTCCATTTGCAGGAATGCTGATTTTAATTTCACGGTGTTATTATAATAGGTTAATAAAATAAATATAATTATACTAAAATTAAGCAAATCGAATCCGACAAACATAAAAAAATACATAAATTATTATTATTTAGCCAATCATACGTAACAATTACCAGAACGTTATGTTTTTTTATAAGATTGCTTAGGAATTTCGCTGAACGTTAAATGTATAGGGTGAGAAAACGGCTGGAGATATTTTATTCCAATTTTAGGACGCCGATATAGAGTTTAGAAAGGTGTTCATTTTCTTCGATAATTCGATTCTCCGTCAACAACTACTAAAGTACGCAGAAGATTGTTACATTTACTCTGTTGGTTGCTTAATTACGAATCTTTGAATAAACAGAATTAGAACACTTAGAACTATCATACTACACTAAATTTTACGACGATCGTGTTTCAAAAGATGTTCAAAATGATTCCGTCTACTTCTAAACAGTTTGCAATGCCTTTTTGACATTACATGCTTGTCAAATACGATATTTCATATTTTCTAGTGTGGTTGGTGGTATAACTTTATCCTTTATAAAACTTCAGAAGGAAAAATCAAATGGAGTTAATTCGGTGACCTTGCAGGCCAGTTCACAGGAACACCACGACCAATCCAAACATTTCATTGAGTGTCTGTCAAGCTTGTCGCGCAAAATGCGAGACACCATCTTGCTGAAAGCTTAGTTCTTGCTGATTTGCATTACTATACAAAAGTTGTGGCAAATCGTTCCATTTATACGAACACTAGATATTAACTGATCAAGGATGTTGATTCGGCATATTAATAATTTTCACCCAATGAGAATTTTCAAGTGCCTAATAGTGCAATCTGTGCCAGTTGACCTTAAATAATTACAAGCAAAATCGATTCACTTAGTACAAAATTCAAACTCAAAATAATCTAGATTAATTTAAATAATTACCTGACTACCAATGGTAAATGTTGCTTCGTCAGAAATACCAAATTTCTTAAAAATACATTGTTTTCGTGATTTGCAAGTCTTAACCAGAATATTTAAAAGTTAGTTGCTTCCTTTCGCAAAATTCCTCCTCGCCAGTGAGGCTACACAATCCGACGAAAGAAAGCAATATTGCCCCAAAATGTAGATGGACAATGGCAGATGTAGCTTTCGAGCGACATCTTGTGGCAATCAATTGCATCACCTGGTCCCTCTAACAAGAATCAGTTAGAAACAGAGAAGGAAACTCCTGCAAAGACTCAACGGACCGGTTTTTGTTACAGGAGTCTCCGCAGGAGCGCAGCATTAAGAGCCAATTCGGTTTAGGGACCGAGTACCAACAATTAGAAAATCTAAAGGTTAGTTACTTCTTCCTTAAATCGAATTGGCTCTATTTCTACCTGATTCCTTTTAGACGGGCCAGGGTATGTATTTGATTGCCACAAGATGTCGTTCGATAGCTACATCTGTCATTGTCCACGTCTTAACTAGTTACAAAATGTAATCATAAAGGGAAAGTTGTGCTCATGTAAAATAACCAGTACCGATTTTTGACACATTCCTGAGTCATCACCAGCAAGTTCACTTAAACCAACATGAGAATTTATAGCTACTACACCCAAGACACCAACGGCCATCATTCATTGATTTTCATTTATCTTCAAATTCTGTTCTTATTTCGAAAGATTCTGATACTGCGCCCTCAATCTTCTAATCGCATCTCGATTGTTCCTTCTACATTCTCCCAGAATTAATACCATCTCTGTTTCACTGTCGTATGATTGTTCCATAATTACACTGAATAAAAAACTCTATCAGACGAGATCCTAGGATACCACGCTAATTTAAAGACGTAAAATCGAATTATCGAAAAGAATAAATACCTTTCTATTTTCTTTCGCCAATCATAAATTGTTTACTGTATTTGCATAGGTTGCATGATTCAAAATATGTCAGTTGAAATAAAAGGCTTTCTCTCACACAAAATATATTCATTTACTTCTATTATATCGGTTACCCACCGTCACATTTGGTCTGCGTAGCAGCAAGTACTGTTTTACTGTTACAACTTAGCATGGTAACTACTTACTTCATTAAATCAGCTACACATTCTACATCACGAACAACAAATAATTATATTGGGATAAAATACTACATTCTTAAACCTTCGAGAATTTATCGCATAAATTCCACGATTTTCCGACTGCTTTTTACAAAAGCTTAACTAGACTCAAGTCGTGATATAATAAGTACGTTATTACATCTTCGAGAATTCTCCGCGAATTGACCGACCTATTTCATGGCTTGGATGCCGTAAAATCAACGAACTTCGCGTAAAACCCGCGAGTGGGACCGTCTGCTTATTACAAAGGACTGCTCGAATTTAAAGCGTCAAAACATGTTTAGTTTTATTAGCATTTTAGTAGCATCCTATCATGCTGTTTCAATTAACACGTAAGTATATCTAGTTGCTTAACACCAAACCCTTCTTTTGTCACGTACGCTGATACACTTCGACAAACGAGCGGCCGCTGGTCTGTTCATGCCCATAAGATGCCGCCTTCCGCAAAGCTTGAAGCCGTCTTGGTTTTTCGCTTTTTTGCTTGCTTTTTTTTTGGCGAATATTCTAGGAAATTATTCTTGGCGGTTGCTAACTGACTTTTGTTTTTGGTTGTTTCCATATGAATTTGTATTTTCGATGCCACGAAGATAAATTAAAATATTGTAGGCCGCGACGTTGCCGTACTTTCTTTACTTTGAATTGATACTTGTTTCTGTTATTTAATTATGCAACTGGATAACTTAACCTTTCCCCAACACTATTTGATATCTTAAACTTGCCACCTGCCAGATAAATTCTATAGAGGGGAGGGGGATAAAGTCAAAAATATTTTAAAATATGTGCGTCAACGCCAATAGGGAGAGTTCTAAAATTTGAATATTTTAATAAAAGATTTCCAGCAGGTTTTCGGATCTTGCATTGTAACACTTTAAAACCCTCACTCTGTAGAACTTTTATTTTAATAATATGTTATTTGTCAAGCAAAATTTACAAATTATTCTTAACGGCATTAACAGCATTCCTGTGGACTTAATAAATTGTTCAAGCAGTGGGAGGCATGTACTAAAAATAGCCCAAATAACATGCAGAAATGTATCGTCGCATTAAATTATCAAGGAGCGTAGGCTCAAAGAGTAGGATGTTTATATCTATTACTATACTATCAATAAAAAATATCAAGTATCCGACGGTTCTTTAGCACGTCTTAAATGCTTATAAGTTGGATACGAATTATGGTTTTGGGTTGCGGTTTCCACAGTACCTACAGGAATAGTTTTTTAAGTGTCTTACCTGATTGACGCTTTTCCTGCTCTCTATAATAGAAAACATATTGCACACTTCTCTTGTCCATAACCACACGAGTGAATTGCATTTCGCGTTTCGATTTGAAAAGAATAGAGTTGATATTTATTTTGAACTGTTCTGGAAGTACGGAGGTTCCTAAATTGCCTCCATCGGTTTGGCCTTTAAAGTGTTCCTTTAATAAATAGAGATTTTAAGCTGAAACCCCCAATTAAGTTCATTAACCTAGCCTAATTTTATCCTCAAAGTCTACTGGCTTGGAATGCATGCTAGAAAATAATTTACTGGCAGAAGACCATGTATTCTTGCGGTAGCATTTCATTTCCCATTCTTTTCGGACATTAGTGTTCTTGGGGAATATAGAAAACATTAATTATTCCCTTTCTACTCTGACTTTCTTAAAATTGCTATTATATGTAGCAACGCTACAAAATATTCCACCAGTCATAGTTGCCCATAACAAAGAAATTCAAGCAAAATGACGGTTTCACAAGGGATGTAAAAGTTATAAAGTCTTATGAGATACACATAGTTATTCGTTTAATACATATACGCTATATTACTCAAAAATTTCACTATGTTCACAACAAACGTAATGTAAACAAAACTGAACGCTGGACCACTAGTGAAGTAACGAATGACAAAAATGTGATTATTGTATTATCGATGTGTTCGAGCATAGTTAATGACGCGTACAGGGTTTTCGCTTATATTTAGACCTCTATCTAGAGCGAAAACAATAAGACATAGAAAAAACTTTAAATACGAAAGTTTTAGGATTTTTACTGAATCATCACAATCTTAGCAAAAAATTTTCAAAAGATGATTATAATGCCGAAAAAACTAATCAACTTATGTTTTTTTAAATGAAACACCCTGTATTCATTTTATTAAGATTATAGATATTTATTTCCTGATTTCAAAAATATATAGTTTTTCTATATTAGCTCAAACCGTTAGCAATCAGAATTTCAAAAATTTGTATTTATTTTCGTTTATAAGTCTAGAATGCCTTGAAAATCAAATGATAAAGTCTGCCGGCCTTTTCTTATTGCCATTATTAAGCCTAGAAAGTCATGGAAAACAAATGTTATTATGACATTTTTGGCATTGCTTACTTGTTTGCTTGTAATAAACTAACATTCTTCTTCGTATTTATAATAATAAAATGGGATATTCTGCAGCAGAAAAATTCGATGTTATCCGTTTATATTATACAAATAATAGAAATTTATTTACAACTCGTAATGAATATCACAGGTTATTTCCCCATAGATTTTTACGTTCCAAAAGCACTATGTTGTAAAAAAAATTGAAGAGACCAAAAGCTTAGAAAGTAAAAAGAGAACAGGAATGAGGGATGAGGAATTATACTTAAATGTCTTGCTGTTCTATGAAGGTGATTATTTCCATTATTTATACTTATTATTAAATCCTACTATTACTCTTGTATTACAGAAAATCCTGAGTATTCAGTACCAGATGCGGCGGGCCATTTTAACAAATCTTTATCAAAAATTCACGAAACTAAAAAAAAATCACTGTTACTATCCCTATAAATTTTTAGCAGTCCAAAAATTAACAGAAGATCAGAAGAGACAGCGGTTAGAGTTTTGTTTGAATATTTCAAGAAGGCGTGAAATTGATGGAAATCTTTTTCTTGAGAATGAGATTGAACACTTTTTAGAAGAGCTTCTTCTCAACCAACACGCTACGCTTATCTGGCAGCAGGACGGTGCGCCAGCCAACAATGTTGCCCCTGTTACAAGTTATTTAAATGAAAAATATAATTTATGGATTGGAAGAAACGGGCCAATAATTTGGCCGGCAAGCAGCCCCGATTTGACGGTGCTGGATATTTTTCTTTGGGGCTTTGGGGCTTTTTAAATAAAAAACAAAGTTTATTACAATAGGCCATGCAGAGAACATTCAAGGTTTGGGAACAAAGAATTCGAGAAGAAATTTTGGTGCTAAGTAGAGACAATATCGGGATCCATTATGAACTCAATAAATCATAAATTATTAGGAAATATTCAAAAATGTATAATAAATCAAGGGAGTTACGTTGAAAATCAGTAATTTTTTGTTTATGTTTAATTATTTTTCTTTTTAACGTTGTAAAAGCTCTTTAATGTTATTCTAATAGTAAGAGAAGTATCACCAATGCAGGCCATTTGATTTTCAAGGCATTCTAGACTTATAAACGAAAATAAATAGAACTTTTTATAATGTTGATTGCTATTATCTTAAAAACGATTTGAGCTAATATAGACAAACTATATATTTTTGTAATCAGGAAATAAATATCTATAATTTTAATAAAATAGATACACGGTGTTCCATTTAAAAAACCATAAGTTGCTTATTTTTTTTGGCATTGTAATTATCTTTTGAAAATTTTTTGCTAATATTCTGATGATTCAGTAAAAATCTTAAAAGTTTTTATTTAAAGTTTCTTTTCTATCTCTAATTGTTTTCGCTCTAGATAGGGGTCTAAATATAATCGTGAACCCTGTACATTCCTTCCTTTCTGCTTTCGCCTTAAGCTACTAGGCAATTAATTAGGAACCTTGCACTTAGCCCCTGTAAAAAAGCAGCGGAACAAACTTTTGGAAACAACTGGTCACTGGTGCAATATATAAAATCTTCACTAGTAGGTACCAACCGATCGAACGAACTTAAATGCCAGACAAGCGTGGGTGAGCCACACCTTAATCAGAAATTTACATCTAGAGTTGCCCTACTGACATTATTATATAACTGTATTTAATATCAGTATTTAATGTTTGTTTATGGCATATATCTCGCTTGAAGCAATTTTAGCTTGCACGCCGTATTTGCCTGTTAGATTAGAAGATTGAACATTAAAAAATGTATTAAAACATGTTTGTACAAGGTGCTTCAAAACACTACATTGCACAATTATAACACATTAGTTATATACAGGGTTATTTTTTCAAAACTTGACATTTTTTTTTTTTTTGTTGTTTGGGCCCGCCTGCCGATCGGTCAGTACTGCAGCCTTTCGGCTTATTGTACTATGTACCCATTTTCTTCATTCCACCCATTCCAGTATCTTTGTACCTTGCACAAGTTTGTACAAGTCCTTAACTGAGTGTGTGGTGTATGTATTTGGTTCTGCCCGAGGCTGCCCATAGATCGACTGCCGTTTGTGATCCAATGCCTCGCATTCGCACAGTATATGTTTGACTGTTTCGGTCTCTTTATTGCAGAGTCTGCATTTTAAGTCCCCGTTGTACAGTCCCATTTTGTACAGTCGTTCCTTGACTGGTGCATGTCCAGTCATGAATCCCGTAATTATTCTCAGCTGGTTCCTGCTCATTGTAAGCAGTTCTTTTGCTTTCTTTTGGCATGGTCTGCCTATGAAGGCTTTCCCATGCGCTTGTCTGTACTTTTTGGTACTCCGATGATCAGTTCTGTGTTAGGTATCTCAGCCTCCGTTCCTCCTTTTGCGAGTTCGTCTGCTTTTTCGTTGCCTTCTATACCTCGATGTCCCGGCACCCAGACCAGTTTTACTCTGTTCTGGTCTGCCAAGATCTCAAGTTCTGCAAGGCATTCCCATACCAGTTTTGACGTTACCTCGGGCTGTGATAGCGCCTTGAGGGCTGCTTGACTGTCTGATGCAATATGGATCTGCTTGTTCTCATAGGCTCTCCTATTTATTTCTCTTGCACATTGCAGGATTGCGTAAATTTCTGCTTGGAACACAGAATTGTGTTTTTCCAGTCTATAGCTGAGTCCCTGCCTCATATGCCTGGAGAAGATTCCTGCACCAGTTCCATTAGCGGTCTTAGATCCGTCAGTGTACCAGATCTGTCCCCGCTGTATGGCCTTTGGTTCTTGGTTTTCCCATTCCTCCCTTTCAGGTATTATTACCTCGAACGGGGTTTTGAATGAGTACCTTTTCTTAGTGTGGTCCGAGTTGACGTTTAGTACATTCCTCTCCACCACCCTAATGATACTTGTGTGACCCGATCTGATATTTATATCCTCCGGTTCCTTTTTCAGTCTATAGGCTGCAAGTCTGGCCTCCCCCTGTATCACAAATTGCAGGGGGGGAAGGTCTATAAGCGCCTCCATTGCTGCCGTTGGAGTCGATTTTGTGGCTCCAGTTAAACTTGACATAGGCTAACTTTTTTATTTGAAGAGACCTATAGTAGTTTTGAAAGCAAAGTTTTAGGAATTAGTCAAACTAAGAAAAATATGTGGATTAAGAAAAAAACAAATTTATTTTCTAACAAGAATAACCACAGTAACAAAAATTAAATTTCTTTAAATAGTCCCCGCCCTAACATTACTTTTTTTATTAAATTATGAAACTTTTTTAATAATATTATTTTTTCCGATGAAGCTACTTTCTCAACTAATGGTTACTGGTCAACTGAGAATCCCCATTTTCGAATTCATTGCAGAAGACAGTACTCCAAGAAAGTTAACGCTTGGTGTGCAGTTACGTACAACGGAATAATTGGACCGTACTTCTTTGAAGCAAATACGAATCAGCATAGTTATTTAGAAATGCTAAATACAATAATTTTTTTCATTATTTAAATAATATGCCACTTATTGACAGGCGAACTGCATATCTTCAACAAGATGGTCATCCTGCGCATTCCACTGTTATTTTGCGCGAATGGTTGAATCGCCAGTTTCCGGAGCGCTGGATTGGGAGATATAGACCAATCCCTTGGCCGCCAAGAAGTCCCGACCTTACAATAATGGATTTTTACTTGTGGGGCTACCTTACCCAGAAAGTGTATGCATCTCAATTGGAACCTGATCTTGATAATTTAAAAATTAGAATTAGAGAAGCGATTCAAGCTATCCCATTGCAAGAGATACGAAACGCATATAAAGCATTTATTAAGAAAGTCCAACGATGCGAGGAGGTTGGTGGAGAAACCTTTGAATAGTTTTTTGTTGCTGATAACCTGCCTTTTTTCAGTTACATTTCTTTAAGAAAATTTTTGACTCTTCATTCGTTCTCTAATAAATTTGTTTAATTATGAATAGTGCACGGTTTTATTTTAAAACGTATTGATTTTTTAATAATATGGGTAGTTACTTAGCCGTTTTCGACAATTCCTCGTATAAAAATAAAGATTTTACAGAATAATACCTTCTAAAGAATAACTAATTTGCAAATTGCGTTAATTTAAATCAAATCATACTTTATCAGTTGGAACTTTTTGCCGGTCTCTGTACATTTAGCTAATAAGTCAAAACTTGGTAATGAGACGTAGGTTTTCAACCACAACAACTTTTACTAATTACTTTTTACCCTATCTTTACACATAAGGGTTCTTTGTTCTTAGCTTTTTTCATATTTTTCTAAATTCTGAACACCCGGTATATAAATTTGAAAAAATAATATGCTTTTTGGTCGTTTGAGAACAAGCAGGAGTTTTTGTGAAAAATAACTTTCTTTCATAAACCCACAAATAAAAAAGTTTTTCCTCTTCGATAGTCAATCCGTGGACACACTGTTTATATAAGATTTTTAGTTTGATAGATCGTTAACGTATAGTAAAGAGAGGGTGGGCGACAATATAGAACTCGCAGAGAACGGTATTTAAGAAAGCTTGATAGCCACGAACAAAATTGAATCTGCAGTCCGTATGCTCTTACTTTAGTTAGGAGCTCCTCATGCCATTCTCGATCAAAAGCCTTGGAAGTGTCCACTACTACCGCCCGAAATTCCACATGATTTTCTATTGCGTTGTTCCAAACGTAAGTAACATAAGGGAGGAGGTGTCCTGTTGATCTAGACTTACGGAATTCATACTGGCGATCACTAATACATGAAACCTTCCAGGTACTTTAATAATTTATAATATATAAAATGTGGTTGTTGCCGTTTTTTTCTCCAAAAACCCATCGCAAAATTCCACTCGCATATCACAATCATCGCCGTGAAGTTGTTGTACACTTATCATTTTTGTAGGGATGGAATTTATTTAAATTTAGGGTTATCCAAAGTGTAATCTGAGAGCAGCCCACTGCTTGCGCAATCTTATTTGTAGATCGATTTGGGTTTTCAACACTTTCCGAAATAATATTTTCTTGTACCGCACAGCATTTTTACTTCTTTGTCGAATCAACTTGACCAAATTTTGTCTTAAAAATTCTGGGCCAGGACGAGGTTTGTCGGGATGCCTAACATGGAATTCAGTGCATGCTTTTCGTAAACTTAATCCACCAACATGCAAAAAATTTAATTCAATTTTCTCTTCAGGTGTGATACGATACATTTTAATCCAAGACAACACAAAACTGATTGTCATCTTATGACAGCAGGGGCAAACAATACAATTCATAGCATCCTTTTTCAATGACCAATTTTTACAGTACTTGTATTAGGACCAAAATTAAATTTTAAACAATAATAGCTCGTAAACCGCTACTCTAATCAAAAACTTATATTCCTTATGTTCTGTCTAATACCTGTATGTATCAAAATGTTTCAAAAAAATACGGTGTTGCTACTTATACCCTGTATAATGGTATAAAATAAATGATCGAAAAGTCCAGACTTTGACTTTTTCGCAAAAAAATATGGCATTTCGCATTGGCCTCATGGTTTTGATATTTCGCACAATATTTATTACTTAAATATGATTCTTATACCATTGCTGGGAATTTTAGATGCAGCTTGCACTTTTTACTTAGATACTTTTATTTTTCTGGAAAAAGTTTTTTATTTTTAATATTAGAAAATCCGTGCAAAGTGCAAGGAGAACTCGCACCCAGAGGGTTCCGTACCTTTATGTCCCTTTTATTGGTGCTATGGGACCATCTTTCTGGTCAAATTGAAACTCAACCTCAACGGGCCATATTCTGAGTAAGTCAGCGTCAAAATTAAATATATAATTTTAGAAGCATCTTTTTATTGCATAGAATCTGAGGGCTCAGTTTTGTTCACAACTATGAGGTCCTACATAAAAAGCCCTGTATTGCCAGTTTCATATTTCTAGAAATTTGATAATCTAAGTGTCACTTAAAATACCCTGTACATAACAATAACAAGTTATTCGTACCCGGAAGTCTGCAGCCGGGTTCTCAATTTGGTACATTACACGGCCCCACTGGCAATGACAGTACCTATCTTGTATCATATGCAAGCGGTCAACGATAACATTAAATTACTATCTAGTATACAGCGAGTGGGTGGAAATAAATACAAGCAATAAAGAGCATTTTTGTTTATATATTTATTATAAATGATTGCTTGCGGTAGAAAGCAAATGTAGTCCTATTTGAGGGACATGAAATACTATAGATATTGTTCTCAATGAATACTACTTGACAAGGGTACTTATATACAGGGTGTCCAAGATAAGAATGGTATAGCATTGGAATCTTGGAAACGGTAGGAATTAGAATGTTGGTTAAATTAGGAAAAAGTTTCGCAATTTAAATACCTTTTACATGGTGTTTGCAAAATTAAACTATCTTTAACCGATTTCGATATTAAAAAAAAAAATATTTTTTGCTGTATTATTTTTTATTTATTTGTTGCATTATTTTGCCAGATGTAAAAAAATGAAAAACACTTTTTTATTGTCACTTTTTAAGCTGAACAATATAGCGTTTACAGATTTTCAGTACGACGTTTCGTTTTCGAAAAAACATCCTCAACTTTCTTTTTTTAAATACGATCCTGTGTTTTTTTTGTTAATCGAAGGCTATTTTCAACTCTAAAATAACTGATATATCACTTGAACAAATTTCCAGCTCTTTCTCTATCATAGATTTTTATTATGTAACGAATAAAATTCTTATATCATAAGACCGTACAATAACCATAGTGGGCTTTCAAACAAACGTTCGTTTTTCTTGACAACTTACTTCTGTCATAAATACAAAATTTAATTAGGTACGAGGTCTTTCACTTCGTTTAAAAGTGATTGTACATTTCTCTTTTGAGGAAAAGTTTGATATGTTAGAGTGTTACATTTTATGCCATAGAAATACTCGAGAAGCTGAGCAAATGTATTTAAATAATTACCCAGAGAAATTACAACCAAATAAAAAGATGTTTGGAAGAATTGTTGCCAATTTATTGCAGTATGGGTCATTTAATAAAGCAGTTGTTACTAGAAACAAACCATGTAATGAGGAAATTCAAAATAATGTGGCATTAGCTGTAACGGATGACCCTACAACATCAGTTAGAAACATTGAGAAATAAGTGGAACGCCAAAATATACGGCACATTTTATTTTGCGTAAGAACAAATATCACCCGCACAAATTTCGAATCTGCCAAGGACTAAATCCGGGAGACGACATAAGGCGAAGGGTATTTTGCGAATGGTACACTAGGCAATGTCAAAACGACGAAAATTTCGTCAATAAAATTTTATTTTCTGATGAAAGTACGATAACCAACAACGAAATCTGTAACAAAAGAAATACGCATTATTGGTCCACAGAAAATCCACGGTTGTACAAAATGGCTATCCACCAGCATCGTTTTGGTTTCAACATGTGGGTAGGAATTTTGGGAACAAAGATAATTGGGCCAATTTTTTACCACGGAACACTAAATTCGGAGCGGTATCGAAATTTACTGCAGCATAATTTGGAAGAATGGTTCGATAACAACTTACCACTAGCAGAAATCAATAACTTTTGGTTTCAACAAGATAGGGCCCCCGCTCATAATTCGAGAATTGTCCAAGGATATAATATAAGAATAATATAACCTGAACTAACCTGAACTAACCTGAACTAACCTGAACTAACCTGAACTAACCTGAACTAACCTGAACTAACCTGAACTAACCTGAACTAACCTGAACTAACCTGACAGATGGATAGGTACGCGTTCAGCTGTTTCTTGGCCTGCACGATCGCCTGATCTAACTCCTTTGGACTTTTATCTCTGGGGGTACATCAAAAACTATGTGCACCAACGTAATTTTCAAACGGAGGAAGAATTGCGTCAACTGGTTTTAGAAGCATTTCAAACGATTACCCCAGATGCACTTAACAATGTTTTGAATTCCTCAGTTAGACGATGTTACCTATGCTTAGAAAATAATGGTCATTTGTTTGAACACTGTTTGTAATTAAGTTCTAATTTGGTATTATGTTAATAAATGTTTAATGTATTTAAAAAAAGAAAGTTGAGGATGTTTTTTCGAAAACGAAACGTCGTACTGAAAATCTGTAAACGCTATCTTGTATAGCTTAAAATGTGATAATGAAAAAGTGTTTTTCATTTTTTTATATCTGTTAAAATAATGCAACAAATAAATAAAAAATAATACAGCAAACAATATTTTTTTTTTAAATATCGAAATCGGTTAAAGATAGTTTAATTTTGCAAACATCATGTAAAAGGTATTTAAATTGTTCAACTTTTTCCTAATTTAACCAACATTGTAACTCCTACCGTTTCCAAGATTCCAATGCTATCCCATTCTTATCTTGGACACACTGTATAAGCAAAGATGAGATAATTTTTCTCCAATTACTTGCTGACACCTTATACAATAAGACAATAAGAATTAATCAACTTATGATAAAACAGCTACTAGGATCATGATTGATTCTTAAGTGAGTCTGCGACTATTACTTACATTTCTTCTTTACAGGTTGCTGTTCAGAGGGACATAATTTGGGGATTGATTGCAGAAGATGGATGTGTGATCATGTAATCAGAGGGTTCAGGGAAACGTCCATCCATTTGTAGTAATCGATAAGGAGTTTGTCTATGTGTTCAGTGATTGTCGGCATTTGTGAAGAGTATGCACCATCGGGAAGCGTGGAGCATCCGTCATGATTCTAAGGACTTTGTTCTGAAAAGTTTGAAGTTTGCGAAAAGCTGACTTATTTAATGTGCACCAGAAGGCGACACCATAAATCAGTACTGGCTGAATATTATTCTTGTATAGTAATGTCTTTAAGTATAGTCTACTTCTACTGTTGATGAGAAAGTAGATGCCGCTGAGTTGACCATTTGCTTTTTTCAAGCGTTGGTCTGCGTTGTCGGTCCAAGCCAGCCGCTTATCGAAGCTCAGACCTAAATATTTAACTTTCTCACACCAGCTTAGACTGGTATTTTTGACTTTCAGTCTGATTTGTGGAAATTTGCTTCTGGCTGTTGAAAAGTAGATAGCTTGGGCTTTGGCATCATTAAGGCGAATTTTCCATTTATCTAACCACGCCTCGATAAGTTTTATGTGACGTTGCAGCTTTGAGACTACCAACCTTGGCTATTTGGCGGTGGCGGTAATCGCGGTATCGTCAGCAAACAGATAAAGTTCTGTTTGACCAAATTTAGGAATATCGCTGGTGTAGAGCCGGCCCAAGGGGGGAGCCTTGCGGTACTCCGGCTCTGACGTGTTGCACAGTCGATATCTTATTCTCTGACGAGACCGCGAAAATTCTGTCCGTCAAAAATGAATGAATCACCTTATTAGGTAGTTTGGCATAGCTAACCTTAATTTTTTAAAATGAGTCTGTTGTGCCAGACCTTAAAAAAGGTCTTGCTGATGTCGAAAAATACCGCTTCCGTGCTGAATCGTCCGCTTCGAATATTTGAAGCCAGTCTAGTCGTTTGGTGAACTTTATAATGAGCAGTCCGGAAACAGAACTGCTCTGGTGGTATAATGTTGTTGTCAAATACAAAATCGTTAATACGATGAAGTATGAGTTTTTTGACAACCTTGTCAAGACACGACAGGAGGCTGATAGGCCTATAGCTGACTACCACTGTTTGATCTTGTCCTAGTTTAGGAATAAGAACCATTTTGGCTTTTTTCCGAACTTATTTCGATAATAGCCTCTGCAATGTTTACTACGTCTGGTATCACATTGTCGGGCGTTCTTTAACGCCTTCATCTTTATGCCGTAGAAGCCCGGAGCCATTTTCACTTTGATAAATTTATTAAGGTCCCTGACTTCTTCCATATGAATATTACGGATACTCTAAATGGGATGCTCGATAGACCTATAAATTCGCATTGTTCTGGAGACCTGCGCATCCCTCTCTGGATCCGTCGTGGGATTGTCATTGGAGTGTTCGTGAGGGCTATCCGCGAACAGCATGTTTCTTTAATAATTTTTTGGCAAACGATATTTTTTGATGGAGAGATAATTTTCTATAGAATCTAATTCAATAAAAATTCTAAAATCCAAAAATATGGCATTCACTGCGATTTTTGGTAGGACAGCAGTACATTATCTGTACTCTATTAGAGCCACACCAAAGGTGAATGAGGTGTTCACTGGTTCGTCGAAATTGTGAAAGTGATTCATAGGTAAAGTAAGCAACTCTCCTGAAAGAAAAAACAGAACATAAATAAAATGTTTTTTTTATAGAATAAGTAGTTAAGAAATAGAATATTTAAGCACTGAACGAGAGTTTGAATTATATTGCTACTTACTCGAAATATTTAAATAGATGCTGTGAAACGATCTTTCAGAGATTCATTAATTGGCCATCAGTTTACCCTTATGAGGATTCAAAGAACCCATCCATAATTCTCAAAATAATTATTGTAAAAGAAACAAAAATCAACGTCTCGGTCTCAGTATTTATTTTTGGTGACGCGTTTCGCCCTATATGGGCATCATCAGACCTACAAATACAATCACCTAATGCACAAAAGATAAAATAGAATACAATATTTACCTTAAAAATATGGTCCAGTCACACTAAACCCGTTCACAGCACGGGAAAACAATAGAAAAATATTAAAAACATCAAAAAACATTAAAAAACATCAAATACATTAAAAAATATAGACACGAACGCCTTTACAACACATCAAAACAATATTAAAAGTTAGGTTAAGCTAGCTAAATAAAGTCAAAACAAAAAATATCGGAAAAAAAATAAAAAAAAAATTATAAAAAAAAAATTATAAAAAAAAAATTATAGAAAAAAAAAAAGAGTTGGCCGTGAACACAATTTAATTAAAAATCAATAGCAGCATATTTGACACACATACGGCTTATTATGTCAACTTGCTTTTTGCATTATTGTTAAAAATTATGGCGAAAAACTTTAGAGGAAACGGCAGAATTAGTTCTTATTGTTGGAGATAAATATAAATCGTTTAGAGAATCAGCATCTAACTTCACCGAAAGACATCATGGAAAGAACATACATTGTATTACAGTTTCTTCAATTTATAACATCTTCAAAGAAACGGGCTCTTTGGAATTTAGTTACAAGAAAAAGCATACCACATGGGTTAGAAGCGAGGAGGAAGAACTTTAAGTTTTAACAACTTTTATAAAAAATCCAAGGAAATCTTTAAGGTCAGTCGAAGTAGACACAGAATCTGAAAAGTCTACAGTAAATTAAGGAATATAAGTATCATGCATACAGACCTGTATTTGTTAATCAAATTTTAGAACGCGATTATGACAATAGACTTTATTTTGCTTATGACGATTGTCTTAGCTTCATGCCATCCATAAGCGCATTACGTTGGCTCCAACATTTTCGTACTAAGTTAAATGATTGGTTGAGTATTACGGGATTCTATGATACGTCACTTTTCAGTGTTCTCTGTAAACGCAAACTCTAGAACTTTATTTTATATTTCTGTTAGTTACTCACCCCAGAAGATGACTGTTTACTCAGTCAAAACGTATAGGGATATACCTATTCCTATGAATTTTTATTTTAGTCTATAAAATAAAAATAAAATTTGTGGAGGAAGACTGTGTCTACTTTAGTTCATCTCAATTTTATGTTTTAATGGCTTAATTAATATTAAGTATAAAAACAGAACAAACCAGAATAGCCTTTAAAAACAGAAAATTCACGGCCTTCGATTTTTAACCAGAACTTAGTTCTCAAAAACAGCATAGTTCTGGTTACATCAGAATGTTTGGTCACCTTACTCATAGGCTATATTAAATTAATAAATAATCAAAATGGCGGATGCTTAAAGCCGTATAGCTAGTATATTATTTAAAAGGCCTGACTACAAGATATTTACGACGCTTGCCATTAAGCTCTGTTTTGTATACCTACTAACAAATATGTTACTAGTTAAAACTTTATCACCGAGTGTTAGATTCCAGTAGACAAGTTTACAGAAAGGCTATGTTCCTGCAAGTTTTTTTTTGCAAAATGTGCACTCAACTGCATTCCTGGCGAGGCTATATGCATTTCTATATTGCGTCATTATTTGCCTTTTTTTGTAATGAACAAGCTTAATTTAGATGACGCGATAAACTAGACTTAATAGGTTTCTACGGAAGGTAATGAACCCTAGACATGCCAGGCAATTAATTTTTAGTGCACCCGGAGTGCTTACACTCCGCAAACTATCTGGTAAGATGATATAAGGGACTTGTGTACATAGTACAATCGAAGAAATACCTGAAATGTTTTAATACGGAATAAAAAAAATTTTAGCTCGTTACGTTTAATGTGTAATTTCCACGATGCAATAAATTATCAAGGCAATAAAAGGAGAAAAGATATATTTAGGATAAACTCAGCCTCTCACAGGCGATAATCAAAGAAGACCACTTCCCAAAAGCTTGAAAAAAGTTGCATATTCAACCAAGACAAGACATTGATTACCATTTACAGGCCAATTAGCTTGCTGTCAAGTATTGGAGAAGTGATTGAAAAACTAATATTAAATAGACTGAACAACTTCATGTTTTCCTTCTGTATTCCAATATGTCTGCAATGTCATTATGCTATTAAGTTTTTGTCTTCCTCTTCTATGTTGTCAGTTTTTCTAGATTCCCATATCGCACCCCCAATTCAGATACACTTAAAAAAATGTTACAATAGGATTAAGGCAGGTTTAAAATCTACAGGGTGATGCATGGCTTAGTAAAACTTAGGAAATCCCATGTAAATTTTGAGGTGGCTAAATATTGACTTCCCTGTACATTTTAGAGAAAATAAGGGACCGATACAGTAAATCCATGTGCCAAGTTTGAATAAATTTTAATAAGTGAATCCTGACTTATTCAATTAGATGTGATGTCAAAACTACAAAATTTTCATAGTTTAGCTAATAAAGCAAACACCAGCAAATAATTTCTATGACGCTATTGTCAAAAATTGACGTAAAGCTGGACATAACGAATAAAGAATTATTTCACTTTAAAAACACATTTTCGTTTCACCGATCCGGCAATTACACATCCAAAATAAAAGACACCATTATGTTTTTTTTACTAAGCTTTTAATTTAACATAACATACCTAAGATCACAGATTTTCACAAAAAGTAATTAATTAAATGTTTAAACAACCCTCCCTTAATAGCTAAATAATATCCTAACTGATCATAAAATTCATTTCTAACAGTACTGAGTTGATATTGAGGTGTTGATTTTAGGTGACCTCACAGAGAGAAGTCGTTTGACGAAAGGTGAGGAGCAGTGGGCCCATGTTTTCGTTAAAATATTTTGCAACTCTTCCCTACCCATGAGAACATTATGGGCAAGACAACCATCCATTTGATATCAGATCTTCTGATTTTGTGTACAACTTCTTCTAGTGCGGGTTCAATTCTATTTTATAGTAAGCCCAAATACGTCACTGCTTAAGGTTGCCTTCCATAAAAAATGTTCCAATAATGTGATATCCTACCATTCCCACCCAAACATTTATTTTTTGTGGATATTGCGTCCGAGTATGAATAATATTTTCTTGGCTCCAATACCGGTAATTTTGAATATTTGGTTTGTTGTTGAGGATTACCATAAAATATAATACTATTCTCCGTTCTCCATTACCTTGCCGTAGCTCTTGATGCTTTTCGTACTTGTAAGGAAATTATTTATGCTTTTTTAAAGTGCTCAACACTGTGGTTTGAATGTGGTGGCTCCTGGCCAATTTTGTAGGGTAGTCAAAATAGTGCACCCAAGGAAAAAAATCGCCGTAGGCAAAAATTCGGAACTCACTAATATTAAAAAAAAAACTTACCCAACCATTAAATTAATTAAATCATTAACCCCGGTTTTCGGTTAATCGGATGAAAAGGAAAACAACAAACACGGAATGCAGAAAAACATGTCCTTGTCTTTGCAGCCACATATAAATTCGCACGGGCAAGGGCCTAGCGACACCTAAAGCACCGGTTCCCGTCATCTGACTGGGTTTTTTGCACTTTTTCCCAGCGTGCTTGTCATTGCTTTCTCGTTTCCTACATATCTGTTTTTATTGCTGTGGTTTGTTTGGGCAAATCAATTATTATATTCTTTCAGAATAACAACATTCCCTTAACACCCGTCAAGGTATTTACCGGTACGGTGTGATCAGTGCATAAGCAAAATTAAAATCTAACGCTCCACCCAAGGCCATGTACATCGGCCGCCTGGCTTACGCCAGGTCTTTGGGCGCATTTTGGGCCGTATGCTTACGGCCCATATGCGCCCAAAACATTGTAAATAATATAGGCTAGGTTAGGAAATGTAAATAGACTAGGCTAGTATATATTTAGTGGATAAGTTAGATTTATAACCAAATAGGTAATAAAGAATTTTAAAATAGAAATGGTTCCCGTCAGGTCACCGAAGTTAAGCAGTGTCGAGCGCGGTTAGTACTTGGATGGGTGACCGCTTGGGAAACACCGCGTGCTGTTGTCTTAGGGAAGAGTGTAAAATGAATCGACATCAAAACCATCCTATTCACGCCGGACAGGCCGGATGAGATCGGATATCTCGTAGGATGAAGGTGCCGTTTCACACTCCCCAGTCGGTAGACCACACGATTAAAAACCGTACGGTCGATGACCGGTTCTAGATGGCCTCAGATACGCCGACGAACCGTAAAAAAGTAAAATAAAAAAAAAAAAAAAATATAAATTCGCACAAATCATACATTGTTTTTTTAAAATACCTATTTACACTTTTATTTTTGTCCTGCAAGTAACTTGTTTTAATGTAAGTTTCGGCAATGGGCGACCACGCTGCTAAAATTCCAGTCGTTTTTCGAAAGATAAACCATTGCTTTCTTTAAAATGCACAAGGCAGCGGTCCGACAATTTAACTCAATAATTAATTAAAAAAACTGATCAAATATTCCCACAATTACATTTCGTTATTTTAATATTACCACGCTTAAAAAAAAATCATCAACATAAACAATAATAAACATAAAGCACAGCATAAAACAACACACAAAGCCCCGAAAATTTCCGGAAGACTAAAAATAGAAAAACCAATTTTAGAGATTAATAATCGATATACATCAGGGTGTGTCGGTTGCATAGGTGCATAAGTCGCAGGTTAGACCACCGCATGGAACTAGTGATCTCGGCCAATGGCCCAGGGTCGCAGTTTCTCTCTATTTAACCCGTTGATTTGCCCTATGATTCTTTGTCGCTCTAAGAAATCACCAGCCGCTATGTAAATAGAACTTTAAATGTAAATAAGCAGGCCATATTTGGCAAATTTAAGTTTTGACCCGGGTATAATATGAGCGACATTTAAGATGTTCTAGCATAAAAAATTGAAGATTTCAGATGTTCAAGATATTTTTTTAGATATTTTGGGATGGAATGGATGGTTTTAAATTAAGAGTTGTTTTTGAACTGTCTTTTTGACTTATTAGACCATTTGACCCTATTGTTGAGCCGCCACTTGATGTTTTCCTACGGCTTGCTCAAGAACCCTCGTGCTAATAATTTTATTTTCCTCCACGTGCTGTAAAATATCAAGATCTCTATTACCCCTTTCTTCAGCTCTATTGACATTCTGAGTTAAGCATTTACAGTTATGTGTTATAGTGTCTTTTACTTTTGATAAGTTTAATTAATGAAACGGAATGGATAGGCTTAGCAGAGAATTGAACTGAAATCATTTCAGACTCTGCTCTTAAACTGTTTTCTGTATAAAACCACTTAATCATAGTTACCGTTTCCTTAATGGCACAGGCTTATATTTAGCTATAATAAAAGCGCCTTCAATGTCACTGACGCTACTTCTCGTTTTGTCATTGCCAAGTAATAACTTGCTGGTGTTTGCTGTATTACCTAAACTATGAAAATGTCGTAATTTTACTATCAAATTTAATTGAATAAATAAGGATTGGCTTACTAAAATTTATTAAAGCTTGGCGCATGGGTTTATTGTATCGACCTCTTCAAAAAATTGTAATACTATTTTTCTGTAAGATGTGCAGGGAAGCCAATATTTAACCACCTCAAAATTTACGTACTATGTTCAACTAACTCATGCATCACCGGGTACATAAAATTAATTTCATTACTGAATTTACCAGTACCATTTTAAACCACTTTTGACAGACTTTCAATATTCGCCATAACCCACTTCAGTGTATTACTAAAAAAATAATCATAAATTTGAATTTGTATACCCAAGGTAGTAAGTAGTAAGTTGTGCCGTTTCTGAATAATAGAAATGGGATTCAAATTTTTGACTTATGACACTTTTAATGCCTTTTTATTGTCTCTATAAACTGGTCTAGAAGGACATTGAGAGCAACTAAATTAAAAGGCAGCAATAACTTAGAAAAATATTCATATTTATTAATGATAAAAACGAAAACATATAAAACAAGTATAAAATTTCTGACGCTTAAGAAAGCGAAAAATGAGTTTCCTTGCTAAAATAAAAGGAAACACTGGAAAATGGCAAAAAAATCAAATCTACTTTTTAGAAACGTTCATAAAAATCATCATAAAATCTTTTATTATGATCCGGTTTGTTGAATCTCGTCTGCTAGAAACAAAAACCAAGGCTTTATAAAACCAAAACAAATTTGCCAAAAATACTATAATAATTCAGGAAAGTCCTTATTACGTCTCTGAACCAACGGAGAAGGATTTTATATTTTGTGTTGCCAGAAGCTCCGATATAATTTTCCGATGACGAATTAAAAAAAAAATATATTTATTTTTTTCTATTTTTACAGATAGTCTTCCAGCTCCTTTTTATGTTATATAGAACCTGTTTCCCTAAACAGAGGTTCTTCTCAGGCAATGATAAAAATCCCCAGCAGTAAAAGCGACGTTAAGAAATTTTTCGGCCTATTTGACTCTTAAAAAAACCTTTACAATGGCAACTTGAAAATAAAATCATAATGTTCCGTAATTATGAATATTGTTGTTGATATCTCCGAATTGAAAATAGATATTAACTCGCGGTTTTCGCTGACTTCTTAGACTTTTAATCGTCCTTGTAATCAGGTAAAATTGAATATACTAATATAACAATTGTGGAAAAAACGCGCAATGTTTGCGAAGTTGTAAGACAGCGCCCCTTTTTAACAAAACTAAGTTTACTTAATTATGTTAAGTCAGACCGGAATTATCAGCATTTATTACAAATAATAATGTTCAACCTTTCCCCACCACTTTATTTGAAAAGTGACGAACACGTTCTATAGGTGAATTTTATTAATAGATCTTCAAAATAAACAAAAATGTTATTTTCGGGGTACCTTGACTAGGCGACTTTTGAGGAAATTTCGTGATTCATATTTACCGACTGTTGCGCCCTCTAGCGCCAGTCTGACAAACTTGAAAATAATTTCCAGCAATTTCTCATGACCACTTTACCTAATATGTTTTTTTTTCCGCAAGCCATACGACTAACACTTTCTGTGATACGGCCGAGAGCCATTCTTAGTGAGACACCCGGTACATAAACGATTTTCGCTAAAAATTTCTTAACGTCGCTTTTACTGCTGGGGATTTTTATCATTGCCTGAGAAGAACCTCTGTTTAGGGAAACAGGTTCTATATAACTTAAAAAAGGAGCTGGAAGAATATCTGTAAAAACAGAAGAACTTGTTGCACACGTTCATGATATGATGCAAAATACGTCAACAAAATATGTAAGGCGCCTGCCTCAAGAATGGAAAAGATGTTATGCAACATGCCCACTTATTTCAGGAAGCATCTGATAAATTTTATACAATTGTTGTCTTTTTTTCTTTTTCGCAAGCCATACGACTAACACTTTCTGAGATACGGCCGACAGTCATTCTTAGTGGGACACCCGTAAATGCTGATTGTATTGCCACTTACCATTTACTCTGACCCCGTCTCGAGAATACCCTTCAGCCATGAATTTTTTGCGCTGTTCCGTACAACCCATTGCGTGAATTGTTCAAGAAATTGGATAAATTAGCGATGGGTCAAATTACTTGTAACGACTGCGAAATACTGACACCCAACAGGTATTAAGCTCTATCGCAAAGCAGTACGGTCCTAGATTCAAAGCACACTTTAATGACAATTATTCTTACTCGGACGGTATATTATGGGATCATCATTCCCATTCTTACTCTCTACATTTTTGGGAAGAAAACGGTTTTCGTTTTATAAGAATTCAAGCAAATTTTTCAATATTAAAGCCATTTTTCTATAAGTTTCTGTTGTTTGGATATCGTAGCAATTTGAGTGTCGTCGGCAAATAAATAGAGCTCATTTTGTCTTATCTTACAATATGTCTTGCAGCACCGGAGCAAGGGTTGAACCTTACGGCACCCCTGCAAAGATATGTTTGATTTTATTTAGTCGCGCTGTCCAACGACACTCACTAAAAATACTCTCTTTTTCCAGATATGATATTACATATTATCCTCTTTAGGTAGTTGGGTAAACCCAGTTCTATTAACGTTAATGTATCAACCCGCAGTGCTAGACGTTATCAAGGGCTTAACTTACGTCAAAGAAAACGGTTCCTGTATGGAACCTTTTGCTAAATCCTTTGATGACATTAGATGCTAGTCTCATAATGAGTCATAATCTCTCTGACTGTAGAATATTATGCCCGCTAAACAGTTGGAGTCAATATATTATTGAAATAAAATGTAATTAATTAATTACTTCTGGATGCAGCAATGATTCCTTTATTTATGGTATGTGCCTCAAACATATGATTTTTGGAAGGATCCTTCTTATGTGCTAGATCCGCATACTATTAATTTAATATTTCTTGACAATAATATAATAAAAAAAATGTAGGCTATATCACTGTCATTCATATAAGCTGTGATTCTAATATCAAACAATCTACCACACCTCTGTCACTAAGAAATTATAAATGATTTGTTTTTATTAGTAACTTTTTATTGTAAGCACTGGCGGATATGATCTTTGTTAGCTTGAAAAATTAAGTGTTACCCTTGACATGGACACCTACGTGAATGAGATCAGACAGTTATTACATTCTTTACTCGAGGGTCAAAATAAACTTATATGTTTATAGCTTAAGGATAAACATTTCGAGCTAATCAATCTATTTTGATATTTTCAGACTGCTATATCAGGTATTGGGTACTCTGTGGGAGGCAAAGATTTCAAATTCTCAAGGAGCAACGTGAAGAAAACAAAAACTGATTATTTTTATTATTATAAATGGTGTTTCAGAAGTACTGTACGTAACTTAAGGGGTGATTTTCTATGTTATTCTAAGAGAAAAAGTTCCTATGAGCATAAGTCCGGAGTTGCCACGTTTTTGATATACAGCGTGTTAAAGATTTTTAAAAATAATCGGTTTCTTATAATTATTTTAAATATCTTTTTTCCGATTTTATTGGAATTTGGTACCGTTATTCATAATGATAAAGGGCTTAATTTGCCCTAACTGAATTAAATTTATTAAGTCCATTGGCGTCCAGGGGAGTAGTACGCCACTGACTTTTCTCCAATTTTGATATATTTTTCGAAACTATCAACTAATAATACAACTTTTTGTTTCTTGAATTATTTTGGTATCTTGCTTCGTTTTTGAGAGAAAAAATAGAAACCCGATTGAAGATTCTCCTTCTGACTATAATAAAAAACAAATTACATATTTCTCAATGGTTTTCGATAAGGAAACCAAATTTAATGTCCAAAAATATATAGGATCACAAATTTGACAGATACGACGCCACTTTAAATTTTTTTAAATGGCAATCCTTATAATTTTAAAAACATATAGTTGCTGATATCTATTTTCAGCCATTTCGGAAATATGGAGGTTTCTAAATCGCCCTCATCGATTTTGTCTTAAGTATCTCATCCCTTTAATAAATAGACCTTCTAAGCTGAAAACCCCAATTTTTCTCATAGTAAGAACATAATTTCCCGTGACCAAGCTATTTACGCTATAATCAAATTCGACATATGATGTCAAAAAGTGACAGATACGACGCCATTTTGAAAAACCCTCATATAGGATCATGTTCGTTTCTTGAACAGAGGTCCTCGATTGTTATTCCAATTTTTAAACAGAGTTGCTTCTGGGCGGATTTTGAACAGAGGGGTTGATTTAAAATTAGTTTGTATACATGTTCAGTGATTGTCGGTATTTGTAGGTCATTATGTAAAGTATGAATAATTGTAAAGCGTGGAGCATTTGTCATAATTCGGAGCACTTTATTTTGAAATGTCTGAATTTTTTTAAACGGTGACTTATTTAAGGTGCACCATTGGTCAACGTTATCTGTCCAAGCTAGCCGCTTATCAAACGACAGACCCAGATATTTAACATTATTACACCAGTCTAGTCTGGTATTTCTGACTTGCAATCTGGTTTGGGATAATTTGCTTCTGGCTCTCGAAAAGTAGATGGCTTGGGTTTTGGCGTCATTGAGGCGAATTTTCCACTTATCTAGCCACGCCTCGATAAGTTTTATGTGGCGTTGTAGCTTCGAAACTACCAACCTTGGCTGTTTGGCGGTGGCGGTGATCGCGGTATCGTCAGAAAAACCCTCATAGTTAACCACACGAGTGAATTGCATTTGGTGATCCGATTTCAAAAACCTATAGTTGCTGATATTTATTTTTAGTCATTTCGGTAATACGGATTTCCTAATTTGCCTTCATCGATTTTGTCTTTTAAGTGTCTCACCCCTTTAATAATAATTAGACCCTCTAAGCTGAAAACTTAATTTTTCTCACAGTAACATTATTTCCCGTGACCAAGCTATTTACGCTATAATCAAATCCGACAGATGTGAAAAAGTAACAGATACGACGCCATTATGAATTTTTTTAAATCGCAACCTTCATAAATAAACACACGAGTGAATTGCATTTGGCGATCCCATTTTAGAAACCTATAGTTGTTGATATTTATTTTCAGCCGTTTCGGAAATACTGGGGGGTTCCTAAATTAAATAATACGATACAAAAAAAATGCAACAATTAATCAAAGTAAATGTTAAAAAAGGCAAGAAAAACTATTTTTTTTAATCTTTATTACCCTGTATATTAGGAAAGGGCAACTCCGGACACATATTTATATGAACTTTTTCCCTTAGAGTATTATAAGGAATCATCCCCTTAAGTTACGTACCGTACTTCTAAAACACCCCCCAACTAGCAAAGTAGCTGCATTAGTTTTTTTTTACCGAACGTAAAGGTTTTATTAACGTTTTATAAGTGCTTAAAAATAGTAAATTTGCTGTGTTATCGTCTCGAGTATTACCATTTTGCTGTGTGCAACTAAATTATTCTGTAATATAATTCTTAGAACGTTCTTTCAGCTTAATTATAAAACGTTTATAAAATTGATTTTTAATTGTTCTATAAACGTTTATAGTACTACGTATACGATTGCTACACGTCTCTTTAGTGCGTACAACTAAATGGTTCGGTTACTTTTGCGTATATAACTGTTTTATAGGAACGCAATTAATCACTCTAATAAAACAGCTTTATAAATCTTTGACAAATCACAGTTCAGCTCCTTCCAATATATTTTCACTTCCAAAGGTGCTTTTAAAAAACTATTTTATAGAAGTACTTATCAAGTATTTAAATAAACATAAATACCACAAAGCGTGCATTGCAATCATTCCAGAACGGTTTAGCTGTGATGTCAACAGCTAAACTAAAAAATTGCGTTAGGACTAAAAAAGCAAAGTGTATGTCACAAAAATGTCGTTTTCAAGAATAAAAAATTTGAAGAAAATAAAAAGAACAGGTGCATTTCGTAAAAGAGTAAAGAACAATTACCAATTAATTCAGCAAAATATTTATTCGGATAATAAAAATATCAGCATTGTCAGTAATGCTGATGATGCTAATAATAAGGTTTAAAAATATAAAGTGCATGTAAATTTAGGGGACGAGCGGCTTCTGCAAAATTCTATCATTTATGAGTTTTTTTTATTGCCTGCAAAATTTTTAAAAAAATACTTATCATGCTCAATGTTAAACTAAATGTTTAAAATACGTCTCTATTACATTAAGATTCTTGCTTGATTTATAAGCATAACAAGACGAACTGAAAGATCATATAAGTGCTGTGTGTGTGACTAAAATGCTTTATAAGAATTTACGCCATGTTTGGTGCGGTTAGCTTACGCTGAATCCTCATTTTCATAAAATGAAAAAAATGCATTTTATAACAAAAGAAAAGTAATAATGCAGTAGTTGGGGATGTTTGTTTTGTCTTTAAAATTACATCGGCAGCAATAATAAATATTTTAAAAAAACATTTATTTTTAATTCTTAATAAAAATATCATCAAAATCTATGTTTAAAAGGTGCGCTTAGAAATTTCATCATTTAAATAGTATACATTGCACAATAAATCTTAATTTGCACTAAAAATTATGGCACCCCAGTATGCCATAAGTAAAATTAAATTATAAGTTGAACTTTACTTATTGTGTCGTCCACATTTCATTAACTTTATAAAAAGCAGTTTAAAGGTGCCTGGTATTAAATAGGCTAATCAGATATGTTAGTCTTTTTAATGTAGTAAAGCACAGCAAACCCGTTTCTTCGAAAACTTTTAAAGAGCCAAAAAGTCTTTCATGATAATTTACACAGGTTGCTTAGTACAACATTTATTTCACCTTTATAAAATAATTTTTATAATGTTTTGGTTCTATGTTTTATAAAACTCGTTTAAACGTTTATATAACAGTAGTATAACTGTGTATGCAGGCTTTATATAATTTTATTCCTGTTTTGTATAGCTTCTGTAAACGACTATAAAATGGTTATATAAATGTGTTTGCAGCTCTTATAGAACTGGTTACAGAGCGAAAACGCTGTATAGATCTGTGCCCATTTTAGGTCTATAAGCGCTCTAAGATAACTGTAAACACGTTTATCGGACTTCAGATGTTTTATAAGATTATGCTCTAAAAACGTTCTTACAGCTTTTATAAAACAGAAAATTGTTACTTGGGCCTGTATAGTAGTTAATAAAAATATTATTAAGAATACCAGGGTTAATCAAATAAAAAATAAGGGTGTCCCAACTCTATTTATACACAAAATATCTTCTTTCGAGTTTATGATAAAAAAACATTTTCAAGAGAAATAGTTCTTGGATTAAAAAACTTTTACTGGGAGTACATCCTTCAGAAACTTAGATAGCGTTTATTCCAAGCAGTTGCATCGGTAAGTCTTCCTGTTAGAAATACCAGTCCAAATAACCAGTCGCTCACAATTCCAACCCAGTTCAACGAGAACTGATGATGAAAACGTTCTACAAGTACCTCATGTGGATTTTCTTCAGCCTACACATGGTTCTTATGAAAATTCCTTATTGCATTTCTTGCGAAAGTCGAATCCAATTCATGAAGACGTTGATCAATACTTTGGAAAGTTTTTGTATCAGGAACATTACCGCCAGGCAGGAACATTACCGCC
The DNA here is from genome assembly GCA_963920685.1 of Polydrusus tereticollis. Classification (NCBI taxonomy): domain Eukaryota; kingdom Metazoa; phylum Arthropoda; class Insecta; order Coleoptera; family Curculionidae; genus Polydrusus; species Polydrusus tereticollis. Next base: position 49,473,291 of record OY987330.1, read on the forward strand.
AGGAAATCGTTGTAATGAATTGTCATCAGCAAGACCATAAATGAAATGCGTGTCAGCCATCTCGGCGTTCGTATAGCGATTCATGATAAAGGTTTTCACTAACAAAAGTTAAATCTATTAAAGACAGAAAATACACGTCAAACAAAAAAACGTCAATCAGTCTCAACAAATTCGACACATATACAAAATGATCAATTACGAGACATATTTACATGAAATTCACGTTTACACTGAAGATAACTACGCATTTAAAAAAAAATTGTAGTCGGTAAGCCCAGTGTAGTACGTCATACTTTTAAATCGACTACATTAATAGTTTGAAAAATATCAAAATCGGCTTTTTCGACAATTTTTTCCGTCCTGTATCTTCGAAACAAGGCGGTTTTTCAAAAATAATCAAAGGACAAATTATTCTTAGAATAATCCAGGGAATATCTCATTTAATTTTTGCCGTATGTTCAATAAACACCAATTAACAACATTCAAATTATTCGTGAATATCATAATATACCTTTTTAGTAATAAAAGTTAAAATAGGTTTCATCGGGTCATCAACTAGCTTATTATACTGATGGAATAAGGCAGAAGGAAATAAAAAATATAAACGATAAATTTACGGAACATCCGATTTACGTTCAAACGATTTTAATTTAGTGATTTTAATAATTATTGAAATTTAAGTACCGATAAATTTGAGTTTTTATAATTATCGCGTCCATTGACAAAAATGGCCCCGCTTATATATTTATAATGTTTACGGCCAACATGAAGGATCTATTAACTATTTATAGAGCTAATTAAGATGGCAACTAAATTATTTATTAGTTATTAACTTAAGTCCCTATTATAAAATAATTACCTATCATCAGTACATATTTAATCACATACTACATTCTTGAATTAGTCGAAGATAATAATTTGTGTGTAGTTTCTTTTTGAATTTTGGTGCTACGCGGATTAGGGTCCATTTACAACTTACGACGTTTTCAATTTTAATCCGTGGGGCTCGTAGATTGGCAGCCAGGGTCGGTATAGTCCGCCTTACGAGTCTGTGGCTACGACAGCTGAGGAGATAGTGGGGTAAAAGCTATAAAAAAGTCAGGTTTAACTTCACTTTCTCTTATTTTAATAATTAAACCACGCCACTGTCATCTCTCAGTGGCAATATGTAAAAAAAACGCAGTGGAACACACGTTTTTAAGGCATTATTTTATTCATGTGTCCACAACAATTATTTCATCGACTAGAAGCGGCAGCCGGGAAATGCGTGGGCGGGAAAAAAATTATACGCGGGCTAATCATCATAAAATTAGGTTATTTTTATTTAAAATTTATTGGTAAACTTAGCAGCCCCGTACATTAGTCTTTTTTTTATTCGCATTCCTTCTATAGCCACAGAACCGTAAGGCGGACTATAGTTCGGTACAGGCGTGGCTCCAAGGAAAAACGTTAGGGAGGGTCAAGGAGCGCCGAAGGTGCAAAACTAGCGCCGCAGACGAAAACTCTTGGAGACCACGACCAAATTTCGGTTTTGAGTACTATTTTAATATTTGCATTAAGCAGATGCATGATAATTTCACTTTCATTTTTTTTTATTTCTATGCGAAGAGTGTTGAGAAAATAAAATAACATATTTTCTATACATGATAATATTATCTATCACATTTAGGGGGGGTCATGACTCCCATAGCTCCCTCACCCCCTCGCCCCCCCCCCTCCCTAGATCCGCGTCGGGTACTCAATTTTTTACTGTGATAGTTATACCTAGGTGCTTACTTTTCAACACTAAGAAAATCAACACTTAACCAAAAAATCTTTTCCAAAAACACGCTTGGCTTCGGCTTGGCTAACTGATTGACAGCATATCACAAAGCTATATAACACCGGTTCCTTATTTGAACCCTAATTAAGATATTACAGAGATGGAGGTGGTCACCTAGGAAGTAGTGGCGGACTGTTTTTTTTTTTTTTCAAAAACTACAAATCCCACACGAATGCCTTTGGTAAATAAAGAGAAATATTGTACATAGGAAAATTCCTCTTGATGCATAGAACGTGTATATCAAATTAAATAAAAACAAGTGTGGGAAGATATCACAAGAGAAAAATATTTTCTTACACCTTTAACCAGAACACGACATCGAGCCGAGTCGGTATATTATTTTTATTTCTTTAGATAACATAACTACTAATAAAATAAATATGAGTTGTGATATCATAAAGTGCTTTAGATTCTAAGGCGCGTTAAAACTGTAGACACGAAGAACCTCGCTCATTTGACAATAATTGATAAATCTCCGGAACGGTATGTTGCAATAAATTGTTATACGTTAAACCTAAATAAAATATTACATTTCTCCCAATTTATAAAAATTAGCGGATCAGCCTTGCATTTCTAGCCGGCTCTTTATGTTAAAAAAGTTACTGATAGCATTGACAATAGATTTTCCAACAAATACCTAATTAGGAATATCTTTGGAAAACCCTTTAAACCTGCTTTTATGGAAAGTTATTATATCTGTTTTTTTTGCATCATAAAAAACTACGATATCGGCGCAAAACAGAGTGATTGTTCTATCTAAATAAGTTCGCTGCCATCGTTAAGCCATATAAATATGTTTTGTTTACCAAATAAATTAAGTTCTTTTGATTTGTCGTACAAGCCGCACCACGGATTTTTTCCTTTTTGTTGTAAAGATAAAATGAATATTATGTCCAACAAGACAGTTTTTTTTTCTCAAAATTACCTAATCCTCCTCTTGCCTCCGGTGTTTATTATATTCAACATTTTAGTGGTCGTCAGACACGGCCATTGTTTTTTATTTCTTTTTATTCATCAAATGAAAGAGGAGACGAAAATACACATTTTAAACTTAAATTACATTGAACAGGATCACTTTTTACGTCAGTTTCAACTAAACTTTAAAACACTTACTTGAGGCTCTGATTCTAAACAACCTATAAACCAAAAAGAAACATTTGTTGTCCAACAGACCACACTCACTCTTATTTTTTTTTTCAGAATAATATCAAACAACGGATTACTAGTGAGTAGAATAACAATAACTAATCTTACTTTCTTTAAAGTTTGTTCCAACCCGCTATTCTACGCTCGAAGTGGTTTCAGTGGTAAATTAGTTGTGCGACTGTTGGGGAGACTGTACGGTAGGTACGGTTTGTGGTCGGGTTGGGTTAAATCTTAAATTTACCCGCATATCCAAGTATGCTGTTTGTGACGGTGTGTGAAGTCTTCAAATATATAGTGGTTTATGTTTCATTACCTATCCTAAAGCCTTGAGTTTTCAAGTTCTTTCTAATGGTAGGGTAGGCTTGCCGGACCTGGCTCTGGTCTGATAAGGGCTACAGGTTTTCCTTCACTTTCCGTTTATATTCAAGGAATTGAAAAGCATCTCCAACCTATCACTTAAAGTAAACCATATTATATTTAATATCTAAAAGTAAAATATATTTGAGGTTAGAATGATATTTAATCCAAAGCTAAACAGCAACCAAACGGTTTGAAGTTCGAGTTAATTCATTTCTGACTGCGAAATAACTCAAACATCAATAAACACTTTTGCTCAGAGTAATAGTTTGACTCCGAGCCCAATGAGTTGTATTAGTATCTACATCCTGACCTAACGTTGAGAAAGATGTATGAAGCATAACATAAAAGTCAGGGAGTTCAGATTGTTTCTAGTTTTTCTGTATACAAGAGAGTTTTTACATCCAAAAATTTATTATTCCTAAGACCGAAAAAGGACCAGCGCTCTCTGTGCTTAGAACATTTAGGACCGTAGATGAAGCAAAATCTCTGAAGGGAGAAAGAAATTGTTGAAAAATAATAATGGAGAGAAAAAAGCTGTAGTAAATTCTAACCAACTGAGAATGAAAATATTTTGTGTGCAGTTTTTGACCTACAACAGGTACTTTATTTACTAATTTTAAAGGAAAGCTCAATTTTGTGCAGCTCTCCGTTTTTAATTTTATTTTTATAATATTGCAACCAGAGAATATTACTTCTCTATTAAGGACGAAACAAACAGTAGAAGAGGCTCTGCAGAAATCACAACTTGCTTGTCTAAAGCATTTGGCGAGTATGTTTCTACGATAACGGATGTTCAGGACAAAATAAAAATTGTATGGTTACATTATTTATACTGTACTCGTTAACAGCATGTCCTACTATTACGAAAGTTTTCTTGATTTTTTAAAGGCAACAATGGTCAGAGCGAAGGAGACTATTGGTTGTGAGCCGTCCTATTCGGGTGACCTTCTCCAATAGTCTCAATTATATCCTGTGGTGCAATGTGCAAGATCAAAACCGTACAACATAGCACTAATGAGCTTCAATGGCTTTTTAGACTTTAGGCCTGTTTCCAGAGGGCTGAGAATTTTAACTGTGGGAGAAAGTGATTCAAAGAGGTCCATTAAGTGGAAACGAGCCGATGTCTTTTTTCTTCAAGCAGAATCACAGCTAAAAAAACTATGATAAAATATCCTTAAAACAACGAAGGGGATATCCTCAAATTAAACCTCTAAATACATACAGAATTAAAATGTCTCAGTAGAATTATAACGATATAATATCTCTCTATAAGGGACAAACTCCAGTTGTACGAATGTCAAAACTACAACACTAGTTTTGTCCTTGCAATACAATATATTAGACACTTTTTCCTTTTGCACAACACGACATTGGTTATAATAATTTAGTTGTGCAATATAACTATCCTTTAAAAGCAGTTTCATTATATTTTAATTTTGAATTTAAATAGGCATAACTCAAAACTTAAAATATTTTAAAACTTTTATATAACGGCGTACCTTTAGTCAATTTCTTCTCATAAAAAAAACTACTTAATATATTGAAATGTTCATGGCACTGAGAGCAAGCCTAAACATTCAGTTTTCTAAAAAAAAAAAAATATTTCGCGAAAGTCAATAGATTCTGACCTGAATTGTTTGAATATGATTATTTTCGTTTTTTACTTTTCTTAAAAGTAAGAACAACTGATATACGCCAATACGTCAGGAGACCGACGAACGATATGCAAAGTGAATAGCTTTCTTCGCATACGCATCGGTTGCAGATGGATCTGGTAAACTATATTTCCGGCAGTGCAAAAAGAATTGCTGTCAGAATTTTAATTCCTTATTTAGTAGCTTTGTACAGGCCTTCAAATTTATTATCAAATATAGCGAAACGTTTCACGCCTTGTTGCTAATGCAAATAATTAGTGAAACTTCACGCTTTTCTTGTTCCTATTCGTATCAACGGTTTTAGTATTTTAATTTGTGTGTGGGCAGTTGCGTAATTTCCTATTTTAGCGTAGGCGATAATCCTCTTATTGGCTAATCTAAATGTTTTCATTATTTTCCTTTCGTTACACCAATGGCAATTTCAATGGGTTGTAAAGAGAAATAAAGGTTTAAGTACATAGTCTGATTTAATGTGAGGTTTCATTAAGTTCCCATTGAATTTCAATGTTAAGTCTACTCGTATACATACAGACCGTACAGAAGTCCAGGGGCAACAACGAGAAAGACAAGCTAACAAAGAAGTAGGTTGGATTATGGGGACATGAATCAGTTCTGGAAATCCTGTACAATATGGGAGTATTAGAGATTGCACTAACTAAACACATTAGGTGTTGAAAGGAGCTGAGCCAGCCGAATCTTAAAATGGTAACGGAAATTCGATACATGATACTAACAGCTGAGAAGGGGTCAAAGTGGCTCCAAATGAGATGTTTCTATTAGTGCTATCACAAGTAAAAGGTATCCTATCCTAACACCAGGAAGGTGATTATTGCTATATATTATTTTAAAGGCATCCAACTATGCAGATACTAATTGGTAAAGCGTAGGTATATTTCTTAATTTTCTAAAAAGTCTTTATTTAAAAACAGAAAAATTAAGAAGGAGGGGCGTTAACCCCCCATCCCTCCACGTTTGCATACAGGTATACAACAGTACCATTAGAGGCTTACTCATGAGGCACTTGCGGAACCGACTAAGAGAACATAAAATAAGATTTGTAAATTTGGATAAAAAAGAACTAAGTTCAAAATTGCAAGAAGCTATTAAAGAAAAATGGGGAAATGAATAATGTACACTATTCCATCAGGACAAGGATTCCGATCATTTATCATTTATTGTTATGGCTGCCATTCATCAAGCAAGTTTCCAATTCGCATTAACTCAAACACCCTCCCTATTGGCCAGACTTAGCCTACAGTGACTGTAGGCTGTTTGCATTAAAAAAATCCTTAAAGCAACCAATAAAAGTTGTGGGCTGTAGAGTGGTAGTTTGCGAACTAAAAGATTTCCAGGAAATTATGTTAATAAATAGATTAATGTTGCTGCAGTGTATAAGGCTAAACAGTAAACATAAAAGTAATGACTAATATGAAGTGGTACTATTTTTAACTTTGTAACAACTTGCTCTAATTGAATAGTAGATAATTTTAATTTTAAAAAGGCAACTTGGTATATATATTCCAGCTCTTAATGATATACAATTATGGCAAACTTTTAATTTTTACAAAATAATACCATATAATATATTACACTTGGTCTTATTCAAGATCTCTGACACAAGCAACTAATTAAAACCCACTATGTCGACACTCTTACCCATATGTAGATATTAATCTTTTTATGAGCAGATAATAAAATTCAAGATTACTAAAACTATTATCAACGCGACTTATTGTTCATCTAACTAGTCATTTTACAGTAAAATGTGTGTTTTTAAGCTGGATTGAGCAATCGACTAGATTTTATCTCTCAGAATGGTGCAAAAAGTATCAAAATATCGCAGAAATCTTTGTTAGGCCAGGCCTTGCCTGCAAGAAGTGAAGGTATTGCAGGAAAATGGCAAGGTTTTTTGTTAGTGTTTTAACGAAAGGCGATCAAATGATGCATACTGCTGTCAAGGCTAATATTGTGTGAGATACTTATTGTAATGTTGTGGGGTATATTTAAAAAAAAAATGAAATAATATTATATTGGAAGAAGCCTTGACTATATTTAGTTAAGTGGCCTAGAAACTAACAATCATTTCTAAAATTAACCCAAATTAATTTTTTGGTATGTTAATATGTAAATACTACTACAATAATAACAGTTTATCAAATAGAACTATTGATTAAAATATTTGGCTATAGGAAACAATCAAAGCAGTGTCAATAAATATATAATTAAAATGCCAATGCAAGGAACTTGAAATAATTATTTATTTTGACCAATGCGTAACTTTTTTTTAATATTCCAGTGGTATGGCTACCATTTAATTATCAAGAAGTAGGTGATTTAATAAATAATTTATTAGTCTTCCTGAAATGTTTTTAAATTTGTAGGCTGGGTAGACGCAATCCCTCAGTATCGATGTTTTGCATCATATTACGTATATTTATTTATTTGACATGCTTTATTGTCATGAATACATACATATTATAGACGAAGCGACTTATTTTAAAATTTACCTAGGCCTAAAATGTCGCCAGAGAATTTAAAAAATAGAGAAGCCACAAAAAACATTACACTCAATTTTACTCTTCCAGCCTGTAACATGCCTTTTGAGCCAATGCATATCTCACTGTTCTTCGGAAACGCACATAATCCAAAGATCTACACTCCACACCCAAATGATTATACAACTTTAGACTTTCGTAAATTAGAGCTTAGTCAGAGTCGATCTAGGAATTGGAGGGTTACAACTTCGCCTAGTACTCTATACATTTTGAGTATTATTATGTATTAAACATAAGGGTTTTAAAATGAATAGGCATATAACCGTTAAAATACCATACTTCCTAAATAATAGCTGCTCTCGATGTTCTGCCCCACTCACCTAAACGCTCTTATCTGAAGAACGAAAACAGAATTTCTAAGATGTTGATTACGAATGCCCAAAATGCAATACCATATCTCATAAGGAATTCACTTAACGAGTGATATACCATTTTTGCCGCTGAACAAGCGAATTCCTGCGACTCTAATAACAAAACCACCCGATGCTAATTTCTTATTAAGTTTAGTGACATGTTTCATTTTCAAAAATTTTTGAGTGGATAATAGGTATCCGTATTATGGAGTTCACGTTAACGCATGATCTCTTTAACGGGGTTCATATCGGAAAGGTACCAAAACGTAATATTAGGTAAGGGAAAGGACCGCGTAACATCTTACAGAGCGGAAATAAAACTAGGAATACCACAGGGGGGACCTCTACTATTCATTATCTATGTAAATGATATTACGGAACCACTTTCTATCAAAAATAAGTCTACATTAAGAAATTATGCGAATGATTCCAATTTCCTTATAGTGGCTCCAAGTCTGTCAAGTATTAGTATAAGATCTGAACGAATATTGATGGGAGCAGATAAGTGGTTTCCCAAAAAAAATGCTATACTATTTAAAACCACGAGGTGTAGGTACATTGGAAGAAATGGAACATATCATTGTAAATAATGGTCAACTAGAACTGTCACAAATGACTAAATTTTTGGGAATGGTCTCTATCATGAGACCATCATGTAGAATTTGTTCTTGGTAAACTGAATATGATATGTTACACTTTACGCATTTTAGTTAGATATCTCGATAGGCAAACATGTAAAATGGTCTATTATGCAAATTTCGAATCATATGTCAGATGTAGAATTATTTTGCATGGGAAATGTAGGGACGATGAGCAATTGATATGTCAAGAAAGGGCAGTAAAAACAATATTGAGTCTCACAGTAGAGGTAAATTTAAAGAGAACCATCCTCTTGCTTTTTCTGCAGTTTACATGCAGGAATATGTTTTATTCTTTTTTAAAAAGAGATCCTTGTTTAGATACAGTAAATCACAAAATAAATATCCAACAAGAATGATATATTTTTCCTTAACATAAGCTGGTATTGTACGAAAGTTGTGTTTATTACAACTGTATTAACCTATACAATAATCTTCCAAGATACATCAAAACTTATGACAACATTAAAAAAGTAACAAAAAAACGTATTTAAATTACTGAAAGACATTAAACCCTATAATATCGCAGAGTATTTTGTAAAAATCTCAAATTTGAAGCGTAAATTTTGCCTAGAATATCTTGAACTATTTTATTCTGTTATATAATGGAATTGTGAAATACAGAGTGTTTATTATTAATTTAATTTTCAAATTTAAGTTTAGAGTCTATAAATAGTCCTAGAAATTTAATGGTTGCTTAATGGATACAACCTGCGATCTCCTGTAGAGATACGATGAAAGCCATGTGCTTTACGAATGCCATAGCGCTAAAGTTTCTGCAGCAGTACTTGGTGATTAACGCAGTCGAACGTCTAGGAAAAATCACAGAATACTGCCGCAGCAGCATCGCCATCGTTAAGATTAGGGAAAATATTCTTTAGGAGTGAAAAAATAGCATCACCAGTATTTTTGGATGACTGAAAGCCAAAGTGCCAGGAAATTAGGAGCGAGTTAGGTCGATAGTTCGATAAACTCTCAGGTCTCCCTTGAAATACCTTCAGATCCAGTTGAACATTTATTTTTTATTTGTCTAAAGATACTTAACAGCTTCTCCATATCTATAAAAATCAGACAACAATTTTATGAAAAAGATACTCAAGGGGATTAATCTGACAAGGCAAGTCAGAAGTTAATTTTCGCGCCACAGAGCAGTAGAATTAGTTTTGGTTCCAAATCACCCGAGGGATGTAAAGAATTATTTTTTCCTTTTAGGTTATTGATTATGGCCCACCGCTCTTTACATTTGTTACTCGCTTCAAAAATACCTGGACCATAATACCGCTCCTTAGCTCGTTTAATGATCTGTTTATATACATGGTGGCAAAAAGGTCGCGCATGATGCCACGTAATTTTTGAATTACCTCGTATACACTAGGTATATTTATTGAAATTGTTTAAATAGTTTTTTAAGTTTTGTTACATTTAAGTTATTTACTATTTTTTTATCTTTTTATTGGGTTATATAGCTAAAATTATGGCTTAATTTTTTATTTTACTAGGGGGTTGTATAAGAGCAACAATGTTGGATACCGCCCTCATATTTACTATTTTTTTTTTGTGAAATTTACTAGATATTCTTAATAAAGACATATTATTATTATTACTATACGAAAAATTAACCTTTAATTTAATTTATTTAATTTATTCACAGATATATACATTACACCATTACAGGCATTGAATACCCAACTAGTACAATAAAAAAAAAACTTAATCTAACAACCCTATAAGCAGGTACAAAATAAAAATGCAAAGTAGTAATAGATACAAATAAAAATACACTAAAAAATAAAAAAAAAAACACATAACTTAACTTTTCAGATGTCATACATAAAATAAACAATCAATCGCAACAATATAATACAATCAATAAACAGCGCCAAGCCCCCAGAGAGAATTCACCAATCCAGCACTACTGAGACAATCCAGGAGGTCCTCCCACAAAGCCATCCATGAGCAGTTGTTCAATAAGTTATTTCCCACATTTCTACCTGCATGAATTTTTACTGTCATTTATGGTTTGGTTGCCATAGAGACCCAACTTACTTTTTTTTTAACACCCTGCTACTGAAAAAACTCTAAATTTTCTCTATTTCAAATTTTCACCTATCTGGAAGCATTTCCGAGATAATGACAGCTCAAAAATAAAAAACTTCCTAATTATAATTATTCCTACCTAATACCCACCAGTTGAGTCAAAGTGTTTTCATGACAGAGACGTAAGAGGTGTCAATTTCGAGTTCCTCTTTAATTTGCTGTTGTCTCATTTCTACTTTGTTTACACTATGGTTCATCTGAATGAGAAACAACAAGTTGAAATTTTAATGATGAGCGGTTACTGAAATATGAAGAGATCGTAAGATCAAGTTTGTCAAATTTTCAATTAATTATATCCAAATAGGCCTCCAATAAATCAGTCAACGGTGTGTCGAGTGGTAAAGAAATTTCGAAAAACAGGCAGTGTTAGGGTAGCCGCTAGATCAGATCGACCTATAACAGCAACCGGCGTAGACAAAGCTATGTGTCTTATCAGTCAGTGAAAAATTTTTTTAAGCAGGAGAAGTTGCATCCCTATAAGATAAAGTTGGTGCACGAGTAAAACGAGGACGATTTTGATAGAAGAGCTGAATTTTGTGAGCTGATGATGAAAAGATGCAATAACGATAATAATTTCGTAACAAATATCATTTCCTCGGATGAAGCTATTTTCCATTTAAATGGCATTGTGAATAGACACAATTATCGTTCCTGATCTGCTGACAGTGCTCACTGGTTCCAGGAAGGTCATGCTCAGAGGCCCGAAAAAGTTAATGTTTGGGCGGGCATAGTTGGTAGACATATTGTGGGACCTTTTTTCATAGATTGTAATTTGAATGACGAAAAATATCTTCTCGCAGAATGGTTTTACCGGGCGTAAATAATGGCATAAACGAGCAGGCATGGTTCCAACAAGATGGAGCACCTGCGCATTATGCGGCAAGTGTTAGACAATACATAAGCGAACAATTTCCAGGACGTTCGATAGGCAGAAGAGGTTCTATTAACTGGCCAGCGCGATCCCCGCCGCTTGACTTCTTTTTGTGGGGACACTTAAAGAACAAAGTCTACGTTAACCGTCCAAATGATTTAAAATCTTTAAAAGTCAGAATTAGTGCTGAAATTCGAGCCATTCCAGAGGACTTTCTTTTAAACGTTGTGGATGGGTTCAGCAATCGACTGGCGCTCTGCTTAGCAGAAAATGGTGGTCATTTTGTACACCTGATTCACTGAAAAGGTTTCACTTGTTTATTATTCCGATGTTAAGTTGTTCCATTTTCTGGGCTATTTATTTTGTTATTATAAAGTTTGTTACAATTTTAAATATAAAAATTTCAGAGTTTTCTTAGTAGAATCCAAATATGCAATCATATGCAGGGTGTTCCGTTTAAAAAAAGTAAGTTAGTCTCTATGGCAACCAAACCAGAAATGACAGAGAAAATTCATGCAGGTAGAAATGTGGGGAATAATTTACTGGACAACTTTCATAAAGGACACTTTTTCGTATGCGAGGTAATTTAAAAGTTACAGGCATTATGCGCGACTTTTTTGCCACTCTGTATACGTCGATAGCTGTTAAAGTAGATAGTAAAGGAAGCATTGTCCACATAAAATTTTCTTATAAAATGAAGAGATTCATGGCAGAGGTTTTTATACCCCGCCTTATCTATAGTTTCCTTTTCTTAGCTCTTATGTTTCTTATAGGGAAATATTTTTTAAAAACATGCGATAATTTTAGGTGAAAAATAGTCAAGGGTTATAATTCATTTTGTACTTTGTCCTTATTTATTGTTTATAAACACTTTTTTTTTTAAATGCTTTTCCTGGTTAATATCAAACATAGCATTCATGTTGGACTTCTTGTCCTTTACTTCTTTTATTTCATTGTGGTGCTAAAAGCTGTTAAGGTTAAGGTATGATAGGTTGGATTTTGAATGGTTCTCTTGATTCTTGAATTTTTCTGTTGCATCTTGCTTCTTTATTTTTGCCGTCTTAAGTATGTCAAAGTATAGCAATAGTCTATTACTACTTTATTATATTAAGGTAGATGTAAAGCTTAGTGCACTAAGCTTTCTTTTAAATCTGTGTTAGAATTAGAACTTTTTACTTGTGATGAAACTGGTAAAAAACAAATATATTATAAGTTGAAAAAATAGTCCACACTTTCAGTGGAGTCAATGTAATATGAAATAAAACAATGCAGTCTTCCTCCACAGTTTATTTCATAAAATATATTATAGTTATTAACCTATTGACTGCTTGCAATCCATTACAAATAAAAGTAAATTTGCTCTACATCGCATTGGTTGGTAAATTAAAAACAAAAGACGTGTACTGAATAACAAACATGCCCAGACAAGATACGAGTACTATAGCTTATTAACCTCAATGCCAAAGAAAACCGCTATGCAAGCCTATCGTCCAGTCTAGCCTATTATTCAAGTACACATTTTTATGGAAATTAATTGTAAACACTTGGTAAATGTTTAATTTTGATTATGCTATTTATTTTTATTGAACGGTAAAAGGAACACGAAAATAACATTATGAATCGCTATACCGGGTGTTTCCTAATAACAAGCTAATATTTCAGGAGGAGGCTTCATTTTGAGAAAAAAACTTCATATGAACATATGTCTTATAAGTCTTAACTGTTGAACTACAGAATGCTCAAATTTTAAGAAAAAAATCTTTATTTTATGATAACTTTGGTATGACTCTATATATTTTTGTGAAACGTGGTACGCATCTTATATGCATCAAAAGGCCTTTTCTGCTGTACAACATGATTTTTTATTATTGTCAGTGTCGTTCGTGCGGGATTTTCACTGAATTACTTTAAAGGGAAAAATGACACGCCACTGCTTTTGCTTAAAGTAAAAATTATTTTTAAAATCCTCATTCCTTTCTAAGCAAATCTGGTATCTTCATTTCGTTTCGTTTGACGTATTGTTCTCGCATAAAAAAATAGACCACTGTCAATATTGTTTATGTTTACGAAATGTTTGTGTGTGAGATACGTTTATTTGGCTCTGGATTTAACCAACTGGCCAGCTTATATTTTATTTATTCTTTCTATCTTTAGCATATTTACACAAATTTCCCCTACATATTGTAATCATATTCATATCTTCCTTCATTCATACTGGACTTATTTTTGACACCTTTTTTTTTGTTTTTTTTTCCAAGAAGTAATTCCTTTTTTTTTTTATTTTGATATTACTATTACTATTATTTTACAGCTGGACCTTTTCGCCCTATCCGAATAATGGGTCTATAGTTTTAAATTAATTTTATTAATATGGGAATAAAGAATCTTATAAATTTCTACCTTCTCAATACTGCCCAAATAATTTAGATTTACAGGAAGAATCACAAGTTTACTGATACTTTGAAAGAGATCATTATTGGCTTGAACCTGATCTTGACAACTAAATACAAGTTTACGAAACAAAATCTGCTTCTTACCTACTAGATACTTTTTAACCTTTAATAATACCCAATTTCATTACATGAATGAATTTTATTTTTTTATGCGAAAACCATGCGTCGAACGAAAGAAAATGAAGAAACCAGATTTGTTCAGAAATGAATGGTGATTTCAAAAATAATTTTTTCTTTAAGAAAAAGCAGTGGCATATGACTTCTCTCTTTAAAATGATTCGGTGCAAATCCCGCACGAACGCCACTAGCAAGAATGAATAAATCATGTGGTATAGCAGAAAATGCCTTTTGATGCATAGAAGATGCGTACCACGTTTCAGACAAATGTATAGGGTCATACCAAAGTTATCACAAAAAAAAAGGTTTTTAACGTTAGCACCCTGTGGTTCAATAATTAAGAATTTTAGGACATATATTCATATGAAGTTTCTTTCTCAAAATGGACCCAAGAATAACGTTCTTAAATATGAGCATGTTATTAAGAGACACTCTGTATAGGGTGTCCCAGATAAAAATGCACTCTACAAGGATCTCGTCAACCACCGGACATAAAAAGTAGATTAAATTAAGGAGAAGTTGCGCATTACAGATCTCTCAAACGTTATGTTTTCAAATTTCTAAAACTTCAAATATTTCCGCAGTTATTCGGCAAAACCCGCGTTCTTATTGTTTTCTGATTCATATTTTAGAAGATATGTCAAAATAAATTTTACATTCTTGTTGCCACTTTTTATCCTCTACTGGAAGGTTCGAACAAATTTTCAATTCAACGTTTCGTTTTGTCGCAACCATCATCAACTTTGTTTTTTTTTAAACTGCCCAATCATTCTACTCTACGCTTAATAAACTCTACTCTTTATTGTGAGTCTAACGACATATCGCACTTATGTTTTGTTAGACGTTTCGAACTAATAAGTCGGTCATCAATGCAAGTGAGCATCACATTTAATTTTTTTATTTTAATTGTTATATGTAAACTCTAATTGACTTAAAAACGATTTTTTTGTTTTACGTTAGTTTGTTATTAGTTTAGTTTTATTATGTGCCATCATATTTAAGAATTATGCATTTGAACGGACCATGCTTTTTTATTTTACTCTGTTCATCGCATGAAAGAGAAGTCGAAAATCCACAATTTGAACTTAAAATATATTAAATTGGTTTTTCATGGCGTTGCCTGGTGCGTGCGTCCAAATAATATGTTTTGTTTAAATTTTAAAATGCTTGAGGTCCTAAACCTAAACAAGCCAAACCGAAAGTATTGTCTTGCAACAGATGACACTCACATTGACTTATTTTACACTAATTCGGTCCTTTTCTTTCAAGAATAATATCAAACTAACCTCACTTTAAAGGTTTGTTCCAGCCCGAACCTATTCCACGAATCTAGCGATGATTCCCAGCCTGTCAATTACTGTACTGGTACGGTTTTTGGTCGAGTTGAAACAAACCGTAAACTTACCGACAAATCCGATTTTGCCGTGTGTGAAGTCTTCAACTAATTAGTGGTGTATGTTTGGTTGCCTATCCTAAAGCCTGGAACCTTTTAGTTCTTTCTTATGACAGGGTAGGCTTACCGGCCCTGACTCTGAGTACAAGGCGGTAAATAATTAATTTGTTGAGGGCGTAAATGCGAGTAATCCACTATGATCAAAGTGTTGCTATGATGTCCGGGGCTACAAGGGCGATTTAAAAAGTGAATTGAGTCATTAAAAATTCAATTTGATATAAATAAAATAATATAAGTATACTGCCTGTTGTCTGTTTAAAACTGGGTCAGCACTGCCGACCCTGACAACCCTAAAAAGCCGCCACTGCTATTTTCAGGAGGACGGTGCAACAAGATATGCGACACGATAAACTATTGTTGAAGAATGTGCAATCATTACGCCAGAAATGCTGAAAAATGCTATTGAAAGCATGCATGAGGAGGCGTGCCAACTTATGTATCCGACAAGGCTGGTTACATTAATAATATATTTGCGCACTTTTAATAATACCAGATATCAGTATAGCAAGCTAACCTAACCGAAATTGACCGGGTTATTTGAAAGCAACGAAGAAACACCACGAGCTGAGGCTCCAAAATCGGCTGTGGCGCCAGAAACCATTGACACAAACTTCATGATATCGTTATGACCGGCAGATGAGTAAAAGTACTTGAGTTGGCAGAGCTCAAAGATATATTAATTTCTTGAGTACATTTCATTTAGTATTACGAATTGCACATGAAAAAACTTTGCGCAACATGGGTCCGCGCTAAGTCAAAATCACATTTGAACGCCTACCGAACTATTCAGGAAGGCTCCAACGGATTTTATAAGACATTTTGTCACAAGGAACAAAGACTGGATTCATCACTATACACCGGAAACAAAACAGTTGGCTGCACGAGAAGAACCTGCTCCGGAAAAAGCAAAATGCATTTCATCATTTACGAAGAGAATTCTCCGGATCGACAACCTCAACAAGGCAACACTTATCACACGTGTATACTACGCATCCCCTTCAGACTTAAGGCCGGGTCGCGTGGCATCATTCCCGCTTCCCAAACTACAGGTACCTGGTTCAAGCCCGGGCTCACCCAGCAGACTTTTTCAGTTTACATGGCCCAGAGGTGACCATATTACGTCATGTTGCGCATGCAACACACAAGAGTAAATTTCCAACGGCAATCGATGTAGTAGCCGAGAGGCCTTTGCCTTTAAGATACCTGACCAGTGACCTTTACCACTGGCCGGTTATCAAAGGCTTTACGTCTAGACACGGCATTTAATCGATGGGGGACACTTTAGTCAAATGAAGGATTGAGCAGTGGTACGGATGGTAGATCTTGAACACTGTCTGATATACGTATGGTTGAGGTAAGAACCTTGACCAAAGAAGATAAGACAAACCCAATTTGCCTTTCATATCTAACCACCCTCGCAATATCTCAAAAAGACTTGACATATTAATTGTTCCTAATTAGAAAAGAAAACATTGGCACGAGCATTTTGTACAAAAAATAACTTTTACATCAATTTTGTCCTCCTTGGTTGCCCCAAACAAATTTCCTATAATTGGTGTTAACATCTTTTTATATCGTAACGATAGGTACCTTACAAAATTAAGTACCCTGTCTCATTACATACGACCTCAAAAGCGGCAATTATTTAATAATTCAATATGCGCTCTTGCTAAATTAAAAATATTAGATCATATTCGTGTTGAAGTCTGTAAAACACTTTGTAACTGACAATTAAAAGACCTACGTTGAATAGCTAATTGCTTAATTACAAAACAAAACAGGTTCGGTACCAGGCCGCAAAGAGATTCCATTGTGGTACTTAAGTTTCGGTTGTAGCCGAACTTTCCTGTTATGCATGGTGCCCGATAAGTATATTGCATACTCTGGGAAGCGTATAGGGGAGGTCAAACTAACCCTAGTTTGTCATAGAAAAACATTTCCAAAGTGCCCCTTACGGAGATACAGAGCCCCAAAGGGGTACCCAGCGACTTACCTTTTCGGCTCTAACCTTTGTATATGTATGTAATAATGCATAATTTTATAAACTTTTAATATCTTATGTAGGTCATAAAGATCCATAAAACCATACTAGATTAGATGTTTTACATCCGATCTCCTAGCAGCAATCTCCACACTTTTTTAGGTCGGCTGGAATCCCTTCTTATTAGATTTCATCAAAAAGCAAAATCATTTTAACTAAAGACTTGAACATTAATTTTAAAGGCATATATTATAGATCGACCTCGGCATTAAATACTTTGTTTAACTGGTTCGGTATTAACCTGCATGTCCATCAATCCACTCGTGTAACAGACGCATCATCTACGACAGTTGATTACATTGCCTCAAACATCAGCCATGTTGTTTATTGCGACGTTTTTGACATGGTTTTATCAGATCACAATGCTATTATAGAGATAGTCCCTCTAGCACGTAATACATCTACGAGTACAAGAAGATCTGGTAGGATGTATAGTACATACGGCATGATTCCTTGGTCAGAATTATTAACAATTCCTTTCCTTTGCGTACCCTGAAAACGCGACGCAGGGATCGTAAACGGTGGTCGACCAAAAGCATTTGCACATCAGCATCTAATCTAAGGTTTTTGGATGACCTGCGCAATACATACCCAAAAAACGGGTTCATTCGATCGCACTTCTTTGGAAATATAAAGTTATACAGGCAAGTAATCAAATCTGCACAAGAATTTTACTATTCAACGCGTTTATGTAATTCCAATAACCAAACAAAAAGAACCTTGGTCTATTGTAAACGAATTAACTGTAAGGGTTTCCAATGACACAAAAATAACCAACATTAATGCAAACGAGCTCAACCACTACTGGTGCCCGGTTACCGAAAATCTAACTAGGGAACTGCATCCTACAGCTGACCCTCTGTCTTATCTCTCAGGCGTGCATGTTCAGGAGACCTTTCATTTTTCTCCAACCACTCCACAAGAAGTGAAACTATTAAAATCATAAAAAACAAGAAAGCTGCTAGTGAAGAAGAAATTTCCCTAAAAATACTGGCTCTACTGCAAGAAGATGCTATCTGTACATTGTCTTGTGCCATTATTATCTCGTTTGTAACAGGGATTTTTGCATTAAGCCTAAAAGTTGCCAAGGTCATCCCTGTCTATAAAGATAGAGACCAAGGTTCTTCCTCTAATTATAGGCCCAATTCTCTTGTCTCCACACGGTCGAAGCTAGTTGAAACCCTAGCTCGCAACCAGATTACCTCCTTCATAGAGAAGCATAATATATTAAGTTAACACCAGTATGGATTTCAACAGGGCAAGAGTTCATCTGATGCCATATTTAACTTATTATCACACTCATTTCAGAGTATCAATAAACGAGAGATCTCGGCGACAGTGTTTTGTAACTTATCAAAGGCTTATAATTGCGTGAGCCACGAAATACTACTGCGGAAACTTTCAGCTTATGACTTTCGTGGAATCGGAACACAATTAGTTTATTTCTTGGAACGAGGTGTCATCCAGTAAACAACGTACCTTATGCAGTGTGCTTCAGAGTTCAGTCTTGGGTCCAAATTTATTTCTGATCTATATCACAATAATCTTTTTCGACTTGACATATCTGGCTCCATCTCGACTTTCGCAGATGATGCGTCTGTGGCATCTGTGACTTCTCTAATATTAAATAATGGTGTGATTCAAATCGTCTCTGTTTGAATGTTTCGAAGACTTTTGGACGACAGCTCAAAGTTTGAGCAACATAAAACTAAATAAAAAATTGGCCTCTGGTTGCTACTCAATTCGTATTACCTCTCAGGAATTGAGAGCACACTTTACTCGCAGCATTTGTTTTAATAATGTTGAATTACATCTCAGATATGCCCTTCCATTCTGGGGTGCTTGTTCACAGTATCTTTTCCAGTCTGTCTTTATCCTCCAGAAAAGAGTCATAAGGTACTTATGCAATGCCCATCCTAGAGCTCATTGCAAGTCACATTCATCTCCAATAATATACTTACCCTTGCATGCTTATTTATCTTAAAAACTGCATACGTTTTCCATAAAAACAAAACTTATTTACCTTATCACTAGCAAACTCATTTTACAAGGCAGACGGACAATATACCTCTACCAATTCCTCGCCTGAGCCTCATTAGGGACTCCTTATTTATCATGGCATAAAAATATACATCGACCTGAGCTTGGAGATAAAAAAATAGCCAAAACCTTAATCTGTTTCGGGACAAATTAAATGTCAAGCTATTGTCAAGAGCATTTTATAATATAGACGATTTGTTCCAACAAAATAATATACAATCTTACTTTTTGAAATTTCTAATAATTCGCAGTAATATAATAAAATTTGTCATTATTATATCTCATTAATGCTCACATAAATCTAACTTATGTTGTGTGCCGAATAAAGGAACCACTGAAAGGGTTGACATTTCGGAAATCACCTCAAACACTTAAAGAAAAAGCGAATATCTTATTAACTATAGTGTGCCTTTTAAACTGAAAAAAATGAAGACCAGTTCGGGTATGCCCGAAATTTTCACTTCTAACGGTAGCCATTGAAAATGATAGGCTGTGTCGAACGTTCGATAATTCAGGCCAAAAACGACAAGGCATTTGTCTCCTAAAATTATAGTCCAAAAAGTCGATGTTCCAAAACAAAACAATTTATCGCTTGTCTTAATTATTAAAGCAGTCATAAACTATTGTTATTATGGTCGCGCAAAATCTAACTACCAAAAAATGTGTTACTAATTACGGTGTTTTTCTTTTATTACAGGTAGCAGCAATTAGAGAAGAAGAAGGCTATTAAAGAGTTTTAGGTGAGTAATTAAAAAGGATGGACCGTGCATTTAAGTAAGCAGTAAGAATGGTGAAAATGTGATCGGTTTTATTTGATGCCACAGTAACTTACATTACAAGGAATTAAATTAGACTTACCTACGGTGAGATGTAATGCAAAGAGATATTTCGTGGCTTTCAGACACATCAACATTTGCGTCAATAAGCTAGGTGATGGGGCATTGTGTTCTATCTCACCGTAAGTAATTTGCATTTGTGGTATAAGTGCTGTTCAAATTTAACTAGTCTTTATTAAGACGGGGCTTCTGTTTGCTAGTATTTTTGTGTGTGTGTGCGAAAAGTACTATTGTCGCACTCCTCTTAACGTTGGGATCCTCCTGTGCCGCACATTCATAGGGAATCCCATCCATTCCCGGGGGGGTTTTTTCTTTTCACCTTCTTTCAATGTTTGATAGACTTCCTCCTGCGAGATATTACTAATTAACGAGCTACTGTCTATTTCGTCTAGCATGTTTTTTATATAGGATAGCAGGCAGCATGTTTCCTTTTGTTCAATGTTTTTCCTTTTAAATTTATTTTCGAAGTATTTATTTGCATATTCTAGTATATTAAGATTACCTGAAATTTCTCTATTTTCCTCATTAAGGATTGTCTCTATGCACATATTTTTATTTGCTTTTCGTTGTTCCATTATATCGCATTGTGCGAACTTACCGGATATACTTCTCTTTGTTTTTGTCCTCAAAATCTTCTTTTAGCTGCAATATTTTCATTTTAGTTTCTTTTATTATCTCGATATCTTCAGCTGTTTTTGTTTCATAAAGGTCATTTTTTCGTATACGAGATAAGTCAAAAGTTACAGGCATTATACGCGACTTCTTTGCCACCCTGTATATATTAATCTGATTATTATTAGTTTATCAAATAATATTGTTATGTGATATTAACAATAATTAAATCTGCCTAAACTAGAGGATAGGGATATTGGAACACTATCAGTAACTCCTAGAATAATGACTGGTTGATACTATAAATATTTCTAATAATTCTTAATCTGATTTTTAAATGCATTTTTATTATTAATTAATTTTAAATTATTTGGTAAGGTGTCAAATAAAAAACAAGAATGATACGAAAAAGAACCTCTTAAAGCAAAGGCGGAATGTGGTGGTATATGAAGTAAAACTGGTATCCTTCTCGGTCTAACAAATACACCATCGGCAAAAGTTACTTTTTCGTAAAGATAGGTTGATGTATGGAAATTGATAATTCTTTGTAGGAAACAGAGAAAATGAACATGACGCCCTTTTTCCATCTTGAACCAACCAAATATGATGGGGTTACATGATCTTTTCGTCTGACATACGCAGCAAATCTCATACACGCGATCTGCTTGACCTGTAGTCTGTGTCGCCCTTGGGCCGGCAGACAGGGACCATAAACTACATCGCAATAATCACAAAGAGATAAAATAATCGACTCTGTTAATCTCAATTTAGTGTTACCATCCAGTATGTATTTAAATTTATAAATTGATTTTAATCTTCCATAAGCTAGTTTCAAAATAGTACTAACATGCTCACCAAAAGTAAGATGTTGGTCAAGGTTAATCCCAAGGTTTTTATAAACATGTTTAAAATTAATTGGAACACCGTCCAACAAAACGGAATATTTTACCAGAACTTTGGCACGTTGTCTATCTGTACCAATAAGCATAGCTGACGTTTTTGCACGATTTAGCAGAAGACCATTGTTTTCAGACTACACATTTATTATCTTCTTTAGTTCTGATTAATTTGGGCAAAAGAGAGACACAATTAGGATAAAATGACAAGTAAATTTGACAATCATCAGCATATACATGGTAAGAGGCAGACGTTTCAAAAGATAAGTCTGCTGTTAATAAAATAAACAAGAGTGGTCCCAAAATCCAAACTTATGAATATACTTTATTTACACTGTCCACATCTACCTAGTAGTCTATTTGGGTAAATATACAAAAGTTGGGTAACTTTTGGCCTTATTTTGTGTATTGGTTTTTAAATATATTTAAATGCGTATTTCGGATTGAGAGATTGGCAATATAATCAATATAATCTTCTAGACCGGGCCAGCCACTTTTTTAAGTAGTTTGCGAGTTATTTCGATTTTTCTAAGTTTGGCTGCCAAAGGACTGACGAGGGTAACAGAGTACTAATTAAATACACAATTTTATAGGAAAATATTAGATTTATTATCACTTTGAACATGTTATGAATATCTTACAATTTAATAATGGCACACATCTTAAGAATCAAGTAGGTGACTATTAAGATTACCTATAACTATGTAATACTGTAAGTAAGAATATACTATCTTAGTCTTCAAAACAGTCTTTTAGTATTTATATCATGAGGTAGTTTTCCTTAACAGTAAATAAACAAACTAAAAAATTAGAACAAAATCAGTGCTATATCTTAAAGCTTAAGATAAGTTTTCTCGTTCCATAGATAACAGTTACGAAGGAAATATAATGACCAAAAAAATAAACAAAAATCAGCTCTTTTGCTGCAACGAAAATAATACTCCTAAAAATTTTTAAGCACTTAGTAACAATTAAGACACATCATACAAATTACTTTTCAAATACGCCAATTTTCTCTTTAAATTGGTAAAATACCCTGTTCCCTTTTGTAATCAGGTTTGGTACAGGTAGTTTTCTTATTACATGGTCTATTGGCACATCTGACACATCGCTTTCGTCCAGTTTAAACAGAGTGCCATATTTGTTACAAATTTTAAGGAAAGTCGCTCTCACTTCACCGTCTTCATCATCAACAGAAGAGCAGATCCCCGCATAATGATATTCCGTTCTTCGTCCTACATATTTGACCAAAACGTAATCACCACTACTGTAGCGATTTTGATGTTGCGCTTCTGCGTAGTCACTTACTCCTGGCATAGATAAATTACATTTCAAGCTAGGGTTGCCATTGTTGTCTCTCGCGTAGGCAGATAGTGGCAGAGAATCGTCTTCTGAGTCCGTAAATACGGTCGAAACATTTAGATGTGTTTTCGACAGGTCAGTATTATACTTAATAGATCCTAACCTGTAATGATCACATCCATCAGGGTCGCAGAAACAACTAAGTGACTTCATTTTAAGTTGGTTTAGAAAATAAGCAGAGCCGATCACCTGATGCACCAACAGCGTCCCCTTAAAAGCGACCAGTTCAGATGACTTTTCATTAATTACGGTGTTCATTTGCTCAATTTTACGATCTTCAATCACATTTACTAGTATACCTTGGCATCTCTCGCGAATGACAGCAACAAACTCTTTCAAATCAGTTACGTCACCTCCTGTAGCGATTACTTAATCTGCTGTTCGCTTACATGTGGCCCCTACACCATCTGGTGCCCCCTTTCCATGACCAGCCTCTTGATAGTTCCAGGTATATTTCATAATGTCAGGGTACATTTCTTGCAGTTTACAGCCCAGTACGTAAAACATGGACTTGTTCCTGTATTGTGTTACTGGACCATCACTGAGAAAATGAATATGGTCAATATTTGGTGGCAATGATGCTAGCACGGGTTGTAGATGGGCCCAAATTGCTCCGTAATTATTGGACAAATTTGATGACAAAGTGCAGTGTGAAATAACGGAGTTTTGTAGGTATACAACAACTGTGTGTAGTGAAATTTGGGTACGCGGACCGCCAAAATGAAAAGATTGGATTTCCTGGTTGTATTTAGTACAAAAATTTTCTGAAAAATCCATGTGTACTATGGCATCGTTTTCAGATAAAGACTCCTTCAGTTGTTTAATTGCATTGTACTGATGAACTATGTAAAAAGCATGACGGAGAAATTTCCCCATATCGTTTTCAAGTTTGGAAATGAGATTTCTGGGTAAGATTTCCTCTGTTTCTTTTTTATACTTAGTAACAAACCGTTCTTTTTTTGTCTTGAGATCAATTATGGACTCCTTTTTACTTACCCACTGTTTGAATAAGATCGGCTTTGAATTGTCGAATTCAGCGTAAGTTAAGAGTTTTAAGCAACAATCCTCACACGTTCTTTCTAGACATCTTTCAGCGTATCGATCGCAACAAAGCATTTCCAGCATACTTTTATAGTTACTCACTGTTGTAAGTATGTTTGCATTTTTTAGAGCAGCAAGTTTGAGGTCCATGTTTTTGCCTATAGTTTAATGAGTATTCTTTCCACTTTTTTCTAACCATCCGTTGCTCTCGAGGTGTCATTTGATTAACACTTTTTCTTTGTCCTTTCTCTTTTTTTTTTAAGTATTGCAACCTTTGTTTTTCTTTATACTTTGCTAATTTAACTGGGTCACTTTTAATTCGGAACAAACGAGACTTTTCGGCATCTCTTTTCTTTTTTAATATCTCGTCCCTTGACAATGTCTGATTTTTTTTATACGGCGGCATGATGTTTTACTCTGAAATGAGTAAAAAAAATGTTTACAGACTATATTTAGATACCCACATTTGATAAAAAAAAGCTCAGAAAAAAAAACATCAGTACTCTGGTCACACGTCAGTCCTTTGGCGCTATACCAGACATGGGACTGACGACAAAGTACTGATGATTAGAACATAAATTTGAGGTTATAATTGAAACTAAAGTTTTTATCGGTATTTTCAATTATTAGGATGCTATATTTTTATAAATCAAAGTTAACAATGTGAATATAAAAACAAAATATTGGTACGTAAGAAAATAACGACTTACCACAGTACTGAAATTTTGACTGGATCGGCACGTGCACACGCAATAACCACGCCGCTAGCACTGGTGCCGTAATGGCTGCTGTCCGAATTGCGCGCTTTAGAGCTAACTTTACTACCAACATTTAAAAATGAACGAGGATTTAACCTTGAATCGGCGATATTTGGCGAAAATTTTAAATTTTAACATCGCACACCGGACTGACGGATGAAAGTGAACACAAAGTTTGTTATTTTTTTTCAAATAACTGCCTGCAGATTTTATAATGAAATTTATGAAACACTAATAAATATATTTCAGATTATAGTGAAATAATAAGATTTATGATAAATAGTATAATATATATTTTAGTACACAACCACTTGATTTAGCGTTTTTGGGATTATGACACACCAAAGAACTGACGTCTCGAGGATTTATTGTGTTTTTTAACAAACTTGCTTTTGTAGTAAGTACATAACATTGGGGGAACAAATAGGGAGGGTTTAATTATTTTATAATATAATGAAACATTATACAAAATGTTAAAAATTTCCTTTGTATTGACTGAAGACATCGAGTTACCCAACTTTTGTATATTTACCCATTTATATCTTGCAAAAGAAGGCTTCTTTTTTCCAAATTTCGCGTAATAGAGAGATATAGCTGATGCACGGGCACTACTTGTTCCCATTGGAAATGTTTATTACCACAC
This sequence comes from Polydrusus tereticollis, assembly GCA_963920685.1. NCBI lineage: Eukaryota > Metazoa > Arthropoda > Insecta > Coleoptera > Curculionidae > Polydrusus > Polydrusus tereticollis. Next base: position 49,499,040 of record OY987330.1, read on the forward strand.
CTTTTATTAAAATCACAAAAAATATGAAAAAACAAAAACCTGATTAGTAGATTCCACGCCGCAGAAGGCGGTAGGTACGCGTAGCCCACAGGAATGAGGTAAATAAGTCCGCACTATATGTTGATTCACCCAGAATCTTTATACTACATTTAAAAAATAATACCAGTAGTATAAACAATGTTATTATTTTTATGGTAGCATCGTTAATTTATACTTACACATCTTGCACTTTCACTAGCGAAACTAATTTCAGTCTATTTGCTGTTTTCCACTTACATAAACAAAAGCTAGGTATATAATTTAATTTAGCTTATGAAGACAGTAAGATAAATTATGGACGTGAAAACATGTTGATTAATATAAGTATTAAAAGGAGTATTATAATGTGCCGTTACTAGCGAGCTTCCAATACAAAATAAATAATGTTTGTCAGTGCAAGACCGTGCATTGGACCAATATCGATACTACACTACTTATCTTCATAAATTTTGGTATAGTATATATTATTATTTGGGGAGCTCTAAATCAAAACTGTTTTTAGGTTTCATGTAGTATTTGGGAGATTAGCACTTTTTATTTAAGGCTGATTACTTAATAAAAACACATAAAAGTTGCCATATAGGAACCACAAAATGATAATATTAGCATACGTAACATATTTTGAATTATTTCTTAATATTTTCGCTTTAAAAATTTGACGTAATTTCTTTTTTTAATCAAATAGCAGAAAATAATATGTGTTATGATAGAAACAAAATAACAAAATTGACAAACTCTGATAGGTTATGGCAATAAGAGAGAGAGACTGAATATTTAGTTTAAAATTAGACATTTTCCTTTAAAGACATAAAAATATAAGACGTAGAATCGTGGCTAAAACAATCGCAGCAGTTTTCAATTTCTTCCCCTATTTCAATATCTTCTGAGACATCATTCTCAAGCTTTAGGAACTTAACTTCTGTGAGTTTCTTTTACTTTAGTGACTATGTTTTAGACAGGGGCTCGCCCTGGCCTCACATAGATACTGTATCACCCACAGTATAAGGTTAGCTCGTAGCAATCTCTTTTTATTCTTCCACTATTGACCACCCTTATAATATTACACTATATACATTGTTAAACACGAATACGTTATCTTAACAACTCTAAAACACTGCACCGAGATACCGTTAGGATTTCCTTGATTCTTACCGTGGAGAATGAATCAGAACTGGAATTAATGACAGCATCATTGTCATCTTAATATCTCGAGGGATAATTATTGAAAGAGAGATTCTTGATAGAACGGAAAATTTATTGTATTTACGCGAACTGCAAAACACTGAGTTGCAACTTCGTGCACTTCTTAACCAAACACAAAGAATGTAGTCTATTTAACTGCAAAATTTACGGTACTTTTACTGTACATTTAAAAGAATAGTAACCCCTGTAACCGGGCACGCGGCTTCAAAATATCACTTACTTTAACATTAGAAATTGCCTGACACATATGTCAGATGAAAACACGTGCTATTATTGTTTTAGCAACGTGGAGCATCTCCTTACGTCACACTCTAACAGGATACTGAGTTGCGTATGGTGCTACAGTGCTGTGATCTGGTACATCTACCAACTACATGTGGTCACGTGGACCTTATTGACCAACCAACAAAAAGCGACCATTGCAGCATTCAAGTGATGTTGGCCCGTTGTCGGTCAAAACATCACAAAACCCACCTTACACACTCCCGAAGCCGCAAACCTATTGCAAAGCTACCGATTAACGGTTTTCGCAGACGTGAATTTAATATTATTTAGTTTAGAATATAGCACGTTAGCACGTTTTTATGTTTACAGAAGACTTGATGTTTTCCGAGAATTAGAATACTGCGGGTCAATTTATGTTTATTACTTTGATTATTACAAAATCTGTTTCTCAAACAGACTTATTTAACTCAATTTCTTTTAGGTTAATTTTCTCGTAACTTTTTCCACCTTATTACTATCTGAAATGTCATTTCCATAATTTGGTTCAGATCTTGTTGCTATAGAAATTTATTTCCTGTGGTATATTTTTTTATGCATACTCTTTTTGCTTCGCTGATGCTGTCAAGCTTCGCTAACGACGTACTTAAAAATCCCAATATTGTCCCAAAATATTAATCATTCCAAGTTTCCCAAAATTATTCCACGGTTCCTATTCAGTTACTCTTTCGGTTGTTAGTTTCTCAATTCTCCCAAATTTTCGATCTGCGAGCAGAAAGGAATGTTCAGAAAGATCATGAGATTAGGTTCAATGGTCGGAGGAGCTTTTGTGTAGATTCTAAATGAATTTTTGTTATGTCCAGAAAATCCGTCACAAAATAATCTAATAACTTCACAGTTTTCAGAAAAAGTATGCTTATTTAGGTTAGGCCTCTACCGGCTTGGAATTTTATCCAAGCATAAAATATTGGATTTTGGGTCAACAAATCCGAAACATAAAAATTATACAGTGCTAGCTGATTAGCATAAAATGCTTCCTGTAGAAGTCGTTTTCGCAACATTTGTATTTGCTTAAGATCAAAACAATAGGAACGCACTTTCCGGTAAATCTTTTAAAGCAACATTGAATTGTTTAGCTGACAATTTATGCACTTTTTTAGGCCTCACTAAGTATTCAAGATTAGGAAAGTGGTCTCTGTATCTTCAAAACGTACAAAATTTTAAAATATAATCATACCATAAACGTAATCAATTCACCTTAAATTGTTTTCGTTCGCAGGGTTGCTTCCTTTTTTTTTATTCTCTTTCCACTGCCTTTATTTACATCAGCCCCACTCATTTGAGTTTCGGGACACAACAAAATATACCGTAACTAAAGGTTTTTACAGTTTAAACAAAACAAACGCTTACTGCAGAAATACAAACAACAATATGTCTTGAAGTTTGTCAAAAACTGCGCTTTGAAACATACTCTTAACCAATCCTAAGGAACAGAAAACAAAAAACCGCGCTTTATCCCAAACGAAACAATAATGTGTTTTGAAACAAACAATAGGCATCGAGAACTGCAATGTTAATTTAAATCCTCATGTGAAAGCCGATAAATATAAAACGTTTTGACTTGTACGACGAGAACTGACGGATTCTCCGCTACTTAATGTACCAAACGCCATCCATAATTGAAAAATCAATATTTGGTTGAAAACTTTGTTTTGTTATGTAGCTCATATATAAATTTAGAGAAGTTTTGATTTGTAATGGTACACATTATGCATTTAAGTTTTTAGAAACAATGTGTTTAATATAGTTGCTCAAAACGAATAGCAAAGCCTTAGGCAATATCAATTAGTAATAAAAAAATCAGAAAATACATTTTTATGGTTTTGCAATGTCTTCTAATATATTAGTGGCCGGTATTATATATTGGGTTTAAACGTTGTGACTTAGACTTCAAGGTCAGACCAAAGTAATATCAAGTTTAAACTAAGCTCGAAGACGTACTATTTTAGCAAATATAAGAAGTTATTTATCAAAATATCTATAAAGTTGTAAGTTAATTATTTTATACTTGAAGCTCTTCTAGATAACCTCGGATTCACTATATTTATATTGATAAAATGGGCAAGGCAGCATATTATCAAAAACAATCAATAAATATTCTTAATATGCCATATTTTAGGTGACTACCACGGTCCTGCCATCTCACGCCGTGGGACTTCATTATGTGGCTGACGACACATTAAAAACTCGGTTTTCAAAACCCTTTTCGAAAATTTAAAAGACCTACCGGCTAGAATTACAAAATAAATTTCAGGAGATTAACAACTCGCCCCAAGTGCCCTCCACTGTGTTTGACGCTGTGAAAAGAAAAATGAGAACATATTTAGAAGTATAGGAGCTGGACACGTCTTTAATTTTGTTTAAATTTATAATTTTTAGTTCTGTAAGTTTAAGGGCTTTAAAGGAACCCACCAAAACTAAGCTAAGCTGAGCGAGGAGAACGCAAACTAAACTAAACTAAACTTGAGCACTGCGGGTGAGTTGTATTTAGTTGCCAGCTGGGTTTTCCTATAAACTGACGCTACCTAAAGCAAACGAAACAAAGCTATGATTTCAATCTTCCTTTACATAGTTTCGCTTAGTCTAGCTTAAGTGACCACAAATGTATTTAAAAGTATAGCAGCTGATTTATCGATAACCTATCTACGTTTATCTAAATTTCGTTCCGCTTTCAGTTGCCGTTCGCCCTGTTTTCTCCGTGAGCACAACAGTCGAGAAAGACTGCAACCCTATAATGTCGCAATATTCAAACAAAAGTAAATTAAGTTAGAAGCAGATTAATAAGCTTGCTTCAACTTTGCCTTTTGTAATTAATAATTACAATAAATACTGCATTCGTTTACTAAGTTATTTTATACAGGGTGTTTCAAAAACGTTTGCCAAAAATAAGGCAAATAATTCCTATCAACGAAGATGCTTTGTTTGAAAGACGCAAGTTTACAAGGGGCGTGCGTGCGAGGCGCTCTAATATTTATTAACAAAAAATATTCACTGACTTTATCAAATTTTGATAGAAATATAAATTGAAAGAATAGTCCATCCTTTCAGTAGAGTCAATGTAATGTAAATAAAACAATGCAGTCTTCCTCCACAGTGTAATGATTAACGTAATTAAAGAGGAAGCAAATTCAAAATCCGAATCAGTGAACATTGTATAGGGACATTAAGAGCTTCTAATCTTAGCGTATCCCCTTCTAAAATCAAGTCCAATTTTTCTAGGCGTGTTTCTACAAATAGACATAATTTTAACCCAGATACAAACACTACATTTTTACATTTTTGTAACAATAGTAATAAATTAGACCTTCTTGAAATAATGGGAAAAAAACAATATAATTAAAAATCCAAACATAGACTGTGTTAACGATCAAATCATCATAGCAGCACTAATTTTTTCAATGCTTTGAATCTGCGCAGATTATAATGACAATATGGTCTCCCTTGCAAAATACATGCCTCTTCCTATCTCTGCTCAATACTTTTTAGCTTCCCCTATAAAATTTGATTGCATTTAACCATTGTTTAAAGTTTAAGATGTTTTCATCATTTTTCAACATTCTTTTGTAAAATATTTATAAAATCTAGATTTCCTATATTTACTGTGTCAGCTAGTGGTAGTGTCGTCACCAGACCTAGCAAGTGTATTTTTCAGTGCAGCGTTTTATCTCTCTCCGATAGACATTTATAATCCCCTTGTATCATAACCATATAACTTGGTAATTCGTTGACAGATGTCTGTATTCTGCCAATTGTTAAGTACTTTATACGTCCAGTGATGACAACAACTAAAGATTAATCGATTCTGTATGGATTTTATAAACCTAATATCGAGTTATTTAAATCTTCTCAATTGATTTCAACAATTACTTTTGATTTTAATATTTCTAATAATGGTATCTGATTAATAAATGTCTTTAATGTCACTTTTCTCTTCGAATTAACCTTTCTTCGACTTTCACGTTGGGGCAGATATCACGGTCGTGTTAAAGCACAGGTTATATTTAATTACTTTATAACCGAATTTTTAAAAAAAATTTTAACTCTCATAATCTTCCAATATGTTAATTTCTTACAAGTTTTCTAAAATATGGGGCATGTTAATTAATAACGAAACTATTACAAAAATTATTTTTTTATTTTTAACAAATAACCTTTAACAGCTAAACTTAACATTAAATTTAAGATTTAAAATCTTTATATAATCTTAAAACTGTCATAATTAATATAAAAAAGAAGACTTTTCTCCTTCAGATATTGTAAATCAATTTATTATCTAATCCACAATGTTTCATCAGTAATCCAAGTTTCACATTTTAATCAAAACTTCATTTATATCGCAATTTCAATAAAATTAACAGTTCGTACACCCAAGTCTTTAACCTTTACATGTTCAACTTACATTTCTGCTAAACTCGATGTTAGGTAAATCCTTCTTAAACTTTATTTTATATTCATTGTTCGCTCCCAACTTTGCACTATCCTTTTTAGTATCCCCTGATGATGAGTGCTTAAGCACTTGAAACATGTAGGGAGCTTTTTATTTACGTTAATCATTAAACTGTGGGGGAAGACTGCATTGTTTCATTTACAGAAACATAAATGTCTAATAAAAACCATTTTTTAATATTTTCTTGACGTCGACTTCATTTAGAGGATAAATGCAATTTCATTAGGTAGAATATGTAGGCAGCATAATACGATTTTAGCAAATTAGGCATTTATTACTTTGAAAAGATCTTGTCACTCTAACACAAATACGAGGATGGTGCCGAACTCTGACAAACGCCATTTCAGTTCGTTTTAAAAGTTTTTCTCTTATATATATTTTATAGAAAAACTGTTTTAAATCCCCCACAGATAAAAATCCAGTGGATTTAGGCCAGAGGGCTGAGGTGGTCATGCTACTGGACCACCACGATCAATCCAAGGATGACCATATGTTTTGACAAGGTATTCTCGAACAGGTGCTGCAAAATGTACCGGTACTTGATCGTGTTGAAACCACATTTTATGACTCACTAATACAGGCAGAAAATCATTTCTAAGAAATTTTAAATAAGATAGGAACACAGTCTAGTCTATTTGACAGAATATTAGGACCCATTATATCATATCCAATTATGCCAACCCAAATGTTGATTGAGAACCTGTACCTACTGCGAGTTTGCCACTCTAATTAAATTAGGATTTTCTTCTGCCCAGCATGTATGAGAATTATGAATTATCTTTCTTGTAAATGGCGCTTCGTCTGTAAAAAGGATACGACGAGGGAAATGTCGATCGTTTCCCAGCTTATTTAGAAACCACTGATAAAATTCTTGTGTAGGTCAATAATCTCTAAGTAGAAGTTCTTGCACTCGTGTGAAGTGATAGGATATTAACTGTTGCTCTTTCCAAATTCTGTGTATAGGCGATTCAGAAATATTTACTATTTCGTTAGACCCGATTCTAGTACTTATAGAAGCGTTACGATTCACTCCCCAACCTGAACAGTTCGTCGGTATCTTCCTCGTCCAGAGCTATATTTAAAAGGGTGCCGGGGGCTTTTAAACGTCTACCAATGTGTTCGGAAATATTTTTAGATAGAGATGTTCGTTGAAGATATCTTTCAATATAAATAAGTGCTGCTTCTCTTCCATTTTGTCTCGCTTCACCATAAATAAATAACATTTCGGTTAATTCAGCCGATGTATAATTATTTACCAAACCACGGTATTTATAGACTTACAGAAAGATTTTGACACGGCTGATATCGATCAAATGTTGGAGCGGCATCAAAGAACAGGATTTCGTGGAACTTGTTATGATCTTATTCTATAAAACGAGAACAACACACATTTGTCAATCAGAATACCAGTTGCGAAGAGGAAATAAGAGTCGGAGTAGCACAGGGGTCAGTTCTGAGGTCCTTTCAATATCTTCGCTATGTACACAGTCTAAAATTTGTAAATTTAACATGTAAATATTTTATGTTCGCCGATGATACAGTCCTTGTGTTTTCTGCGGATACTCCAGAGGAGTTGGAATAAGCTATTAATAACGATTTAAAGCTATTCTTCGATTTGTGTATAAGACACTTTGCGAAGTAACAAAGTACAAACATCTTGGAATGGTAATATTTAATAAACTAACGTGGAATTATATCATATATAATAAACAAAGAAACGCCCATCACCGGAGTTATGCAAAGATGCTCTCATCAACTAAATAATTCGACAAAGACGCTCCTATGTAATAGCTTCATCGAATCACACTTCAAATACTTGATCCCATGCTGGGGAAGTGCAAGTGATTATCTTTTGAACAAACTACAACGGTTACAAAATAAAGATATAAAAACTATTTACAAACTACATTATAATACTCTTACTGAAACACTGTATGATACAAATTTTTTATTGAAAGTAAGACAACTAAAACAGTTTCAATAAAGTAAATTATACTTAACTCCCTCTTGTTGGTGCTACAATGTTCTTATTTCTTCTCTTATAGACACATTTTCACTCTTTCAATTTCCACTCAATATCTCCTTACCTTCACAACACAATTAACAATTTAAAAAACAATAACATTTTTTATACTGTACCTATGTGAATCTGCCCACATCCGCTTTTTCTTTGATATGAAAAAATTTTGTCACACTTCTATGTATCTGTTTGTGAATTTATTTTATAAGTATTTCCCTTTATAACATCATTATTTTCGATTTATATTCAATTTAAATTTAAAATTTCCCACCTATTGTCAGTGCAGTGAACCTCAACTTAAAGTGCATGTTCTTGTGTAAAAAGAACTACCCTCCTATAAACATTTAATCCCCTTATTTTGAAAAAGAAAAAAAAAATTTTTTAAAAATTCTTTTTTAATTGTTAAAAATTCATTAATTGAACAATTAATTCATAGATGTCGCAGTCTTTTCTTTATTCAGGTACTATATGCGTTTAACAGTTGCAACTTTCAACCATTGGGTAATCTAATTTATAGACTTTGTAAACCTAACATCGAGTCACTCTAATTGGTCCGACACTTAAATTTTTAATATATCTACAATCTAAGACTTGTCGTGTCATATGCCAAATCTCTTTGATTTCGCATATTGACATTAACCTTACTTTCACTTCAATTCTTTTCGCGTTTGGCGTGGCAGTGGTGAGCACTATAACCTGATTTTATTAATACAAACTTTCAAAAATACTTTTATTTTTCTAAATGATGATTTATTATTTAACACAACAGGGGCTTAGCCCCCTGTCCCAATTTAAAAAATCAAAATCCTCTATAATCAATTTCCTTTAAATTTGAACAATTTTTATGATAGACTTTTTTAAAGATTCCTTTTTAAGGAAAACATCTTTAATCTGTTAAGATGAAAAACTTTTTTCTTTTCTTTTTTGATTTCTCCACACTTTACTAAGTACCTATTTGTATAACTTTCATTATAACAACATAAAACCCAAATTAAATTCATGCTACATATAATCATATTTTATTACTTTGATACAATAATAAAATTAATATTTGCTAAACTGTGCTCATCTTTTTATCCATCACGTTCAGCCAAACTAGTCTTCAACTAACAAATTTCATTTGCCTTATAATCTTAAAATAGTTGTACTCATTTATTTGAGGCAACTACTAAAACCGAGACCAAACTCGATTTAGGTAAGTCCTTTATGGTGCCTGTTGTCATTGTACTTTCATAGATTCCTTTTAGTTCCCCTGAAGATGACTGTTTGTACAGTCGAAACATGTAGGGACAATCACTTTTAAAGAAATTAATTTTTGAAATAAATACTATTTGTGGAGACAGAAGTTTTGTTTTTATCAATATTACCTACTCCACTGTAAGAATGGACTACTTCTTCAAATTTAAACTATACTTTGTTGCTTAATGTCAGATAGTCACAAAATGTAAATTTGCAATGACAGGACCCATTAAGCAGGGTGGACAACTTAAAGGTTGCATGGTAAATTTCATGTAAATTGCAATGAAAGCTTTTAAAAATTTCAGACCTACACACCCTGAATCGGTCCTAAATTAGCGTAACTCTAATTAGCGTACAATAGAAAGACGAGATTGGTGAATGAAAGTAACGTAACAGCGGCGTTACTACAGATAGTTTAAATATTATTATTTATAAAAAAAAATCTACTATGTACAACACAACAACTTAATTTTTAAATTTTAGTCATTATGTTTCGAGTAGTGCGATGAACTATCATCGTTGGGGTCCAGAGAAATAATAAGGGACCCTGCTGTGTTTCCTAGCATTTCATCAGCTTCCCACATTCTTTGTTCTATTTCAATCACATGTTCTATGCACTTGCTCCATTTTTCAGAATCCACTGTCTTTATTCGCTCTTGCAAGAGGTTTCCAACATCTCTCATTTTAAAACTGATGTTGTGCCTTGCTATAAACCCTTTTACTTGCGCCCACACAATTCTATGGGGTTTAATTCACAGCGATATGGCCGAAGGCGAAGTACGGTTATATTTCGTTTGGAAACGATTTCGTCGACAAAAAATTTTATACAAAGAGGTTTATTCGACTTTACAATCTCCAGTAGCTCCATTTTTAGCATAGCTTTATGAAGTGGCTTCCTATGTACAGTAAGCCAATGAATGATGTCATTTTATTTCTAAGAAGACGTTTGAATTTTTTTGAATTTTCTTGAGTGGCATTATCCATGACTATAACAGTCCCAGGAGGAATAAGATCTAGCGTTTGATGGAAGTATTCTTCGAAGACATATAAGCGTTTATGTCTTTATGATAGTCTCCAGTCCGTTTTGATTTAAATGCTAGTAAGCCGCCATCGACAAATCCATTTTTGCTGACAAACGTGAGTAATTATTAATCTTTTACCTTTTCTCGAGAGTGCTCTTATTCCAGGGGACCATTCTTCCATAAAACCTTGCCTCGCGCTTTTTATCGGTTTATCCCGCCAAATTTTACCACCGGTATCATTTAACCAAGTTCCGTCCATAAAATAGATATATATTCCTGTTTTCTCTTGGAAACTATCGAACTGCCCTCAAATATCGTCGTCGCTAGCAAATTATTTCGTCTTTCTCTATTAAAAGTTCAAGAACGAAGTTTTCCAACAACTGCCGCAAAGTAACTAAGCAGCAGACGTTGAAAAAGAAAATATTCAAGAATTCTTAACAGAAAACAACTTGGGGACTGAATGTATATGTGAAAAGATGAGAACAAAAAAGGAAAAATACTGTAGCTCGTTCCGACTTACAGTCCCCCATGACGAAGTAGGTAGGTACTTGAGTACAAACCTATGGCCAAAAGGGGTGTTGATAAACCATTTTCGGAACCTCCAGCGCCAAAACAGGGTTACAGAAGAGCACTACAAAGGGAAGCAGAGGGCTTCGGGCTGGCAGACCAGCATGGAACAGAAAACACAGTAAGCATTCTTCATTATAATGTTTGTTCAGTAAGAAGCAAAATACATGAAATGGAGGCTGCTCTGTTGGATAGCAATACAGATGTTGTGTGTCTGACTGAGCATTGGTTGACTGAAGACGAGATACAAAATCTAAATATTCTGGACTACAATGTTGCGGCCTACTCATGCCGATCACACAATCTTGGAGGTGGAACGATGATACTAGTCAAAGGCCCCCTTGAGTTCAAGGTTCTTGATAATTTTAACTTGTTTATTGTTGAAAAATGTATAGAATTATGTGTAATTTTATTGGAGAATGTATTTATAATATGTATCTATAGAGCGCCTAGTGGTGACTTTGGCACTTTTTTGACTGCAATTGAAAATATCATGGGTCAGATAGGACGGGGGAGGGACGTTGTTCTGGTAGGAGACTTTAATGTGCTATTTGGCACCCGTCAGAAAGAGTCTGTATCTCTGACCGATTTTCTTGGAACTTACGGCTTTCAACAAACAATATTTGAAAATACCCGGAAAGACTCCTGCTTGGACAATGTCTTTGTTAATTTCAGGTCCGACTCTCTCAAAGTAGAGATAGTGAATTATAATATTTCTGACCATTTCGGCCAGATATTACGTTTTGGAACTGAAATTGAAAAAGTTATGATGACGGAAAATAAATTTAGACCCTTGACACAGAATGGTTTCAATATGTTCTACAATACTATGGAGAACATTTCTTGGGATTGGATAGAGGATGTGAATGTCGGCACTGAGGAGAAGGTTCAGAGGTTTGTAGGTCTGCTGGAGGGGGCATACATGCAGTCTTTCCCTGAAAAAACTTATAAAGTAAAATCTAATCAGCCTAATAAGGTAACATGGTTCAACGGAGAGATCCGTGGTATGAGAGAGCACTTGTGTTTCTTGAGTAATGTGTGTCAGCAGTATGGAAGAGCGAGTGACTGGGATGAGTACAAAAGATATAAAACATCATATCGTAAAGCCATAAAGGAGGCAAAGAAATTGGCAAATGATAGGTCTATTAGAACAGCACGTAATCCCACAAAATGCATGTGGAATATCATAAACTCAAAAAGGAATAACAGGAGGGTAGAAAAAGAGAGTAACTGTACGATAACACCACAAATGTTTAACGATTTTTTTGCAAATATAGCCAACAACTTGATCAAGGGCCTACCTCAGACTAATATTAACCCCTCGCAACACCTGCAAGACACACGCTTCTCACATAATAAATTTGTTTTTGAAGAGGTGAGTTTTGTTAGTGTGAGGGATGTCATTGACCAATTAAAAGATAAAAAAAGTTCAGACATATACGGTCTAACTGTTCAATTAATAAAATCAGTAAAGAATATTGTTATTATCCCCCTTACAAAGCTGCTCAATATGTGCATTCGCGAATGCATCTTTCCTGGGGTCCTCAAACGGGCTCTCATAGTTCCTATCCACAAGAAGGGTGATAAGAATGATGCTGCAAATTTTCGACCAATTTCCTTGCTTCCAATCATCTCGAAGGTGTTCGAAAGGGCAATGGCTCTACAGGTTGTTTCTTTCTTTGAGGATAACAACTTGTTTACAGATAGGCAGTTTGGCTTCAGAAAGGGTAAAAACACCATCCTTGGAGTTATGGACTTGCTTGACGCTGTAATGGACTCCTTCGAGGATATGCAGTACTTATCAGCTATGTTTTGCGACCTAAGTAAGGCGTTTGATTGTGTCAATCATAATATTCTTCTAGAAAAACTAAAATATTATAATTTTAGCGATAACAGTATACAATTGACACAGTCATACCTTCAGGATCGCTTCCAGAGTGTGAAAATGGGCAGAGTGCTGTCGGCGGAAGCTCGGCTGGATATTGGTGTCCCACAAGGATCGGTGTTAGGACCGGTCCTTTTCTTGATTTACATAAACGACTTACCAGCATGTGCCCCGCTTGCTAAATGTGTGCTATTTGCTGACGATACCACGGTCTGTGTGTCTGGATGCTCGGAGCAGGAAGCTGGGGAGCGGCTGTCACTAGCGCGCACAGCAGTAGAGGACTGGTTCCTGGCCAACAAACTTTTGTTAAACCCGGACAAAACGCAGCATATGCTTTTCACGCTTAGGGAAGTCAACCACAGAGGTGTACAATCAACAAAGTTTCTTGGAGTAAATATTGATGCCAAACTAAATTGGGATGTGCACGTAGATGGTGTCTGTGGAAGACTTAGGAGAAGTGTGTTTGTGCCGCGCAACTTGGCGGGATGTGTGTCGCGTGATACGATGTTATCTGCTTACTACTCCTTGTTCCATAGCATCATGTCCTATGGAATACTTGCCTGGGGAGGATCGCCTCATGCATCCAGGGTCTTTGGCCTTCAAAGAAGAGCCCTTAGAATTGTGTGTGGACTGGGATACAGGGAGGACTGTAGGGGTGCCTTCTCTAGCTTGCGCGTGCTTACTTTTCCATCGGTCTGCATACTGCAGGGCCTTCTCTTCATAAAACAACGCGAAGAAGAGTTCACAGCCCACGGGGACTGTCATGATTATGATACCAGAAACAAACACCATCTGGTAACCAAATATTGCAGATTGAAGAAGTGCCAAGGTAGACCGGCCTTTATGGCAGTCAAACTATTTAACAAGCTACCACTTCAACTGAAATTGTTACCTTTTAAATCATTTAAAACTAAATGTCAGGAGATCCTAGTTAGTAAGGCCTTTTATAGCTTTGAGGAGTTCTTTGAATGTCAACTCTAATGAGTGCACGTTCAATACTTTTATTAAAAAATGTACACAAATTCTTAAAGGAGTTATGTACCATGATAATAGATAGTCCTTGTCTTGTTTTAAATAGTCCTTGTCTTATTTTAAATAGTCCTTGTCTTACTTTAAATAGTCCTTGTCTTATTTTAAATTTTTTTTGACGTGTGTGAATACTGTGTTGTATGCTAACATTAATAAATTTTGATTTTGATTTTGATTTTGATTTTGATTAAACATTTCAAATTCTTGAAACAGTGAGGCACAGGTAGGTAAACTACATGTGCCTCTACCTACCGAATCTCGAGACCCCTCACAATAAACATAATTAAATAATAATAATTGGACTACACCTATGGAATACGGCAAAGACCACTGGGTTTTATTGTTCAATAATGATTTATTACTCTCTCGCATTAAGCAGCATACTATTGAGGGACTGAGTTCCAAAACTGCTCTTATCCAAATTTGTCAATTTTAAGTATTTCAACATAACTTGTAGCAACTGAACTAAACGGTTTATATTTATTTTAACCCTGTATACAGTTTATAGTAAAGGCATCACATAGTTACTCTACAAAAGGCAATATAAATTCGTAAGATTTATTAAAGAAAAATAAATGGAAAAGATTAGTTTTGCTACAAAACAATGGATATGACCAGTTATGGAATCAACAACATTGGATAAAGACACTTTTGAAAATAAAAAAGAAATTGATACCACTTGTTAGTAACATATACACTGTAATTTTTGAACATATATTATTTTTTGAAACACTTCATGAACACCAAAACAAAAAGTTATAAAAACAATCACACGCTTAGTTCATCCAATTCAGTGACTGGCTCTTGAACTTCTTACGTCGCTACGTCTTGTAATGCTGTACTAGAAAGCACGTGCTTGTAGAAGTTTAATCCGTTTTGCTCCTTCCAATTATCTCCAAAATGCTGCTTAAGTGGTTTATCAACATCTTTAAGCTTCTCAGGTTTTACTGGAACTTGCACTGGAAGTCGCTCGGGCTCGAAATGAAAACTTTTACCTTTTTTTAGAAATGGTTTAAAGCTCCCCAAATTATTTCTGTAAGTTGTTTCTCCTTTAAGAAGAATAGATTTTTTATTTTTTGCCAACTTCAGTCTCTTGAAAGGAGCCAACTGAAAATGTAATTGAGAAGGCGCCTTTACATTTTCGGCTACGCACGATTTAAAGTCATATACAGGAACGTCTTTACCAACTATTTTCACTTGCCCATATTTAGAAAAAATATCAATATATTCATGCGGATTAATTATCGTATCCTTTCTTCTGAGGTCCTTCTCTATACGGCCGAATACTCTATACGGTCGAATACTCTATCCGGCGGTATGTAGGAATGGCCAACAATTGGAAATATATACTCTAGAGATTTTATACTAGCAGGAGATTTTTCAAGAAACCATTTTCCCAGCATACCGATCATTGTAATATTCTTGTTTTGGCCTGGGCAGCCATCTGAAAAAATTTGTATATTTTCGTATATCCTTGCAAATCCCTACTACAAAGATAATGAAATACAGTCAAAGATATTTCATTGGAACCCTTCAAACACTGATCTTCTGACCAAGTAAAAATTTTAACAGTTTCCGTATTTTGTACATTTCTGGAATGCCCTTCACATATGGTCATATTATATTGATACAGTTGTCTTGAATAATAAGCACTATGGTCGGGAACTTTGGGTAAAACAAGGTTATTTTGACAATCGAAAGAAAACTTGAAGACATTAGGTTGTTGTTCCCTAAGACGTTCGTGAAATGCTTTTGCCTTTAATTTGTGGACAGTATATCTTGCCATTGTTTCAGCCTTTTCATTATCTTTAAGAATTTTTATTTCCGATTTAAATCTAATACATTGAGAGGGCGTAGGAAATTTCGGCCCCGCCCAGGTAGCAGCCCGATTTTGACAGGAACTTTCGGCCCCGGGATGGAAGGGTCATGTTTTTATTACAGGCATTTTCGGCCCCAATGGTCTAACGTTATAACATTTTAATTTTTTTATGATCCTTTGTGTTTTGAATCATTTATAAAATGAAAATGCAACTAACCTGAACTAACTCAATTTTTGACCTGCAACTCGGCTAATGCGGTTTTATAGACTTATATTGGTTAAACAGCGCTAACACGGCATCTAATCCACCTTTTTGGTTCAATTCGCCTTTTTTAAGTTCACCGGCCAATTATTTACCTGCAATGTTTGGGGCCGAAATTTCTTGCAAGATTACTTGTCCTAAAATTTCTAGCAGGTACCTTACCCAATATGGGGCCGAAAGTTCCGCCGCCCCATTGAGAGCAATCGTGTGTAGCAGGTGTTTTAAAGCTAAATTAATTTAAAAGCTAAAAAAATATCCCAGAAGAAGTGATATTAGACTTGATTATAAGCTTCAGCTTGGTGATTGTATAATTTCCATAATTTACGTGTACTACAATCGCTAGGAAAATATTCCCTAATAATTTGACCGCGTGTGTAATGAGACTCCACACATTTTAGGGTTTGGATAAATTGTCTTACTGCCGTTCTTTTTCCCATATATTTTCTTGACTTAGTATCCCCTCCACGGTTTTCTTTTGGAGTTTGTCCAGTTATATGATACCGCTTGCAAATATTTTGTACTCTAAATTTGGAAATACCAAGAACGTCCAAAAATGTCTTCCCGCATACTTGCACTACACCTAGTGATCTGGATTTTATGTAGTAAGTGATTGTCAAACATTTTTGAGAACCCATCTTATCACTGGGACGTCGACGTTTTGGATTCATCTGCATCGTGTACTTTAATGTGAAATTATCTTGACAAATTTTGTCCTTGTTTCAATAAAATACTTCATGCAAACGTCTTATATCTTGCATGGGTACATCATTACATCGTAAAACTTTTTTTTTATGTTTGCCCGCCGGCTTTCTTGGTAATCCCTTTGGCTTTCTCCTGTAAAAAAATGGTAACTTTGAAACAGCTCGTGACGAAATTGCTATTAAAATAAGCCTATAGCTGCATAAACACCTGTATCTAGTTATGTGAAGATAAAATACAACAAACTTACCTTTTAGATTTAGCCTTGTTTTTTTGCCATGAACTCTGGACAAGTCTTTTTCGTCTTCCTTTCCCTTCACTTAATGTGGGTGTCCCACCATCCATTTTTCACAAAAAAAAATGCAATTAAAAACACTTTAAACCCACAAAACACTATGCACTGCAGGCCGATAGAGCGATGAATAATAAAAATGTGACAAGTTTTAGCGGTAATTCTGCACAAGCAGGATAAGACAAGTTTTGGTTCCTATATTTGCATGTATAAGAAGAGTTTTGGAAGACACAGGCGACTTTGCTTTACAATTTGTATGGGATAAAGTAAGTTATGGTGTAAAAAATTATTTCAAATGGTGGAGGGCTGCCAACATTATCATTTAAAAAATGTTGCGGCAATATTTTAAAAATGGATAAGATGAGTTTTGGAACTCAGTCCCTCAATATATAGTGTTAAAACGACTTAGCCAAATCAAATACGATTCTAAAATTTTCATCGCTATAATGTTAGATCTAAGGAATTAATAAGAAATACTTAACCATTTCCGCACTAAAAAAGGACAAGATTCGCCATACCAAAATAGTATAGAAACATATAATAAGGTTCCTCAAAGTTTTCTAAATGGACGTTTCACCAAAATATTTAATAACCTTAAGTTACATTTTAAACAAGCAATAATTTAATGTTGGATATATTTGTAATGTAATATATATAAAATATACAAGTGTTAAGTGTTATATTGTTTATTATTGTTATTTATGTATGAGGTATTTACACCAGTAGCAATACTGTTTTAAGATCAGAAATAAATAACTAAATTAAAAGAAGGTCATTTTAGTTGCACACAATAAATTACGATATTTAAAACTATCTAAACTTTAAAAGTTATAGCGAAAACATGGAACTTCTTGCTTAACTTACTATAATTTTAAAAATATCAGTAAACACCAATTCAAAGGGAAGTTAGGAAAAACTCAATCAACAATACATATGTTAAACTATTACAAGCCAATATAAATGACAATTTATCCATTTATTTTGTTTTAGAATCGGCCGCAGTATACTAAATTTTTATACTTATTTATTTTAAGCTTAATATTTAACAGAATTTGATGAAATTGAATTTATCTTCTAAACGAAGCCGACTTTAACAAGATGTACTATCAAAATGTGAGAAAGTCACGCAAGTCCCTTGTAAACCTGTTCAGACATTTTTGTTGCTAAAATATGTGCTATTTTAGGTACTTTTAACAACTAAAATTTCACTAAAATTACTAAATCCGTTTCGGAACTATGTTCAAAAAACCAAAAAAATTAAAAATTTATTATGTGTAGATATATGCAAGCTTTCTAAAATACAAAATGGCTGCACACCTATAACAATATTAAAATATCTTGGCTGTATGGCTGATCAGTCTAAAGCCAAAAAAAAAAAAAAAATATTAAAATAATTATATAAACCTCCGATGTATGTCCAGATGGGAATTTCTTCTACTCAATAATTTTGCTATTAAAACCCCCCATTAATATAAACATTCTTCGAAATATTTTTCCCAGATAATTAAGCGCCTATAATAAGGTTTTATTGATGAATTTTAAGTTTTAAACATGTAAATTGTATAAATTCCATAAACAACTAATTATAAGTCACGTAAAACTTTATATTTTTTTCATTAGCATTGAAATATTATAATGACCTTGCGGTCAAGATTAATTGAGTCTATATGAAGGTGTGAATAATTTGGATATGCGTAATTTGTTTTAGTTCTTTGCACGACAGAAACCCATATGTCTTCATTATAGCGGTCTGATCAGTGTCTTCGCCATGGCAACGGCTAAATTCGCTTAGGGTTAGTGTTGACAGTAATAAAGAAAAAAACTTAAAAATATTTTATTATTTTCATAGTGTAAAAAAAAATGGTAAAAATAGCTATTTATGCCATCAGTTACGAAATGCCTAATTTTGTGTAACGCGTGAGATTTTTGCGAAACGAACGAAGTGAGTTTCGCAAAAACTCACAAGTTACACAAAATTTCATTTCGTAACGTATTGCATACAAGATTTTTTCTAATTTTGAAGAAAGTAATAAAAAAATAAAATTTAATATAATTGATAAAAATTTGGAAAACATAAATTTAGTTTTTCTAATTTTGACATATAACTGATGGCATAAATAGCTATTGTTGCTGTTACTTCATGTTAGTTGTCAGTTTGACATTTTGTAAAAAAGTCTAGACGGAAGGTTTTTATCGAGATTGATATATTTTTAGTTTTATTTTTAAAAAATGGGTCATTCAAGTTCTGAAGAGCTACCAAGCGATATTGAAGAGGCAGCAGGTAATGGCTCTATTATCAGTAATTCCCAAAAAGTCAAAGGCAGTTTATGATTTGGCATACGAAAAATTTGTTACGTGGTGTGATGAGAAGAAAATTAAACATGTTAATGAGAAAGTTTTACTTGCATATTTTGAGGGTAAGAAAGATCTAAAAGTTTCCACATTATGGACACTTTACTCAATGTTAAGGTCTGAACTAAATCTGAAAAGGAATATTGATATTAAAAAATATACAAATTTGGTAGCATATATTAAAAGGCAAGCGGACGGGTACAGTGCTAAAAAGTCAAAAGTTTTTATTAAAAAAGATTTTGCCAAATTTTTATTGGAAGCTGATGACAAAGAATACTTAATGGCTAAGGTTGCAATGATAATTGGAATGGCAGGAGCATGCAGAAAAGCAGAATTAACATTTCTTCCAGTTGAAAATGTTATAGACGAAGGAAGCCATTTTCGTGTTGATATCCCACCTTCAAAAACAAAAGTTATACGGCAGTGTGCAATTACCACTGGAGACATTGAAAATACGAATCTTGTTGAAATATTAAGAAAATATATTAAGTTGCGTCCCCAGATTCTTAAACACAACAGATTTTTTGTAAAATATGCGAATGGAAAATGTACCAGAAATCCTGTGGGAATTAACACATTTAGCAGTCTGCCAAAAGTTATTGCACAATTTCTTGGTCTTTCAAATCCTGTTCTATATACTGGCCACTGCTTCAGAAGAAGCTCTGCCACTTTCCTAGCAGACAGTGGCGCTGATCTTTTAAAATTAAAGAGGCACGGAGGTTGGAAATCTAGCTCTGTTGCGGAGGGATATGTTGAAAATTCCATGAATAATAAAAAACTTATAGCGCAAGAAATATTTGGTGAAACATCTAATGCAATGTGCGTCGCTTCCCAAATAACAGCAAGTTCGAGCAATGGAAAAAATATGTCGTCGGGAATTAATTTGAATAATTGCAATAATTGTGTTATCAATATTTATAATAATTAATTAATTTATAATTTATGTTTTTAACTTGTATTATAACAGTTTAATAAATAGAATAATTATTTTTGTCACTAATTTTGAAATACATTTTTCGTCACCAATTGCATAAAATTTTACTTTATGCAACTAGTAACAAAAAGTAAGACATTTCATAATGTCAATCAGTTTTAAAAAGTGTCACCTTATATGTCGAAATTAGAAAAAATTCATTTTCAAAGTATGCTGGGGAATCAACCACGCTTGTCTTGAATTATTTCTAGAACTGCCAAATTTTGAAATTTTTATTTTTAAGGAAATTGCAATATTGTTATTGTCATTAGTGAAGTGGCTTAGTTGAACATAAGAAATCCCATGTAAATAGTGAGGTGGCTAAATATTGGCTCCCGTGTACATTTTAGACAAAGATTGTATTATCATCTTATGAAGAGGCCGATATAATAAACGCATGTGCCAAGTACGAATAATTTTTAATAAGCCAATCCTAAACTTATTAGATTAAATGTGATGGCAAAATTACGAAACTTTCATAGTTTAGGTAATACAGCAAGCACCAGCAAATTATTATTTGGCATTGACAAACCGAAAGTAGCGTCAGTGACAACATTTTCATTAAAGACGATTAATTATAGCTAAATATGAGCTATTCCATTAAGGAAAAAGTAACTATGATTAAGTGGTATTATACAGGAATCAGTTTAAGGGCAGTGTCTGAAATGTTCTCAGATCAATTCCCTGATAAGCCTATCCCTTTCATTTCATTAATTAAACTTATCATTCGTATCAATATCAATCACTATCATCACATTATTGGACAATTTCTTATGGAAGGCAACCTTACAGCAGTAATCTATTTGGACTTACTGCAAAATCTAATTGAACTAGCACCAGAAGAAGTTGTACACGAAAATCAGGAGATCTGGTATCAAATGGATGGTTGTCCTGCCTAGTGATGCCGCCGAGACGAGAAATTCTCGTGTCTCGTCTCGTCTCGTCTCGACCAGACGAGAGTGAAATTTTTTTCTCGAGAGAAGTCACGAGACGAGACGAGAGAAGACCGTTTCTCGTCGAGAAATTTCTCGTTTTTTCTCGAATTTTCTCGAATTTTCTCGTTTGTTAGAACACTGAATTTTAGGTATCTCCTAATATATAGACAGAAAAATAATGTGTTTAACGTTCTCACTCTATCGTATTGTGAAGGCATTAACCTTAAAAGAGATATTCAAGAGAACAGAATCAAATTGTCTAGCCTCTTTCTTCTGTCTATGGTTAGTAGTTGACATTTTTAAATAATTAACCAAATCTGAAAGAAAGCATTTTCGATTGAAAACGTTGTAGCGGCGGTGATCTTAAACCAATTACAGTTTACATTGTATAACACATATGTAAAAGAAGGACACAATAATTATCTAATGTTACCGCGATTTAGTCCGAATATTTCATAAACTATGAGGGATTAATATGTCAAATAGAGCATTTTCGGAAATACTTCTTTAAGTTCTTTCTCTTGCACTTTCTATTAATGTAATAAAAAAATTAAGGTTTTTCCCCGGATGACATTCTGAGCTGATCCCTTTATTTAGTCGAATATTTTCCAAACTATTGCAGTTAATTATGCCCCGAATTATGCCAAAAAATAAATAATAAAAGAAGGGTAGTTCCATTATGAATCAATTATTATTATTATAAATCGTTCTCCATTCTGTATCTTTTACCACCCCGTATATTTTGGACTGAAAATACCTCGGTGCCAAGCCTATTACATTACGTGAATTATGTCTTATGGCCGCTTGCAATATTTTGTTGATCTAAGAAAAATAGTTTCTAAGTCACATGCCTGACAAACCGACTTATATTAAACCCTTCTGCGAGACGACCAGATACTTTTAAATGTTTACCCCCTTTAAGATTCGTATAAAAAAATATTTTTTAGATTCCCTACTCACGAGAAAAAACGAGACGAGACGAGACAATGGCACTCTCGAGCGAGAAAAACGCGTTTCTCGTCGAGACGAGATAAAAAAAAATTCTCGCCTCACGAGACGAGACGAGAATGGGCCAATTCTTGTCTCGTCTCGTCTCGCGGCATCACTAAGTCATGCCCATAATTCTCTCATGGTTAGGGAATACTTGCAAAATATTTTTAACAGAAATATTATTGACCCACGGCATCTAATGCTTCGGCCAGCCAGGTCTCCTGACCTTTCGCCAAACGACTTCTTTCTGTAGGGTCACTTAAAAAATGCTATTTATAAAGATATAAAATTTGAAAATCTAGAACAGCTAAAAAATTGTATTTCGTTAGAATGTGACAGAACTTCTCAATATTAACTCAGTAATGTTAGAAATGGATTTTATGATCGGTTAGAATATTTTTTAGCTGTTAATGGCTGGTTATTTGAACATTCAATTAATTAATGTTTTTGTGAAAATCTGTAGTCTAAAGTATATTATGTTAAATTAAAGGCTTAGTGAAATAATCTTTATTCGTTATGTCCAGCTTTACGTCAATTTTTGACAATAGCGTCATAGAAATGATTTGCTGGTGTTTGCTGTATTATTACCTAAACTATGAAAGTTTCGTAATTTTGCCATCACATTTAATCTAATAAGTTTGGATTGGCTTATTAAAATTTATTCAAACTTGGCACATGGGTTTATTATATCGTCCTCTTTAAAAAGTTTTTCGCTAGCCAATATTTAGCCACCTCAAAATGTATAACAAAATTAAAAAAATCATATACCAAAAGAGCCTTAAAATTATAACTTTAAACCAAATGAGACACGTGTCCACATTCTACTTCCAAACATGTCTTCTTTCTACAGAATCTCTTAGATCTTCTGAATTTTCGCAAGGTCTTTTGGAACCTGGATTTTTAATGTTGAATGAAACCTCTAAGTGAACTGAGGGACCTCATTGCTTTATAACTTAAAGTTTGCTCAAAAGACAGTTTTAATGTTATTAATGAAAACTGCATACAGGAAAAATGTTCCAAAACACCTCTTTTATTTTGTTCAGTTGTTGTTTGAATATGCCCACCATGGCAGGCAGTTTAGCTGATTATTTATTTAAATATTTTCCAATTTGCAAGAGGGAGCTACAATTTATCGAAGCCCACTGTTCTGATTGTATTCTGTTTATTGTTACAGTTTTTATTTTGTGTTTTACGACAAACTTATCGTGATTTATTTATTCAAATCACGACAAGTTTATTAATATCTGATTTAATTATTTTTTATTTTGATTTCTTCTTTATTATTTAGTTTTTAATTGATGCAAATATCCTTTCCCCTAAAAAAACTTGCGGTATATCCTATTTGTGTATTTTAAATTTCCGTGTTTAAGGGTTTTTGTGTAAAAGTGAAAAATGTCTATATAAATATTAAATAAAGATCTATCCAAATTGGACAGATTGGAAAGGTTTTATTTGATGCAAAGAAAAGTGCGAAATATGTTATGTACAAATATATACATGTAGTGGTTAGAATATGATTATTTACAAGTACGTAAGTATTTATTCTGTTAAATTAATTTATCTGAATTGGTATTTTGTGTTTTATTTTGACTAAATACATTTTTAAAGTTATAGCTGTCAAAATTCTGAGTACACTTAATAAGTGCTGGCTGTGCATTTGACACTCGTGTCGAATGTTTTGAGTATTTGGGATAAGTCATTAAAAATTGTCAACACCTCGTTAAGATTCTTGGAGTTGAGGTCACTCATTACATTAAGGAGGTTTCCTACCTTGTCTGATGATCCTGGAGGGTTTTGTGTGCACTATCACTGACACTTTCACTGAACACTGCACCGGTTTGGCTGCTATTGTTGTTGTTGGCGGTGATTAAGTAACCCAAGTGGTGGAGACCCGTTTGAATTCAAAAATGGGGTTCTTGCCCTGCCAAAATCATAGTCCCTATTTGCCCTAGGGATATTTTGATCATTTTGCCACCGATTTACTGCTGGGGCTGGAGCTAACATATTGTTGATTTTCTCTTGTTCTTCTAGTTATTTGTTAGTTTTATAGACATATACTGGGCATTTATGGTCGATGGGTAGTTTAGGTTAGTTCAGGTTACTAGTACATGCTTAAAATACAACGACCAATACGTAATATTCTAACTGGTTAAACATTGGTTAGAGCTCATAAAACTTATTTTATTACAGACTTTTAATTGTAATATTATCTTTTGTTAACAAGCTTTGCAGTTTTCGTATTTAGTAGAATTTATGTGTCGGTTAATAACAATAAAGATCGCGCTTTATCGACAGATATACACGCTTTTCTCTTTTCAAAATTTACGTTGAATTTCCTTTGGCTAAGTTAAACAGTCAATTTATATGTTTAAGAAAATAAAAAATACCAATAAGTTCTTGTTAAATTAGGAATAAATTTTTTTCATTTTTATTTTATTTCTTTGAAGAACTTATGAACCTATGTTAGGGATATTGAAGATTGTTCAGACGTATTGATTCCTCCAGAAGTACTTTATGCATTGTGCTTGGTAAAACATCGTCATAAAGCATATAAACTGTCCGTCTCATAAATATTTCTTATTGTAATTTCATGCAGTCAGGATCGCGATCCATAAGCAATCAGTTGTAGCTTGTATTGCTAATAATTTATAACAGTGACAAGATATGATGTAGTAAATGTCGTTTATTGATGCAGCATGAGCTTAATAGTTAATAGTACGAGCAAAATAACAAATAAATTAATAAAAAAACAATGATTACAAAATGCAAATTCATCACATTTGAAGTAAAATGTCTTTTTTTCCTTCTCGCCAAATCTATCCTCAGACGCGTTTTACGATATCACCTCATCAATCGATCTATTTTTTAATTATGTCTTCATGTAAAATCATCGCAAGTAAGACGCCTGTATAGCGAGCGTTATCCAGAAAGATACTTGTCGTATTCAGATACGTTCACACAACCACATTACCGGTTACAAGAGAATGGTACGTTTTCAAAAACTAAGATATTGCTGGTAGACCCTTTCCGTAAGAAACCCCGAACTAGAGGAGCATATTCTTCATTTAGTAGAAGACGCACCTAGAAGTAGTACAAGGAAAGACACAGTAGACACCATTTTGACGAATAACTTGCTATACCCTTACCATAGAAACTCATTAACAAATATAAAAAAAAAAAAATATATCAGTTTTTTGAAACCAAATTGCACGAGAACATTAAAAATTCCCCCCAAAGAAAGAAGGGATATAATAAAATAAGCTACCAATAATAATAAAGGCAGAAAAGTTATAATCAAAAGCATATTATATGAACGTCACATAGTGATCATGGCTTGATGTCGACTGAATTTAATACATTCTTCAGCAGTATTGGTCAAAAATCAGCTCAAAAAATGAATCCGCCTGTAAAAATATTTAAAGACGCTTCAAAAACAAACTCAGAGTCTTGATACTTCACTCCCATATATAGCTTCGCTGATGACAGCACACTTGTTTTATCTTTTACTTTGGATGCTCGGACATCATCTACCAATCCAAATCTCTACAGACAGCAAAAGGTCTCACATCTCAACAAGAACCTGGAAGAAATTCTGTCTTGGTGTGACAGTAACCAAGTAGAATTTAACGCTAAAATATCCAGGCGGCAGTTATTTCTAAAAAAGTTAATATTGAAGAACTGGATATAGTCATGGCGAGACACTCAATTACCTTGGCTTCATCAATTCATTTATTGGGCGTCAATTTGAATAGTCATATGTCCTAGCATAGTCACGTTGCGGCCATTGTTAAGGCAGCCTCACAGAAGCTTGGAATACTTCTCCAAACTAAGAACCTCTTTATACCCCAACAACTTTTGATGCCCTATAAAGCCCAAATTCGACCATCGCTGGAGTACTGTTCGCACATTTGGGGCTCTGCTCCTAAACATACCCTGAGATTGCTGGATTCCATTTAAAGAAGAGCCAATTACTTGATCGGTGACCATGATCTGACAAACAACCTGGAAAGCCTTGAACATCGAAGGTAGGTTGGCGACTGGAGTCTATTTTACTTGAAATATTTTAGATTACATAGGAAACACCCTGTATAGTAAATTAAAATATATCATAATGATTTATGCCAGCGTTTTGCAATAGTATTTCCTTTAGTTTGCTGTTGCTATAAATGGATTTATTACGTTGCATGTGACCTGCATGGGTTGCAATTTAACTATACGGTGTACCTTTTCCAAACTATACTTTTACTTTACCGGTCTTATAGCTTATAGTAGTAGTAGTAGTAGTAGTAGTAGTAGACGGGGAGGCTTTGACGCCAAGCAAGTAAGCCAGTTTTGATTCTTTTTGCCAACCCCGTTTTAACGTCTGGGTAATGTCAGCCAGACGGTACCTACATTTTAACGTGGGTTCCGAACCACAATATAACCGACAGATGTTATTCTCGGTACGGTATTTTTACGGTCTTGTTATTATTAATGTTTTTTTACTCCCCACAAACCTCGACGAGCCGGCCCTTGAACGTCCTTGTGTGCAGCTAAGACAGTTGTGTATGTCGCGGCACCGTATACGAACAAAGACAAGTAGAACCACTCAACGTCGGGCCTTTGATGTCTCGGGATCTAAAGCGGTTTGCCGACGCACCGGCTGGTCAGGGTATGCATCGAAATACGGGATCGGCATAGGGAGTAATGACATGTAATGATATCGTGGCAGGGAGCGCGTCAGCTACCGGGGTTACATCCAAAGTACATCCTTTCTAACATATTATAAAATAATAATAAAATTGATTGATTGATTAGAATTGATTTACTATACCAAAATATATAGAAAGCGGAAGTATGTTATTATTACATTAAATCAAATTTTTTATGTACTTTACTTTTTTCCTCTATTACCTTATTATTTTTATTAGTTTTTATCTATGAGGTTTAACATTTATTCCGGGCATATTTTATAAGTTGTCTGAAATAAAACTCAGATGCATTTTGAGAATAATAGTTTTAACGACATAATAGTATAAGAAAATAACGACGTGATAACAAAAGCATACTTTTACATAATATTTAATACGATTTAAAAAAAAATAAAAAATCTAAATACCTATAGGTAGGTAGTACAAATACTTTTATAAAATATTTAATTAAAAATCTTGAAAGCTTACCAACTATTTTGTATTTAAGTTAACAGCTCTCTATTCTAAAATTTAAACATTTTAGAGGATACAGGGTGAATTGTTTTCATGAAAACTATATATAATGTGGCATAGTTAAGAAAATAACTAGGTATAGTATTAGCTGCTGAAACATATAAGTATAAATTAGTATGATTAATTTTTGGAATTGTTTCAAATTATGCAAGGAAAGCTTTCAGGACGAGTTTTTTCCAATAAATTCTTGTATTATTAACTAGGTATATTGTTACGACAGAAAAATTTATAATTTTTCAAATTATAAAAGAGTGATTTTAATGCGTTCAAGGTGAAGAAAATTATTTTATTTTTTTATTAAAATAATTAAATAATGCTGTTCCAACTTTGTATACTATGTAAAAAACTGCTAGTATTAATTAATGCGAAAATGCCTATGTATCTATAAGTTTTGAAAAATTTTAAGTTAAGGATTTCGTTTAGACATTTTTTTAGTCTTGATATCTCTATTATCAAATTTAAGGGAGTTATGTGACCACAACTGTCCCAGGATTCCCACGAAAGCCTCCAGTCAGCAAAATATAAGATAAGAAGATGCGAGCTTATAAATAGGATTAAAACCAATGTTTGATAACTTTTTTTGCATTTTACTATATTGTACGTTGTAATAAAGTTCCTGTTGAACTAAATTGTGTTTTTTAAAAACTGTTGTGCGAAATCACGAATCAAAACTAGGGTAAAATATATACGCACTCTAGTATACAATGACAAGAAATAGTCATAGGAAAAGTTTTCACACGGATGGACAAAAGTAATGGTTTTAAATTTATTTTTTAATGCTTGACCAATGCGATTTTGAGACGCAAGTTCATTAAAATGTTCAACAAATATATTTTCTTATTTTATAATATATTCAACAAAATTCTTAGGTGGCACTAATAAACCACCAAACTTCAGTTTTCACTATTATAGGCCTTTAGTTTGCAAAACACAGTGGCTTCCATTTGTAAGGCATTCAAATTAACAAAGTTAGTGCATACGTCACAAGAGTGCTGCGCCAAACATTTTTTTAAAAGATATCCTGTGACGTATACAAGTGCATCTCGCTTAACGTTTTCAATATTCCTATAGTCGTTGGTAAAAACCTTCAAAGGAATAAGGTTAGATGAAGGGGATACCATTAAGTATTTACATTGCTCTACGAGGTCGGGAGTAAGAGTTATTAAAACTGCGGTACCTGAATTTGGTTACTTATTAATTAAATTAAATACTATAATGTCCTAGGTACCATATTAATTAATATTCATAATTTAAGTAATAAACATACTAAGTAAATATTACGATCTTAAATTTTATCTACATCAAATAAAAAATAAATTTTCTACCTAGCTTCATCTTTTGGTATGCGGAAAAAAGGAAGTCCTGTACATATTTTAGTATAACACCCATCAACAGAATAGTATATAAGAGGAGGCATTTTAACACGACGACCACAAATAACAAGTTAAGCAACAACAATTAATAATAAATAAATAAAAATCAAATCTACGCTTTAAAAAATTAGTAATTTTTAGACCCACTGTGTATAAAGCGCTGAAAATAGTTCGTTTGGGATGACTAGCTCCTACCCGACACACTCTGTATCGTCAACTAACCAACTACTTACTGGCGTGCGGACCGAACGACGGCACGCCGGACTTCATCTCGAGCGAGAGTGATTCTACTTGTCTTTGTTGTTGTTCGTATACGGTGGTCGCGGGAACCCTCGAACCATCCGGAACAGCATCAGACCCGTGCACTCGAGACTCCGCCGCCAATTCTATGTTCAAAGTTTTCACCTCAACCATACGAATATCAGGCAGTGTCCGAGATACACCATTCGTACCACTGAAGTGCCGTTGAGAATTTGTCGGTGTGTGTTGCATACGCAACACTACGTAGTATGGTGACCTGAGCCCCATACTACGTATAGTAGTCTTATACCTAAATTAATTTTTAGTTTTTAATTAAATTTATTGCATTAATGAAAAAAAGCTCCTGCTACAAAAATGCAGTTACCTAAAGATCAATTCCATAGGTATCGTAACTATAGACTAGATCCGACACGCCATTCATAAATGCTATAAAATTGTGATGCCAAAATCGTTTGTGGGCGAGACGCTGTGAGGAGCTTGGTGGGGCCTAGAGTGGGGATTACGCTGACTTTACATATGCATGCGAGAAAACTCCAGGAAAACAACATTCGCTATGCCGAATATTGTCGAGTCGATGCGGATGGCCACGAAAATGATGAAATATGGGCGGATCCGTTATTGCTGCGTTGCCATACAATAGATTTTTTACAAGGTTTTAGGTAATGTTATATATTTCCCACATCATGTTAATCTAGTTAATCATAGAAGTTAATACTTTTCAGAAAACTACGTTTTCTGTGGCGTAAGTCTGGCAAACCAAGTGGAGGGGAGCAGCTTGTATGTTGATTTACTTTACACTGGAATACAATGATGACATCACGTTTATTTGTTATTGTTCGGTCTAATAGTTAGGATGTCTATGATTAATTCTATATTCGCCCTTTACACCGGACATTCTTTCTGGCATATTCGTTATGGAATTTGCGTCGACGGTATAAAAATTTAGATATACGGGCGCATTATGAATAGACAATATAATACACCTACTTGTGAGAAATGCTGGGAAACAAGGTTAGATAATTATAAAAAAACTTTAAGTGTGGTGCAAAGTAATAGCCCGGGAGGCAGTGACGATTTGTTTATATCATAGTCATCGTTTTGTGAGGGATGGTTGTAGACTACGAGCATAATAGGACACTCTGGTCAGTTGGCTCTAAAGTGGGATAGTTGAAATTAATAGTAATTAAGTAATGGTATACTTTATGTGTTATGCAAATTGTTTGTAGTTTATTTTATTTATATTCTACTGCTTTAATGCACGAATTTCAGAAGAAGATTGCAGTCATGTTTTGCCAATCTGCATTGTGTTTTTAATCTTGTTTTTGCTATATAATTTATGTAGTTTTAATATAGTTATTAGTCAGACTATTTCGCACGCGACGATAGTTGACCGAAAGGTGACGTGAAGCGGAGTTCGGTCATCAACCGAGTGTTGAAAATATGCTTTCCACATTGGTTAGGTTCAACACTTTTTCTACGAGCGTAAGATATTAAAGACAAACTAATCTCATACTGTTTTATATTAAAAGAAATCACATTTCGTAACGTGTCTAGTATTTTAAAATATTAATATAAAAGAACAGTTTGTGTATTTGCCCCTTTACTCTCGTATCATGGTGCTGCGGGTATAGCACTGTCACAGCTGCGCCTTGATGTCAGTAATGCGATAAAACTACTAACTCATTCACTCACAGAGGGCAGTTTCTGCTCTTTCAGACTCTGGAAGTCACAGCCTGGGCCTTCTTGAATAAGGAGGTCTCAGCAGCAATCTTTAACCTTCTTATTGATAACAAAAACAATGCATTAACTAACATTTACTGTAGTAAAAAAAGTATTTAGAGAATGAAGTAACATGGTTCACGGAGGAGCTAAGGAGAATGACAGCAACTTCTAATCTTTTGCAGGAAATATGCTCTGTTTCTAGGTCTCCTCGAGCTCAGGAGGACTTCAAAGTTTACCCGGAAAATATTGCAATAAATTATGCAAAAACAAAGGCAAATTCAGACTTTATGAGAAACGCTGGAACTAGGGCGAGGGCAGCCTAGCAGGTTATCAACTTTCCTTGTGCCCGTGTTGGTCGCTTCTCTGAGGGTGCGCATATAGATGCTGGTGATTACGATGACTTTTTTGCAGATAGTGCGGCTATTTACCGTTGTCGGATGTCTCGATATTGGTAGGATAATCGTCCCACAGGGACTAGTTTTTTTTTTGTTAGGTGACCTGTAATGAAAAGATGCTACTTACGATCATAAAAAATCTAATTATAATTCCTGTTAGAAAGGTCATCAACAAATGTATACTTGAAGGAGTATTCCCCAGTTGTCTTAAATTATCCAGAATTATTTCTATACACAAAAGGGAAAATATATCTGAAGTAAACCATTATCAACCTATTGCTCTTATACCAGTGATTGCCAAGGTCCTTAAAAAATTGCTAAAAAACAAGTTGTGCACATTCTTTAAGGAACATAAACTCTTTTCAAATAACCAATTCGGTTTCAGGGCAGAACTCTCTACTGTTCATGTAATATACTCCATTTGTAATTTCTCCTTAAGGGGCTTCGAGGGGATAATATGGATGTTGGTTCCACCTTCTGCGACCTTTCCAAACCTTTTAATACCATCTCTCATCAAATACTTCTCAGAAAACTGTCGTTATATGGTTTGGATACTCCTAGAACTTTAATAATGGAAAGTTATCTTACAATGGAGTCATCTCTAGTGTAAGGTCAACACAACATTTGAAACCCCAGGGCTCCGTCCTGGTGTCTATTCTTTTTTTGATTTCTAGTTAACGATTTGTCGATGGCTCTGAACGAAGGTGGACTTATTCAGGTTGCTGACGACACGTCAGCTATGAATGCTAGCAGTGACATGGTGCCCCTATATCAGAAGATAAAGGAGAGTCGTACCAACCTGAACAGCTGGTTCGCAGCGAGTCGTCTGAGCTTGAACGCGGACAAGACTGAAACTGCAATTTATTGTTTTAGCAGTTAAGTTTCTGCATGGGTGTTCAGATCGACCCTGAACTAAGATTTGACAAACATGTTGACTATATCTGCGTATAGATCTCAAGATCCATATTCCAATTGATACAACTGGTTAAGGCTATGGAGCACATTGTTTGTATGATGGCTTCCCACGCCTTCATACAGTTGCTCTGTTGTCTTGCTATCTTGGTATGGGGTCATTCTGCGCACGCTAGCACGGTATTTGCCCTACAGTGTAGAGCCGTGCGCACTCCTGCTAGCTTAAAGTACCGTACGGAGGCAAGAAAAGCATATCAGGATGTGGGAATACGCACTGTACCGTCAAGGTATATCCTTGAATGTTTGATGTATGCAAGATGTTCATTAACTTTCCAACAGCAAAGTGGCACTCATGACTATTCCACCAGAGGCAGAAACGGTCTGAGTATAGACTATTTACGACTTTACAGATCGTTTAATGCTACCCTCCATTATGCCCCTATCCTCTTTAATAGGCTGCGTCACTTACATCCGAGAGTATTCAGGTTCACAATGCAACAATATGTATTGAAGGGGACTTCCTGTACTCACTGAAACTACTAAGTACAGAATATTGTCAATATACGATATAGGCGTATCTTTTTTATGTTTTATATGTTTAAATACAACTCTATAATTGTGTTGTCATTTTATGTGCTTAACTCGAATGAGTTTGTACTGTCTCTTTAAATGTTATTTTGAATTTGTTATTTGTTATATTAGGGACCCTCACCATTTACGTATTTATTTATTTATTTACTTGATTATACCTATCATAGCGCATTCTTTAAATAACGCATATAAACTCTATTTTTTTTTAAACCTTGAATAAAGAAATTTCAATTTGAATTGGTTAAGTCGTTAAGTTAATGGCCGAAGCCAGCTCTTATTGTGTTCTGGCGATGTTTGTACCCTAGGCAAAATAGAATCAGGTACAGAAGAAGAGTGATTAACATCCGACGTGGATGATTGGATGAATTAAATTGCGTAATATATTTTTTATTCTGTGTATTCTTCCAGATAACCCTTCACAATAAAGGTTGATCTCCATCCTCATAATCTTTTAATATTTGACATCTGCTCTCCTGTGTAGGTAATATAGTGGATTAAGAACGACGGACGGCATTTTTCCGAAACTGTTCACCCTACATACTGCAAACTGTTAAATATAGTATTTCTCTATTAGTAGATGGAAAATTGTGTGTGGTTGATGTTGAGTGGTTCTAGACTTCTGTATTTTCTATATAATGCTAAGTAGGGCATCCCTTGTTAGAGATAACAAATGTTCTTGATAAATGATTTTTGGAATCAGAAATACGTATGATCAATAAGGTATCTTTATCTTTAATGTCGTCAAGGCTAAGTTTTGTAAGCTTATCTCGCCGGCAAACACCAGCCAAACCAAAAATGGTGGCGACTTTCATCACTAAATTAATACATTTCGTCTGGTCTTCACTTAGTTATCTTGTAACTTCCCCTTTCGTAAAAACTTGAGGTCTGAATCCAAAATTTTGCTTTTTTAAGTAGGCTGCTACTTAATAGGAAAGAAGTTACTATAATCAGATCCTTGTATTTCCATGTTTACTAATTATTTTAGAATATCTTGATCACAAGGTATGGGGCTGGCATGTTTTCTAAAGTTCATAGAAAAATTTAAAAAATTCCTCTTCTTTCAAAATGTTCACGTGTTTTTGTTCAGGTTAGTAACTTGAGTTACTAATCATTTTAAAAAATCTTGATCACAAGGTATGGGGAAGGCATGTCTTCTGAAGTTCAGAGAAAAATGCCTCTTCTTTCAAAATTTTTACGTGTTTTTTTACGCACTAAGTTGAAAATTATAAAAATCCTCTTACGGGACTTTTAGGGTAGTAAGTTTAATGTAGCGTTTTGAGCTGTTCTTCAAATAATAATATTTCTTTATCAGAACTTGTGTCTATATTTTTGGAAAAATTGAAATTGGGAAATTTTGTTTAGTTGACATAAAATTAAAAAAAGAGATTTATACGAGCGGTTAAGTAATTTATAATCAAAAGAAGCCTGGCCCACTAAACTCACAGTCGCGCTGACGGAAATTGATGATAATGTTTACATTAAGTAGTACATCCATGTATACAACATACTTCAATACATAAGAAAATTAATGAATTTCTTTGCGAAATAAAAACAAAATATCTATTTTCTTTTCCAAGCGCTTGTAGGCGAGTTTATTAATTTGTTTTCCGATATTTGAAGCTGATTTCGTTGATTAACAGCCCTTGCAGCACTTTAATTAATTAAAAGAAAATAGATTAAATTCCTAAATCAACATACATTCATAAACATAGATACACCTGAAATAAAAGTAACTAGAAAGTAACACGTATTTTCTAATATGACATATAAATATGTATACATGTGAGAACTTTGTTCTCTAGCCACTTGCTGAGACCTTATACAATAAGGATAAACCAAATTATGCTAAAACAGCTATTCTCTGGGCAAGGGCCTAGCGACACATAAAGCACCGTGATATTTAAAATTTACAAGGTTTTTCGCATTTTTCCCAGAATGTTCTGCCATTGGAATACAGTTTACCGCTTTACTATACGTTTCTTGAAATTTTAATATTAAGCTCCTCGGAGCAAAACTAACCTCTGCAATATACCGGTAAGGCACCGCCGGAACGCGTGTGACAAAATATTTGTAATTTAAAAGTCAATTATGTAACCTAAGGTCATTCTAACGGCCGCCGGGCTTCAGGCCCGGTTTTTTGGCCGCATTTCGGGCCATATGCTTACGGTCCGTATGCGCCCAACATCGTTAAAATCAATACCTGAGTAACTATACACTACTTATATTTATATATAATTAATTGTGTGGGGGCATTGAGCCCTAGGGTAAATTTAAGTTACTGCATTGGCTTTGTAAAATAATAGGTAAATAAAGAATTTTAAAATGGGTTCTCGTCAGATCACCGAAGTTAAGCGGAGTCGAGCGCAGTTAGTACTTGGATGGGTGACCGCTTGGAAAACACCGCGTGCTCTTGTCTTAGGGAAGAGTGTAAAATGAATCGACTTCAAAACCATCCTATTCATGCCGGACAGGCCGGATGAGATCGGATATCTCGTAGGATGAAGGTGCCGTTTTACACTCCCCAGTCGGTAGACCGCACGATTAAAAACCGTACGGTCGATGACCGGTTCAAGATGGCCACAGATACGCCGACGAACCGTAAAATAGTAAAATAAAAAAAAAAGATATTTTCTGGGCTACATGCCTCAACGAGCGCTGAATTAAATAGCACAATTTGGCGTATTTTGACTAACACTGTTACTACTAAAATGCAGACTCGGATTGCAGAAACTACCGGCAAAGAAAAGAATGAATATTTATTTCCAATGATAGGTTGCTATGCTGCTGCTACCTGTAGACCGGTTTCGAACTCTTTGGTTCTCATCAGTACAGGGCAATCATGACAAGCGAGCACACCTACCATTGGAAAGTCGAAACACCCTATAGCCACAATATTGTTCTGCCTAGGCAGTACAATACAGGTGGTGCCATCCTCCAGAAGTTTCTAGCAATCTGATGTGAAAGATACCGTATAGTAATATAAATACAATAAATAGTAAGAGAATACTACTTGGCAAGTGGTTATCACAATATGACATATAAATATGTATACATGTGAGAACTTTGTTCTCTAGCCACTAGCTGAGACCTTATACAATAAGGATGAACCAAATTATGCTAAAACAGCTATTTTCTGGGCTACATGCCCCAACGAGCGCTGAATTAAATAAAATAAATTTGGCGTACTTTGACTAACAGTGTTAGTACTACAATACAGACTCAGATTGCAGAAACTACCGGGAAAGAAAAGAATGAACCTTTATTTCCAATAATAGGTTGCTACGCTGCTGCTACCTGTAGACCGGTTTCGAACTCTTTGGTTCTCGTCAGTACAGGGCAAGCATGACAAGCGAGCACACCTACCACTGGAAAATCGAAACACCCATAGCCACAATATTGTTCTGCCTAGGCAGTACAATACAGGTGGCGCCATCCTCCAGAAGTTTCTAGCAATCTGATGTGAAAGATTTTTAGTAC
Source organism: Polydrusus tereticollis (assembly GCA_963920685.1). Taxonomy (NCBI): domain Eukaryota; kingdom Metazoa; phylum Arthropoda; class Insecta; order Coleoptera; family Curculionidae; genus Polydrusus; species Polydrusus tereticollis. The sequence continues at coordinate 49,535,030 of OY987330.1, forward strand.
TAACAGTGTTAGTAAAAATACACCAAATTGTGCTATTTAATTCAGCGCTCGTTGGGGCATGTAGCCCAGAAAATAGCTGTTTTAGCATAATTTGGTTAATCCTTATTTTATAAGGTCTCAGCAAGTGGCTAGAGAACAAAGTTCTCGCATGTATACATATATATATATATGTCACATTATGATTACCACTTGCCAAGTAGTATTCTCTTACTATTTATTAAGTATCTTCTGTTAAGTTATTCCTAAAAATTACTTTACTATCAAATTACAATACGCTTTCGTAAATTCCGCTGTAGACGAAGTGAAGGCACCAATTGTTGTAAACCCAGTCATCTGCGATCTCTGTGCAATTTATTATCTCACAAGGAGGAGGTATGGGTGGAGTAAGTGAATGTAACTGTAACGAACCCACTGCATTATGTCCTTGATCAAGAAATGTCTAAGGTCAGGCGCCTTCGTGTTTACCATCTTTATAAATCTTTTGCTGCAGAAAAAAACGCTGCAGGAATATAAAAGCAATGGAATAGTTTATTGGTGCTAATAATATAAATTTGTATTGTTTTAGATTGGATAGGGATGGGCACATCGAAAAAAAAACATCGATGTTCGAATTCTTAATTAAGATTTAGTTAAATTTACTGTAAAAAAAACATTTTTTTAAACTTCTCTGTACAAATACAAAAGCAGTAGTACACTTTACGTTGTTCTTTAATATTATTAAATTGTATGCTCTCTCTGGGACCATGCAACAGATAAGTCACATGAAATGGCAATAGCTTCTATAAGGTGTAAGAAAAAACTGCTTAAAGTCAGTAAAGCGTGGGCTAATACGACTCTATATATGAATCTGTGGACATTATTAGTTACTATACTAGCTAATCAATGTAGGTACTCTTAACTATTGTGGTGTAATGTCACTGTCAAAAAACCTGCTAGTAAATTTGGTCGACTTCAATAGATTTAAGGGCCTCCTTAAAACTTTTCATAATTTGAAAAAAGCACAACTGGCATTAAAGTCTGTGCGTTTTAAGAAGTCCGCTAAGCCATAAAACCTCTTGAGCATTATGTCGGTGGCTCTCAAACAATAAATTATATTGAAGGTAATTTTGGATGTTGATGAATTAAATTTTCTAAATAAAATAATTTAAAGTAAATAAAAAATTAGTTTAGGTAAAGAAAAATAATAATCTTTTAGCTTTTGTAGTATTCAGACAAATTAGTTTTACGAATTCTTTTTTATAAAGTTTTGGTTCTAAAAAGAACCGATTTTGTAGTCTTGCGACAGAACGTACCTACTTGTAGATAGGTACTACTAAAAGTAGTCTGAAATTTCACCCATGCTTTCAGACTCATCAGAATCAACATCATCGTCATCATCATCATCATTCGTAATAATTAACGGTCTTACTTCGTCTATAACCTGTTCTGTCTCATAAGATTCAAAAATAATTTTTTCTGTGTGTTCAATGCATTTCCGCCATTCTTCTTTGCCCGCTTGGCTAAGCGCCTCCTCCCATAACTTTATAACGCTAGGCTTACCGATATTTTTACAGGCATGTTTGTCATAATAGTTCTTGCTAATACCCCATACCAATTCAATTGCGTTGTAATGACAATGGTAGGGCGGCAATCTCAAAACTTGATGTCCATATTTGAGGGCTAATTCGTCAACAACATACTTTTTTTTAAATGACTGCTCTTTACACTTGCTTAAAAGTTCACTTTTTAAATGTAAATTTTCATGGTTTATGTTTTTCTTTGACAACCACTCTTTTATTTATTCCTTTTTCCAGCTGCTTGTAGGGAATTTCTCTTCGAGTCTCGTATGGTAAGAGGCATTGTCTAAAACAATTAAGGAAGGTTTTTCTAAACTTTTTAAAAGTTTTTCCTCGAACCAATGCTCAAAAATTTCAGCATCCATATTGCCGTGATAATCATCAGTTTTTTTTGTTGATGAAAATATCAAACTGGCATTTAAAACAAAACCTTCTTCATTACCAGCATGTAATATAATATACCTTTTTCCATTACTTGCACGGGTACTTGAATAACAATGCTTTGAGTCATCCTGCCAAGACGTTTTTGTTGAAGTTCCGTTTGCAAATACCCATGTTTCGTCAAGAAAAACAACTTGTCTTGACAATTCCGATTTTTTGTTGTTTAAATAATCCCTTAAAAATTGCCATCATAATTGGTTCTTGGAAAATAGCGATTATTATATAGATTTAACTATAATAATAGCAAAATAATTTAATTATCTATTTAATTATTATTTATGCTCAACGCGTAATTCTAAGATAATTTTGTTTTGAAACCTCTGATTTCGCCCAGTAATAGAATACAGTAAACCAGTGGGATGTTCGGTGTGATCAAGTATAGCGAAGGTGCGAAGATATTGTAACTTAACCGACTTACTGTTTTAAAAGCGATAACATCCCTTGGTGATTTAATCCGATATCGGACTTCTTAAAACGCACAGACTTAAGCATCAGCCACTACGCCATATGCCACAAACAAACAACCCACGCCACAACCTCATAAATTTGTTATAAAAATGCGTATCATTCGTATTTTGTAATTCGTATGACGTTCCAACCGTTCAACTAAGGTTCAACAGTTCATTGTCACTAGTTAGTTTTAAAAATAGGACAGGCTAACTAAAGCATCGATGTTTTTTACCCATTCCTAGATTGGAGGTTGAGAAATATTTTTTAATTTTATTTATTAAACTAATATTTTCTCATGGATCTTTTGCTGATTTAAATACTATAACTATCCATACAACATGTCTTCTTCCCTTGTAATATATCATTAAATAACTCGGGTCGACGCTTTTGCAGTTCATAATGTCCGTTGAAACAACAAAAGACCATAAACAATACAATAAACATATCTCTAAGAAACCGGACTGTTAAGTTATAAGCTGCAAACGGATATTATCACTTAAAATTGTATAGTGTAATGTTTGCAGCAGAATCTAAGCAATGACCGCACCCTCCTAGTTCAAATACTTCCTTGTCTTTGTTAGAAAAACATATGGTGGACCAAATAAAAAAGTCTTTGTTTTATAGTGTACCAAATAACGTTATTATTGCTTTACTTTTGTATCCATAATGCTGGAGCAAAGCTTTAGAGTCGTACTGCTTAGCGGTAGAGCTTAATGCCTGATGTGTGTCAGTAAATACCAGCATTATCAATCAATCAGTTTTTTCGTCATCTTTTACTAGTAATTTGATTAATCCCTAATTAATCCAATTTCTTGAATAATTAACGCAAGTGGTTTTACGAAACAGCACAAAGAATTCATGGTTGAAGCGTATTTCGAAACGCGGTTAGAGTAAATGATGAGTGGCAACACAATCAGCGTTTTGGCAATGGACGATTTTCTTGAAAATTTTCCTAACGTCGCATTTACTGCTGGGGACATTTATCATTGCCTCAGAAGAACCGTGGCTCTGTGTAGGGAAACAGGTTCTATAAAACATAAAGAAGGAACTGCAAGACCATCTGTAAGAACAGAAGAACTTGTTGCAAACGTTCGTGCAATAATGCAAAATACGTCAACAAAATGTGTAAGACGCCTGTCTCAAGAAATGGGAAGATCTTATGGAACATGCAGGACTGTTCTTGAAAAACAGTTAAATTTGTTCCCTTGTAAATTGCAAGTATTCCATGAAATATGAGCTGCAAATTTTGAAAGACTTAGGAATTGCTCTCAGTGATTTACCCAAAATTTATTGGAAAGATACGATTTATTAGACCTGACATTTTTTTCTGATAAGGTCTGGTTCCGGCTCACCGGTTATGTGATTTCTCAGAAAATTTCATAAATTTATTTTCAACCAATTAGAAGGCTCCTTTTTGTTTACGTTGCTTATAGCAACGGGAGATTAGCGCGATTATTTACCTCATCCATTAAAAAAGCGGGTTGATTTTCACCTGATTATTCAGCGATAATCTCCCGCTCTCCGGTGAAAATCACCCTTGTCAAAAGTGAAAATCTCACCCGTCAGAAATCGTTAGTAATCTCCCGCTCTCCGGTGAAAATCACCCTTGTCAAAAGTGAAAATCTCACCCGTCAGAAATCGTTAGTTTTTTATTTGGTAAATAATCTTCAAAATACATTTCGGGATTGGGAAATAATCAGAAAATCATTCTGAGATTTTTTGCCATTAGGAAATCGCTCTCGGGCAAGCCCTCGAGCGATTTCCACGGCAAAAAATCTTCGGGATGATTTTCGATAATTTCCCTATCCCTTAATATATTACTACAGATAATTTTGTTAGTTCCTATTAACTTAATGGAATTAATAAGTGATAGTTTTTCTGTCAAAAATGAAGTGCTTTATATTTATTGGCAAAAGCCACTCAGAATGAAATCAAAATACATTTTGTTGCTAAAGTGTTACTAAACGTCAAAGTAAAATTCTCTTGTGAAAATACAATATGTAATATTTCTCTAAAATCATCGGAAATAATTTTTTTTAAGCTTTAGTTGTAACTATGTACACATAATTTCAGATGTTATGGTTGAAAACGAATTAATGTTTTTAATGTTCCTGAAACTTTAGTAATAAACCTTAGTTACTAACAAGTAAAATTAACTTCTATTGTAAAAATATAGTGCATCATATTTAACTAAACTCATCGGAAATATGTTTTTTAAGTTTCATTTGAAACTATGTAGACATATAATTTCAGATGTTATAGTTGAAAACGAATTAATGTTTTTAATGTTCCTGAAACTTTAGTAATAAACCTTAGTTCCTAACAAGTAAAATTAACTTCTATTGTAAAAATATAGTGCATCATATTTAACTAAACTCATCGGAAATATGTCTTTTTAAGTTTCATTTGAAACTATGTAGACATATAATTTCAGATGTTATAGTTGAAAACGAATTAATGTTTTTAATGTTCCTGAAACTTTAGTAATAAACCTTATTTACTAACAAGTAAAATTAACTTCTATTGTAAAAATATAGTGCATCATATTTAACTAAACTTATCGGAAATATGTCTTTTTAAGTTTCATTTGAAACTAAGTAGACATGTAATATCAGATGTTATGGTTGAAAACGAATTAATGTTTTTAATGTTCCTGAAACTTTAGTAATAAACCTTAGTTACTAACAAGTAAAATCAACTTCGATTGTAAAAATATAGTGCGTCATATTTAACTAAACTCATCGGAAATATGTTTTTTAAGTTTCATTTGAAACTATATAGACATATAATTTCAGATGTTATGGTTGAAAACGAATGAATGTTTTTAATGTTCCTGAAACTTTAGTAATAAACCTTAGTTACCAACAAGTAAAATTAACTTCTATTGTAAAAATATAGTGCGTCATATTTAACTAAACTCAACGGAAATATGTTTTTTTAAGTTTCATTTGAAACTATGTAGACATATAATTTCAGATGTTATAGTTGAAAACGAATTATTGTTTTTAATGTTCCTGAAACTTTAGTAATAAACCTTAGTTACTAACAAGTAAAATCAACTTCGATTGTAAAAATTTAGTGCGTCATATTTAACTAAACTCATCGGAAATATGTTTTTTAAGTTTCATTTGAAACTATGTAGACATATAATTTCAGATGTTATGGTTGAAAACGAATTAATGTTTTTAATGTTCCTGAAACTTTAGTAATAAACCTTAGTTACTAACAAGTAAAATCAACTTCGATTGTAAAAATATAGTGCGTCATATTTAACTAAGCTCATCGGAAATATGTTTTTTAAGTTTCATTTGAAACTATGTAGACATATAATTTCAGATGTTATGGTTGAAAACGAATGAATGTTTTTAATGTTCCTGAAACTTTAGTAATAAACCTTAGTTACCAACAAGTAAAATTAACTTCTATTGTAAAAATATAGTGCATCATATTTAACTAAACTCATCGGAAATATGTTTTTTTAAGTTTCATTTGAAACTACGTAGACATGTAATATTGTCACGACTTAGTGCCGTTTTGGTCCTAGAGGGGGCGTGGAGTGGGAAATAAGACGCTCGTCTAAAAAACAAAGTACCCTTTTATTAATGATAAGTATTCTACAATAATTTACCCAGTAGCCCAGAGACCGCTTAGCATGTTCCGGGGGACCTTATCTGGGGGACGTGGCTGTGTCCTACTAGGGGATGTTAACTAGGACAGTGGGTTCACAGTAGGGACTCAGGAGAGGGGCTTAGATCGTTCGTTCTATAGCACTCCTGAGGGGTGTTTTAAAGGAAGGACTCAGGAGAGGGGCTTAGATCGTTCGTTCTATAGCACTCCTGAGGGGTGTTGTAAAGGAAGGGATCAGGAGAGGGGCTTAGATCGTTCGTTCTATAGCACTCCTGAGGGTATGGGAGTTGACCAAGTCGGAAAGACGAAGGTGCTTTGTCCATCCAATGTTCGGGTATTTATACACCGAAAGTGCTATTGTTCTATTAACCTTGACATTGGATGGCACAGTGGTCCGCGACCTCAACGCACAGTGGTCGAGTCATGTGAAAGTTGATTAACTTATGGGTGCCGCCATTTTGTTGACAATATCAGATGTTATGGTTGAAAACGAATTAATGTTTTTAATGTTCCTGAAACTTTAGTAATAAACCTTAGTTACTAACAAGTAAAATCAACTTCGATTGTAAAAATATAGTGCATCATATTTAACTAAACTCATGGGAAATATGTCTTTTTAAGTTTCATTTGAAACTACGTAGACATGTAATATCAGATGTTATGGTTGAAAACGAATTAATGCTTTTAATGTTCCTGAAACTTTAGTAATAAACTTTAGTTACTAACAAGTAAAATCAACTTCGATTGTAAAAATATAGTCCGTCATATTTAACTAAACTCATCGGAAATATGTTTTTTAAGTTTCATTTGAAACTATGTAGACATATAATTTCAGATGTTATAGTTGAAAACGAATTAATGTTTTTAATGGTCCTGAAATTTTAGTAATAAACCTTAGTTACTAACAAGTAAAATCAACTTCTATTGTAAAAATATGATGCGTCATATTTAACTAAACTCATCGGAAACATGTTTTTTAAGTTTCATTTGAAACTATGTAGACACATAATTTCAGATGTTATAGTTGAAAACGAATTAATGTTTTTAATGTTCCTGAAACTTTAGTAATAAACCTTAGTTACTAACAAGTAAAATCAACTTCGATTGTAAAAATATAGTGCGTCATATTTAACTAAACTCATCGGAAATATGTTTTTTAAGTTTCATTTGAAACTATGTAGACATATAATTTCAGATGTTATAGTTGAAAACGAATTAATGTTTTTAATGGTCCTGAAATTTTAGTAATAAACCTTAGTTACTAACAAGTAAAATCAACTTCTATTGTAAAAATATGATGCGTCATATTTAACTAAACTCATCGGAAATATGTTTTTTAAGTTTCATTTGAAACTATGTAGACATATAATTTCAAATGTTATAGTTGAAAACGAATTAATGTTTTTAATGTTCCTGAAACTTTAGTTATAAACCTTAGTTACTAACAAGTAAAATCAACTTCGATTGTAAAAATATAGTGCGTCGTATTTAACTAAACTCATCGGAAATATGTTTTTTAAATTTCATTTGAAACTATGCAGACATATAATTTCAGATGTTATAGTTGAAAACGAATTAATGTTTTTAATGGTCCTGAAACTTTAGTAATAAACCTTAGTTACTAACAAGTTAAATTAACTTCTATTGTAAAAATATAGTGCGTCATATTTAACTAAACTCATCGGAAATATGTTTTTTTAAGTTTCATTTGAAACTATGTAGACATATAATTTCAGATGTTATAGTTGAAATCGAATTAATGTTTTTAATGTTCCTGAAACTTTAGTAATAAACCTTAGTTACGAACAAGTAAAATTAACTTCTATTGTAAAAATATAGTGCATCATATTTAACTAAACTTATCGGAAATATGTCTTTTTAAGTTTCATTTGAAACTATGTAGACATGTAATATCAGATGTTATGGTTGAAAACGAATTAATGTTTTTAATATTTCTGAAACTTTAGTAATAAACCTTAGTTACTAACAAGTAAAATCAACTTCTATTGTAATAATATAGTGCGTCATATTTAACTAAACTCATCGGAAATATGTTTTTTAAGGTTCATTTGAAACTATGTAGACACATAAAAACTCCAATTTATGAAATTTTCTTACCAAATCTCCCACGCCGCAGAATTAATTCCCGATAGTTTTTCTTAAGGTCACGAATGATTTCGTTGATAGAAAATTATCCCGAGTCGAAGACGAGGGAAATTTTTTATCAACAAAAACATGAAAACAAAAATTCTGCTGCTAGGGAGATAATAAGTGAATACACGCATGTGGGATAGTAAAGGAAAATCCCCATATTCTTGTAAAGTCCACATTGCAGTGTTCCTGCAAATTATTTAGGAGTTTCTACTATATTTTTTTAGTACCTAAAATACGGGCTTTTCTACAGAAATTTTATAAGCCTTTATTACTTATCTTACCTTAGTAGTGGCATAATTATATAATGTTGTATACAAAGGTTAACCATATTGTTTATAAATTAAGTTTACAAATTTGTTTTGGTAAAAACTGATAAACTGGTTTATAGATATTAAGAGGCTTTATAGAGAATTATCCTATAAGATTTTTACGAAACTAAATTTACATCCCTGCCGATTATAATACGACCCTGTCTAGTACTTTAATAAATTTTTGAAAATATTAGGGCCTAACTTAAAATTTTACCAGTATTAGTGGGTTAAGGAAAAAATTAAACATATTCCATTAATTTAAAAGTACCGACGTTTCGACCTATATAGCGTCTTCCTGAAGGCTAAAAACAAATACAGAACAACAATTAATATTGAGCAAGATTACTCTTTCTATGTAATTTTGTGTTTTTTTTATTATAATTTTTGATTTTTTTTTAACATGGAAATTAGGAGATAATGAGAACAATAAAATAAACAATTATGCAAAACTCAGGAAAACCAACATCTTATTTACATGGAATAAACAACGTAGCCCTAGTTGCTCGTAAAATAAAAAAATAGTAATAATAAATAAACACTCATTTTTTTACAAAGAAGGATACCAAAACAAATTCGTAATATATACAGGGTGTACCAAATTAAGTGCGCACCAGTGCTAACTTCTTTATTATTGGAGATACAAAGTCGGTTAAATTAGCAGAGTAGTAGCATTCTTTCTGTTAATTAAAATGGCGCAAGCAGAAAAACCATTGGACATAACGTTTCTGAATAAATGAGGAAACTGTATTTTTTTTTAATGGCACACCCTGTATATTTTTTGCCGAAACGTTTGCAAATCGTATACGGAATAAAAAAGTTCATATGCAATATTGGTCTAAAATTGAAAAAACATCAACACAGCCATGAAAATAAAAAATGGTTTGCCTTTGGCGTTTTCATCGAGACTGCCATGAAAACAAAAACGAATTTATTTATTTATTTCGGAAAGTAAAACTCGATTTTATTTTTAGAGGAAGAAATAAACAAAAACTATAATAAATGTTCAAACACATCGCCGTTTTGTTCAATACATTTGCGGGCATTCTTTAATACACGTTTCGTAGCTTTTAATAATGTTCTGTCATCGATGGATGCTATAATGCGTCTAATGTTGTCTTGAAGTTCGACCAGATTCGCATATCTCGTTTTAAAGACTTCGTCCTTGACAGACCCCCAGAAATAATAGTCTAATGGAGTTACGTCATGAGACCTTGGGGGCCAACGTATCGGACTATTTGTTGCCATCCACCTATCTCTGAAAAGCCTTTCTAACAATATTCTCACTTCGTAAAACTAATGAGGAAAAGCTCCATTTTGTTGAAAATAAATTTGGTTACGGTCCTTTAAGTTCACATCATCTAAATATTCTTCTAGTAATTCTGACAACATATTAACGTATCCCCTGCCAGTCAGAGTACCTTCATAAAAAATTGGCCTAATAATTTGGCTGCCTATGAGACCACACCAAACATTAATGCTAAATCTTACTTGCGGATTTCTGGGAACAGCAATAAACAAATATGTTCTAGAGCAATAGTGCATGTTTTTACGATTAAATATACCCCTATTTGAAAAGTTCGCTTCATCGCTCCATAAAATTTTCTTTAAAAAGTTAGGGTTTTGCCTACACATATCTTGTAACCATTGGCAAAAAATGAGTCTTCTTTCAGTGTCACCAGGTAATAATGTTCGCAGAGGTCGGTACTTATAAGGTACAAACTTATATCTTTTAAAATCCTCCAAATTGTAAATAAACTGAAACCACTGTCTCTTACCAAATCTCTACTTGAATTATTTTTGTGCGCTTCAAATTATGCCAATACATTTCCTTCTACTTGTTCACTTATTATAAACTGTTTTTTAGTCCTCGTCTTTATAAAAACTCTTTCGTTACTTCTAAATTTTCTATACAGCCTTAGAAAATACCTTCTGTCTGGTTGGTCACTTTCAGCATACATTTGACCGTATTGCTCAAGTGCTAGTGCACTATCTTTTCTGCAACCAAGATACGCTTCTAACATATCGCAATGTTCTAAATGCGTGAACGCCATTTTGTAATATTTAAAAGCAAAAACTAGATAAATTAACGAAAAACTACGAAAATTTTGGCTTCGTTAACAATAATGACTACCCAAAACGAGGACACTTTAGTTAATTCGTTTTTGTTTTCATGGCAGCCTCGATGAAAACATCAAAGGCAAAAAATCTACAGGCTGTGCCATTTAAAAAAAAAATACATTTTCCTCATTTATTTAGAAACGTTATGTCCAATTGTTTTTCTGCTTTCACCATTTTAATTACCACAAAAAATGCTACTACTTTGCTAATTTAACCGACTTTGTATCTCCAATAATAAAAATTTAGCAATGGTGCGCACTTAATTTGGTACATACATCATTTTGTATCCTAACTCTTCCATTAAAAAAACAGATCATTTCTCCAGTTCATTGTAAAAAAGTTAGTGTTTATTAATTTTTTTTTTTATTTTACAGGCTAAGTAAGGCTACGTTGTTTATTCCATAAATAAGATCTTTTGTCTTTCCTCGGTTTTCTGATTTTGTCTTAAGTACTATTGTCAAAAAAGAGTATATAATAAAAATACACAAAATAACATAAAAATATTAATCTTGCTCAATGTTAATTGTTGTTCTGTACTTGCTTTTAGTTTTGAGGACGAGCCAATATAGGAAGAAGCGTCAGCACTTTTAAAGTAATAGGAATTGTTTCTTTTTGTCCTGAATCCACTAATACTGCCCTAAAATTTAATAAGTTTACCATATTTAATAGAAGCGGCTGCTTATCGTCGATTACCGAATCATAAAGGCAACGGCAGAATTTTGAACATACTATACATTATTTATTTTACTTTACTCTGATACCTAGAAGTGCAGTGCCTAAATTATTCTCAAATCTTTATAGTGCCAGCGGAATGTTGTGACAGGTAGGAAGTGACTTAACGAGCGGGTGTGGTCGTCTAACGAGGATTTAATTTACATCAGCTGAAGAATTTAACGTCTTGCAGATATACCTCTAATTTGTACTGTATGTGTAATACTTAAGGTTAAAAACCTGCTGCGGTGGACATATTTGCAGTGATGAGTATTGATGTATTTCATACAAAGTAGCTTAAAGTAAATTCTGATATATCTTAAAATAAGTAAAATAATAGAAAAAGACATTGAAGACAGCTTCATGAAGTAGGGTTTTTAAATCCACCAATCTATATGTCGTGTTTCTTCTGGCGACTTCTGTCTTTATTTGAGGAAGTGGGAGGACAGATATTCCTCGTAACCTCGTTAGTACCCATAGTTCTTTTTTTAAAGAATCTAATTGATGTGATAACCTATGTGTCTTAAACTTAGCCATTCTGTTATTTTACATTTACGCCACGCACCAGTGGGTAATTTTTTCGTCCGCCTAGAGTCTAGAGTGATACCTTGCATTATCCAATACAATTATTGCATCTTTTAGTATAAGATCTAATGTTTGCTCGAACCATTCTTCAAAGACATCGGCGTTCATATCTTGGTGATAATCTTCTGTATTTTGAGACTGGAACGACAGTAGTCCATCTTTAACGAAGTCCTCAATATGGTCATAATAAGCCGATGTCCTTTTCCAGATAGCGGTCTTAATCCTGTGGGAGAGTCCTCCGAAAAGCCTGTCTTGCCTTCATTTAGCCATATTACGTCTATGTGAAGTATTTTTTTGTTTTCTTCCCTGGCCTTTCAGATGCTTCCTAAGTAATATTTTTTTCAACAATTATAATCGATTACCTATTATGTTTGTTTCCACCGAGAACCCATTTTTTTTTATATTTTTCAAAGCGTATCTCTACTGTCTCTACACATAGATGGGTAATCCTTCTCTTCTTGGATTAAGGGCAACATTTGGATCACTGTGGGAACATCTTTTTTTTTACAAGGAACTATAAACTTTTCGCCTAATTATCTGCATTAAAACGTCATCCAGCTCTAATTTTGTAGTCCTGGAGACGTTTTTGGAGGTTTGACGCCATGATCTTTTATTTTCTTGAATTGTTGATTTAAATTTCAATCAACACCAAGTGTATCTGTTGTTAACTGCACTGCATTGTCAAGACTCATATTCGCGTTCTTACTTTTACGACATTTGTAACAGTTAGGATTTTTTTTTTTATTTACTGAACATGGACCGATTCAAGAACGTTTAGGCGATTGTTGGAAATTCTCCAATCTTAATTAGAAAAACACTGACACTACACACTTTAACTACTTCCATTGAGAAACAACGACTCAGGGTATCAGTATGGATATAAATAGGTTGCATTGTTTGGTTTACGGAAGTCGAAGAACACCTGAAATTTTTCTTCAGTAAGGAAGTCTCAAGGAATTTCTTAAGAACAACTAAAATGTGGGCATTAACCATGCTTTACTATATACGTCTCAAATTGCTAAATGATCTCTCAATTGTTGTAGTTATGGAACTATTGAACTAGGTTACGCTAGTGAGAGCATACATGAGAACATTTTTTTAGGTATGTGTTGTAATTATTTCAACCATCTACAGACAGACCTTTTAAAACTGCTCTATCAAGGTTCTGCTCCTTCAATACAATGTTGTAGCCACTAATCTAATTTCATGCATAATTATTTTCTGTTCTACAAAATATTTTGCTCTGTATTTCTGTTCTTTTTGAAGTTGGATACCTACACATATTTTTCACACCTGGAGTAGGTCCATCGTTAAGCCCTTGGTGCAGTTCTAGCCATTGCCATTGTCAAGATAAAGGCACCCATAAAGACATAATAATCACATTTTCTTCTTCAAAAGTAGCTTAGTGACGGGAAAATTCGCCTGAAGACACAGGCCATTTTTTTCTCAGTCAAGAGTAAGACTACCGGAAAGCAGAGTCAAGTCAATAACAACCATATGCCGTGGAAAAACAGGGTTAAATACTTGGGGCTTGTCTTTGACAGGAAGATGGTATGGAACGCAAATGCGGATTATCGTTTGGCGTGCGCTCAAACAACTTTTCGCGCTTTACCCACTTATTAACCACCAAAGTACGTTAGACAACAGGACAAAGGCGAATATATACAGGGTGGCGCATCGAAAGCGAAACACAGACATTTACTGGCAGCTCAGTTCTTTTTTGGAAAAACGCTCAGACCCGTCGATTTTGTTTTCGAGGGGGACACAATATTGGTAAAATATCACGTTAACACGTGCAGCCACCTGGGCGGAGGGGGCACCACCCCTAAAATCTTAAATGGAAATGGGGGTCGAGTGATGCCTTATTTTAAAGATCTTTCAATTCCCTTTATAATGATGTAAAACGCATGTACTTCAGTTCAGTAGTTTTGGAGATTTAGTGATTTAAAGCTTAAAGTAGACTTTAATAGGTACATCAGATTAGTTTGTACTACTTTCAGAAGAAATTTGAGTAAAAGCATTTACTTAATAAGTAAATGCTTTTCTTCACTACGCCCATGGTTTGTTTATCATTTTGGTGTTGAAAATAGCGATTGGAGCGTTTTTTTGTGGCAAAAAAAGTTGTTTCTTCAAGAAAGATAAGAAGGGAATGTCTCGTACTTATTTTAAATATGAATTTAGTACATAGTTTGCGATTGATTCGACCTTTGTTGTTAAAATACCTTTTAACGCTTCATACATAAATTAACCATGGTATATTCCACGGCAGAAAAGGTTGAAATTATCGAAATATTTTTCGGAAATAATCAGTGCGCTAATAGAACAGCACAAATATTTAATGAGCGACATGAGAACAGTAACGTGCATCGAAAATACGTTCTAGAACTTGTAGCTAAATTTCGGGAAACTGGATCATTCGCCAATAAAAAGCGCAACATTGAAAACCCATAAGGAACGAAGCAATGGAAGTGAGGGTTTTAGGGCAAGTTTATGTAGATCCTACGTTAAGTACCCACAAATTGGATACTGTGTGTGGTGTTAGTCGACGTAGTATCCAACGGATTCTAAAGGCCCATAGTTTTCATCTGTATAAAATTCACCTTGCACTAAAACTTAATGAAGACGATTTTGATCGGCGATTACAATTTTGTGAAGATATAAGTAAACGAATTATAAACGATGAACATTTTCTATTCAACACTTCCGACGAATGTTCCTTTTTCTTAAATGGGGTAGTAAATCGTCATAACTGCCGATATTGGCCTGATTCTAATCCCAAAATTTATCGTGAGGTACACACACAGCAGCCACAAAAATTTAATGTTTGGGCTGGTATTTTTGGCGATCATTTAGTTTGTCCTTTTTTCTTACCTGGAAATTTGACCGGTGAAATGTATTTAGAATTACTGCAGGACGCCATCGATCCTGCATTAACAGCCATAATTGAAATTCAGAATGATCGTTGGTACATTGCGAATAGGTTGATGTTCCAACAGGATGGTGCCTCACCACATTACGCATTACGTGTTCGACAATATTTAGATCAGACGTTTCCAGGTCGATGGATTGGTAGAAGAGGTGCCATTGAATGGCCCCCAAGATCGCCAGATTTATCACCTTTGGATTTCTTTCTGTGGGGTCACTTAAAAAGCAAAATCTATGCTACTCAGCCAACATCATTAGAAGATTTGCGACAAAGAATTGTGAATGAGTGCCTTCAAATCACTCCTTAAATATTGCAAAATGTGCGGCAACGTTTTGAGCAAAATCTTAATTACTGCTTGGAGAGTCATGGTGGTCATTTCCAACATTTACTTGGCTGACGGGTCAGTTCATTTTTCATTTTTACACTACTTTGCTGCCAAATGTATTGATCTCCACTAATAATGATGTATTAGAGTTTTATTTAAGCTTTAAATCAATAAATCTTCAAAACTACTGAACTGAAGTGCATGAATTTTACATCATTATAAAGGGAATTACAGGACCTTTAAAAGAAGGTATCACTCGACCCCCCTTTCCATTTAAGATTTTAGAGGTGTTGCCACCCTCGCCCTGGGGGCTGTACGTATTAACGTGATTTTTGCGTTTTTCCAAAAAAGAACTAAGATGCCAGTAAATGACTCTGTTTTGTTTCCGATGCGCCACCCTGTATAAAATATTATTACGGCCAGTTCTGACTTATGGTATACCAACATGGTGTACCATAAATAAGACAAAGTACAAAAAACTTCAAATCTTTCAAATCATAATACTACGAATTATTACAAATGTACTTAGACATACACCTACAAGAATACTACACAATGACATGCACATTGAGACATTAGACAAATTTCCTAACAAAATAATTACAAAATATTATGCACGGACGGACGTTTCGAACAATATACTTATCACTCAGTCACACACTCACGCACCACACCTAGCTACATATGGACTTTCAGGCGACTGGTTCCCACCTTAAGAAAAACAAGCTGCACTAGAAAATTATAAAAATAGCATTAGGAAAATAAGAAAAGCATTAGATATATAATCAAAAAAGCAGCCAAGACAATAAAATTGTCAGCACCCAAACCCACCAAAGAAGTTGTTTTGAAGAGAAGTACGAAATTGAAAAAGCGTTAAAGATAAAGATCTAACTCAAGGTCCAAATTTCAGTCAATAAAAATAACCACATAATTAGCAAACAGGCAAATAGGCAAAGGTATAAAAAGTAATAAAATGATTAGAGCAAAAATGGAATAAGTACACTATAACAAGTTTTGAGGAAGTTGCTTTTACCAATCCCAGATAAATAGTACCATCAAACATAATTGTGTTCTTAGAATAAATCAATTTAAAATATATATTTGAAGACAAAAGTTGAATTTAATGTACAGTTACAGTCATCAAATCTTAGGCAGAACTTCTTTAGCTTTGTAACTACACCTTATTTTACTGTAATAAAACATACCTGCAATACTTGCTTAACAAATTACCTATTTAAAATGTCATCATAGAAAAAACAGTAATAAATGCAACTGTTTCAATTTTCGAAAAATGCCAAACTTAACAACCCACCAGAAGGTTTTAATAATTCATTATATTGGGCAGTCTTCCAGTCTTCTGGGAAAAGTAATATTTACGGACGAGAAAGTGTTTTAGTCTTGCTATAAACGAAGACTAAGGGTATATAGGCATCCAACAACTCGATTCGAATAAATTTTTACCCAAAACGATCGAAATAGTGGTCGATTTTCCGTTAACGTTCTGTAAAAGATTTAGAGATTTAGGCCTACTTAAATCTACACAAGACATGTCGAAAACTCTTGCACGCTCATGAGGCAGACGGTTTTGATTAATTTATTATTTCGCATCTTTAACAGATAGATTATAGATATGTGCCAGTTTTTTTTATATATTAAATAAATAAAAGTCTGGCTAAAAACATAAATGCAATGTGGGGACCTTGGAATTAGAGCTTTGATCTTTGCGAAAGACTCTCCTATCAGCTGATGAGCTTAGTCTTGGTTAAATAATCATGATCTTCCAATATTTACTACAAATTAATTATAATAAATGTGCAAGCCTTTTATAACACCCACCAACCATACTATTTTTAACACCGAGATTTGTTTTCGTCCTACTTATATTGCTAAATATACAAACGAAATGATATCAGTCCCACACAATCACAAAAATAGAAATATATTGATCCATTAGGTCCCAAATGCAGACAAGAAACCGTTAGTTGTTAGTGTATCATACATTTAAGGAAAAACACGTTCTGTGTTAACTAAACGTAATTGCATTTTCAGACCGAATGAGAAAATGTAGTATCGTTTTAAAACTATTTTCACGTTACATTTAAGGGCAAGTAAAGATATTTAATAGTAAACACGTTAAAACGGTACTCTATTCCGAACTAAATATTATTAAACCAATTGCTATAAATAACGAATTTCAAGCCAGTTAAATGAATAAAATGTTAAAAAGAGGCAATAAAATAGCAATAAATTCTCTGTATCCTTGTACCATTAACCACTTAAAGATAACAATGAGTTTCATACCCTTACCTATCTTCCGAATATCTAAGAAAGCGTGGATGAAAACTAGCGGTCAAAACTAAGAACATGTTAGATGAATTATTAAAAAACAATAAAAGCAAAATGTGGCTCTTGCGAAAGTTTATATAGGACAAACAGGACGGCATCAACTTAGCAACGGATGGTAAATATAAATGAAGATTATTAACCAAGCAAGTTTAAAAAGAAGCACTGCTGCTTAAATATCTAAAATTACTGATCTAACCACAGTTACCCAACTGAAATGATAAAGTCAACTTTTTCTTTTTTTCTGTGGTAACATCATTAAGTCATTTACTTAGCTCTGGAAATCCCGAGCTATAGATCGGATGTGGTTACAAATCAAATTTTAAAGTTTCATAACAAAATACAACCATCAATATCTATTGCTAAACTCTCCTATAGTCCAGCAACTACTAGGAATAAAGATTTTGTTGTCGAATAAAAAAATCCATATTTTAATGCCAAATTTGTATAGGTGTCTGCATTTGCGTCAACGGATAATATATTATGTGTATATTTTGAAAACAAAATGCGTTGTTATTTAAAAAGAATATGGACAGTTTTATCATTGTTGGACAAATGTTTTAAAATCAAATCAGAAAGGGAATCTAGAGCAGCCCAAATTTAAAAATAAAATCAGTATAAACTTTATCTATTATTGTTGGATTTTCTCGTCGGTAGATAACTATAAACCAAAGAGTAACCGATATGTTGTATTTAGCTGCGAATGGGATATTTGAAAATTCATTTTAGATACTGTACCAATGATGAGTACTTGAGTTATATGGTGCCCTTGTCCTTATGCCCATAAATTTATTAATTTGATTGGATGATGTAAACCCTTAGACTATAGTAGATTTTTTTTTAGAGGAACGCTCATGCTTATCATGTGCGGGTTTTTCTATCACACATGTTGTTGCATATCATGCCCCCCCGGGGCCGTCCATGTAGACATAACATCAGGATGGCCGTTTTTCTCTTTGTATTTTTTACATACAGAGTATCCCATTCTTCCCGTTTCCTTCTTATCATTATCACGATTTCCCATTCGTATTTAGATTCTATCATTTTAGCACTTACAGTGTGTATCAGCCAAATGGAATAAATTCGATAATAAATACATGGGGGCGTGTCCGAAAAAACGCTCGGACACGTCGATTGGTATTTCTAGTTGGGCATTTTTTTAAATAAAAACTTTTTATACAGGATGTGTCATGTAATAGTGGCCAATACTAACTTTCTTATTTTAAATACAATACCCTGTATATTATTCAGTTTTTGGATTCTTCTGAAAATTTTAGACATATTTCATGTACAATATCCTATACCTATCTTCAACTGTTTCGGAAATATTAAGTATTTTCAGATTTATTGCAAAAATTAACAAGACACTAAAAAACTAATAAGTAACACTGTTTATTTCTTGATAATGTAAAAAACAAAAAAAAAACATTTACTAATATGAAATAAAAAAAAGGTACAAATAGTTTTGTTTACTTTTGTTTAAAACGCCCGTCGTTAACAAATTGTTGTCTGTCTGCATGACAGTAGTTGTCAGTGTTATACTTGTTTGAATTTCGTTAACTGCATATCAGAAAAGTGGTTTATTTAACAGAAATGCACAAAATAACAATTCTACAGATGATTGGTATGGAGATAAAACACGGACACAAATGGAAGTTGCTCGCTTATTTCATAGAAAATTTCGAAATTTGCCGCCTATAACTCAAGGGACAATTAGTAAAATAGAAAAGCAGTTTAGCCAGCTTGGACATGTAAGGCAGATAAAAAAAAGTAGGTGCCAATGCAATAAGTGATGATATCAAATTAGATATTATGCTTGAGTTTCAGGAAAACCCACATACTTCTAGTCAAAAAACAGCCCCAATGTTCGATGTTTGCCATTCATCGATTATTCGAACATAACAAGAAAATAAAATGTATCCCTATAAAATGATACCCACTCATGAGCTCATGGAAGACGATTTTGATAGGATAACCTATTTTTGTGAAGAAATGATGGCAATGTTAGATAACAATGTGATCCAATTAGAACATGTTTTGTTTTCTGATGAGTGCACCTTTATACTTCACGGTCATGCTAATCGTCAAAATTGCCGCTACTGGTCTAGGGAAAATCCTCACTGGATGAGAGAAGAACATACGCAATATCCTGAAAAGGTTAATGTTTGCGCAGGAATTGTTGGAGATCATATCATAGGTCCCTTTTTCATTAATGGCAATTTAAATGGCGATAATTATTTAGCACTGCTCCAAAATAATGTTTTGCTAACTTTGACAAACTTATATCCTGATCCAGCAAACCCACAACTTCCAGTGAATATAATATGGTTTCAGCAAGGTGGAGCACCGCCCCATTACCAAATCAATGTCCGGCAGTACCTCAACCGAGTATTTCCAAGTCGGTGGATAGGGAGGCGTGGATCGATGGAATGGCCAGCACGATCCCCTGATCTGACGCCATTAGACTTCTTCTTATGGGGTTATGTCAAAAATATTGTATACAAAACTTAATTTCTCGGCTTAGCTGACTTAAGAAGACGAATAACGCTTGCGATTAGATCGGTCACGCCTGAGATGTTCAGTAACGTTAGAAGAAATTTATTTTTAAGATTTTGCCAAGATTGCCTATTAGATGTTGCCGAGACGTTCACAGAGAGCATTTTCAACATCTCCTACATTAATATTTTGTTTTGTTTTTTACATTATCAAGAAATAAACAAGTATTACTTATTAGTTTTTTAGTGTATTGTTAATTTTTGCAATAAATCTGAAAACACTAAATATTTCCGAACCAGTTGAAAATAGGTAGATGTTGTACATGAAATATATCTAAAATTTTCTGAGGAATCCAAAAACTAAATAATATACAGGGTGTTGTATATAAAATAAGAAAGTTAGTATTGGCCACTGTTACATGACACACCCTGTATAAAAAGTTTTTATTGAAAAAAAATGCTCAACTAGAAATACCAATCGACGTGTCCGAGCGTTTTTTCGGGCATGCCCCAATGTATTTATTATCGAATTTATTCCATTTGGCTGATACACACTGTATATTATTTATACTTATTTCGCATCCTACTTTTCTTTCCGCATTCTGTTTATCTTCTACCCACCTCACACAAAGAGCGTATGTTTCGGATCGTCCACTTCGTTACAGTGCTTGCATGAATCCTCCTCGGCTATATTCATCCTGTTTGTCCAAAACATTCGTGTCCCGTTAATGCCTGAATATAGTCTAGTATCCTGTCATTACAATCCATCCTTTCTGCTATGCTTTTCCATCTATTTCTACATTCATTGTCATTTTTCTTCAGTCTCGTCTCGCCTCTGTTGCCAGTTCTCCATATTATTAAATCCTAGCATATTTTTTAATAGTTCCTGATTTTCGTCTAAGGACTGATGCAGATATTCTTTTCCCATTATCAGTAAATCTGTGGGTAGAATTCCTATGATTACATTTAGCGCAACCGCTGACACTATCCTATATGATGCCACACGGAGTAGTATTTGTCATTGAAATCCATTAAAAATATATGCATGTTTTTTAATATTTTAATAAATTTAATATGTTATGCACCATGGACGAGAGCATCTCCCTTTTCGCACTATTGGATCCATTTAGGTGGACATAATTCTAGTTAATACTGCTAGCTTGACCTCCACCTTCCTTGCAATTTCTATCACGTGCTCACCAAAAGATCCTCTATCATCCAAGTCTACTCCCGGATACCTAGTCTTCTTTACTGTTCGCTTCTGTGTCGCAGAGCCTAAATATGATCTATTCTCTCTTTAATATTATTGCTTCAGTTTTACTTGGTAAAGTCCATCCGAACATATTTCGTTTGACCTAAGAACTGCAATAATAGTTTTATTATATTGTAAACACCCAAAGAAGCCCGTTACCTGTTCGATTGCCAAACATACGTTTTTAAAGAATGTCTTGGTAAAATTACCCATATAAAACTGTCGATGAACGTGCCAACCAGCGAAATCTACCTGACCTCAGCTGGCACCACTGATTATATTACTGAAATGAGATAAAATAAGGTGTACTGCTTTGTACAGGGACGGATTTTGTAGTTAAATGAAAAGCCATAGTAATACCTTATAGTAGTTATTTATTATGTTTATTTTTACTATTACTCGTATTATATGTAGGATATTAATTTATTATAAGTACAAAACAAGTGTGAAAAGTTTGCATGCGGAAAAGGGTAACTTTTCGCATGCATTTAGATAAAAGTAATAATAACAATTAATATACCTACTTGAACAGACTTGAATTCTTTATATTTTTTGTTAACATCCATTCTCCCAACCTGCATGAATTATTGTTATTCGTTTTCCATTATTTGAAGGGGCTTTATTTTGGCATTTTTCAGTTAAGTCAACCCATCCCTTTTTGACAGTCTCATGAGTGTCAAACCACGTTTCATTCAGATAAACTATTGAACGTTTTTCGGATCTAAACTTTTTTATTTCCCTAAGGCACAGAAATCTCATTTTTCTTAATTTTTCGGACTCTATAATAATTTGTCTCTTGTTTATTGTCTTATACTTAAATCCCATCTCTTGCAATGCGCGGTGAAGACTTGTCCTGCTACATGATATCGTTGTATCGTCAGTTATTAACCGTATTTTTAAAGAATGTAACGTAGGCAGAACATTTTCTTGATACATTTTGTATATTTTCCTGCAAATAACATCTTTGTCACAATCATCTACGCACTTCATTTTTCCTGTATTTGTGCGAACTTTTCTTTTAAAATGTCCTTTTAGCATAATATCTCGTACCGTCGATAATGGAACTGTCGTCATTTCACTGGTATTTTTAATGGCAATTACTTTAGGGTGGCCGCTCTTTAATAACGATTCACATATATTTTTCACGAGCACATTGCAAATAAAATAAGGAGAAGGAAATAATACTCATACTAAACTTCTTCCTATAATAATAACTATTTTCAACTAAATTATATAAGCTACATAAACAGGTAACTTAAAAAGTTTTGAGAAATATCCTAATTATTAAGTTGTTTCTAGAAAACCTTAATTAGACAGTTTATTAATTTTGATAGCAAATCAAGTAATGTATCTATCTATTGTTATTATAAACTGGCATTAAAAATAAATGTGGGTTAATACGCCTCTGCGGAAGCGAAAGCCGAGTATATGAGGGGTTTTATTGCAGTCTTAAGCCAAACGAAATATGTTGATTATATAGACATTCGTTTGCGTATAATATTAGGCTTTGTTTGTCATCCGCTGAAATTATTAGAGCAGTCCCATTAATGGTAGTTTAAGAACTCCAGCATATTATAGTATATTGCAAAGCGTGGGCTCCTTGCCGTTTAAAAAACGCATAAATGAACACCAAATATGCTTTTGAAATAATAAAGGAGAGTCTAATTATCTAAAAAGATGCATAATTTTAATGATGAATTTACAATTTCACACGAAGAAATTAAGGGTCGAAAATTAAATATCTTAGGAATGTTAGAAATCGATAAACTTAAGAATTCCAACATATTGCTAAGCGATCAGTTAGATTTAAGTAGATCACCATTATTCAATTTGTAAACATAGGTATTTTCCCATCTTTTTTCAGTATACATCGCATGCGTCAAATAAAGTGTGTGAGAGGAAGAGAGAGAGCGATTCCGCAGCCTTTATCTCTCGTGCTTTTCTTTTCAGCATTTCTTTTTAGTCCTTTATCGCTGACAGACTTTTAATTAAAATTTGAATAATATTAAAATTAGTAACAGATTTTATTTTTCTTTCAAAAAATTTTCTACAAAAGAATAATTAGTTCTAGTTGTCTATCTGCAAATAACTGATAAACGTTAAAATACCGGAAAGTTCTTTTTCCACTGTGAAAAATCCTGTGTTGTATGTATAAACTTTGAAAAAGTTTTGTTTACTCGACCCCCTTTATTATGTCCGGCGTAATAAAATACTGTATTACATGGCAGATTGCTGTAGAGACCAAGCGCGTACGCTTCTGCCTAGTTTTTCAAGACTACGGCTTGACTCATCAATTTAATATTACGTCTCTCTAGACTCCTAGCTATTACTAACACTTATGTCAAAAATAATCATCATTTTGAGACCACTTTGCAATGAGAGTTACGAAGAATTGCCGTAAAGATGCAGGCTTAATTCTCTGTAATTTAGCTGAATGCAGACGTTTATGCAGTAGCAATCTTGGAAAGAATGTGTAATATATCATATTTCATAGTGCGTTTAATTGGTGGCAATTTTAATAATAGCTGAAATCATGAAAACATGATTGTATGTCCAGGTACATGTAATAAGAGATGATAACAAAGGCTGAAACAGGAACATATATATATTTATTGTTCTCTATTGTGATGTCATGTGTTTTTTGACCCTCAAGTGGCAGACTCAGAGTAGGGAACTTTAAAAGAGATTGGTCTAACCTAAATTTTAAATTATTTAAAAAATATGCTGATTATTAAAATTTTTTTTCTATTAGACATCAACATATCTTACGACGAAGAAGACAACATCACAACCAATTGGTATACCAAACCCGTTTGGTCGGGCCGATATTTAAACTTCAATTCCTATACCCCCAAAAAATATAAAAAAAAGTGCGGTCAACTCTCTCATTAATAGAGCGGTTAAATTAACAGATCCAATAAACAGACCACAAAACATAACAAAAGTAAAAACTGTTCTACAAAACAATAACTACCCAAAAAAATTTTATGAACCAATTATTAAGAATAGAATAAACCAAATTTACAATAGCACAAATAAAACGGATCCCCAAAAAGAAAATAACTTCATCTCCCTACCATACATTCCAGAAATCAAAACAAAAATTAGAAACGTACTTAAACCACACAAAATAAATATAGCTGATAAACCACCAAACAATACAAAAACCTTTTTTACAAAATTACAACCAACCATTCCTAAACTAAATTAACCAAATGTAATATATAAAATAGACTGTTTGGACTGCCCAAAGACATACATTGGACAAACAAAACAATACCTAAAAAACCGAATATATGAACATAAATACAGCATGAGAAATACGAATCAAGCACACACAGCCTTATCAAAACATGCTATTGACAACTTACATAATTTTGACTTCAATAATACAACAATTTTAGACCATGAAATAAATTATAAAAAACGAAATATAAAAGAAATGATCCATATTAAAAAAAATAAAAATACATTAAATTTTCGAACCGACACTGATAATCTTAGTACAGTTTACAGTAATTTAATAACCTAATTAAAAATTGCAAATCTTTACTACCGTTAACAAAAGAAACAATAAACCGTAATCAAATGGTTTTTTCCAATTTTTAATAAATGTACCTACCCTCCCTCATAAAGAATCCCTTCATAAAATCAGTCTTGCATAGTTACCACATAGTTAAACATGTAAAAATAGAAGTGATAGTGCTAACATTTATATAGAGGTATGTCTACTTTTTAATCCTAAAAATTAGTTAATAATCACATTTTCCTGTAATTGTAGTTCTGAAGATGGTTTAATGTAATATAAACCGAAACGTCAACTTAAACCAAACCTTTATTTATTTATAAATGACCTAAAAACCCAATAAACAAGACAAAAATTATACAGGGTGTCAATTTGAAAACTTCCCACCCTTACTATCTTTCTTGCAGTTAAAAATATGAAAAATCGGAAAGACACGTCAGTTTTACTTGTAAGGGGGACACTTTAAATGAATAGTTTTAGCCTTCTTGTTTCAACCCCCTAGGAGGGGTAGATGTCACCCCTGGAATCTTAAATGGGAATGGGGGTCAAGTGGCACATCGTTTCAAAGGGCATTCAATTCTCTTTTCAGTGGTATCCTACTTTCTTGCTTTTTGTCCAGAGATGTCCGAATAATCGCGCTTCAAAGTTGCAAAAACAATTAAACTTGCCTGCATTGAGATTTTGGTTTTTAGGTTAGTTTTTACACAAAAATTATTGCATTGGGTCCCCTTGTAGTACAAATGATTAGAAGATTAGGCGGCACCGTTAAAATTGTTTAATAACAGGAAGATAATCTAGTTTAAACAATTGATTTCTTATTTCGAGGACCGAAAACCATAGGGTTCCAAGCGACATTTTGTACAAAATTCGTTTTTTTACAGAAACCTGTTCTATTACAAATTCTGCATCTTTTGATCTAAAAATGTTTAATATATCCATAAATGGCGCCAGAATCAACACAGAAATATAGTTTCAAGTACACATCACGTTATTGTGTTTGAACCATATGGTTTCAAGTGACAACAGGTGACTTAAATTATTTAATTGTCTGTTTATTGAGTTTATTCGCGATGTCTTCTGGTTCTCAGAGTGAATCTTGGGAAGATCTTTGCAGAAAATTACCAAAAAGGAAAACAGTATGTAAATGCAAAGGGTGTGGTCATTCCGGCCAAGGTAATTTGATAGAAGTAAAGATTGCAACGAAAACTGTCGTTTCCATTGCAAAGAAAAATTTAATGACGAAATAAGATCAGAAATAAAAAGTAGCTATTACTCAGTAGATCAAAATGGAAAGTATGGATTTTTACTGAATATGACAAAAAAAGTTTTAATTAAAAAGAAAAGGAGTATGGAAACTAATTACAAATCGTATTCATTTCAGTATTATTTAGAAAAGGAAAATGACAAATTTCGTGTGTGCAAGCTTTTTTTTAAGTACACTCTATATAAGTCAAAAATCTATTTATAATGTACATTTAAAGAAAAGTGATTTAGGAACCCCGCAGTCTGATAAAAGGGGCCAAGGCACAAAAGATCGTATTTAAAAAAAAGACAAAGATATAATTAGACAGCATATTGAGTCGTTTCCTTCCGTTGACGCCCATTATTGCAGGAAAGATTCAAAAAAGAAATACCTTGATCCGTCCCTTAACATTCAAAAAATGTATGAGCTTTACGTAGAAATGTGTCATAAAGAGCAAAAAAAAAATACATACCCCAAAAGTTATCTTTGTATCGAATTGAATTTTGGGTATAATTTGGAGTTTCTTCAACCAAAAACCGATAGGTGCGACAGCTGTGAAGCATATAGATTGGCCAAGACGGAGAAAAGAATAAATCAAGAAATGGAGGGGGCATATTAGTCCCACGTTTCAAAGAAATAGTATATTATGTTACAAGGACGAAAAATGCAGTATTTCGGACGTATTGCGGGAGATTACTGGACGAGGCAAAGCCGAGGCCAGTAACCCGCATAGTCCGAAATACATTTTTCGTCCGTATAACATACGTTATTTTTTATCCGATTGTGTTTTTGCTCGGATTATAAAATAATGTAAAAATTAAGAAAACCAATATATTTCATCTTACATTGTAATTTTTTGTCCCTTGAATGTTTGAACAATGAAACCTGTAATATGCGTATCCATGGATCTAACAAATAATTAAATTAATATTATCAACTGACGTTTTATCAATCAGGCGATAGTTTTAACTAATCTTTCGTGTTCTGCTAGTTTTAAAACCTGAAAAACACAATTAAAAATGGAAATAGACGATGATCTTATAGAAGGTACACCACCTGACATTCAAGAAACTGCCAAGGAAGTAATGTTACATTTGTTGCCACAAAAATCTAAGGAAATATATGAAAGAGCTTATAAAAAATTTATGGATTACCGGCAAGAAAAAAATATACAGTCGTTCTCCGAAAACGTCTTCTTGTTCTATATGGCGGAATTATCGAAAACTATGAAGTCATCTACTCTGTGGTCGCAGTATTCTATGCTACGTGCAGTGGTAAATGTAAAACAGAATATTGATATATCTAAATACATGAGATTACGAGCATTGTTGAAACAAAAAAGTGTTGGATATTGTCCAAAGAAATCAAGGATCCTAACTAGAGAAGAGGTTCACAAATTCCTTTGCCATGCTCCAGATGACAAATACTTAATGTTGAATGTAAATGTAACTATATAATAGTATTTTAAATTTCTGACTAACAATTTTCTTAATTACAGGTTGCTTTTATTTTTGGAATCGCGGGCGCATGTCGTCGAGAAGAACTGGCTCATATGAAAATTGATGACATACAAGATTTGGGAACGGCTTTGTTAATAAAAATTCCCTATAATAAAACATACAAACCGAGATCATTTACGGTGACTGGAGAATATCTAAAGTATTATAGAAATTATCTGGCTTTACGTCCAACAAATATGAGTGATGGGCGATTTTTTGTGTCTTATCGCAATGGAAAATGCCATAAGCAAGTTGTCGGTATACACAAATTTGGCTCTATACCTCAGGAAATAGCATCTTACTTAAAACTGCCGAATGCCAAGGAATTCACGGGACATTGTTTCAGA
Source organism: Polydrusus tereticollis (assembly GCA_963920685.1). NCBI lineage: Eukaryota > Metazoa > Arthropoda > Insecta > Coleoptera > Curculionidae > Polydrusus > Polydrusus tereticollis. The sequence goes on from OY987330.1 coordinate 49,562,939, forward strand.
AGAACATCGGCCACATTACTTGTAGATGCGGGAGCAGACATAACATCTCTAAAACGGCATGGAGGCTGGAAGTCTTCGGGAGTAGCCGAGGGCTACATAGATGATTCCTTAAGTAATAAGTTAGAGCTGACCAAGAAAATATTCAACATTCCACAATCTGACCTGCAGTCAGTCTCGACTCAGGTGTCGCAATCCGTCTCCCAATCGAGTTCAACATTGGAGAATAATATCATAACGGAGACCAAAAATAATAGCACATCCTCAAAATCAAATTTACATCACCCCGTTCTTGTTCAAAATTGTTCTTATTGTACATTTAATATAAATATTGTAAATAATTGAATAAAATAAACTGTTGAAAATATTTTAGCGTCCGACAAAATGGTTTTCGGACTAGGACGACAAAGGTTGCCTAGCTACCAGCGCAATAATCAATACCTTATTGAAAAGGTTACCTTTTCGTCCAAATATCTGATCTATAAAACGTCATTTTTTGACACAATCGGATAAAAATAATAATGCGTCAAGAGCGCGAAAATGACAATAAAATTCAAAATCCCAATTATGCTGTTATTTGTTTTGACCTTAAAAATGTCATTAACTTGCCTAAATCTGAAGTCTCAGTACTTTTTTATAAACAAAAGTTAAACGTTTATAATTAAACGGCTCACAGTTCAATTAATAAGGAAGTATACTGTGCAGTGTGGCCTGAAACGATGTGTGGACGATCAGTTAATGATTTATCTAGTGCTTTAGTCAAAATTTTAGAGAGATTTGTTTCGAAACATCCGGAAATCAATGAGATAATAACTTGGAGTGACAGCTGCGTTCCACAGAACAGGAACTCCCTTGTTTCAGATGCAATCACTGACTTTCTAAATAGACATCCTAATATTCACATGATAACGACGAAGTATTCCATATCGTGTCATTCCTGTATACAAGCTATAGATTGACGGCATAAAAAAACAAAGCAATCAAAAACCTGCCAGAAAACGCAGTAATGGACATTGTAGATATAACCCAAGCCATTATAGAAAAGGGCTGCTTCCCAGACACTTGGAAACGGGCCAAAGTGGTGCTAATCCCTAAGACGGGCAAAGATCTGACGTTGGCGGACAGTTATAGACCAATAAGTCTATTATCTTGTCTTGGCAAAGTCATTGAAAAACTAATACTAAATCGGGTAACCGATTTTGTATTTAACAATGACGTTTTACCACCAGAGCAGTTCGGTTTTAGAGCTGCTCATTGCACGGTGCGCCAAACGACAAGACTGGCGACCAATATACTCAGAGGGTTTAACCACCACCAGTCAACAGGGGCAGTCTTTTTCGACGTCTCTAAGGCGTTTGATAAGGTCTGGCACGACGGACTTGTCTTAAAATTAATTAGATTAGGCATGCAAGACGCTCTAATCAGAGTTGTTATATCGTACCTTGAGGACAGAAAATTCGCGGTGTCAACAGACAATACACTATCACAAACCAGGGTTGCACGAGCTGGGGTCCCGCAAGGGTCACCACTCGCTGCAATCCTATACAACATATACACAGCGGATATCCCGCACAATCAATTTACACAACTATACCTGTTCGCTGATGACACCGCGATTACTGCCACCTCAGGAGTGCCCTGGAGAGTAGTTTTACGCTTGCAGCGCCATATCCTGCTTCTGCAGAATTGGCTGGATATATGGAAAATGCGACTTAATGAGGGGAAGACACAGGCCATATTTTTCTCAAAGGCGAGACTAAGACTGCCAGAAACAAGGGTCAAAGTAAATAAAAAAGCCATAGAGTGGAGCCCTAAAGCGAGCTATCTTGGTCTCGTCTTTGACAAAAAGTTGTCCTGGAACGACAATGTCGAGACTAGACTTAAAAAAGCACACAGACAAATGGGTGCAGTGTATCCCCTACTCTGCGCCAAAAGCAAACTTAATTTAAAGACGAAGACAACAGTTTAGAAGACCATAATTAGACCTGTACTGACATACGGTGTACCAACATGGTGCACCGTAAACAAAACAAGATACCAAAAACTACAGATACTACAAAACAATATAATGAGGATTATGACTAACGCACAAAGACACGTACCGACAGCTGTATTACACAGAGACCTAAAAATGGAAACAATTGCGGAACACAATACAAAATTAATAACTAAATACTTTGAAAGGACAGACTTATCGACAAATCCAATGATACAAAACTCACACATACGATCGACATTACACAACAACTTTAAATATCCGAAAGATTGGCTCCCACCCTAAAAACACAAAAACAAAAACAAGGATTAACAAAAACAATAGAGAAACAAAAAAAAAAAGTCATGGAAAGTACCAAAATAAAAAACTGATACAACACCAAAAAAAAAAAAAAAAAAAACAACACGGTACAAAATAGCGAAAATAAGCAAGCAAATCAATGAAGAAAACAGAACAATGCAAGAAGATCATCGCAACAAAGAAATTCCAGTATAGTAGAAGAATAAGCACCAACAAATTTAAAAGAAGTAAAAGCTCAAGGGAGCTGACTTAAGAGAAATACCAATACCATAATATACATCCATTCTCGTATAGAAATGGCGATGAAAGTTACAGACATTTGGTCGCCGCTATCTTTTATAAGAATTTTATTAAAGGTTGACAGAAGAAAGCCCTTCTGTGTAATTAACATGAAGGCAACTAACTTTAAAAACTTTAAGAAAATTGCTTTATTCTTTAAGTATGACAAAGTACCCTTCACAAAAGTATGCCAGCTACGTTTTGTTCAAGGGGAACAATTTAAGGTGCAGTACAAAATAAATGACCATAGTTCTCAATTTGTTGCTGTAAACCTTAACACTAAACTTACCAGGCTAGGTAAACAAAGTATGGTTAACGAAAATAATTCCTTCCCTAGAAATATTGTGATTGCCCCCGCCGATAATTTGAAAACTAAATCGTTTACCGAGAAAAAAATCCAGCAAATCGAGTTTGCATATAAATGAATGCCACTTGAAGATAAACAATAAATGAGATGTCTAATTTCTGAATTTAAAAATAAGTAAATTTAATAATTTTTGTTCTTCTTTGTGTGTCTTCTAATATTGTTGTTTTATGGTATTTTCAAATTAAATATCCTGAAAATGTTCTAAAGTTAATACACGATTTTCCATTCCTTTATTTCTTGTTCTTGTTTAAATCAGTAAAATAAATGTTCTCTAGAAAATAATACTGTTTCATTTGCAACAACTTAAACTACTAAAATTATAAAAAAAAACATGTTTCTTTACTGATTACATTGCTACAGAGCCATAAGGTTTCAAGTATATTGCTTACAGTGCCACAAGGTTCCAAGTACAAATGGAATGTTCCAAAAAAATCAATATAATAGGCACTTACAGTTTAATTGAGGAGCAGACTTTCAAATCGCACTATGTCCATTTTTAACATTTTGACCTGAAGGTGGCGTTGGATAGGTATTTTAGTTAACAATAACACTAAAAAGTCCAAGACAATCTAAACGCATTATTTCACGTATATATTTAACTTTAAAAATCAACTGGACAATCTAAACGCATTTTGTCCGATATCGGGAGACAAACGAATAGCATTATGAGGGACAAAGCGCGGTTTGTTTGTCTCCTAATGCTTTTCTCCATTTAAAATAACTGTTGACGTTTGACATACGATTATTTCGTTCGGCGCGAGTGAAGTTGGTGATATCAGTGCGAAATAAATAAGTTTTAATTGAAAACTCATAATATAAAAGAAAAAATGATTGATGGGGAGCATATAGTGGGTGATATAGATAGAGGGACCAGAAAAAGGAAAAAGAATTCGACGACAAAAGAACGTCAAAGAGAAATAAGGTAAATTCAAAGTTTTGTAGGTTATGTCTAAATATTTTTTTTAGTTTTTATTTTATTTTAGATATTCAGATATAGACCCGGATCTACTGAATTTTGAAATTAGCTGTGTCCATAAGTCAAAACATTTTAAATGTAAAGAACTTTTGATATCCGACATAAAAACCATTAAACAAAATTTCTACAATGACGATAAAAATACCAAAAATTTACTGGATAACAAATTATCACAGATGATGGATATCAAGGAAACAAAAAGGCAAAGAAAGAGGAAGAATGGAAAGTCACATGATTTCCACACAGAATTTAATGTAAGTTTTTAGTTTATCGATTTTGCATCATAGATATCTAATTTAAGACCAATTTATATTGTAACAATGTTCCTTAGGTACTTCAAAGTATTAATAAAGTTCTATTTTTAAGGTTTGGAAAAACGGCAAGAAAGTTCTTGTATGTAAAACATTATTTTCGTCTATTTTTAATTGTGGTCCAAGACGAATTAATACGATCGCACGAAAAAAGGTGCAGGGAAAGGGCATAAGAGACAACCGTGGCGGCGATATGAAGTCTCAGAAAAACGTCCTAAAATTAGAAAGTGTTAAGAAATTTATATCATCCTTAAAGGGTCACGAAAGCCACTATGGTAGATCTAAGTCTAGAAGAATCTATTTGTCATCTGAGTACAATATAAAACTGCTGTGGAAGATGTATAATGGTCAGGTCCAAGATGATTTACTTCAAACAAACTACAAATATTTTTCTCGGATCTTTAGCAACAAGTTTAATATAGGTATTATTTTTTTCTTTTATTTACCTACACTATTTTTCTATTGACATGCTCATTTGTTTTAGCTTTTGGAAGCCCAGCTACCGATGTTTGTGGCTTTTGCGTAAGGACCAAAACAGAAATAGACAACAGCAAGGATATACAAAAAAAAATAAAATTGAAAACTGAGTTGACGATTCATAAGACACGTGCACAACAGTTTTTTAAGCTAATGAAGGAAGAATTTGCTGACAGTGTGACGTATTGTTTCGATCTACAACAGGTACAAGCTCTACCAAAAGCACCTATTACAGAAGCATTTTATGCTCAGCAACTAGCTTTTTATGTTTTTTGCGTGACAGATATTTCAACAAAAAACCCTGTTTTTTATACTTGGATGGAACATGAAGCGGGAAGAGGTGTGGTCGAAATAAGTTCCGCATTAACTGACTTTCTAAGAAAGACTGACTTTGACCCAGATGTTAAACATATAAGATTGTTTTCAGATGGATGTGGAGGTCAAAACAAAAATTCCCATATGGTACATGCGCTCATGTTATGGCTTTTTAATGACGCTCCAAAAACTATTGAAACAATTACGATGACATTCCCCGTTCGTGGCCATTCATTTATGCCAGCTGACCGAGTTTTTGGTCAAGTTGAGCTAGTATTACGCTCTCATGCGTTTATAAAGTCACCAGAAAAATATTATGAAATCTACTCCAAAAAAGGGGAAGTTCGTAAGCTTGGATCTAATTGGATTTTGTATGATATCAAAGATGCAGTTCTTTCTCTCAAAAAAATTACAGGCATTAGTACAGCAAAAAGAATAATAATAACTAGAGGAAGACAGACGACTACTGGAGAAGACAAAATTCTGTTTAAGACAGAACTTTTATACAGAAATGATGACTCATCTAAGAAGCCATCAAGTTTGCTTAAACCAAAGAAAAAACTAAGTAAAATAGTATTACAGAAATTACCAATCCAGCATGCTATTAAGAAGAAAAAGCTGGACAGTTTATTAAAATTTCTAGTTAGTTTGTCAGGTAAAGAATGGGCGACGGATCCAGATTTAACTTGGTTAGACCCAATTTTAAAAGAACAGTATGGTAATGTCGACGAAGAAAAAGAAGAGCAAAGTTGTGACCAATGTGAAGATGACGAGGAGTGTTGCTGCCTTGTGGAGGACAATATAGATGTCATTTAGTTTTTTAAATAGTTGATTATAATTATTTAAATATTAAACATAAAGAATGCGACTTGAGTGTGTATTTTTGTTTTAGTCATTCAGGGACAAACAATTTGAATTTTGTCCATCGATGACAAACAAACAGCTATTTGTCCATCAGTTTTTTTTTGTTTTTTGAAAAACTGTTAATGATTGTTGTGTTTTAAAAAGATAAAATTAATACACTAATAAAATAAATTTTTTTTATATCTTATCAATTTCTGTAATTTTAATAGTAAACCTGTAGCAGTTTTTCTCGTTTTCTGGGAAATGTTAAAAATGGACATAGTGCGATTTGAAAGTCTGCTCCTCAATTACAGTATATTTTTTGGCCTTATTTTATTTGGTAATTCTTAGGCTAAAACATAAACCACATTTAGAAATTATTATTTAAAAAGAAAATTTTTTATTCAATATCAAAGTTGAAAATGTATCTCCTGAAAACTTTTATGATTGTCGCTTGGAACCCTATGGTTTTCGGCCCTCGATTTATTGATTATTTTACTTCGACAAAAATAACTTTTTATCGCGGAAGAGAAATTTCTACAATAAAACACATGAGATCTACTTACGCACTATCTTATAAGTTGTTCAAATTGTTGTCCATTTTCCTGTAAACAATAATAAAGTCTGTTTTCGAACTCCTCCCTAACATTTCGGAAAACTTCACCGGGAATTGACCTGCATTTTGCTGCAATTCGCCTTTAAAGATCATCAATATCAGCAGATTGTGTTTTATAGAAAATGGATTTACGATGTCCCCAAAGAAGGAAGTCTAAGGGTGTTAAATCCGGTGATCTTGGAGGACATTCAATTATACTTGCAGTATATTTTATTAGGTGGTAACAAAATACAGGGTCGTCGGTATGTATGGAAACGGTCGATTATTTCTTAAAGTATAACAGTTAGCAAAAAATATTTTAGATAAAAGTTTTAGGGTTTTTTAAGGTGTATTAGAATTAAAAAAAAATAAGTATACAGGGTGAGTCAAAAAACCGTAGGGAAGCAAAGTTACCTTTTTTTAAATAGAACATCCTATGTCTTCGAATATTTTTGGATTTAGCATGAAATAACAGTTATTTTTTAATAAGTGCATTATAAGTCTAAACCTAATAGTTTCCGAGATATCGACTTTTGAAAAATGACATTTTTGAACTTTGACAGCTTCTAGCTTTCTAACGGTGCGATTTTGAGTAAAACGGCTTACATGTCCCTATCTTACTTTTTTATGGTATTCCCAAAAATATTAACTTCCGGTTAAACCGGAAGTACTCTATTTCCGGCTTTTGAGTTACATCCGGTTTAACCGGAAATTGATGTTTTTGGGAAGATAATAAAAAAGTAAGATAGGGACATGTAAGCCGTTTTATTCTAGAAGGTACCGTTAGAAAGCTAGAAGCTGTCAAAGTTCAAAAATGTCATTTTTCAAAAGTCGATACCTCGGAAACTATTAAGTTTAGACTTATAATGCATGTAATGAAAAATAATTGTTATTTTATGTAAAATCCAAAAATATCCGAAGATATAGGGTGTTCCTTTTGAAAAAAAGTAACTTTGTTTCTCTACGGTTTTCTGACTCAACCTGTATACTTATTTTTTTTAAATTCTAATACACCTTAAAAAACCCTAAAACTTTTATCTAAAATATTTTTTGCTGACTGTTTTACTTTAAGAAATAATCGACCGTTTCCGTACATACGAACGACCCTGTACAAATGTTGTTATTTTAATATAAGATGAGTCTAAGGTCACCACCTACTTCGGCTAGCTCAAACTCGTGACAATTGTAAACCGGGGTGGTTCTTTTAAGTAGGGTCCTTGCCAGTAAAGCTACAATGTGTATGAGTGTGACCCCCAAAGGATATTGTTGTGCAAGCCTAGATACAGGGTGTGTATAAAGTCTGGAAACGGCTTAATAACATCACAATGTATTCGCCGATTTAAACCAAATTTGGTACAGTTGTGTAAGAGGATCTGGCGCACCGAATGACGATATTGGCGTTGTTGCCAGCTTTTTAGTTTGTCTGGAATTGGAACGAGTTTTATATTTTTAAATGTAATACCCTGTATATTTTTTCATTTATAGTTTTTACTTTAAATTTGTTACACTTTTGATATAACATACTTTGTTCCTAATATCAGTAGTTTTCAAAATAACGACTTGTTTTGAAAATATCAGCAAATTGTGTTTTATTTATTAATAAATAAAAAACCAGTTCAGTTTTGATGTAAAGTCACAAAAGCTGTCATTTTTACATGCATAAATGTCTTTAACTGAAAGTGAAAGAATTAGAATTCTTATGATGAGAGGATATGGCGATAGGGTCAGGTCTTACGAAGAGGTTAAAAACCTATTGAATGACACATTTCCAAACCGAAATCCAATTTCAAAAGCAACTGTTCTAAAAACTGTCCGACGGTTCGAAGAAACTGGAAATTTTAGAGATAGGCGACGATCAGGACGACCAGCAGTAGTAGATGAACAGAAAAGTTTAGAAATTTTACAACATGTTGTTGAAGCCCCTGTTTCTTCATTAAGAAAAATTTCTCAACTAAGTGACGTCTGCTTCAAATCCGTCCATAATGTTTAAATGTTAAGAATTGAATTTTGTGATAATATGATGTCAAAGTTTGACCAAAATAACCAGTTTTGGAAATTTATAGTATTTTCGGACGAAGCAACATATCTGTTAAATGGTAAAGTCAATAGACACAACTTTCGGTTTTGGGCAAGTGAAAATCCCACTCGATGAGAGAAGGTCATACACAACGCCCTGGAAAATTTAATGTGTGGGCTGGGCTTCTGGGGAACCACAAGGTCGGTCCATTTTTTGTTGATGGAAATTTGACATCACAACTGTACCTCGAGCTCTTGGAAATGCAAATAGTGCCTACTATACGAAAGGTGATGGGTCCAAATTAGGCAACTACATTCTTCCAACAGGACGGAGCTCCTCCCCATTTTGGTCGAAACGTGCGCGAATTTTTGAACAACGCTTTTCCGAATAGGTGGATCGGTAGAGGGGGTACAATCGAGTGGCCACCTAGGTCCCCTGATTTGTCGCCTAACGACTACTTTTTATGTGGACACTTGAAGAACAGAGTTTATACCACAAAACCTCAAGATTTGGCAGATTTGCAGCGTCGAATTTTGAACGAATTTGAATTAATAACGCCAGAAATGATTTACAACACAATTGAAAAATTTTATTTTCAATTAGCACACTGTCAAGCTGTACAGGGAAAACAGTTTGAGCATTTAATATAAAAAAATATATTTTTTCTAAATTGTACTCGTTATTTCGAAAACTACTGATATTAGGAACAGAGTATGTTATACCAAAAGTGTAACAAATTTAAAGTTATATAATATAAAATTTATTCGAATTCCAGACAAACTAAAAAGCTGGCAGCAACGCCAATATCGTCATTCGGTGCGTCAGATCCTCTTACACAACTGTACCAAATTTGGTTTAAATCGGCCAATAAATTGTGATGTTATTAAACCGTGTCCAGACTTTATACACACACTGCATATGGTCGAGTTTTGAGTGCCACTCACTCCTCTTTTAGTTCCAACTTGACACAACAACACAAAATTCCTGTGAGTGAAACAATGGAATCCACACACAGTGCCAAAACAAACACAAACATGAATAATTAAAAGTTATTTAATTAACCCATTAGCGCCCTGAGTGACCATATGGTAACACCAAACTTACTTAGGATTCGGATGGTTTCGTGGGTGTTTGGCAAGCTAATGAGATGGCGCGCATGTGTCAACTGATTCCCCAAGAGCTGACCAACGTGAAAATTTAAGCGAATTTAGTGTTGAGAGGTTAGTCGAAGAGTAAGGTTCGCGCGTTTTTATAGGATTATCGATTACGAAAAAACTATGGACATTCGCTTAGAGTAAGTACTGTATAATGGAAAGCGCTTAGATTTTATAGAATTTATAGTTTTAGAACTATTGTTTAAGAACAACTAAATATTTTTTCGTATGATTTGTAATATTTTATATGAAAGTAGGGTACTGGCAGTAGCTTCCATATGGGTGTAACCATATGGTTACGCTAGGCGCTTAGCATACCTAAATTTTATGTTTTATTCTCAGAAAGGTGTTTTCACTTGCAGAAGCTATTGAAATGGCATATAGTAAGGATATTGACGGAGACATTTTTGTAGAGCCTCCGGAACCAAATGTGGATACTGACAAAGATTCCGCGGATGAGGATGAAGGCGGGTAAGTACTGCTGAAATCTATATGCTTTATTAGTACATGTATAATATATAAATATAAGTAGGTACATAAGTATTTACATGGCTATTATGTGCGACACGGGCAGCATTTTTACGTTTCGCCTATACGGCCAGGGCGACAAGTCGCCCTCACGTCATGCGTCATAGGGAACGGAATGAACAACGGAGCACTCCTTTTCCTTGTCGCCCTAGCTGTATGGGAAACGTAAATATGCACACGGACAAGGTGTTTTATTGCTAATACTCAGTTTTAAATTTGCAGGCTAGTTGATAACCTTTCATCCACGCAGCTACGAGCAAATGCAGAAATACGTCTAGCGAACAATGAAAGAATTGGTGTTAATTACGATCAAATCCAGGATGAATTTGTAGAGGTCGATTTATCCAGAAGGATTTATCGCGAAAACCGTATTCCTAGAGGATGCCCCTTAACTGCGAAAAGTTTATTTCAACGGAAGGAAAGGGGGTATTTTCAGAAAGCTATTGAAAAAAATGATGGTCTAATTTATGTCAGATGGATGGACAACGCTGTTGTAACCATGATATCGTGATTCTGTGGTACCAAGGAAGTTACGCAGGTGAAAAGATTTTCACAGAAAGATAAGCGCAGTATTCAAATTCCGAGACCGCAGCTAATTTTGAAATATAATAATTTTATGGGAGGTACGGACCAAATGGACCAGAATATAGCATGTTATAGAATAGGCATACGTGGCAAAAAATGGTATTGGCCCATTTTTACATGGTTACTTGATGCCGCTCTACAAAACAGCTGGGTGTTATACAACAAAGCTAGGAGATGCAAAATTTCGCAACTAACATTGAAAAGGGAAATTGCCAATATTTATTAAAAAAAAAATATGGAATTCCAAGCAAAGGGGCTGGAAGACCGTCAGCTTCACCTTCAGCATCTGTGGGAATTCGAGTATCTGCGGATCTTAAATTTGACAATACTGGTCATCTAGTTAAACACACGGAGGGAAAGAAAAGAAGAAGATGTAATAACACTTCCTGTACATCGGTCGTAAGAACAATGTGTTCAAAATGCGAAATTGGCCTACGTATTGACTGCTTCGTCCCATTTCACACCCGCTAGTGTATATAATATATTTCTTTGTAAGCTAGATTTTATTTTCAGTTTATAGAATGTCTAGATACTATGTAATATACCATACTTATTATATTTATTATTTCACTTGTTCATTTAAAAAAAATTATATCACCTATTTTGCCTATTATAGGTACTATTAGATTGTATGTATAATTGGGAGTACATGCGCCTAGTGTTACCATATGGTAACGGACTATATTTCAAAAAATATAAGTTAAATGGGATTTCATCCTAATACTTTTTTGTTAGAAGGCCCCTCTAAAGAAATAATTTAACATTAAAAACTAAAAAATCGAAAAATCGAAAATTCAGGCGCTAATGGGTTAAGAAAAAATTAGAAAGAAATGTGATTTTAAATTGGAAATAATAAACGCTTAATTCAACATATAATAAATATGTGTCAGTTGATTTATCTAACAGAAAAATAGTAGTAAAAGAATGAGTTTGGCTCTATGGCTATGTCCAAAACGAAAGGTAATTAGAAATCTGCATTTAAAAATATAGCCCCTTGCTGCTGCTCAGAAACGCGAGTAAACGAGCCTTCACAAATGCCTCAACTGCATAGGTCGAAAATTCAAGGGTCCAAACTTACTTGACCGGAAAAGTAGTTATTGGATTGGAATGACAACGTAAAGGGAACTAACGTGTAGCACAGAGAGGGATAATGTTGGCCTAAAAGTCTATAAAAGGCCTATAAAGGTCTATAAGAGGTCCATAAAAAAAGGTATGAAGTTTCAGGTTAGTTTTAGGTGGCAAAAATCTCTCGAAAATATCAATAATCCACGAAAACATATGTTGTGGACTTACCATATATATGCCTCAAACAAGATTTAATATGAAAAACAAAGATGGGGAAAGATTTCCCGAATTTTCCCTCAAGGGCTAAGAGTCTGACCAGTCGTCAGAATTTCGATTGACCAAACGACACCGATGACAATTTTCCGTCAAACCCAACAACTCACCGAAAAAATCACAGAGAATAAACCATATTTGAGAACATAACATTAAAATAAAAAGCGGTTTGCGCACAGAGGTAGATCTACGGACTTGCGGTTCTATACGACACAAAATAAAACATAGCCAAAACAACCTGAAGGTAACAACGTTACACACTGCTAACCGAAAAGCTTAACATTTTATTGAATTAGTCATTATTTTTTTATACCCTTAAAAATTAAAGGTGCTTTCAAATTGAAAACAATGTCCTGGGACAAGAAAATATTTTTTTTTTTTGATTTCATAACGAACCACCCTAAATATCTCTTGATGTTAAGGGAAATAAGATTCGACAAAAGAAACGTCAATTTTAATATCGATGAGGAAGTATAATTACACATTTGATAGAATTTTATTGACCTCCACACCTCTAGCCAACCTCACTTTGAAATATCAAATGGCACTACCACTCAAGTGATACATCGATACAAAGGGCATTAAATTGCCTATCCAACCGTTCCAAGAGAAATGAAATCTGGTAATCAGTTTGCGACTTAACGAAATATTTTATAATGTCCGGTTTTACTAACTTTTTTCTTTTTATTATAAAGGGGTTTAGGAAATTTGCTCTCAGACTTCTTCCCTTCTTGGGATCTCCGACCGACTAACTAAAGACCCTGTCCCCTCTTTCCCTTGCCTGGAACGGAATCGTCCTCTTCAAACATACGTCGTTTCGGGCTCTGCGTGTCGTTGGTCTTATCCTATGTATATTGGCTGTTCCGGTTTTGATTTTATCATCTGGGGCACTTCAGTAAGGTATGTGCTACATCATCCTCCTCCTCACAGTAATGACATGTGCTACTTGTTTTCCCTATTCTGTGTGTATATTTGCGAAAGCATCCATGTCCCGTCAAGACCTGTGTCAGGAAATATTCCAGATTTCTGTAGTAGCGTTTTACCCATGCTTCCTTATTTGGTATCAGTTCTCTTGTCCATGCGCCTTTTATTGAGTTTTCCCATCTTTTTTGCCATTTCCTTATTGTCCTTGTTCTTGCCCTATCTTTTCCTCCCGGTTCTTTGTCTTCTTCCGCTAGATATCTCTGTTCTTCCACCAGCAAGTCTATTGGGGGAATGCCCGTTATGACCTGAACCGTCGCACTCGATGTGGTCCTGTACTCACTTGCTACCCTCAGGAGGGATTTCCTCTGTATTCCCTTTATCTTTTTTTTGGATTTTGATATTTTTAATGCGCTATGACATATAGCTGCGCCGTACATGAGCTGTACTAACTAACTTACCTGAACTAACCTGAACTTGGCTTTCTTTTTTAAAGTTGAGTGCAAAAATTGACAACGTTGGACTAAAATACCGACCTACTACATCAAGTAATTCTAGAAACTCATTGTCAGTAATATTTTCGAAATTATTCAAATCCATTTTAAATTTTAACTTTTTATTATAAACGTCAACTGGACTTTTTAGGTTATTTGTTTCTAAAACTTGGCTTAAGCCATAATTCTACAACAGTATAAGCTAGCTTAAGGTTACCTTTTCTGTTAACCCGACTTAAGCCTTGTTTGTACAACCGGACATGTGTTCAAAATGTGCGCTGTTATTAGCAAGACAACAATAAAGTCTATTTTCAAATTCCTCTCAGACATTGAGGAAAGTTTGTCTGATAATGCGCCTGCATTCGAGTGTTATTTTATTTCGGAAGTCTTCAGTACCTCAACGCTTTCATAGGGCGTTCTATAACCTTGAGCTTTCAAGTGATCCCAAAGAAAAAAATTAAGAGGAGTTAAGTCGGAGTATCTTGCTGGCCACTCTATTGCACATTGTCTGCCAATCCATTTGCCAGGGAACCATTGGTTAAGCCACTCTCTAACTGCTAATGCGTAGTGGGACTCCCTGGAAATGCAAATTTTCTTTAAATAGTAAGAGAATACTACTTGGCAAGTGGTAATCATAATATGACATATAAAAAATATGTATACATGTGAGAACTTTGTTCTCAAGCCACTTGCTGAGACCTTATACAATAACGATTAACCAAATTATGCTAAAACAGCTATTCTCTGGGCTACATGCCCCAACGAGCGCTGAATTAAATAGCACAATTTGGCGTATTTTGACTAACACTGTTAGTACTAAGTTAGTTAGTTAGTACTAGCTGTTTTAGCATAATTTGGTTAATCCTTATTGTATAAGGTCTCAGCAAGTGGCTTGAGAACAAAGTTCTCACATGTATACATATTTATATGTCAAATTTTCTTTATTGAGTTCCAGGGCGCCATTTTTATCCACTTGATTTTTAAAAGATTGTTCCGGGTGTCCCACTAAGAATGGCTGTCGGCCGTATCTCAGAAAGTGTTAGTCGTAAGGCTTGCGGAAAAAAATATATTAGGTAAAGTGGTCATGAGAAACTGCTGGAAATTATTTTCAAGTTTCTCAGACTGGCGCTAGAGGGCGCAACAGTAAGGGTAAATATGAATTACGAAGTTTCCTCAAAGTCGCCTAGTTAAGGTATCCCGAAAATAACATTGTATATTTCGAAGATTTATTAATAAAATTCACCTATAGAACATGTTCGTCACTTTTCAAATAAAGTGGTGGGGGAAGGTTGAACATTATTTTTAATAAATGCTGATAACTCTGGTCTGGCTTATCATAATTTAGTAAACTTAGTTTTGTTAAAAAGGGGTTTTCTGACTCTATATATCATCTTATGAACTACGGCAATATGTGTTTTACACTAGGCGCTAGGGGGCGCTGTCTTACAACTTCACAAACATTACGCGCTTTTTCCATAATTGTAAATATAATAGTATATTCGATTTCACCTGATTACAAGGATGATTAAAAGTCTAAGAAGTCAGCGAAAACCGCAAGTTAATATCTATTTTCAATCCGGAGATATCAACAACAATAATCATAATTACGGAACATTATGATTTTATTTTCAAGTTGCCATTGTAAAGGTTTTTCTAAAAGTCAAATAGGCCTTGGAAAAACAAAATATGAAGGTACGTATGTGTCAAGCAAATATATCGTTACGACAATAATTCTCGATGGCGCCCTAAATGTTCAAATTGTCGCCCATCGTTCTGTATACACGACTCCAATCTCTCCCTGGTTGATAATACTGCAGTTTCCTCCTCTGCCATAGGGATACGGCGGCTGCTGTTCCATTATCCTTTCTATCATGTTTTCCCTTGTGGTGGGTCTTGTAACGAAAACAAGATCCTTTAATCTCCCCCATAGATAAAAATCTAGGCATGTTAAGTCAGGTGATCTAAAATAGAAATTACTACTTTCATTAACAGTATCACAATATATCCTATAATATTACCTGGCAGGCCACGGAAATATACTCCCTCTTTCTATCCACCTTGAAGGAAATGTGTCGTCAAGGAATTGACGAACGTTTGCCGCAAAATGTGCAGGACATCCATCGTGTTGGAAAACCATAGTTCTGCGAATATCCAGGGTACATCTCCGAGAAGAATTGGGAGTTCGTAATTTAAAAAATGTTAATATCTTTGCCCAGTAAGCGACTCATTAAATACAAACGGTCCAATTATTCTGCCACCCAAAATGCCGCACCAGACATTGACACTCCATCTTCCTTGATGCTGCACCTCCCGCATCCAATGGGATTATCCCGCGACCAATAATGCATATTATGGCGGTTTACTCCTTCGTTACTATGGAAAGTAGCTTCATCAGTCCACAAAATTCTGAAGAGGAGATTTCTATCTTCCAATATCATATTAAGCAACCAATAGCAATGACCCAATCTTCTATCATAATCTTGCGGGGTCAAAGCCTGGTGGAGCACAATATGGTAGGGATGTAGCCTAAAGAAAGATAATATACTTATTACATTGACTTGAAATCTATTAAGAGGAATATTATTCTAGACTATATAAGAGTTGTAACATATAGATATAATTACTTACCTCTCTTCTAATGAAATCCTATGCACAGTAGAGCGAGCAACGCCCAAGTCTCTAACAATTAATCTAATACTAATGTGTGGATTAAATTCCACATAATATGCCAAAACATTTACAATGTTTTCCTCGGTTCGACCTCGGCGGCGTCTGCGATATACAGGGCGACGAATACTTACAGTAGTACCAAAACGCTAGCTAAACCATTAAACATTCTACTGTCGTATCGGCTCCTTTGAGGGTATCGTACTGCGTAAACCCGTTCAGCAATTGCTGCATTTCCCAAACATTCAAAATACACCGCAATGATGTCAACCGCTTCTTCCAATAATAGAGGCATTTTGAAAATCAAATACGACACAACACTGTTGGCACGACAAAAATTTTGACGTAATAATGAAAGGTGACACGCGTGCACAGTTTCAACTCATATTTTGTTTTTCCAAGGCCTATTTGACTCTTAAAAAAACCTTTACAATGGCAACTTGCAAATAAAATAATAATGTTTCGTAATTATGATTATTGTTGTTAATATCTGCGGATTGAAAATAGATATTAACTTGCGGTTTTCGCTTGACTTCTTAGACTTTTAATCGTCCTTGTGATCAGGTAAAATTGAATATACTATTATATTTACAATTATGGAAAAAACGCGCAATGTTTGTGAAGTTGTAAGACAGCGCCTCCTAGCGCCTAGTGTAAAACACATATTGCCGTACCTAGTTCATAAGATGATATATAGAGTGAGAAAATCCCTTTTGAACAAAACCAAGTTTACTAAATTATGTTAAGCCAGACCATCAGCATTTATTACAAATAATGTTCAACCTTCCCCCACCACTTTATTTGAAAAGTGACGAACACGTTCGATAGGTGAATTTTATTAATAAATCTATAAAATATACAAAAATGTTATTTTCGGGATACCTTAACTAGGCGACTTTTGAGGAAACTTCATGATTCATTTTTACCGTTACTGCTGCGCCCTCTAGCGCCAGTCTAAGAAACTTGAAGATAATTTCCAACAATTTCTCATGACCACTTTACCTACTATATTTTTTTTCCGCAAGCTATACGACTAACACTTTCTGAGATACGGCCGAGAACCATTCTTAGTGAGACACCCGGTACATGCAATAAAGTGGTTTTCATTTTTTTCTCTCGAAAACGAAACAAGATACGAAAACAATTCAAGGAACCAAAAAGTTGTATTGTTAGTTGCTCAATCCGAAAAAAATATCAGTATTAGAAAAAAGTCAGTGACGTACATTTTCTTGTCAATAATATTCGTTAAGGTGCTCCCCGGGACGCCAATGGACTTAATAAATCTAATCTAGTTAGGAATAATTAAGCCCCTTATCATTATGAATAACTGTACCAAATTTCAATAAAATCGGGGAAAGTATATTTAAAGAAATAGAAAAAAAATCAATATATCAGAAACCGGACAACTCCGGACACATATCCATATGAACTTTTTCTCTTAGAACGTTATAAGGAACCACCCTCTTAAGTTAGGCACCGTACTACTGAAACACCCTGTAGGTATATTATATTAACCTTTTTATATTATTATAACCCAATATTGAACGCAAAAAGTTAAAAATCTACAAAAAAGTAGAAATCTACCGAAAGTGGCAACACGTATGTCATAGAATCGATTTTGAACGAACAAGACCCTAAACAGATGTTGTATGCATGCAAATGAAGCAAGATCACAAATCAACTCATATAGTCTGTAGCAAACTTAAGAATTCTGATCCCGCGCTAAAAATAATTTCAGTTTTCTTTTTGCTATCATTATAACATATTATTATGCTACACTAACTTCATCAGGACTGTAATAAACTTTACCGCGTTCATTAGTGTAACATAATACCAATTAAAAAATCATAGTCATTTTAGGTAGGTATGTAGTTAACATATTGCAAAATATCATTAACATTCCCGTGACCATTTAAGCGTGTGCTGCACGTTATTTTTTGTGCAATCTAGAATATTAAATAATTAAGCATATTGTCGCTGTATTCATAAATAACAAGTTTTTCGAGTCTGATTTTCAAACTCTGCAGTATACTACATCGCAAGCTATGGTGACTGCGCAGGAATTCGTTGGCTTGTCTACGTTGACGACGAAAATGCTTTTATTTATTTATTAATACAAGTTTAAAAGTTAAAGTTTAAAATTATAAGAACATCCGGGAGTGGTAAAGTGTATAACAGCTAACTGCTATGACACTAACAGTATTTTCTGTATTAATTTTATTATCGATTTTTTACGATCAAACACTGCTAGCAAAATTCTTTACGTCGTCGGAAAGCGGTGCGTGTGAAAATGAAGCGATTCTGTCGAGACCATCGATTCCGAAAAGTACCTCCAGCTTCTGCAAGGTTGCCTTAGCTATGGCCGCATCGTAACTCTGCCAAGACGTGTGACCATCTAAATTGACACCCAATAAATTAATGGATGAAGCCCAGGCAATCGATGGTCCCGCCATGACTATGTGCGTCGGCAACCGATATCATTTGAGCATCCAAAGTAAAAGAGTAAATAAATGTGCTGTCGTCAGCGAAGCTATAGATTGGATTTTTTGTTTGTGTGGTATTAGAACTGATGAAGATTTCCACACATCTACCGATGTACGCATTGGTGTGCCTCAGGGAACAGTACTTGGTCCTGTTTTGTTTTTAATTTATGTCAACAGCCTTCTGCAATGTCAAGACGTAGGAAAATCAATATGTTTTGCAGACGACACAGTTTTGCTGATCAGAGCACCGACCTGGCTTCTAGCATACCAAAAAGCTGAAAAAGCATTACATAAAATTAAATGTTGGCTTGATGAAAACCAACTTATATTAAATACAGATAAAACCGTTTTTATTGATTTTTCCATGAACTTAAGAGGAGCCTCAGATAGTAATATACTTCTGCTGCATGATGCTTCTTGTTCCTTACAACCTAATGAATGCACTTGTGCTACTGTTATCAAACGGACTGGTTCTGTTAAATACCTCGGTGTGTATATTGATAAATTTTTAAAGTGGGATGTGCATATTAATTATGTAACAGCCAAGATCAGGAAAACAATTTTCAAATTTTATGAGTTAAGAAATATTTTATCATTAGGTCTATTAAAATTGGTTTACTGTGCACTGGTTGAGTCTCTCTTGAGCTACAGTATTGTCTGTTGGGGTGTAGCCTCCGAATCTGCTCTTGAACCCTTAATTGTTGCCCAAAAATACATCCTAAAAGTAATGTTCTTTAAACCCAAAAGGTATCCAACTGATGAGCTCTTTAAAGTTTCCAAACAACTTAAAATAAGAGAACTTTTTTGCTATCGTCTTATCATCTTTTCTGTACAAAATCAACTTTTTAAAAAAATAATTGACCATTCAATAGTGACTAGAGCAGTGAGTCGAATAGAACTCTATACACCATGTCAACATTTTAGCGTCACGCAAAGACATTTGAACTATATAGGTCCTATTATAATTAATATTATCCCTAAAGTGTTGTGTAACAAAGGAATGAAACATTCTGATAAACTTCGAATCAAGGAATGGCTGATTGGCAACTACCATATTTTGTCTACAAAAATCTCCTGGCTTTAAGACCATCTAAGAAAAAAAATTTTTTTCTTTTTTTTCTTGGTTTTTCTTTTGTTATGTTATTTGATACTCTTTTATGCTGTTTTACTCTACTACTAGTAGTGATATAAGATATATAGATATTAAGAGAACGTTTAATTTTCTGTATATCATTTGGGAAACACACACATATCTTCGGATACACGTTGTTTCCTTAAATGTTGTATACATTGTTGTAATTGTATTGGATTTGTGAAATTTGTGAAATTTGAAATAAAAAAAAAATTATCTACTGACTTACTTCAGATATGACAAATGCCGATATTTACAATAGATGAAAGAAAGATTAATTTCTTTCTTCCCGCTGATGTAGATATAGTATACTGCTACATTCTTTCCGCTACATGTGCGCTTTTAAGTTCCTTTCTAGCGCGTCTGCTTTAAGATTAGGTACAAGAACAAAAGTATTTACGAAATTTATGATGTATATACATTTTTCAATAGCTAAGCACTATTGTAAATATTTTACAGACTACAGTTAAGCCTTAAGAAAAGTCAAGGAAGATTTATAGAGAAAGTTCTGCGAGGAATCGAAACAAGAGACTAGCTCTCCAACAATTGCACTTCGCGGGATCAAGAATCAGGCAGCTTGCTTGTCATGGAAGACCGCTAATGACGGCGTTTATCTCCAAGCCCGGACGTATTAATAGACTCAAGCCAAAAGGCATATCGACCAGTAAGTCTTTCTTCCTATTAAAAACGCTGGAAAAACGTATAGACAGGTATATGCCTATCAATCAAGGAAATCAAATGTAAGATTACTTTGCACAAATTTATTATGGGGGTCGAGATTTCGCTACATTAAAATAGCCCTATAATATATAGGGGGCCCTTAACAATGCCTCCTGTGCTACTATGATGACAGCTTTGTGGAGAGACATGGAATACCTATACTATACTATCGGCAGATGTATCCACAACCTGCTAGAATATCGCTAGGTTAAAGCTAGTTGCACGCGGGGACCCCATAGATGCAGGGGTGACTCAAGGATACCCTCAGGGAAGCCTTCTGTCACTTTTTTTATGGAATCCGAAAGGCTTCTATGCCCAAAGGTACGCAGAAGATGTGGCGATGCTCATACAAAAGAAACGCACTCCGCCATTTTAACAGCTGAACGGGGTGCAGCACTGGTGTGAATAAGTTAATCTTAACGTTAAAGTACAATGTGACCGGTTACCAATGAACGATGAATACTAGGGAACTACCACACACAAGTATCTTTGATAAGCAGATTCAAACAGCGAATAAGGCGAAATATCTAGGATTAAACATAGATGCCGAACTAATCTGAAACGTACAAAATCAACAAAACATTGAACAAAACCGAAATGTGTTTCATGAGACGCAGAAGCTTGTTTGGGCAAACCTGAAGCCTACAACCAAATATGTCTCTGGTTATAAGTCACAGTAAGCAGATCCTTAGTAACCTATTGTGCTGTATGGTGCACAAAACGCATCCCATCACAAAAGCACTCCAACTGCAATCATGGAAATTATAATGAATTATATCCAAACCAGCAATAGAGGCTATGGGATGAAAATCACCGGGCTCGCCGCAGCTTGCTATGAAACTACGTCACACAAGAGCAACTGACATCAACGACAATCTCTTGGCGATGTATACAGACCACATGAAAATGATCCACAATTCACTAGCAAATGCGACCCTGATCTTTGGAAGAAACAGAACTCTTCCTGCTTCCTGCACTATCCGAAGGCCCAGTTTGGTATTCCGATGTATTAAAAATGGAAGGTGGAGTGTACGCTGGCATACTTAAGGAGCAAACCAAAAGAAGCATTAATATCCCCTTGTGATTTCACGCCACAGTATACCAGGCCGAAATCCATGCAATACAAGCATGTGTCCAACTGAATGTAGAATGGGACTACCACCACCAAAATATGCATATTTTGTGAAACAGTGAAGTTGCTCTTAAGGCTTAAAATTCCCATTAATTCGCATCTAAGATTACGTTGGAGTGCTTACACGAAAGAAAGAATCAACTGATATGCTACTCTTAATAGTCTTAATCCGCACTTAGACAAGCAACTATCCTTTAAGAAAACACATGTAGAGAATTGATATTCACACCGAACCCATAGAATGCAGGCTATGTGGTGAAGAGGGAGAAACTTCCTCACACATCATTTAAAACTGTGATGTGTTGACTGTCAGAAGACTCAAAATATTTGGAGCAATTCAACACGGTGGCACTCTCCCACATAAAAAACTTGAAAGAACAATAATGGATCTAACCAACCGGACTTTTCTAATAGGACAAAGGAGCACAATCTGTAGTGCAAAGAAGATTACGTTAAGCCTCCTTTAACCAACCAAACTTAAATTTCCTTCTATGATATGTTATTTACGGCTTTCCTGTCTTTGTCATTCGGCGCCTCCATCACAACTTAAAACTCGATTCGACTCAAAAGTATTGCAAAACCAAAAGTTACTAAATGATAACAAGGGTAGGCAGTAGGACCATTAATCGTTAAGCTGGTATAGAAATACAGATATTTTTACTCCAATTTAATATAGGTATTAATTATGTAGGATATTTATTTTGATCTTTATTTATGTCATGCGATATTATCATTAGTTTATCAATTTAAAATATTAATAAAGATAAGTCTCATTAGTTCGCATAATATTTATTTGTACTCGAATTAAATACATCGCTAACAACCGCCTTTGCCAATTTAAACCTAATGAATGAATGAATTCATAATAATAAATATATGCGTTAAAACAAAGTAAAAAGTCTTGGAATGCAGTAAAATGTATTCACTAGGTCTCGCTAAATTGGTATCTTGAACTGATTGGATTTTTGTAAATAATATTGTAATGAATATTAATGCAATTGAAATCAGATCAAACTTGTTTTTTGTTGATGGAAAACTGGTTACTCTGTAAGTACAATAAAAATAGACGATTTTTCCAAAACTCTTTATTATTGACGACCTATTTCGCCACTGTGATGCATTATCAGGACTAATCTAACCAAGAAAGTGTTTATGTTCCACGGCGGAATTTCCTGTTCGAATCAATTTATTGTGAGAGATTATACAATGATATACTAAACTGCTCTGGTGGAACAAAAATGGATCAGTAGTCCATATTATGCAAGAAGCCTAGACCTATAAGATAAGATAAAATTAAAGCCCAGTACCCACCAATATACAGTGTATCCCCGGATCGACGCAACGATAGGTGAAAAAGGCTTAAATTTTTTGAGTTGAAACTTTATCTTCTGGGGTTCATCCCTGCTTGGATAGAAACTAATTTGTGGCATAATTTTAATTTCGAAAAATCAGGTGTGCTTTGGAAATGTTCAAAAAACTTTTTATTCCCACCAGTAAAGTGCTTGATTTCTAGGAGATACGAAAAAATTTTATTAAGAAAAGATGTTAGGAAATAATAAGTGAGTAAGAATACAAAATTTTAAAATCCTCTGCCTACTTTGATGTTTTGCATTATTTTTATTGCACACACATCCCTATTGAAGATATTAAAAAATTTCGTTAAGAAAAGTTGTTCAAAATAATTAATTAAACACGATCGGTTTATTTTATCCCCTTTAATAGACATTTAGATAATTAAAGAAATGCAAACATAAAAATAACAAGCAATTCACTTCCTTCAAAATATGAATAAATTTGTTTCAATGCTATTCAGAAAAAAATAGTATGCCATGGAAGAAAAAAGAATAAAATAATATTTTGACAGTTTGTTGTCAAAACTAGTTGGGTATTTTTAATATTGTTGTAGTGTTCTGTGCTCTAAAACTGATCCGAACTTTCGAAAACATTACTGTGAAGTATCAATAATTATGCTTATTATACCAGAACGGATCTACCTAATTCAATTTTATGGTATAGGTGAATTATATATTCCAGAGGTTATCAGGCGATTTAATATGAAATTTCCGAACACAGTTTTAGTCAAATCTACAGTATCCAGACTGGTTAAAAAATTTGTTACTACCGGTGCTGTACATAATATACTAAAAAAGAAGAACTTTGATGAAGATGATGTAGGTACTGTGTTAGCAATGGATTCCTTACGCAAAAATCCAAAGCTGTCACTAAGAAAGCGGTACGAGGAGACTCGTGTTAGCAAATCACATTTATGAAGCAAATAAGGTAAAACCATATAAAGTTAGATTTCGTCACACGTTAGAAGAAGGGGATGGATCCCGAAGGTTGGAGTTTTGCCTAACTTTAGAGGAGAAGATTCTAGAATATCGAAATTTCCATAAAAATATTATTTTCTCAGACCAATCGACTTTTACCACTAACGGTGTACCTTCATCACAGAATTGCCGATAATAACAACAGAGTGCAGGAATATTTCAGATTAAACCATAATAAAGTCCAACAAGAGTTATTGATCGCTTGGGGTACTGCCAGGCACAAGAAGGAGGAAAATTTCAACACTTATTTAAATAGCTTATTTCATTTTTTTAAATTTTTTTAAATTAAAAATACTTTTAAATAAATATTTTTTTTTTACCCTGTAGCTACGAAACTACCCACTTTAGGCCCTAAGTGTGGTATGCTTTTGAAATCAGCTGTTCTTGGAGATTACAGATCTGAACTAAAATATAGGGGTTTCCATTTAAAAAAATTGTGGATAATGTCATATATACTACATGAGTTACCCTGTTTAATAAATTTATAAGTCCAAATATGAACAATTAAAAATTATTATACACGCGTTCGAGGATTTTTACGAAATGTTTTTAGATTATTAAATAATGAATTTGTTCCTTACCTTATGTACACACTGTATATGACGTGCTGAATGCTGATTCTAAATACAATTTCTTTCATTCTCCTGAAACGAATAAAATTAATAATTAACTGGGATACGATGTTTTATATCTTCATAATTAATGATAATTTCGCCTGATTTTCTTTAATTAATCAACCACGCTGCTTCCCATAGTAAACACGTATAAATACAGACAAAAATACTTTCTCTGGGTCAAGTTTATCTTTGCGCAAAACTTTTGGTTTTATTTCATCGTCTTTCATGGTCATAGGTGTGTCTTATTATGCATCAGCTTTACCATTTCACTTTGCCCTAAGGATATTCTGATCATTTCATTTTACAATCACATCGTACGAGGTAGTTTATAGGCCTTTAAATTTATTAAATATAGTTTTAAATGTTTACTCAACTTAAAATAATATATTATTATATTCAGTATGGCAATTCTCACAACCGAAATTTAACCATTTCAACGTTACGGCATTTATTTGCTTTAATAGCTGGCTATTGTTATTCCGTTGCCTACATTCAACCTTTGATCACGATCTAAGCATATGATGTATTATTAGAGTTATGCCTGACCAGTAAATTGACGCAAAGTTCAACTTTATGCCAAGCTAACTCCAATCTTTAGTTTAACCGGTAAAATGAACACTGGTTATTGGCCAATCATCGGGTTAACTTCTGTCCTTGAAAGTAATCCGAATGTATAATATCCGGCTCTGATGTATGTATACAGGGTACTATAAATTCGAGTGTGTGCATGGGGATCTTGAAAATCATAAAAGATACAAAGTTGGTCGAATTGAGACAAAGTTTCGCAATTTAGTGCTTAAATAAATTGCACTTGCCAACTTTTTTTGCTCTATAAGTTGGCGTCCTCAAAATTTAAATCTGACGTGCCATCTCCAACTTCGGTTTTAAACAGATTTCGATCCTTCAATAATAATAGTGTATAACAATCAACCTTTATCAATTAATAAAGTCGCGCCAGGCTAAAATAAGTAATAAATAACAAATTTCTTGTGCGCAGTTAAATAAGCGGAAAAAAGGAACACCAAAAATGATTTCTAAACGAAAAGCTTGCTACGATAAATGCCTTTAATAAAAGATCGAAATGTTGAGTGATCAATTCCTTTTATTGCCCAGAATTTAAATTGGGCAAATTTTATCAAGTTGTCCTTGTTTAATAAAATAATAAAGTAGTGTCAATGTAAGCTACTGAACAAAAAATCGTACCATTCAATTTTTAGACCTATTTTCAAATTGCTGTAACTTTTTTAAAAATTGATATTTTTGAACGTAGTTTCCAAATTTGGAAAGCGCGATTTTTCTACTTTAACCTGCATTTATTTTTGGTAGAATCAATATTATTATGATATACAGGGCGATCAATAAAGTGCTGCAAAAAAACACAAAATTTTAGTTTGAAGAAGTAGTCCATCCTTACAGTGGAGTAGGTAATATAGATAAAAACAAAACTTCTGTCTTCCTCCACAAATTTTATTTATTTCAAAAATTTATTTCTTTAAAAGTGATTGTCCCTACATGTTTCGACTGTACAAACAGTCATCTTCAGGGGAACTAAAAGGAATCTATGAAAGTACAATGACAACAGGCACCAAAAGGACTTACCTAAATCGAGTTTGGTCTCGGTTTTAGTAGTTGCCTCAAATAAATGAGTACAACTCTTTTAAGATCATAAGGCAAATAAAATTTGTTAGTTGAAGACTAGTTTGGCTGAACGTGATGGATAAAAAGATGAGCACAGTTTAGAAAATATACATTTTATTATTGTATCAAAGAAATAAAATATGATTATATGTAGCATTTTAGTGTGTGCCATTTCAGTGGTGATTTTTTTTGGTCGCTAAAATATGGGTTTTTACCAAGGTAGGATCAATATCTCTAGACGTTTTGCCAGTTTTTGGATTGAGGACCTCTGCCTTTAGATAGACCTCTAAACGTCAAATTTTGGTAATCATTTCTTTAAAACGCTATAACTGGAAAACGGAATAATGGATTTCAATAAATTTCCAAGGCTAAGTTGATGTCAATTATACAATGAAGTTATCTATAGCAGCAATACGTTTCTATAGCAACGATGAAATAATGTCATTGTCATCGAATATTTTTAAGTCAAGTAAAATTTTTGTCTTTTTTAAAGCTAATTTTGCTTTTTAAAAATGCCAAGACTAAGCCAAAATAAATTGAGAAATATAGTGCGGTAAGTTTTTGGCTACCGAAATTTACAAAATAGAGTTAAATAACTAATAATTTTACAGGTTGTGCCATCAAGGCCGTACTATACAGGATATTGCGGAAATTGTGAACACCACAATATCTATTGTTAAACGGACACTAGCTAGAGCACGGACCTATGGTAGTCCAAATTACCGCCAAGAAGGTCGCTGCGGACGAGCCAGAAAAACAACAGCCAGGCAAGATCGTCTAATAATGCAAAACGTTAATCGCTGTAGGACCCTAAATGCTACCAAAAATTGCAAGCTTCCAAGCAGCAACTGTCATAAGGGTATCCACGCAAACGATAAGAAGACGGCTCCATGAGCGTGGACTGAAGGCGCGCAGGCGTGCTGCTTGCCCAGCTTTGCTGGCTACTCACAAAGCTGCAAGGAGGCGGTGGGGTGCAGATCATGCTAACTGGGGGATAGCAGAATGGAGTAGATGCATGTTTACGGATGAAAGTAGGTTTAATTTGTATGAAAGTGATGGAAGAATTTTAGTCTGGAGAGCAAGAAATGAACGATATCTGGAAGAAAATATGGATGCAAGAGTACCGTTTGAAGGTGGAGGAGTTTGGGGTGGTGTGATGTTGAACGGGAAAACGGATTTGGTTATTTTGATAGGAGAATCGATGAATGCTGAAAGGTATAGAGAACTGTGCATTCGGGATATTGTTATTCCTTTTGCACCCAACTTTGGTGACGATTTTTTCTTGGTAGATGACAACGCTCCACCACATAGAATCGTCAACGAAGTCTTAAGGGATAACAATATCCAAAGGATGAATTGGCCTGCAAGATCACCAGATATGAATGTAATAGAACATGTATGGAGTTGGATGAAACTAAGATTGAATGACGGAGAGCATAATTTTAACAACTTGAATGAATTGGCAAATGCAATAAGAAAGGAATGGAACGCTATTCCCCAGTACTTCCTTGCAAACTTAGTGAGTAGCATGCCAAGAAGAGTAATGGAAGTTCTAAGGTTTCACGGTGGACCTATTCACTATTAATTTTATTTGTTATTATTTTTTTTTTGTTAAAATTAATTCAATTTTATTTGCTACCATTAATGTTGTTAATATTGTTTATAAGTGAAACACTTTGCTGTCCAAATGGCGCGCAAATAAACATTACATTTTTTTTAATGACTTTGTTATACTCGATCAAATACCCCAATTTATCTTTTGAAATATTTAAAACTTAAAAGACGTTGTTGGAATAACTGCCATTCAGACCTGGTGCCATAATACAGGACGCATTCTTGCTGAGTATTTTACATGTACTTAAACAGCATTGATCGACAAACGGTAGAAATTTTTTCGAAATATTGCCCAAACATCAACGCGGTCAATTTTAAAACAAAACAGACTCATATGGTCCTATTAGTGTCCAATCATTTGTCGTACATTTAAGATTTCAGAATCAGTTACGTTTTTGGTGATTGTTGGCCCCGTATATTATTAAAATTCTCACCTTTCGTAAAATACGTAGGCCATATCATTCTGAATGTGAAAAACTCGTTGAAATCCATCAATCCGTTTTCCAGTTATGGCGTTTTAAAGAAATGATTACCAAAATTTGACGTTTAGTGGTCTATCTAAAGCCAGAGGTCCTCAATCCAAAAACTGGCAAAAACGTCTAGAGATATTGATACTACCTTGGTAAAAACCCATATTGTAACGACAAAAAAAAATCACCACTGAAATGGCACACACTAAAATTTTGTGTTTTTTGCAGCACCCTATTGATCGCCCTGTATATCATAATAATATTGATTCTACCAAAAACAAATGAAATACGGGTTAAAGTAGAAAAATCGCGCTTTCCAAATTTGGAAACTACGTTCACAAATATCTATTTTTAAAAAAGTTACAGCAATTTGAAAATAGGTCTAAAAATTGAATGGTACGATCTTTTTGTTGACCAGTTTATTTACAAATTCTGTAAAAATGTTCATCAGTCGTTTGGTGTTTGTCAAGCTGTGCGTTAAAGGTATTTTCGTGGGTGTTATCGAACATCCAAAATATGTCAGATCTGTGTGAAACTTCAGATAATATTGCTTCCGGAAGTTATGGTGTAACGAAGAAAAAACATTTATCACTTGATGCCAAAAACATCATAAAGAACGTTTACTGCACCCTTTTAGAAAAAGGGTATGACCGGAGTGCAAGTTTTAGTGAAACGAGTATTTTGACCAAATTTGCATTAACGATAGTAAAAGATATAGTGACCAAACCCATCCAGTCAAGGCAAAAACGGTGTGACAGCGGAAAATTGAGAAGCATCGAAGAAGCCGATAAAGACTTGATTCGGAGGAAAATTTATGACATGTACAGTAAACAAGTAGTTCCAACAATAGATACGCTAAAAAAGGCACTTACAGTAGACGAAACTGGTATTTCATGTGGCAGGACAAGCCTTTAAAGAATAGTAAAAGAAATGGGTTTTAAATATCGTACCATTGACAAACGACAAGTACTAATGAAATCGCAGCGTTTGCAAGTATGGCGTAGATATTATTTGAATCTTATCAGACAATATCTGGAAGAAAAGCCTTCAATTATATACTTGGACGAAACTTACGACACTTCTAAAAAAGGTTGGAGCGATTCAACAATCAAATGTCAAACTAAAGCTCCCTCAAACAAAGGACAAATAATTACGATATTACATGCAGGTTCAGAAAATGCATTTATTCCGAACGCTCTATTATTATCTGCGAAGAAAATTGCCAATTTATCTTTGGATTACCATCAAGACACGGATGCTACATTGTTTGAAGATTGGTTTCAGAATCGTCTGCTTTCGAATGTGCCCAAAAATAGTGTTATTGTGATGGACAACGCTAGTTACCACAGTCGCCAACTAAGTAAAGTGCCGAATTCAAATAATACAAAAGTGAAAATTCAAAACTATGTGATGGAAAATAATATATATTTTGAGGGTACCTATACAAAAAAGGACCTTTTAAATGTTTTAAAAACATTCAATATTGAAAAAGAATATATCTCTGACAATCTCACAAGTGCTAATGGTCGCACAGTTTTACGCCTCCCTCCGTATTACTGTATTTTTAACCCAATAGAACATATATGAAGCCAGTTAAAGACGATGATTAGAAGAGAAAACACATCCCCTACACTAAGTAGTTCTGTTATAGAATTAATTAAAAAATGTGTAAATAATATCCCAGTAGAAAGTTGGAAAAATTCTGTGAGACACGTGATCCAAGTCGAAGATTCCTATAACATAATTAATAGTAACGTAAGGCCCTTAATAATTAGTTTAGGCATAGATGAAGACGATAGTGATAGTGAAACAGAGCTAAATATAGAGTAGGTTATTATTTTATATTTGTTGTTTTGTTGAAAATAGCTAACCTAGACTATTGTAATTAGTAGGTAATTGGGACCTGTACCCTTTCAAAAGGTCCGGTGCCTACACAATAGATATTTCTCAGGCAGCTTATTTATGGTTGGGATTACGACTGAGGGTTGTCATTTAAATTTTATTGCGGTCGAGAAATCAACGAATTATTGTGGAATGGAGTCATACCTACAATTCTGCTGCTACGAAGCAGTCCTTAGAGCAAGTAAAGCGGATGCCAAGCTTTTCGCTACTTTGTTAATACGGTTCTCCCATTTCAGTTTGTATCTAACATAATTTCCAGGAACTAACACTCAGATACCCTATCAATATTTGTCTGATTTATTCTTACTGAAATAGTTCTTTATTAAATGATATCCGTTTTGTATTTAAAAAAATATAGTTGAAGAGGAGATGGTTTTCCAGCTACCTTTTCATAACAAACTGCCACAAAATTAAAGCCAAACGCTACTGGAATTTCACTTTCAAAATGTTTCAATTTTAATGAAGTTATCTTTCGATAGGTAAAAACCGATTATATTGAATATGTACTTTCAAATCTTATACCCAGCATCGGCATCGAGGGAAGGTTACATTCCAATTTCAGATTTATAGCTTAAGTACTTTCTCGCACTATTTAGCAGACGCTTGGTACGGACTATTTGCGATTCCAATAAATTAACTTTATATTGGACATAAAATATAT
The DNA here is from genome assembly GCA_963920685.1 of Polydrusus tereticollis. Taxonomy (NCBI): domain Eukaryota; kingdom Metazoa; phylum Arthropoda; class Insecta; order Coleoptera; family Curculionidae; genus Polydrusus; species Polydrusus tereticollis. The sequence goes on from OY987330.1 coordinate 49,593,798, forward strand.
TGATCAGGAAAAGAAGTTAAGTTAAGATCTAAAAAGTGGTTTCATTTCTAGTTTTATTACTTCAACAACTATTACATCAGGCAATCTGCGTAAGAAAGACATAATGAGACAAAGAAATAGAAAATAGTTCGATGTTGATGCTGGCATTTACATTGGGCTGAGAATAGCTTTTGATTTAACTTGATGAATCGTTTTTTACCCGAAATGAACTTCCATAACAATCATATACGGGCGGAAAAAAATCCCCATGCGGTTAATTACCCTTAACTACACTTAATTTCCATCGATGGCTATTTTTGCAAATAAATCGAAAACGGTCACAGATACGGGAATAGTGCAAGAGACCAGAACGCTAAACAAAGGAACAGAGAGTTCAAATTTCATACTGGAATTCATACAGGGAGCTCCAAAAAAAAGTTCTGAAAGATAAAATTGTAGCCGATTCAAGAAAATGTAACACCCTGTATACTGCGACCGACAATTTTGATACTTTATTATAGAGATTCTAAAAAATGGTTGATGTTCCAAATTTGAAACAATTATCACAGAATATAAGAGAGAAAGCGGAAAATACAAGAAAAAAAATTGAAACTTTGCCACCCTCTATTACGAAAATAACGCGTTTTAGACCATGCATATATTTGCATTTTTTTCTTATTTTGACGAGTACTATCACCCCCTGAAATATCTGCATGACATTAATTAACACCCTGTATATTTTTTCAAATAATAAATTAGATAAAGACTTTTATTTTCGTTCGTAAATTATATCTTTTTCCCTTATAAGGGCGAGTTTTGTTTTATTCTATTTATGCCCAATGGTAATTTTTTTTTTATTTCAGATGTTTTTGTGAAAAATATCGAATCAACAATAAATTCTAGCTCGGTATACCAGAGATATATCACTTTACCTTAACAAAGCCGAAGTAAGGATTATTTTCTTAGTAACAATTCAAAATCGATAATTGGCTATATTTCTTACATTCGGAAAAAAGTGAGGCGCGGACAAAAATCCATTTAAACCAGAATGGGGTGGGGGGAGCGCTTTTATTTCAGAATACTTTAAACTAAATATTCCCTTATTTGTTTCAGGTAAGCAATTGTACTTGGAATCAGATTAATGCTGGTAAGTTCAAGTAAGTTGTCGGTGAGTGTTTCTGTACACGATGTCTGAGTGATTAATTTACCAAGTATAATAGGTTATGGTTGGCTTTAATCTTCAGTCTAACCAGCGGAAACTGTAACATTGAAAGTAATCCGAACCTATAATATCCGCCATTATTAATACCTATTCGTATCTCGTATATTTTCCTTGAAAAAAAAAATATATGACATTTCTTAAGTCAAACCGAGAGTCAAGCACTAGGTAATATTACCACAAAAATTAAATTAAAACTCGAATTTTCTGATATTTTGACGTCTATCGTAAATTTATTCTTTGTCAAATATAAACTGTTTTTCTTGGTCAACTCTTTAAATTTAAGAATGTTTAAAATCCTGAGAATGCGTGATTTATTGGCAGTTTTCGTGGTTAAAAACTGATATATCTGTAATATTAATGAGAAACTTTTAATTTGGTCTCATTAAATTTGTTCAAAAATTACTGTGAAATCAAGTAAATCTAATATGTGTGTAAAAAAAATTATTACTCCCTGTATCCCTGCTCCCGTACCGTGGAAGACTTACCCGGGGAGAAATAGGCATCTCTCTTCGGTTTTACTCCGTGTATCCCTTCTCCGGTACCGTCTTTGGTTTTTGAGCCGTCTGTGTACCAGATTATTGCCTCAGGAGTATCTGATGTTTTATAGTTCTACGCACCCCATTCGTCGATAACGGTCTTGAATGGTATGTCATAGCCATATGTAGGGTTTGTGTGGTCAGATCTCACTTCCAACTCAGGTCCCCTTATGATATCGCATAGAAGTGCGTGTCTAGTTCTGTGCCACCCAGAAAGTGACGTAGAACTCTGTAGTCTGTATAGTCCCATTCTTGCGTCTCCTTTAATCATCAAATAAAGTGGAGGAAATTCCAGGTTGTTTTCCATTGCGGATGTAGGGGTCAATTTAATGGCCCCTGTGATGCTCAACTGCCAATGTTACTTCCTACTCCCGGATTGGGTTTTCCATGTGTTTGTTCCAGGTCAGTCTGTGGTCTGAAGTTATTCCTAGGTATTGGAGCCCTTCCAACAGTGGAATGTTTACTCCCTGTAGGGTTAAGGGTCCTAATCCCTCCTTTTCCTGCGTTTTGAAAAGGGGATAATGACAGTATTTTGAGAAGTGGTGTTAAGTCCATCCTGCTCTACCCATCTTTCCAAGATATTGAGAGCCCTTTGCATTCTCTCTCTTACTATCGCGCGTATTTGCCTTGGGTCATTAAAGCCAGGTCGTCCGAATAACCCACGATATGATATCCTTCTCTGCTGAGTGAGCGTAGCAGCCCATCCATAACTAGGTTCCAGAATAGAGGAGAGAGTACCCCCCCCCCCCTGTCACCCGCGCTGCTAAAGTCTCACCAAGCAGATACGTATATACAAGTCTGCATTGAAGCATACCTTCTATCCACCTGCAGCAAGTTTCCTCCAGTCCAATGGCCCTGGTTGCCCTTGTGATTGATGCGAAGGATGTTTTGTCGAATGCTCTTTCTATGTCCAGAAAAGCTCCCAGTAAAACTTCACTGTTTTCTAGAGCCCTCTCCACCCTGCTGACCACTTGGTGAAGGGCAGATTCCGTTGATTTTCCTGTTCTGTAGGTATGTTGGTCTTGATGAAATGGTCTGCGTTCCAAGACGTCATCACTTATATGCCAATCAACCAGTTATTCAAGTGTTTTAAGTACGAACGACATCAGACTGATGGGTCTGAATGCCCTTGCCGTCGAATAGTCTGGTCGTCCAAGACCGCCTTTGTCAGTCTTCAAGATTTCGGAATGTGTTCTATGTTACAAATTCAAAATTTTTCTAGGTATCGGAAGTTGTATTATAGAAAGAAAGTATTTCTGTGTCAAATGAGCAATGCTTTTTGTGTCTAAAGCGCGTTAAAACTTATTCTTCTAATAATCCGAAGCGAATGTCAAGTTTGTCACAATCATCAATAAAAAAAATACTACAAAATTATCTGAATTTAGTGATGTTGTAATTCACCATTTTACAAGCAGGTTTGATAAACTCCAAAATTTTCTCATGGTTGTTAATTTTTAGTTAGTGAGCAGTCTAAATAAAAAAAGAATTCTGTGATGAATCACATAACTATTTTTATGTTATTAGTAAGTAATTATGTTATCTAAAGAAATAAAAATAATATACCAAGCCAGGCGGGGATCCATCCATCATGCCCCCCATGACCCCCCCCCCCCCAAATGCGACACTACATAATAATAAAGGGTGTCCCAAAATGTACGCACATATTAAATATCGTCACATTTTCGTTTTTGTCATATTAGGCTTCTGAAAACTTGATAGCTGTCGTGTAATTTATTGCAATTAATAGCCATGGACCGCTACACGGCAGAACAGCGCGTTGTTATCGTAAAAACGTATTATAAATGTGGAGAATGTTATGCGGAAACAGTTCGTAGAGTGCGAGCCGTTTCTGGACGAAATAATGCACGTAAACATACGAAATTTGAGCAAAGTGGTTCAGTTGGAAACTTAGACGGTTGGAAACATAAAATCAACAGGGCGGCCACATACTGCTCGATCTATTGAAAATATTGCAGCAGTGTCGGAAAGTGTTGGTGAGAATCCAGGCACGTCGATTCGCCTTCGGTCACAGCAAGTGAACATTACCAAAAGCAGTATGCAGCGAATTCTTACAAAAGATTTGCATTTGCATGCCTATAAAATCCAATTGACCCAAGAATTGAAGCCAGCAGATCATGGGTTGTGCCGTAAATTTGTTAATTGGATTCTGGAAAACGAGGTAAATGACGGAGATTTTTCGAAGAAAATCCTGTTTAGTGATGAGGCACATTTTCAGTTAAATGGATACGCCAATAAGCAGAATTGTCGAATTTGGGGAGAAGAGAATCCTCGTGTTATTCACGAAAAACCAATGCATCCTCTAAGAGTCACCGTTTGGTGCGGTCTTTGGTTCGGCGGAATAATTGGGCCAGACATGGCTGGAACTGCACTAACAGTGAATGGCGAACGTTATCGTGCAATGTTAAAAGAGTTTCTGTGGGCTGAATTAGACCGAATTAATGTGGAATGCTTATGGTTTCAAAAAGACGGAGTGACCTGTCACACTGCGCGTCAAACAATGGACTCGTTACGACTGAAATTTCCTGGTCGTGTCATATCTCGTAATGGTGATCAGAATTGGTCACCACGACCCTGCGATATAACACCGTGCGACTTCTTTCTCTGGGGTTTTCTTAAATCTCGTGTTTATGTCAATAAACCAGCCGCAATTCCTGACTTGAAGAACGAAATTTGACGCGTCATTGATGAAATTCGTCCACAAATATGTGAAAATGTTATCAATAATTTCGTCAAAAGGGCAAGGGCCTGCCAGCAAAGCCGCGGTGGACATTTGTCGGATATTGTATTTCACACTTAATCGTAAAATGTATTCTTTCTAATCCCAGTAAAGTTTTGACATATTTTAAGAAATAAATGTGTTTTTGTACAACTGCCATTAAAAGTGACACTTTTAATGACAGTCAACAGTGTTAAAAGTGATTGTTTACGTGGGAGCGTCTTAAAAATATTTTTAACACTACATTTTCTTATGATGAAATCAAATAAAATTATAATAATAATTTTAGGAAGTGCAAATTTTTATTATCAATATTTAACAATCATTACTTACTCGATTACTTATGAACACTTTTATTAATTATTCAACTATCGACAAACATATTTAGCAGTCAAGAACCAAAGGCAAAAATTGGACAAGAACGCAATTATTTAAATGACAGCATCTTTTTTATTTGTAAACAAGCATTTGTTAGTAACCATAGCGTTGGCAACGTTTGTCATTCACAACAACCTTGTGATTATTTGAATATTAAAATGCATTTTGAAGTTTAATGTCATTCCAAATTCCCCTATTTTATTATCGAAATAGGGCAGTTATACAAAAAACATTGTATGATATTTGTGTTAAAATTAATTTTATTTTGTTCGTGAAATTGTTCAATTCGCTCGGCTACGCTCCGCTACGCTCCGCTCATTTCACAAACTTTTTCACTCACAAAATAAAACATTATTTTTAACACTCACATCATAAATAACTATTTGTTAACAAATAAAAATTTGCGTTCATTTTGGGACACCCTTTATTATAAAAGATATGTGAATTTTCTCAAACCTACCTTTTTGAACAGAAATTAAAAACAATTGACGAGAAATTAAATAATTTAGATCATACATCTGTTCAATGCAAATAATAGAACAGCAGACAAAGATGAAATTTGGGCGTGTCCTCCAAAAATGCTCGCCTAAACAAATAGGTTTGCGCCTTCGGCGCATATTTTTTTCTGGGTCCGCGCCTGCACCAAACTCTTGATCCTGACGACCAACCCGCCACTGCCTCCAAACTAACCCAAACTTGGTACAATTATTTCAAAAGGCTAAGGTATCCGTTTTTTTTATTTATTTTATGACCACTTTTGACCAATATAGTTTTTGTCAACTCGCTAATACCTAGTGGTAAAAGCAAAAAAGAAAAAATAAGTACGATAATAACATAGGATTTCTTATTTATCTGAGACAGGGCGTTGACATGGCGTGAAAGTTTCTCTCGATTCATTGCCAATGTCGCAGTCACAAATGATAAATTAAATATAATTAGGAAGTATTTATATCAAATTAGAATTGTAACTAGACCTTATTAATAATTAATAATATTGATGAGGCAAAAAAATACGGGCACACTATAAATTAATTAATTATTTATTAAGGAGTGGCCTATTATTTTCAATAATTGATGAAGCACCTGTAGTTTATCCAATGCAAAAAAAATTAAAATATCGGATACTTATATGGATATTAGGGTTATTTGGTTTTGGACAATGTTGCATCTCATCTCTGCAAACGGTTAAGGGAGAGTGAAGTTTAACAGATCTCCACAGAAACAAAACCAAAGATATATTTTAAGCAACAAGTACTGGGTACATTACATTAAGGGGACATTACAGATGTAAAGAATTACCGCCCGATAAGTCTTCTTTCTCATATCTATAAATTATTCACCAGGATCATTACAAAAGGAATAACAAATAAACTGGACCTCTACCAGCCACTTGAACAAGCGGGCTTTGGCACAAACGTCCATCTCTTGGGCGGTTATAGAAAAGTTCATAGAATACAATATGCCCCTTATCCTCATATTCGTCGACTACGAAAAAGCGTTTGACACGGTTAACCAGCCAAAAATGCTAAAAGCATTAACAGAAACTCGAGTCAACCACAGATATACCACAATTATTTAAAATATATATCAGAAAGCAAAAGCATCCATCAGATTACACAAAGACACTCGAGATTTTTGCATTAAAGGAGGAGTGCGTCAAGGCGAGGTCATATCACCGAAACTTTTTACAACCCTACTAGAATATAAGTTTAAGAAAGTAGACTTTGAAGATATGGGTATGAACGTTGACGGTGAAAAATTAAACCGTCTTAGATTTGCAGACGACATCATGCTTATTGCTGACAGGGTTGATGAAGCCAAGGAAATGCTACGAAGGCTCAATGAAATGTCAAACTCAATAGAACTCAAAATAAATATCGCTAAAACTCAATTTATGACTAACCTTGTCATAAGCGAAAACATTAAGCTGGACGGGTCAAATATAGAACTAGCCAATTCCTACAAATATTTGGGACACAAGCTACGTATTGGAAAAGACAACCAGACGAATAGGCCTAGCTTGGGCTGCATTTGGAAAACTGCATCACGTCTTTTAAGCGAATATCTTGATGTGCTTTAAAAAGAAAGTCTTTGAACAATGCGTGGGACCTGTACTTACCTACGGGGCAGAAACGCTAACCCTTACCCAAAAACGGTGAATAAGATACGCATTGCTCAGAGAAAAATGGAAAGATCAATGCTTGGTATTTCGCTTAGAGATAGGATTCAGAACACCAGAATCAGACATAGGACGGAGTTGACAGATGCCGTGGAACGTATAGCAACTCTAAAGTGGAATTGGGCTGGACATATTGCACGTTTCTCGGATTAGCGAAAGATCATTGAATAGAGGCCACGACAAGAAGCATATCGATCGCAGCAGAGGTCGGCCGCCTACAAGATGGTCAGACAATATAAAGAGGGATCAAACCAACTGGATGAACATCGCATGAGACAGGACAATGTGGAGGATGTTACTGGAGGCCTATCTCCAGCAGTGAACACGAATGGCTGTTTAATGATCATGATGACTGGGTACATGGGTCAGATACAGTATCTTACGTAATCTATGAGTTTAGATCTCGAATTTAATCGACAACAATAATCTTTCTGATACTTTACTTCGCGTTTATCGAACCAAACAAAACTCTTATTTGCATAGCAACCATCCTGGTAACGTGGTCTTATCGGATAACGATACGACTCATATTTCAGGAAAAATATCAACCAAAATATTTTCTTGTAGAAATATGATACTTGAAACCTTTCACAAAACATTAATTTGGATTACTTTTCTTGCGATCTATTAAATTTTAAAAATTTACATGTTAACATTAAAATCGTGTCAAAACATCAAATTGTCAGAAGTTCAGAAAATAAAAAGTTGCATTGACTTTGTTTCCATGGAACTGCATTAGGTGTTTTTGTTTGTATTGATTCACTTGTCTTTAATGACAGGGTCATTTTTCAATTTTCCTCTATTTATGCTAAATTAAACTAAATTTTGGCACAATAAAATTAAAGAAATTATTATTGTACTTATGGAATAATATTAATTAGAAATGCAATGTAAAATGAGTTATTTATAGCTGGAGATAGATAATAAGATAAGGTAAATGATCTGCAGGTATATCGTTATAAACCTAGGAGAGTATTTTGGCTCTACCTACGCCTATAGAATCGTTTAGAGCCACCTTGTCAAAAATTATTAACCAGGATGTTAGCCAACCTCAGATGTGAGAGGATTCCCTAAGAAGAAGAAGAAGAAGAAGATAAAATTAAAAGCAAAAGTCAAAAATTAGTTTTATTTTACATTTTATTTTTTGTTGACTGCTGATATTGTAGATCAAAGTATTATTATTAATTTATGAGATCTGATGAGACAATAGACATTTTAGTAACAAAAAATAACAACTAAGACTGATAATATTTTACATATATTATCATTTAATGGGGAGAGATTAAAAATTTTGAAAAAAATGAAAAGCCACCAGATTCACTAAGAAGACAACTGACTAGTGGAAAATTTTAATTTCAAAGCCAGGTAAAATCGAACTACATCTACAACATTTCAATCTCGTAGTGGCTCATGAGTTGACAGTTAGGGTTGGCAGGAGCCCCGAAGGCGTAAAAACAGCGCCGCAGGCGACAATTTTTGAAGATTACGCTTAAATTAAATTTCGTTGTTGTTTACTATTCTAATATTTGCATTGAACACATGCATGATAAATTATTTAATTTCATGTCCATTTTTCTACGGAAAAAGGTAGGTTAGAGAAAATGTAAATCACATATTCTTTATTTATGATAATGATATTATGTAGTATCACATTTTTTGACCACCATTACGTTTGGCTTACTTTGGGCAATCTAATTTTAACACTCCAGGTTTTTAAATCTAATGCACGGAAAAAAGAAAATACTCATTTTAATACTATTAGTTTCAGTTTAAGACTAAGTTAGCTTTGTATATACTCAAGAATATATCGTTTTAAAAAGAGAATAGGAAATTCTTGTACAACCTGATTTAAATTAATTATATATATCTTCAATCATAACATCATAGGTAACTTAGCTGGAATATGATGAGTTTTTTAAAAGAAGTATTTGGTTTCATTATTTTGAAGATCTTAGAAAAAATGAAATCTTAGTTTTAAACCTGCGACCTATCTAAAGTAACGGACTATTTTATAAAAGCAAAGCGACATTTTGTTATTTTGAAAGCATATTATACTAAAATTGAGCATTTATAGTTTTAAACTGTAAATATCTATCCTTTAAAATACACATATCATATGTTTATTTTGAACATATTGGAATATTCAGTTTGAGGCACTCATATTGCTAATATTAAAATACCATAAATTCAAATAAAGCCTGTAATAAGAAAGTTATGATTCTTGGAATTAGACGGCCTTAGACTGTTACATTATTTTCCGACGTTTCACAAACGATTCCACGTGGCATCTTCAATGATTGTAACTATAAGGGATTAGAGCACTGAATGAATGAATCGATTTGGTAGACATTGAAATAATTCAGTCAGTTATCTAATCAGCCATATAGAGTAAAAAAATCCCTACAAATGCCACGTGCAATCGTTATTGGCGAAACGTCGAAAATTTATGGTACAGTTTGACACACACAAAAATTCCGTAGGTTTTCAACTGAAACAAGTTTAAACAAATACTGAGGCGTGAGGACACGACCCACCGAAACCATGGACCACAATAACTGGATTGTCTAGCGATTCGCGCCCGCGATGCTCTTCGGGAAAATTTCGGTTGCTTTCGTAGAACGACGAAAATCGTAAAGCTAGGAACAAGTATTTTGGGTTATTAAAACTATCATATTTAGATTATACTTTCAAATAGCAGCTCAAATTGAGTATTTCAAAATTTTATAACAAATGGTTACGATGCCTTGTTTGGAGAATATAATACTTTATTTTGAAGCTACTAATCTTTGTTTTAAAACTAACTTTTAGTCACAGTAAAAATGTATCAAATCTTGAAGTACAGAAATAAACGAATCACACAGAAATTTGCAAATATTTGTTTTAAAGTAACTTTCTTAAAGTGAAAATATATATTGAAGATATGAAAATCTTGTTTTAAATATTTTCAAATGTTTAACTTAAACTTGTTTCCTTTAATTAAGATTTTCTAGTTTAAATATAAGCAAAAATATCTGAAAATATCAAAATGTTCTGTTTGAGAATATGTTTTTTCTGTGTGATAATTTACTAAATTCATGATCACATTTTTTGAATAGCTTAATAATTAATTCCCCATAGTCGTCTTGGTTTAAAGATTCTTCAAATTCATCGGGACCGTGACCCATAAACGCTAATTTTTGATAACCAAAATAAAATTACGATATCAATTAATCGGCGCAAAATAGAGTAATTATGTTCAACAATTTCATTGTGTTTACCACATTCTAATCGAGCTGCATTGTTAAGTTCCCTATAAATAAGTTGAATATGAAATAAATCAAGTTTTGGTTGGCTGCAGGTGTGCTCCTTTAAAATATGATGCTTCTGGAGAGCCCGGGACGTCGCAGCCAACCACGCATCACGGATTTTGATTTTAACCTGAAAATAAAAGGCATGGCCAACAAAACAGTTTATAATTTTGATTTCATTTTAATTTGTTCATCGAATAAAAGAGTCGAAAATCCACATTTTAAACTTAAGGTATATTGAACAAGATCACTTTTCACCTCAGTTTCAACTTGATTTTCTATGTCGTTGCGTGGGTTGCCTTTAATTTTTCGGAATTTTCAAACAGGACATTTTATTTACACGAGGTCCTAATCTTAAGATAATCCCACGTTGGGCGCCATTTTATGACAGTGGCAACCTTTTGTCATAAACAACAGGTTAACACTATCTGCGGTAGCTCTTAATGTGGAGGCACTAGGTCGTGGTCCGTTACACTTACACCTTCCCTTCGTCGTTGGCTTACCTTGGGCGCCACCTGGTCTGACAGAAGTCTAAACCAGGTAAAACATACCGAATGTTAGTACTATTAAAAATCTATGCAATAAATAAAACTCAAATTTTCCCACTCAAACAATAAAGATTTTATTATAAATGTGAAAGAAAAATGGGGTTTGTGCCACCTTGTTATATAAAAATTCTTGAAATCTAATGTGGTCTTTAGATTATTCAAGTTGTAAATGATCAAAAAACAGTCGTTCCTGGCGCAAGGATTTACGGTTAATAAATTGGGTATAACCTACGAAGATTCTAGAACCGTATGTCTCGATGTCAATGATGTACGGTCATAAAATATGGTGACCGTTTGCCGAGATAGCCTTACGTAAAAAAAAAATTATTAATTCAATTGAATAAATTAAATAAATGTACTTAAATTGATTGTGAGTGATTGAAATATTGAAATTATAATGATGACTTATACACAAACGAAGTTAATTATATTATGAAGAATGTCTAGATAACTATACCAGCCTGCTCGCTTCTGCTGTGGCAGCTTCTTCAGCTGGGCCTTCTGATGTGGCCAGGTGGAGTTCTAACTTGGGTTAAAAAACTTCCGTAACACCCATACGGTAGTTCGTGGGCCTAAAGTCAACCATGTGTTTCCCTACGAATTGGGAAACCGTGAAATGACAAAAATCTATGAAGCCACCAATAAATCCCCTAAAAATAATATAAAAAAAAAGAATCACCCACTGAATCCCAACAAGAATAAAAAAACCAAAAAAAAAGGAATAAAGAAGCTTACCTCTAAAAGGGGGATGAGACCTCGTGGTCTTTGGCAAGAAAATGACCTAACAGCGGGGCACAACCTTTCTCTCTAAAGGTATTTTTCAAAAAGCGAGCTTAGGAGCCACGAGAACTTTAAAGAATCCCCCTTCACCCTTCTCCTCCAACAACCAGCTGACTGAAGTGTTGCCAACCTAACTCAACACCAAAAAAAAAAAAGAAGAGAACAGAGACACACTACAAATAATCAAAACGATACAAGAGTCTGGGCTTTTACCAGAACATAAATTAAATAATGAAACAAAGAAAATAATTCCAAACAACTTTGTTTATACATAAAATGGCCAAAAGTAAAAATGGGTATTCTGCGACTTGACGGGAGGCAGAAACGGAAATATGTGGTCAACCTACTTACAGCGTCTTGTGCAATTAACCGACAGAAAGGCGAACGCACTACTTCTAACCCCACATATTTTGAACATTTGAACTAATTTTCTCTAAACAAAAATGGCAGAATTTATTAAACAAATTTTGAACCAAATAACTACATAAGATGCACTTTGTGAAAATATGACTGTAAGAATCATAGGTAAGTCTAACATTCCCTACAAAGTCAATAGTGGCAATTTTAAGATTGGTTTTGTTTTTCAACAGATAACGCTTACTCTCACTTATTTTATACTAATGTAGTTCCTATCTTTCAAGCATAATCATAAAAACTTCAATAACAACACATCAATATATAAACTCCTTCCTGTCGATAATAAGTATTAGACATAACCATAACCTCACTTTAAATTTAGTGGCAGTTACGAATTTGCCGATCCTGAGTTTTAACTTTGATATAAAGCATATGTTTGGTTGCCTATCTTCAAACCTGAAATGCTTACTCTTTATTACTGATATCCTTATAACAGTGGAGGCATGCCGACCTCATTCCGAGTTACTTGAAAATAAAACAATGTATTTTACGGCCGCTGTAGTTTGCAAGTAAATCCATTAGGACACAACAAGTCATTCACTAGCAGTTTTAGAGTCATTAAAATGCAAATTGATGCAAATAAAAAATATAGCATACTCCCTGTTGTCTATTTGACACTGGGTCGGCACTGCCCTCCAGAAGCCGCCACTGCAACCTCGTATTAATGTAAATGTATTCGACTTTACAACGTCACCATAATCTAAAACCTCTAAATGGCGGATAATACGCTGATTAAATTCACATAACTTTTTCACTTTCTATATGGTTCATTATTCATCTTGGCCCACTAAATTGAAGATTGAACCTGATGATAACGCAATTTTGCTCTTCACTTTCTGTGAGAAGGTAATAAAAAATTTACACGATATGGAAACACGATGTGTTGTGGTAACCTATTGTCTGTAGAATATCTATTGTAATATAGATATCGTACTTGTCTATCTTGTAGTTGTTAACAAAACAATGATGGAATTTAATGAATAGCATCTGGTAAATTAGAATGTTATCTGTCGTCCACATATCTGAATATTAATCACTTAAACACTAATTTAGATTTTTTTAACAGGAAATAACGATTTCAAAATGCCAATTTTTGAATCTTGAAGACCGTAAGAGATGTAAAGTCGGCTAAGGTGGTGGCAAAGTTGCGCAATTAAGTGCTTAAGCTATTGGCGTCAATACACCTAAAAAATGCTACTATTATTATACACAGTGTCTCTTCTAAAAATGCTAGTACAAATTCCTGAGGCTTAAATATGACGATCTAACCCAACTTACCTTTGTCCAAAAGTGGATGATTTCGGAGATACAGAGTGTCAAAAGTCCAATTCGGTTTTAGTTTTTCATTAATAATTTTTTTAATAATTGTCACAATATTCGGCTAGGGCGGATTTTGTGGGGTGAAAAATTCAAATCTGCTCTCATTTTTATTGTAAAATTTAGAGGGCACCACCTGCGGTACCTTGCACACATTTAAAACGAAATAACTTTTTTTGAGCCACCGTGTATTCAACTTTTAAATACAAATGCTCATTCTCCAACGTATTTTACCTAAAAAAGGTATACGTGGTAAGAGTTGATTTGAGCAGCCGTTTTTGAGATATCTGGATTTAAAAAATTCACTTCGTGTATGGCCAGGTCTAAGTTATTGTGATAATTGAACACAATTTGAAGCGATGGCGTTAAATTAAAATAACTGTCACTAAAAACTAAAAAAAAATCATTACATAAATGTGTTGTTAATTTTATTCTTCCACCGCAAGTTCCTTTTTAAAGCAAGCAGGTTTTTTCAATGCTTTTTCCTGTGCCATCTGTGAGTAAACTCTAAAATCATTACTTAAAATCATCAAACTTTATCCTTGCTAAAAACACAACTCCTTAATAGTCTTTGCAAGGTCACGCCAGAAAAGACTTACAACTAACTGACAAATAGACACTTGGACTACCACGGACTAAAATCGTCCCGGACTAGACACACCTGTCTAGCCGCGCTCTCCAGATGAAAATACCTTGCATTTTGTATCTGCGAAACTCTCATTCGTTTTATATTGTAACTGTGTTGTATTTTGTATTCTATGTATTATTATATATTGTCTATTATATATTCATAGTTGGAAACAATTTAAACTAAAGTGGTCATAAGTGTGCAAGCATTGTAGAAATTTTACGAATAAAGAGTTTTTAAAGTAGTAAGTAAGTAGTATTCTCTAGTAAAAACAGTCAATAAGAGATTTAGCAACACCAAAAATTTAATTTAATTTAGTTTTAAAAAAAAATGCTTATAACAAATAATGATCAAAATGACCTTCATTTTCGTGCGTACAAAGATTAATACGTTTTACAAAATTAAATTGAACTCTTTGGAGTATTTCGTCATCATTCCTCAAAGCATTAATTCCAGTTTGAATAAGTTTTCTTAATCCATGTTCTGTATCTACTGGCCTAGAATGCACAAGGGTTTTCAAAGTTCCCCATAAAAAGTAATCCATCGGTGTCATATCAGGAATAGAGCTGGCCAATTCACGGGTGCAACATTGCCTCTACCTACCCATCTATCTAGATACTGTTCATTCAAATAATTACGTACGTTTAACGAAAAATGTGGAGGAGCACCGTCATGCCACTGCAGCCCACCAGTACGTGGTTCAGCTTAGTGTCCCTCGAACGACACTGTTTCAAAATTCTTTCATCTGGAGAACGTCATCACTCTGGAACGACCTCCCTGAGATCGTCTTCCCCAACGAGTATAGTCTCCAAAGATTCAAGACCAACGTGAATCGTTTCCTGCGCACACGCACCGCTCCTAGAGCGCCATAAAGGATTTATCCTGTAGTGCTGTGCCTTATCATAAAAAAAAAAAAAAAAAAAAATGCATATACCACATTCCTCTCTAAAGTTCCTATCGTCTGCAGCTGAGTTTAAGATTTTCTTCAATACGATTTAGACTTTCTTTCTTAACCTCTGGAGTTTTTGCCGTACGTGTACGACCATAATTAATAGAAACATGCGCAAACCTACCCGTTTCACGAAGACGTCTCTCAACTGCCGCGAAGGTTTTATGGTTTGGTAAGCGACGATTCGGAAATCTTTCACTGTATACTCTGCAAGATTCTAAACCATTACCTTGGCAATATCCAAAAACCAATAACATATCGGTAATTTCTTCATTGGTATACTGTACGGCCATGACGAAAAAAAATATGAAAATTGTTTGACAGTTCATATGTATGCATGAATTATTTTTTAGATTCGATTTGACACCCGTCAGTTTTTAGTGACAGTTATTGTAATTTAACGCCTTCGCTTCAAATTATGATCAATGATTACAATAATTTGGAACTGGTCATACACGAGGTGAATTTTTTAAATCAAGATATCTCAAAAACGGCTGCTCAAATCGACTCTTACCGCGTAAACCTTTTTTAGGTAAAACACGTTGGAGAATAAGAGGTTTCATTTAAAAGTTAAATATAGGGTGGCTCAACAAAGTTATTACCTTTTAAATGTGTGCAAGTTACCGGAGATGGCGCCCTCTAAATTTTACAATAAGAATGAGAGCAGATTTGAATTATTTTCCCCACAAAACTCGCCCTAGCACAGTGACACTACACCAATTATTAAAAATATTATTTACGAAAAACTAAAACCAAATTGAACTTTTGACACTCTGTATCTCCAAAATCATCCACTTTTGTACTAAAGTAAGTTGGTTTAGATCGTCATATTTAGGTCTCAGGAATTTGTGGTAGCATTTTTTTCTATGTATATACAGACTGTCCACGGATAGGGTTTACAATAGCACAAATGGATGAAAAATTTCATTTTTCGGGAAAATGTCATTCTTGATAAAAAGTTTTGCTTGTAAAAAAAATGCAATTCACTAATAGAAAATTAGGATTTTTTATACAGGGTTCGAAGAAACTGCAAAAACATGATTTTTCTCCAAGAGTAAACTACCTTTATTTTTCATTTTTGACCAAAATGCCAATTAGAAAACTTATTTAGAATAACGTTTGTAATTTAAATCCGAGATTTAAAATAAATCTTCGATTTTTTTAGTTTTTTCAATTTTTAGATGTAAATGAAAATTTTGCTGCTCAATAAAAATATTAATATAAAATTTTATTAAACTCTATTTTCATAATGGGTGGTGTGTATCTTATTTTAAAATTTTAAATGCATTCCTACCATCTTTTGTAAAAACAAGGAATTTTTTTACCTTTTTATTACTTTGGTTTAAGTATGGGGCAAATTTGAAGTTGTCAAATATAATTTGATGTGTTTTGAAAATGTAGACCTTAAAACAAAGCGTTTATTTAGTTCAATGTTACGGTGCGGGCGAATGTTCTTACAACTTTGTGATAGAGAAATTTAATCAAAGATATCCTAACGTTTACGTCTCAAAAATGGGGCTTCATAAATTATTAAGAAAATTTCAGCGAACTGGTTCAGTTTCCAATTAAAAAAAAAAAAAAAACTATGATCAGAATGACGCAGCTTCCCTAATCGTATTGCAGTCTGTTGCTGACAATCCTACCCTTTCATTAAGAAACCGAGCTCAAGAACTCGATGTAGTTAAAAAATCTCAGATTCGGAATATTTTAAAGGCAAACAAAATATTCCCATTTAAGCCAACTTTTAATCAAACGTTGGAAGAAGGAGACGAAGCCAAACGTTTGGATTTTTGTCTTTGGGTCGGAGACAAAATTATAAGTGGAAACAGTAATTTTCATAAATTTATCATGTTCTCCGATGAATCGACATTTTCAACAAACGGGAAAGTGTCTTCTGCGCATATTAGACAATATTACAAAAAAGTAAATGTCTGGTGTGCGATTTCACATTATGGCATTATTGGCTCATACTTTTTTGAAAACACGTGTAACCGTAGGAGTTACCTTGAAATGTTGGAAACATTCTTTTCTGACAACCTAGAAGAATTGCCTTTCCAATTTAGGAACGAAATGTACTTTCAACAACATGGATGCCCTCCGCATTTCGCAATTGAAGTGAGGGAATGTCTTGATAATACCTTTGGCCACAGATGGATTGGTCGGAATGGTCCGGTTCTGTGGCCCCCAAGGAGTCCCGATTTAACTATTTCAGATGCCTATCTTTGGGGGCGCCTAAAACAATTAGTGTACTCCCGTCCAATTGAGAACGACGTACAGCTTCTAAAACAGCAAATTGTTGAAGCTGTTCAAACAATTTCCATTGAAGAAATTCGAAGAAGTTTTGATCACATTCGTTTACAGCTGGAAAAATGTGTTGAATATGAAGGGGGGGGGGGGCGGGGGGTGTTTGAATAGCAAATTATAAAATTATTATTTGTTGTTATTTTAAGACTTTCTTGTGATATTTCCTGGGTCATTTCATTTGTGAAATTCAAAATACATATTTCTGGTAACACCACAAATCAGTTTTTGAAATTTTTTGATTCCCCTCTGTAAGATATAAAGTCATTGATAATGTATGTATTTCGACCGCTAATGCTATCCAAAAAAAATTTTCATTTACCTCTAAAAATTGAAGAAACTAAAAAAATCAAAGGTTTATTTTAAATATCGGATTTAAATTAGAAATGTTTTTCTAAATAAGTTTTCTAATTGGCATTTTGGTAAAAAATGAAAAATAGAGGTAGTTTACTCTTGGAGAAAAATCATGTTTTTGAAGTTTCTTCGAACCCTGTATAAAAAATCAAAATTTTCTCTTCGTGAATTGTATTTTTTTACAAGCAAAACTTTTTATCAAGAATGACTTTTTCTCGAAAAACGAAATTTTTCATCCATTTGTGCTATTGTAAACCCTATCCGTGGACAGTCTGTATATGTATGTATACTTACGAATATCAGTGTGTCCCAAATTTGTTATAATTGAAGCTAGAGATATGGTTAAATTGGGAAAATTGGAATTCTATGTCTATTTTAAATGATTATCCGGAATTGGCTAAAAACATTTCCTTTTTGAGATATGTCGAAATAACTGAAAATTGTTGATATGGTTTTTTGTTATGGCCACCCAAACTATTTATTACACATCTGTCGAACTTTGTCATTATTAGGACACTTTCTTTCTTTAACCGTCCTATAGATTCGTCAAATAGTGTTTCTATTAGTAGACCTTAGAACATCTCCCCACACACTACCCAATATCCTGTATTTAAAGTAACATAATAAAATGCTCTTTTCTGTTTAATATCACTAAAGCAAGACACACCTAAAAGAAACACATTATTTTTCTTTTGCGGCTAATATGGAGAACACCTGCTTTGTTGAAGCCATAACATGTACGATTAAATAAATTTACAAAATATCTCCTGCAGCAGGCGTTACGAATCAAAAGTGAAAAGGCTTACTATATCTAACATTTAGCTTTTCATTACAGGTAGGTATGTGGTTATTTTATGATAGTTAACGTCCAAAAAAGGAAGTAAATTTCGAAAATTGACTAGTATAATCATTATACACACACCTTTATACCGAACGTCAAACTCTATGAAGCAGTAAATAAACTGGGTATGTGTACAGGTAACAAAAAAACAATAGGGTATTTTAAATGTTCATAGCTCAAGAAAACAAAGTTTAGTAAAAATTTAGTAGCGGGAACGCTCCAGGGGGAAAAACCCTTTATCAATATTGTAGAATAAGACAAGAAAAACTCATGCACAAATATGAATAAAAAGTCAAAGTCAAAATATGCTTTATTGTCCGAAAGAAATATCTTTATGGGGAAAGCTTTATAAAATAGTCAAATTTGAAATATTAGAATAAAAATTGAAAAAATAATCATGACAGGTTAATATCAAAATATTAATTTATGGCATAATAAGCTTTTTCAATAATAAATGTATAGTAGTTTTTTTAAACATTTTAAAATTTGACATTTTTTTAGGGTGTTACCTAATGATAGGCCGTTATTTCAAGGACGTATTCCTGACCAAATTTAAGTAGAAAAGTTCATATGAGCATGTGTTTTAAAAAGTCTGGTTTTCAAGATACAGGGTGTCAAAGTTTAAAAAAAAATCGTTTTTTTATTTATATCTCAAAGATCATTTTGCCGATATTGATGAAATTTGGCAGTTCGAGTTTGCTTGATTTTATTTTATCAATTTTTTGAAATGCTATGAAGTGGCTATTATTTTTTTTCTCGAAAACGAAATAAGATACGAAAAAATATTAAGAGACAAAGAAGTTGTATGTTTAGCTGCTTAATCCGAGAACGATATAAAATTTTTAAACAAGTCAGTGGCGTTCATTTTTCTTGTCAATATTATTCGTCAGACTTTCTCCCAGGATGCCACTGGAACTCATAATTATCATCTAGTCAGTGCAAATTTAGGATCTTGTCATAGCTAATAATAGTGCCAAACTTCACTAAGATCGGCAAAAGGATCTTTGAGATATTAATAAAAAAGTGATTTTATTTTAAACTAAATTAAAGATAATTTAAAAATCATAAATTATTAAATTATAGATTTTGTTACAATACTTGTAGAAGGAATAGGTAAACATATATTAAAGTCTTGTTTTCTATGTACAGGGTTATTGGTTATAAATGTCACCCCACTCTAGCCTCTTCATTTTTTAAGATAGAAAGCTGATTTTCTTACTGAATTGAAGGGCATCGTCTGATTTTTTTTAACGATAATAGAAATATAAAGTTCCAGAAAAACGCACCGAATCAAATTTATATATTTTTTAATAGAACTTTTTTTTTAATTTCTGATCATAACTCATGTATCATGTCCTGTACCTAAATGTAACTGTCTTCCAACTAAAAGCAATCGAAAATTGGCTATTTATTTTTTTTATGAAATCACTAGTAATCGGATAGGTATAGTTTTTGAAAGCTTTAAAGTTTAAAAGTAATAAAAACAAAATTATTGAATTAAATGTTCCACATGCTCCCCATTTTGCTCAATGCATTTCCTATAACTTCTCTTCTGTCTTTCGATAGCTGCCAAAATAATTCCCTCATTGCGATGGTTTAGTGTTTAAACTTGTTGGGTTATTCTTTCTCTTATAATATTAACGGCTAGCGGACGTCTTTCTTCGCCCAACGTTTTTTTTTAAAAAGCCCCACAGAAAGGAATCCATTACGCTCAAGTCTGGGCTATTTGGTGGCCACCTCATCTGGCCAAACCTGCCTATCCGTAACGGCAGCAATGTTGTGGACTGGAGCGCCATCTTGTTGCCAAAATATATCATTATGATGCTTAACCAAATTTTGAATTACTGGTCTTATTAACTCTAAATAATTACGCCCGTTCAGATTTCCATTATAAAATATTGGCCCTAAAATTTGATTGTTAAGAAGCCCACACCATACGTGCACGGAATTTCGACCAGAATGCCGTATTTCCCGAATTGCGTAAGGATTTTCAGGAGCCCAATAGTGCCCATTTTTCCTATCAAATCTTCCGGAGGTTGAAAACGCTGCTTCATCTGTCCAGATAATTTTATTGAAAAATTAATGTTGTTGATTCAAGCGTTCCATCATTTCTTGACAAAAGCGTAAGCGCGCGGCTTTATTATCTTGGCTCAACGCTTGAACGGGTAAGATTTTATAGGCATGGAAATTATATTTTGACAAAGTTCTCTGTATCTTATAGTATGTTTTGCCTAGAATATCAACAGCATTTGGAATTGAAGCAAAAGGATTTTCTAAAATAATAATTTATTAATTATTAACAAGAGCAAACGTTCAAATTTTGTAAAAAATACCTTGAAAATAGAGAAGGATGTCTAATTCGTCATTTTCACTTTGTTCACTTGGCTGTATTGTTCTCCTCTTTTGTTTGAAAGATGCTTCATGTGAAGCTTTCTGATAGACTCTTAAATAGTTATTTATGTATCTAGGGAATTATAATGGTCTTAATTACCGAGGGCAAAGTTTACGTCCCGAGGGCCTTTGGCCCGAGGGACAGCAATTGCCCGAGGTAATTGAGACCCTTATAATTCCAGTGATACGTAGATAATTTTATTTCTGACCGATTTTAGTAACATTTTGTTCATTTTTAAAGTGGAATAAATGTTTCAATAGATGACAATCAAATTGACATTAGATGTCAATCGTTTGATTTTATGTCAAATTTTTCTTAATATCCCAAGGGAGTTATGACCCTTATAATTCCCGCGTAACTAAGACGTTATAAGCTAATAATATACCGGTCAGAAATAAAATGTTTTATTGGTAGGAATTCTCCTTACGCCTTCATAAAGTCTTCGATATTCCCGTACGGCAAGTTTGGCATTATTACCATTTTTGATATAAAGTTCGAAAATTTCGCGTTTTTCATTCTCTGAATAAGACATTTAAGTATACTATATTTTTATACTTATACTCACATAAGCAAATTTAGTTGAGAATAACGTATCTTTGCTTTATTTAAAATCATGGCCAACTTTAATTAAACAGTAACATTTAGGTATAGGACATGTTACATGAGTTATTATCAGAATTTTATGCAGAATCCGAATATGCAATAATATATAGGGCGTTCTATTAAAAAATATATAAATTTGATTCGGTGCGATTTTGTGGAACACCCTGTATTACATTTCTATTATCGTTATTCAGACGATGCCCTACAATTTAGTAAAAAAATCAGCTTTCTATCTTAAAAAATGAAGAGGCTAGAGTGGGGTAACATTTATAACCAATAACCCTGTACGTAAATCAATATTATTTCCATGTTTTCTTGAAACAATCAAACTGTTTCCAATATTAAAATTAAAGTTAGCGGTCAATTTTTTTGTAAAATAAACAAAGGTTTACAAGAATCTCTATATCTTTCTTCAACAATACCAATGTTATACCTCTAAAGTAATAAAATTCTTTAATAATACGTCCTGGTTATGATAATTAAAAGCGTTGAAAATATCACAGAATATTGCTACGGCAAAATCTCCTTTATTAAGGTTTAATTAAAGATGTTTAAGAAATGAAAAGATAACGTCATTAGTATTTTTATTTTTTTGAATACATATTGGTTTAGATTTAAAATATTATTTTTAGTTAGAAAAGAGATCTCCAGATGAAAGGATTTTTAAACAGAGTCGTTCGAGGGACACTAAGCTGAACCATGTACGGGTGGGCTGCAGTGGCTCGTCGTATATTCCTGCCATGCACCGCTGTGGGTGGAATTAGGCGGGTCACCTCAGTTCAGCAAGAGCACTTGCCATGCAAATATTTGTAAAATAGACTCAAGTTGCCAACCTGCCTTCGTTGTTTGTTAGATCATGGTCACCAATCAAGCGAATGCTCTTCTTTGAGTAAAATCTAGAAATCTCAGAGTGTGTTTAGGAGCAGAGCCCCAGAGGTTCTTGGTTTGGAAAAGTATTCCAAAGAAGATAGCTTGACGGCCATGAACAAAATTAAACCGGCATTCCGTATGCTCTCACTTTAGTTAGGAGCCATACTCGGTCAAAGGCCTTGGAAATGTCTTGTGCTACCGCCCGGGACTCTCCATAATGTTCTATTGCGTTGTTACGAACGTGAGTAACATAAGCGAAAAGGTCTCCTGCTGATCTAGACTTACGGAATCCATACTGGCGGTCACTAATAGTGTTAAAGCCTTCCAGGTACTTTAGTAATGTTCCATGACTTTCGATATAACCATAAGCAATGCGACTGGACGACAGTGGTTTGGCAATTTATTCTTGCCTTTTTTGGGTATGAGCTAAACTCACGCAGTTTTCCAGCAAGAAGGAAATATTCCTTTTTGGTCAGATAAGTTAAAGAGCCTATAAAATACCGGTGTCAATTCATCAGCGCATGTCTTAATTTCGATTACTGAAATTGTGTCAGGATTAGACGCTTTTTTTAATGTCAAGACTCCTCAAGATTCGTTTAAACTGCCGGTAAAAAAGTCGGGTATTCTCGATTCTACAGGGGGAATTTTCGGTGGAATATCTCCCTGAAAATTAACCGTTGAATTTGAAGAAAATAGTTCCGCCAGTAAGTTTGCTTTTTCCTGTGCTTTGGTCGCAATGATGCCATCAGAGCGTCCTTTATCATTGGAATAACAATAGCTGATTTAAGACATTTTAAAAATATTCCGTTTTTAAAATAAATATGTATTGCTTTGACTAAAACTTTTAAAGCTGGATCAGATACGTGTGAAAAAATTTTAGAAGATATCCATTAGATCTATCCAGTAGAATCTATATTTTTTTATTTTCAAAATAATTAATTTTATTTCCTGAAAATCGGTTGGACTAAGTAAAAACGTATTTCTAATTTCAACATTTTCCATGCACGAAACTGGACAATACATGGACGAATATTTTTAGAATTTTAAGCAATCGAACAGTGAAAAGGGTTAAGTTTGTCAGAAGATAATGAACTATGTATAGGTATTGTGTTGTTTTTCTCTCTTAATAGTTAGTAGTTCTCCAACATTCTTTAAGTGAATTTAATGATTTAGTAACACGATTTTCAAAATAATCTTTCTTGGCTGTTTTAATTAACTCTCTATTAATGTTTTTATGACTATTAAAACATGAAATGAATGAACTGTCTGATGAGAAATTTAAAAAAATGTTATTAATATTAAATTATTTGAATTACTGGCTAGATTAAAGTTCGTTTAGCCTAGGCGAATACTATAAATGTTGCCAGCTTACTCAGTTGATTAAAGCTTTCACATTTTATTAGATTACCTAGTATATAATAAGGCATTTGAATAATCATTCCTACATTTTATAGTTCCTAAAGTAGTGACCTTTAAAAAATTATATTTATGGAAATTTAGGGGTTTGGTTAGAGAGCCAAATCACAAAATATAATAAAATATAAAACAATAAAATTTTATGGGTACGTTGGTCATTGTATCCATAATTATGTCTAAATAAATAGTAATAATATGCGCACCATACACCCGCAAAAACTATCTTGCCATTGACCCTCAGTATATTAAAAGTAAAAATGTAAATGTATTTACCTAACCACTTTCTGTTAAGCTACCAATAATCTTTCCCCAAAGGCAAAGCTAATTGTATATATATATATATATAAGTAATGTGGTGATGTTGAGTTTCACTTTCGCTAAATGAATAAGTGTATCAGGGTCGGATTAATTGATTTTTTCATGGTAAACATTTCTCCTGCAGCTTTGCCTTCTTAAATGGGATTCTACTATTATTAATAAGCATAGATTAATTTTAGGTACTTATATTGGCACAAAATTAACTAATTGTCTGTCGACTAAATATGAGTGTTAGTTAGGAATAAGCTTCGGTTGTTAAATATAAATAAAAATTTTTTCAAATAATATAATAAAAACTCTGTTTTTTCCGATAATTTTGGGGCATACGTTATATTTATTAAACATTATATATCCGGATGACGATGTTAAATCTGATTTTTGGTTTTTGATGTAAAAGTCATGCCTGGGTTCGGAAGTGAAAGAGTTACAATTAAAAACATTAAACAATGTGAACATATGAAACTTTTTTAATACTCCTATCTAAAGCTGGGCATACACGAAGAGGTTTAGAGAAAGGCTCGCCGTCCGCTTCCTGTATGCCAAGCTTAAGAAGATTTGCCGAAAATACAGCACAACAAAAAATTGACATGTATTATGTCAAAGAACACAAATAGGATCATGCAGGGTGCCCCGAAAATAAAGTAGAATAGAACCTAATTCTTATCTCAACATTCTTAAAATGTAGTCAGGTTCGTCACGTTGGGGGTATAGAGAGAATAAATCAGTCCTATAAACTTTTTTGGCTATAGATTCCACTAATTTAAACTAGTCCTTTAAAACAATTCAAGAACTATCCGCGTGTAAGGATAACGCATAAAGTGCGTGGTGGTAGGCCATCTATTAAAATGACAATCCTTACTTGACTGAAAACCCGATTGTTTCCAAATCATAGTCCGCAGGAGTATGACAAAAAAAATTACACTTATTTTAGTAATTTCTTGTTAATCTTTATTTTATTTCTTGTTAAATTACCCATCTTTATTTTATTTCATTTTTTGCATGCACCACATGTCTGGTCGCATAGTGAACCCGATTGCATCTAGCTAAAGTCCATCTATCTCACATATGGACTAAGCGTAAACAAAATCACGCACTATACAAGTGATTGTCGCTGTATCGTATTGGATAGTACCGATGAGCACGTGCCGTCTCCTCCGAATTGACCAATAAAAGGACCGCACTGTCCACCTGCAGACGACGATCACGCATCGAGCGTTGTTTTGATTTAGTCTATATGTGAAACAAATAAATGAATCTCTATATGCAGAAACAACACATGTCCAAAAAATCAATTTTGGGGAAAATGAAAAAAACACTTTTAGGTTTATTCCAGGCAATATAATTTGTATCAAAAAATCCAAAACGATAGTTTAAAGTGATCCTAAGGAAGTGACATTCTGACTTAAATTAAAAAAATATAATTTAAATATACTAGATATTTTCAAAAAAATGTACGTTTTTGTGTAGCTTGGATTTTAAATAAGAAACGTTGTTCTATTTTAAAATAAAAAATATATTATAGAAAGTTTACAAATTACTATGTTTATTCTCTAATTGGTGGTGGTAGGCCATAGAAGTATTGTTTCATAAAACTCTTGAAATTTTTCCTCCACAAACGCAGCGCATTTTTTTATATGATTCATTTTGCTTGATTTTATTGTCACTTTTCCTAGTGGATATGCTGCAGCAGATGGGAAAGTCGTCATAATTTTACCAGGTTGCTGGAGTTTGAACGTATGCTTACTAGCTCCTTCGATAAATTGCAAGACAGCAACACATCCCTGATTTTCGCTATCGTAAATAAGCTGCGAGTAGGTACTGATGTTAAAATTAACTTTTGAATTTCGTGGTACGCTTTTTGAAATCGTTTCCTCAGATATACAAGTTTTTTTATAAAACTTTGGCCACCAATCTTTAAAGTTAACTGCATCGCTTGTCGTAACTTCTTTCACTGAACATTTATTGTTGGTGATGCTAGCTACAATAAGCTCTGTTAGTTGATGAACTGTGGAAATTCTGTCGGTTTTTCTCAATTTGCGTTTTATTATCGCGAAGTCTCTGTCGAAGGGAGGAATGAATGTCCCCTGACTGGAAAATAGTGAATAATTTTCGAAAATTGGACAGTGTCAGTTAATGCAAGGAGCATGCGTATTAATGTATGATTTTTATTATGCCCCCAGCAGTTATCGCTAAAGAGGTGCAGTTCAGTCATGTCCTTAGAAAACTCTTTTAGATAATCTAAAAGAAATGAGCAAATTTCATTACCAGTTTTCTTTGCTTCCCCTTCATGATATTATATAAATCCTTGCAGTATTTTCCTTAATGTTGTGAATACAAATTACTGAAACAGTTAGTTGTTGATAATAAAACACATCACCAACCGGTGTTTTTGGCAACTGAAATACTACCTGCAGATACGGCTCATGGCTTTACCAGAAATATAAACTCCCTTGGAATTTCTATAGGGCTCGCCTTCTAAACGCGATTTTTTCACAACATTGCGTTCGTTATCCTCGGGAGTTGCCCTTCTTTTTCCCCGTAAACTAGTACCTTCAATATTTTCCATCTCACACTATTAATAACATATATAGTACAGTAATAACATTTTTGAACAACTTCCATAAAAAACCAATTAAAACTAGAAAATTTTGATTAAACTTTCCTTGCCTTGTTGCCATATTTTCATTGATATTTGTTTACAGCGTAATTTCTAAATCAATTTTATTTTTTTCGAAAACAGTGTATGGTAGCGACATGAACCAGAAGTACCTTTTTTATTTGAAGGTGTTAGAGTTATAAATTTGGCTGAAAGACGTTTCGAATCTATGCATAAAAAATATGTTCGGAAATCTACACTACTGATCACATTTTAACAAATTTGACTTTATTATTATTATTATTATTAAGATAGGCGGCGGAGCCGTATAAACTTAGTTTGTCACATTGGTTTAGCTAGTGTTTCAGATCGTCATATTTGTTTTTAAAAAGGTTGGTGGAAGATGCACTCACGCAGTCTCTTGGGAGAGAGTTCCATTGGCGGTTGACTCGGTTGGGTAGGATCTGTCGTCTACAGATTTTCTTGAAACGTTCTCGTGTAAGCTTATAGTAATGGCCTCGTAGTCTTAAATCTTAGTTTTTGTGATCCTTCTTTGCGTCTGTTCTAAGGCATGGATGTCTTTTATAAAATAGGGGTTCCAGACTGGGGTTGCATATTCTAGGATTGTAAATTGTAGATTTGTAAATTTTTTCAAGAAGCGACGCTGACAGGCTTGTAAAGGCTCTCGATATCATATTGGTCACTGCATTGGCTTTCTTGATGATGTTATCAATGTGAGCTGCCAATTTTAAATCAACACTGGTGATGATTCCAAGATCTTTCTGATGGGTAACATGTTTGATGGTCACGTTTATAAGAGCATAACGTCTTTTTGGGTTATTGTTGTCTATATGGAGGACTGTACATATTTCATTATTAAGATATAGAAGCCACTTATCACACTATTAGATCTGAAGACAGTTGAACAGTGTCTTCAGATCTGATGCTAACATATCATAATGTGAGATAGAATGTGTGTCATCAGCGGACAATGAAACATTTGACCTAAGCTCTGCTGGCAAGTCACAAATGTATAGATTAAAGAGGATTCGTCCCAGGACTGACCCTTGTCACACCTGATGTAACTTTAAATGTCCGTGAAGTAGCACTATCTATTCTGACTACGCTGGTTCTGTCGGTAAGAAAGTCAGTGATCCATTTCAGTAAATTCCCTCTTACTCCAAGAGACTTAAGTTTCTGCAGTAGTATTTTATGGGACACTAGATCGAAAGCCCTAATAAAATCCAGGTAAGTAACATCAATGAAGTTGTTCTGATCAATGAAGAATTTCAAGGGTTTACTCATTCTAATAGCTTGGACACTGTAAAACGACGAGGTAGGAAGCTATGCTGGTTAAAGGGTAGTATTTCAGTGTAGTTTCGGTGAAAGAAGTTAGTAAGATCTTCTGCGATTAGTTTTCCCATTAGTTTGCACGAAATTGATGTCCAGCTAATTTGGCGATAATTTTTGGAATCAAATTTGTCCCCTTTTCTAGATATAGGTTTACCAATCGATGACTTTCAGTGTTGAGGTAATTTGCCTTCTTCAATTGATTTTTTTAATAGTGTGATTAGGTAGCTTTTAATTCTTTAAAAATATTGGATTAATATTGTCAGGGTCAGGGCTACAGTCTGATTTTAGTTCGTTTAAGACGTTCGTAACTTTGACTTTAGTGATTTCTATTGTCTTTATGGATGTTTCTAAATATTTTTTGAGTCGGTTAAAATAGATGATTGGTGTCCTCCGTTATGAAGCTTAATTCACATTCACCCTATTCAGCTGCGAACATGTTTGCCACTAGTTTTGATTCTTCAATTAACTCACCATAATGATTTCCTAATGCCGGACGGCTTACTCTGGATTTTAGAGTTGTTTTTATATATTCGTAGACGGATTTCCTCTTTCTGTTATTTAACAAGTTATTTTCATAGTCCGAGTTCAATGCTTTGATCAATGAACTGACTTCGTTGTTGAATTGGATTAAGCACATAAAGTTTACTGTAATTTAAGAGTTCTAAGTTTCGTCGTTAACTAAAGAAAACCACATTTAGTTAACCCTATTTGGGGAAAATCTGTCGATATAGGTACACTATCAAAAGAAAAATACTATTTCGGGACGTAGATTACGCCTTGTAAGTATGACACCTTAATTTTAGTACTCCCTGTATAATTTTATCTCGTTACCAAAAGTAGATATAATGGGGGTTAATAGCAGAAAGTGTATTTATATTATCGATAATTGACTGTGCCTAAATCATGTTTTCTAAAAGCTTCCTGACTAAAACTTTCCTATTTTTTGGCAATGGGTCCGACATCGACGGAAATATGAAAATGGGCGATTACAGAAGAACACGTCCGAATGCAAAATTATCTGGTTAAACCAAACAAGATATTTTCAAAATATAAGACACATCGATACCAGCCGATCACTTATCGGTACCTATCGGGCATTATCGGCACTTGCCGGGCACTTATCTATAGCTAGCGGTAATTATCAGAAGTAGTTATACACAAATGTACTAAAATTACCGACAATTTTTCATATAAGCGTGTTGTCTAATAGCTGCATCAGTTTATTGGGTACGCAAACATGTCGCTATGTTATGGGCTTATTGCCTGAGACCCATCCTGAGTTATAACAGGTGCAACTCTGCGATCGCCATCATCTGCAATACTCGAAACTTAGCCCTGGGCAATAATCTCTCTTCCAATCAAAACTGACCCACTTCCTAACAAAGTTGATTAAAAGTGTGTTGCGATTCACAAGTAAGGTGAATTGATGCGAAAACTTATTATGCAAATGTTATGTAGGTAGATAACAGAGAAAAAAAGAAAATATTCATAATTCGCTTGTATATAGAGAATAAAAGTACGATGCTATTGATTTTATTTCGAAGCATTATCTGTTTGTATGGAGAATTATTTAATATCAGCTTATATGGCGAAAAAATAATACATAAATTAATACTTATATGACTGGAAGCAAATTCAGCATGAGATTCTAAACTTTGCACTGCAGTGGTGTTAGGATTGTAAAATATTAAAATTGAGCGTCTTAGCTTCTCCGCTATCTCTACTTGGTAACTTCCAAAAATGATCATAAGATTTGTATGATATTTGAAATGCCCATGGATTTTAAACTTTAAAATCAATCAAATTCATCCCAAGAAGAAACATTTTCTGACAACATACAGTAAAATCCCTCAATAACGACCACCCTCGGAAAGTTAAATGTTGGTCGGTTAACAGGGGTGGTCGATTAATAGATAAAAATTAAAACAACTGGTCTGCACTTTACAGTGTTTGTTTATTAATAAGTATCTACATATATGTAAATAATTTTAAATATTTTTGTTTAAATTTATCAGAACCAAAATTAAATAGGATGAAGGCGATTTACCAATATGTGAGGCGTACGGATGCAAAACTGTTTAAATCCACTTTTAGTCAAAAATGAGTTATTGCTGGCGCTGCCTTCTCTAAAATATCAATTATATGATAGCATTATTATATGGCTACAGAACTTCCTAAATCCCCAAGAAATTGAATTACAAATTATAATGACGGAAGCAAAACTTACTCAATCCTAAGTAAATATTGTTCCAAATCTGTTTAAATCCATTGCCCCACAAAGGTATCAAAAGTGTTTCAATCCATTGCGCTGGTAACTTTATAAAAATGGTTGTTTAGTCTTGTTTTAAACGCGCTTCTAGCAAGAAGTAGGTAATTTGATTTTGTTTGTGCTATTTTGGGTTAAATATTGTACTTTAAAATACATTAATAAACAGACTGTGTTATTAATTCAGTAATGGAAGATAGTGTTGTCCACGCTACACCTGGCAAAGGTCGAAAAAGATTAAGAGACCTGTCAAAATGGAAGAAAACCAAATGTAAACTAGAAAGGTAATATTTTAAATGCACTTTTTTTTTAGAGGAAGTTGAAACTGCTTTTTTCCTAGATATAGACCTAAGAACTTTCCAAGCCATCCGAAATGTAATCATAGAAAAGGTACTTTTGCCTATGGACACTTGTCTATGCAAGATATTCGAAAGTTCCACCAAAATTTCTACGAATATTTCACTCATGTATAAATTTTCCCATAAGAAACGTTAAAAATAAAAAAATATCAGCGGATATACAACGTTGCCTAGACAACGTTGTATATCCAACACACAACAATCGAACCTATTTGACGAGACAGTTTTTTTTTTTACCTTTTTACTGCGAACGTGATCGTTATTGTTATGAGTTCCCTTTGGGAAATTCATTGCTTTTGAAAAACAAACCCTCTCAACAGATAACGACAAAGATATAATTATGGCATAAATGAAAAAATAATATATATTTCATTCTAGAAATATTCTCCCTAAATACCGCTCGTGCATAAAAATTAACCAGATAATTTTCATTCAAGCTTGTTATACTAATTCCACTCGTTCTTCGAACTCGTGGAATTATAAATAACAAGCTTTCATGAAAATTATCGGTAATTTTTAAGCACTCGTGGTATTACCCCCGATAATACTACCAAAATAGAACAGGATAACTTTATACTGAAACATACAGCACAGAATATTCCAAAAAGACGCCGTCCCATAAAAGGAACTCGAAATAATTCCGTTTCACTGACATATTTTATCAAAACTAAAAACGGATCTGTATCAATTTGCAGTAAAGACTTTATATCCATTTTGGGAATTTCAAGGTTTAGAGTTCAAAATATATCAAAACGCTATTTGATTGATGGTTTACCACCAACAGAAAACCGAGGAGGTGATATAAGTAAGCATTATGCCGACAAAAGGGAGAAAGTTAAACCATTTATTTTAAAGCTAAAATGCGCCCAGTCTCATTATACTAGAAACAAATCGGAACGACAATATATGGCAAGTGATCTATCCATAAGGCAGTTATGGAAATCATACTGCGATGAAAATACTAACACACCCGTAAAATATGACTATTTCCGAGATATATTTACAAAAGATTTCAACATTAGCTTTAAGAGTTCTGCCACCGATGCGTGCTCAGAATGCATCAGACTTAAAGGCTTGATTACTGGTGAAACTAACACTGAAATCAAGAGTCAGCTTATGTGCATGTTACGAGTTCATAAACTGAAGGCTAAGGCTGTTTACGATGCACTTAAAATACCAGTGGAAAACACTATAAAATTATCTTTCGACTGTCAAAAAAATATGTTACTTCCCCGAGTCCCAGATCAATCTGCTTACTATTTTAGGCAGCTTTACCTGTACAATTTTACGATATGTGAGGGAAATTCCAACGATAAACAGACCAAACAATGTATCACTTCGTACACGTGGACTGAAAATGTATGCGCTAAGGGATCCAACGAAATATGTTCAATGGTAAACCACAAGCTCTCAATGTTAGACTTGACCGACGTTACCTCAATCAAACTTTTTTGTGACGGCTGTCCTGGTCAAAACAAGAACGTAACACTGATGGGTATGCTTATGTATTGGTTACATCACACTAATTCTACAGTGAATGAAATTGTTGTTACTTTCCCGGTAGTTGGACACTCATTTCTACCGGCCGACCGCGTCTTTGGACGAATATAGAAAAAGGTAAAGAAAAAAGAAGTTATAGTGCATCCCGATGAATATAGGATGATTTTCTCCGAATACGCAACTGTCCTTGAGTTAGAGACGGACTGTCAAGTTTCTAACTGGAAAAAAGCTATTCAATCGATCATAAAGCCGCCTGGACAGTGGCATTTCCAGTTTGCTACAGCCAAACGGATTTCAATATTGAAAAAGCTGACCTCAAAAGGATCTTATGCGGTGTTTGTCAAGGGGGAAATAAATTACAAAAGTGACATCGGCATGTACAAGTCCGTTTTGAAAAAAGGACAAAATCTTACCCAGCTTAATCTGGATCCTCTTCCTAAGCAATGCGCGGTCAAGCCAGAAAAACTTAAGGATGTTGACGCTTTATTAAAAAAACATTACGGGTTAAACTGGAGAGATCTTCAAAATGTTAATTTGACGTTTTATAAGAACATCATTGATAATGTCATTGAATTATCTGATGATCCAGAAGTTGAAGAACTCGTGCACATCGAGGAAGATGATGATGGTCTTAAAATATAAGTTCCTGATAATTTTGTTTTTTGAAAAATAAAAGTAGGTAATAAGATATAGTTTATAAGTTGACAACAATTTTAAGTTCTACTGTTTCAAAACTCCCTACATCCCACAGGCACTGTTCCAAAACTTCTTAGTTCCATAGTGCGGCAGCAAAACTCATTAATTCCCTATTTTTTTTTGCAAATAACTGTTTTTATATTACGCAAATTTACTTTTTGGTAACATATATCTAATTAGAAAGGTATCTAAATGTTAAATATTTACTTTAAACCATAATAATTTGTTCCAAAAGGCCAACAGACGTTTTTTGTTTCTCCTGTAAAATTAGGTAGAATGGATCTAAAGAGTTTTGGAATTGGACGCCTCATGTATATACTGCACGTGCATACTAACATATATATTATACAATGTACTGTATGTTTGCCTTGAAATTCTAATTTTTTAAAATAATCAGAAATTAATGATTGCTTCATATTTTTTAATTTATTTTTAGAAAATTTAGATTCACATTTTAATCGCAATTGAGAAATATTTGTATAATTGTCAAATTTATTAAAAAAGTCTCTCAAACTTGCGCAGACTTCAGATAGGCTTGGTATTTTCGACACTGGACCAAGTTCAGGTTCCTCTTCCTCTGTCTCAAAGTTGGGAGTAGTTTCATGCGTTTCTTGGATCCTTTCAATATACTCGATGACAGTCAATTCTGCCCTTTCTGTTGGCAAATCGTTATCAATAGAAGCCAATTGTTTCAAGTTCGCAAATGTGTCCTTAATATTAGGAAGGGGTTGTGCGAGCAGAATATTATCTTCTTCTTCGAGGTCGTCAATATTATCTGTATTACACATAGATACGGCTTTTATAAAGCGTTTTTTATTGTCCCTAGGGACAAATTGCGCCAGGCCCCCGAAACCCATATCAAGGTGTTGGTTATGGTAATATCATTTTCGATTTCTTGAAGAGGACAAGTACTGTATAAACATGTTAAAAGCCTCTGAATAAGGAAATTTTTATAGTGAGGTATTATTGGGTGGAAAAGAAAGTTTGACATTATCCAGTGTAGTTTTGGTACGAGACGTTTGCATTATACAGAAAAAATACCACCCTTTTATTCTGCTTCCTCATCTTGACATCAAATCTGTGAAGCCATGTTGTCATGATGTCTGCTGTCATGCACGCTTTCTTGTTCGAGACCCATTGGATGTGTGCCATTAAAATATCGAGGATTTTTGCTTCTGCCTATTATAAGTGGTTCTTCCTTCTCACCTTCCATGTTTGCACAGAACAGAATTGATAATCGTTGTTTTGCGGTATTTTTTCCAGTGCACTTGTCATCTTTGAATGTAAATGTTTTTGTTGGCAATGCACGATATTAGAGACCTGTCTTATCTATATTAAGTACGTCCCTTGGGGCATAGTCCTTTAAAATGGTCAATTGCCTCTCTATCCAAGCAGTTGCGTCTTCGATATTGATATCGGCTGATTTGCCACATATTTTCTTGAAGGTAATATCGACACCCCCAACGAACAAGGTCGTAACTCAAGTTAGGCACATTTTGAGTTTTTAACACGGGCGTACTCAGCAAGAAAAAACGAACATGGCAATAACAAAGACGTATCTCTACGACCAAGTAATTTGGGTCGTAAGAGGAGGAGGGATCCCGAAAAGTGGGAAAGTAACATTAAACGCGGGCAAAAAAAATTAGGGCAAGAATTTATAATCCAACGGGGTAAGTTAATGAGAAAAAAAGAAATAAAATCAGGCTGCAAAGAAAAACGCATCTGAAAATGTGCTGAAAAAATGACTGCTGAAATGAGAAAATCGATTTTTATTAATTTTTGGGCTCTCGGTGACCACAATAACCGGATACAGCTTGTAAGCAGATGTGAAGAAAGGGTGTACAAGACAGAGATTCTCATGTCTACTATTGAAACCTCCCGTTTACTATAGACGAGAAAAAAATCCGGGTATGTAAAAAATGTTCTTTGATACGTTGAATATCACTAATAAATGGGTCACTACAATTTACAAAAAGATAAACACGCAGGAATCCAGCTGTGCAGTTCTTAATGATCGGCGCGGACATCACGATAATCAACCAAATCAAATACATGAAGACATTAAAGCGACGGTCAGAATGCATATTTCGCAAATACCAATCGTCGACTCACATTACGTAAGGGCTAGGTCACAAAAGAAGTATTTCGAAGAATCTCTAATTTTTCCAAAATTATATAGGCTTTATAAAGAGTGGCTAGTCGAAAATCATTATGAATCATTCTGTAGCTCTCAGCCCTGGCTGAGAGCTACAGAAAGGCAATATCGAAGTTTGTTATATAACGAATACAACATTGATTTTTTAAGCCAAAAAAAGATCTGTGCCCGACCTGGGATATATATAAAAAAGCTTCAAATGAAGAGAGAGAAGCCCTCCAAACAAATTTTACAATTCACATACCTAGCTCACAAATCTATAGTTAGAGAACTTAAAGCAGAACATAAATTGTTAGCTCAACAACGTAACACAGTTCTAATAGCAGCTTATGATTTGCAGAAGATATTGACGATACCTATGTCTGAAGTATCTTTATTTTACTATAAGCGAAAGATTGCTGTCTACAACTTCACTATATTTGACGTCGGAAAAAGCGAGAAAAAGATTTTGTTATGTTGAACAATAGCAAAAAAGTGTGCAAACAAAATAAGTAGTTCTGTATACTTGTTTATTGAAATGAAGGTAAAAGACGGGGTTAAAGACTTTTTTTTTATTCCAATAATTGCGGGGGAGAAAATCGAAACCGAATAGTTTTTAGTATGTATTCTTATGCTGCTGAAAAATTTGATGTTAATATTACCCATGTTTTTTTCGAAGTAGGCCACACTCAAAATGAGGGTGACTCTATGCATGCTCTCATTGAGAGACGCAAAAAAAACAAATCGTTTACGTGCCAGAGCAATGGGTTACAACAATAAGATGTGCAAAAAGTTCAGGAAAACCCTATTCAGTACATGAGCTAACCACATTCTAAATTTTAAAATAATGATAAATAATAAGCTGCTTAATTTCGAAGTAGATACTGATGGTAACAAAATTAAACGGAATAAGGTTAGACATTCGAGTATGAAATGTGATAATCCAAAGCTAATACAGGTTAATTATGATTTTTTATCTGAAACCAATTACTACATCGATTTGAGTCGAAAGCGCGCCTCACATTCAACTCGATACCTAAAAAATAAAGAGTTATCCACATTATCTAATATCCGATCTAATATCCCACCGGTCTACAATGGCCCAATTCCTATTTCAAAGGCCAAATATAAGGATCTAAACAACCTCTGTAACTCTAAAGTTATTCCGGAACTTTACCATAGTTAGTATTAAAATTTAAAGTATACCGATAACAACACAGAAGATTTGTCAGATTCAGAATAGATTAAGTAAACATTTTTTCCCTAACATCAAACCTCTTTTAACCATTAAAAATGTTTTTTTGATATGTTTTTGTTCAGTTTTAAGTATATTAGTTATACTTACCTATTTTATAACTGATTTTTTGTTGTTTAACTTTGTGTATTTTGTGTTTGTACTTCTTGAATCTTAATTCTAGTATTTAGTATAACATAGTATTAGGTATTTTTGACAGTATTGATATTTCCTAGTTTTTAAATTTATTATTTTGTATCAATATTTCCTTTACAATTACCCTAGCTGGTTATCGTTTTGTTGTACAATGTCTATTTAGATTGTATTCATTTAGTATAGAAATAAAACTAGTCACAATAATTCAAGGAGATCTCTTATTGTTCTTACTGACATTAAAAAATGTGATATTTTAAAAGCGTTGGCTACTTACCTATATTATGTTGAAAAATGTAATTTCTTACTATTGTAAGAACATTATTCAATTACCAAAGCTAATTGTTACTAATACGCCGCTAAATTGCTTGTACAGGGTTATCCAACCAAGACTAGACAAGGCGATTTTTTGACTTTTCCTGTACTTTTATAAAAAAACTGAAATAGCCATCTTAAGTCATTTTCTCCCGCGAATTCGAATATCTTCAGCAAAAAACAATTGAACATCAAACAAAAGTACTAGGGGTCACTTTGATATTTTTTTAAATGGGATGCAGTATTTTTAATGAGCTTATCCGATTTCTCATATAAATTTTGATCTAAAATGTTGGATTTTTAATTCAAAAACGCCTTTTTTCTTCAGTTTTAAATTCGGAAAATGTTAAAAATAAAAAAAAAATAAATAAATAAATTAAAAATCCAACATTTTAGATCAAAATTTATATGAGAAATCGGATAAGCTCATTAAAAATACGGCATCCCATTTAAAAAATATCAAAGTGACCCCTAGTACTTTTGTTTGATGTTCAATTGTTTTTTGCTGAAGATATTCGAATTCGCGGGAGAAAATGACTTAAGATGGCTATTTCAGTTTTTTTATAAAAGTACAGGAAAAGTCAAAAAATCGCCTTGTCTAGTCTTGGTTGGATAACCCTGTACCTACACATTTTTATGATACACAGCGTTGTACCGAAGCGTCATGCAAAAGCATTAATTAGTTAACCCAGCCCTCCTATGCTAGCAATAGTTGTCGGAAGGGACACTAAAACTATTAAAACTTTTAAAGATTCGTCTTTTCAAACTTCCCAATTTGGAAAACAAGCATCATATGGGCTGTAAGAAGGTCGTATGTGCGAGTTACAACCTTCTTCTACGACCAATTTTGTAACCACTTATGGTTGTATCTCAGTAAAATTCCGCTTTCCCTTGCACCTACAAGTACTAAATTATAATAAAAGGAGCGAAAAATAGTATGTTTTTAATGTATTTACTTAACAAAGAAATAAGTTGTCAAGTTTTTTTTTTCTTAATTTTTTAAAATATTATTTTCAGTTTTTTTGCTTTCCTGAGAAATAACCAAAAATGAGTTACAACCTTGTTCGTTGGGGGTGTCGATATCGTGCCGATGATGGAACTTTTCTAACCATCCATTTGATGCCTTGAAGTTATCTAGTTCTAGACATTGAGCAAGGTTCGAGGACTTTTGCTTGAATTATGGGCCCGGATATTAAGTTCTTCGGTTTTGGGAAATTCTCTGTTTTGTTCACTATTGCCACATTCTTCAAACAAATTTCTAACTTCTGCTTTATTTCGAAGCAACATAGTCACTTTGGTCTTACTCACTGTAGATTTTTCAACCAATTTCGTGGTACTTAAACCAGTTTTTTCACTTTCGTCGATTATTTCGATTTTTTCGCTTAAAGAAATACATTTCTTTTCTCCCGCCATCTTCAAGTATTAATGTTAGTCCCAAAACACATAAAACCGTTCAAAACAAAACTAATGTTAACAACCGATTTATCAGCCCTTAAACCAAATTCAATCCATCTTCCTGCATTAAAGTAATTCTTAAGAATTGTCGGGTCGGGTTTTAGTGCCCCTAGCGGAGGTTGTTTTTAGCAATAATGTTTACTATAAATTCCGATGATGAGTGCCCGCGGTCGTTTAACAGATGGGTCGGTAAAACGGAGTATAAAATAATGGGATTTCAATGCCTGACTTGGAAGAGAGAGAGACATCTAGAAGAAAAAGAATCTTTAATGTCGGTTTGACAGAGAAAAATGGATTCTTCAATTTAATTCTTGACCGGTTGATCAACTGTGTTGACTAGTGTAATAGAAGACTGAAGAAATAAAAAGAAGATGTGGTAAAATCCATTTTCTTCGATTAAGCTAATGCATATTATCTAAAACGTTCTGAACTTTAATATATTACAAAAAATATATTTTTAATAATTTAATACGGTATTCGCACATGTTATTAATAATTTTATATACCCGATCATTTCAAATAAACTTTGCGTGTAAGGTATTTTGCATAACTTAATTTTAATAAATTTTCCGTTAATGAGCCGGTGGTGTATATTTTACTCTAATATACATTATCCTTGGGATGATAGAGAAGCAGGATGAGTGGCCATTATGGTAAATACTACTATGCAAAGGGATATTCGTGCGAATTTCTTATTTTTTGTTTTATAACTTGTATGTTATTCTCCTTTGATTATCTAGAAGTTTGAGCAGAATTGCTATTTAAAAGCAATTTGATGCTTCAATGTCGTTTAAATTGCAGTTTTTCAGAAAATTGACAATTTTCTTAAAACGACGTGAGATATTCCAAAAACTTTCCTATAAAGTACATCAATCGTTACACGACGTGGTGGCTATAAAAAGTATTTTCTATAGCAAATAGCGAGATCAACAGAATTGACATAAATTGCATTTTCTTCTTATTTGCCCTGTATTATGCCACCTGCGCAGACTAAGAGTACGATC
Source organism: Polydrusus tereticollis (assembly GCA_963920685.1). Classification (NCBI taxonomy): domain Eukaryota; kingdom Metazoa; phylum Arthropoda; class Insecta; order Coleoptera; family Curculionidae; genus Polydrusus; species Polydrusus tereticollis. The sequence goes on from OY987330.1 coordinate 49,632,915, forward strand.
TGTATATTAGTCCCTATAGTCACACCTATCCAAATCAGTCTCGCTTTAAAAAATCTATGAAATATTTTTCAAATTGCACGGCCTCAAAATTAATGCAAAACGTTGTATTTGTTTCCGGTTCAGTTTATTTTACAATTTGGGGATCTACGAAAATTCTTCTAATAGTAATTATCATCTTTGGCAATGACCAACATGTTAAAAAAATAGTTCGTCAATTTGATATAATAATAATAATAATAATAATAATAATAATAATAATGTCTTTATTTCTGTACTAAATACATAGTATAAGAAAGGGCGAAGTCCAGATGTAGATGCCAGCACCTGAGTGGAATCTACCCTGATCAACTTAACCTAAGTAATTATTACAATAATAGCTGATTTAATATGACGACTAATAAATAAACCATAAATATGCCTAGTTTTGTTAATAATATATATAAACAGTGCTTTGCAAATAAGAGAGGAAAAAGAAAAAAAAGAAAATAAAAGGCCTAACACGTTTTTGTTCATAAGTTAGCTTGTCTAGAAGAGAGATGTTTCAGAATATTTTGTTTAAAAGTAGCTAGTGTGAGAGTCTTAAAGAAGTCGGGAAGAGAGTTGTATAATCTAGCCGCGTTAAATGTAAAGCAGCGTTCAAGCATGGAGGACTTGTGCAGGGGCGGAGTTATCATACCCCGAAATCGTATATTTATGTTATGTACATGGCATCTGAAGATAATTTTTTTGTAAAGGTATTGGGGACTTTTATAGTACAATATTTTGTTATAGAAACAAGCCTGGTATAACCTCCTCCTACTCTCCATATTCAGCCATTTTGCCTTCATTAGTTTGTGAGATATTCTATCGCGCTTACGAATTCCATATATGAGCCGTAAGTAGGAATTCTGAACTTTTTGAATTATTTTTTTCTGAATGGTGGTCAAGCAGTTTCCATACACAACATCTCCATGATTAAATATGGAAAGGACGAGGGAGTCGCAACTTTTCAGGTTAGTTGACAGCTCGTGTCGATAACTGTAAAGAAATTTTAATCTAAAATAAGTCCTTTGAATACAATGGGATACATGCCGATCAAATCGTAATGCACCATCGAGGGCGACACCCAGGTTTTTGACATTGTTCTTAATTGGTAAAACTGAGTTTTCGATTTTTATGTTTATTAAGTTTTTCACCCTGTCCACATCATTTCTTTGGATTAAGATATAGCGAGTGTTTTAAAGAAAGCGATTGGAGACTCTGGAGGTCAGCGTTAATAGCTTTACAGCCAGAATCGACATCGTCTCTCTTAAAGGAAAAGTATACTTGGGTGTCGTCAGCGTAACATTGAGACTTACATTTTTTCATGACGTTTGGGAGGAAAGAAGAGTATACAGCATACAGCAGTGGACTGATAATAGATCCCTGGGATACACCGGTAGTAATGAATAATTCGTTAGATATTTTGTCCCCCAGTTTGACATACTGCTTTCGACCGTCAAAGAAACATTAAAAGAAATTAATAGCGTGATCACTGAGACCAATGCAATGAAGAATAGCTAACAGGAAACGGTGGTCGAAAGTATCAAATGCTTTGGAAAAGTCTAGTAGCTCCAAGACCGTTATCTCTCCAGAATCAGAAGCTCGAAAAATATCGTCACATAGCGTAGCCAAAGCAGTAGAACAGCCGTAATTTTTTCTAAAACCAGACTGAGTTTCAGGCAAAATACGGTTTCTTTCTACATGCTCCATAAATTGATCGTTAATTACCTTTTCAAGAATTTTTGAGAGGCAAGGTAGAATACTAATTGGACGCAGATCATTAAGTTCATGTGGATCATTAACTTTTGGTAGTGGTACCAATAAGGCTTTCTTCCAGCATTCAGGCAACACGGAGTTGGAAATACAAGTATTTATGACGTGAGACAAAAAAGGTAAAATGTGCGGGCAGCAAGGGTCAATCAAATCTATATTAAGGCCATCATGTCCTTTAGCTTTGGATTTTATTTCAGAAATTATTTTCCATATCTCTACTTCTGATACACTTTTGAATTTAAAACCGTGATTTATATTACATTTTTCATTATTATGGTAAAAATTAAAAAGTTCATCATTGTTTGTTTTGAGAGGAGGTATGGATGTCCTAAAGAAATTATTTATTGAATTAGGATCTTTTAAGTGTTCAGGGATATCTACTTTACTCCTATTCACACCCACTCTATTTTTTTTTTAAATCATGCCATATATCTTGGGATAGTTAAAACCTTGTGTCAAAAAATGCTTTTTTTCTCTACGAATAGTTAGAGTAGTTAAATTACGAACTGATTTATAGTACTCCCAATGTACTAAATTTTATGATTTTTTAAATTTACTTAGTGCTTGATTTCTAAGCTTAATTAAATTCTTGACATTATCAGTAATCCACGGGTAGTTGTCTTTAGTAAACCTAGCTTGTCCTATCGGAGCATCAAGGTCCAGTAAAGTAATAATATTGTTATTGATAAATTCCACCTTACTATTAATATTATTGAGGTCAAAAATATTTCTCCAGGGAATTGATTGAAGATCTGCCAGAAACGGTGGGTTAATGTTTTTAATATCTCTGTATTTCTTGAAAGTCACTATTTTTATCTTGTTAGGCAAAGTAACTTCACAAACAATACATTCGTGATCTGACATCGCCGGACCGGGCAAAGTGTCACAGCCCTTTACTAAATCGGAATTAGAGATTAAATAGAGATCAATCAATGAGGCAGAAGTAGAAGAGGTTCTAGTAGGACTATTAATTAATTGAGTCAGACCTACAGACTCTAGTAGCGAATTAAGGTGTGTTACATCAGAGGAGAGAACATCCAAAACGTTTATATTAAAGTCTCCTGTACATAACATTTCATTACTGAGTGGCACCAGTAAAGCCAGTGTACTTTCAAAATTAGACAAAAAATCGGAAGCTTTATACGAAGGTGGCCTGTATACGCATCCAAAAATCAAATTAAAGGTGTTTATCGTAATTTTAATCCAGATTTGCTCATAATTGTCATTTTTTGTAAATTCATTATCTAATATAGAGAAATTAAGATTATTTTTGATATAGAGCCCGACACCACCACCCCTACTCACCCTGTCCTGTCTCACAAATCGGTATCCTAGAATTTCGAGGTCCTTAGATTTTATTTTTTTTGTTAACCATTTTTTTTGTTAACCATGTCTCGGTAACACCGACCACATCAAAACCATCACCAAGCACAAATTCCTTAAAAATTGCAAAACTCGACGATAACGACCTAATGTTTATTTGAGCAATATTTAAGGTTTGATTCTTCATGATTTTAATAAAAGGCAGATAATTTATTTTAGTTTAGATGAGAAAACAATAAAGAAAAAACATAAACCAAACCAAACAAACATGCATCTCCTCAGTTTCCCTTTATTGAAATAACCCTCCTTTAACTAATTTTAGACTAATATTAGGAAGAGATCAAAAATTACAATACCTTATTTCTTTCCCTCATCAATAGAATTTAAGTTGTGTTAATATGATTAAATTTTTGACAAAATGAAAATATGAAGAAAAATTCACAGATCTTGCACCATACGCAACCATCCTATGTATTGAAAATACCTGACACAACTTTTTAATTGTAATGTATTCCTATGTGATGTGACCTAAAACTCTTCCACTATAACAATAAAGTACCATGTTTACTTTTATATAATCGCGAGTCTGGAACAACAACTTGTTTTAAATGCTATTTTTGGAGAAAAGCAATTTTTTTATCTTTATTTATTTAAAGAAGTTCTTATAAAATTTATTTTAATCGAGTACATCGAATTGTTCCATAAGACCCTGTATATAAAAATCATTGGCATTGGATACAGCTTTTCATTCTGATTTTAAATAAATTTGGGTTGCAGAAGAAATAAAACTGACTTACCTTATTCAACAAATATATCTAGTTGTCAAACACAGAAAAACAATGGTAACCACCCGCGCAGAGTATCTGGCTTAAAATATTCTGAACTTGATATTACATTCATAATACTATAGTAATATTATCCTTATGTTTATGTTTATTCATTTAGTAGGCCTGCACTCATAATGCACGGATTGGATTTCGGTTGGATTTCGGTGTCGCGAACGACATTACGCTCCCAATAGTGGATTTCGGTGTCGTGAACGACATTCAATGTAAAATTTCCTTAAAAACGCTCCCATAAGTATTTTCAATACTAAAAAAGAAAGAATTGTCTACTAGATAGCAAAATAAAATATAGTGTTCCCTGACTGTGCAGTTCCCATTAGAATAAGATTATATTTTAGCGATTTTTTTTTAAAGTCTTGTATGTCTTTGACGAAGGTCTTTTTATTATTGTTTAATACATAAACATAACCGCGCACTGTCCAGGCGTTGGTTTTAAAAATTTCACGTGCTTTTAGAAATAGATCATAATTAGTAGTGGTTAACACTTCACATATTATAACCGAACTATTTTTAAGTGCCTTTTTAGCGTAGAATATTTCATCTCGTTTCCACAATGTAATTTTTATACCAGTTCTGTAATCGATGAATGGTGTCGTCAAAAAATCGTGGGAGGTGATTTGTACTCGAAGAATCTCTTGGAACCCATAATTTGCAAAAAATATAGGCATTTTTTTTACCAGTTATGTAAGAATCTAAGGGAAAAGTGTTTACTGTGATTTTTATTGTTTTAGTATACATTTTAAAACCTCAAAAATTTTGTAATTTTCTGAACATTTTAAAATGTTGCCTTGTTTTGTTCTCTGACAAGGCCTTAAATAACAAAAACGTTAGTAGAGTAGCAGCGATGCTAAATGATTTAAGTACCAAAATAAGAAAATTTTATATTTTGCAGTGAATATATTCTAAGTCCCCAATTCATCTCCTTATGCTTTATACTTGTGCTGCAAGTGGCGCCACAGGCTTAAATCTTTCTTCGATGTTGTACAAATTTTACCCTCATGACACAGAGGGATAGACAGACTCAGCTCTATCTGCTCGCCGATGATACTGCAATACCTTCGACTTCTAAACAGCCGTGGCTAGTCGACACACGCATGCAACGCCATATAAACCAGCTAGAAAAATTGCTCTCTGATTGGAATGGATTGGATTGGATTCATTTGAATCACGCCAAAAAACCAAGGCCATTAATTTTTTAAAAAGTCGCGTCAGAAGGCCTTCGACCAAAGACTAAACTGGAGGTTAAACTCAATAAATAGAGTTAAGTTAGCGTTGCGTCAAATGACCTCAACCTACTTTACAGGTGGAGCAGACTTAGTAATAGAACCAAAGTTAACCTCAACAAAGTCCCGGTGAGGCCAGCACTTACCTATTGAGTGCCATCATGGTACAATATAAGTAAGTCCGAGCTGAATAAGTTTCAGATCATTCAAAATAGGGCATTAAAGACGATGGCTGGGATCATGTGCTTCTTTTTGAGTTAGACTTTTGTCTTTTATTCCTATCAGTTGATTGTCGCGCTGTTCAGCAACTATCCATTTGAAATTAGGGTTGAAATGGGGCTTCTTTGATGGCAGACGTGATATGCGGGGAAGCAGTTGCCTTTAGTCTTTAGTGGTAATTACATGATGAGTAGATGGTAAATTATAGAGGAGGGGACGGTCTTAGTAGGAGCCAGTCCCTAGTAAGTCGATATTGCTCATGTTGTATGGAGTGAATGTGTGGTTATGTAATTAGATGATTTAATAATACGTCTGTCCATTTGTTAGCGATGAGTTTGTCTTTATGTTCTGTAATAGTCGGCATTCGTAAGTCATTGTGAATGCCGAATGAAAGTGCAAATTTCCCTAGGTATACAAAGAACAGGGTTCTCCATTACGGTTTCAATATACAGACGTTTAACGAGTTCTTTTTGAAAATTATAACTGATTACTATAAACGAACGGACGTATCGAGAAACGAACTGATAATAAACTCACATACAAGAACTAGACCAAGACTGCAGACCTTTTAACAAGCGCCAAAGTCTTAGAAGAACGCACGACACACGGTAATTCAAAGTTTCGGTCGAATAAACATTAAAACTTAAACGAAAATGCTGAATAAGCAAACAATGAACAGAAAAATGTCGAATGTTCTTGCCTGATATAAAAAATACAAAGAAAATCCCAGTATGAACAGGCTATTTCATGGTTGTAAAGATGGGCATTCGAAGATTATGGTTTCATACAAATATGATCGCAGTTTTTAAAAAATATTTTCCAAAGTTTTCTTTTAAGAGACCTTGTGTAGATACATGTAAAACTTGTGATTCCCTTCACTTGGAAGCTAAAAGCAAAGATGCTAGCTAAGCAAGACAAGCGAAAATAAATCTAGAACTACATCATAAAAAAGTTGAGAAGGGGTTTCAAGCCATTCAGGATAACAGCAGCCCCTACAGTCGCCAACTCTTATGCTACCACTTGGGAATTCATGTTAGCGACACTGTGGCATCATGCCTGTTACAAGCTCTTAACACTGGTGTTATCCCCACTTATAAAAGAAATCTGTGCATCTGGAGTGACAACTATGCGGGACAGTTAAAAAATGCGATGCTTCTATTTTTATGCCTTTACCTGATGTTATTGAGAATTTTTGAAAATATCGATCACAAATTTCTCATCTAAGGTCACAGTTTCTCAGCATCAATGGCGACGTTGCCCTAATCGAGAAATAAGTACTCTGAGCGTTTAAAAATGCCAACAGTGGAAGTTGTTAAGGACGTGGTGACCATATTTAGACCTACCAGGCCATGCAAGGTTTCGATATGGGTGACATAAAAAGCTTTTTGATGTTGGCACAGCACCGTCAATATATATTGTAACATCAGAGCTTCGTATTCCACAAAAGCATGAAGCCATCGCTGCGAATGACAAAAGGTCCCGGTGTAGTTTTATATAAACAATATTTTAAGGATTTAGTAGGGTGGGAGAAATGCCGTGTCCTTAATAAGGGAATGAATGTCGAAAATATGAAGTGAGCTAAGCTCACCTGCTTACCTTAAAGGAGAACAAGAAAAAAGATATACGTGCTATGATGGAGTTTATCAATGAACATAAGAGGGGATTATGTGCAGTTTTTTCCAATTCCACTCCATAGTTATAAAATCGACAAGTTAGTAAATTTTGCGAAGAAATTTGGAAAGGTTCTATTCATAGTATATTATCTTTCGCCATTCTGTCAGAAATTATGCTGTAAGTTTATAATGGTGTTTGTTCTTGCTAATCCATAACATTATACTAGATTCGCTCTGTCCTTTATTTAGACATGTGAGAATAAATGTGTATATTTACGCTGTAATTTTGTAGATCGTTAAAATGCTAATTGAAATCAGTAAAAAATAAAAGGTTTAACAGACCATAAATTATAAAATCATTTAACAACAACAGCAAACATAGTTTTTTCGACACATGTTAATATGTTCGCGTAAAACCAACAAATCAACAAGGAAAGGACAATAAAACAACAAAAATATGCTCGTAAAATCGTTTATGACAGATAAATAAAAGCGAGATTTGTTTGTGATTGTAGTGAAATTGCAATTGAACTGTGCATTTGTGTACCCACCGTTTTTTGCATTTTTTATAAATCTATCTGCTTGCGAAAATAGTAAAACTAGCACAATATTTATATCCTATAATGACTGTATTTGTCTAGCTTCTGTGGATTTTCTGCTACTATCGTTAATTTCAATTGTTTCTTAAACCATTTGGTTAAGCAATGTAAGATAGGAGTAAGACGTATGCATAATCTAAAAAATAGGTAGATAATTATAGGGTCAGTTTTTCGATGGACGAGGTTAGTAAAGATAGAAGAATGCGGTGTTTCAAACACAGGGCGTTTTTAAAACTTATACTTTATTACTATCTAAATTTATAGATTGGCTTAACATATTCATGGAATCTGCAGCGTCATCTTCAATATAACTAGTATACAACACATGATCCCTTTTATCAGTTTCAGTCACTATGTCCGTTGTTTCTATATCACTAGCACTGTCCTCTAATACCAAACAATTAAAATCAATATCACAATCATCTCTTTCAAGAATTGCCAATATGTCTTCATCAGTAAGCTATTTTTCATTTAGAAATTTAGATGGTTTATTCATTTTTATTTATACACACGTACGACGTATAGGTACCAATTAATTCAATTCAATTTTAAATTTCTTTATTATTACTAAGTAATATTTTCACATATCGCCTCATGTTTTTGGGATAGTCCCCTGGAGCTACTCTCCCCGGTGCTGTAGTGCAACTACAGCACCGGTTTGTTAACCTACCCTAGGGCCTATAGAACTGGGGGCGCAGCCCCAGCGGGTCGTTGGCCTAACCCTTAAGAGGTAATATGCACTTAAATTTTCGTAGCACATAACTCGCGTTCCGGCAGGAGCCTCTCCGGGTGTATTTATATATATTATTGCTGTAGCAGCATGACATTAAGGAATATTAACAGTGTTTTTAAAATCATGAATTAGAATGCGTTTGACATTTGGGGAAAAAGCTGCCAAAAAACCCCATTAAAATTAGAAGGTACGACGTAGCATGACTTACGACCATACAGGTGACTTAAAGCTTATGCAGGGCAATCCTGTCTCGTTCTTGAAAGTGAACGAGTGTGTATATTTAGGCCCACGTACAGTGAGCTAATCGCAGCAGCGATTTTACCATTTACATGCACATAAATTGCCGCCATAAAATAATTGGGGAATCCCGGAACCCGCTGGCTAGATATACGGGGAATACTCGTCATTATATTTATCTTGGGTATGTTTAAACCCCAGTTGGTCGCTGAAGTAAGCAAATAATATACCTGACGTTAAATACCGAGCGGGGTGCAACTGTACCCCAAGCAACAAAACTTACTATAACTTGTTCAAGGAAGGAAGAAATAATAACATATTTTTTATGTTTTTAGAATATGTATTTAGCAAATAACTAAGAGGAAATTAGTAGCAAAAGATTATTTCGGCACTTATTCACAAGAATTGTGTTCTGGGGTGCACCTGCACCCCGCTCGGGTTTATGAAGGTTAAACGATCGTAGCTATCTATGGATCCAATCTAAGCAAATTTATTTTTTGCAATAGTTAGTTTAAGTGTTATACAGGATGTTTGACATACCCCAGATCCAAAAAAGGAATTACCTTTTAAAAAAAAAAGGGCAAATGACTGAAGTGGCATTTAAAGAGATAGGGTATGGCACGTGAGATATAATACACTCATTTTCAAAAATCTTGCACCAGTTTGAAATTACATCTAGAACTAAACAAAATTTTCGTTCTAAAAATATATCCTTACTATTAGGTGTTTAATTGTTTTTTTGCAGCATTTTAGAGTGTGTTCACACTTACCTAATTAAACGTTATTAGGGCAAAAAGGAAAATTACCCAAAAATTTTATTGCCAAGTAACTTTATTTGTGAAAAAAATTAGATTAATCACACGTCACTATTTTCAGTACCTTCTATTGCCACCCATACTTTGTAGCAAGGCATAAACGCGTCTGTGCATGCCTCGTGTGAGGTTATTTAGATATTCTTCATAAATGTTATTCCATTCCTCAGAAGCGGCTACAATGAGCTCCTGAGCGTTCATAGGTGGTTTCAAACGATGACGAATCGACCTAGACAAGTAGTCCCAGACATGCTCGATGGATTTATGTCCGGAGAAAAAGGTGGCCACTCCAATCTGTCAATTTCACCTTCTCGAAGAAACTCTTGAACGGCTCGGCTTCGATGTCGACGAGCGTCATCGTTCATAAAGAGGAAATTGGGACCTGCTTCGTCTCGAATTGGTTGCACAATAGACCGAAGGATAAGATTCAAATAAATTTGGCCGCTCATAGTGCCAGGCACATCAACCAAAGGGGTTCTTCTTCCACACATTCTGATTTTGACTAAAGCTAACTATCATAATATCAGAGTAGATATTTCTTTAGTTGACTGGAGAAATATCCTGTGTGGTTTGAGTACCGAGGATAGTGTTGCGTTATTTTACACCATAATTAAAAATATTATGTCTAAAAACATTCCTAAATATTTCAAATGCAGAACTAAATTTCCTCAGTGGTTCAGTATAAGCACAGTTAAGGTTATTAGGGGAAAAAATAGGATTCATCGTAAGTGGAAAATATACAAAAATAGACTTGAATATCTTACCTTTAAACTTCTTAGAGGACGCTCAAAATATTTAATTGACCTTGAATATAAAAATTATGTAGATCGTACTGAGGCTTCGATTTTGTCCAATCCGAAACAAATATGGCATTTTGTAAAATCAAAAGGAGGTAAATCTAGTGCTATTACAGCATTACAAAATCCAATATCTAATGATCTGACAACAGATGGTCATAAAATTTGCGATACTTTTTCTTCTTATTTCAGTTCAGTATATAATCCCCCCAATGCAAATCCAAACTACACAAGTTCCAATCGAGGTTGCTATAATTTTATATCAAATTATTACATACCCATCACCACTATTATAAAAAAAATTAAAGAACTGCCAGATAAAACTGCAGGTATTGATAATATACCCACTAAACTTTAAAGGAATGTGTGGATGTAATAGCCAGTTACCAGGTTGATGCCATTTATACCGACTTCAGCAAGACATTTGACAAAATTGATCACAACATATTAATTAGTAAACTTGCTGGAGTCGGTATTTGTGAAAGTCTGCTTAGATGGCTGTCTTCTTATGCCAGCAATAAAACCCAAGCTGTTAAAATTGGTATGTTTATGTCAGCTTTTACTGAGATCACTTCTGGAGTGCCTCAGGGGTCCCATCTGGGGCCTCTTTTATTTAATATTTATATCAACGATATTGTCGGCTGTTTTAAATTTTCTAATTTTTTAATGTATGCCGATGACTTAAAGGTTTTTCACTCAGTTGCTGATCCTTCAGACACGTTTCGCATTTAGCGTGACCTAAACAATATTTTTTCGTACTGTCAACGTAATTGCCTCTATCTAAATCTCAAAAAATGTCATACAATCACGTTCTCTAGAAATATAATTAAAATTTTTTCAAATTATAGTTTTAACGATATATCATTAATTGTATTGTAAAAGATATAGGTATTTTTTGTTAGTGTAAAATATTATTTGAGCATCCTATTCAGCAAATCACCATAAAAGCTAAAAAAATCACTAGGATTTATTATAAGAACCTGTAGGGGCTTTAAACAAATAGAATCTATTCGTACATTATATATGGCATGCGTTAATAGGGTACTCTCATTTGGATCGGTGATCTGGAATCCTCAGTACGATGTGTATATTGGCAAAATTGAAAAAGTCCAAGAAAAATTTTTAAAATATTTATGCTATAAATTTTATTTAAACGGAAATTCTACCTTAATTGAACGAAACCTAAGATTATTATCAATTGAGGAAAAATTTTCTTATAAAATTTTTAACAATATGATTGATTCAACCCCAATTATTAAGTTATTAAATATTCCGTCTTATAACACGCGAAATAAGATGTTTTTCCACATTCAACCAAGTAATACCAACTATCACTCCAACTCGCCTCTGCATCGTTGCTGCAAATCGTATAATACGATAATAATATGTAATTTGGTCCAACTGGATACCTGCTTTCAATCCCTAATGGCCCCAACAAGTGCACTAAAAAAGTTCTATTCTCGCCATATACAATAAGATCTATTTTAATAACATTAATTTATTGATTTCTCCATTTAATGTTCAATTAATAATCTTGTTTATATAATATAAACGTTCGTGGGGATCGATTCGTTCAGTTTTGTCAGGAGGAGAACTTTAAAATAACCAATACCTGCTTCTGTTTACCACCTAGACGACTCTACTCTATACCTGGAAATCCCCACAAGATACACCTGACAATGTAGTTCGGAACCAAATTGATTTTATTCTTATTAATAGGAGATTTTCCACGTCAGTTATGAAACCTGCACTTATCCTGGGGCAGATGTACCGTCTGATCATGTTCTCCTTTTATCTTCATTCAGACTTAAACTATCGCTAGTAAAACGCAAATCTGGTAATCAAAAAGTCTTGGCAACTGAAAATCTTATGAATAATACGGTTAAGACGGAACTAAAGAATGAAATTGATCAAATACTGAATGAAATTAAAGAAAAACAGAAAGAATTAGACAACAACCGATTGTGGGAAGAAGTAAAAATAACCTTAAATACGGTGGCACAAAATAAGTTGGGGATGGGACTATTCGCCGTCGCCGTTTCGCCGTCGCCGTTTCGCCGTCGCGACAATTCGCCGGCAGCCGATTCGCCGTGGGCCGTTTCGCCGTCAAATAGAATATAAGTCTATAATTATTACAATTTTTTTATATCTAGCATATACCGAATTGGACCCAAAAAGGTGGATTAGATGCCGTGTTAGCGCTGTTTAACCAATATAAGTCTATAATTATTACAATTTTTTTATATCTAGCATATACCGAATTGGACCCAAAAAGGTGGATTAGATTAGAAACGGCGACGGCTGAACGTCCTAGACCCGAATTCCAATAACCCTAATTATTATTATTGACTTGCCTATGTAGGTATATTTTTATCAAACAATTTTGTTAAAATTTAGCAATATATATTATAACCTTTTTTACGTATTTTATTAATTTCTATTTGACGGCGAAACGGCCCACGGCGAATCGGCTGCCGGCGAATTGTCGCGACGGCGAAACGGCGACGGCTAAATGTCCTAGACCCAAATAAGTTAGGTTATAGAAAGGCAACCCCTAAGAAAAAATGGATAACGGATAGTATTCTGCAACTAATGGAAGAAAGAAGACGCTACAAAAATCTAGATATGCAAGAATATCGACGATTAAACAATGTTATAAGATCAGAAATTCGAAAAGCCAAAGCCAACTGGCTAAGGGAAGAATGCCAAACCATAGAAAATCTGCAAGCTTTACATGACACCAGGGGAGAGCACAGTAAACTAAAGGAAGCTGCTGGAATATATAAAGCCAAAGCACCTACAGTACTTGTCAACAAGGATGACGTGATTATTCTCGAAAGGGAGGAAAAAGCAAGACAATGGGAGAACTACGTTAAAGAACTCTTTCAAGATAATGAATGAACAAATTTAGAAGAAGATAACAACGAAATGAATAGTACGGGTCCCGCGATAACAAAGGATGAATTTCGCCATGCCTTAAAATAAGCCAAAAGCAATAAGGCAGTTGGCCCTGATGACTTGCCAGCAGAGATTATTAAACTTATTGATGAAGACAATCTTCCTCTTCTAGAGGTAATTTTTAACAAAATTTATAATAAAGGTCGTTATCCGACAGACTGGCTTAGATCTACGTTCATTCCGCTTCCAAAGAAAAACAAAGCAAAGAAATGCGGAGACCATCGTTTAATTAGTCTAATGAGTCATGCCCTTAAGATATTCCTTAAAATCCTACACAATCGAATTTATCGCAAGTGCGAGGCCAATATAGCAAATACTCAATTTGGATTTAGAAGTGGGATGGGAACCAGGGAAGCACTTTTCAGTGTGCGTGTGCTCATTCAAAACTGCAGAGATGTTCAGAAAGATGTCTTCATATGTTTTGTGGACTTTGAAAAGGCCTTTGACAAAGTAAGGCATGATAAACTAATTGACATATTAAGAAAGGTTAGACGACAAAGACATCCGTTGTATACAGAATCTGTACTGGCATCAGACTGCTCATGTAAAAACAAATGACGTTAAAACTAAAGATATTGCCATATGTAGAGGCGTAAGACAGGGTTGCATATTATCACCTCTTCTATTTAATCTCTATTCAGAAGACATCTTTAAGGAAATCATGGAAGATAAAAATGTTGGAATTAAGGTAAATGGGGTATATATGAACAACATTAGATACGCAGATGACTCTATTTTAATTGCAGATAATATTGAAGAGCTGCAACAAATGATCGATGAGCTGAATTGTGTTGGTGCAGACTATGGTCTTAAAATAAATAACAATAAAACAAAGTTCATGATAGTAAGCAGACGCAAACTCCCATACAGCGATGCAAGATTAATAGCAGACGGCCAAACCTTAGAACGTGTAACACAATATAAATATCTGGGAAGCTGGTTGCATGAAGACTGGGATAATGACAGAGAAATTAAATGCAGAATTGAAATGGCCCGAAATAACTTCTTTAAATTTAAAAACGTACTAACTAGTCGAGACATTAAATTAAAACTAAGATTACGATATGCCAAATGCTATGTATGGTCGGTGTTGCTGTACGGTGCAGAGACCTGGACATTGAAGGCATCGTCCATCAACAAAATAGAAGCATTTGAGATGTGGATGTATCGTAGAATGCTGAGGGTGCCATGGACAGACAGAATAACCAACGACGAAATTCTAAGAAGAATCGGCAGAGACCGTGAGTTAATGCTCAATGTCAAAAAGAAGAAAACATCGTACTTTGGTCATATAATGCGAAACTCAAAATATCAACTGCTGCAACTTATTGTCGAGGGAAAAATAGAGGGAAAGCGAGGCATGGGCAGAAAGCAATTGTCATGGTTAAGAAATATAAGAGAGTGGACGGGGTTAAGGACGATAGGAGAGTTGGTCCACACAGCAACCGACAGAGAAATGTATGGAAATATGGTCGCCAACATCCAACAATAGTGGATAGGCAGTCGAAGAAGAAATATAATATTATAATTTTCTCATCATATAACGTAAGATCTATTTTAATAATATTCATTTGTTGATTATTTATTTAATGTTAAATTTTTAAAATCTTGAGGCAATGACGCGTCTTCTGATGATGGCATTAGAAACGACTTGGCGGTATGTATGCTGGAATTGCCTTCGAAGACTGCACTTAGGCTACATATCGGTCTTGTATTTCGTGTGTAACCCTTGGACGCCCACTTCGAGGTCTACTCTCCACAGAACCCGTCTCAATGCGCCTTTGAATGGTCTGAGTGTCTGAGTAACCGTACTGTGGTTACAGCCTTACATCGTTAAGTCGATTCTTCAACACTGTTTATCTTAAACGACACGTACAAAACTGCATGTTTTGCTTTACGATTGTGATAAGGATTAATGTCCTCCGTTTTGTGGGATGTTTTTTAATTTTTTGTAACAAAAATATTACCAAATAAATACCTACACTGCTAGAATTCAGTACAAATAAATATTTTTTGTTTTACAGGGTGGTGCACGACTTTTGAAAATGAGTGTACAATGTTATGTAGAATTTAAAAATTAAATTGCAATAAGAACAGGCTGCCAGAGCGTTTTCCTCGAAATAAATATCTGTAATTACATTAAGTAAGTAGACGTTGTATTTGCAATCTCTCGCTTTTTAATTTTAAGTAGTATACTACTTACAGTACCAAACAATACATATCCTGCCGAACCCATTAAAGGAGGTACTTCTAGATGAATTGGTATTTGGCATCGTGCCAGTATAAAAACAACGTCTTTTCTTATTTTCGCGTCCATTTCGTACCACTTGGAGTCATACACATAATTAGCTAAATCCAAACTCTAAAAATATTATAATACAACAGAACAGACCTTATTAAATTCTAATTTTATATACCCATTTTGCGTATTTGATATTATGGTATCCAGGATGTGTACCGGGTGTTCCATTTAAGGAGGTAATCGGCTATATCTCAGAAAGTAATAACACTAGGACTTTGGGAAAAAATTTATATTGATAAAAGCGGCCAAGAGAAATTGCTGGAAATTATTTTCAAGTTCGAAAAATGACCGCTAGGGGCGTAAGGGAACTTTCAAAATAGAAATGCCGATTTTCTCTTGATTTTTCTTAATAAAAATATGTTAAAAATATAAGCATTGTATTCTCCATAAAATTATGCAACTTTATGTTAGGAATCGTTTTTTTCTATTTTCAATAATAAAGTGTTGGGAGAAGGTCAAACTTTTTTTCTTTCAAACGCTGATATCTCTGCTCTGGATAAACCGGTTTTATTCAACTTGGTCTTGAAAAAAAGCCCTTCTTTGCCTCTACACGTAGATCTATTAACTATACCTCATTAATTCTGATGGTGGTCACTAGATGGCGTTTTTCCGTAATTCCTCAATGAATAAGGATTTTCTCAAAAAAGTTTGCCAATTATATCTTTCATATTGTATGGTCTCCAGTAACAATTTCAAATTGCTATACGTTTCTTTCATGTGGGCTGCATGACCAATTGGGACTGAAGGCAACTTCTTTCCATTATGGAGTAACATAGCTTTAAGACTTACTTTTAAAGAATCAATGAAAAGTCGCCAGTCTTTTGGCTCATAGTCGAGATTTAAAGGTGCCATTAATCCCTCAATGTCCCTACAAGCTACCAAATTATTTTCCATGTTAAAAAATGGTGTTAGGTTTTTCTGACGGCTCTACAAAATCGGAGTCTTGTGAGGTTGATGGGCCGGCGACATTTTCCAGTACCCTACCGTTTGAATCCACTGGATCATCATCAGAATCAAAGCTATATTCCTGAGGTGGTTTAGGTACAGGCAACTCGTCACTATGAGGCACCGGGCGTATGGCGGATTGTAAATTTGGATACTGTATCGCATACCTTTTTTTTCTCCGAAAAGCTTTTTTTGATGAGAGGTGTCAATCAAAACTAACCTTCAGTAACGTGGTCTTTCGGTTCTCGCCAGATCATAGCAACAGCAAAGGGAATCTTACGCTTTACTTAGCCAACTTAGCCAGCCGCGAATGTTGGAAGCACACTTGTAGCAGCAAATCTGGGGAGCCCAATTTTTATCCTAGTCTCCAATTTTACAGCCAAAATACAAGTGGTAAGCCTTTTGTATTAAAGGGCTCAGTGTACGTTTTTGTTTCACAAAAGTCACTTTACCACATATATAACAAAAATGATCCGGCTTATTTAAACAAACTCGCGACATGTTGCTCAAAACCCTCTAATTTCTCAAATACGTACAGCTCTCAATCAACTGGTGGTTGAAATACAACTAACTAACAATTTAGGTTTTGTGTTATATATATTTAAACCCCTTATAAAGTACACCTGGTATAATAAATCCATGTACTTCTCATTTAATAGTCGAATTTTCCCATACCTTACGGGCAGGTAGGTAATTATCATAATTAGCATGGATCTATAAAACCGGAGTCAACTGAGACTTTTGCAAGACAGATTGTTAGTTAGTATAATAAAATAAGTAAGATTTTGATATTGTTTTTTGTTTGTTATTGTGTCCAGTTTTACCGCCTTTTAAAATAACGCGCTCTATTGGTCACTGTAATATTCTCAAAGAGTTTAGTCATTATTTGTTGACTGTAAAAGTAAATGCTTTTTCCAACTAATCCAATCTGGTTCAATTTCGTTCATCCAAACCTAGGTTACGAGCACTTTTTGGTAACAAGATTTGACCCCCCACCCTCCCGCACTTATATTGAGAGTATAGACAAAAAATTCGAAATTAAAGTTGTTGGAAATTGTACGTAAGAATAAACGTAACGTAGTTTTTGTATTTCTTAATTAACTAAATTTTGGAGAAAAGAACACTTTTATAGAAGGTCGTTATAGTTACGCCCTCTAGCGGTCGACTTAGCAACTTTAAACTAATTTTCAGCAACTTCTCTTGGCCACTTTCACTATAATTTTTTTTGTTTAAAATCTTTATGTTCAATGGTTTCCCAGGTACAGCCGACCGCCTTTCTTAGTTGTACACCAGGTATGTATAGGTCTGTGTATTATCACCAACAACAAAGATAATTGAATTGTTTGCTACCTCATCTATAAGTCGCTGGCCGGCATGGCAAACAAAAAATAACGCTGTTACATATCCATTGACGTAAGTAAGCGCTTTTGGCGTGGACTCCTAAAATTATAAATCTTGAAGTTGAAGGAAATAATTTTAATCTGTAATAGCCGAGTAATATTAAGCGATAAAGGTGGTTAAGTTCCAGCAAATTTTAAACTCGCTGAGTTTTTGTATACACCTTTGTTTTGGCTTTCGATATTCCATTTAATTATATTGTTAATCAAACGGTAATCAAAGTTGAACGCAGTGTCCGCAAATTAATAGTACATATTATAGGTACAGCAAAACCACATGTTTCTTATGTAAAAACATCAGTTTTTAACTCAACTTGCCTTAGTCCCAAATATTACAATAAGTGAGATGCGGAGTCTCCAGGTTTGAAGTTCTATTCGGATTTTTTTGTACGCGGTTCGGGTGTGTTCTATGGAACCTAATTTGAATATTATTATTTTCAAAACGTATCTGTCGGCTTACAATAAGGACTGTTAATCTATAAATTGACATGTTGTTGAATCGATCTTTTAAACTGTTTTTGTGGCCATTTAGGAGAAGACTATTATTAAACTAGAAATTATATGAGGCAATTCTCTTTGCTAGTTTTTCTGGTTTTAAACTGCGTGTAGAAACTAATGGAAGTTTGATTCAAATTAGCATAATACTTTAGGTCGTAGAAAAATATGATTTTTTTTTTATGAATTCAATTTATATTAAAGCATATTTCTCAAAAATTAATGTTGTTGTATAAGGGAAGTACTAGAAATTTAACTTGATTTGTCTTAGTATTCGTGTGAAGAATTGATGTTGAAATAAGTGATACTCTTACTGCGAGCGCATCTGTAGGACAATTTTAGTTCTTTACAATTATAAATATCACTCTGAACGAAGTGTAAACTAAACATATAAAGAATATTGGCGATAAAATAAATATGGTTGCAGTGCAATACTGTTTGTCCTCAATGAAGTGATCTCTAAGTGTTCCAAGAAGCACAATCACGAATCACGAATAGGACAGTATTAAAGAGTTATACCGACAGAAACTAACAGCGTTAAACATAAGGCCGTTAATGATCTGTCTTTAAGACTAAGAAAACTAATTTACCAGGGGAATTGCTGAACAAGCTAAAACACTACAGAACTTGACATCAAAAGGTGTGCAGTTCTTTCATCAACAACATCAGATGAGCAAAGCTGCAGACCGTGCCGGAGCTACCCAAAATTAGTGCTGAGGTACATGAGTTTTTAAGATCGGTAGATGAAGATAGTAAAACTACTTTACAAGAAAACTTTGTTTCATCTAATGATGAAATGTGAATGGTACAATTGAACACTCCACAAGATATTTTGTCAACTTTTTACATTGGAGTTTTACAAAATTTCTATTTATGTACCTGTTGGCTTTTGTTTATTAATAAATAATAAGTACAGGTTAGTTTACAAGTCTGTAGGTATACAAATTTATTAATTAATCAAAGAGGAATTTGTTACGAACTTGTTTTCAATCCCCCAAGTAGTTATAAATTATGAAGTCAGGATCCATATCAGTTGTAGAGAAGGTTTCCTGAAAGCGAGATGCCTGTTTTCTCTATCTCAGCGATGGTGGAAAAATATTTAGCAAGCAGGTATTGCAAAACAATATAAAAGCAAACAGTCGGCAATAAGAAAATAAATGAAATGTCTTTTTTGCATGATGTTTTTGTCATTAAAAAAATTTTTTGAAGAAGAAAAGTGAAGAAAAACAATAACGACGACGATCTGCAAGTGAAATTATATATAAAGATCACTGTAACTGTTTTTTTAAATATCGACAATAATATGTACTGATTATTTAGAGCCAAATACTGTACACTGTCAAGTGTGGTAAACTTCCTGAATGAACACTAAGGAAATGTTATCAGTATCCAATGCTGACATCAATAGTAAGCAACTGAGGCCTACTTTACCATGAAAGATATTGCTAGGTATTATCACTATTATTATGACAACTATAAGCTTTCTAGAGAACTAATCTATATTTCATCATAACAACTTTCATTGGCGTCTGACCAAGGAAGATATTGACAGCAGCAAACCGACTTTCGCGACTTTAAGCATCGAAAGCAAAACACTAAAACTTGGTAAGACTTGCAACAAATCCTCGTCATGGTCCTCACCGCAATCTTCGTCGTGAATAATTCAGCTTACCTTTTAACCAAAAGGTGCGTAATATCTTCGCGTAACATTAGGTTAGGTTAGGTTAGAATGGCAGACTTCTGGCATGTCCAGACAGTCTCACGTAATCCTATAAGGACCGTTGTGATACCACACATGTTCCGCGGAACCTATCAGCATCCCTGACGGCTAGTGCGACGTACAACGCAGAAGAATCCTGGCAGCTCATTCAAACCAGCCACTTTTGTTAATAAACCTAGTAAGTCGACCCAGTTGTAAGCTGCTTACTTCTTCCAGATCAATAAAGAATGGTTCGCCCAAGGCATTAAACTGTCTTCTTCCTAGGCCAGAGCGTTCACACAAGAAATGTTAAGTACTTTTCTCCTCTTCTTCGTCTCTGCAACTTCTGCAGAAGTCGTTAGCTGGTATTTGCAATTATTTGCATACGTTCGGAATGTATATCGAAAAGGCAATGTCCGGGAACCACGGCAGTGATATTTCTTGGGTCTTTCCGACTGTGTTATATATAATAACGCTGCGGTTCTCCTGTTATCAAGTAGGGCCACAATTGCTTGGAGATCCTACAGGTTGTTAGCTCTGTCCATCTGCTTATTGCAAGTTGTTTGGCTATGCGATCTATCTCCTCCTTGACAGATCCCAGTGGTCTAGCCATGGCATTCTCTGCTAGATCGGCGGAAATTCCCGCACCCTCCCTGGCGGAAGCATCAGCAAACTCATCACGTCTTGATGACCAGGAACCCAACATAGAGGGACCCAATGCTGGGCACCAAGTATGCGGAGATTGTTGCGACATCGCCTAACTAGTTTTGATTTAATGTCGTTGCCTTTATCGCTGCTTGACTAACTAAATAAATAGCTATTGACGTAGCTGCTCTAAGGTTTCGCGGAGCATTACTCCATTTCGAGTTTAGCTTACCAAGTATATTTTTATTATGGTGCATGGACCAATAAAAGAATGGATTTTGCAACAGTTGCAGCCTATATAGATATTATGAATCTTGTACTGGAAAGAAAAAACAAATCACCCGAAGATGGTGGTAGAGGCATATTTATTCTCAAAGAACTATCTGTTTTTGCATTCCTTAGCGGGAGCATTCTTTTCTGTAACAATTTCCTGTCATGTATCATTTTTTAAAATGTCGTTGTCATACCTGGGATGATTTGGGTTGAACAAAAGCTCTTTACCTCTGTACGTCTCAATAAAACATACAATATTTTCAACCACAACAACAACAACAACAACAACAACAAGAGCCAGACTCAATAACCTAACCTAACGAGGGTTCATTGCAAGTCTGTACCACGCGTAATATTACAAGGCTATAAGTAGGTTAAACAAAACTCTGATTTATTACCTGAAGTACTTGACTTCCTAATGAACCAATTATAAACGCGGCCGTAACAAAAATACTTCCAATACTTGATTTTACCAAGAAACTTAATTCTTTGGAAACCCTAAAAATTATTGTATTAGTATCAAGGTAATTGTCGATATTTTATTGATCAGTAGTACATTTTGAAATGAACAAAATGTGCAGTTAACATGAAGGTATTTTTTTTGTATAGTCCGGCACAACACTGCAGCAAAAATCGGTTATGTTGAATCTTTAGAGATAATAGATGACCTCAGGAAGGTTGAAGCTTTTGATATAATAAGCGATTTTCTCTTTGGTTAGGTCAGAAGGAGAAGGTTGAACTGCAGGATCTGGAATACCTTGCCTTATAAAAATGATAGCGAGTAATGCAGCACACAAACACCGAAATACTGTGGACCATGTTGGTTTTTTGGAAACAAACTATGATTATAATAACTATTTGCGGCAATGTATTATATTTATATGTCCCCACGTGAGGTCCGTTTTCAAAACCCCATTGTATAAAAGGGTATAGGATATTTTTATCTGAACATTCACAAAGTTAAATTGACATAGAATAAAAATATCAGGGTGTATTTAAAAAAAATACGCGGTATTGGCGAACTTGGAATATACCGGCATAAACGGTGTTGGCCATAAAACAATTTGGTGAAAAAACCGTTATTTAAAAAAAAAAGGACATATTATTATAATAGCCTAGTTCTTAGGTGATTATATACCATGTCAGAATCTCTGTTATTACTAGATGCTTTTGGATAGTTTACCATCCTCTATCCTCTATTTTTCTTATGGTCATATCTCCGAAACCGATGAATTAGAGCTCCTTTAAACAGGTGTTGCTATTGTCTTGATGACTTTGTAATGCAGTTGTGAGTTGTCTATGTCTATCTGCTATAGACATGCTTAAATATAAAGCCCTGGTTATTATTAACAGAACTATTAACTAACCTGAAATGACAGTCCCTGTTTAAAACAGACTTGATTAAACCGACTTGTTTAAATAGTCCTGTCTAAAACAGTCCTGTCTAAAACAAGACATACCCTGTCTAAAATAGACATACATAGTCAACTGCATCACAACGCCAACAAAATAATACCAAGGCCTGTTTGAAGAATCTTCGAAGGTCTATTGGTTCCGGAGATATTGCCATAGGAAAAGAGGAGGATGGGGGATAGCAATCTGTCCAGAAACATCTACTGTTATTGTGCGCAAATAAACGCGGTAATAATTTTACTTACCTAATAATGTCTTGATGATAACGAATACAATGTCGCAGCAGTTCAATGCTTAACTTACGATCGTCTCTTTGAAATGCATCTTTAAATAACGATTTTAAGTGATTTAGCCTTGCCACAATCACCTCTACAGCTTCCAATGGTATCACGGTTAAAGCAAAAGATGAAGGAATATTTAAAAATATCCCTGTAACTTGAAAAAAATATACAAATAAAAAAGCCGTTCCCTTCTTTGCACCTGCTGGCATCCACGTTGGGTTGACCATTCCACAGACCTCATTTAACATTCTTTTGGAATTTATTTCCTTACATTCTGGGATTCCCAAATAAGATACGTAACAGTATGAGAGCATATCGGGAACCGTATAGATTATACAAATTAAAGATATGATGTTTCCACGCTTGACTACTTCTTCATATCTGGGGGGTTTACCGAAATGTTTGAAGTCTAGTAAATCATTAAAAAAGTTTGACCACCGGTCGTGATAAAGAAGAAATGTTAAACAAACGGTCATACATCCGACGAAACCTGCCAAGTCGCTGATATCTTCGGCTATGTTTAAACCAGTGTCATCTAAAATAAAAATTATTTCATTTGCTACTATTAACGTAAATATTCTGTAACTGAAAACCTTGCTGCAGGAACCGGGCTAATCTACATTTTTAAAATGTCAAGAAAATGGAAAAACCTTTTCATTTGGAAACAAGTTCACAAAAATAAAATATTTGGTCAATTTTATGTAATATGGACTAACTGCATTAGAGTACCAAAAAAAAATTAAATGTTTAAATTAACAACATATTTTGAATAATTTTTGAAAACTTGGACTTGCCTGTTCTTTGCCCAAAGATATTAAAAGTCAATTGATATGTGAAATTATTTATTAAATTTGAAGTGTTTTTCCTATAGTAAAAAAGAATTAGTTTGATAGTCCTTATTAAACATTTCAAATTGGTCTTCATCAGGATGATCTTCGGTAGACAAATCTTCAAAAATAGTATTATGATACGCTTGATCAGCTGGTGGGACGTATTTTTGCGCCCCACTTTTGCAATCCTCTATTCTTTTGTCATCTATTAGTAAAAGTTTTTTGCAGGCGAATTCACTCGACAGTGACAACTGACTATGTGGATTAAAGACCAATGAAGACGGTATTTTAAGGTCATGTGTCAAATGTCTTTTCTTTGTTTACTTCGCCCCTTCGTCATTTGTACTTAAATTTTCTGTTTGTTGTAAGCTTAGTATTGTGTTTTGTGCCAGAAACTAGAAAACTAAAAATGGATAGTATAGAGAATGATGACACTAATTTATTGTTACTTGAGTTAATCCAAAATTATGAATTTATCTACAACACTATCACTCTATTGGACAAAAATTTCAACCAATCAAACAAGAACTTTTCGAACTTCGCTAGTACATTCTTTATAAATGCCATATTCTGGACTGTCGAATATCAAACCTCACCAACTTGAACATAACTTCAACCTCGTCAACTTTTCCAGTTTATAAATCCAGCTAAAACTTAAAGAAATAGTAATCCCAGCAGAAATAGGGCACTCAATTATTTCTTGTATATTTGAAAACTCTGTAAGTTGATATTATGACAAACTTCTTTCTTACTAGGTCCCTTGAACGATTTAAATAGTTTTTTTTTCTTCAAACGTCAATAAACTTGACATTTTTCTACTAATTTTTTCGCGTTAAAGTTTTGCTTTTTTTACAGTAGACGGTTGCTGTAGGCAGCGGAGGCAAAAGTATGTGTGTCATAAATAAATAATGTTGAAGAATACAAGAAATATTGGATATTAGTATACTTCATTCATTTTTAAAAAATACAACAATAAACTATTTATTAAACTTCAGATTAAAAGTACAGTTATTTTATTATGTCAATGTTAATAGGGATTGGTTCAGTAAAATGAGGTTGTAAAGTTCTTTTTGCAATATCTTTATAGTTGGTCATCGATTCCTCAATGTACCCTTCAGTTATACTACTGGATTTCCATCCCCCGTGGCGCTTTAAACAGTGACCGGTATATTCTGTGGCATCAGGTAATTTTAAGAAAACTGCAGCTTCCTTAGGAACAGTACTTATCTTATGAAGTCCCATTACCATGGGACAACAGCGACCATTTACAATTTTTAAAAACAATCTTTTTTCATTCAAGCCTTCTGGGCGCAATGATGCACATTTTTTTTATATGCTTAAATATTTTCCCCAACAATAGTAAAGGATCGCGATTTTCTAGTTTTACTATCAGGAATTCTTATGTGAATGGAAGATCCTAAGTCTTGTATGTCATCAACGGTCATTTTTACCATTTCTTCACATCGGCATGCACCAAAAATATCAATAACAAGTATAATCTAAAAATACCATAACAAATTTCATAACAAACTTGTCTTCTTTGACGTAATATCTTAATTTACCTTAATTCCCAAATACTTCTGATTAGGAGCGTCAAAAGTTTCAAAAACTTGCTTATGTCTATATTGTCTATCCCTTGCCTGGTATTTAGCATTGACCTTATCATAGAATAATTTGACCACATTGTTGAACTTTTCATTTTTTGTTTGTTCGCCAGTTCAGAGAAATACGCCAAGAGTACATTTTCAGAATTGTTATTTTTGATGTCTTTCTCATTACACCATCTCTGGAATCTTTTGAACGCAGTTTCGTAAATACTACTAGATTTGGTTGGCAACAAATTGTCCACGACATCTGCTGCAATTTTGGCAACCTCCGCCCGGGGCGTACACGTAAATGCTGATTCTGACATTTTTATTTAAAGTAAAGTATTCGATTAAAAAGAATGGTATTTTTAAAACAGGAAATTAAAACTTGAAAATTGCTTGTAATAAGATTCACTGACACTTGTCAGATCGAATTATGCGTCAGTATCAAACAATACAAAAATAAAATAAATCCATAGCAACGCCAGCAGGTAAAATTCGAAACTTCACATTTTTAAATGAAAAAAATTTAAAATTTGTATTTTTATCTTTCTATATTTTAACGACGCGACGTTTGAAGAAAACATAGTATGTTTTATTCGTAGTAAAAGCAACTTGTTATGACTCGTCATAAAAGTATTGCTTTAACTCTTAATAAAACAATACACTATTTTTAAATGTTCTGTTCTGTATGGTTACGGATCATATCTTGTTGGACGTTTATTACTCTGAAGTATTCAGATGTTTTTTTGCGCAAGGTTTTTCCAATTTTCTGGACTACCTATAGGTATATCCTCGCCTTTCTTCGTTTGCTTTTCTCTAGGAAAAGGAAGATATGCCCTGGTATATGATACTGATGGATCACTTGTGTCATATTATTTGACTCTGTGTTAATTAAGATGTACCGATATTTCACTAGAGTTTGGTTTTTATTTTGCGCAATAGCATTGTCAGGTAAAATGTATAGATCTGTAACTTCGGGGGAAAGGAAGGTTTGGAATGTTCTGTCAAGCTGATTACTTAATTGGGACCCTTTTTTTCTTGTAGCTTTCTCATACATATAGAGTGTCGATATACCACTCTTTGCTGAAAAAATGCAAAATATATACCCCCACCGTTGCCTTTTATAGAATACATCCCCACCGGTATATGCGGAAGTGGTAAATTCTCTTGATAGTCAAAACATAACGTCTCCATATTTGGATTCTCCTTTGCAATGCAGATTACTGGGATGCTAAACCTAAGGGACAGTCAAGACAAATTATTTACATTTTGAAGCAATAATCAGTCCTGGGCTTAACCTTTTCTTGAGCCAGAATGGTTACCCAGGCAAGTCCTTGGTCATTATATCTTCACTAGTATGCCAGGAGCTTGCACCAATAGATAGCCAATACTATATTTAACTCGTTTCTTGTGGAAAATAGACGTACCTGGTTCATGCACCAGGGTCTTCAATTATACATAGTAAACCTATGTGGTAATTTACTGCCTATGTCTCATACAATAAAAATTAAAACATACACGACTTTAACAGTTATTTATGACGTGGTAGTTATGATTAAATACTTATTTGTGATATCATTTAATTTTGTCAGATGGGAAATTGGAAACAAGCGTGTCGTTTATATTACATATTTATATACCATAAAATGTTTTATCTACAAACACCACTAAGCCAGACACAAGTGAACAAGGAAATTAATTCCTATTCTACCAAATTCAAATTAAAACCATAAAAGTCCAAAATCAAGTGACCTACCTTATTTCTTTGTTGTTAGTTACATGGCAACCAATGTGCATTTTTGTTACTTACGGAAAATATATCAATAACTAGTAAAAAGCGTTCTTTTTTGAATTTATGCGATTTTCGATGGATAATCAAGAAGAAAACAATCCAGATGTGGAAATAAATGAAGCAGCTAGTAGAGCTGCCTTTAGATTGTTACCGAGAAAGTCAAAGGAAGAAATAGTACGAAATTTCTTATGGAAAATTGTGCACTGGTTCGCTGTGACATGCAGTTCTCGGAAATACAATGAAAATATATTTCCCGCATATTTCGAAGAGAAATCTAGGGTATGAAAATCTTTATCTCTTTGGTCTCACTACTTAATGATTAAAGCCCTGTTGAAATTATATTGCAATACGATTCGGTGTCCAAAAAGTTAAAAATTCAAATTTGTTACAAGAGTAAAGTATTCTTATTCTAAAGTTTTTAGCAAAATGCTATTTAAGAGAATTGTTTCAAATCATTACATCTTCTAAGATTTTGGTTTTTGAGTTCCGTGCTGTCGTAGAAATGTTATATTATTACACCCTGTTTACGGCGACATTTTTGTTTTATGCGTCTTATAGGAGAAGCTGGAGAAGGCGTAGCAATCGCCGCTTTAAGAGGCGACCAATAAATGTGAGGAGAATAGGGGCACGTGGATATGATTATTTTAAAAAGATGAGGTCTTGGGATACACCACAGTTTTTTAAATATACAAGAATGGCTGTTCCAGTTTTTAATAAATTATTGACTAAGATAGTTCCGAAAATTACTAAACAAAAACGAAGTGATGGAATATCCGCAGAAGAAAGACTTGTGATAACCCTGCAGTAAGTATAGTAAGACAAATAAAAGACATTTGACATTTCCTGTAACCACATGAGTTTAAAATAGCGTCTTCATTGGTCTAAACGAACCTCTCGAACTCCGAACATAAAAATTGGTTATCTCGAACTACTCGGGAACTTTTCATATAACTTGCCAACTTTGCACGAATTGACTTTATAAACTGAACTGAGTGTTTCCTTTAGTTCAAATTGAGCTCTTATTTCCAATGCCAACTGAACCTCAATCTCGCTAACTTTTAAAGTTTATAAATCCAGCTTTAGACTTAAAAACAGTAAAGAAATACTACAATGAAGATGTGCGGCGACTCTACTTGTAATGCAGTCTGTTAGAGAAAACCCCACACTGTCCTTGAGGAAACGAGCTACACAACTACAGGTGGTCCAAAAAAATAGCATTTTGCTAAAAACTTTAGGATAAGGGTACTTTACTATTGTAAAAATTTGAATTTCTAACTTTTTGGTTACCCTGTCTACAATTTTACTTCCTTGTCATTTATAAGATATAAAATAAAAATTAATTCTATTTACTTCATGCTAATAAAAAACGGAGATATGAGACGATCACAGATTGAAGTTCTGCATTTATTCAGAGTATTCATAGACAAATATCTCGATTTACCACCTATATCCTAGGGTACACTAGAAGGAAGTGTAAAAATAATGCTAACGCATTATATATATATGGTGAGTCATCCTTGTCAGAGGCCTATAAATCATCTAAAATGATATTATATAAATTTTTGAACAAAGCCGTTTTAAAAGGATCTACTTCCGCCATTAATTGTGTGATTGATGGATTGCCTAAAATAGGATTTTTCAGTCATGGTTGTTTTATTTTGAGAATGTCTATTTATTCTCTCAGAGGATATCGCCACTGCAAGCATACAAAATGACAACAAAACCCTGATCAATGAAACTGCAAAAGGAATTCATATTAATGGTTGCTCAAATTATCCAACATTATGTCATTGCCAATCATAAAAGTTATAAGATCCTTGCATTTATTTCTAACACCAGTATCATAAAATAATAATTTAGACACTAACCACAAGCGTCAAGAATCTACTCTTAATAGTGTTTGTAGATAAAGATATGTCTTGCATTGTCTCATTTTTCCAGCACTAAACATAAATATACAGAAATCTATTAAATGTATTTATATTTTGATTTTTAACTAATTGTTATTTTATCTCACCTTTTATTACAAAATATGCATGGACAGCGGTACCAAATGCGCTAAGTAGAGAAATTGTTCTTAGAAAGCAAGATGCGGCAAAGAAAAAGGTTTTGTAGGTCTTTCCATTTTCCTTGGGATACCAAAAGAAAATGCTTAAGAGCGTTAGAGTACAATAAAATGGTTTACTCTTATGTAGGATATACATTTCAAATAAATCTGGTCGTTTGTCTGGCATAATTTACAGGACAAGCAGAGCTGCGTTATGCTGATGAATATCAAATAACCCCAAAGTATAGAGCAAAAAAAATAAATTAAAAGCTGAAAAGGGCATGCCTTATAATGATATCGTCAATAAAATATTATTGTAATGGAGTGTGCTTAATATTTCAATAAATGATACCGGCGAACATGTAATATTTCATCATAGTTCATAATATCAATTTATACAAGTTTTTTTGCAGGGAACATAAAAATAGCTGAGCTTCAATTAATTATTACAAACTTATTTTACTATTAGGCAATTTTTAGTTCAAAAATTTTTAATATAATTTTTTTTTTCAGTGAGATGTTGATGCATATGGTGCACCTCCATGGCTGCTTTGGTTAGTCATGCAATGCATCGATTTCCAACGTCATCACCTCCAGATGCTGTGTACTCCTCTTACAGTCTAAGGGTAAGTTGTTTGCAATAACATAGTTAAATGTAAGTTTTACTTTTTAGTGTCTTGTGCAGTATAGGTCAGCTTGATTGCTATAATTTTTGAAATTTTTATCGAGAGAAAAGAATCGTTGGACGGAGCACCTTTTTCGACAAAAAAAGAAATTTCGAACAACAGTACTTTCTGAACTATTTCAAGAGAAAAACTCTCTTAAAACGTTTATAAAAGGAAATATTACTTACAGTGTTGTCAAACGTGACAACTCATATTTGCGTATATTCGCGGCAGAAATAATTTCAATGCTACTGCATTTCTACACTAGACTTACATGGGCTAATTGGACGCTAACCGGTTTTTGATTGGTCTTTTTGCTTAAAATTCGCGATGTAAAAAATGTTGTTGTCCAGCAGGGACCAAGTAAAGGTGGGATACATTGGAAAAAAATGGGAAAGTTTCTAAAAGTGAAGCAAAGGAGCGGGTTGGGTTATAAAGAGTGGCCGTTTAGTCTGGCAAAGTAGAATAGCTCCTTTGTATTGATATTACACAAAAAATGTTAATATAAAAGTTGAAGGACAGTAAGTGGGTTATAACGTAAAATTATTTTTGAGTCTATAGGGTGGCTATATTAGATTGTTTTTTGGTTTTTAATATAACACCCTGTATATTTTTGCACTTTTAAATTCCCCTCGATATTCCGCGTATCGCGCCAAACATAGTTTTAATTATTTTGCAAATGTTGCCAAGTTATTTAAAAATATTCTTTTTTGAAAGAAAGAACTTGGCACCTTAAAATTTAAAATATATTTGAGTTAACTCAAGACAATCGAAACATTCTCGAGGGTTTCGAAGACAAATATTATATTAAGACTTAAGACCCTCAGAACATTCCATATTTTGTACAGGGTGTGCTCTACAAACGCGTCAACTTTTCACATTTTAAAATAAATTTACTGATTTTGTTCAAATGAAACACCCTGTATTTTAATATTTTATCTTGTAGAGTTTTTTGCCCTCTACGACTTTTGTTAAAAAGTTATTTTTGCTCCTTTTGGCGTAATATTTTTTTTAATAAAAAGTCTGAGAAAAATGTTTTTTTGTTTATTTTATTTTAGAGTTAGCCATGACAGACTAAAGCAAATAATAGCAAAAGTAATAATGAAATTTTATTAAGATGTCATTGTCATTTTATTTCTTACTTTTTATCATGTTAAATTTATATTTTGACGAAAATGAATTATTCAAATGTAGAAATGATCGCTATGATTTATGTTTTGGGTGCTAGTGATAAAAATGCTTTATTAGCTACAAGAATGTATGAAGAACGATACCCAGAGCGAAGACACCCTGATAAAAAGACATTCGAAAAGCTAATGGAGAGATTTGGAACTGCAGGAAGTGTGGCTTATAAAAAAAAGACGAAGAAAATGGGTATGCACCGAAGAAAATGAGTTCAACGTTCTGTTAAACAGTACTGACAATCCTCATATTGGCGAGCGTTCTCTTGCACAACTGGACATTGGACGAACGATGGTTCAAAAAATAATCAGCTCAAAGAAATTACATTCTTACCACGTCCAGTTGCTGCAAGAGCTTAATGATGAGAACTATGGTAGGCGACTTGAATTTTGTGCGTGGGCGCAAAATAAAATTTTGGGAGCAGCATATTTTGCGCATTTAGTTTTTTTTTGCGACGAAGCTACTTTCCATAAGAATGACAACGTCAATAGACATAATTTTCATTATTATGCCACTACAAATCCTTATTTTGTTAGATTCCACTCACAAAACAGATGGTTCCTAAACGTTTGGGTAGGAACTGTAGGGGACTATGTAGTTGGTCCACATTTTTTCGAGGGAACTCTAACGGGACAGATCTATTTGGATTTTCTCCAAAATGATTTACCACAGCTTGTTGCCCATATACCCATATACCGAACATAGTTCTTAGACGAAACTTATGGCCAGCAATGGATTGGAAGAGGAGGACCTGTATCATGGCCAGCTAGACTTCCGGATATGACAAAAATGGATTTTTCTATAAGGGGATTTGTTAAAGATCAGGTGTACAAAATGTCTCCGACAACTACAGAAGACATGAAAATTCGCATAAGAGAATGTTGCAATTTTAGCGAAGAATTTGAAGATCGTGTCCAGAAGTGTATAGAGGCTAATGG
The DNA here is from genome assembly GCA_963920685.1 of Polydrusus tereticollis. NCBI lineage: Eukaryota > Metazoa > Arthropoda > Insecta > Coleoptera > Curculionidae > Polydrusus > Polydrusus tereticollis. The sequence goes on from OY987330.1 coordinate 49,664,561, forward strand.
AGGACATTTAATACAGTAAAACCTCTCTATAGCGGACACCAGAAAAATCTCGAAAAGTGGGAGGGTCGGTCGAAAAAAAAATTATTTGCATATTATATAAACTCTATATTAATACTAAATAATATACTAATACATTTTTTTGTGCTTTTTTTGTTTACATATCTAGAAATACAAAATACATTTTAAAGTAAACATGGTACAATAACAGCAGACTACACTTAATTTAAAATATACTACAGCTTTTTAAAATACATCACAATCGAAGTTTGCTTCATATTCTTAAGTTTCGATTTTAAAACTTCGGACTCACACTTTAACAAAGCATTGGAAATTTCTAAGGCCATGTCAGCACTATCATAATTTAACAAAAATTGTTGAGCCTCTCTTAACTTTGCACATAGTTCATTCATATTTTTTATGGTCGTTTTTGGTTCTTCAGTTTCTTTCAGTTCTTCAGTGTCTTCAATATCATTATCGTCCACATTTAAGCTAATACTCTCATCGTCACTGTCAGGCATTAGTTCATCAATAATCTCTAGTATGGTGATGCCAGGATTTTCAGTAAAAGCAATATGGTCAACCAAGGAATATTGCTTAAGATTAACAAATGTTTCTTTTATGGATGGAAATAACTGGGCAAGTGGGATATCATCTTCTTCATCAACGTCATATTCCAAATTATTTTTCATAAATCCAGCTTTTGAAAAACATTTTTTAATTGTGTTGGGTGAAAGTTTTTTCCAAGCAGCAGCAATCCAAGCTAAAGCACTGGTTAACATTATGATTTTTTCAGCATCTTTAAAATAATTTTCGTTCTCGGAAAATGACAAAATTCTCCTAACTAAGTAATGTCTATAGAATAGTTTAAAATTTTGGATTATGCCCTGATCAAGCGGCTGACAGTGGGATGTTGTATTCGGAGGCAGAAAAATAATCTGAACATTTTTTAATGTTATCTTTGGATGTGAAGTGGCATTGTCTAAAAATAGAATCACATTTCTGTTTTGTTTCTTCATTTTTTTGTCGAATTCTTGCAACCAAGTTGTCATAATGTCTGTGTTCATCCAGGCTTTTTTATTGGATATCCACTTCAAAGGTAATTTCTCAACATTAGATCCTTTAAAACATCTTGGGATTTTACTTTTACCAATTATAAGGGGTTCTTCTTTTTCTCCCTCCATATTTGCACAGAATAAGATAGTTAATCTCTGTTTTGGGACCTTTCTTCGTAGACATTTGTCGCTTTTTTCTGCAAAAGTTTTGTTTGGCATGGCAGCATAATAGAGACCTGTTTCGTCGGCATTGTAAATGTCTTTTGGTGCAAATGTTTTAAGAATTATTGGAAGTTTTAATTTCCAGGCTTCTACATCTTCCAAATTTACGTCAGCTGATTCACCACAGATAGTTTTAAACGTTATTGTGTGTCTTTGACAAAATTTTTCCAACCAGCCATTTGAAGCCTTAAAATTTTCAATTTTCAGATTTTCTGCGACCTCAGAAGCTTTTTGTTTTATTACAGGCCCAGATATTGGAATGTTTTTGTTTCTTGCTTTACAAAACCAGTTAAAAGCTACCTCATCAACTGTTAATGCACTAGTCTTGGGAAACTTCCGTTTTTGCTCTTCATTTCCGCCTTCTGCAAACAGCTTTTTTAGCTCGGTCTTGTTTTTTATTATTTCCGAAATTTGTATTTTTCCCACACTGAACTTTTCAGCTAGTTTTCTGACACTTGCCCCATAACTTTCACTTTCCATTATTATTTAATTTTTTTCCTTCAAAAACAAACGTTTTCTCTTTTACGACATATTTTCAGACTTAAAGACACAAAGTTTTAATATCAAATGAATAACAATAACTATACAAGGATTTCAAAAAGGCCCTTTATGCTAATGTTTTCTTTGAATAGCGATCATTTATCATCATTTACGGGGTATAATCCATTTTACAGAAACGGAAAACCCAGAAAAAAAGGTACTTACCTAATAAAAGGGTCTATTAAGTAATTACCGTGTCGGTTGTCGATAGACGTTTTAAATTACCATAAATAGAGATAAACAATTTAACATTCTACGGGGTGTTCGTTATAGGGAGGTAAAAATACATGTATTTTAGATAGGGAAGTTTTTAAGAAAGTGTGCGCGTCCGCTATATAGAGTGTCCGCTATTAAGAGGTGTCCATTAAGGGAGGTTTTACTGTAGATATTTTATGTTAGCAGTTAGATATAGTGATTAAAGCACCTTAAATAAGTAAAATTAAAAGAAACGCCAAAAAAACCTTTTAACAAAAGTTGTAGACGGCAAAAAACTCTACAAGATAAATATTAAAATACAGGGTGTTCCATTTGAAAAAAGAGTAAATTAATTTTAAAATGTGGAAAGTTGACACGTTTGAAGAGCACACCCTGTACAAAATATGGAATGCTCTGAGGGTCTTAAGTCTTTAATGGTTCTTTATCTTTGGTACCCTCCAGAATGTTTCGAATGTCTTGAGTTAATTCAATTATATTTCAAATTTTAAGGTGCCAAGTTTTTTCTTCCAAATAAGAATATTTTTAAATAACTTGGCAACATTGCAAAATAGTTAAAAACTATGTTTGCCGCGATACACGGAATATCGAGTTAAAAGTGTTCTATTAGCGTCTTCTATTAAAAAAAAAATTCTTGTTCCTCTTTGCTGGGCCAACCTATAGAGTCAAAGATAATTTTACGTTATAACTCACTTACTATCCTTCAACTTTTATATTAACATTTTTGTGTATTATAAATACAAACGGAGCTATTCTACTTTGCCACACTAAACGGCCACCCTGTATCTTATAATTATCTTTTGAAACTTGGAAAAGTAAAATAGTAATCTTATCGCTACAGCTAAACATGGCAACAGCGCAAGAATTAGAATAAACGGCCGTCTCTTCTGCCGTCAGCTGTCTCGTCGGACAATATAATTTCAGTTACTACAACCACAGTATAACGGAACTATACAGTAGCGACACGAGGCGATTTAGACAGACCCAAATTTCTCTGCGCAATGCGCGTAGCGGCCATCTTTTTAGTGACAAATAAGAAATAAGTCAGTCAGAAAGGTAAACAAAGCTTGTGTGGATTGTAGTTTGTTTAGTTTTTGTAAATTTATTGGTTTTTATCGTGCGTTTGAAGGTGCTTTGAAGTGTTTGTGCCGAACTTTTGCTGATTTTCGATGGATTCCCAAGAAAAAATAAGGAGCAGATGTGCTTTAAATTGACTTTCTTTCAGTGTAAAAGCGATTTCAACATAAAATTTCATATGTTTTTTCAGTGTAATAGAGGACAATACCGTCATCCGCGTCATCCTTCTGTCACTGAAACTGACCCCTGGAGATCAAAGGGACCGACAGCTCGTGTCGCTACTGTATAGTTCCGTTATACTGTGCTACAACTTTAACCTTCCGTCGGGCGCAGTTGCCATACGTACATGTCCGGGCGCAGTGTATCTAACAGACTCAGATGTATATATTTACCAATAATTATTAATTTTAGCATCAGTAATGAAACATTAGCAAATTGTAATTATTTTTAAATAGATTAATTAACCAATGGGTAGTTTTAGTAATATTAAGTAGCAGCCAGTGGCGTAACAACCGCCCCCACAGACCTCTTGTAAACAACAAAACGATTGTGATATTTTAGAAATATTTATTTGTTATAATACAGAACTAAAACTTGTAAATTATAAGAACTAAATAATATAAAAAAAACTAATACAATAAGGATAATCTATTACTAATTTATTAGTAAAAGAGATTTGAGACTTTAAACAAACATTATTCAATTCGTTACACAATCGGGCGCAGTGGATTTCTCAGATTAATATGGCTGCCGTTAACTCGCAAGACGTTCGAACACTAACTGGCGCGGGCGTATCGAAAGATCATCCAAAACCATGAAGCTACTAATAAGTGGGGAAAATTCCGGGTTAAGGCTGGTTCACAACATACAAAATAACATCCTCTGTATCTATTAGAACGGTTGCGCCCGACGAAAGGTTAAAAATTGAAATAAACAACATAACGTTTTAAACTTCTGTTTGTAATATCATCAAAAAGGCCAATAATTAAATTTACCATTAGAAATGTCCACCGACTTGTTCAATGCTTAAGTTGACATGCTTTCAAGAACTTTAGCAGCATTGCTGGCGTTATGGTTGCACATTCTTCAACAATTCTTTGTTGCAGTTCTTGCAAATTATGTACAGGAGGTAACGGACATACAAAATAGTCCATAATTGAAGTGAAAGAGAGGAACTTTTCCGCCAGAGGCCCTACTAGCTTTTGCTTGCACTGCTTCTTGTTTCAAATCTGATTTCTGAAAAACTAAAAATCTTTAAATATATTGTTGATATATTTTGATTGTAAAACCAATAATTCAACAGCAGCTTAAGATTCCAATAGCAAGAAAACTTTAATAGAACTCTTTGGCAAATTTTGTGAAACAAATAATGAATCTTATCATCTGTTTTCAATTTTGAATGACCGAGATAATTTCTCATATCTCGTTACAAGATAAATAAAATTTAGGACGTTAGCATTTCACTAGTTTAGCATACACGAAAATAAGAATCTGAGATTTTACTCACAATGAAAACAAAGCAGAACCTTGTTTTCCTAACTAACGATTGAGCTTCAGACAATATTTTATGTAATTATCGCTTTGTATCATCTAAGCACCAAGTAAAAAATCTATGTAGCTAAATCAATTTATCTTTGTGGAAATTTTTCATGTATAATAATAATTATTAAAACATACCTACATATAGGTATGTTTTAATAATTCCGCGGCAGTCAGTCGCTTTAAAGGATCCATTTTGATAGAACTACTTAAAAAATTTATCGCAATCAGCGGCCATGTTTGAAATAATTTATAGAAACCCAGTGTCTCTTGCGAAGGTGTTTTGATCATTGGGCGTAGTTGAATATTCTTCAGCATCAAATACTGATGCATTACACAAGGCTTACCTATAACACATCATATTATAGTAACTTGTTTGGTTTTCATTAACTTTTATTGTATTGGATATTTTCGCTTACCCAGCATCTTAACTACACATATCGCCAAAATTCTTGGACCCCCTTATGTTTGTCAAAATGAGACACTATTATTATAAGTCAAGAAGTGTATTACGAAGTACATTTAATTTGGTTATGTATCCAATGCAAATTGGCTGAATTAAATTTTAACTGAGCAAGAAAAAAAATACAAACGAAAAATAGTGCATAATAAAATGATTACTAGAATTTGAAATCTAGAAGAAACCCACTTTTGAGCGAAATTAAAAATGCATTAATATTCGGTGTGTCCTCCCCTGTTCTGTAGTAAGGTGTTAACTCGCCTGTGCATTGAAACAATAAAGGCGTTAATGGTATCCATTGGGATGTTGTTCCAGTCTTCTTGGGCCGCGAGTGTGGCGTTCCTGGAGGGTGATAGGATGATTAATTCTGCTTGAGATTGCTCGTCCAACGAAATTCCACATGTGCTCAATGGGACTCATGTCTGGCGAATTTGTTGGCCACGGTAATCTTTGAAAATTCTAAATCTCTAGTGCATTTTGTACTCTTCTCGTGCGATGGGGCCTAGCATTGTCACCCATAAAAATGAAATTGGCTCCAATTTCATTTCGGGAGGATAAATAATGGGTTCAATAATGTTTCGAACATATCTATCCCCTGTCATAGTGTCTGCAATGGGAATAAGCTGCGTACGACGACCATGCATTATGCCTCCCCAAAACATTACTGTTCCTTCTTGGTATGGACCGACTTCTCTGGCAAAAGACAGTCTTTCTGGTCGCCCTGGCCCTCTCCAAACTCTGTGTCGCCGACTATCAGTAAGTAAACCAAATCTGGTTTCGTCCGAAAAAAGGACATTTCGCCACTGAGTTAAAAGCCATCCTCAATGTTCCTGTGCCCACTGTAGACGAGCGGCTATATGTCTGGGTAGTAACCTAAGTACTCTTAATGATCTCCTAGATCGCAAATTGGCTCCAGCAAGTCTCCGCCGTATTGTGGTACTGGAAATGAATCGACCAAACGTTCTTCTCAAATGAGTTCGGGCAGCTGAGACTGTTATGGTTTGATTTCGACGTACATAATCTGCTACATACCGATCTTCTCTTGCATTAGTTACCATAGGACGCCCAGTTCCACGTCTCCAGTCAACGCTGTTAGTTTCCTGGTACAAACGCACTATTCGGATAACTGAAGCGCGGGGAATCCCTAGTATATCCGCGATTCGATGATTCGGCAGCCCCTTATCATGCAAAGCTACTATTCTTGCCCTATTGAATGCTGAAATTCTATTGCCAGGCATAATTGCAAAGAAAACTCAACAATCACTTTAACATGCTAAATCGACATGAACCACTTTTTAAACATTGGAATCTAAAATTGTGGGAAATTGTTTTTGTAAACATTTTTAGATGCGTAGCAACGGTGAAATAACTTAAGATTAAATGTACAAAAAACAGACATGATAAATATTTCGTTTTAAAATTTACGAGGGGGGTCCAAGAATTTTGGCGATGTGTGTATTAAATACAACTGGTCAATATCACTTTCTCCTGGATACAGGGGGTCTCCCGTTATTATTTCTGCAAAAATACACCCGATTGCTCAAATATCAACTGGGGGACCATATATGAGTTCACCTACTAACAGTTCAGGAGCTCTTTACTATCTCACATGAAGGAAAAAAATATATGATTAAAATCAACTTTAACTATAAACAATACATGGTGACCACATATTCGGTACAAGCTTCTCTTAAATTACTATACTCTAATCCCATTTTCTTAACATCTCTTATTATTAGGGTGAAGGCAACAGGCACGGTGGTGACGTGACTGATAGGTCTGGAACAAGCAGCACTGGAGCCTTATCGCGTTCCATGCGTTACGCAGATCCTTGGCTATATGGCAGCGTGCGCGCTTCTGGGGGACTATTGTGTCTGGCCCCTACGCTAGTGCTCTGCCAATGCCCCGATTATATCTCTGGAAGCAGACGATCTGCACCGAAGAAGACACCGCACCTGTGTAAGAAATGTAAGGGTACGAGGTTGCCCTTGTCGTCCATAGACTCCAAATTTGGAACAGTAAGTAAAAGTATATTAGTAATAAACATCTGCTACCATCATGCACTCAAACCGTTTGCTTAGCTGTAAGTTTTTCTCTTTATTTTTCTAGGTACGATGTTATCCAACAGCTCAACAAATCACTACCACTCCTTTAAGAGCTGGGACCGTCCGTGTGACGTCATCGTCTCGTCCCTCCATATTGCCATCACCAGATCCATACGATCTTATGAGGAGGTCCCGCTTGTCGGTACCAGAAACTACTTCCACGGTATCACCATTTCGGGATAGGACTGCATCTTCAAATAGGAGTATCAAGGAGGGAAATAAGAGGAGTTCAAGTGCTAGCAAAAGTAAAAGTAAGTTGTTTGGGATATTGGTTTCTTTTATATAAGTCAACCTAAAGTTTTGACATTTCCTCTTAAGGCAGCTTAATAGGGGAAAACCATATCTTTTCTAATTTTAAAACGTCATTAATGTTATTTCTATTATACAGTGCGAATATAAAGTCCCTCTCCCTGTTAGCTTTTGATTAACAAATGATAGTAATAGTAATAATAATAATGAAGTTTTGGTACGTTCAAGTTTAACTAAAATGCCATTTTTTATGTGTAAATTATTGACTTAGTTCGCAAAGATTGCCGCAGAGTTCCATTTTAAATAAAATTTTTATATGGCGGGTGGGGTTACCCAGTTAGAATCAATCAATCAATCTACATACCATCTCCAAGTTTCAAAATGACGGCAATGAAATGATTACAGTCAGGATTTTGCCGTTTATTGAGAAATATTTACAGCATGAAACTTATATTCCACTTCCTCGTGTTCGTGGGCGAAGAACACCAAGTAAAAACTTTTTTTACCCCCTAAACCACCATTTTTCTCGATTTTTTTGTGGAGGGGAATGATTGGGACTTTCATAAAAGTTTATAGTCAAGGAAAGTGCTATGACAGGGCGAGGGCATTGACAACCCTCCCAAGAGCCAAGGGAACTAACCTGTCATTCATAACCCTGTCCTTGTCCTTATTTCTAAACCCTCAATAAAATCCTAATCATTCCCTTCTGCAAGCATTACCAATCATTACCAGGGAAAAGAGAGGATTTGCCAGTTTGTGGGTATTGGAGATAAAAATAAAGTTGACTTTATTTTTCCACCTTTGAAAACAGGGAAAAAAGTAGGTTTCCGTGGCTGCCATTCCATTACAATAGATCACATTCTTTGAAATTTCAAATGCAAAATAGGCTTTGCTTCTTCACAAAAACTTATTTTATTTTGGCCTGTCAAATAAGTAGTTGCCATTAATTACTGTAGCTGTGGTCGTTAAATTCAAAATTTAATTCATTTATAATATTTCGTCCTATGGGAGATCAAATAGAGGCAGTTTTGATATTTCGGGAGGCGCAAAAAATTAGTAAATATGTTTACAAAAATTCTCTTCGTGTTTGGATTTAGGGATTCAGTAGAGCTAAGTTCAACTAAACGTTGCTCACGGAGGAATTAGGTTTAAGCATGAATTCTGGTTGTACATTTGATATTTAAGTTCAGCTCTACAGTACCAACCTCAAAGCAAAAACATATTGTTGGTAGTACTTGGCACATGCGCATTAAACATAAACATTAGGATATATCAGTGACTAAAATAATAATGTATACTTTATTGTTCCGCATAGGTAAAATTATTTCAAAGCATTTTCTAAAATCCCTTTCATTCCATATTAATTAAGAAATGATCTCTTGTCTTGGTTCGTATTTCTGAGGCTACCTTCTTACGTTTTATAAATAATCTACTACATCAACAAAATCTTCATCATCAGTTAATTCCAATCAATTTAAATCGAGTTGTTGAGGTAGCTTGAGATATTTTTTTCCAGATAAACTGGAATAATGACAAAAAATATTAAATTGAGATGCCAAAAATGAAAAAAATATGTGCCTTAATATTAAAGAAATATACATTTTTAAATAATTTTGAGCTTATTCAGGGTGTCCGGGAAAATGTGGGAAATCTTTCGAAGAACAGGAAAGTTCCATTTTAGGTTGCTTAATCCGAAAAAATATAAAAAACTAAAAAAAATGCAGTGATGTAATAGGGGACGCAATGAAATTAATAAAAGACTTCATAAGAGGGTTCAACATGAGCTCCGTGAAGTCTGATACACTCGCGGTCACGACGAATTGAGGACTGCTGTATCCGCCACAATAACCCAGCCTTGGTCCTTATCGCACCACAATGAAACGGGATCTGTAGAAGTTCCTCCCTAGTGCCGACCGGAGGGGTATACACCAAGTTTTTCAGGTGTCCCCACAGGTAATAGTCCAACGGCGTTAGCTCGGGATATCGAAGAGGCCAAAATGTCCTCCTCTACCTATCCAACGTATTTTGGACATACGTTACTCAGGTGCTCCCGCAGACCAAAACCAAAATGAGGTGGTGCCCCATCGTGCATAAAGTAGATGTTTCTGCGGGTTTAAAGTAGTAAGTGCTCTATTAAATCTTGAAAAGCGTTCTTCAGACACTTCATATTATGTTGTCCATTCAAGCGTTCCGGCAATACGAATGGTCCAAACAAAAAATTGCCAATGATTTCTGCACAGATATTAACAGATAGGAACTGGTGTTAATGATGCGAAACAATAGTGACATAAGGATTTTCATCAGCCCATACATATGTGTTGTGTATATTGATGATACCATTTTTGGTAAACCTTGCATCATCCGTGAAAAGAATAATGCTAATGAAGTTAACATTATTTCTTTGCTGATCCAATAGCCAGTTTGCAAACTGCATTCTACGAGAAAAATGGTCAGGAATCAGTTCATGTATTTTCTGCAAATTATATGGATACAACCGTTTTTGAAAAACTTAATGTACTATTTTTATCGATGTACTGAAGTTTGCTGACAAGTCTCGAGTGCTCGTTTTTCTCTAATTTTTTTCTCTAATTTTTCTCTATCAGTGCTATTTTATCCAAACTTTCCTAAAATTATAAAGAAAGTCAATAATATGTATTACCTTATTAAGAGGAATCGTCTACCATTCTTCCTTAGACGTTGGTCAACTCGTTGAAATGTCTTCTGGTCTGGCATAGTAGGATTGTTACATCTTTCGTAATATAACCGTCTGGCTTTTAGAGCATTGAAAGACGCAAAGCCATACATCTGATGCATACTTAATAAACTTGTATTCCACAATTAAATGCACCACGAAATACAAAAATCAGTAAATTAATATCGAAATAAAGGATTAATGTGTCAGCGATGTGAAAGATGACAAGTTCTAAAATGCAAGATATCTTATTTATTTCGTACCATAGTAACGTTTGCAACAACAATTCGTTTCTTTGGTGCCGATAAATAAATAATACGCGCATTTCTTGCGAACATAGGTCATCCATAACTATTCGCTTATTATTCCTTTTCTCGAAAACGGTTCATTTTATCGAAAATAACCAAGAGTGCCTTTTTTAGTCTAAGGAGCAAGCTATCCAGGTTTATTTTTTTAAGTCTTTATCATTCAGGGTGTTAAATTTTTAAGCATTAAGTTCTAAAGCTTAGTCCGCCCCTGGTAATGTAAAAGAGCTTAATAGGATTCAAGGACACTATATTTAGTGGTCCTTACTAGTGTGCATCACATTAAATTTTATTAAGTACTTTTCAAGTTATTCAAGAAAAACCGATTTCCAGCGACGTCCTTCAGGGATACATTTCTCCGTAGGGAGGGATTGTATGAAAAAATTTTATAGGAACTTGTTATCTTATTTTTTCATGTTCTTCTAAATCCGGGAGTTTTCCTACATTTTCCTGGACACCCTGTATATTAAAAACAATATATCCATATTTTTCTATTGTGTTTGTTAAAAAAAAACGTACTGTATCAGAAATTAGTATTGTAGCATTTCTACTATACACATGTTACATGTTATTAATTAGTATCTACGAACATAATATGCATAAAGATATATCGATATCGGTATACTATCTCTAATAGGTACTTAAAACTTTTCTATTTTCGCTCATAATACCACGACAGGTGGAAAATTGATGCATCGTTTCATTTTCTTTTTCTTTATGCTCTGCTGATATTAATTAAAATGTAATGAAGGTACTAACTACCATAAACATATAATATGGTGTCCCATGATAGGAATTCAAAATTATCTCTGTTAATACACCATGATAACAACCGTAAAGATTTTATGGTAGAGGTATTTGACTTTAGGTGCAGGTCATAAGCCGTTTCGATCTTAAGCATTGTTTGCAATACGAGGCTTATTGACTAGATAGTTATTTAGTTAAAGGATGCAACCAAATCTAAAAAAAATTAAAAAACAACTTAAAATTCGGTTACTAATAATAATTACTCTAAAGAATCATAAAACCATTGGGCCAAAATTTTGGTGTCATTTCACAGAGCTCAAAACTGATTTTTTAAATACTCTGGTCATTCCACTTTAGAAAAAAGGTACTCTATAGGGTGATTCAGGAGGAAAAGTTAATATTTTAGGTACCGGGTGATCTGTTATATTTTGACCACCCACATATCTCATTTATTTGAAGAAATATCAAAAAACTTTAGGAACTAAAGTTGTAGGGCCTTTCATGAATTTTTAGGAAATAATATAAGAAGAAACAAATGAACATCAAAAATGGCAAATATTTTACAATTTCATGTTTTCTTAAACTTAACACCCTATATATTATAGGTTCCTTTGATGTGAAATTTTATTCTGATTTCAAATATATATGGTTTATATGGTCTATCTTAAAGGGTTGTGTTAATAATTATAATTTTAATAAATAACATTAGAAGGCGTGGACAAAATAATAATAATGGCGTATTGAATGTGTGGTATTTTATTGCAGTATTCTGATTTATTATTTCAATAAAGTGTTATACAAAATAGTTATTATTGTTTCTAGGGCGCGAAATACTACTTTGGTGACCGAGAACAAAAATTTATTGACGAGGCTGCGCCTCGTCAAAAAATTGTTCGAGATAACCAAGTAGTTTCGCACACGAGTTGCAAACAATACTTTTTCTACAACGACTTTACTTTCATTTAACTAAAACCATAAAACGATATTTTTTTATTATAATATTTAATGCAAATTAATTTTTAAGACCATATTAGTCGAATATGTCCCAGATATAACTACGCATACAGAAACCAATATGTTTGACAACAAACGTATTTCACTGACGTTTTCGATATTGTGAGTGCTGAATATTGCGAGTTTTTTAAAGTAAAGTAATATATTAATAGAAAGTTTCGAAAGTGAAGATGATTTATCCTCTACCCCACCAAAAATATGAGATGCAGCCAAAATGGTTACACTAAATCTTCTACCGGAAAAATCCAGACGACAGTATGAAGGGCAGTATGAACAATGTAAAACATGGTGTTTGAGAAAAGAGTATCCGAAAATATTCTACTGGTATATCCTGTGAAAATATCGAAAGAACTCAAATCGTCCACATTAAGGTCAAGATATTCTATGTTGAAGTCAACTCTTAATGGCAAGGAAAACGTGGATATAAGGAAATTTCCAAAATTGATCCCATTTCTAAAAAAATATTGTAAATAACAATTAAATAATAATTTAACTGGATTTCTGTGTACACCTTAATAAAGAATATATATGATTAATTTTTCGTCAAATCTTAATAATATTATCAAAAACAGGCAATAATTAAATTTACAGTAGGTATATGATGTGCAAAATATTTTGCACCCTAATATGCAAAATATCTTGCACACGGGTCATGTCATGGTAACGTAAAAAAAATAATGTCAATGAAAAAATGTCCTATTTTAGACACTGACGTTAACGCGCAAACATTGTTATTTTTTGACGGTTGTAGAAGAAATATATTTCCTTCGGAAATGGCTTATTTTATCGAGACAAATGCAGATTACCTTTTTTAAAGAGGAATGACCAGAATATTTAAAAAATTAGTTCTCAGCTCTGTAAAATAACACCTGTCAAAATTTTGGCCCGAGTGTGGTGGCAAGTACATTCCTAACTTCTCTGATGATGTAAACAACTACTGTAGTATGGTTCTATGAGTCTTCAAAGCCTAGAAAAAATGGGGTGGCGTTAAGTCGGGGGACCTCGAAGGCCAAGGCAAATCTCAGAATCAAGAAATGAGTCGGCCTTTAAACTTTTCTCGCAGGACCCTTATTGAGTTTCTGACGGTATGAGCTGTTGCCCCATCTTGCTGGAATAGTAAGGCATTGTTTAGTAATCCTCGTCTATTTAATTCCGGAATCAGAAATGTCTCTAGCATATTAACGTAGCGCTCAGATGTTACTGTTACAGCACGGTTATTTTCATCCTCAAACAAATAAGGGCCAATGATACCAAAAGATCCTACTCCACACCACACAACAACTTTTGGATTATGGAGGTTCTGTGTAAAGATTTCACGAGGATTTTCATTTGACCAGTATCTAAAATTCTGTTTATTAACCATGCCGTTCAAATAAAAATTTGCTTCGTCGGTCATTAGGAGACTGTGAATTGCTCCTTGATGTAAATCCAAAAATTCTTGACAAAATGCTAACCTTGTTTCTTTATCTTGATTGCTAAGGTGCTGTGTCATTTGGTATTTATAGGGATGAAATTTTAAATCCCTTTGAAGAATTCGATCTAAGCTTCCCTTCGATATTCCTAGGATAAGGGTTTGTCGACCTTTTAGGACTTCTCGTAAACGCAATTCTAACTCGTTCAATATTTTCTGGTGTACGAACTGTTTTTCGACGTCCAGGCTTCTTCAAATTTTGTACAGAACCATTTTCACGCCAATGACGAACCCATAACTTAACATTTTGGCGCGTGACCCCTATTGTTGTTATTAAACTGACGCCGGAATGCACGCCTAATTTCTTCTATCGAATTGCTTCTTATGTAAGTTTCTACACAAAACACACGTTGTTGGACTGAGTAATCCATGAAAGTTCAAACGGATGTTGAAATAATGTCTCAAAGCTAAAAAATTAAATAATTATTGATGAAAACTAACAAACTTCTCGTAGAAAAATGACGTTCCACGAAATTAATAATTTAAATTTTATTTGTGACAGGCGCCTACTTGATTAATAATTTACTTAAATCCCAAAGACTACAGAAGATAATCCCACAGAGGACAACCTATTTAGTTATCTTGTAGGGAATTTATTAATAATATAAAATGGGTAGTCTATTATGGGGAACCCTGTACTTGTCGGTTCAGAAGTTAGACCCGAAAAGGGTACCCTCTGGGGCTCTGTATATTCGTTAATGAACACTTTAGAATCTTTTTATGGCAAATTAGGGTTATTATTACCTTCCCTAATATACCCTCCCGAAAGTATGCCATATACTTATTGTACACCCTTTATTTGCCGGATAAAACCAGGTTTTCAAATTAATTGTGTCTGCTGATGGATGTTTTAATTCGTGATCTCGCTTTAAAATATCCCATTAGACTAATTAATTTAGTTTAGTTGGACAAAGAAGTGGATATAGGTAGATTATAATAATTACTACTCTGGAAACCGTAGCACTCATTATTTTTAAGCGCTTAGTAAGTTCACAGAGTCCCGATCTTTCAAAGTATTTAAATCTGCTCACTAAACTTGTTTCCCAGTAACATAAAAACTATTATTTTTAAAGGTACAAAGCAAGATACGCCGCCTAATCCCATTCAAGGTCGACGCTCAATCTTAGAATGCAATGTCAACCCTTATGAGTTAATGTCCAATGAAAAACCAGCTGAAATTAAAGAAACTAAACCGCTCAAGAATGTAGCTCTAGTTAGTGGTCAGAGAATAAGGGTACGTTCTAGTACAGAATATCAAAGAGAATACGAAGATGTTCAGGTTCCCAAGGAAACTAAATCATCGCCTAAAACAGCACAGCCTTCACCATCAAAATTGTTACAGAAGAAGCAGCCAAAGGTAAACTTCCCTTATGCTTCTCTTATACCCTTGGTCATCCGTAAATCTTATTTTTAGGCATCAACACCAACAAAACTCAAAAATATTGAGAGGGAATCTGACTATGCATACAACACTCTCAACAACAGCCATTATAAATCGATTCTGAAGAAACGTGGTTCCAATTATAACAGCGATTCATCTCCCTATTCCGATCAAGAAGAATCTGTCGCTAGTCCGGTGACAACCAGGAAGACCAGTTCCCGTTTTTATATTCCCATCCCTCTACCTTTAACCCCTAGGAAGAAAGTGAAGTTCTTGGATGCAGGTATGATAATTCCACCCTCTTTCTCATGTTTCAAGTTCACTCTTAAGTTATCTTTTAGGTAAAAGTGAAAGCAGCGAGGAAGAAGAAAAAGGAAATTATGTGGATATTTTAAACGATACAATTCGGCAAGATAATAATGAACTAGATGAAGATTATGATGAAGTCTTTGAAGATGCCTCAGACCAGTCATTAGATCTTGGAAAAGTTAATTGCCAAAACGAAGGTAATTAAACATGAAAATCTTTATTGACACTTATGGCTTATGTTAAACTATTTTTGACTATTAAAATTCTATCTATAATATCTAATTTTATTGTACCTAACATAAATTTGTATATTTCAGAAAAGAAATCCAAAAAAGTAGTGAAAGTTCATCGAAGCAACAGTGAGCGTACGATCATCGAACGCAAAAATGTGGATTTCTTCGATACCATGGCATTGCGTATCAGAAAACGTACCGATTCTCGAATAACATTTTCGAGCGATGACCTCGAAAAACTAGATGGACTAACATCAAGAACACGTAAAATAAGTCCTATGAAGCCTCGGCCAAACGATCCACCTCCACCGCCACCACAGACTCAAATGGAAAGCAATGCAAAGGAAAAACAGGAAGCAGCTAACTTAAATACTAATGGATTAATAAACCATTATAAGCAAGAAAATATAAATATGTCGACGGAATTAAATTACAAAGAAGACTACAATACTTCTGAAGCCGCTGAAAATAAAACTTCACAAATGATTAAAAATGAAACTAAGGAAGAAAAAATAGAAAATATTTCAAAAAACAGCTCGTTACTAGAACCGTCAGCAGAAGAATCGAGATTTTTAAAAGGTAGTAACGAATATGTCCCATATAATGAAAACGTTACTGAGATGACCTCTGTAATTAATTTAGGTCCTCAATTAAATGGTAATGTATCTTATAGTAATACGCCACCATTAGCGCCCCCTAGAAAGCGAAGTAACAACAAGCAGCCATTCATAAACATCAGTAAAGCCTCAGAAGTACAAACAATTAAAATAGAATCGCCTCAGCCAGAGAATACAAATAGAACTGTTGTACAAATAAATTCACCACCAGCATTTCACAAAATACAAATTAAAAATGAGTTTTCTGAATACTCAGACTTTAGTAAATACAATACTGTGTCTGTTGTAGAAAATCCTCAAAGGAAGACATCTATTATGATAAATGGTGATGATTGTTATTCAACTATGAATGTAAATGATAATGTTCCACTATACCAATCTTCGGTAGTGGTGAAAGATGATTTTTCACCAGTACAAATAATTAACGCTAAAAAGAACAGCAGTAAGGTCTACATAACCGGTACTTTTATTTCATCGACAGATACTGACAAGATATTAACAGAAGTATCAGAACATCTTAGTCAATTAACAACTAATACCACAAATGTAGAAACTATAAAAGAACAGCATGCAAACGTTAAAGAAAACGAATCTAGCAAACATGAAGAAATTAGTCAACCAATTGATGATTCCATAGAGATCATAAAGAAACCTCAACATTTAATTGACAATAAAACAGAAATGGAATCAATACAACTATCCTTGTCTTTTAATTCTACCTCATCTTCAGAGCTTCTTAAAGAACTTCTTCGCGACCCCGTTGAAGCAGTACGTCACAACTTAGTCCCTCATGTCTGTGGCAAGTCAGACATGTCTAGGCGATCTCGAGACACTAAATTTCCCAAGCATATGTCGCCTCTGGGCAGAAGCAATTCTATTCTTGAATCTCCTCTTGAAGACACAAACATTCCTATTTCTCTTGAAGATTCTTTCCTACGGTTAAGAAACTATGAGACCATTGGTGATGATGCGGGCTCGGAACATAGCTCATCAACACAGTACGAACTAATGGATCAAGGGTCTGAGTGCTATACCGATCATAGTAATAGGAGTTCGGTTACCGAAGAAGAATTGGCAAACAGGACGAAATTCTATGAGTTACTGGCCGAGGCTGGAAATATTGAGGTATCGGAAACTGATGATCACCACTATGAAAGCATAAAACCTAACAACGATCCAATTTATGAGGAGATCGAAATACCACCACCATTACCTAGCAATCCACCACCCTCAAACATTTTGGATGACATTCACTTAGATAAAGAGTACACCACAAGGTAAGTGCCTTAAAACATAAGTGTTTATTTATCAAATCCTCAATTTAATCTTTTTGCAGGTCAATTTTTGAAGGAGCTTCAAAATATGATATTCTGAGTTATCTTGTAGATGCAAAAGAACGGGGAATTGTTCAAGAAGATGGCTATTCCTACCACTCATACAGCAACAATTCAAATAATCATAACGAAGATGAAACCAAAGAACCTTATAACAGAGTATCCCATATGAGCACCGTCAGTGACTCCAGTGAGGATAACTCTCTGGTTATTTCAGGGGCCCTAATTGACGAGAAGGCAATGTTTCAGAAACCTGCCGAGGTCGAGAGGAATGACTCTGGAGTGGGATCAGAAACGAGTAAAAGTAGTTTAAGTAGATATCGAAGCAAACCAGAAACGTTCGCTTCATGCGAGGATTGTGAGTCATCGTTAGAGTCTAAAGCAGAAAATGAACCACTACTATGTAGAAAATGTGTTAAAAGGCGTTCAGAGCGCAAGGAAATAATAACCGAGATTGTAGAAACTGAAGAGAAGTACAGTAGAGATCTTCAAATCATTCTTGAAGAATTTTATCAGCCCATGTTAGTTGCTGGGCTACTTACTCCCGATCAACTCTCTGCTATATTTTTAAATGCAGAAGAGTTACTAGAAAATAGCCAGGCTTTAGCGGAACGTCTGAGAGATGCTGTAGAAATAACTTTAGAACAAGGCGACGATGATCTTTTAACTGTAAATATTGGTAAACTGTTCCTAGAAGCAGCTCCTATGCTGCACGGTTTTGAAACCTATTGTGTTCGTCAAGGCACTGCCAGCCTACTATTAGCTAGTTTAGAAAAAGAAAAAGAACTATTACGAATATTTCTGCGAGTCTCGCAGATGGAAAACACTATGCTTCGAAGAATGAACTTAAACTCTTTCCTTATGGTTCCAGTGCAGCGAGTAACTAAATACCCATTGCTTCTGGCACGACTGTATAAAGTGACTCCTTTACATCACGAAACGAGGGAGCAGCTCAAGGAAGCTCAGCATAAAATTGAGCTGCATCTGAGCCATATGAACTCAGAAACAAAAGACGTGCCTAGCAAATTATGGCGGAGGATAGGCAGTAGTTCTGGAAGGAGACCCAGTACAGAAATGGATTTAGTGAATATTAAATTAAGGAAAATAGCTGTTGATGTACTGGAATGGAATCATGATGAAGCGAGGTTTGTGTTGGAGGGCAAGTTGTTGTTTACTCAGCCTACAGATAATAATTGGAGAAAGGGAAGAACCATTAAGCTTAGTCCTGTCAATGCTTTGCTGGTGATTAACGGGAAGGTATGCTCTCATTATTATTTAAGGTATTAGAATAATAATTATAATAATCCCTTTATTTTACAAGTAAAATGTAAGATAAAAAAACGTCCTCACAGTGTGCAGCGGAATTAATCATGAATGTCTTGAAAAGTAACCTGGGTAAAAGGTAAAGCTGAACGAAAAATAGAACGGCCAAGTTCTGAAGTTTCAATTTAAAAGAAACTACATATTGTAGTTCTAAAGATTATACATTTAAACTAAACGAGAGACGTGCCCATCTTTTACTTTCAAATATAACGAGTGATTTTTAATTATTTTGCTCAAGGGAGGCCATGCATTTTAAAAGCATCATGGCCGTACTGCGTAGATAAGATGACATGATTGTTTTATGACATTTACGTCTTATTTGAATTTGTGTATTTGTAAAGTTTAAAAATTGGAGAAATTTTGTAATTTTTGCAGTTATTTGAAGGTAGGTTACTATTGCTTTAACTAATATTTCTCCGGGGAGTCGTGTTTTGACTATTATAGAGTGCTATTTGCAGGATATGATTTAATTTTTTATTTTTTTTTTATTTTTCAGCGTATCAAGTTTTGGTGAAGCTTTGTTGCCGGATTGAAAGTTCTACAGTAAAAATGTTTAGTGAAGCACAAAAAATTTTTATTGTTGAAAGTTTGGAAGGTGTGTGGAATTACTCTATGCATGACTGCTTTGATGAATTTCGAACCGAGTTTCCTGATGTTGCGGTGACCTTTCATAATTTTCGTACTGGGTCACAATACCTAATTGATAAATTTCGTCAGACTGGTTCTGTTCAACATAAAAAAGGGGCTGGAAGACCAACGAGACGATCGAATGAGGTTATTGAAGAAGCGCGACAAATTATGGAAAATAATCCTTCAACTTCTATTAGGCATTTATCTCAACAAATTCAGCAAACGGATTTATGCTACAGTACATGTCAAACACTTTTGAAAAAGGATCTGCATCTATACCCTTATCGTGTTACGGCTATTCATGAACTCCTTCCCAATGACGTTCCCCAAAGACTTAATTTTTGTGAATGGTTTTTAAACAATTTTCAAGAAGAAAATAGTGGTGCTTTTGAAAAAACATTTTTTACCGATGAGGCTTATTTTTATTTATCAGGCTATGTTAATTCACAAAATATGCGAATGTGGAATATGCAAAATCCGCATGTTTTTGTAGAAAGACCTCTTCATCCTCAAAAAGTTGGTGTGTGGGCAGCAATTAATTCTAGAAGAATAGTAGGCCCAATTTACTTTGATGGCACAATTACAGCTGAGAGATATCGGATCGAAATTCTGACAACATTTATTAATGAGCTTCACGATGATGATTTGCGGGAAGGTTACTTCCAACAAGATGGCGCTACACCTCATGTAACCAGAGAAAATTAAAATTTTTTAAGTGAATTTTTTGAAAACAGAGTTATAAGCCGAAATACGCAACAAATATGGCCACCTCGTTCCTGCGATTTAACACCCTGCGATTTCTTCTTGTGGCCCTTTATAAAAAACTCCATTTATCGAACACCAATTGAGGATATAAATGATCTTAAACGAAGGATTTCAGAAAAAATTGCCGAAATTAATAATTCTCCAAACGTATTGGTTAATGTGTCTTTGAGGGTAAGAAGAAACAACGGAAGGTGTCTAGAAGTAGGAGGCGGCCATATAAAGTAGGCTTTCAAAGTAAGATAGCTCAGGATTTTATATTACATACCGTCAAAAAACATTATTTTAGGTTTTCAACGTGACAACGCTGCTTTCTTGCAAATTCGCCCTATGATTTAATCTACGCGCTACTGCTACACTATGTATACTGGGTCACAGCCGCCCTTGAGCAAAATAATTAATAATCACTCGTTATTATTAGTCTTCTTTTTACGTAATCAAAAACATTAGTGAGCACTTGACAAGGTTTTTAATTTATTTGTAATTCTACGCCACACTGTGATTTGATGTTGTCCTACGGCTTGCCCAAGAATCCTCGTGCTAATCATTTTATTTTCCTCTGGGTACAGTAAAATATCAAGATCTCTATTATCCCTTTCTTCAGCTCTATTGACATTCTGAGTTGAGCATTTACAGTTATTTATTACAGTGCCTTACTCAAATTTACTAATGATAAGTTTAATTAATGAAATGGAAGGGATAGGCTTATCAGGGAATTGAACTTAAAACATTTCAGACGCTGCTCTTAAACGGTTTTCTGTATAATACCACTTAATCATAGTTACTTTTTCCTTAATGGAATAGCTCATGTTTAGCTATAATTAAAGCGCCTTTAGTGAAAATGTTGTCACTATAGCTACTTCTCGTTTACTCAATGCCAAATAATAATTTGCTGGTGTTTGCTGTATTACCTAAGCTATGAACATTTCGTATCTTTGCTACCACATTTAATTGAATAAGTTAGGATTGGCTTATTAAGATTTATTCGAACTTGGTACATGGGTTTATTATATCGGCCTCTTCGAAAAATTAAAATAATTCAATCTTTCTTTATGTACAGGTGAGCCAATATTTGGCCAAATCTTATTTCCTATGTTCAACTAAACTATGCATAACCCGGTATGATTCCTGTCAATGCAATTAGAAGAATAACAAAAATGTGCCAATATTACATTCAAGAAAATGGCCGGCATTTTGAAAACCATCTTTAAAAAATCCTGGATTGTTATTTCGACTTTCATTGTGATTTTTTATTATTGATATTTTAGTTTTATGTATCTATTAATGTTGCTCTTGTTTATTCGCAATAAAATTTCAATATTTCAGTTGTGTAATATTAGAGTTATTTAAAGTAAATAACGTAATATTAGCTAAGAATTCACATATGCAGTATGTCCACGGATGGGGTTTACAAGAGGACAAGTGGACTAAAAATTGAAAGATACGAAAAAAAGTCACTCTTAATAAACGTTTTTGCTTGTCTAGAAAATACGATTCATCATAAGAAACTTCAATTTTTTTATACAGGGTGGGTAAAAATTGCAAAAATGTTATTTTGCTTAAAAGTAAACATACTTTATTTTGAATGATACGAAAAAAAGTCACTCCTAATAAACGTTTTTGCTTGTCTAGAAAATACGATTCATCATAAGAAACTTCAATTTTTTTATACAGGGTGGGTAAAAACTGCAGAAATGTTATTTTGCTTAAGAGTAAACATACTTTATTTTGAAAGATACGAAAAAAAATCACTCTTAATAAACATTTTTACTTGAATAATGAATAAGTGTTACTTGTTGTCAATGTCTTTATTTAATGAAGTAATTATAATAATAATAATAATACGAACATTTTTATTAACATGAAAAGAATACGATAACGATTTCATAATTCAAAAGCTCCACCCCCATACTCGACACATTTTTCTAATTGCTTTCTCAAATAAGTGAAAGAATTTCTGATTTCTTCCTGAGATATCGATTGGACAGCCTGGATAATTCTGCCCTTCAGCACTTCAATATCATATGGTACTGCGGTAGCAAAAACAATAATTCGTTTTAAACGGCCCCATTAAAACATATCCGCCAAGGTTAAGTCGGGGCTTCTTGGGGGCCACAAAACTGGGCCATTCCTGCCAATCCACCTTGGACCAAATCTGCGGTTAAGCCATTCTCTAACCTCACGAGCGAAATGGGCTGGACAACCATCTTGCTGAAAATACATATTTTGTCGAAAATTTAATGGTAGATTTTCGAGTTCATCATTGAAAAATGTATCCAGCATTCCTAAATATGATAATCTATTGAACGTTTTATCAAAAAAATATGGCCCTATGATGCCATGGATGGATGTCGCGCACCACACGTTCACTTTTGTGAAATATTGTCTTCTCGTCATAATTCTGAATTCGAGATTTTCTAAAGACCAGTACTTAACGTGCTGGGTTGCAACGGTTCCATTGGTAGAAAATGTACTTTCATCAGAAAATATGATACATTTATAATCATCAACATTTCCACTTAAAATTTTGTCTCCTATCCACAAGCAAACATCAAGTCGTTTCGCGTCATCTCCCTCTTCCAATCTTTGATTAAAGTGCGGTTTATACGGATACAATTTATTTGCTTTAAGGATCTTCTGAATTTGACTTTTTTTCACAACTTCCAACTGAGTAACACGATTTCTAAGGGACGTCATCGGATTTTCTTCAACAGATTAAAGAACTAAGACTGTAGCAGCATCATCATGGTCGTATTTATTCTTTTTTTTTTTAGATCCAAAACCGAACCAGTTCTCTGAAACTTTTTTATTAACTTGCAGATTGTCATCCTAGCTATTGGGATTCCTACAAATTTCTCGGTAAATTGTTCCATGACGTAGCGGTATGAAACTTGACCATCCACATAACATTGTATTATAAAAACTCTTTGTTCAGTAGATAGCATTTCTACTTAAATAATAACTTCATTAAATCAAGACATTAACAACAAGTACCTATCACCTTAAGTGTCATTATTATTTTAACTAGGTTCACCAGTCAGAGGTGTGCCAGCGAATACTTTTTGGGAAATAATTTTTACATAGGTAAACCTTTTAATGAATTGTTCTACTTCGGTTTGTTGTGTAGAAAACACATTCATTAAGAGTGGATTTTTTTCGTAGCTTTCAAAATAAAGTATGGTTACTCTTAAGCAAAATAACATTTTTGCAGTTTTGTCTTGTAAACCCCATCCGTGGACATACTGTATACAATAATATAGAAAAGCATTAAAATTAACTTTTACTAAATCTTTAGAGTAAGTAGGTACTATTGGGCGTCCTTTCATTGCAAAAATGTTACTACCCTTGGACCAATCTCAGATCATTTAATTGGTAGTGTGGGTAGTCAAGAGTTTTAATAAAACACGTCAATTATTGTAAAACTTTTGCTTTTGGCCATGGCCTACAGTTAAAAATTTATTTTAAAAAGTAAAAATAATTTTTCTCTATGTAAAAAATGCCATCAATAACAGGTTTTACCTAGTTGATAAGTAAACGCAAAGCAAAGTTTTTAAAAATCACCCTGCAAATTAAAAACAAAGACAGCCGTGACATATTTGATACCTGTATCTTTCGTTTCATTAATAAGTAGCACACTGCCTCGAAAAACTCTCTATCTTTGATAATAATTTCAATACCTCCTAAAAATTTCGAAAATGGGACACCACTGGTCGAGCAGGCTTTAATCTTCGGGTGCACAGTAGAAATTTTAATATACAGGGTTGGCTGTCTCACGGTGACCGTTCATTAGAATATTTCGGAAAAAAGTGCGATTTGAATCCTGTAAATTTGGATATTGGGGTTTAAAGAGACGCTTTCTTTAGTGAAAATAACGGCGACCTTGTGTGACTTCCGGCAATGTCGGAAGATGTCTGAAACTCCCTTATTTTAAATGGAACACCCTATGTAATATACTTTTTTTGTATTACTTTCTTAATTTTTAATAACTTTTATTAAAAATATTTTTACCCTACCGTTTCTGAGATAAAAATTATTTTCCTAAAATTTTGACCTTTAACAGGGTGTCACCTAAAATTGAGTATCTTTTTAAAGATAAAAGAAAGAAACTGGAAATTTAGGTTGTGGCATTAGATAGTATGGTGCTAGCTAATGTAGTGTCGGAAAATAAAATTGTATAGGTATATAGGGAAGTGGAAAAGTAACAATTTATCAAAAAAATTAACAAAACTTCATTTTTATACCTAAATAGTATAGTTTAGGTACTTATTTACGATTTTTCGCAAAACTTTCAGTTTTATTGATTTTTGGCAAGAAGGCCATGATAAACAAAGTAAGTAATTATAAAACTAGTCTCCAGCTGGTGTATTACGTAATAAGTATTGTAAATAGCATACTACGCATCGGTCTTTTTTAAGCCTGCCGCTTCGATATCCGTGCGATTTTGATTACCGTGCGTAATGTCGAACTTACATAGTTCAGGTAGTGAACTTATTACTATTTAAAGTAGTGGTCATAGGTAAACAATTTAATTTAAAAGTTCAATTTGACCCCCATTGACTCTTAAACGCTTCTGATTCTTAGACATAATAGCTTCTGTAGTAGTGCTTGCTATTTCGGCTGGATCAAGTTGGTGGAAGGCTCTTCTTATTCGGGCTACTAGTTCTTCCATTGAATCGACGGAACCTACATAGCAAAAAGATATCCTGTGGATATATGAAATATATTCTCTTTCGGATATGGATATTGAGTGGCACATCCTCCGCAGATTCATAGAACATACATATATGTACTACGTATATGCATACGACATGCGTTTGGCCACAAGTCGGACATGCTGAGAAAATGCGTTTCCGGACATTTAGCATATCCTCCGCACATTCACAGAAGATTCGTATGTGTATACCAATGACATGCACAGTATATTCGTTTTGCCCAAAATAGGAATGACCCGATTTTTACTTTTAAATTTCTGGTATTTAGACCAAGAATGAAAATGAAGATAAAATAAAAAAAAATAAATAAAAGTAGAAATCTATGAGCCAGACTCGAACCGACGACACTCGGTTGTAGGGTTAGTAGTACATCTACTTTTCATTCTTCATCCGAATGCCACAAATTCGCGTATCTAAAATTAAATGATTATTTTACAGTTTCTGCTTGTAGGCAGGTATGGTATGATGCCCATTCTTGCTTGGAATTTTCATCGAAAATATTGTAAATGTAAATAGGCTATACTATATACCATTCCAATGCAAACATCATTCAGTAGAGCCTTCGGGAAGCTGGCAAATAATAATTTTTTGTGTCAGGGATTTTATTGCGGCTAACTACCCCTACTAAATTTAAGAATCCAGAGTATTTTGCCGACATGGCCACTATGGCCGCCGTATCTCGAAATGTTGGGTCAATCGACGTTTCAAATACTTAATATTGAAGTGTCAGTCTCATATTTGTTTAAATCAAATCAAGTAAACATAAAATATTAAAAACAGGCTTTATTAGAGCACAATCAAACTCTTAGAAAACAATTATAGACATAATTATACGTTTTTTAAATTAAGGAGTTACTGCTTTATAACGTCAGTTTCGTTTTTCCTGAAAAGAAAAACAAATGAATGGTTGAGACAATATTTACCTTAAAAAAATGTAGAGTAATGTCTGAGCACTTTAAAAACAGGTTTCTGTTATATTATTATGTTCTTGCAGTTTTTAAAAAATTAATAAGGAATTCTTACTCGTCAAGGTTGTTTTTCTTTTTATTGTTAAGCATTTCCTTCGCTTTGACAAGCCATTTTTGAATGTGTATCTACTATGACTTCGTCCTCACATGCGTTTATTGTCCTGTTGTTTTGACGCACAGCATCTAAAGAATTACAGAACTTATTATTGCAGTATCTTAACATTTCAGGAATTTGTTAATCTATATTTTTTAGTAGATTATAAATTATTTTAATAATGAATACCGAAAATTTCTGGACGATTTTAAATAGGTACCTCAAAACTTTTTTTTAATTGAATTGTTAGTAAACACTTTTAAACTAAGACATTTTCTGCTAATGAAATATCATCTGCTATTACACCTTCGGGTGAATGGCTCTAATACTTCTAATGACAGCAAATCATTATGTTTTTCGGAATATAAACCTACGAAATGACATCTAACTTTTGCTGCTTGAAGACTTATTTAAGAGAGTAAAATTTCGGCTGTTGAAAGCAATATGATTAGGTACGTTATAAAATTAGACTTATATATATATTGTTCACTTATTGTTTACAAATTCACACATCAAAAACACTTTAATAAACAATGAACATACTTACTGAACTGTATGAAAATGAAAAACAAGCCATCAAAAACTTACACAACACGAGCAGAGAAAATGACAAAAACTGAGGTTATGTAATGTCATCCCAAGCGCGAAGTGTTGTATCTGCCGTGCGCGAAGTGCGGGCGCAGGACTGCCAAAAGTTGGAGATTTAAATACCAACCTGAGCAATCGCATTGCCCTAACTTATATTATTTTAAAAATACTAAAGTAGGAAAATCTTTTTAATACTATTTTTAATTTCACTTTTTTGACTTATGATTTTTATACCAATTTCTAGATATGACTTGGATATGCTATGGATATATCCAAACGAACATGATTTTAATCAATTTCTAAATATGACATGGATATGCTATGGATGTACCTAAACGAATGTGAGTTGTGGGCTGTCGATAGCATATTCTCAGGATGTGAATATACTTTTTTTGCTATGTGGGAAGTAAAGTAAACTCTTTGCTTTAGTGTTCCCCAAAGATAGAAACTTAATGGTGTTAGGTCCGGACTCCTTGGTGGCCAATTTCACGGTCCTAGTCGCCTAATTTATCTGTCTTCAAATATCTCATAAAATTTCTGGCTAAGCTAATTTGCTCAATATGGCGGAGCGCAATCCAGTTGATACCAAGAATCTCTTCTATCCAAAGGCACATTATCAACAAGGTATGTCACAGCTGTTTGCAAAATGACCATGTTTCTTTCGCTATTCAACACTTCCTCATAAATATGATAGCGTACTTGATCATGCATAATTAAAGCAAATACATTTACACTGAATTTATTTTAAAAATTTCTTTCCCGAATGACAGGAGGATTTTTAGTGCCCCAGAAATGAGAATTATGTCTATTAAAAATACCTTGTCTCAGGAATTTTGATTCGTCTCTCCATATAATCTTACGTAAAAATGCTGGATCTTCTTGTGTTCTTACTAAAATCATTTCAAATAACTCTTCACGTTGTGGTGCGTCCCCGGGTTGAAGAGAATGAAGAAGGTTGAACTTATAGGGATGCATGCAATGTTCTGCTAAAATTCTTTAAACAAATGGTCACGAAACTCCTAAATCATATTCTTCCGTACGAGTAGAGGCTTCGGAATAAACATGAAAATAGGCAAACACATTGATAATGTTATCTTCATTTGCCGTTGTTGGCCTGGGTAAAATTCTTTCTGCATTTATCGTTTCATAATTAAGACGATTTTTCATAATGTTTCTAAATTTTGTTCTGGCCAAAGGGCAGAACCGTATTAAGGGCGTTTATAAGAAATAATGTTGATGATGCATTTTGCGCCGCGAAACATCAGAAAATATACTTGTGTCATATACCGTTGAATTGCAAATTGGATGCTCTTTCGAGATATGGAAAAAAAATGCAGGTACTTATTTAAAATAACTGAGTTGGTAGCAATATCTTAAACGTCAAGGGTCATTTTAAAAAAACGTTAGGTGCTTTTGGTAGAGAATGATAAACCATAACTTTTTTTGTATTAAACAATTTTTGATAAAATCAGTGATTTTCGAGGTATTTTGAGAAAAATTTTGAGGAATTTTTACATTTTCTGTAATATCTCTAGAACTGTGTACACAGCCCTACCTGATCTGATTAAAAACTATTTGGCAACGCTGTAAGCACATTATAAATGATCACTAAAAAAGGCAACTTTTCTCTAATTTAAACGACCTCGTAACTCTTACCGTTTCGGATATAGCAATAGTGGCCCACCGTATTTTGGACACCCTGTATAGGGTGTTCCACTTAAAATAAGCAAGTTTGAGACATCTTCCGGCATAACCAGAACTCGCACAAGGTCACCCCTGAAGAGGGCGTCTCTTTAAACCCCTGAATCCAAATTTTTAGGATTCAAATCGTATTACTTTCCGAAATATTTTAATGGACGGTCACCGTATAGTTATAAAAAAATGGGTGGTTCGCAAAAAAGTTCAATTTTTTTAAAGGTTTTGCGATTAAAAAATGTAGGGAACCGCTGAGTTTAACGAATCGGATAAGATCATCATTAACCCGCTTATGTTCGCCAAAAGTGGTCATTAGATATTATGTACAGGACAAAAAAGTGAACAGGAAAAGTCAAAAAGTAATTTAGCTTCATTCTTATTCGTCCAAGTTTAAAGAATTCACACACATCTAACAAAATCTTTTACCATAACATCTAAACAAGGCTTGATACAATCTCTTTTGCTTTACAGTCGCCAGCAAGCAAACCATCAACAGACAAACTCGACGAAAATGGCCTGATGTTTTCGGTGAGAAATTCAGGAGTAAGAGAAGCTGCTCTTTTACTGGTTCGAGATAAAAACGGTCGCTATTCGTTGCTAAGAGAACCGCTTTATCTGGATCGTTGCGTGATAGCGGCAGATCCAGCCTGGCAAAGTTACTTTGAAGTGCAAGAGTTGCTGGGAAAAGACACGTTTATATTTAAGGTAAGTAGCGTTTGATGAAAGGAGGCTTATTTAAATGAGTTAATAGATAAAATCAAAGGTTTTGGCCAAATTTGAATTTTTATACAGTGTGTGTAACTGATAAATATCATGACACGTTGTTTACCTCGCAGAAAAAGTTTCCTTATTGCATGCATTTCTTAACCCATATACAATGTATAGACTTGTAACAAAACCTGGTCGCGAACTTGAAGGAAAACTTTGCAGCGAACTTTATGTCTAGCATCGTCGCTTATGATTGCAGCCTACATAACTCCGAGTTTAGTTTATATCTTTATGCTTGTGGGTAAATAGAATATTGAATACTACAGCAGCAGCATATATATTTATGGATGTTGTATTAAAGAACAAGAACCAAAATATATGTATAAAATAACTTGTCAGTACAGTTTAGCCAACCAAGCGAGGTTAGCGGCTGTATCTAAAAAACCGGTATAAAATCTTAATATGATTAATAGCAATCGTAAGAAACAAATTATGTAAAAATTGTCTAATTAAAAGGCAAAACTCTGTACACTCACCTTTTGTGGCCCTTTCATTCTGAGGACTTAGTTTAAGGGCTATTGTATATTGTTCGAAAGCATCATCGTCTTTTTGCAAATTTACGTAGCAGTCTCCCAAAAGCTGACGAAGTCGGTTTTTAAGTTTTCAATGCTTTTGAAAGCATCTGTATTGCCTGGCCATATTGTTGGTCCATTTCCATGAGTTCCACTAGCATATACGGAGCATTTGAATGGCCCAGTTTGTCTTCAGCCGAAGCTCTTTCCAATATTCTTTTGATGTTTTTTGTTGAAGCCAGTTGATCTTTAAGAAGACAACAGGCATAAAGCTAAACAAATATTGATTGCTTCAATGAAAATATATACAGAGGGAGTTTTTGAAAGTGTTACAACATATAACAGATAAAATAACTGAAAATGTAAAACTATATAAAGCCGAATGCCGCGGCCTTGATAAAAACCGATGACTATCACATTGAGGCGAACGACATCCCGCAACATCCTTTGATGTGACAGCAATAAACTGACAGCAGATGTAATGCGATTATGTTACGATATTCACAACGTTTGCTGCGTTGCGAGGTGACGTGCTTTCTGCAAACTACACGCGATGAAGATACGCGGCGAGGATCGGTTCTATGTTTTGTTGCAAGTCTGTACACACCATTGAATATCAAGAACATAGTTTATAATTAAATAATAAATTTCGTTGTACGTTGATTAGTGTGTTACTAAACCGAATTTCTTCACTTTTATGAGTGTTGTCCGTGTAACTAAGTGACGAAAAATTATTAAAAGAGAAAGTGGTACGCCACTGTTCTTTTCTGGAGTTAATATTTTTTCTTTGCCAACAACTTTTAACTTTAATTTGGTCTAAGTTCGATATAATTCAATAATTCTTCTTAAAGTAAAAGAAATTGAAAATTGAATTTGCAGCCGTTTTGCAAGTTTAGATTTTATACATTTGGTGTTCTTCCGCCTGCTTAAATGAAAATTTGATATTTTAAATATAATACCTTCTTTATATACAGGGTGCCCAATATATGGATGAACAGCGTAAAGATCTCGGAAACCGTAAATGTTACAATGGCGGTTAGATTACAAAAGAAGTAGGATAATTGGTCAATAACATTCTGTCTCATAACTCGTTGTCATATCAATAGCGGCCATTATTTTTACTTACGGATCAGAAATTATTAGAAATATTAGATATACTACAGTTTATGTTACCGCGGCTCGGAACTGTTCTAATGAACCTGCATATTGTTATTTTCTAACCGTACGTATCCTTAGGCTTACAATAAAGACTGTTAATCTATAAATAGACATGTTGTTGAATCTCTTAGACCGGTCTTGCGGCCATTTAGGAGAAAAATATTTTTAAACATGGAATTATAAGAGGCAATTTTTATTGTTACTTTTACCGGTTTTAAACTGCGTATAGAAACTACTTAAAGTTTTATTTAAAATAGCATAATATTTTACGTCAACGAAAAATAGGATTTTATTTACATTATCACATGTTCCTCAATCACTGACTAGAAACTTTATAAGAATATCTTTTTCAACAAATAAATACATACACGTCGAAGCGTTGATAGTCAGATAAAGGTACTGTAGTACATAAATAAAGAACAAATTTCAGCAACTAATATTAAATCGTATTTAGAGATTTCAGGTCAGAAGACTAAAATACCTGCATTTTAAAACAATATCATATATACCGGGTGTAACAGGAGCATGGTACACCCCCCGTATCTCCGTTAGTTTTAAAGGTAATTGATTGAAATTTGGGATATCCCACATACAATATAAGCGGCACTTTTTGACCTACAAATGATTTTTTTTCACTTCCGGTTGACACCAACTTTCGATGTTTAAATAGAACACCCTGTATATTATTGAATTTTTTAATTCTGCATAATTTTCTTAATCCAATGATACCACAAAAGTGACATTTCAAACGTAAAAATTTTCTATTATTTAATTTTTAATTTACAGCTAAAAGAAAATAAGAAAATACAATTATTTTGTTTTAATTTAATACTAAGAAGTTACTAAGGTGGCTTTGGAATACAAAGAATGAACACAAAATATTACAACAATAATTGTTCGAAATGCTGGCGATTAACGTCAATGTACTTCTGAACTCGCATAGTTGTTTCTTGAAGAACGTTCTCTAATTGCTGGGCCGTTATACTATTAATTTCACGTCTTACTCGCAACTCCAGGTCTTCGCGGGTTGTAACGGCGGTTGCATAGACAATGTTTTCTAAATGGCCCCAAACAAAGAAATCAAGAGGTGTTAAGTCAGGTGACCTTGGAGGCCATCTTACAGGAGCATTCGTCGAAATTACCTTTTTTTCGAATGCCTGTTGAAGATAATCAATTACTATTCTTGAATTATGGGGGGGAGCTCCACCTTGTTGGAAATATATTCCCTGTCGTAAATGGACAGGTAATTCAGTTAGACTGTCCTCAATTTCATTTTGCAGAAATTCTAAGTATCTAGCTCCAGTCAAGGGTTCTTCAAATATTATTGGACCAATGATTCTACGACCACGTATTCCAAGTCAAACATTGAAACCGAACTGCACTTGAAAGTTGCCCTCCCACAATAAATTTGATTGCCTTGTGACCAATACCTTATATTTTGTCGTATAAATAATCCCATATTTGTAAACCTAGACTCGTCCGAAAATAAAATCCTTCCCAAAAAAAGCATTGTTTGGTTGCACATTATTCTGCAATATGCAATTGCAATATTCCATCCTACGTTCATAATCAGTTTCGAACAGGTACTGGTGCAATTGATATTTGAAAGATTTATAATTATCTTTGTGCAAGATTCGGCTCCCCGATTGGTGACTAATTTCCAACTCAAACCCAATTTGCCTTAAAGAAACAGTCTTATCAACTTTTATTCGAGCTAAAACATTAATTTCCGTTCCTTCGTCAATGATGAAGTTTTCTTCGGGATCATGGTTAGGCTCTCTTCGGAATTGATTTTCAAGACGATTAAAGTAATTTCTCGCTGGGCATTGTCTGTCAGGATATCGGTCGGCATAAAGGTTTCTAGCCGCAACGGCATTTTTTCTACATTCCCCATAAATAATTAACATGTCCACTTTTTCATCTCTTGTATGAATGTGCGGCATTTTGAACAAAAATAACCACAAATGTAAAGACTTTTCCAATACACAATAAAAACACCGATAAACCACCAAATACTTATTTGACAATCTGAAGGAATAATTTCATTGTTTTCAAAGCCACCTTAGTAACTTCTTAGAATTAAATTAGAACAAAATAATTGTATTTGCTTATTTTCTTTTAGCTGTAGTTTTGATTGTATTTATCGCACATGTTATTACCAGGTATGAGTAAATTCCTTATTAATAGTACTAAGAAATAGTACCACGGTACCAATATGATTTTCTAGCATTAGACGGGTCAATTGGAATAAATCGGAACCGTCATGGCACACTTAAATGGAAAATTAAAAATTAAATAATAAAAAAATTTTACGTTTAAAATGTCACTTTTGTGGCATCATTGGATTCAGAAAATTATGCAGAATTCAAAAATGTAATAATATACAGGGTGTTCCATTTAAATATCGAAAGTTGGTGTCACTTCCGTTGAAACCGGAAGTGAAAAAAAATCATTCGTAGGTCAAAAAGTGCCGCTTATTATGTATGTGGGATATCCCAAATTTCAATCAGTTACCTTTAAAACTAACGGAGATACGGGGGGTGTACCATGATCCTGTTACACCCGGTATAAATACAGTGTGTTACAAATCCAATGTTAAGAACAGGGATCTCTGAAACTAAAAGAGATACAAAGTCGGTTAAATAGGAGAAAAGTTCAGAAGTATGGTGCCCAACAAAATACCGTGGAAAAAATTTGAAAGTTCCGAATACGTTTCAAGATATCCGAAGAGAATCCAAAATTATCAAATTCGTTTTTAAATTTTCCTGATTGCATTTGTTAAAGTAATTTGAAATAAACGTCACATTTCTACTGCCACTTTTTCTCCTCTATACGTTGACATAATTATTTTTCAATCCCGACGTTTCATTTTCGGGCCACCAGCATCAACTTTTCGAATACGAACCTAGAATTTGAATTGCATACAGACTGTTACTTAATGAAAGGCCGTGATTCCAAGGGAGCATTCCTGGACCAAATTCAAGTAGAAAAGTTCATTTACAGATGTGTTCTAAAAAGTTTGGTTTTCAAGGTACAGGGTGTCAAAGTTTAAAAAAAAAAGTTGGTTTTTAATTAATATCTCAGTGAAGTGCAAAATTAATTATGTCAAATGTGGGGAAGAAAAAGTGGCAGTTTGAATGTACCTACACTTTATTTTGACATATTTATCTCTTTAAATATAATCAAAAAACAATAAGAATAAAATCGTAAAAATTCGGTTTTGCCCAAATCGAAAGTTTCTAAGTTTGAGAACATGACGATGCAGGATTTAGTAATGT
Source organism: Polydrusus tereticollis (assembly GCA_963920685.1). Classification (NCBI taxonomy): domain Eukaryota; kingdom Metazoa; phylum Arthropoda; class Insecta; order Coleoptera; family Curculionidae; genus Polydrusus; species Polydrusus tereticollis. The sequence continues at coordinate 49,698,609 of OY987330.1, forward strand.
ACAACTTCACTATGGTTTACGAAATCTCTGTATTGCAACTAAGATTTCGCCATAGTGTGAAAAGTCTCCGGGCATTGCATTACTCCCAACCAAATTTCAATACAGTGAGAATGTACAGGTTGGGACAAATTCATTTAAAATTCATGTGTTTTTTTTTCGAAAAATCGCTTGGACCCGTTAATTTTTCGTTTTTGTTCTAAATTTCTTGAAGCCTATTTCATGTATACAGGTTCTCCCAAAAACAAGCTATGACGGTATACTTTACTTTTTTAAATGAATACTCATATTTGATAATATATTTTTTTATTCTCTATAAAATTCTAAACATATTTTATGAAATAAATATGTTATATATTTAAATTCAGCCGTTTGCGAGGAAGCTACGCTTAAGTAATATAGACCGAATAAAAATATTAATAATTATGGCTTGGGTGCACCAAATGAACGAGGAGACCGGTTAATACAGTTCTGCCAAGAAAATGACTTAATTATAGCCAATACACATTTTAAACAACCTCCAAGGCGTCTATATACATGGATTTCCAATGCAGATAAGAATGTACGCAACCAAATAGATTTTATTATTATTAACAGAAGATTCAGGAATACGATCCAAAATACTAAGACTTATCCTGGTGCAGATGTTTTCACGGACCACTCATTATTGGCCGCTACATTGAAGCTAAAACTGAAAAAGTACAAAAAGAGTCAAGCTATACAGTGTATAGACACAAGAAAGCTTTTAGATCCAGCAATAAGAACAGAAGTGCAAGAAGAATTAAACTTCAGATTGGGCAGCAATAATCAAACAATTAACGAAGATAATATTGAAAACACGTGGAAACAGATTAAAACATCCGTAGTAGAGGTTAGTCAAGATAAGTTGAAAAGCAACAGAACCAAACACAAAGTTTGGATTACTGATGACATCTTGAAATTAATGGACCGCCGTAGATCTTATAAAAATAAAGACTCTGACAGATACAAAGGGGTACAAAAGGAAATTAGGACTAAGATTAGACAAGCAAAAGAAGAGTGGCTGACGGGGCAGTGCAATGAAATAGAGCAGTTAGAAGCCAAACACGACTCGTTTAATATGTACAAGAAAATTAAACAGACAACTGGTCAATATAGAAAGATCAACAACAGCACTCTCATGAACGAACAACAGCAAATTCTTAGCAGCACAGAAGAACAATTACAGGAATGGAAAAAATATATTCAAAATCTCTTTGAAGATGGTAGGAGTCTATCGCATAATATCACTCTGGATGACGGGTTAGATATCACTAAGGCAGAACTCTTACATGCTATATCAAGTGCAAAAAACGGAAAGGCACCTGGACCAGATGGAATACAAATAGAGGTTTTAAAAGTATTGGAAGAAGACCGAGCCCTTGCACTTCTGTTAAACTTGCTAAACTGCATATACAAGACCGGAATAATTCCTAAAGACTGGCTCAGGTCAACATTCGTTGCTATACCGAAGAAGGCTAACTGCAAGTATTGTAAAGATTATAGGACGATCAGCTTAATGAGCCATGTATTAAAGCTGTTCCTGAAGATCATTCATTCCAGAATATACACCAAATGCGAAGAAAATATTGGCAAGTCTCAGTTTTTCTTTAAAAGCGGTTTCGGTACAAGGGAGGCGCTGTTTAGCGTCCAGGTTCTAATACAACGATGTCGAGATGTAAACGTTGATGTATACGCTTGCTTCGTAGATTACGAAAAGGCATTCGACACTGTTCAACACGACAAGTTAATAACTATACTGAACAATATAGGCCTGGACGGACGAGACATTAGGATAATCGCCAATTTGTATTGGAATCAGACAGCTGACATTAGAATTAACGGCCAGATATCTGAAGAAATACCTATTATGAGAGGAGTTCGACAGGGCTGTGTGCTCTCCCCCCTTTTGTTTAATTTATATGCAGAAAAAATTTTCAGAGAAGCCATCGAAGACAGAACAGAGGGTATAATTGTTAATGGAACAGCCATCAACAATCTAAGATATGCGGACGACACGGTTTTACTAGCAACAGACAAAGATGATTTACAGGCACTCCTAGCAGCGGTTACAGACCATAGCCAACAAATGGGTCTACGATTAAATATAAAGAAGACCAAATGGATAGTTGTCAGCAAAATCAAAAATATAGAGGACAACTTAACAGATATCAGCATACACGGAGAAATTGTGGAGAGAGTGCAAAAATACAAATATCTGGGCTGCTGGGTGAATGAAGAATGGGACTTAACTCAAGAAATCAAAAGCAGAATAGAACAGGCACGAACATCTTTCAGGAACATGCAAAAAGTCCTCGCCAACAGAGCTCTAAAAATTCCCTTAAGAATACGCCTATTACGTTGCTATGTCTTGAGCATATTGTTCTATGGGATGGAAGCATGGACCCTCACTGAAACAATGTGCAGGAGGATTGAGGCTTTCGAAATGTGGACTTACCGAAGAATGCTGAGGATATCGTGGATGGACAGGGTGACGAATGAAGCGGTTCTACAGCGTATGAATAAAGAAAGAGAGGGACTTAACACCATAAAAAGAAGAAAGCTGGAGTACTTTGCCCACGTAATGAGAAACCCAAAATATGAATTGCTCCACATTATTATCCAAGGAAAAATAGAGGGAAAGCGTGGCCCTGGTCGCCGAAGAACATCATGGCTCAAGAATCTTCGCCAATGGTATGGAGTAAACACCACGACACTCTTCAGGTCGGCTGTGGACAAAGTGAAGATCATGCGAATGATCGCCAATGTTCTGGGAGGACACGGCACTTAAAGAAGAAGAAGATGGAGATAGAATGCGCACACAAATGGAAGTTTGCGAACTCTTCAATAACAAGTATCCTCGCAGAGAACCGATATCTGGATCTACTCTCAGTGAAATAGAAAAAAAATAAAGAGATTTAGGTCACGTTAGGGACAATTATACGAAAGGTCGACCTGCTGTATTAGAGGATACACAATTCAATGTGTTATTGTCGGTTCAAGAAGACCACCATAAGGCGAGTGCTTTAGACAAAACTAAATTCCATCCTTACAAAGTCGAATTGGTTTATGAACTCAATAAAGATGATCCAGACAGAAAAGTCCAATTTTGCGAGATAATGATGAATATGTGCAATAATCATTTAATTTGAATTTGAGTGAAAGTTTAAACAAACTAAACTGTCGGTATTGGGCTACAGAAAATCCACGCTGGATTATGGAATGTCATACCCAATATCTTTAAAAAGTTAATGCTTGGGCCGGCATTGTTGAAAATAGAATTTTGGGACCCTTTATTGACGGAAATTTGACAGGTGAAACGTATTTACAATTTTTAGAAAGTGGTCTCATACCATGCCTTGCCATCAGAAGATTCTGATGCACCGAACAATTTTTTGTGGTATTAGCAAGACGGAGCTCCGGCCCATTACACCCGCCGTGTGCGTGGGTACCTTAATACAGTTTTTCCGAACGATGGATTGGCCGACGAGGTCCATGGATGGCCGGACAAATCTTCAGACTTAACCCCTTCAGATTTTTTTTGTGTCGTTATCTCAACTGTAAGGCATATATTAACCGACCAAACAATATTGAAGATTTAAAGAACATAATAAGAGGCGAAATAGGATTAATAGAGCCTTACGTTGTTAATAACGTTCTGCAAGAATTTGAAGATCGTCTCGGGTACTGCCAGACTGGTGTGGGTGTCATTTCCAACATTTTATAAAGTGACTTTTAGTTTCTTTTGAATTGTCTTTTCTTTTTGCTAATAAGTAATGTTGTACTTTTAAGTTTAAACGCAGTTTTCTCGCAAACGGCTGAATTTAAGTATATGAAATATTTCATGAAATACGTTTAAAATTTTATGCAGAATCAAAGATGTTATAAAATGGGGGTATCCATTTAAAGAAATAAAGTTAACCGTCATTACTTGTTTGTTTTTGGGATAACCTATATACATGAAATAAGCTTCAAAAAATGTACAACAAAAATAAGAAAGTGACGGGTTTTTCGAAAAGAGAACACATAATTTTAATTGAATTTGTTCCAACCTTGACGTTATCACGGTATATAAATTAGTATAATGAGAATGCGAAGTTCAAAATATGAGCATTTGTTGCAGCTCATGTTTTTCGAAATTAATTAATCTCGAAAACAGTAACATATAGCTATAGGAAAATAATGAGGAAAGTTGCTAAGAAACTAATGGAGATTGCAAAAATAGAGATACAGGTTGTTTCGTTTAAAATATCAAAGTCATTTTCTAATAGAAGTAGTACACCGCATTGTCTAAAATAGTTTAGCTAGGTAGAGCATATCTGTTGACATTTTTGGACCATTCCGTTGATTTGTTTGGCATAAACGCTCAATGTTCCATCCATGGTGAGTGACCTCAATTAATGGAAAAATAATCTGAAACAGAACCACCGTTGAGATGACATACCGAGAGGCAGGACAAAGAAATAAAAAAACTTAAATATGTCTAGCTTGCATAATAAAATTGATCCCAGTAAATAACCCTAAATAAGGAAAAACTCTGTTTTCACAATTAAACAAATCATGACTCACACGTTCCTTCTATTAAGTAAAAAAAAATTACTCCTTGTTACCTATATTATTATATGTATTTTAACTTTAACTTAATTTCTACTTTAGGCTGAAGATGAAGTCCAAACCCACCTATGGTACAAGAAACTCCAGTACCACGCACAAGGAATGGGTCCATGGAGAAAACGTAGAAATGCTCTTGCCAACATCATGATCAATGGAATGGGTCTTCGTCCGTAGCACGCCTAAAAAGACACGAAGGATTAGAAGTTATTTATTTTTAGGAAATTTCTGTAGAGCTTTAAATTTACATTGAATATAATATAATATGAATCACCCAGTTCTGTCCTATTATTGCTAATAAATAATTGTGTTTCTTTTTTAATCTGTACCCCTATAATTAAATTTATAGAAAATAAAATGAGATATTTTTAGAAAATTTTTCATTTTGGATTCTTACGTAATGTATAGGTAGACAAAATATTCAGGAAAATTATTTAATACACAAACATTATCCTGCAAAATCTTATCATTATCAAAAATATTATTTTAACGATTTAGTAATTATTAGCTGTGATATTTTGGTTTTGGTAAAGGGTATTTTTTAACAATTATTTTGTAGCTATATTTAGAGATATTTAACGTACCTATATTATTCTATTTCTAAAAGATGTAATAAAGTTTGTAATAAAGATTAATGAGTATTTTTTGTGTTAATTTTTCTTTCCTTATACGCTCACTTTGAAATTTATTAAATAAATTGATATTCATCATATTTTTTTACGGTTTGCAAGATAATTCCTTGCTTAATAATAATATATTACTGGACAAGTATACTTCCAAAGTCAGTTTGATGACATAAAAAGCTCCGACCGGGCTTCAAAGAGACCGGCATCATAATCGGGGTTGTCAGATCCTTTTTTAAAAATTCTTTAAGTTTTCATTATTAAAAGTAGTCTTTTATACCAGTATTGATAGTCAGTAACTCTCTTTGAAAGCTGTACTTCGAACCAAGAAATTTTCATTGTCAAAGACAGAAGAAACAAGTCATTCATGAATATAATAATAATTTTTCTAGTACTACAGAAATATTATTTGTACAAAAATAATTTAAATCAAACTAAAAAGAAATTTCACTGTTGTTTAACAAAAAAAATTAACAATTAACAAACCATTAGGTTCCTCTTACACTTACGAAAATTTTGTAGAACTGGCAATAGACCGTCCAGGACAACTGGCAATTTAAAGTGCATATAAATACAAATTTATATGATGTAGAACAGCGAATAGTGAAAGGTTCTGCTAATTGGGTGATCCCTTATCAGCTTTAAAATCAGTTGAAATTTGAGGTATGTGATATTGGGAATCGGACAGCGGGCTGAAACGATTTACTGTAATTTACATATTTCATTTTCTGCTATAACTGTGTTGTTTCAGACAAGTAAGTTTTCACTTGGTACCTAAATATGGTTTTTTGGCGACAAGTTGAAACAGAAAGTCAAGGTTATTTATCGCAGGAATATAATGAGTCGGTGCCAGAGTGGGCCATCGAAAGCGACATAAGTCCGGAATTAAGAAACAAGGATTTATATGTTCAATGTCAACGCATTATTTTAAATATGTACGGGTGTTTAAAAAAAGAAAATACGGGAAAAACAGAAAATGCGCTTTGTACAAGAATGTACTTGTAACCAATTAACACAACCCTGGGTTTTATAAGAATTTATAACGTAATTAATTTAGGGACTATAACCGGTCATTCCATAAAGCGCAAATCAACAAATCAAAAATTTAAAACTACTGACAATATGTGAACTATTTACAACTTCTACGAGCATAATATAGTGCCAACTTTAGAACTGGTTGGTGATAATTTGCGAGGTTTCCCTGATTATAAGTACCAATCTTTAGAAACATTGCGTGGTGTTTTATTAAAATGTGGCTTAAAACATAAAAAATCAGATAATCCAATGGTTATAATGGAATCCCCGCGTATCATTGAACTACGACAGGACTATTTGCACAAAATAAAGGAGAACCTACTATGAATGATGAAGATGTTGTTAGGTATGGTTGGGTAGATAGAACAAATTTTACTTTGGTACACCGTGTTCGAAGGAAGTGAAGATGGCTTTGTACCTAATATGTTGCTCTTGTCAGCAATGAATATCACTCAATAATCATTCATCAACTTTAAGCGCAGTTGTTCTTGATAATATTCGGCAGGTAATAACGAAATGAGTAGCGATGTATGGTAAAATTGCGTTGCTCATGTCATAAAAACAGAAAATGGATATTCTGTTTCACCACCTATAGCGCCAGTAGCGAGCCAGGAAGCGATTCTACTTCTGAAGGTTCTGACGACTCCAGTCATTAAATTGTTTAGGATATTTAAATTAATTATGTTTCTTTAATACGTATCTTAAATACTTGTTATATTACAGAACGTTTACTATGATTCTGCTGATGCGATCAATTTGTTGTTAAAATATAATAATAATAATAATAATAATAAAGTTTATTTAAAATATTTACATAAATACAATACATTTTAATATATTTTACATTCAAAATAAACTTAGGAATAAAACCCCTGAAGGTTAACTTGTATAGGGGTTAATTTTATTAAAATATTTATCTAAAATATTTGGTTATATATATTATTATTATGTAAATAATTGAGGATAAAATTTTTATAAATTTATTTAATATTATTTAGATTTGGTATTAATATATTAATATATTGTAACACAACACCCCCTGTAGTATCTAAACTCGCCGTACTACCCCTCTCAGTGCCGCCACCGTCGCCACGGCCCGCTCGAGCCCGTACCAGCCAGCACCCCCACCCTCTAACGTCACGGACCCAGCCGCCGGAGCGATCAAAAAGGCAGCCCCGAGCCCTGAGACGGCAGTTCCTCACGAGCTCCTCTTCTTTGCTTCTGCCTTGGCATCCTTGCGTGGATCCTAATAGCCAACTACACCGGCATCCTTGCGTGGATCCGGCTCGACGCTTTCACTGTGTTACCGACATATAGTACACCGGCATCCTTGTGTGGATCCGGCCTGACTTACACCATTTACTGTAATTGTATATATTGTGCATTAATAAAGACTTTACCATCATAGGTGTATCTTCGACCCACAATCCAACCTTACGATATTAATATATTAATACCTATTTAATAATTATAGAATTTCTAAAATATTATCTAAACTATTTTTATTTAATAACCACCATTTAATTTCTTTTTTATATAATTTAAATGATTTTATTTTTTTAATATTATTTATTAGACAATCGAATATGTATAAACTTAAAATTTTGAAACTTTTTTGTCCAATAGATTTATTTATTTTTGGTTTAATAGAAATTTCATTTTTAAATCTTGTATTATAATTATACTCTTTAAACTCAATGTTATTTTTATTTTAAAAAATATATATTAAAATATTATAAAAGTAGATTTTAGTGAATTCTAACTACTAACTGTATATTCCAAATAACATAGTGCCTGCCCCTATCTTTTGTTGGCAAGGAAAACTCATACCTCCTGGCGGTCCTGGCTGGACAAAGACATTTTTTTAAAATTGTTTCGTCAAAATTAGCGTTTTTTCTTACCGAAAGACCATTTTAAAAATATTAAATGCATGTGTTCTTTGCAGGCGAAGTCACAGGTACAAACCTTTCATCGATATCAACTCTAATGAACAAGCCGTAATATATACTATTTAATCATATTAAAAATTTACAAGAATCCTCATTTTAAATATTTGGTGGAAGCGACGAATATGGTCAGGAGTTTAATGCTCTTTTGTGTCATTAAATTAAGCTTGGAACAACTATACCTTTGCTAGTAGAAAAACTCCAGGATATACTGGAATAGGAGCATCAAATATGTGTGTTTCTGCTTGGATAAGCGAATGGTTTAGAAATATAACACTGGCTTGTTACCTATTGGTTCAGCTCAACATAAAGTGCAGATGTAAGTCCCGTTTCAGATGGACGCGTATTGTACGCGTGCGTACGATACGCGCGAGGTCGTATATCATAACTTAAATGTAGGTTTTCAAATGGACGCGTAGAGCGGATGGCCGTGAGCGCGCTTCGATTTATACGCGCGGGTGACGGCCCAGCCCGTGCGCCCCGCGTAGGAACGCGAGGCGCAGATTGCTCGTAGTTCAGTTGTTGGTTTCAGATGGTACGACGCGTACACGAGCGTATGTAGCTGAGAGTGCTTGTCTTTGTTGCCGATTCTAACCAAAAAATTATTTATTTACGTTGTGAACAGAAAATGGCTAATGATAATAGCTTTATCGATACTGAAATTCTTATTAGCGAAGTTGAACAGAGACCCAATTTATGGGATAGTTCGAACGAAGAATATAAAAATCGGGACTTAAGGCAAAAATCCTGGGATGATATAGGACAACATTTAGATGCTTCAAATAATTTTCTAATGTGCTATGTAATTCATCAAACGTTGCTGTTGACATACGAAAATAATTAAAGAATTTTCTAGGGTGTTCACGTAACTCCGAATACATCGTAACGAACGCACCTTTCATTAATCGCTTTTCAATAATAGGGTGCACCCATATCCTTCTCTTTTTTAGACTTTTTTTTAAAAGGCAATATGCAGCAATGGCAACAACGCTAGATGTTTCCCCTTGCATGTTTCTTTTGCTACTACTGTCTGCGACCGTCTGTACGCCCCATGTGAAAGTAAAACCACGCGTACACATACGCGTGACCTTTAGTACGCGCGCGTACCATACGCGTCCATCTGAAACGGGACTAACTCCGCATACTATCATCTACACTTTTTCTAAACTAATCTTTTTGCATAGAAATAAAAAACAATTAAAGTGAAATTAAACAATTTATCATATATTTGTTCAATGCAAATATTAGAATAGTAGAGAACACCAAAATTTGAGCGTGGTCCCTACAAATTTTTGCCTGCGGCGCTACTTTTAGGCCCTCGCCACTCCTTAAAATTTTTCCCTGGATTCACGCCTGTACCGAACTACCTACCGTGGCTGGCAACTCACGAGCTGCTACTGGACTACAATACATTCTATATTAATATGGGGTATTAAGCATAATTTTTATAAAACTTAGGTATTACATTTCATAAAGCAATTTGACAACATACATATTTTCTCCACAATTTCCTTAAATAGTTCTGGTAGACACAGACTCGAGCGACAACCTATACTTACTCAAGAAATGTAAATTTAATAAAAAAAAATTAAAATATGATTGCTAAAAAACTTCGCCGTCTTTGTGTTCTATAACGCGTAACTCCTAATTTAAATATTCTAGATTTTCAGAAAATCGGTCAAGATGACTGTGAAAAAAGTGAAGTTTAATATTTCGATATTAAATCACATTTTTCAAGTGTAAAAGTTTTTTTTGTGTTGTACCACTGAGACAAAAGCTTGCAAACATTAAAACAAGTTGACGAACCATTTAATTCAACCTAAGTCATCGAAGCTGTAAAATTGGTATTTTTCGTAAGCTGTCTAATTTGGGGGCCTTTTTGTACCCTTGAAGTTACGTTTTCTTCTGATATCTTTTCGAAATATAAAATATGACAGTTGCGGAGATCCATTTTGGGTGCTAGAAAGAACACACTTCTTGCGATGGTTATTTTTTTACATGAAGGTATCTTGACCATTTTCGGCATTTCGGTCCAATTCGGTGTTTTTTTCGAATCTGGAAACCCACAATTATTTTTGAAAATTGCTCATGTCATAGACAATTATTATCGAAGGAACAGCACCATCAAAGTTTACGTTTATCCTAATTTTTAGATTCTATGAAATCTGTTTTTCGAAAGTGTCTACTGCAAGGTCGACTGTAGGTAGTTAAATTTGCACTTCACAAATTCAATGGATATTCCAAAAGTTTTTAACCATCTATATTATTTTTCTTTATTTGTTAGTAATCTTGGAAATAAAATTTCATATGCCGCACATAGCTTATGAGATGAAATTATTGCTTCGGCATTTTTATATCCACAAGATTAGACAAACATCCTTCTTAACCAGTAATATGACATTATCAATTAATTTTTATTATCTGCCAATGAGTTTTGAATTATTTCGAGCCGGATTTCGGACTTTGGTCCCACTGTATGCCAGTCTCAAAACCGCTATCATGGCAGATGACAGAAAATGGTATTTAACCGACAAATGACTCCTATCAAATTAGTGACATTTTTTATTCACCTCGAGATACTTCTCTTAAGAGAAGTTGATAAAAAAAAATAAAAATATATAAAGGTATATTCATGAACATTATGCGATAAATGATTATAAAGTAAATTAACGTGAATTAAAAGAGGGTAAAACCTCCTCAAGCATTAATAATAGCCGCTATTCTCTCTAACATGCTTTAAATGAATCAATTTCGCTTCGCGGCATTTGCTCCCACTCATTTTGCAGCGCCTGTTCTCACTGAACTACAATTTGAAACGAGCAATAATGTTGCCTAAATAAATCTTCTTCCTAGCTTATTCTACATAATTTCTAGCTGGTAGCTAAATACTTTAAGATATTGCCAAGCTCCTCCAAACACTTCGTTATGCACCGTTTTAGTATATTGATGGTACCTTTTCGATACGTACCTTTCAAAGAGATCGACTTTCATACCATCACACTTCCACCGCTAAATTGTATCCTAGGATATGCACCACTGCGCTACGGGGGTAAATACCTTGTTAAACGGGACTCATCTGTGAAGAGAACGCATCGCCACCCCCATGAGCTCAAGAAAATTGCAATCGCTGGCTTCGATGATCTGCGTCCAACAGTGGGATAGTACATTTTGATGTCGCAAGTCTTCCTTATGCAATATCGAATAAAACAATCGAAAGAAATCGTTCATTACTCTCAAAGCGGGCTAGTTACAGTTTAAAAATAATAAGAGACAGACTGAGACTTTGCGTCTTTTATTACTTTTGAATAAAACAATGCTACCATGAGCATCTATGATCTCAAAATAATTGGCAAAACTGTTCTTATCACCATTGACGGTGTGTGAAGAAAATAATTAACATCGATTCACACACTTTTAACTGAAATAAAAGCATTCAAGACCGCTTGGGAAGATTTTGCATTAATAAGTCGTTACATATGTTGCTAGGTTTTAAAATATTTCATATTTAAATTCTCATAAAATGTTCAAAATTAGCATGTCATTAAGGGCTTTTACACCCTACGGTACTTGGTCTAATCAATTTGGCAACGCAGGTAAGAAAACCCCATGTCTAAAGGCGCTCGCACGCTTTCTTATTGCCTCTAACCAACGTTCAGTGTCGTAGACAAGTTTCAATCAAGAGGATATTAGCAATTTAGTTTTATTATTTTGGTGGTTATTCAAAACAGCCAATATTATAATGCAGGCGAGTTCTTCAAGTGACAGTAACCAACAAGTTACAAAACAACGTAATTTAAAACCTGGAGAGCGTACAATTGTAAATAATGTGTATAAGGGAATTCTAAGTACACACAGTGGAATATCATTCACTGATGCAGCAGAACTTCGTGCCACATTGACCAAGACATGTTGCCGTACTGTTTATAGAATTACCAAGGACAATGAGAATACTAAAGTGTCCGATCAGAAGAAAACAAGAGGACGGAAAAAGATTTTTATTGATCAGCAAACAAAGTTAGCCATTCGTGCACGTAACGCCTTTATCAATGAACTGTCCACTGAATTGAAAGCTCCTTTAGGAAAAGGTCGTCGGTTAATTATAACCCACATCGGAAGTGATTCTGGTTTTCTTGAAGGTGGGTTAGACGTGTTTGAATCTCGTAAAACCGGTGATTATCATGAGGATATTAACTCGGCAGTGTTTGAAGATTGGTTAAATCCATCTTACCGCATTTTAAACGTGGGTCGGTAATCGTGATGGATAATGCACTATACCACAGCCGTGCGTCGGTTGGAAGTTTTGCTTAGCGAAAAGGAAAGATTGTTGACTGGCTCGAAGCAAAAAATATTGCATTTGACGAAAAAATGCTAAAGGTGTAGTTGCTTGATCTCGAGCAAGACTTCACAAAAAAAATATACGAAATATGTAGTGGACGAAATGACTCGTGAACGAGGTGTTACAACATTACGTTTACCGCCTTATCATTGTGAACTAAATCCAATCGAGCTTATATGGGCACAGATAAAAGGCGAAGTGGCGCGTGAAAATAAAACTTTTAAATTAAAAGATGTTAAAGAACTGTTAGAAATGGCAATAGCAAATGTACAAGCAGCAGATTGGCATAAGTGCGTATTACATGTCGAGGCGTAGAAAAACAAATGTGGGACTTAGATGTACGCGTTAAAGTCATGGTAGAACCTATTATTATTAATCCTGCAGATGACAGCAGTAGCGACAGTAATGAAATGTTTTCATCGTCAGATAGTGAATAATCACTGTAATGATAATAATTAATTTAAAATTGTAACGTATTGTCATTATAACACTTTTTAATTTCGGCGTGAAATATAATTTGTCAAATTATTATCAACTAGTGTTCATTAGGTAACAATAGTTAGGAAATTTATAAACATTTATAATTTAGGTTTAGGTTTTGCCCTTAATCCACTATTATATGTTTCTATTATTATGTAGTATAATATAAACATTATGAAAATAACATATACGCTTGCTTTATTATTCTTTTTGGATTTTATACCTGCGTAATTAAGTTTCTCTAAATACTTCATTAGATCACCAAATGTAAAAGCTTAATTTATTTCTCAGTTTAATTTATAATATTATATTTATTATAGTAAATGGAATTATTATTGTTTAAAATGACACGCTTCTGGAATTGGCATTCCCCTTACGTCTTGCACATCCCGGTAAAAATGAGTCACTGCCAATTATTTTGGCAGCGGAGTATAGTTAACGCTGTTGTTAAGCAACTGTTCGTTCACGAAAAACTTGGAGCCGAGCGAAATAATCTTCAACTGCAATTATTTTTCTTCGTCTTCCTTGTCCAGATTCTCTTAAATATGGTTTCTCGTTTCTCTAAATCTCTTTATTGCATCGAACACAGTACTTTGAGCAATGTGAATGAAGTTTGTGATATACCATTGTTACGTAGAGCAACAGCTTCAGCTGGTTCTTCAGGACCCATTCTCAATTTCTCAACTTTGTTGCAATATGGGCCGTAGTAATTTGAAATTAACCGAGTGATTAGTGGAGAAATGTAACTAGTTTTTTATGGGCCATATCTCTTTCGTTTCGAAGTGATTGGAAAACCGGAATGTTGGAAATATGAGATTAAATATAACGTTCTTGCAGAACTCAATAGTTCCACACTCACCACAAATATATGGTACAAAAACACTATCTGTTTTTCCCCGTATGACAGCAAATTTCTATAAATTTTATTAATTTCGAAAATTGGAGAATAATAGCCATTAATGTTATAAGTACATAAAGCTCCGTTTATAGACGTATATCATACAAAATTTTTTTGTTCGATTGGCCCCAAATGACAACAAAAAATAATTTTATCTTCCATTTATTTAATTCCTAAAACCTTGTGTAACAGACTTGACTTTCTCAAGAGCAATGATCTAATAACCGTAGATAAAACAATAACAAATAAAGGTATAGACATCAAAATATTCCAGTCTGAAGTAAAACAACATGGAAGTTGCGCCCCTCTACTTGGTTTGCCAAACTTACGCTGTTAAAAGTATTAACATGAAAAACATGATGTGGGAAATTTATAACATTGTCTAAATCCTTTTGGTGACCATCCGCATCGACTCGGCAATACTTGGCCTGATGATGTTTTATTCATTTTTGACAGCGCTTTTCTGTTGGTTTTTCTGGAATTTCGAGTGTTTACCGGTTTTTTAAAATTATTGCTGTGTTTTTAGTGTTTAATTAAAATGAGTCGCAAATAGTGTCAAGTATGCGACAAATCGGAGTACAATATTCCTGCAGTTACTATCATAGGTAAGTACACAGTTGCGTTATGGTTAGTTTTAGCATTGTCGCATTCTAAGGTGAACGCAGTGTAATCCCCACTCCTGGTCATATTTAACTCCTCACTTCATCTTGCCTACAAACGATTTTGTCAGCACATCTTTATAGAATTTATGAATATCTTGTGTTATGGTTATTAGATCATTGGTCAAGACCGTCACAGCTGTCACACATATTTGCGAAATCTGCTCTGGTACTTAAGGGTTACAAATTGTTTGCGCTTTGTTTTTAATGTATCAAATAAGGTTGTCAAAAAACTGTGTCCTTGCTTGCCAAAGACTCTTCTAAATAAAAAATTCACAGTCCTTTACAAAGATGCAACCGGGGAGGACATTGAAAATGCCGAAGCAGAGTGCAACGCAACTGCGAAAACTCATAGATTTGAATGCTATATTTAGGTAGCTGATATAAGGTTTATTGATTCATAATATAAAAAAATAGTAAAATAAAGGTTATAAACTCTAACGCGCCCCTAAGGTATGGTTTGGCTGGAGCAGTCAGCGGCCGCGGCTGGCGTTCGCGATTGGTAGCTCGGTACTGGTTTAATGCGATTTGTATGTACACGGTTTCTCTGCCGCAGCTCAGCGACACAGCGTTCGCCGTCAATTGCAGTGGCTGCGTTCGGACTGCTAGAGAGACCAGTCCAGCCGTGATCGCTCAGCAGAATGCCACCGTTTCGGCAATTGCTGACGAGTGTTTGATAGAGGAGGTGCAAAAGTACCCCCCCTTTATACAACTATGAGAACGAAAATTACAAAAATGTTGTAATGAAAGAAAATGCATGAAAAAAAGTGGCAGCAAGTGTAGGGAAGAACGGTAAAGTGTACAAAACCATTCTGTTTATTTTTCAGCATTACATTACAAAGCTTATAATTAGGGTAGACTGGGGCAACTGCGAAGCCCTTTTTAATAGTTCAAGTTTATTTCCTTCCTACTTTAAATATACAATATTTATAAAAGTGTCTTTGTAAGAAAGTAATAGTTTAATATGTTTACTTTTCATATTGCATAGGGCACTCATGAATTATTTTTGAGATCTTGAGATTTGAATGATTTTTTTTTGTACCGAAATTTTACACTTAGGATTTTTTAAGTGTTCCTGCCATCTTTTTAGGGCATCGATGTCATACTTTTCTTTAGGAATAACATGTCTATTAAATGGAACAATACCACCCTTTCTGAATGCTGTTTTTATGATTCCGGAATCTACTTCAGCCCAGGTTTTCACTAGCAATGTGGCGAAGTCCCTTTTTGGTAGTCATTGTCCCTGATGACGTCTTTGCCATGTTATTACTTCCCTCTCCGATATTTCCTTAAAGGATCTAAACATACTCAAATCGAGAGGTTGAAGTAAATGACTTGTATGGGCTGCAGTTTAAGTATATGAATATTTTTTTCTCTTGCGTCTTGAATTAATAAGCAATCCACATGCCCATCATATATAACAATAATTGGTGCCTGATCACGAACCAAAGGAATAAAAGTCTTTAAAAAGTAATTTCTAAATATTTCGGAGGTCATCCATCAATTGGCCCTGGCTGCATTTACGGTGTCTTTGAAGAAGTCTTCATTTCTTTCTGAAATCCAGCAATAAAATTGCCTTTAAATATTATCAATGTTATTGCATTTAAATATTATCAATAGTGGCAATTTTCTACCACTAGCACTTGCTCCTGCCAGGACGGTTATATTTTCTCTGCCCGATCCAGCAATAATGCTTGAAGAGGGGTTGCCTTTCGCGCCAACAATTTTAAGACGAGAAGGATCTGTACACAGTGAAGTCTCATCTAAATTGTAAATACATTCAGGACAATCCTGAAGACCCAACTCCAATATAGCCTTTTCCAATAAAACAAAATATTGGTCTATTATGAATGGGTCCGTAGATTTCTTTCTGCAGTACTCTAAGCTTTGTGGTTTCTTCATACTCAAAGAGTGACGTTGTTTAAACCTTATTAGCCAGTCTGTGCCTGGCATGTTGTTCTTAAAAGGATTGGGAATATTATTTAAAGTTACAAAGTCCCGAACTTTTTCTTGAAGCTCTCTCGAAGTTAATCAATATCTCCACCTCTCCATTGTTTTTATATTTTCGGCCAGTTGACACTTATCTTGCCAAGAAAGTATTGGAGGTCGGCCCTGTGTCTTGCTTTTTTCGCCACGGCGGCCAGTTATTCTACAGTAGATTGTAATGTATGGGATTCTGAATTCGGTACTACCCATCGACATGGTTAATTGACCTTGATTGACGGCATTTACTGCAGCATTAAATTGCTCCTCCCCATAGGCAGCCCTATCGGACTTTCTTTTATAATTTCGTACCATGACGTCAACCCTCTGTAAAGAATAATAGTTATTTATATATCTAGGGAATTATAATGGTCTTAATTACCGAGGGCAAAGTTTACGTCCCGAGGGCCTTTGGCCCGAGGGACAGCAATTGCCCGAGGTAATTGAGACCCTTATAATTCCAGTGATACATAGATAATTTTATTTCTGACCGATTTTAGTAACATTTTGTTCATTTTTAAAGTGGAATAAATGTTTCAATAGATGACAATCAAATTGACATTAGATGTCAATCGTTTGATTTTATGTCAAATTTTTCTTAATATCCCAAGGGAGTTATGACCCTTATAATTCCCGTGTAACTAAGACGTTATAAGCTAATAATATACCGGTCAGAAATAAAAGCTTTAAGTGTCAGTGCCAATTAACTTTAGCATTCCCAGGAAAATGGGGCAAGTGTAAACTAACCTTTACACTTTCCCCATTACAACTTTCACACATGCCCCACATTATGTTTTTTATGGGGGAAGTGCAAACCTGTTCGTGAGTAAAAACCGCTTTTAGATTTGCTCGGTATATAGGATTTTAAAGCTACAACAATTGACTAAACATAAGAAAATGCAATAAAACTAAAAGTATATTATAAGTTTTTACCTTTGACCAATTTTTTATGGAGATATCACACACTATTCAACGGACCGATTCGGAGGTTATGTTACAAATGACTACTCAGAATGAAAAAAACACCTAGTAACTCGCCGGGAGTAAATAATTCAACAGCGCTAACGTATAGTTAGTTGCCTCGAACCAAACAGACAAGTAAACTTTCAATATTGCCTGATTGGCGCTCTGATTTTCCACTTACCCCATTTTTACACTTGCCCCAGTCTACCCTATACCATATTCAAATCCAAGATTATGCATACGAAGGAAATATTGATCAGTACTTAACGACAACCGTAACTCTATTTCGATTGGTCAAGCGGCAATAAAACTAAAAGGCCCTGGGCGACAGGGTTGAATTTAGTTTATCCGTGATTTTCGCATTATTGCATTGTATCGTTTGGTGTTATTGTTTGTTATCAATATTTTGATATAAATATTTGTGTTTTTGACCGTTGTATTTGATTGTATACAGGGTGTTTCAGAAGTGCTAACCTGAACTAACCTGAATATGTGTCCGGTGTTCCCCGTTTTGATGTTCAGAGTGTTAAAGTTTTTTTAAAAAAATAGTTTTTTTTTTATTTCTGTAAATATCCTTCTCCCGATTTTATTGCAATTTGGTACCGTCATTCATAATGATAAGAGGCTTAATTAGCTCTAACTAGATTAAATTTATAAAGTCCAGTGCCGTCCCGGGAAACACTTCAACGGATATTGTTGACAAAAAAATGCACGCCACTGACCTTTTTCTAATTTTGATATTTTGATATACCAACTAATGATAAAATTTTAAAATGCTTTGATACTTTGACGTCTTAATCAAATTGATTTGTTTACTTGGTATGCTGCAGCTTTGATTTAGATATGGTACCTATAGTATAAATTCAAGTGTTAATATGACGTTTGTCGAAATGGAGGAATTTGGGCTAACATCTCCTTTTCGTCTTCTTCCTCCAACAACAGCATGCAACTTATGTTATCGGCGTTCATTATAAGTCATACATAAGCGCTTTCACTACGAAATACGAATATGATCTGAAGCGCGCTCCAGCCGCGCCAGCCGAACCACCCTGTGGCGACGGCCGATTGCTACGATGCTACGCTCGATCGCTAACGCCAGCTGCACCCGCTGACTGCTCCAGCGAAACCATACGATTACTCTCGACTTGGTCTGATCCCGATCATTTAACTCGGTGTGACGTCAGGGACAAATGCAACACAAGAATTTCGAATTCCGTACCCATACTACGTGCCCGTGCGATAATATAAACATTTTCAATATTAAAATTGTTTTAATTAGTTTCATTTCATCATCAGAAGTTGTAGTAAAATAAAGCTACTTTATTGTACTAGTACAGTAACGTACCACCTTATGTACGCTAAACTGTATAATAAACAATCCGTTACTAAGCAATCGTTCATTTGTCGAATTCTTAATTGAAATCGGTACATACATTATTCAAAAAGGCATTTGAATTAAATTCTATCAAAGTTTTCTTTTTCCTATTAAATTTGATTTCCAGTATAGTATGAACCAGGCCAAAGTTTTGCTTGGCACACAAGTTTTCTATTTACATAGATTTTATTATCCAACCCTTTTTGACTAGGGGCAAAATTTAGTTTTAAAATAACTTTTCCATTTAGTTTAAAACTTAGAAAATGTTACAAAACTATCTGTTTTTTTTTTAACGTGTTTAAGTTTAAGGAAAGTACTTCGTAAAACTAAATTAATGTTTTCTTAGGCAAAAATGAACCTAGAGAAAGGCATCCTGATATTAACTAATTCTTGAAACAGTTAGGTTTTTATGGTTATAGTTATGAGAAATATTTTCAACAAATGGCGAATGTCTTGTATTTGTGGTTCTTCCAGCCATTGTCCCATTTATCTATTATGAAAGATTTTAAGCTGGCATAAGCATCATCTAGAGAGAGATCATTTTTAATAGGCTAGGATGCACTCCTTAGCCAAATAATTAGAATTTTTATTATTGCTTAAACCAGTATGAGCTTTGACCCAGATAAATAAAATATGCTTTTTGAGAAGTGTATTTCGTCGAAACAGTTTTTTCTTATTCCATTTTTCGGGGTTGGTTTTATACATATTATATCCAAGGTTTAATATTACCCAAAGCTTTAAAGACCGACATTGAGTCAGTAAGAATGGCAGATTTTTGATTGGGGGATTCTAGACTAAAGTTAAGGGCTTCCCGAATTACCAAAGCCTCTGCAGTAAAGATACTTTATCACTTTTAAATTTTAGCTTGGCCTTTATTTGCGGAATATAGAAAGCTGCTCCATTATTATCCGGAGTTTTGGAAGTATCGGTAAAAAATAACATGGATTTGTTGTACAGTGAAAGTTCAGCTTTTAGACTGTGTTCATTAAGTATTTTGTTATCAGTAAAGGGAGGAAATCTAATACTAACTTCTTCGATATTGCTATTATAGTACTCATAATTCTTGTGCTTGATTAGACATTTAGCATGCTTCTCTACGGAGACACAGTAATGCCTCTTCAGGCGATGATCTCATAGCTCCGATCCCTAAGGGCTTTATACTGTAGTCGATCTAGTTTTTGTAAATAAATATTACACGCTGAACCATATATAATATTGCCATAATCAATGATAGATCTTATTTGCGATTTAAAGAAAATTAAGGCAGTCTGAACATCACATCCCCACCAAGTTTTCATAATGGAACGAAAAAATTAATGCCTTTTTCGCACTTAGTAGCAAGATAGTTAATATGCTGCTTCCAGCTTAACTTTTTATCTAAAACAGTTCCCAAATATTTTACTTCTTTCTTAAATGGTATAGCTAAATTTTGTAGATTAACATAGTCAGCGTTACAAGTGTCGTATGTAGTGAGTAGATTTATATGGAAATATTTCAAAACTATTAATCCTTGTCTCAAAATATTATTATAATAATTGAACTTAACTTTTATTTGGTTTAAAATGTCTCTTTAATTCAAAATAAAAATAAATCAATAAGTAGTTCTAAGTTGACACTGCATCCATTTATTGCGGTTTAAAGATGTTAAGTCCTACACAACAGGGTTTAATTAGCTAGCTGATTTATTGCAGTAAATAAAGATCAACGGGATAATGAAAACTTAACTATACGCGCCAATTTTTTAAAAATATTTTTAGTTAAGTTTCGAAGCCTTTGTATTAAATCCTTGCTTTTCTCAGGTTTCATTGCTGACACGACTCCTCATCACATTATACGTTTTATTTTTCATCTATCAATTATTTACTTATAATACCTTAGAAACTGTTGCTATATACATCATCGTAATATCATAGGAAATATTAGCGGGCGATAAAGTTCATAATGCTCGCTGATTTTCGTAATGCCCGGTAATTATTATTAAAGAAAAATATTAAACAAAATTTGTATTTATTTTTAACAACCTTTTTACTTAATTTTATTCTGTTTGTCCTGTCTTAAATGTACAATTTTTGAATTTTCCTGAGAAAGAACCTTGACCAACTATGAAATTTTGCGAGTCGATTGCTGAGTTTCTCAATGTGCATGCGGATTCCTGCTCCATTTCAACATTAATTAACATATTCTTTTTCGGTAACAGAGCTAGCTATCATTTTTGCTATTCGGTTTTTCGACGTGATGCTTTCCTCTATATAACCCTCCGCTACGCTAGTACTCTTCCACTTTCCGTGCAGCTTGCAAGGAAAGCACCACCCTCGATAAGAAGTGTGGACGAGGTCCGACGTAGGCAATGTCCTGTATATTCCTTGGCGATTTCTAAAGTAAGAGATTTTGCTATTGTCAACAAAATGGCGGCACCCATAAGTTTAATCAACTTTCACATGACTCGACCACTGCGCGCCATCAAGAGTCTAACCCACTGTACGCTCACGGTCAAGAACAGCTAAACAATAATCAGCACTTTCTGTGTATAAAAACCGGAGCGTACGATGGGTAAGGCACCTTCGTCTTTCCGACTTGGTCACCTCCCATACCCTCAGGAGTGCTATAGAACGAACGATCTAAGCCCCTCTCCTGATTCCTTCCTTTAAAAGAACACCCCTCAGGAGTGCTATAGAACGAACGATCTAAGCCCCTCTCCTGAGTCCTTCCTTTAAAAGAACACCCCTCAGGAGCGCTATAGAACGAACGATCTAAGCCCCTCTCCTGAGTCCCTACTGTGAACCTACTATCCTAGTTAACATCCCCTAGTAGGACCCAGTTACGTGCCCCAAAAAAGGTCCCCCGGAACATTCTAAGCGATCTCTGGGCTACTGGGTAAATGACTGTAAAATACTTATTTTTAATAAAAGGGTACTTTGTTTTTTAGACGAGCGTCTTATTTCCTTCTCCAAGACCCCTCTAGGGCCAAAACAGCACTAAGTCGTGACACTATGATTGAAGGAACACGCATAGCCATGCAATTACCATTTCGGTATGTAAGGAAAAATCTGCGCTCCTTAATTTCTTTCGGCCTTAATGCAAGATACTGTCTAACCAATTTTAAGGCATCTGTTTGGTCTCCTTCGATTATAGTAAAACCTTTTGGCGTAGAAGTTTTAGTTTCCCCTACCTTGACAAGCATAACATGCCCATTATCTTCAATATTATCAATGGTCATTTTTACCATCTCATCCCGTCTTAGGCCGCCAAAAACTCCCACTACGAGTACCACTTTATGCAGCAGGAAGATATCATTCGGCGCATTTTTGATAAAAGTCAAAACTTTTGACTTTTTAGGAAGATACCCCTTCCCAAGTAGCATTTTTAGACACATTATGGTAAATGTGTCTAAACTATTGTTTCTGTTTCCGAAACAAATCGGAAATTGTTGGCAACAAGTATGGAAATATTTTCGAAACGTATAAATTTTAAATGGCGCATTAGCACGTGTTTCCAAGTGGTTTTTACAGGCTGTGACTTTCGCTGTTTCGACGCAAAATCGAAACTTTTATAGAATTTTTCGGAAAGTTTCGAACATGTTTCTATAAATGTGTCTAGAGTAACAGTTCATTTTATAAAGAGGGCGCTGAGTGTTGGAAATGTGAATTGTCAAAATGGAAACATTAGGAAAACAAATAATTAGATATTATACCTGTAGTTTGTAATAAAATAAAACAAAGTAAACAATAAATGAAGACAGCATAATTTCGCCATAATGAATTTGTCACCAAAGAGTATTTTCTATAAGTGATAGATTTATTTTGTATAGTTTATTGCAAAGGAGATCCAAAAATCAATGACGAAATAAATTTTATCGTGCAATTTAGTAATTTAGCTTTATACTCTTAAGACGCTTCCAGTTTATTGACATCTACACATAAAATAAATACTTTGTCAAAAAAAAAAATTTTAAATATTTTTAAAATTTTACTTAAATCTTTTTTCAATTGATTAAGCTAGCAAAATGGAACTAATATAACCACTTTTTTACACTTCAAATGAAGCAGGAAGTTAATTGAAGTCCATTTTAATAATATAAAAATGCATTTGTCAAAATGGCCGCCAGAAACCGTGAATTATTCTGGTCCAAAATGGAGTCGACACACAATTTCTAGTATTTGGTTTCTATAATGTTTCGAAAATCATGTAGCTATAATTAATAGAAAATGTGTCGAAACATGAAGAATGTTTCGATATTGTATCGAAACTACGCGGAACAAACTTCGCTAAAG
Organism: Polydrusus tereticollis; assembly: GCA_963920685.1. Lineage (NCBI taxonomy): Eukaryota > Metazoa > Arthropoda > Insecta > Coleoptera > Curculionidae > Polydrusus > Polydrusus tereticollis. Next base: position 49,721,804 of record OY987330.1, read on the forward strand.
TAAAAATATTACGGTCCCGTCAAGCGGAAGGGTAAACTCAGAAGCATAAAACTTCTGTATACCGTCATGTTATACACTGCCACTTGTCAAATAGTGTACTGTAACCTTTCTTACATTCTGTGATATACATAACCTACATCTTCATTTCTTGTACTACGGTAAAAGTGAATAGTTTAAAAAATGTACAACTACTTATTTTTAAAGAACTTACATGCCGTGGTTGCCGTGGATCGAGATGTCAATGGGACATCACTAATTGAAAAATCAGGTTGTGGCTAAATTTTTTTCTTTTGAATTTCAAATTCTTTCTTTTTCCTTTTTAGTGTTTTGTAAAACCGCGAGGAATGTTTAAGTGGGATTTATAAACTTGGTCGCAACGCTCAGTTCAGTTCCGCGCAGTCCAGTTCAGTTTCGCTGATTGTCGTTCGACTTTAAACAAACGAAAACATACCAAACCATTTATAAACCCTCAATTCATTCGCAGCGGTACGCCCAGTCGCGCAGCGAAACGATCGGCTACGCTGGAGATGGCCAAGTTTTATCTTTTGACGCTGCAGTTCGTTGTCGCAGGACTTTTAACCAATGAAATGCGAAAGTTGAATCACGTGGTGGTTGACAGATGACGGTTGACAGGCCGCATCAGGGGCGGTGGGGTGGCCATTTTGTGCTTTCTTTTGATTTCGTTGTTTGTGTTTGTATTTTTGAATTGGTGTTTAATTGAATTTGTTTGATCAGAATTCAGAACTTGATATTTTTGTTAAATGGAAAGTATGCAGATGGAAGGCGAGACACGCAGTCATGATGATTACTGTCAACACGCTATTGGTTGCCGCAAGTTGACCAATGAAATGCAATACGACATGCGAACAGCAGCTAAGTTTATAAATTACAAATTTGTTTACGGCGAACTCGGGCGAACTCTGGCGTACTGCGCAGCGGAACTGAACTGCGCATAACTGAACTGAATAGTTGATAAATCCACCTTTTTAAACTGTTGTTTTCTCCCCATATTATAACAAATAAAAAACGTAAAATGATTTAAGAATATTTGAAATATCAAAAACTAAAATAACTCTAATGTAGAAATTATAGATTATAGTAATTAATTGTTCCGGGATTTAAATGCTTCTGGCAGTTTCGAAAATTGTTTTCTTCACAAGTTTCGTAATTAAATAGATATCAATGTTTGGCAAATATTTCGAAACAGAAGAATACCAATCTGTTTTGATTAGCTTAATTCGAAAATGTGTCGCTACAATTTGGGAGCACATGTGTCTTAACACAATTTCATAATTTTATCTAAAAATGCTTCGACAAATTTCTTTCTACGTGTCGTAAATGTATCGACACTGTAGTTTGGAAAATATTTCGAAACTAACAGTTCTTAATTGTTTCTAGTAAATGAATTCGAAAATGTGTCGCAAAGGTTTCTAAACACATTGTGTTGTCACACAATCTTATCATTTTAATCGAAAATATTTCGAAACGTTTCTCAGCAAAGAATTTGTGCCCAATTTGTGTCTACAAATGATACTTGAGTTTGATTTAACTTTTAAAAATGCTATTAATTGACAATAATATCTTGAAATATTAATGTTTTCCTTTACTATAATTTCAGACTTCACCTGGGAATATTTTGTCCAAAGGCTATTTGGGGTATATTTTTCCTACTAAAATAAAGTAAAAATAATTAAAAATCGTTATTACTAAGGAGCAAAAGGGTTACATACCAATTCCTGAAAGTAAGCCATCATCACTGTTTCAGTAATCACCGTAATTTGGTTTTTTACTTTCCATTGTGGAGAATTTTCATACTCCTTGTCGTACAGGAGTTTTGATTTTGCTGGTAATAAGTTTTTCTTAGCTTTTGCAGCATTTTCTAAAACATTTTGTGAAATTTCCATATTTTCGTTCATAAAACGTAAAAGACGCTTAAAATAAACAACCCTTAGCAACCGTATACACCACAGGCGTTACTAGACTATAATGCCCATCTATGATTTCTCTTCAATAATTTTAAAAAGTAATCATTTTAGAATAGTTATTTATTTACCAAGGGCGTTAAGCTTAACGCTTAACGTACCCCTTGGTACATAAATAATTATTCTAAAATGATTACTTTTTAAAATTATTGAAAAGAAAAACATACACTACAACGTTCCATGTGCAGTGCCTATTACAACACACTGGCTACAATTTACATTGTTAATGCATCTTCATAAATGTTTCGCGAATATTCATGAGTTGTGCCATCAAAATTTACATTTAAATTTCTGTTGTCTAGACCAAGACGGTAATAATACGATTTATTACATTGCATTGTTCTTGTGTGGTCGATAAGAAGACGATATTCGCAAATGAAATACATAGTATGGTTGTGCAGGGTAAGGAATGCATTAAAGTCAAGTAGTAAATCGAAATTTGACCAAATTGCGGATATCATATAGGGTGGCCCAACAAACACGTGTCGTCAATCGTTGCTAAACCGTTTAACTTATATAAAGTATAATAGTAAGTATAGTTAGTCGCACGAAACTATTTTAAAGTCGCATCATGATATATCTCTTTTTTACGACCGTGCATTTCAACTCTTTTTCCCGCACGTATTTTAGTTTTAAAAGTGTCACTTTTCCGAACAAGTGCGGGAAATTATACGTATGCAAATCTTGAACTTATTTGATAGTTTTTTACCTCGGAAGTTATAACTATTGTTACAATAGGTAAATAAGTATTTACAAAATAGTCCATCTAATGAAATCTACCTCTTTTCTAGTTTTTTGTTGTATTTTTAATTTTTTGAAAATATAAAATAATGAGTAGTATACTCTTACTCTTTGGTCATGTCACGAAATAACCACAAAATTGTAAACTATAAAATAACTATTAAACCAACCTGTGACGGGTGGTTTGATATCATTTGCTATAATAACCAAGGCGTGTCATTGTTACTAAAACGTCAAAGTTGTTCAAAGCGTCTTCGAAGTGACAATATATAGTATTTTCTAAATTAAACCGAATCAAATAAAGTAAATTCCTAGCTGTTACCTGCCAAATCCAGACTAAGGTATGAAAAGCAATACAAACATTTTGTTACACGGTGTAAGGAGAAAGGGGCGAAAACCTATAAGGAAGAGGTATTTTTGGCGTATTTTTCAGACCTAAGTAAGGTTTTGAAATCTAATAAATTATGGTCTCGCTATTCGATGGTAAAAAGACTAGTAAAAATAAAACAAAATTTGGATATAGGGAACTTCCATAAGTTAAAGTCGCTTCTCAAACAACAAAATGTTGGTTTTCGAAACGTTATACAGGACACAGTTTCAGACGTTCTTCGGTAACGTTCCTAGTAGACTTAGGTGAAGGGATAACCAACATGAGTTATTTTGACAAAATTCGGAACAACGTGGTCGAAAAAATTCACCAACTAAAACCAAACGGTGAAAAATTCAGTTCAACATTTGAAGAGGGAACATCGATATCTAATAAACTGTTTATGAGTATTAACGTTCACAAGGGGAAAATTTTTGAAATATAGGACTTGTAAGATTAATAAAATGTTTGAGGGCTACAACGTGTGTGGAACATTTGGAAAAACGACTCCTGGCTGTCCAATTAAACCTGTTAAAGATATTGTGGCTGTTACAACCGACGAAGCCAGCATATCCTCCTCCAACTTCTACAACATATGCCAAAGAGGATTTTGATGTTCTTGACCTTAGCGATAGTGACGTCGATAGTGAGTGCGAAGAAACTAAAAACACGGACAGGATAGAAGTGTGTGAAAACGATGACTTTTTAGAAGTCACGAATGATCGTGACCTTTATATATTGATATCAAAAGTAAGAAAAACTGTTCGCATGTTTAGAAAATCGTCAACGAAAAATAATTTACTACAGAAGCAAATTAGGAAGAATCATGGGCAAGAATTGAGACTTATTAGACTGTAAAACATGATGAAGCAGCTTACTTGACACGCTTGATCACTTTAGCCTCTTAAAGAATTTAATAAAAAAGATCCTAATTGATCTAAAACATGTTACCAATTTTGGACTCAGAATGGCAAACTGTCAAGGGCGTGGTAAAGGTGCTCCAGCCAGTAAATTTAACAGTCGAAGCCTTATGCCGACGAGACATAGATTTATATAAAGCGTATGCTGCATTAAAATTCATGTTGAAAGAACGATCCAAAATTTAAACACCACTCAGCACAGATCTACAAGGCTCATTAAAAAAAGGATTAAGCAACGCAGAACCATTAATTCTGAATTTCTCAGCTATCTTACAAATTCCGACTTGAACCAGATGATTGCTTCAAAACATCAAATATTTCTCTAATTAAATCTGAATCAGAAAAATTTTAATCAGGCTAGACAAAGAAGATGCATCTGAGAAACCAGCGACGACAGCGCGAGGATCTGATTTCCATCGTGAAAATTCTGAGAGCAGAAAATGAACCCTTAAAGGGTAAACTGCAGAAGGCATTACAACATTGTTTAGAGTCAATACAAAAGCAAACAAAAAAAAGTAATAGGACGCGACTGCCAGACATCATTACTCAAGAACTTGATTTATACGCAAATGGTGGTTGTCGGGGACGTCATCTTCAAAAAGCTTTTGAATTTTACTAACCATTCAGCCCACAAGCGTGAAATCTGAGAGATGTTTCTCTTCTGCAGGGTCTTTATGTAATAAAATACGTTCGAGGTTGGGAGATGAAACTTTAAACGCACTAATATTTTTGCAGTATTTTTTTAAAAATCTATAAACCTAAAACTTATTTGTTGGTATTTGCATCACACTTCTTTAAGTTCGTTTGAAAGTTTTCTTCTTGTTAAATTTTATGATTTAAGTTAATACAATTAAAGTGCGACAAATCCCGGAATCCAGGGATTTGTCGCACATATCTCGAAAATCCCGGGATTAAGAACTAACCTCTCAGGATTGACATCCCTAGAAGTCACCCATATGAGTTTCACCAATGTGGGTTAAGCAAACATTTATTCTTTATATTATTTACATAATATACATTTATTGCTCGAGCCGCCCAAGTCTAACCATAAACTGAAGCCAATTGATTATCCGAGGATTTGTTTGATAATTTGAAGCCTTCCATAGTGCCAATTGGTGCTAACATGAAAGGGTAGCATCATTGCAATAAGGGACTTTAATTAGATTAGTAATAATACCAGAGAAATTCTCGTTATACACCAACTTCGTGCAAAACGAATAATTAACTGGGGATTTCGTTTGATTGGATTACCTTCCAGTTGGTAGTTATAGGAGATCATTACTTGTTTATCGAAAGTGCGAAGCGCGTACAGAATGAAGTGATAATAATTGAATATCTTTAAATGGCTTCAATAATGATTTATTGCCAATTTTGCCATTATATTTTCATAGTCATATTAAAGATAAATTTCCGTTATACGGCGTGTCCCGGATAAAACAACAACTACAGTGTAATACAATAATAAAAACATAAACAAATTCTTCTTAGTTGCATTGACGATGAGCTTTTAAGCCCGATGAGCTTAATAAGTAAAGGGCGGAATATGTATATACCGGGTGTTGCATCGTCGAGCGGGACATAGGAAATCCCATGTAATTTTAAATGGGGTCAATTATTGGCTTCCCTAATTATTTTAGAGAAAAATTCTATTTAGGTTTATTAAAGAGCACTAAAACCCACATTCAAAAGAATAACTTTAGATATTTTTGATGAGCCCGTTTACGGGTTATCGCCGATTTCTTTTTAACTATTTCTCCTTTTTATGGCCCCGTATTTGCGGGCACCAGTCAAGGTAAAAGATGACTGTCAAATAAAGTTGTCATTTTGAAATGTGTGCTTTATTGTTATAAAAACTCGTACATCGAAAATATTAAAGGTGTATTTATGAGTACAAATTGATCTGAATAAAACTAAAATAAAGTATCCAATTACAAGGTTAATAATGACATTTTACATGTTTCAATATTTTACTAATTAATAGGTAGGTACTATTAGATTGTTAGAACTTTAGGATTTAAGAAGATGTTCAAATATTCCTCCATTGACTGCTAGCCAATAACCGAGGCGATCATAAAATTCTCTTCTTACATTCGCTAGTTGGTAAACTGAAATTCTATTGCATTCGGCAGAAATAGCATTTTTTAACTCGTCTAGATTTGGGTATTTTTTATCTTTGTATATCCTGTTTTTTAAATGGCCCCAGAGAAAGAAATCATTTGGCAATAAATCAGGAGACCTTTAGCCAATAACATTTCCATTAAAAGCACGGTTTAAATATTCCCGGACAGCCAGGGTACTATGTGCCGGGCAGCCATCCATTTGGTACCAAACTTCCTGATTTTCGCTGGCGGCATCATGTAAAGTAGGTAAAATATGATCTTCAAGTAGTTCCAAAAAATATTCTGCATTTAAATTTCGTGTAAGAAATAATGGCCCGATAATATTTTCTCCGAAAATCCCAGCCCATACATTAACTTTTTGTGGATATTGCGTCCTTGTTTCCACAAACCTGTGTTGCTTTTTTTTGCTCCAATATCGATATTGTTTAAAGTAAATGTGCATTCGTCAGTGAAGCAAATGTTTTTTAAAAATTCCCTATCCATGTTTGCTCTTTCCATCATACCAAAACAAAACTCCTGTCGTCGTATTTCGTCCCTATCTCTTAGCTCTTGGTGCTTTTCATATTTGTATGAATAATATTTATGTCGTTTCAAAGCTCGTAACGCTGTGGTGTGATCTAATCCTATGTCATCCTCAAGTTTCCTTGTGCTGATCTTCACATCATTTTCTTCCACGCACAATAAAACTTGCAAGTCCCTATCATTTCTTGCATCTCTTCTTTGTTCCTGCCTTTCGTCACATCTGCAGTTATTTATTACAGTGCCTTTTGTCTCAAATTTCTTGATAGTCCTTTCGACTGTAGATTTTGCAGGTATCGGTCTATTCGGATACAGAGCAGCAAACATGTCTGACACATTTTGATAACTATTTCCTTGATAATACCATTTAATCATCAATATTTTTTCTTCAGAAGTATAATTCATGGCTAATATTTTCGATGTACGAGTTTTATAACTATAAAGCACACATTTCAAAATGACAACTTTATTTGACAGTCATCTTTTACCTTGACTGGTGCCCGCAAATACGGGGCCATAAAAAGGAGAAATAGTTAAAAAGAAATCGGCGATAACCCGTAAACGGGCTCATCAAAAATATCTAAAGTTATTATTTTGAATGTGGGTTTTAGTGCTCTTTAATAAACCTAAATAGAATTTTTCTCTAAAATAATTAGGGAAGCCAATAATTGACCCCATTTAAAATTACATGGGATTTCCTATGTCCCGCTCGACGATGCAACACCCGGTATACATTTTTTGCATATTCTGTCAATTTTATAATAAAACGCATATTTTCTCAAATTATTATTTTATGAGCATATTTTTATGCTTTCGACGTTATCAAAAAAATAGAAACGCCCGGTCATGGAAACTCGTAGACTCATAGGTTTAATGTCCAGTCCGGCACTTGTTTTAGGGATTTTCCAATCTGCAGATAATTATATAATAATTAATATTTCCATTCGGGTTATACACAGGGTATTTCTTGGGGGTTTCTGGGGTTTGCAGGTATATTGTTAAGGGTTATTTATTGTTATTTAATAATGCCTTATTATTACCTGCTTAACAAGCTGTATTCATATTCGGTTGTACTTTTGTTTTAGTATGTCGAAAGATTTTAGTATTTTCAGTGTGAAACTAGTGATTTCAAATTTGTGTTCAAAATGTCTAAAGTGGCGAAAACGTCATCGTGGATTAAAAATTTCCCAGAGTTAGAGTTTAATGCAGAAACAAACTCCTGTAAAGCTTGTGCAAAAATTATTGCGTGTGAAAAGAAACTCCAAATCGATCAACATTTGAAAACACCGCTGCATGAATTAAAGTTACAAAAAATAAAATCTGAGCCAGTTCAGCCGAGTAAAAAAGCGCATTTCAAAATGTTGGAGAAAAATCGAAATCTGATAAGGAAATTTTTCAAGAAGATTTATGCAAGGCTTTGATCGCCGCTAACATACACTTAAAAAATTGCAAAATCCGCAATTAAGAAGATTATTGCAAAAATATTGTCAACAAACCATTCATGACGAATCCACGCTTAGAATGAAGAATGTCCATTCAGTATACGAAACCGCTGTAGAAGAAATTAGAGCTTCACTGGGTGATAAAATTTTTTACATTATTGTTGATGAAAGCACAGATGCTTGTGGCAGATATATCGCACATCTTATGATTGGAGCACTTCAAGAAGATAAAGCAACAAACCCATATTTAATGGCTTCTAAGCAGCTAGACAAAACTAATAATGTGACCGTAACCCGATTTATTCAGCAGTCCCTATCGAGCTTTTTCTTACCAAATTCAGTCCCAGATGAGAAGTTTTTAGTGCTTTTCTTTGATGCAGCACCTTATATGGTAAAAGTAGGCCAAAACTTAAGAATATTTTACCCCAATATCATACATGTAACTTGTCCTTTACATGGAATAAACCGGGTCGCAGAAACCGTCAGAACTGAACATCCTTTAGTAAATAAAATAATTTGAAATATAAAGGAAGTGTTTCTAGAAGCATCTCTTAGAATGCAGATGTGTAAGAAGAGATTACCAGGAGTAAGTTTACCTCCAGAACCTGTAATTACCCGGTGCGGAACATGAATTAAGGTCGCAATATTCTACGCAGAACATGTCGAGCCATTATAGAACTAATTTTGGATTTAAATGACGATTCGCAGTGTTTTGTGCAAAGTAAAGAGTTGTTAAAATATGCAAGTGTAGTTAAAGATATTGTTGTTATTAAGGTTAATTTCAGTATTATACCGGACATAATATCCTCGTTAGAGAGTAGAAATTTAAGTTTAAGAGACTCAATTAGTATTGTTGAAACTTTTTCCGCTAAATGTAACAATATTCCCGGTAAAGTAGGAGGTCAAGTAAGGAACAAATTTATCTTGGCCTTACACTTTACTAAGTTGCAGTATTGTCCGATTACATCAGTAGATGTTGAAAGAAGCTTCTGTTTGTATAAACATATATTTACTGATAGAAGACAATCCTTTTTAGTTGAAAATTTTGAAAAATATTTAGTAATAGACGCCTCTTATACAATTTCAGGTTAAAAAATTGTTTACTTTTATTTTTCATTATTTTTTTTTGCATTTTTTTTTAAATAAACATCTTTTTTAGAACCCAGTGTGTTTTTTTGCCCTATTTTACTATAATAGATTAAGAAACATTGCAAATCAGTATGCATATTTGGTCAAAAAAACTCGGTGTTGCCAAATATCTTCGGAAATATTCGGCATTTTTTAAATTCGACTTAATTTGAATACCTTATATTTTTCCTCGAAATATGCGAGAAATATTTTTTCATTCTAATCTCGAGAAACGCACTTCAAATCGCATAGCTGCTTCATTTATGTCCACATTTGGATCGCTACCCTCCAGATTATTCATCTAAAATCGCAAAAATTTAAAAAGGAACCCATTGACAGAGATTTTTTTTCCGTAACTATCAAAAATACATATTAGTTGCAATGTAACTACCAAATAAATAAGGTAAGTTTGATTTTGGATTTTTATGGCTATAATTCTGAATTTTGTATTTTTTTTTTGTTTATTTTAGTAACTTGATCAAATCAGCCGATACTTGGTGGAGATCCATAATTAATTACAGGTAAACAGAAAAACAGGAGTTTTACTGGTAAATTTCTACTGTATTACATCAAATAATTTGACATGTTTCGCTACACAGTAGCTTCTTAATTTTAGTGTCTGGTTTAATAACGTTTGTTGATTTAAAATATTGTATGATGTTAGTCTTGTAAGTGTTTCTGACTCCACAATTTTTGCAGATTTCTAAGCCTAAAATGTAGTTGCTTTAGTTATATCTGGCCGCAGAAAGAGACATTACTGTCAAAAACCTAGTAAGTCGAGTTACTATAAAATTGAGTTTTCTATGTCATCGTACTATACGCCACGAGATCTACCTGTAGGTATTTATTTTGTGAAATTATCTTAAAAACTTACAAAGTATCTGGACATACTAATGCCAAAGTGTGAGCGATTTAGAGGAAAAATGTAATATTTGCAAATTAAAAACCATGTATCTAAAATTTCCCAGAATAAAAACAAGTAAGTCTACATGCTGTATTTATGTTATATTCACAACACTTGCTAGGAAGTGAGTATTAGGTATTACAATTGTAAAATCAAGTCAGTTGATTTACTTCATACTGTATTGTAAAACACACCTTTACATATTAGAATTTAGTCCAGAAAATAAGGTTTTTCAGCAATAAGTCCGGTAAAATTTTTATACCGGACTAGTCCTGTAAAATTTCTTTACCGGACTGAAATTTGTAAGTTTTAGTTTAATCAATGTCAAACACACAATGTTTCCACCAGTAAATATAAGCACTTTTCAAATATACGACGCAGAATAAAACTTCATTATAATTTCAAAACGTAATTATAATTTTCAACAGAACAGTATGAAATAAAATATTGTACGTCATTCGTCCGGCAAATCCTTTACAGTATTCGTTTCAAAATTCCAGACGCGGCTCCTTCGTCGCCTCGTCCCGAAACATTTCACTCATACTGTAAAAGTTGATTTACCGGACTTATAACGTAAATATCTATTACGAGCTCCATGTTTATATTTAATAGTCTATTAAGTGGATATACTATAACCAACTATAACGTTCTTTTAAAACAGTTAAACGTGTAAGTCGATTTGCTTACATTCGCGGGAACCTCCGCGCGATGTTCTAGTAGAAGTATTTAGAAAAACACAGTGTACGAACATACAGAATAAACGCAGATTCTCACAAAAGTGTTACCATTAAGTAATACCTCCCCCTGGCAATACGACTACGAACTTAGAAACAGAAGAAATTACTGAGATAGTACCAGAAGAAGAAAAGAATGAATTAGTGGAAAATGAGATCAAGGAAGTGCAACATAAAAATGATCCACAGGAAAAAATCACCAATGAGATTGTAGGACACGAACAAATAAATATACCAGTGGAGGATAAAGCAAAGGAGGTTCATGATAAAAATTGCCTGGACGTGACAAAAATGCAGGTGTGTATAACCATATTTTTGCACACAATTGGTTACAAAACTGATGCCGTTATAACAGATTATCTGAAACATGCTGATGAATCTTTTATAGAAGTAAGTGATATGAGAGGTCAAAAAAGATCCTTACAAATGAAAGTTATATCCCAAGAAAATTATATCCAAATTAAGAGTAACATAGAGACATTCCACCCAACAGTGTCCCATAATATAAAACATGCGTCATTGAAAAGATATCTAACCAGCGACCTCTCAGTTTATAAAGTATGGGAAGATTATGAAACAAAATTCAAATCAGTTACATATATATAGGAAGGTTTTTCATAAGGAAAACATAGGATTTACAAAACCATCGCAAGACGAATGTCCGACATGTTTATTATATAAAAGGCATATTAGTGAAATTGAACACCAAGAAAATCATTCGGAAATTTCAAATCACTTAGAAAATAGTTGTGGAAAATGCCTTATTTACAATAAACACAAAATAAGATACACAGATGCACGAATAGCCTACGATAGTGACGTTTCCAATTCATGGGAAAAGGATACTGAAATTTTTGCTGTAGATATGCAAAAAATTTTAATTATTCCTAAAATAACAACAAAGAATTCATTTTTCGTTAGCCGACTTATTTGCTTTAATGAAACTTTTGCGAATTTACAAAAGAGCGGTACACATATTATTTGTGTGATGTGGCATGAAGCCAATAAAGGCAGAACGGGTCCTGATGTAGTGTCTACATTTTTTAACGTTCTTAAAAATATGCAAGAAGACGTAAAAAATGTAATTTTTTGGGCCGATAATTGCGCGGCCCAGAATAAAAATTGGACCTTATTTACCGCTTTCGTTATTTTTGTCAATGAAAATTGGGGCCCAGATACCATAACGATAAGATTCTTGAGCCAGGTCATTCTTTTATGAACGCTATACAAGGGGCGATAGGTAGACAGTGGAACAAAACCAAAGAGGTTTTGACTTTTCAGGATCTTTTACAACTTATAAAAAAATCCTGTAGAAATCTTAAAATAATGGAACTTCATGCGGAAGACTTCCTACAATTTCAAAATGGATGTCAGACGAGAAAGCAGGGATCACAATTACCTTTATTACATGATATAAGAATTTGCCAATTTCGCAAAGGTAGTAGATCTATATTTTACAAGCAAGAAATAAGAAATATTGATTTTACTGATGTGAAATTTCTATAGCCTACCTTTAAGCATAATCTTCCGAATGTAAATCAAACTCCTATGTAGAAGTATAAATCGAGAAAAAAAAAGACAGTTGTTTTGGCGTCAATTGCCTGTTTCTGATAACTCTGAAGACCTCGGAAAAACGACAGAAAATGAGTAGCCTACATTACTATCACCATCTTTAATGTTAGTTAGGAGTTAAACTTTTCTTTTTTTTGTGTTAATTGTATTAATAGTATTTCCTAAAACATAGTATTAAAATTTGTTTTTGAGTCTGTTTATTAAACTAAGTACAAATCTTCTTTAGCTTTGTATTTTATTGTTACTCATGGTCATTTTTATCCATCCATAAAGAATTTAATTTCACCGCATTCATATATTGCAAACCTAAATACCACGTATGCCTCGTTACTCCATAGAAATAAGGTTACTAATTTAAAGTACCTAGTTTGTAAAAGAAAATTATCCCAACCAAAATTCAAGTGTGTCAATTTACTAATCTGAAATAAAGTAGTATTTCGACTTACCTGTTTTTAGTTTAGAATATCATATCATACCTGTTTTTTCGATTGCAAATATATGCCAATTTGTATCAATTTATATTTCTAGTAAGTTTTGAAAATCTTAAACTGTTTATTTTTTAATAAAAATCCATGATTTTTTTGGAAAAGTAATCTATTTAACAAGAGCTTCTTCTGTAAAAAAATTTAGAACAATAAATTAAAAATTGAACAAGTTGTGCAATTTTTAAATATTTTATTCACTAAAAATTGAATTTCTTAAAACTTACTTTTTCGACTTACTAGGTTTTTGTATTGCACGGCAGATTATGTAAATCAACACATTATAGGCTTAGGTAATAACCAAATTAATAGATTTACCTACACCTCCTATTCTTAATCCGAATCCTTTCAGCAAGGATTATCCTGCTCATGGTTATCTTTGTTACCTCAACGTAGGGCTTGTTATAATAATGTCAATACCAAACTCCTTGAAACAGGATGAAGGATATTCCACGCTGCATCATATACAAACTACCCTAGCTACTGCTAAGATTAGATTGGATTTATCCTTACTTTGTGTTAATAACACTAAAAATAATGAATGCCTCCCTATTTAATTCAGTAAATTAGTTTATTTAGTTATTATAATTTAGTTTAAAAATCAAGTTCTGCCTTCATTTGGCGCTATTTGTCTAGATTTTGCCCTGTGTCTTGTTACTCATCTAACTAATACAGTTTGCGACAAAATATTGGGGGGTTCATAGAATTTATAAAATTGCTACTATTTTAAAAGGTTTTGGTTCAAAGGAATTCACCAAAAGATTCCGTTACAAATTTCATCGAATATTGATTTTAAGAAGAATAAGATTTCGCACTTTTACAAAATTCATATGCGTCAGTATAAAACCGCACATAAAATATGTGGCTACAGAAATAGAAAATTAGCGAAATTAAGATCCTATTCTTTAGAAAAAGATGGAGTTGCGTGTTCAAGGTAGAAGGAAGTTTTTCAATTAAATACGTCAGAAAATTGACTAGTTGCCTAACTAGCAAATATAGTATACATAAATGAAAAACAAACTTCAGCATTGTTCCAAATTAGTAATAATATACAGGGTGTACATTTGAAAAAATATACTTTTAGACATGTTGAAGCATCAAAATACCCTATTTTAGACCATCCTGTATATTGCAATTGAAGTTACTCGAACGACCAAATAGAGAAATGCTCTGGTGATCCTTGTGTAGGTGTTATCATTATTATAGGCTTCTACAAATAAGTATTAATATAAATTTGAAACCCCCAATACTATCATTTTTCTTCTAAACTAGTTTCTTAATTACGTTATTGTAAGACCTATACTAACCCAAGGGGGCCTAGTCTGGTGCACTGCTTTGGAAAAAGCAGTACACACAAGGAAACTAACAAAGATAGAACGGGCTGGTTGTTTAGGAGTAACTGGTGCCCTTTATTCCACACCGACGGCAGCTTTAGGAGTGATGTTACATCTGCTGCCCGTGGACATTTATGGAAAATGTATGACTGCAAAAAGTGGTCTACGACTAAAAGACTTAAAATGCTGGAACGACACCAACTACAGGCACAGCAGTATACTAAGGACATATCCAGTCCAAAGTTTGCGAGAGCCGACTGATTATATCGTCCCACTAACAGACTTCGGAGATGGGTTTTCTGTGCTTATTTCGACTAGGGAAGAGTGGAAGGGCAATCACTTAACAATGGTCAATGGAGACAAATCACTCGATTTTCTCAGACAGATGGTTCAAAAATGGACGTGGGAGTGGGAGCTGGTATCTTCTCTGAGAGCATAAAGATACAGAGGTCATATAGACTTCTGGACTATTGCAGCATCTTTCAAGCAGAATTTACGGTAGTAGATAAAGCAGTAAAAGTCCTGCAGGAACATTCAGACCTGACAGCAGCTGCATAAATAGCTATCTATATAGATAGTCACGCAGCGATAAAGGCAATTTGTTGTAACAACATTAAATAAAAACTAGTAAGGCGATGTCGCAACAATCTCCGCATACTTGGTACCCACCATCGAGTCACTCTGTGTTGGGTTCCTGGTCATTACAGTATAGATGGCAATGAATCTGCTGATGTGCTCGCCAGGGAGAATACCGTGACTAGACCACTGAGATCGGTCAAAGAGGAGATAGATCGCATAGCCAATCAACTTGCAATAAGCACATAAACAGAGCTAACAACCTGCAGGATCTCCAGACAATTGTGGCCCCTACTTGGAAACAGGAAAACCGCAGCGTTATTACAATACAGTCGGAATGACCTAAGACATAAATCTGCCGTGGTTACCGGACTCTGTATTTTCGGTAGACATGCCGAATGTATGCAAATAGCAGCTAACGACTTCTGCAGAAGTTTCAGAGACCAAGAAGAGGACGAAAGTATCCAACATTTCTTCTGTGAATGGAATGCCCTGGCCTTGCAAGAGGAAGGTTTAATGCCTTGGGCAAAGCATTCTTCAATAATCTGGAGGAAGTTAGCGGCTTACAACTGAGTCGACTTACTAGGTTAATTAACAGTAGTGGCTGGTTCGAGTGAGTTGCCAAGATTCTTCTACGTTGTACGTCGCACTCGCCATCAGGAAGCTGATGCGATAGATTTCGCGGAACATATGTGGTATCACAACGGTCCTTATAGGACTACGTGAGACTGTCTGGATATACCAGCAGTTTGCCACTCTAATCAAAACGAATTATGTTAATTTTATTCAAAAAGTTATCTATTACCATCAGCAGACGTAAATTCACTAGTTCATATAATATATTCTAGTACAACAGCATCAACTTATTTGCTATATCTATACAAGATAGTTTCTTTTTATTCGTAGTACTTTACCTAACAATTTTAATTTTGTTAAACAAGTTTTCTTTTGTCTTCACTAAGCTCTATTTGACTGGTCCTTGATCTGGTAGCAGTAGGTACTTCTATACATTTGTAACAGCAGAGAATATTTTATTTTATTTCATCTGTATTTTAAAATAAGCTTGCTTTGCTGAAAACAACTTTCCCAGGGAATACGTAAACATGTGGCCCGTAATTGAAGGAAGGTTTTATTATCTTTTGAAAGTTTAAACAGTAAACTAAAGTAACGAACGCTTTTTCAGTAATAAATATAAACTTCTTTTGGGACGAAAATTCATTTGTCACGGTACTTCCTGACTACAGTCAATACTCATAAAATATCTTTAGGGGTTGTCACGTTTTGTATTCAAAGAAAAAATCTTCTCTGTAGACCCTAAAAACATAAAATCTCTTGAAAAATAATGTCTCTTTGTTAAGAAATGCCCGTCTGTACAAGGGTAGTTTACAGAGGGACAACACATGTTTTTCTATTACATGCAACGTTTCTCGAAAACAAAGAATGCGCGGGAATTGAATCATATAGTTTAGAATTAAAAGGAAAAATAGATACAAGTTGCGCCTTGAAGACGGAAACCGGTATCTGCTCTATACACGTTGTACAAAAGTTCTAGATATGTTTATTTTTCCTACGTAACACCTGAATAAAACAGGAAACAAGCAAAAACGACCTTGTAGGTTTTTTTTTAACATGTCTAGCTCTTTTTAGATATAATTAGATTAGGACTTTGTTGTTTTATATAAATTTTAGGTTTAAGTAATTTTCTTTGAGAGGAAATCAATATTTTCAATTATATACTTTTGGATTAGGTGAGCCATCTATCGGCAACAGCCTAAATATTAAGGGGATGGTCAAGGAGGGTTAAAGACTCTGGCCATTGGTCAAAGTACCATCAGTACGAGACGCGGGAACGACCATTACTTGTTTTGGGAGTTTGGATGGGATTAAAGTTGAAAGATTGGGATTTTGGGAGACAAGGGGGTGTATACTATAGGTTACAAGTTCTTTGCTGGAACGCAGTAAAATCAGTTCCGAAATTTGTACCGAGATTTCTGGTCGACTAACTAATTCTCGTGTTAAGTGATACTTTTCTTAATTTTATAAAGTTCAATTTAATCTCTTGTTTATTAATCAGTGTTTTGGGCTAAGATCTGTACCATCTGGTAGAACACTCTGTTCTATTTCTTTATTTCTTTTATTGGGGATTTTACATTCAAAATTAATTGTCATTAATTTATTATCTTTTATTTTTGGGATTATCAGTAGACGCATGTCGATTGTTCAGTTTGAATACTGAAAAACGATCTAGTTGGGCTTTACTTTTGAAACCTCTCTTCTCACTAGATTTAAATACTACTTTGTAAATATTAAATATCTTTAAGACTCTTTTTTCTGTAAAATATCACTTTCTTTTCTTTGTTAAATGGATTTTAAGTGTTTTGAAAAAGCAGTTGTTTTATTTGGCTAATAAGAATTCTTGACCAAACTACTTGTAAGGTTCACTTAACGAGGATTCTGCGGTTTGCGGTAGTCTCGCGGACGCGGGTTATACTATACGTGTGCCTGCTGACCAGCTGACCAGAGGAGTAAGGGATCCTTCCCCCAGCCACAACTGCCTGTTAGCTTCAGACGAGGTCCAGGTTGGTAAGTGCATTTGAATAGGTACTAACAATATTAATTAATGACTACATCCGACGATATCAGAACTTCGAGATACTGCTAGAGACCGTCTGATCTTCCAGATTCTTCAAGAGTGCTCTTGCCCCGATTCAGATAATAGGATAGAATGGGATACGTCTCCATTAAATTGTGCGGAATGTTACTGGCTTGGTCTCCACGCTACTACGTTATCTAGACCAAGTCTATCACCACCACGTCATTATGTCACATAAAAATTGGTGGCAGCGGTAGGATTTGTTTTTAATTGATCGCATTAGGAAACTTATTTCAACACTTTTTAATTTTATTTTTTTCTTGTGCGTATAAAATTCAAATTAAAGAACTCAACGTAGATGTTATATTCTGTCTATTCTATATTAAATCAGTAATCTGGCAGTAGATATTCACTTTCCCTATAAGCGAAAAGCGTTTCCAGACATAAAAAGAAATTAGGGATTTTATTTAATTTTCCTTCGTTGTCGTGGTACCTACTGTTATAGGTACACGTTATATTATGTTCTATTATTAGAGATTTTCAGGTTAGCGGTAAAAGCACAAAGAACAAAACATCACAGAAGAATTGATTGAATGATTAAATACTAAAACAAGTGACATTGGTTGTTTGTTTATTTTTGTGTTTCATATACGGATTTTTCTTGCTTGGAGGAAAATGATTCCTTAGACACAAACTTAATGACGGACATTTTTTTTAAAGTAAAGAGATAATTTGGATTAATGATACACAACATCTGTCATATTTTAGCGTAGCTAGGATACTAATTTCGGAGCTCCTTTGGCATGTAAAGTGCAAAATACATGTCATCGGTCTGTGTTACTATATAATATAACTTTATCTTTTATAAGACCCCACAAGAAAAAATCCAATGTCGTTAAATCTGGTGACCTTGCAGGCCCGTTTACAAGACCATCACGACCATATCATCATCTGTTTTCAAACATTTCATTTAGTGTATCTCGAGCTTGTCGCGCAAAGTGTGGCGGGGCACCATCTTGCTGAAACCATAGGTTTTGGTCATTTCCATAATTATCCAGAAAAAATCGTTCCTTCAAAAAATATTGTAAATTTCTCCATTCAGGTGACGGTCAAAAAAATATGGTCCAATAACTATATCTCCTATATATATACCACACCAGGTATTAACAGGCTAAGAATGTCGATTTGGCATACCTAATTCCCATCCAGTAAGGATTTTGAAGTGCCCAATAGTGTAAACTGTGCCGTTTGACGTTAAATGAATAAAAGCAAAATCGATTCACTCAGTACAAAATTTAAACTCAAAATAATCCAGATTACGTGATCACAATTGGGGAATGTTGTTTTGTCAGAAAAGACTATCTTTCTGAAAAATACTATGTTTTCGTGAATTGCAAGTCTTTACCAGTTACAAAATGTGATCCTATTTTGAAAATCTTGGCCATACAATTACTGATGAAGAGTTATGTGGTAAGGGTGAAAACTGTGCTTATGTAAAGTAGCGTACCGATTTTTTGCATAATCCTGAATCACGAGCAAGTTGTCTTGAATCAACATGAGGATATTTTTAAACAAAAATTTAGTCTATCGTTCGGAAGGCCACAAGATGACTTGTGTTGTGACCGTAAGGAGTTCGAGGTGAAAATAAAATAAAATTTATTAAATAACACTGCCAAAAGAGTTTCGGCTACAGAAAAGATAGTGCACTTAAGAAGAGCGAAAAGTTTTTTTACAAAAATGGACGAGATCAAAGAATAAACTCAGAATGATCCTACCACAGCAGCATTATGTATATATCATATACAGAACATGTTTCTCTCGGAGAAGTTCAGGAAACCTTCTATTTGCATCAGTTGACTGTGGACGTCTTTGATATTCATCATGTTTGTACAGGCAAGGCGATTTAATCTGTGTATCATGAAGGGTTAGGGAAAAGAGGAGCAAACGAATAGCGAATTTCATTAGAGTGCGGCACCGGTATGCCACTGAAACTGCACCACTGCACAAAAAGTAGTGCACTGTTTGAGTACCAATGGTTTTCAGATTAAACCTTGAGTGCATTTTTCCAACAGAGTTGATGATAATACTCCTTAATCCTCATTGATTTTACTTACCATTGGACAAAATTTAAGACAAAATGGTATTTCAAAGATCTAAAAAATCAAAAAACTGTATTTTTTGACATTTTCATCCGGGTTCGGTGCAGCACGGTCTCCAAGAGCACGTGCGGAACTGATTGCACTCGGTGCAACACTTGTTGCACTGGTTTCCCGATGGTTTACAAATACTTGCACTGAAATGTCCAATGGTTTTCAAATTTTGCACTCGTGCCGCACTTTTCTTACCAATGGAGTTTGCTACAAGTTTGTTAATTTATTGTGAACTATCTTCAAACCAATATATTAAGGAATATTCGATACTTGCACATATTTTTAGATGAATGGCCTGGGCAAAACAAGAGTTATTGTATTTTAAGAATGTGTGCTGCTCTGGTTGAAACTGGTCATTTTGAATCAGTTAACCAATATTTTTCCATTCGAAGGCATTCTTATAAACCCTGCGTAGTAGGGTGAAGCGGAAAATAACGAATCTTTTGCTAATGGGGTATTTATCAAAATTATATCTTGAGTATGCGCAAAGTGCACAAAATTTAAATGTTTTTGTAAATTGACTTATTTTCATAATTTTTTTAGTGTTTCCTAGAATCGTTTGTAATGTTCTTGGTTCGTTGTGTAGCAATGTAGTCAGGATACGATAAGAAAACGACAGTATCTAGTTCTACATAATAAATACTATATATAATCAGTCTTCAATTCTCATATATATACAATGTTACAATGTACGAGGAACAACCTTTCAAGTAGTTGTCCTCGGTCAATTACTGTTCATGTTATCAATAATATAATACTATACATTAAACAACACATTCCTAATCTAAACATAAATGGATCAATGGCACCTCCGGCATTAACTCACTGATGGTCAATTGCCTAGTGAACTTGGTGGCGCCATTTAGCCATTACACCTCCCTGGGAGAATTAAAAGAAAATGTTTTTGTTAAAATATTTTCTTTTTCCTTGATTTATTTAACTAACACACGTTTTTGTTATGTGTTATGTTTTTATAATACATATGTTTGCATAATAATATTGTTACTTAATAAAAATATAGAAACTATAAACAATGTTGCTTATAGTACGGTTTAATTAAATTTTTGTGTACTTCTCTAAGTTTATTATTTATACATATAACTAAATTTGTATTCCTATCTTATAATACTGTATAAGGACCTTTATACAATGGTTCTAACTTATTATCTTGACTTAAGTTTGTTAGTAAAACTAATGCTCCCTTATTATAACTAACATGTTTACAATTTCTATCGAATATCTGTTTTTGCTTTGCTTTTGATACTAGCAAGTTATTTCTTGCATCATTATATGCTGTTTGTAATCTGAATTTTAATTCTACTGGATAATTATCAAAATTATATACTGGGTCAATGGAATTGTCAATATTTGATGGAATTATACTCGGTTTTCCAGTCTAGGTATAGAGAGTTTAAATGGGATACAGAAATTTATTTGTTTTCAGAGGTAAAATATCGAATTTGGGTGAATATTTATAAATATTTTTGGTGAGATAATTTAATTGGAGATATACCCCTCCGGATATCTATATTATAACAATAAAACTTTGATTTCAGCTCGTTATTGTTATTCGAATGGACACTCACATAGGTATGGCCTGTGGAAGTAACCTAAACTTTACCACGGAGTGTCATACGAGGCAAATGCTGCGATGCATGGGGATTGATCTTTTGTTTAACCGACTTGTTTAATTTCAGCCAACATATGTGTCTTCTGCTTATGATTAAGGAGAGGTTTCCAAACCTTTTGAAATTCATGACCAGTAGCGGTCGTCGAAGCCGAAGAGTAACATTTTGTTTTGTTATTCTTTTTTGTTGATTCCTTTTTTTTTAGGTGCGATCCTTCTTGCAATTATTTACATAATGGTATTGATGTATTTGCTCATATTTTTTCTGTTGAAATCTGATAAATATTTTGATTGTTTACTTGATTAATATCTATTATTATTTTATTTGAAATAGGAAGGTGAGTTGCATGATGTATGCCATTTAATGCGTTATTAGTTATGTCAAATTAACTTTAATGAAGCGACAAACTGTATCTCCATTTAAAAAAGAATAATTTGCACAAAGAAACTTTAATAATGCAAAGCGTGTAATAGACTACGGAATTCAGGGTGTAAGGGTACCTACATAATTTTGGTTAAAGAACTACCTGGTCAGAGGTAATAACAAGGGGATAACTAGTGACTGTTGACTTATGCAAATTTTATGGTGAAAAGAATGATTATACTATAAAATCGATAATTAGGGTCTAGTACTAGATTTGTATTGTACATAATTTATGACAAAATGGTATTTAAGAGGGTGACTTTATAGCGGGAAACAGTGACGTTCCTGTGTTTGCGTTACATAATTACCTATTAAAGCAAAATGCCATTGGTATCTGTATTTCAGATTTGATGGAAGAATATATTTGTGGGAATATTTAAAGCGTTACACCAACGGTTATCTGAAGCTTACTATAACCAGGGATTGACTGAAATTGGAAAAGAGGAGATTGCAAATATTAGTCACGGACTTTTGCAAACCGACTATTGTCCATATGCGACAACTTCCTTCACATTGATAAGAGTATTATTTTCGTAATGTGTTATTAATTGGGTTATTGTATCGAGTTGTATTGTATATTGAGGTATTAGCTAATCCTATATTGGTATTACAGGGATAAAGGTTAATTATAAAGGTTAAAACACATGTCATAAAATATCGGTGAACTCTTATAGCAACGAGTTTAAGGGCTTGGGAGCATTTGAAGAATAAGGAGGTGCCGATATATTGTGGATTGGATATTGCGTAAGGAGAAGTATAGGAACTTGCGGTTAAAGGAAGTTATATTCATTAAGGCAGAGATCCATCTAGGATAAGACACGAAGAAAAATGAGTCCTCATGCCACTGGTAGTCAAGGCCAAAAGGAAGCTACTCATCCTGAGGTAGAAGCGCTTCAAAAACAAATAGCAGACTTGCAGTTAAAAATGGCAGAACAAATGCAGCAGCTGAAAGAGGCTGACAGTCACAACAAACAGGCTGAGATCGACGATGAGTCAGAGGCCGAATCATGTGTAGATGACCCAAGGACCATAAACCTAAGTGATCTTAGAACAATTCGCCAGCTACTACGTGCTGAAAAGGAGGAATTAGAATCGATCGACCCATATACAGGGGGAGAAGACTACGAAGCGTTCATCGAAGCAGTAATAGCGGCAGCGAAACAGAACAACTGGAAAGAGGAAGAAACCCTTAAGATCTTGATTAGAAAATTAAAGGACAGAGCAAAGGAGGAGTTCTATGCTTTAAGACAGACAGAGAGGCCCAAGACAATGGATGAGATGAGAACATGGTTAAGGAGAGTATTTGGCACGAAAGTATCTCAACTGGACGGACGACAGGAATTGGCACGTTATGTTAAGAAACCAGATGAAAGTTTGGGAGCATATGCTCAGCGATTGCGAAAATTGACATTTATTGCATTTCCAGAGGAAAATGCTAGTATAGCCCAGATCACATATAGAAAAAGGTAGTAGGAACGAAGTACTAGTGGAATAGTTTATCCAAGGAATTGACATCCGCCTAGCCAATAAGATCATTGAGAAGGGCGATTTTTATACCATTGACGAGGTACTTGAAGTTGCAGAAAGATACGGGTCGACCATCTCCAGACAACTACCCCGAAATCTGTATGAGGAACGAAACTTCTCATCCATACGATTTGTAGAAGGGAATACTGGAGCTGTAAGAAAAAATGTTGAGCCCAAGAACGGAAGATTCAACTCCAAAGACAAACACTTCGGAATGCAGCAGAAGGAAAATAACGAGGACGTATCTAGAGATACATATTCTCACGAGAGGTCAAAAACTTTGAAAAACACTAACAGTGCTAATCGATATCCTCGACAAGGACTTAAATGTTTTAACTGTCAACAAGAAGGACATAAAAGTATAGGATGTTTGGCACCAAGGGCAGGTCCGAAATGTTTCACATGTGGTAAACTAGGACACTACAGCCAGAAGTGTTTTTTAAGTCTACGATAGACTCGAAAAAACCACCCTATTAAAAGCTGCAAACGAAGAATCAAGTAATATCGTCTTATCTATCAGCGGAGCACATTCAAAGTTTATTGTACCTACTTAATGTAAACAACAGCGAAAATCTGAGTTTTCTGATCGATAGTGGAGCCTCCTCGGTGTCACTAATCAAAAATACCATTGTACAAAAACTAGGATTGTTCAAAGTCAAACCTTTGCGAGTTAACCTAACGGACATTTCAGGACAGAGATTAGCGAATTTTGGAACAACGGACATCTCATTTCAACTGGGAAATTCTCAACAGGAAACAGACGCAATATGTCATTCTTTCATTATTTGCGGGCAACACTTGAGTTTTCCCACCGACGGATTACTTGGCATTGACTTTCTGGAGAAATATAAACCTGTCATGAACTTTAACCTAGGGATAATGAATCTTTGTGGATATAACTTGATCTTGCAGAATGGCTATCTGGAACGACCCTACCGCGTTGTCAATTAAAATGACGATGTAAACGAACTAGCGCTTAACGTCAATATTATTGATAACTGTGTACTTCGCGAAAAGGCCGGAAGAGGCAAATCCGAAGGTTAGACCTACAAGAATGGCACAAAGGCCAGTGAAAGTGAAGGGTTCACGTCAAGAGAGAAGACTGATCCAAGGGTAGTAGTAGGTAAGGTACCACCGTTCGGAATCGAAGTATGCAAGTCTAGTTCGATTAGTTCACCAACCGTTAAAAATCATACTGGATTTCCATGGGACGTCAAAAATCTTATGGAAAGCCAGAAGATTTTCCAGTTAGACAATAAACCAGAAAAGGTGAAGGACAATAACTTGGCAAACAATAGTGATACCCTTTAACAGTCTAACACGAAGGGCTGGTCCCCTAGTAACAAGATGGTAAATAGTTTAAAACAACCTAATCTTGTCAGACTGCGTGAAGACCTGGTGATTCCAGCATTTCAGGGCTGCGATTATAGCGTTTCCGTGGACGCCCGGGTTCCTGCGGGCACTATGATCTGCGAGCCATTCAATCATACCGATGTCGGCATCTGTACGGCAACCAGTATTGTAGAGATTAAGAAACATGAAACAAACAAAAATAGGAATATCGTTGTCCGGATCCTGAATACGACTCCAATACCTCAGACCTGTAATAAGAACACCCCCCTTTTAAACTTGGTGAGCGTAGATAGGCTAGATAGGGATGAGACCGGTTCTCTCAATAATCCGGTGGTTAGTAATGAAAGTCCAAAAGTGGACATAGGATACATTTTAGTAATGTATTAGCCCATTTGCAAGATTCCGAGAAAAGGAAAATGTCGAAGGTTTATAAGGTTACAGCGACATTTTTGCAGAAGAGAATAAGCCATTAAAGGCAACAAAGTTACTAAGGCATAAAATCGACACTGGCGAACACGCACCAATCACAAAAGCACCTTATAGGATTCCTTATGCCCTGCGTGAGGAAATGAAAAACCAATTGAAGGAATGTTGGAGGAATGTACTCGAAGTCACTATAGAATGTACCAGAATCGGTTACAATAATATTATTATGGAGTTAATAACTGTTATTTTTAGTACCATTTAACTAATCAAACTTTTCTTTTAGGTATATTTACTTGTGGTTTGTAAATTTGACTTTTCTTGTTTTGAACAAAATTAATGTCTTGATGTTCTAGATTCCAAGAAGGAAAACCCCAACGACGAATATGTATTATTGCCATTGTAGTTACCATCATACAGACTGAAACGGAGGAGATGCGAGGGCTTATCACTCCATGGGTTCACCCACCGAGCGAGGATACGAAGAAGAAGAAATCATAGCGCATTTTGGGAACACATAGCCGCCATGATGCAGCAGCAGGAATTGGACCAGTTCCCAGCAAACACAAATCTGGAACAAGAGTACGAAATCACTCCGATTTCGCTGATTTGTTCTAAATGGGGTCGGTGCCAAAGCTAGTTTCCAGCTTTTACAGTGAAGACCCATGAAACGGCCGACGTCCCCATAGCCCTTTTGAGGACATGCCGACACAGGAAGAAATTTCCCAAAAAGACAATAGGTAGCAGACGACACGCAGTACACGAGCGATCGCTGCTTGTCAGTCAGCCCACCTCACCGGGATTTAATTGGACACCGACAGAGATACCAGCCACGTTCGTTCTGAAACTGACTGTCACTATATCAGTGTTCCAGGATGAAAGCCGCAGGAAGACATCCCAACTACACTCCCGCACTATGTTCAACCAGGAACATTTCGGAAGGACGTGTGAACAGTGATCCAAACTGTGCAAACCATATGGACACGGAGACTACAAACGCATCGTAACACAAGCGCGAGGTGAAACCCGACTTAGACTATCGAATGGGGAAGAGTAAGGAACAGTTAGGACAGGGTAAAAAGACGAAAAATTTCGTAAGTGCGCGATCGTGAGTGAACAAGAGGGTGCGCGATCGTGAGTGAACAGGAGGAACGAGACATCCCGTGAGTGAGTGCGTGATTGCGAGCTTCAGTGGAAACGTGTGCGAATGACGACTTTTAGTGTCACAAACTATGGACGGTATAGACCCGACAAATAGATTAGGTATAGATTAGTTGCTGATATGTTTAATTGTATTAGATGTTAGTATAGGGCATACGGTTGTCCTATTTTTCTTTTTTGAAACATATGATTCAATCTAAGGGAGGGGTAATTTGTAACAGCAGAGAATATTTTATTTTATTTCATCTGTATTTTAAAAAAAGCTTGCTTTGCTGTAAACAACTTTCCCAGTGAATACGTAAACATGTGGCCCGTAATTGAAGGAAGGTTTTATTACCTTTTGAATGATTAAACAGTAAACTAAAGTACCGAACGCTTTTTCAGTAATAAATATAAACTTCCTTTGGGACGAAAATTCATTTGTCACGGTACTTTCTGACTACAGTCAATACTCATAAAATATCTTTAGGGGTTGTCACGTTTTGTATTCAAAGGAAATATCTTCTCTATAGACCCTAAAAACATAATATCTCTTGAAAAATAATGTCTCTTTGTTAAGAAATGCCCGTCTATACAAGGGTAGTTTACAGAGACGCGGGAACGACCATTACTTGTTTTGGGAGTTTGGATGGGATTAAAGTTGAAAGATTGGGATTTTGGGAGACAAGGGGGTGTATACTATAGGTTACAAGTTCTTTGCTGGAACGCAGTAAAATCAGTTCCGAAATTTGTACCGAGCTTTCTGGTCGACTAACCAATTCTCGTGTTAAGTGATACTTTTCTTAATATAAAGTTCAATTTAATCTCTTGTTTATTAATCAGTGTTTTGGGGTAAGATCTGTACCATCTGGTAGAACACTCTGTTCTATTTCTTTATTTCTTTGGTTGGGGATTTTACATTCAAAATTAATTGTCATTAATTTATTATCTTTAATTTTGGGGATTATCAGTAGACGCATGTCATTTGTTCAGTTTGAATACTAAAGAACGATCTAGTTGGGCTTTACTTTTGAAACCTCTCTTCTCACTAGATTTAAATACTACTTTGTAAATATCATTAAGACTCTTTTTTCTATAAAATATCACTTACTTTTCTTTGTTAAATAGATTTTAAGTGTTTTGAAAAAGTAGTTGTTTTATTTGGCTAATAAGAATTCTTGACCAAACTACTTGTAAGGTTCACTTAACGAGGATTCTGCGGTTTGCGGTAGTCTCGCGGACGCGGGTTATACTATACGTGTGCCTGCTGACCAGCTGACCAGAGGAGCAAGGGATCCTTCCCCCAGCTACAACTGACTGTTAGCTTCAGACGAGGTCCAAGTTGGTAAGTGCATTGGAATAGGTACTAACAATATTAATTAATGGCTACATCCGACGATATCAGAACTTCGAGATACTGCTAGAGACCGTCTGATCTTCCAGATTCTTCAAGAGTGCTTTTGCCCCGATTCAGATTATAGGATAGATAGGGATACGTCTCCATTAAATTGTGCGGAATGTTACTGGCTTGGTCTCCACGCTACCACGTTATCTAGACCAAGTCTATCACCACCACGTCATTCTGTCACACATTATTAAAACTATGTTTTGCTGCAGCTTTGTTTATAATCGTTAAATATATAAAAAAAACAGTTAACATAATGTTCAATAATTAATAATAATTACCTTTATTACCTCCCTTTTATTCTCCCTTAGAGCCTGCACCAGGACAGAATACTTCCATTATAGTTTGTCACCTAAATCCTGACATTTAATCTCATTTTTATTTTCCATGTTCACATAACCCATTATTTGTTATTTAATCTCCATAAATCGAACTGATACGAAGCCCAACAAATCATAAGGTAAATAAGAAATATTACTCCTATTGTTCTTTCAGCCACAAGTTCGGTTGAAATCCGAGAACGAATCTCCACAATAAAATATAATATACGACCTATGTGTATATCCCGATAAAAGACTACCGAGGGACATAATTCAGTTTCTTGACGTCAGATTTTCATTTATCTGTGGGTAAAAAAGTCGAAAAGTAGTTAAATATGTATTTATGTATAAAAGGATTTTTTTCTTATCAAGCGAATGTTTTTTTAGAGTTTCAAGAACATTGTACAACACCAGAAGCGTACTAGTCCCGCTAAAATATCTCTTTATGTCAGAATCATCTCGCGACTGGGCGATGTAAATAACCTTTCAAATCATGTAGCAACACAACAGTTTATGGAATGAAGTGTCATATTAATCCTTTTTCTACTCCTATATTAGTAAACATTGTGTTACCTACAGTTCACTCTATAAGTAAATCCATTTTTACGCACA
The DNA here is from genome assembly GCA_963920685.1 of Polydrusus tereticollis. NCBI lineage: Eukaryota > Metazoa > Arthropoda > Insecta > Coleoptera > Curculionidae > Polydrusus > Polydrusus tereticollis. Next base: position 49,750,199 of record OY987330.1, read on the forward strand.
ACTGTGCGTAAACGATAAAAACGCACAACTGTGCGTTATGATTCCTAGTATAATAATCAAGTTAGCCTTGAACCACTCAAATCGTGACATTTATCTATCTTGCGTTTTGAATATTTGACAGTGATATTGTCATTATTTGAGATTAGAAGTTCAAATCGATACTTTAAAAATTATAAACCGGTATGTAAGAGTCGTAGAAAAAGTAGGTATAGCACGTATTGCCTGTTGTATAGCAATAATTAAGCAATCATGTAATTACCCTTTTCCATTCGTGCGTAATATGCTTTATCTACTTTCATTTAGTAATATGAATTTTACAGTTCTGTAAATCGTTTTGTAATGGCATCTATTACATCACTAGTGCTGTAATAGATGCCATTACAGCACTAGTGCTGTAATAGATGCCCTTACAAAACGATTTTTAATAGCAGGTGCATTTTTATTTTTAAAAATGCCTTTTGCCAAAAATTTTTATTCATAGATGAAAGTAGATAAAATTTTGTACAATATTCTTGTTGTAAATTCATATAACTAACGTAATAGATATTTACGATATAAGTGTTGTAAAGATTCATATTACAACACGAGATGTTAAAGTTGTTAAACGAGGCGTCAGCCGAGTTTAATCAAACATCGAGTGTAGTTATATGAATTTACAACAAGAATATTGTACAAAATTTTATCTACTTTCATCTATGAATAAAAATATTTGGCAAAAGGCCTTTTTAAAAATAAAAATGCACCTGTAAAAATGCACCTGCTATTAAAAATCGTTTTGTAAGGGCATCTATTACAGCACTAGTGCTGTAATGGCATCTATTACAGCACTAGTGCTGCAATAGATGCTATTACAAAACGATTTACAGAACTGTAAAATTCATATTACTAAATGAAAGTAGATAAATAACTATTTCACAACACTTAATACGTAATATACTATTACGATTTTGTGAAAAATTTTTAAGGGTAGGTATATGATCCAGAATGAAGTATACATTTTTAAAGTTATTTCATTTCATAATATAATTAGATAAACACAAATCAAGAATCACACCGTCATAATTTCGCGATAAATCGAAATTTGAGACAGTAATGTCTAATAGTACAACTCGCACTCAAGCTCGAGTTCAGCTAAACTGAGATGCGTCTTAAACCACTACATAAATTAATCAAGCGTCGTACAGTACAAGTTTAATTAAGTTTGGCTTTCTTGAATAAAGTTGATTGCACAAATTGGCAACGTTGGACTAGAGTACCGACCAACTACATTATCAAGTAATTCTAGAAAGTCCTCATCCTTAGTAATATTTTCGAAATTATCCAAATCCATATTAAATGAATAAAAACTTTTTATCATAAACGTTAAACTTGACATTTCAGGTTACCTGACAGAAGATCTGTATGAAAATATTAGTTCTACGATTAAGCCATAATTGTACAACAGTTTAAACTAGCTCAAGGTTACCTTGCCTATAAACCCAGCTTAAACCTTGATTAGGGAAGCTGGTTTTGTCGTTAAAATACAGGGTGTTATTTAAGTCCGTGGCCAAACTTCAAGGAGTGATTTTAAGACGAGAAGTTTATATAAACATAGTTCCGGTAATGCTTCGTTTTCAAGATACAGGGCGTTAAAATTTAAAAAAAGAAATAGTATCTTAATAATCCTTTAGCCCCTATTGTTAAAATTTGGCAGTGTTATATAGTGTAGTAAGGGGCTAATTTGGACCTACTAGATTAAAAATTTTGAGTCCAGTGACGTCTCGGAAGGCACCTTGACTAAGATGTTTGTCAAAAAAAACGTGCGCTACTGTTTTTTTTGCAACTTTATATTTTTTTCGCATTAGGCTACTAACACTACAACCAAAGTAAACTTTCGCAGCTTGTAATTTAAATAACTATAAATTCTGGTGGAGTGGTGGAGTTAGCTCGGCTCCCTTTGCCTTTAAAAAAAAATACATCTAAAGCAGAAACACACCTTGGCGTAAAGGCAATGAAATAATTAGACCACCAGACATACGCGCCACCAGAAAGCCGTTGAATCTATGTAACAATGAGATTGAGAGAAGTCAAGAAAATAATAAAAATAATGACGAGTTGATGAATGACAATATATGTCACGATACGACGCGCGAAATAAAGAAATGTTTCTATCTTAAATTAAAAATTATTACAAATAAATCAGTTTAATCGAGAATCCACTAGTATCAAAATTAAATCGAACTTCATATCAATCACGAAAAAAGCAGGTTACCCGAACAGCACACAGCTGTTTTGACTGATTTTGTTATTGGCAACGTTGGATTCGTGTTGAGTTTTAGCCGCTCCTTTCTCAGCTCGTGATTTCTTTTTATGGGATTTCTTAAGGCACATAATAAAACGCTATTATCTTATTCTGTGCCTAAAGACAAAAATATTTTCTAACTACCCTCAAACTTTGCAACAACTGAAACATTATATTTGTACCTAGATTAACGCAATCCATATTAAAATGTCGGAGCGGATGATGCAAAACTTTGGTCCTTTGACTGATGTAATATTCCAAAAATAAATGTCCGTGTTTCCTCAAGAACCTTTTGTCTGAGTTTTGAAAAAAAAAACAGTCATTAATAAGAACATCTAAATTTAAAATGGATACTTCATTCTGCCAAACCCTGTACGAATTACAAAGTTAACACGCCTACCTCGGGTAAATTTTGCTAACAAGTCGTTGTAAGAAAAGATGTATTGTTCGTATTTTCTGGCACATTAGATTTATATGCCTTTTCGCGAGGAACTGGCAGTGTTCTAAGCCTATTGTCGTCGGTTTTCGCTGTAATTAGCAACGTGAGAGCCATAACTCACGTCTTATCTAAAGGAATCATCGTCAGTGGTGTAACTAAAAGCACATAAACAATTATTAGGAAAAGAGATATTAAAATCAGCAGAAAGAATTTCTTGCTTTTAGGTATAACGTGCACACTGTCATTTTAATTTCGGGTTCTCTTGGTCTTGTATAAAAGGAGTGAAATTGAAGACGTAGAAGTTCCTGTTAATTATCTTCTCATATATGTTCAACTTCGATTAATTTCAATTTTAATAATTAAAAAGAATTTTAACTTTTCTAATTATTTCTTGAATAAACCAAATATGAAATTCAAGATAAGAATAGTCGCATTGACCTAACCAGGCCTTTTGTGAATTCGATCAATTAACAGCAATTGCCTACCGTTGTCAAACCCATTTCGATGTTTAGTTGTCCCTTATCCAAATACTTGTAGTTTGTAAAATGTCTTTATCATAAAAAAAAAAGATGTTTTCTTTCTCTACTAACACTATAACTTAAAGTCAGAAAAGTATTTTCTGACCTAACAATTGATTTTAGCTGGTGCCAAATGTGCTCTATGGCAATAAAAATACAATATTAAGGTGGGAGCCGCAGCACAATATGTCCAATTTCCTTTGCCAATGCGTCACAAACATATTGTTTTTTTTTTTTATACAGAATGCCTTTAAAACTTCCAAAAGATCACTTTTTTGATAACATTCTTCTCCAATTTCGTATTATATGAACCTTGAGCCTTATATAGTTGGCGACTGTGATTGGTCGCATTGTCCATTACCATCTTGCTACACTGAGGAAGGTTTGGTAAAAGACAATTTTTTAACCATTCTTTAAAAGGTTCTGCCGTTGCATCTTCATGGTAGTCCACGCAGGAGTCTTCAATATTCTTTGCAGAAAGCCACAAGGTATTTGGAACCCAACGGTAAAATGGTTTTCCTTTTTCCCTTTATCTGACAGAGCTCTTATTTTATACCTGCCGGAAGAATCAGACCATACTTTGGACGGTGTGTCATACGTGTCAAACCATGTCTAATTGAGGTAAACTATTGGACGATTTTTAGAACGATATTTTCTTATCGATGTTATAATATTCTCACGACAACATTTTGGTAATCGCTGGGATTCCATAAGCACTTACTTTTTGTCAATTGTGCTATATCTGAAAACCATTTTAAACAAAACCCTTCAAAAGTTGGTGATGCTACAGCTTCTTTGGGGTTCGTCATTAGTGCTTCAGAGTTTCTAATGTAGGTACGGGTTGCTCTTCATACATGGTGTAGACTGTCCGCCTTATCAAGTTCTTGTCGGCTTCGTCGAAATATTTATTGGAACATGCATCTTTACGCTTTTTTCTTGATTTAGTGAGATTTCACACGATTCTTTTTACTGTAGTCAGAGGTATAATAGTCAAATTACTAGTTTTACTCACAGCAGCCCTAGCGTTAAGTTCCCTGTTAAGTAGAGAAACACTGCCCATGAAAAATGAAGAGTGACATTCAATCTCTCAAAATACCTGCTATAGGGTGATTTCTAAACATTTAAAATTATCTTATATCAATTACTTTACCTAGAAATCATTATATCTGGCCCCAAAAATGGATAATGGGAATTTACGGGTATTTACGACCGCACTTGGCACTATTCTACTCAATAAAACATTTTTCGTGACAAGGACTTTACAAGTTGAATGACCCTATTTAATACCTGCACATAATAAATATAGAAGGCGTGGATGTAATAGACGGACTGATTGGACGATATAAAATTAAGATAAGAAGCAACCGGCTTCAAATCCAAGATTTTCTGAATCATCCTTGCGGGATATAGGATTTAAAGACCATACTTTCCGTTGCCTCTACGGTAATTCTGTAAGACGTGGTGCATTATTGGCGTAGGTTTACCGTGGGCGACCAAGGAACCACCGACGTGAGATTTAAGTTTTGTTTTCGCTGTTGAAGGTGAGTTTTTTTAATAAAAGCCAGCATTAATTTTAATTAATTCTTTTTGGTTTTATTTGTACAGCTCCCTCTGCACCGTTTTTTTTACTTTTGCCTACGTGGTGTCAGGGTGCACGGTCAGGGCTAGCTCCACGACCATCTTGGAGGTTTCCAGCTTTGCCACTGGCGCTTGTTAAACCCCCTCCCGCGAGCTAGGGCAATTGGCACGCGTGCTCCACAGCTAGTGCTGCTCGTGCTCTCTGACCAGCCCTTATCAGTTTTTTTCTTTTTTTTTCTCAATAATTAATTTAATTAAATTTAATTACCTTTTATTTTTTTTATTATCAAAAAAATTACGGTTGGGCTTATTTAGCGGTGCTCATCACAGCATCGCTGAAGAGTACCATCTCCTTTTTTTATATATAAAATAAATATTTTTTTTTATTAATATTTATTTTATTTGTCCTAACAAAAAACAACAGCGAAATACGCGTTGCAATTTTATGGAGAAGACCCTAACGGGAGCTGTAGGGTCTTTAAAATCGTAGGGGATCTCAACAGTGATGGGTGCTCCAGATGCTCAACCCCTTAGGGTCCTGGTGACCCGACTTAACTTCGACAGCGAACAACTGTGACAAAAAATCCCACGATGTGGCTTTCTGCGGCCCCGCAAACCAAAAATGGACAAAGCAAACAAAAGGGGCACAGAAAATAACGCTTCCAGATTCAAAATCCTGGACAACAGATAGCTTCAATAGCCCTGGATCCAGAAACGCTTGCTGCCTCGTTATTGTTTTTACCTTACCTTGATTAATACCTTGCTTACCTTGTTTTCATTATCTTTGCTTTGATTTTTAGTTATCTTTGGGTACGTTTTTTGCCTAGGTCAATTGGAAAATTTTTGATATCTTTTGCCAATACGGTTGTCACCGGATTTGTACCTAGAGTCCAATTACGTACCGTACCTTACCTTTGCTTACCTATTTGTTTGGTTGATTTATTGCTTTATTTTTGGTTTCTTTTGTTGTTTGTCCAGGTCATTAGGCAAAGTCTTGATGTCTTTGGCCTTTACAGTTGTTACTGGATTTGTACCTTATTGTCGTGTTATAGGTTTTTTATAAAGAAAAAATCAACACTCCGAACATTAATTAGATTAAAAAAAAGATTCTATCTTTACACCCTACCTTCACCCTCACATAATTTAAATATGAAACAGACAATTAATTAAATTAAGTAATGGACTTACCGGCTAGTTCGTTGCTTTTAAAAAAAAAGATTCAGTAAAACACAGTTTTAAGTTTCACGGCTCGACCTTTTCTTGAAACCGTCTTCTCGTCGCTGCCTACACATATATCGTTCTGCCGGCCGGCCAGCCAAAAATTAATCCGTTTTATCGGGCATTTACTTTTTTTTTTTGCGGGCGCAATTTAAGGTGCACTACAACATGCCCCCCTTCTGAAGGACGGTTTCAGTCAAAGGTGAGGTTTTATTCAGATATAATTAAAGAAGTACAATTGACAAAAAAAAAATGGGTATAAAATGCACAAAAAAAACAGTTAAAGAAAAATCAATAAAAATTTAAAACGGATCTAACAAAGTCTTTACAATACATCTAAAATTATACATAACTGGATCCCTAAAGCAATATCACTAATAACTAGTACGGCGTTGCCTAGGTGCCTCCAAAATTACCTGTAATCAATCCAGAATATTTAGTATAATTTGCTATTGGCTGGGAAAGCCAACAGCGGAAAATATCAGGAAGCAAGGATGCATATAAAAGGTTATCAAATTATTGGTTCTATGAATTTAACTTAGTACTGACCCCAAAATGTCAGCCAACATAATGCAACTTTAACCTATCTAAGGTTTATTTAAGTAAGTCCCTAAACTTTGTCACTACTTGACAAAACTGAAAAATGAAATGCAAGTTATAAATTGTTAATTAAATGAACTGAACTTGAAACAATCCTACTTTCATCCAGTCAGTAGATATATATTCTTTGTACAAGCAATAGTTGGATATTAATTAAGCAGTAATTAATATGATAGGAAAAATCGGATTAAGGGTAAAAAGGAAATAGGGTTATAAACATTACTCTAAGAGTCGCGGGAATCTATATCCTCGGTTCCAGGAAGCCACTCACTAGACTCTTCTGCGCCACTTGACGTCGCGGCTTCTTGGCTGAAAGAACTGCGATTGGATCTCGGAGACGGAGGAGGAGCTGTTGGTTGGGTGTCTGCCAGAGGTTGACTGCTGATTCTCTGACTATCGTTGGAAACAGCAATGGAATCTTCATCCGACTCTTCCAGAACTTCTGAATCCACACCAGGTAGTTGTAAGTCGATATTGTCCATTTGGTCAGTAGGGGCTGGTCGCAAGTTGTCTACGTGAATCCGGAAATGACCACCGTCACGCTCGACAGTGTAGATCGCTCTGGAATGGACCTCCAGAACTTTTGCAGGAACCCACACTGGATGAAAGGCGTTGTCTCGAATTTGGCGTAACTCTCTAATTAGGACCGGGTCATTGACATGGAAGACCGGAACACCTTCCTTGTCCTGTCCTGTGTATTTTGCTTGGAATATCTGCTGCTGTTGACGCATTTGCTGCAAGCGCCGCTCTCTCGTTTCTCCTTGGTTGTCGATGGGGACGTTGCGATCGGGAACTGCCCAGTCTCCTGGAGAAGGTAGCTTATAGCCTAATAAAGCCATGCTGGGAGACAGTCCAGTAGCCAGATTTTTTCTGGAACGAAGAACAAAAAGGACGCGGGGCAACACTTTAGCCCAGTCTGCTGGATTCTTATTGTACATAGCGCTACGCATAGTGCGTTTTAGTTCTTGATTACGGCGTTCTACAGGATTAGCCCTTGCATGGTAAATACCCGTTGTAAAATGACTAATAGAATGTTCGGTACAGAATTGAATCCAGCTATCTGAACCAAACTGAGGCCCGTTGTCCGAGATTAGCATTTTCGGATAACCGAACCGAGCAAAGACCTCATCGTTAAGAAACTTGACAATGTCACGAGTCCTCGCTTGTTTAACCGGCTTTGCCTCAACCCATCTTGTAAAAACGTCTTCACAAACTATTATGAATCGTTCGTGGCGATCGGAGTGTTGATAAGGCCCCATAACATCTACACTTAAGAGTTCCCATGGATTAGTAGGAGTATGAGGTCGTAATGGTGCTCTTAGCTGACGATATCCACCCTTAGTACAACAACAGATTATACAATTCATTACGTATTTAGCTACAATTTTATACAGTCTCGGAAAATAATATACTAAGGAAATCTTACGTATTGTTTCATCTCTTCCAGGATGACCGGAATGGGGTAAGTTGTGATAAAAATTTAAAACAGATTGGATATAAGTTTGAGGCACATATAACCTGTGCTTTTCACGGTAAAATAAATGATCATTTTCTACAATAAATATGTTAAAAAATTGGGTTTGATGGCGACTCTGCGGTCCATGCTCTAAAATATTTTTCCATAAATTTATGTTATCTTGAACTTCATCACTTTCAGTTTGAGCTTGCTTTACTCGGTCATACAAGGGAGGATCGTCGACTGGTTGAATAAGATTTAGAACTTGATATTGGGGGTTAAAACCTATCTCAACGATTTTAGTCCGCTTTGGTTGTTGTGTTTGTTTTTGTCTATGATTTGATTCTGATTGCTGCGTGGAGACAGAAGATGACACATTTTTAGGAAATAATCTAGAAACATTATAAACTTCAGAAGTAACTTCTTCTGAATCAGGATTCCTAGAAAGAAAGTCAGGTAGCTGGTTAAGCTTTCCAGGACAATGAACAACATTGAAAGAAAATTCTTGCAAAAGAAGTGACCATCTAGTTAGTTTGGCTTTTGTGTCAGCATTCTTCTGCAACCACGCTAATGCTCTATTGTCTACAATGAGGGTGAAGGTATTTTCCAAGTACATTCTATAACGCTTAACTGCCCATATAACAGCAAGAGTTTCGATTTCATTAATATGATACCGCTTTTCAGTTTTAGTTAATAACGCGCTGGCATAAGAAACAATTCTACGTTGCCCATTTTCGTCTAACTGAAAAAGTACCGCACCTATACCAACTGTGCTAGCATCGGTTTGGAGACTAAAAGGTAGGTCGAAATCAGGCCGGCATAACTGTAAAGGTCTAGTGAATGCTTCCTTAATGGAATCAAAAGCCGCCTGCTCGCGACCTCCCCATCGCCATTTTGCACGTGAGCCTAGTTGTTCAGCTAATGGAAGCGTGATCTCTGCCAACCCAGGCACATATTCGCGCAACCAATTTACAGTGCCCAAAAATGACTGAACTTCGCGTTTATTCTTAGGTATAGAAAAATTGGCTATTTGTCTAAGATGCTTTTCCTGCGGCAAATTTACTTCGCCATAAATTTGATGACCCAAATATTCAAGTTTATCAGTTGCAAAGTGACATTTATTTAAAGAACAATGCAAATTATGAGTTTCTAATCTTTCGAGAACTAATCGCAAATGCTGCTGATGTTCCTCGCAAGAATTACTAAAGATAATCAAATCATCCAAGTACACCATGACAAATTTGTGAAGATATCCCGTTAATACTTCCTGCGCCATCAATCTCTGAAATGTGCTCGGTGCATTCTTAAGCCCAAAAGGCATTACTGTAAATTGATAATGAGCTCCGTCAGGAGTTGAAAACGCAGTGTATGGTTTTGAATTAGGCTCTAAGGGTACTTGCCAATAACCGCGCTCAAGATCCAAAGAAGTAAAAAACTTAGCATTGCCCAATTCTTTTAGGGTTTCGTAAATTTTAGGAAGACTTGTGGCTTCGTCGGTCGTTATATCATTTAAAGGACGAAAATCAATACATAATCGCGGTTTTTTTCCTGTTTGTTCAACAATTAATGGAGGCAAAGAATAGGGTGAATTTGAGGGTTCAATTACTCCTGTTGACAAAAGTTCCTGAACTTGGTCATTTAAAATTTGTTTTTTTCTTGGCGACAGCGGATAAGGACACCTACTAATTACCTTATTTATTTTTAACTTTATTTCGTGCTTAACAGTGCACGTTAGAGGTTGTCTATTTTGTTTAGTAAATAACTGTGAAAATTCCTGAAGAATTTCACGAAATTTATGCCTATTCATATCATCTTGAAGATGGTCTAATGGGAATGCGATATCAGAATGCTCAACACGCCGAGGTCGGCTTGAGAAATAAATAGTTTTACGTATATCTTTACCAAAGTAAACACAGCTTCTAGACCCGTCGAAAACTGCATTCTGTTCGCAAATCCATGGATAACCCAATATTATTTCTTCTTGCAAATCTTTAACAACTAAAAATGTACTACAAAAATTTGTGTCTGAAATTTTATAATTTAAATTAACAAGACCGAGAGAATCTACATTAACAGAGTTGCATCCTAATCTAATATTTTGCTTTACAGGTTGAATTTCACTATTTATAAACTGAGAATGTATCAGATTTGCGGATGCTCCCGTATCGATCAGCGCCCAAATTTTCTGATTATTTAATTGAATGTGAAAACGAGGCAGATCCATGGGTACGCCTGCTGTAATGTTATTTAGGAACGGTTCAGTGCAGGCTCTTCTCCGTCCCTGTCGGCGTTTCCCTGATTGGGGGCTGTTGACTGTCTACGTAGTACTTGATTATGATTCCGACCTGAGGCAATATTTATATTTGACCTTGGGGCTCGTTCACGATTCTGGCTGTAAGTATTTTGAGGACAATCTCTATGGAAATGCCATTCTCCGCAGTAACGGCATCTTGATGGTGGCCTTGATTCAGTTCTGTTGTTGAATGGGGGATTGTGTCGATTAGGTACATTATTAAACCGTGAAGTGGCGGGAAGAAGCTGTAAATCTCTCTCAATCGCCCTTGCTAGTTCTGTCAGTTCTTCAACAGACCTAAAAGTAATTCCACGTAATCTTGATCGAAGTTCAGGCTTAAGCTGTTCCATCAGAAGACCAATAAGCACCGACTCTGGTAGGTTTAGTGATAGACGTTGAAATAAGCAGCGTTTTCTAGAAATAAAAATTTCTACATTTTCTCCAACTTCCTGCTTTTGTCCATACAGTTGAGTGGTTAATTGGGATAATTTTGCCTGGTTGTCAAAGGCACTTACTAAATTGTCAGCAAACATGGGCCAAGGCAGTCGGAGATTCCTGTAAGGTTCATACCAGCTTCTTGCCGCGCCTTGAAGTCTTGAAGCTGCTATTTCTACTTGGTCATCAGCAGAAATATTAGATTTGCGAAAATATTCTTCCATGCGTAGAATAAAAGTTCTAGGTTCCTCCGTGTCTAATCCAGAGAAGATAGTTCTAGGTTCTGTCCTGGACAATCGATTCACCAGGACATTAATAGCCTCTAAAAATGCTTCTCCTTGCGAAAAGTTTCGAGAGCCTAAATTGGGTTGCTGATTATACTCAGGCAGCGGATGAGATGGCCTAAAACCTGGTATGTGGTTAGGAAATGGTTGACCTTGAAAACCACTAGGTCCTGGAAATGCATGACCATTTTGGCCCCATCCCTGATGTATTGGGTATGAAGGACATTCATTATTTACTAGTGGTTGAGAAAACTGAGGAGCTGAAGGAAATGAATGCCTTGAATTAAAACAAGTCGGCTGCGAAGTTGAATATATTGGATTTCTGATATGTTCCCTATTGTGATTATGAAACACATAAGGGTCATTCCCTTGAAAGTGGCTTTGAGGTGATTTATAAACATATGCCGACGTAGGCTGAAACTGTTGTTCTTGATTTAAATTAAAATTTTCATTAAGTGGCGGGGGAGCTGAAGCACCATTCTGGTTCTGGGTCAACACAACTGCAGCTTCGTTGGATTGGGAGCTTACCGGATGGTATTGTCTGTACGTTGTACGCGGCGATTCACTATTACTGTCCACTAACGATCTAAACGGATTGTTTGCACTACATCCTGTTTCGTCTATCGTAACATAATGTTCGTAGGAATTTGAACTTTCGTTTATTACGTTTGGGTTCCGTTCTGCCATTTTTGTAGATAAAGTTCACGAGAACGCCCAACACCCGTAAAATGTTTTACAAATTCCAGCGCAAAATATGATTTACTAAATTAAATACCAACCAAATAACTAAACTGTGGCTAAAATTATCTTAAAATGTTTGCTGTTTTCTTTTTTCCTAAACAATTCTTAATAATTAAAAATCAATAAAAATACACATATTCAAACAGTTATACGCCCTCTGGGTCAAGAGAAACAGTGGTTCCTTAAATGCTTAACTAAATCAGAACCCTATGCTCTTGCATAAAAAAAAATATTCAAATATTTTATAAAATTAAAACAATAGGACAGAGACCAAACAGCTAAGCAAGAAAATAGGTTCCGAATAAATTCAGTACGGCCCTTCTACAGCAAACAAGACATAATATATTTACTTTTACAATGGCCAAACAAACCACTATTTTTTCTCAAATCCATCGAAAACGACAAATTTTAAAGGAATGTTAACGAAATACGACCAAAATATGTTCATCTCAATGTACCGAAACGCAATCTGATAAAGCAAGTATTTATCACAATAGCAAAAAAAAATCATTAGGAATGCTATACTTTTTCCTCCAAAAAAAAAAACGACGTAAAATTGCCTTTCTGGGCCTGAAAATAGTCCAATTTTCATAGAGCCGCACGTTGGGCCGCCATATTGTCGTGTTATAGGTTTTTTATAAAGAAAAAATCAACACTCCGAACATTAATTAGATTAAAAAAAAGATTCTATCTTTACACCCTACCTTCACCCTCACATAATTTAAATATGAAACAGACAATTAATTAAATTAAGTAATGGACTTACCGGCTAGTTCGTTGCTTTTAAAAAAAAAGATTCAGTAAAACACAGTTTTAAGTTTCACGGCTCGACCTTTTCCTGAAACCGTCTTCTCGTCGCTGCCTACACATATATCGTTCTGCCGGCCGGCCAGCCAAAAATTAATCCGTTTTATCGGGCATTTACTTTTTTTTTTTGCGGGCGCAATTTAAGGTGCACTACAACAACCTGGACTCAAATCTTACCTTACCTTACCTTCGCTTACGTCATTATCTCTCCAATATTCTTTTATTACACTTGTAGGTCTGTTTTTTGCGTAGGTCATTTGGCAAGGTCTCCATGTCTTTAGCCAATACGGTTGCTACCGGATTTGTACCTACTGTCCAAATACTTACCTACTTACCTTGACTTACCTTTTTCCTTTTTACTTTGTATCTTTCTTCTGCCTCCCTTCATTTTTTTTTTCCTTATGGCAACTAATAGCTTAGTGTTAGCTACTTTATATTTACCGATTTTGTCCTATTTATATACAGCCTTCTTTTTTTTCTGTTATATAAGAGGCTGAGGGGCCGCGGGGTGCCTCTGGGTGGCGCTTTGCCGTCTTTTGTTGGAATGTTCGTTCTGCTGAAGGCAGATTTGCGGGCAGAGTTATATTGTGGGGGGTGGCTGTCTGACCCCTGATTCAGTCTGCACATCGATGCAGCACAGGGGAGGGCGAAACTACTGCTTATGACCTCGTCCACAGGTCCCGTGTGATACGCCAGGCCAGGAGTAGTGCCGCCTTTCGGAACACCCTAATTAAATTTTCCTGTTGAAGGCTGTGGTACATTTAGTTGTCATCGATACGTTTGTATCTTTTAGTTTGGTGTGTACTAAAATACACTCCCTTTGACTGGTGGAACATCTGGGTTACAACTATTATTTTTTTTTTGTTGATATTGATTATCTTTATTTTTCCACCTTTCAAGTACTGCTGTGTATTTGCCTTCTTTGGGTCTTTCCTGTGGGTGCGAGATTGGATCGCGAGTTTGTTTGTATGAGGTTAGTACACGAGGTTCGCCAAGAAACATTTGGTTGTACGCAATGCTAACTTAAGTCCGATATCCATCGAGCTCGCTTTTTTGGACCTCTATACCGTACAAACAGCTCGGGGTCACGTCCTTTCCTCTCTCGGAGTCTCCATGGGTTGTCAGCTGCGGAACAGTGCTTGAAATTATTATTAATTATTTTTATTACTTACTTTATTACTTACTCTTACGTTATTTGTAACTATATTTGATAAACACTCCGGGAGTGTTTCGGTCCCTGCTTATTTTTTTTTTTTGTGTATGGATACTTAAATTATTGTTTGATTTGTTTTACTTAGCTAATCAGGCCTTTTGTGCTTGATTATCGTCGGTCAATTTCCTTTGAGAAATTTCCCTCCTTTCCTAGGAGAGGGGGAGTTGTGACAATGCGATTTTGTCACAAATGAATTATTATAATCTAATGCCTCATATCACATGTCTGACTTGTATTGTGTCTTTTAAAAATTGTAATTTGCCTTGTTAAAACGATGTTTGGTTCCCTGTATAAAAGTAAATACGTACCTAAGGTCAACGGCCTCTGTTCTCGTTGTCTTTGACCAAGAAGGCTACATTATCCTGCTATTTTAAATCACATATCTCCCTGGAATACACTATCCGAGACTTATACTAGTGTTTCATTATGTAATTCAAATGTATTTCTGTGTTTTCAATTTTCATTATAACCTGTCAGATTGGCTAATGAATTTTCTAGGTCAATATTCTTCTTCTGAAACATGTTTGGGCGATAACATTCAGCAACCAAACTCCAACGACCGTTTGCTTCTCGAATGGCAGGGATATTTTAGGACTTGGGATTTCTTTAAATAATTTATAATGGATTGTATGAATTACGAATTGACTTCTTATGTAAAACTAAATTTGGGTGCATCTGTTTCATTTATCTTGGCGTGGAGTATTTGCAATTGAATGGGCATGGCTCTGAAGACTTCATTCTGTGTCGCCGCCAGTGTGTGAACTGGCCTCCCTTTTCGGATCGAACGGTAGATCTGGCCGGAAGTGAGTCGGCTTAAATTCGCTTTCGGCACATTTTTTGACTTTTAACCTGAAATTCTTCAGTGACCTCACTTAACTTCCAGCGATCAACGAGGCAGCAAGCGTTTCTGGATCCAAGGCTATTCAAGCCATCTGTTGTCCAGGATTTTGGATCTGGAAGCGTTATTTTCTGTGCCCCTTTTGTTTGCTTTGTTCATTTTCGGTTTGCGGGGCCGCAGAAAGCCACATCGTGGGATTTTTTTGTCACAGTTTTTCGCTGTCGAAGTTGAGTTTTTTTTTATATACCATGCCGTTTCTTTGTCAATTTTTCAACTGTTCTCCTAAAATTCCTTCTGGGGCTCTCTTTTAGTTAAGTCGGGTCACCAGGACCGTAAGGGATAGAGCATCTGGAGCACCAATCACTGTTGAGATCCCCTACAATTTTAAAGACCCTACAGCTCCCGTTAGGTAAGCGTAATTCATTTTTCTTTCCTATTTTTCCCTGTTTATTGCTTCCAAATCGCCATAATTTAACACCACATGCTTTGTCAGATAAATGTGCCTTTTGTACTTATGACCGAGTATAATTGGTTTCGTTAGCTAAGTAATTATTATTCTTTATTGTTTTACGATTAAGTAGACCCTATTTTACCTATTCTAAAGCATTTTCTTTTTTTTGTTACCTGTCTACTGTCAATTAGATTCAAATTTAATTAATCTTGACCTTGAAATTTAATTAAATATCGAGCTGTTACAGATTACAATTTAAATCATTTTAATATCTACAAAAATAAAATAAATTATTTGATCAAATTTGAGATAATTTAGTGTTAATCATTTCTTCTGTCTTGTATAATGGAGCCTTATTTGATTATAATTATTATAAATCCACCAATTTGTCAAGATGGTTCTTGAATGGACATTTTTAGTTTGTATTGTTTATTTTAAATAGTAACACTAGAGTCTGATGAGCTCTCTTTTTAATAGCGGCATATCCTGATTATGTAATTATTTTTTTTTATTATGTCCTAGCTTAAAAAAAAATTTGATTGGTTTGCTGTTTGATAACTAATATGTTGACATTACTTGTGCTAAATTTTATATAGTTGTATATTTCCCTTATGTGTGTACATAATTGATTTTTTTTATTTTATGATGTAACCTTAGTACATAGGCGTACGTGCTGGCTTGATAAATTAATTGTATTTTAAGTTTTTGGCTCTTCAAGCTTAATTAAAATAGTTGATCACTATACGTCCCTGAATATAATTTTATAAATTTATTTTTTTTTATCTCTAACCAAAACTTGATTTGTGACTTTAATTATTTTTATTTACATTTTTCAAAATTAGTTTAATTCAAATTTAATTAAAATTTAATTCTTGCCTATAATTTAACTTTTTTATAGTTGCACTAATTTTTTTTTATAGTTCCTTTTCCCTTTCATTTAGTTTCATTTAGTTGGTTTTGCCATTTGAATTTTATTACTTTAATATAAATTTATTGTACAAAGGGAAAAGGAACTAGGTCAGTTTTATTAATAAGCCCTCAGCTAATGCTTTTCTTTTTTTAATAGGGTCTTCTCCATCTTCTTCTCCATCTTCTCTTCTTCTTCTCTTAATCTTCTCCTCTCTTTACTTACTCGTCTATCTGACGTCTTGTTGACGTCCCTGGACGCACTATCATCTAGAACGTCTTCACAACAGGTTTATTTGTTTAAATACTAACCCCCATATTTTTCTTTTTTATTGAATAAAAGCCAGCAATAATCATTTAAATTTTCTTGTTTTATTTTATGCAGCTCTACCCTTAGGCCTATTCTTTACTTGTGTTTGCGTGGTGTCAGGTTGCACGGTCAGGGCTAGCTCCACGACCATCTCGGAGGTTTCCAGCTTTTCCTGTGGCAAAGCTGGTGGCGCTTGTTAAACCCCCTCCCGCGAGCTAGGGCAATTGGCACGCGTGCTCGACAGCTAGTGCTGCTCGTCAATTTCATTCCTTTTTTTTTATTTTATTAAATTTCAAAAAAATTACGGTTCGGCTTATTCAGCGGAGCTCATCACAGCATCGCTGAAGAGTACCATTTCTTCCTTTTTTTTATATATAAAATAATTAATTTTTTTTTTATTATTTATTTTTTTTATTTTTTTTTATTTTCCTCTCAAAAACAATAACAGCGAAAGACGCGTTGCAATTTTTACAATTTCTTCTCATCGGCATGCACCAAAAATCTAAAAATACCATAATATATTTTATAAAAAAACTTGTATTCTTTGACGTAATATCTAAATTTACCTTAATTCCCAAATTTTTCTGATTAGGAGCTTCAGATAGAAAATTTTCAAATTGTTCCCTGGTGAATACTTTAGCTTTTTTGGGAGTGTAGCCTTCATTTTGCTTCTTTAAATAAGCACGTAGCTTCAAAAACTTGCTTATGTTTATCCCTTGCCTGATATTTAGCATTAACCTTATCAGGGAATAATGTGACCACATTGTTGAACTTTTTATTTTTTGTTTGCTCGCCAGAGAAATACGCCAAGAGTACATTTTCAGAATTATTATTTTTGATGTCTTTCTCATTACACCATCTCTGGGACTTTTGAACGCAGCTTCGTAAATACTACTGGATTTGGTTGGCAACGAATTGTCCACGACATCTGCTGCAACCTCCAAGGGCGTACAGGTAAACTCTGATTCTGACATTTTTATTTAAAGTAAAGTGTTCGATTAAAAAGAAATGGTACTTTAAAAACAAGAAATTAAAGCTTGGAAATTGCTTCTAATAAGATTTACTGACACTTGTCAAATCGAATTATGCGTCTGTATCAAACAATATAATAATACAATAAATCCATAGCAACGTTAGCAGGTAAAATTCGAAACTTCACATGTTTAAATGAAAAATTAAAATTTGTATTTTTATCTTTCTATATTTTAACGACGCGACGTTTGAAGAAAGAATAGTATGTTTTATTCGTAGTAAAAGCAACTTATTATGACTCGTCTGTAATTGCCGGACTCACTTTGTTTGTCCGGCAAACTTTCAGACTCGTCGTAAAAAGTATTGCTGTTACTCCTAAAAAAAACAATATACTATTTCGTGTCACCCTAATGGCCGTATCGCTAACATCCGCTACGGATTAATTTTTTCAAGCTGTGAAGTTAATTCTGGACCTAAGTATTAAAAGAGCCTAACTCAATTTCTAGCAATCTGAAGATATTACCACCACTACATATACAGAAAAGGCCAACTTCCTTATATAGTTGGTTTTTAACTTAGGCTTATTTCAAAATCAAATAATAAGTGAAACGGCCAAAGTGTATATAGAACCCTTAACTTCATTTTTAAAAGGGCCAATGTGCTCCATTTGCAGAGATTGACCCGTTTTCTTACTTTCTCGCATAGAACTATTTGGACATTGGCCTTTTAAAGATCCTGTGATCCCGCCGGCCAACGGTTGGACCCTTGATTAGCTATCCAATTATTTCCAAAAAATGTGTTCCTGAGTTTCATTAGAGGCAATTCATGAACAAGGCAGTATCGTAGCCAGCATTTTGGGGCGGGAGGGGCGAACCATCTTAGGGGCGCAGACCGCGGAGCTAAAGTGCCGCAGGCAAAAAATTTTTGGGAGCACGCCCAAATTTCGTAGGAATTCACCTTCTTCATGCTCCCTAGGAAACAGGGGTCTGGCCCCAAATGAAGTTAAAATCCGCTATATAAAAAGAAATAAATTAAATATGATGGGACGCTCTCAAAACCGATTTTATTAAGTTTATTCCGATCGCTCTTCTTTACTAAAAATAAAATAAGACCGATATTGTTTTTTAAGAATTATTTATTAAGTAGTAACCAATAGGGGCGAGGGGGCGATCGCCCGCCTGCGCCCCCCTGTGGATACACCACTGGAACAAGGACTATCATAAATAAATGGGCCAATAATCCTACTCCTAGAAACATCTACCCACACACTAAACCAAATCTTCCTTGCATTCTCTTCTCCACAATTGCATGAGGTTTTTGTTGTGAAAAAGTGAAACAGTTGAAGCGGTTGAAAATACGGGCACTGCTCACATAAGCTTCGACTTTCTAAATTCATTTCAATGGGAAATCGCAACTTGGTTCCAATTTTCCAGGAACCATTGGCAAAAATATATTCGGCTTTCAAAATCTCCGGGTTCAAGGTGATAAAGTTTACTGGTACTGTGTGACTTAAATTTGGACTTAAAGTCAGCCCAACGTTAGTTCTTACTAGTCCTGTTGATATCTTTAACTTTCGCATTTTGGGGTTATTTTTAACAGTTCCTAAAACGGCTATTTCTTCTCTCCGTCCCTATTTAATGTATAACTTTTTGGTGTTGTCTTTAAAACTGACCACTATTAATAAGGTTGTACAGGGTGTCCAGTTTTCGTATGTTTTACGGGTTATCTGGGTTATTAGTAAAGATAGAAGGTTGCGGTTTTCGCGGCACTGTGTTACTTTTTTGAGAAACAAACGATGCCACAAACATAATTTTCATAGCCCCCTTAGTTTTTTAGATACGGGGTGATTTTGAAAACTTTGCATTTTGGTATCTCGGTTACGCTGCAACTTATCAAAAAGGTAAAAAATGAACTGATTAGTTTTTTCCCCGTAGAATCCAGTGGCTTAGTCAGATTTTTCTGTTTAATTGTTTTCGAGAAAAAGAGCAAACTTGAATTTTTTTAAATGGGACACACTATATATTTTTAGCTATTATGATTCAGTTTATCAAATTTACATTTTCTTAAACGGCACACCGTATAAATTTTAAGATTAAACAATTGTCACAAGCTTCTCACAAATATAAAAGACTAATTTTAAAAATTAATACCTATAACAATAACTTTTATAAATATAAATAACAATTAACTCAGTTGTATTATACGTTCAGAAAATAAAAGCTACAATTATTTGATGATTTAGGAAACTGTCTCATAGATATTGCTCAAACTGTTCTCCTTTATGCCTAAGACATGTTTTACACATTGTTCTGATTCGCCTCAGTGCATTTAAAATAATAAAAGGCCGTGCCTGTAATTCCCAAAAGGCTCTTTCAGTGGCTTCTCTTAAATCTGCCATCGTTTGATACTGGACGATATAAATTATATTTTTTAGGTAGCCCCACAAAAAAAAATCCAAAACCGTTAAATCGGGTGACCTGGGTGGCCATCCTACAGGTCCATGTGTTTCAATCCAGCGGCCAGGAAAACTATTGTTAAGATATGCTCTTACAATTTGAGCATTGTGAGCGGGAGCTCCGTCCTGTTGCAAATATAATCTATTAAGATTAGCTAGAGGCACATTCTCTACTATTTCGGGCACAATGTTTTCCAAAATTTCTAAATATTTATTTGCAGTAAGACCGCCTTTAAATATATTATATAAAATTTTACTTCCCAGTGTAAAGCATAAAACGCTAAACCAAAATCTGTCTTGCCGTTCCCCTGGAAATATAACATGTTGATTTTCCTGGCACCAAAACCTAGTATTTTGCCGATTAAATATACCGGCACTGGTAAAATTACTCTCATCAGACCATATAATCGTTCTTTCAAAATGATTTTCTCTATTTACATTTTGTAAATACCAATTACAAAACTCTACGCGGAGCTCTGCGTCACCGAGATGTAAGTTTTGTACGACATGAAATTTGTATGGCTTAAACTTGTGTTTTTTTAAAATAGTTTGAACCCTTGATTTTGTAACACCGACAGAACCTTCCCCTGTTCTACAATAACTACTTTGATTTGTTTCAACTGAAGCCAAGACGTTTACTTCATCAATGTCCTGGTTTTCCTTATTGTAAATACTAGGTCGGGGTTTGAAAAATGAACCGACTTCAATTAAGTTTGATTTTATTTTTAAAAATATTCTTTTATCCGGCTGTTTTTTTTCTGGGAATCTGCGAATATTACGTTTTTATAAATTTTAAAATACACTGCGTCCATTAATTATGGAATAGGTAAAAAAGTACTCAAATTTTAAACATCCATATCTCCATCAAAATTATATTAATTCACTCAATTTTTGATTTATTAGGTAGGCCGTCCCTTGGACTACTTAGCACAAAGTATTTGACCTTACTTTATGTCTTTTTTATACAGGATCATGGATAAGATACCAAGCCATGTAAAATGTGCTGATTTTAAAATTAATGTTTGGAAAATACGAAGCAATGGAAATTGAATTTTATTAGTGTACTGGTTACAGCTTTATGTTAGGTACTTACTGTACAAATTACAGCGCAGTGCCGTTCGTGTCAAAAAAAAAATAAAAAAATAAAAAATGGAATAGGTAAAAAAGTACTCGAATTTTAAAATCAATATCTTCATCAATCCATTCAATTTTCAGTTTATTAGGTAGACTGTCCCTTGAACTACTTAGAACAATGTGTTTGACCTCACTTTATGTCTTTTTTATACAGGATCATGGATAAGATACCAAGCCGTGTAAAATGTGCTGATTTTAAAATTAATGTTTGGAAAATACGAAGCAATGAAAATGGAATTTTATTAGTGTACTGGTTACAGCTTTATGTTAGGTACTTACTGTACAAATTACAGTGCAGTGCCGTTCGTGTAAAGTAAAAAATCTGTATATTGCAAATTATATTGACTGAAAACGTTTTACTTCTATTTGGATTTACGTTGCTAGTCAACCAATTGCCCTTGTCAATTTATCAAGATTATAAATTTGTTGGCAGTTCTTGACAAGGCCTTTTGTTTAGTTTCTTTTTTTAAATGAATGCCAATATCCGATTCATATGTCCAGAAGAATGTTCCTATGCAAGAGGACTGTTTGAGCAGGGCCGGTCTCAGTCTGATATTGCCAGAATCATGAATAAAACGCAAGGGGCTATATCAAAAATTTTAAAACGGTATCGAAAATATGGATCGAATCAAAGAAGAGCAGGGCAAGGCCGACCAAGGAAAACAACTGCTAATCAGGATCGGTTTTTAACAATGCAATGTGTTCGGGAGCGATTTACAACAAGTACCAAGCTACATGTTCGACTATGTAAGCAAACAATACTTAATCGCTTAAAAGAGGTCCAACTGAAACCGTACGAAGCAGCGATAGGACCAAAGCTGGAACCGCACAATAGACGTGAACGATTGCAGTTTGCTCAAGAGCATTTGCCATGGGGTGAAGATGAATGGGCTAATGTTTTATTTAGTGACGAATCCCGTTTTTGTCTATACAGCAATGATAGACGTTTAAAAGTGTTTCGAAGACCTGGTGATCGCTATGATCAGTGTAATTTTAAAGAGCGGGTTAGTTATGGCGGTGGATCAATTATGGTTTGGGGAAGTATATCTCTAGAGGCAAAAACGGAATTGGTATTTGTAGAGCGATTAACTAGTGACAGGTACATTACGGAAATTCTTCAGCATGTTGTGCCTTTTGCTCCCTTTATTGGAGAAAACTTCATTTTTATGCAAGATAACGCACGTCCACATACGGCGAGAATAGTAACGGAATATCTAGCAGAAACGGGAATTACCGTAATGAATTGGAAAGCTCGAAGCCCAGATCTTAACCCTATAGAGCATTTATGGGATCGAATGGATAGAGAGGTTCGTGCAGAAGCTAACCCACCAGAAACTTTGGCTCAGCTGAGATTGACGCTACAAAGAATATGGGAAAATATGGATCAGGTTTTTATAAGAAATCTGATTCTCTCAGAGGAAATACGTGTTATTAATTTTTATTCTTATAATTAAGTTGTTTCTTTAAATTGTTATTACTATTGTTAAGTTAGTGTTATATCACGATTTTTTAATTTTTTTTAATTAACACGAACGGCACTCCGCTGTAATTTGTACAGTAAGTACCTAACATAAAGCTGTAACCAGTACATTAATAAAATTCCATTTTCATTGCTTCGTATTTTCCAAACATTATTTTAAAATCAGCACATTTTACACGGCTTGGTATCTTATCCATGATCCTGTATAAAAAAGACATAAAGTGAGGTCAAACACATTGTTCTAAGTAGTTCAAGGGACAGCCTACCTAATAAACTGAAAATTGAATGGATTGATGAAGATATTGATTTTAAAATTCGAGTATTTTTTTACCTATTCCATTTTTTATTTTTTTATTTTTTTTTAATTGACACGAACGGCACTGCGCTATAATTTGTACAGTAAGTACCTAACATAAAGCTGTAACCAGTACACTAATAAAATTCAATTTCCATTGCTTCGTATTTTCCAAACATTAATTTTAAAATCAGCACATTTTACATGGCTTGGTATCTTAGCAATCATCCTGTATAAAAAAGACATAAAGTAAGGTCAAATCCTTTGTGCTAAGTAGTCCAAGGGACGGCCTACCTAATAAATCGAAAATTGAGTGGATTGATATAATTTTGATGGAGATATGGATGTTTAAAATTTGAGTACTTTTTTACCTATTCCATAATTAATGGACGCAGTGTATGATAAAAAATATAAAAAGATGCCCATGCCTGTTAAAATAAACTTCTAATGCTTCATCCGAATTTTCGTTACACTGGATATAACAAACGAACATATCGTACTTTTCATAATTCTCGAATTTTGCATTCGCAGCCATAATTAAGAAAAACTGCTATTTATCGAAATTGAATAAAAATAAAAAACAGAAAATGGATAACCTATTCTGACAGTAAATAAAGATTTTTTCAGATAACAAGCCTGTCATCTTTTGTTTTCCTAAATACCCGTCATTGCCTACTAAAAAAAATTTAAATTTGTTGAAAAATGTAAATTTGGAGCTTCACATCGAAAACAGCTCTAAAGTATTATATATTTTTGAAAAGCTTGTGGTAAACTGAATCATAATAGCTAATAATATATAGGGTGTCCCATTTAAAAAAATGCAAGTTTGCTCTTTTTCTCGAAAACAATTAAACATGGAAAAAATCTGACTAAGCCACTGAATTCTACGTGAAAAAAACTAACGAGTTCATTTTTTACCTTTTTGATAAGTTGCACCGTAACCGAGATACGGGGAGGGGAGGGGGGGGGTGTCCCAAAATGCAAAATTTTCAAAATCATATCTAAAAAACTAAGGGGGCTATGAAAATTCTGTTGATGGCATCGTTTGTTTCTCAAAAAAGTAACATAGTGCCGCGAAAACCGCAACCTTCTATCTTCACTAATAACGCTGATAACCCGTAAAACATACGAAAACTGGACACCCTGTACTGCAATCTTGCGAAAATATCTGTAAAAGGTCTCATCACTGGATACCGCTCGTGGTGAATATTTCTTTCCTTCTACACATTCGCGGATTGTATAAAGAGACTATCATTTGAAAAAACTTATCGAAAACTAAGAAATAAGGACTGCTTTTACTGCCTGAATCAATATTTGATACTTGGCACACACTCCTGCATCTTATTTATCGCCGTATCGTTTAAAGCCTACTTGTTCAAAGTGTGGACTTTAAAATAAACACGTACAAAAATTTAAATCTCTGTATTTCAAAGAAAACTTAAGCAAAGCGCCAAATATGCTACATGATTGGTACTTTGAGCTGTATTCGAATATGTAAAAATATGCAGGGTGCCCATATAAAAAGTGGTTTTTCGATCGATAACTATTGAAACATTGGTTTAAAATAATTTATACTTACACCAATGAATTATACATAAAAAAGTACGTTGGAAATATTTTCAGAGATATAAATCAAATTCAATGGACAGCCTAAGTCTGACGTCACAAGGGGCGTGTTTTAAAAAACCTTTCCAAACAAAAATAAATTGCATTGAAAATCCCATAAGACATTTTTGCAAGCATTGGTACACGTTTATATGCTACAAATAAGCAATTTCTGCAAATTATTTATATTTTTGGTGATATGGTTGACCCATTTACAACCACAGATAGAGGTAAGTGTTTCCTGAAAATATTTAATCGCCATCTGAAAATGTTTGAGGTTATGTTATTGTTGTTTACAATATTGTTTATTAAGACATAATTGTTAGTTTTTTGTAAAATAAAGCTTGTGGTAGTGTTTATTTATTAATATGAAGTAGACGCAGTCTATAGCCTAAATAATTTATATTATAGATTCAATATTGGCTAAAGTGGTTACGTATTTTGTTACCCGAACAAAAAATTTTCAAGTTTGTGGTATTTCCTGCAAAGATAAAAGAAAGGAAAGCTCGTACATCACTTATAAGGTGCCTAATAGAGCAAATAGTATTATGTTCAAAAGGGGGAAATGCCTTGGAGTCAAACCATGTCCTATGGATGCAATTTGATTCAGATTGGAGAAGTTCACACTATGATGAAAGACAAAAGTTATTATATTGTGGTCATTTAAATTACTATCATAAATTTGTTTATATACTTCATACAAAATAATATTTTAATTGTAGATTATACTAAACAAAAAATGCAACACAATATTTGCCAACTGTTTATGTTCTAGCGGGAATACTGCATTATTTGGATACTACTACCTATCAGTCACTGGTAAGAAGTGCCTTCGAAATGCCCAAAAAAACTAAATCCAGCGAAGTTAAAACAGCTGAGGAGCTTTATCCCAGTAAGCCTTATTCATGCAGCTGTGGATCATCAGATTGATCGACAATTTTAGAAATACTGTAGACCTTAACAACATTTGATGTACTGAAATTATAAAAATTTAAACAAATATTTATTATTATTTTTATTACATTGTTTTATAATCTACATAATATATATTTCAAATTAATTGTATTAGATATAGCATTGATATCCCTGTGCATACATAAAGACATGAGAATAGTTGTAACTAAAGCGTACTACAAGTTTTTAAAGGTTTTCTTGAAATTTCTTCCAAATCTTGCATTAAAAAATACTTTTCTGCTTCTAGCGATGCTCCTAAAGCATGAGTCAATATCTTCGGTAACATCTGTCTGCTCACTAGTGGTTCTTTTTTTAAAAATAATTTAATATAATGTTGGCCTTGATTTCTATTAAAAGTTAAATCAAATTATTAAATGTTCACATTTCTTACTTTAGTTTTTAGGAACGTGAATACATTTTGTATAATAAAAGCTATAACATACCTTTTTTCTGGAGATGTAATGCTAAATTGCCTTTTAGCGCTGAACTCAAATATTGTAGCCCCATTATTTCTGTCATTGTGCCCAAAATGGCAGGTACAAACCAAAGAATGTTGGGAAGGTTCTCTGCTCTATCTTGACTTCTACCATTGTAAAGCAAATAATGGTTCAACTCCAAGAACATAATAATTGTTCTATTTTGTACCTTATAAGATGCTTATAGGTGATGACCAGGCATTCCTCTCTTCTATCTTTGCAGGGAATACAACAAACTTAAAAAATTTCTGTTCACTATGTTTTCAATCCCTTAACAAAACACATAACCACTTTACCAGATATTGGATCTATAATAAAAATTATTCAGGCTATAGACTGGGTTTACTTTATATTAATAAATAAACACTACCATAACCTATATTTTACAATAAAACTAACAATTATGTTTTAATAACCAATAACATAAACAAAACTAACATAACCTCAAACTTATTCAGACGCCGATAAAATATATTCAGGAAACACTTACCTCTATCTGTAACTGTAAATAGGTCAATAATATCACCAAATATGTAAATAATTTGAAGAAATTGGTTATTTATCGCTTATAAATGAGTACCAACGCTTGCAAAAATCTTTTATGGGATTTTCAATGCAATTTATTTTTGTTTGGAAAGGTTTCTAATAACACGCCCCTTGTGACGTCATCACTTAGGCTGTCTATTGGAACAAAGTAAAAGAGACTCCGGGCATGCATATTTTTGAAAACACCGAAACGCTGATTAATATCGATTTACGGTTTTTGCCATTAAGTTTGTCATTAAAATTAAGCCACAGACCCTGACATCAGTTTTTATTATCTATCCCGTTTAGGAACAGGAGTTTTTCTTTAAAAGTGTTACCCTTGTTTATTACCAATTTCGGGGATTTTGAACATGTTGATGTATGAGCCAAGACGGAAGATATACCCCACCAGAACGACGAGAAATCGCAAAAAATAATTTAAATAATCCCTTACCGAAGAAATCTCGCAATGTCTATCAAAAAGAATATGCAGATTTTAAGCTTTGGTGTGAGCAAAATAGTGTAAAAGATATTTCAGAAAATGTCCTGATAGCATTATTTAACAAAGACAGTAAAATTAAAAAGGTTTCATCAATGTGGTCCAAATACTCAATGTTAAGAAGTTGTTTAAATATATATAGAAATATTGATACCGTAAAACCGGGTTACTCTGCACGTTTCTGGCGTACTTTTGTCTATAACTTATTGATTTTTGAATGAATTGTTATGAGCCTAAACTACCTATGTGAAACTAAATAAAAATCCCTGCAAAAATTTAAATCTATATGTTTTTTTATTTTCCTAAATGGTGTGCAAGGTCACCCGCCAGCAGTGCCATTTTGCACGAAAGCATGTTTATGCTAATAACGCAATAAAGCACGCTTCTAGGGTAGCTTTGTATACCAAAGAAATTTTTAAAAAACTTTTACTTGTCCAGTGGCCGAAAGTTACATTCAAACTTCGATGAAAGGCAAGGTTGAAGTTGCAAATATTTTATTCACACAATCTTCACACGGTGTATATCCACCTTGCTTATCACGTTCATCCCAAAATACCACAGCTACAGCATCTGTAACGTCAAGTGGAACGACTAGGTTAATTATAAATGAGCAAGGTCTCACACCAAACATTGTGTCTACCCAGAATATTCCAGGGACAACTATTAACGCTACCGAATATTCAACAGAAAAAGTAAATATTTACAATAATCACTCATCTCTTTCCAAGTCTGTTTCTTTAGAGAAATAAAAATGAGAAAAATACCACAGTATTTATAATTGTAAATAAATAAGCACTATCTAACTTTTGTCTCACTATTATTTTAAATAGTCTAATATTATAGTGTTCTGTGCTTGAAATAAATAAATATACGTAAACCGCAGTCGCATATTTTCTAGGTTAAATCGTTTGTGGAGGTTTGTAAAGCAGCATGAGCGTGATCCTAGTAAAGATATACCTACGTGTATTCTGTATTATACAACCAGCAAAACAACATTTCAATTTAAATAATTTATTTAATTTCTTGTAATTGAAATTTCTTATAAAATATGTCTCACTTCTAAACATCTATAAGTTTATCAGTACCGAAATATTTCTTAAAACAAAAAGTAGGTGTGCCACGAAATTTCAAAACAGTCATGTTACAAAAAGGAAGAAAATAAAAAATGCGTGTATAAAATTATTGCTTATGCAACCCAATTGAAACCCATAATGAAGCTACTTTATGATTCCCAAATAGAAAATAGTATATTAAAGTACATGTTTTATAAAGCATCATCTTATAGCACGCGTCCATGTTAAAAAACGAGCCGCTTGCGGCGAGTTTTTTAACGGGACAAGTGCTCTAACTGCTTTATAAAACACGTACTTTATACTATTTTTTCTATTTTGTATTTTTTTCAATAAGAAAATACATATTTAAAAAGAAAATCAACCCTTCAAATTTTGTAAATTTGTGTGTCTAAATTCTATGTTGGTAATACTCTAAATTTCTTTTTATCATAGTAGCCTTGACAATAAATAATATTTTCTTTGTGTCATTGTCACGAAATTTGTTATTTAATATTTCATAGAGTTGTTCATAATTATAATTAAAAAAATATGGAGCATGATAATCTAAGTTTAACTCCCCCTGAGTTAAGGGATATTGCTAATAAAACGATAAATCAACTTTTACCAGAGAAATCCCGAAAACTTTCTTTTCTCATGGATAACAATAACAGGAAACGTCAGACGTCAACAGAATAAAACATTTAAATATAACCAATGCCAACTTTTAAAAAATAAAATTCGGAGTTCGAAATGGATATATTTCGAACTCGCTAGCGCGTTCGAAATATCTATTTTTCGAGACAAAATTAGAAAATAGTATATTAAAGTACATGTTTTATAAAGCATCATCTTATAGCACGCGTCCATGTTAAAAAACGAGCCGCTTGCGGCGAGTTTTTTAACGGGACAAGTGCTCTAACTGCTTTATAAAACACGTACTTTATACTATTTTTTCTATTTTGTATTTTTTTCAATAAGAAAATACATATTTAAAAAGAAAATCAACCCTTCAAATTTTGTAAATTTGTGTGTCTAAATTCTATGTTGGTAATACTCTAAATTTCTTTTTATCATAGTAGCCTTGACAATAAATAATATTTTCTTTGTGTCATTGTCACGAAATTTGTGATTTAATATTTCATAGAGTTGTTCATAATTATAATTAAAAAAATATGGAGCATGATAATCTAAGTTTAACTCCCCTGAGTTAAGGGATATTGCTAATAAAACGATAAATCAACTTTTACCAGAGAAATCCCGAAAACTTTCTTTTCTCATGGATAACAATAACAGGAAACGTCAGACGTCAACAGAATAAAACATTTAAATATAACCAATGCCAACTTTTAAAAAATAAAATTCGGAGTTCGAAATGGATATATTTCGAACTCGCTAGCGCGTTCGAAATATCTATTTTTCGAGACAAAATTAGAAAAAATATATTATAGCATTCTATAGCCTTTTCTATTTCTTTATGGTTTCTCATTTACTTTTAGTTGACAATAATAATATTCTATTAACATTTTAGAGAAAATTCTATTGATTCTGAAATTTTAATAATTAATTACCTACTTAAAACATTAAAAATGAAGTTTGGCCCTTTCAATACTCAGTGTTAAGGGTTGTGAACTTTTTCAGTCCTCTGAACTTCTTGGTTTGGTTTGCGTTGATATGACATAGTTTGCGGCGAAGAAAAACACCGTTTCACATAACTTATTTATTTCGTTTAACTTGCACTGACACAAGACATTTTTATGATACCGACATTCCGGTATTGTACGTCAAGAAACTCCTGATAATAAATGCGGCGATGACCATTCAATACTTAGAATAAAAGTAGATTATAAATTAGAAATCTTAACAACTTTACAAAAAAACGCCGACTGGCGACCGTCAAGACAGCCCAAAACACCCATGACTGACAAACCCGTGTAGGTGGCGCTGCGTTCGTAAATACCGGGAGTAATACAAAACTATACAATCAAAAATGCTCCAGTGACATAAATGTACAGGGAGCCAACTAAGCGAGGTAAGCGGCTGTATATTGAAAAGTGTTAGTTCCAAGAAAAAAATTAATTAACAAAAGTGGACATAAGAAATAGCTGGAAAATATTTTTAAGTTTCTAAAATGGCCACCAGAGGGCGTAACAGCTATGGTGAAGTAAAAAAAGGATTTTTTACGAAATTCATCCCATGATGATATTATGAAAATAATTACTCCTTATCTCTTGTAATATTTGGATTCTATCTTATTTTCCACTTCTTCCTCTATCTCTAAAAATAAGGTGGTTGGGGAATGTTAAACTTTTCTGCATTTAAATACTAATAACTCAATTTTGACTTGACTAAATTTAAACAGCTTGGTCTCGTTTAAGAGATGTTTTTTTGCTCTATAATAATATGATACAATTTAAACAATTTTTTGTGACTATTATTTTAGCCGCTAGACAGCGTTCTTTGACAACTTGCAAAATATTCCCGATTTTCTCGGAAGTTTCAAATTAAATGTTATATTATTTAACATTATTAGAAAGACGACAGAAAACCCTAAAAAGTTTTGGAAACCGCAACTTTCTATCTTTTTTTTAAACGGAAATATTGTTATTATTACTATCAAAAATCACTAAAATGGGTCTCCAAACGAATCCCGGTAGATAATCATAATCTCGTTAGTAGGCTTTGGAAACAAAGATATGTCTCTTATAATATTGAGAAGAAACGTCAAATCATTGAATTTGAGGGTTGAATTTACAAATGCTTTTTACAAACGATGAGGCTGTTGATATGATTGCCGCTAACCTTGCATGCTTTCAGAATTCGGTCATCGTCATCGTTATGGTAGAAGAGTTTTCCCGAAGTTAGTGTAACGCTTACGTGTCACTGGAAGCTTTCGCCGCCTTATATTTCAAAGACGTCGTCGTAATGACAATGGTAGAACCGAGGAAAACTTTATCAATGTTTTGGCCTACATAGAGTTTAATCCCCATGTTAGTACTAGGACATTGTCTATAGAGTTGCCAATATCTCGGACTGCCATTCAAAACATTTTAAGAGACAACAGGTAAGTTTTATTACATATTAAAACATGTAAAAACAACCCTAG
The DNA here is from genome assembly GCA_963920685.1 of Polydrusus tereticollis. Classification (NCBI taxonomy): domain Eukaryota; kingdom Metazoa; phylum Arthropoda; class Insecta; order Coleoptera; family Curculionidae; genus Polydrusus; species Polydrusus tereticollis. The sequence goes on from OY987330.1 coordinate 49,781,117, forward strand.
AGCGTTCTTTTGTTCTTTTTTTTTTGTTTTCTTGGGGTTTGGTACTTGTGAGAGTTATTATACGATTTTATTTCACTTGAAACCTCCGTGTGTCTCTGTATATCAAATCGGGTAATCGTTTTTTTACCTACTTCCCGATGAGCTAGAGACTTAAAATTGGGTAGGTCTATAGGGTTCCGGTGACAATATATTCTAATACTTTTTTTCAAAAAAAAAAACAAAATGGCGGAGTTTTTTATTTATAAGTTGATTCGTTTCGAACTTGAACACTATCGTTCATTCTATTTTTTTTTAATTAACAGGGGCCTGTCAAATTATTTTTTATTTTTTAGTGCAATTTCTTATATGTCCTGGTGCCCCTAATATATATAATAATAATCGTTTAACTTAAAAAAATATTTTATTTCATTTATTTTTCATTTCAGATTACATCCTTATTATATAGCTTTGCACCAAGCCTTAAATGAAGAGGATATTGATCGGAAACTTGATCATTGCCATTGACTTTTGTGCATCATAAATGAAAATCCTGAATTTTTGGCCTAAATTCTTTGGACAGACGAGGCTACTTTTCATAGCAACGATAAGATAAATTTAAAAAATATGCATTACTGGTCTACTAAAAACCCTCACTGGATGCGAGAAGTCCAACATCAGGGACGCTAGCGTGTTAATGTGTAGTGTGGTTTAATAGAGGGTACAGTTATTGCACCCAATTTCTTTCACCAACCACTAAATGGTAACCGCTTTTTGGACTTCCATAGGAATGAGTTGCCGGTTTTTCTAGAAGATGTGCCCCTTGCAACCAGACAAAATATGTTCATACAGCTCGATGGCTGCCCAACCCATTTTTCAATTAACGTGCGGGAACTCCTAAATTTATATCGAAATCGGTGCATCGGAAGGGGAAGCCTATTTCCCTGGCCAGCCAGGTTACCTGACTTGATCTGTTTAGACTTATATTTGTGGGAGTCGAATAAAAGATCTTTTCTTCCAAACCAGGCTATTGACCAGGGATAATATGGAGATCAGAATTCAAGAGTCAATTTGTGGTGTCGCAAGAGCGGAAGTAGAAGCTGCTTTATTTTCTACTCGAGAAAGGCGCAGGCAATGTGTGGAACATGATGGCAGACACTTCGAGTAAGTACTTAAGACACTAATCTGTTATTTTAATTGTCAGTTTTTCTATGTTAGTTTTAACTAGAAATTATTACAAATATTTACAAATATTTGTATTATTAGTATTATTACAAATATAATTTTTCTAGTAAAGTTTTGACTTTGAAAAGTTGATTTTATTGACATAAGGCTAACGTAACAAGTAGCAAACAGGTTCGTTGCCAAAATAGGTAATTAAGTGAACATCCCTATGTTGCTTAGCCCAACGCACCACCCGACATATCGCATTCTCTAGGGCTAGGGCGTTATCGGCGAATTTATTTTTCCCCTAATATCTCCGTTTTAAAATAAGATAGGGAGTTGCGGTTTTTACCACTTTAGGGTTTCTCGTCGTCTTTCTAGTAGTGTTAAAAAATATGTAACATTTAATTTATAATTTCCGAGAAAATCGGGAATATTTGGTAAGTTGTCAAAGAACGCCATCTAGCGGTTAAAACAAAAATAGAGCAAGAAAAGACCTCTTAAAGGAGACCAAGCTGTTTAAATTTGGTCTAGCCAAAATTGAGTTATTACTATTTAAATGAAGAAAAGTTTAACATTCCCCCACCACCTTTTTTTACTTTACCATAGCTGCTACGCCCTCTGGTGACCATTTTAGAAACTTAAAAATATTTTCCAGCTATTTCTTATGGCCACTTTTGCTCATTAAATTATTTTTTTTGAAGTTGTGCGACTAATTCTTTTCAATATACAGCCGCTTAACTCGCATAGTTGACCACCCTGTAATGAGGTCTGAACACTCAGGTTCAGAATTAACATTAAACGTTCTGAATGACGTGTTAATGATAGGGTGAATGCGCTAGTAAGCCGGCCACCTCTAGTAGTCGGCCAAAAATAACTTTAATCACTTATAATTTAAATTTCGCGCGAGTTTAGCTCTATTTTTTACATTTCCTATCTTGTTTTACTTTCCAAGAACACATATATGCATATTTCTTTATTATAAGTCTAACCTTACTTCCGTAAATTGGCGAGAAAAATTAGGTGTTAGTCATTTTGTTCCGAAAACAGTTTACCAAAGCCAGTGAAGATCAAAGTGCAATTTTAAAGGTAAGTTAAACTAATTCTATATACAGTATATCCACGGATGGGGTTTACAAGAGGACAAATGGACTAAAAATTGAAAGATACGAAAAAAAGTCACTCTTAATAAACGTTTTTGCTTGTCTAGAAAATACGATTCATCATAAGAAACTTCAATTTTTTTATACAGGGTGGGTAAAAACTGCAAAAATGTTATTTTGCTTAAGAGTAAACATACTTTATTTTGAAAGATACGAAAAAAAGTCACTCTTGATAAACGTTTTTACTTGAATAATGAATAGGTGATACTTGTTGTCAATGTCTTTATTTAATGAAGTAATTATAATAATAATACTAATAATACAAACATTTTTATTAACATGAAAAGAATACGACAACGATTTCATAATTCAAAAGCTCCACCCCCATACTCGACACATTTTTCTAATTGCTTTCTCAAATAAGTGAAAGAATTTCTGATTTCTTCCTGAGATATCGATTAGACAGCCTGGATAATTCTGCCCTTCAGCACTTCAATATCATTTGGTACTGCGGTAGCAAAAACAATTTGTTTTAAAAGGCCCCATAAAAGCATATCCGCCAAGGTTAAGTCGGGGCTTATTGGGGACCACAAAACTGGGCCATTCCTGCCAATCCACCTTGGACCAAATCTGCGGTTAAGCCATTCTCTAACCTCACGAGCGAAATGGGCTGGACAACCATCTTGCTGAAAATACATATTTTGTCGAAAATTTAATGGTAGATTTTCGAGTTCATCATTGAAAAATGTATCCAGCATTTCTAAATATGATAATCTATTGCACGTGTTATTAAAAAAATATGGCTCTATGATGCCATGGATGGATATCGCGCACTACACGTTCACTTTTGTGAAATATTGTCTTCTCGTCATAATTTTGAATTCGGGATTTTCTAAAGACCAGTACCTAACATGCTGAGCTGCAACGGTTCCATTGGTAGAAAATGTACTTTCATCAGAATACATGATACATTTATAAAAATCAACATTTTCACTTAAAATTTTGTCTCCTATCCACAAGCAAAAATCAAGTCGTTTCGCGTCATCTCCCTCTTCCAATCTTTGATTAAAGTGCGGTTTATACGGATACAATTTATTTGCTTTAAGGATCTTCTGAATTTGACTCTTTTTCACAACTTCCAACTGAGTAACACAATTTCTAAGGGACGTCATAGGATTTTCTTCAACATATTGAAGAACTAAGACTGTAGCAGCATCATCATGGTCGTATTTCTTCTTTTTTTTTGAGATCCAAAACCGAACGAGTTCTCTGGAACTTTTTTATTAACTTACAGATTGTCATCCTAGTTATTGGGATTCCTACAAATTTCTCGGTAAATTGTTCAATGACGTAGCGGTATGAAACTTGACCATCCCCATAACATTGTATTATAAAAACTCTTTGTTCAGTAGATAGCATTTCTACTTAAATAATAACTTCATTAAGTAAAGACATTGACAACAAGTACCTATCACCTTAAGTGTCATTATTATTTTAACTAGGTTCACCAGTCAGAGGTGTGCCAGCGAATAATTTTTGGGAAATAATTTTTACATAGGTAAACCTTTTAATGAATTGTTCTACTTCGGCTTGTTGTGTAGAAAATACATTCATTAAGAGTGGATTTTTTTCGTATCTTTCAAAATAAAGTATGTTTACTCTTAAGCAAAATAACATTTTTGCAGTTTTTACCCACCCTGTATAAAAAAATTCGAAGTTTCTTATGGTAAATCGTATTTTCTAGACAAGCAAAAACGTTTATCAATAGTGACTTTTTTTCGTATCTTTCAATTTTTAGTCCATTTGTCCTCTTGTAACCCCATCCGTGGACATACTGTATATATATTATATATAAGATATTAACCGGAAACAAATTTTTTTGATGAATATATCTATAAATAACTAGTAACAAGTCCCAAATATATTCAGTTTTATTTTTAGGTACAAAAATAATATGGCCGGTTACTGGCATTAAATTATTATAAAGTTGCTAGTGGTCGGCCACCGTGGCCGACTACTGGCAAAATTAAAAAAAAATTATTTTGTCTATATCAGGCTTACAAATACATATAAACAGATTCTTCCTTTGCCATGATGTACTGCGGTGTATTAAAAATGTACGTATCAGCAGTCGGCCGGGTCTAAAATGAATGATAAAATCGCTAGGGGATATTAAAGTTAGTGGCCGACTACACTTTATCTAACGAAAGAAATGGTTTCTTTACATTATAGACGATTCCACGCCAGGCCATGAACGCCGAAAAGGAAGTTCCATAGATATTCTCAAGAGTCCTTAGAAAAAGCTTTAGATTCTATGAGAAATGGAGCTAAGATTCGAGAAACTTGCCGAAACTATGGTATACCACGTGCTCGACCACATGCAACTCTGCAGCTCTGCAGGACTGGCTCATAGATCGTATCGCAAGCAATAAGCCTCGATAAATGGGCACCAGATCCATATATAAGCACATAAGTAGTCATCAATAATCTTACATGCTATAAAGCCGATGCCGACGTCCACCTCCCCATCCGATGCTTTCCAAAAACAGAACGTCCGAAAGCTGGACCCTTCCCTAAGTGTCATTTCGTCCAATGTTTGGAGAACATATTACATGGAGAAAGATAGAGTAGAAAATGAGGAAGAAGGAGCAAAGAAAATGAAAAGGGATGAGTTAGAACGAAAAAGAAGCGAAATGGTTAATAACACTAATAAAAAAAAAGAAAGACCCAACGAAAGAAGCGAGATTTTAGAACAATGCTTTGAAAGAAATATTGTGCTAAATGTGAAGATGAACTAGATAGCGATGCAGAAGCAAAAGGTGATAAGAATGTGGGATGTGACTGGTGTCCCAGGTGGTTTCTAGATTGTGTGTCTAGATTATAACTGCGATTTTTGCGAATACTTTTTTAACTTTACCTATACTTTTAAAAATGTCTTTGAATATTTTATGTATTCTTAGTAGGTACATTTAAATGTTTTTTTTTATTATTTTTAGAAACATAATTTTTGTATTTTTTTTATTATATGTTTTCCCCTATTTATTGACAAAATAAAAAATGCCTGTGCTAAATAACCATTGATATATGACGACCGACTTCTGGTATAGGCATGGCCGACTACTAAACAATAAGTGGCCGACTTCTGAAAAAACTGATACTTTTTAGAAAAACTTAAAAATAAAATATTTACCTACTCTCTCGAGTATTTATATTTTTTTAATCGCTTATTTTATATTTATACTTGACAATGACACATATATTATTATTCTAAGTATTAAATGAGCAGATTTATATAAAAAACAAAAATAGGATGATCAAAAAAGACCGAATACTAGCGCAGTCACCCTACCTTTAAACATAATTGTTTTAAAGATAAGAAAAATACACATTTACGTAATGGCTTGAAAACCAACTTTCGAGCGTTAAATCAGAGAACTAAAGTTGTTTAATATTCTAAGGTGAAATGCAAATACAAAGTACTACGAGTTATTAAAAGAATAGCCCGTAAATATTTTAACGTCTTGATAAACATTATATAAAAGCTCAGGCACTTAAGGCCAATCTACAATTTTGCGCTTCCCATTTCCACATTTCCCACTTACCCGCCCCCCAACAAAGCACTTTGCTGCAGGAACTAGCGTCTCTGCGAAATTGTTTTGATGCGCGTCGCGCGTCTTCCTACAGTGCGTGATTGAGGACTCTTCGCGTGTTGTCAACGGGATTAGATATCGGAAAAAAATCGAAAATAGGTGTTAATAAAAAGAAATCCCCTCCCGAAGAAAAGTCTTTTGTTACCCGAAGACTTCCGACTGCAGTCTGGGAGTGCGGTATAGAAATCCGCGCCAGTTGTGTCTCGTTCGCTGTCGGGGAATCTGTGAACGTTTGCCGCGTAAAGCCGGGTACACGTGGAACGCGTAAACCTTCGTGACGGCATGGTGAGTGAGTTTAAGTGCGCATGAGGAATATGCTCCAGGGTTGAGGGCGCCAATATGATTCGTAGGTGAGTGATTGCCCTTGCCCTTTACAGGTGGCTGTTTTCTTTCTTTTTGTCTGCTTCTGGATGCTGTTGTCGGCCGGCGTCGTCGTCGACGTCGGCGAATATTGGGAGCAGTAGGAGAGGATGAAATTGATTTAAAATAAGGGTGATGTCGAGTTGAATGAACTGAAGAAATACGTCCTAAACAAGGATGCCAAGTAGTTAACAAGCTTACTTTCATTTAGAAAGGGCTTTCAACAACAGGGCGGAAAGTGTACACTTTCTGTCTCAATAAGTGTTCCCAAAATAAGCTTTAATCATCTAAAAATTACAGGTTTACCTAATTTGATACATCTTGTTCTCTTATTTAAACAAAATTAAGATAAACCAGTACAAAAATATGACTTTACGCCGCATAGAATTGACATCTTCATTACCAGAATTAACAGAAACAATTCAAACAAGATAACAAGTAATAAAATAAACATCCTCAGTTCTAGTTATAATAAATAATTACTTTATATCAGTTCAAGATGTTTTAAGGAACATAATGGGCTTGATTTTAAAATAATTAAAATTAATGATGCCGTTAATATTTGAATACTGGTAGCTAGCTCACTGTCGTTTATAAAATAGCATAATTTTAATATTTCGGATATCCTTTATGTTTTTAATGTATGATGTGCGTGTATTATTAATGCTTGCTTAATTGATTTTTGTATATCTTTTTTCATTTTTGTCTAATTTATAGAAATAACACTTGACCTAGCGTCAGGATAATACGGAGGATAGGGTACACCGATAATAAAGGGGCCGTTTGTTTTTTAGTTGTTTTCACGTCTTGTTTTGTTTGTGTCTTTCTCTAATAGATAGGTATATTGATGGGGAATGCAATCTTCGATTTCGAAGGACCAGCAACTTTTTAATTGCTTGCAAATTGTATCTCCATAGGTTTAGGGGGTGTTTGGAATATTGGTGAAAACACTTTTAGTTTAGTAAAAGTAGTTAAAAACAATAAAGGTACCTTCCTTAACTATTTTGTTACAGAGTACCTGCCGAAAGGATGCCTCGATCGCGACACTAGTAAATGTTTGAACAAATGTAAATATTTATAAAAAAAATTAATTTGTAGTAAAAATAAAGGAAACACTATAAATAGTGGTGTAAATTATACAGTAAGTACAACGTAAAAAAAAAGCTGTTAAATATCTGTATGCCGTAGTACATGGCGAAAAAGTAAATAAAAAAACTGATGGAAGCTGTGCCGTAGTTGTCGAGTGTAAGAGTTGAACTATTTTTTGCGACTGTCCGGATAGCTCCCTGCATTGTAACTCCTTTAAAAGTTTGACCCCCTGGTCATAATAATATATACCTACTTAACCTACCATGAAAATAAATATCCCCTGCCAAAGGCTATTAAGTTTTAAAATTATAAAATGTTATGAAAGTATTTATAACTGGGATTTCCTTTTATTATAGTTGAAGCAAAATCTTATTATAATATTATATTTTACAATAGGGACGTTTTACAATGCCCTAACACTAGCATGAAAAAGAATAATGAGGGAAATTGACTTTTGAACATATATTTTGATTCGTGTGGATGGATTCATCAGGGTTGATTTTTCCTAATTATATAGGGTGTCCTAAAAGGTATGGCCCACAATTAGGGATTGAGTAGATTGGGTCATAATGGGGCCAGATGGTCATGTAACGTTTTGTCGTATGTCCCCACCCCCCAATGCCGCGTTACAGCCTAGTAGACAATAGACCCTGAAGATGTTTTTTTCTTAATATTTTCGAAACCAATAAAGATACAAATTTGAATTTTAGGTACTCTAGTAAGCTTTAGACGTAGAATCGAACTGTTGTCGTTAAAATGTCGAAAGGTTACAATCAGCGTCAGAAATAGGGGAGGGCGGAGTTAAATATGACTAACTGTTTTTCAAATCGATTTTTATACTTTTTTTAGGTCAAATTAGAAAACTTCAACGTCTTTTGCAAATAAAAAAAGGTCATCGTCGTTAGACATAGGGTTTTAGGGTCGCTTTAAAAAAATATCGATCAAGAAATTATCTTTCATACCAAAATTATTGTTATAACTAGTGTAAAAATAGACGAATGTCAAAAAGTGAACAAATAAGTAAATTTCAATTTTTTTTTAAGCATACTGTAGGAGGAATTTAGTAACGGCAATTTTAATTAAAGGGATCTTCAAAAATATTGAAATTTGCATGGGTAAACAATACTAGTTATGTTTTTTTTTTGCATGCAAGATGGTTTGTAAATCGATCTCGAAAACGATTCTTTAAATCGTGCCCAACTAGAAATTACTCTTTTTCGCAGAAAACGTTGGAGTTTTCTAATTTGAGATATAAAAAAAACCCTGTAGTTTACATCAACTAAACTAAAAAAATATAAATGGTTTTATAAAAGGTGCTCAAATGACGACCATGTCCGGTATGAGATATCTCGCATCTTCTGAGGAGTTCCGTGGTGCAGGCAATCATTATTACTTCTGCCGGAATTCCTCTACAGGCACGTGAATTTTATTTTTTAAATCCTCCAAATTGTTTGGTTTTTCTTCGGGTTTTTCATATAAAATACCGTATAAAATACCTGCTTTAAATGTCCCCAGAATTAAAAATCTAAAGGTGTTAAGTCAAGCTATCGTGCTGGCCACCTGACAGGTCCTCGATTCGCAATCCAATTTCTCACCTAAGTATTAGATCTAAAAAATCTGATACAATCCGGGAGTTATGTGGCGGAGCGCCATCTTGTTGAAGCCAGATATTAAAACGTTCGTGCATTAAAAGCGTAGATAAGACCTCCTTTAAAAAATTTAAATATCTTTGACCGTTTAATGTACAGGGTGTCTAGTCTTCGATGGTTTTACGGGGTATCTCCGTTACAATGGATACGGTTTCCGCAACACTTGCTACTTTTTTGTGAAACAAAGGATGCCACAATCAGAATTTTTCTAGTCCTTCTTGTTTTTGATATAGGTACGGGATGTTCTTGAAAATTTTATATTTTCGGTCACCCCCCATATTTAGATCACTCTGTAGCTTATCAAAGAGAAAACAAATGTTCTTTTTGTAGTTTTTTACGTGCTCAGATTTTTTCTACGTTCAATAGTTTCCGAGAAAGAAAACAAACTTACTTTTTTTCAAATGGGTCACCCTATATATTTTTTAATAATATAATTTAGTTTATATAAGACCCACACGAAAAGAGCTTATTACATAACCCATTTTAGCCTGTTTGCGTTATGTAATATACTATATCATCGTACTGAGTGATGTTATGAACTTATTACATTACTCATTTTTAATCAAACTATGATTTTTTTTGTTTCGTCAGTCACTGTCATTTTTTGTGTAATGTCACTTTCATAATATGAAAATCATTTTGAATACATTAAAAAAACAAAATTCTGGGTCTTATATAAAATGTTGTATATCACACGTACTGTAAGGCTCATTACAGCACTCATGTGGCTACTACGACTCGGTCTATGACCTCGTCGTAGCAATATTCCCCACTCGTTACTGTAATGAAGCTCATACCGTATTAGTAATATAAATAACTATTATAACAAGCTTCTCAGAAATATATAATACCCTATTATTATTTTTAATAGTAAGCATGAAATTTACGTTTTATTAAAAAAGATAAATTTTTTGTTAGTAGGGCATGACAGGTATTTAAAAAAACTATTACTGGTGTGATAATTACTGCAGAGGAAATATATTTTGAACTCTTTAATCTAGTTGGCAGTTATATTTCAATAAAAATAATAACAACGCATACATGGAATGTAATGAAAATGTATGGAACTTTCTCATAAATATTGCTCAAATTGTTCTCCATTATGCCTAAGACATATTTCACACATAGTTCTTATTCGCCTTAATAAAAATAAATTAATAAAAGTCCGCGTTTGTAACTCCCTAAATGCTCTTTCAGTGGCATTTCTTAAATCTACAATTGTTTGGTACTGAATAGAATAAATTTTATTTTCAAGGTATCCCCACAAGTAGAAATCCAAAACCGACAAGTCGGGTGACTTTGGTGGCCATCTTGCAGGTACATTAGTTCCGCTCCTGTAGCCTGGAAAATTATTGTTTAAGTAGGCCCTCCTAATAAGCTCATTGTTAGCGGGTGCTCCATCTTGTTGCAGATGCAAGTTATTGAGACCCGCTAAGGGCAGGTCTTCTATTATTTCCGGCACAACGTTTTCCAGAATTTCCAAATATTTATTTGCATTAAGGCTGCCTTCAAACATATTATAAATAATTTTGCTTCCAAGTATAAAACATGAAACGTTAACCTGCCTTGCCGTTCGAGTGGAAATATTACATGCTGATTTTCCTGAGACCAAAACCTCGTATTGTGCCGATTAAATATACCAGCACTGGTAAAATGAGCCTCATCGGACCATATAACGGTTCTTCCAAAATTACTTTACCTATTCATATTTTGTAAACATCAATTACAGAACTCTATACGACGCTGTGCATCACCAGGATGTAAGTTTTGTACTCTTGATTTAACTACTCCGACCGAACCTTCAACTGTTCTGCAAGAACTAGTTGGAATTGTTTTAACTGAAGCTAAAACATTTATTTCATTAGTGTCGCGGTTTTTCTTGTTGTAGATTTTAGGACAAGGTTTAGAAAATGAACCGTGTTCGATTAAATTTGATTTAATCCTTAGAAAAATTCTTTTATCCGGCTGTCGTCTTTCTGGATATCTACAAGTAATTTAAGAAATTTAATAAATCTTCATAGAGATACTTCACAAAGGCGTATATTTACCCACTGAAATACACTTCTAATGCTTTATCTGCATTTTCATTACAATGGCCATAACAAACGAGCATGTCGTATTTTTCATTACTTTCAAAGTTTACATTTTCTGACATAATTAGGACAAACTGATTTTCTACTATTAATTAGATATTTTAAAACACCCTAGAGAACCTAAATACTCTGACAGGAACTAAAGAAGTTTTTAATATGGCATAAATGACTGTGTTCTTTTCTTTTTTAAATACCCGTCATGGCTTACTAACAAAAAATGAATATTTTTTAATGAAACGCAAATTTCGTGCTTATATTAGAAATGAAAATAAGGTATTATATATTTCGGAGAAGTTTGTTATAAACTAAAAATTATATTGTGTTTTTTTTTCTCGGAAACTATTTAACGTAGAAAAAATCTGAGTACGTCACTGGAATCTACGTAAAAGCCTACAAAAAGAACATTTGTTTTCTCTTCGATAAGTACAGGGTAACGTAAATATGGAAGGTGTCCCAAAATGTAAAATTTTCAAAAATATCCCGTATATCAAAAATAAAGAGGACTAGAGAAATTCTAATTTGGGCACCTTTTGTTTCACAAAAAAGTAGCACAGTGCTGCGAAAACCGCATCCTTCTATCTTTACTAATAACGGAGATACCCCGTAAAACCATCCGAAAACTGGACACCCTGTACAGAGACCGCACTATACATTTACCCCCCAGACATTTTGGAAATGAGTTTCCCGGACCCAATGTGGATTTTCCACCCACCAGTAATGAATGTGATGACGATTGACGATTCCTTTACAATCGATGAATTCCAATCATCTCTCATAATCATTAGGCCGTAGAGCTTGCACCAAATAAATTTTAAAGGGGTAGTGTCCGTTGTTAATTAGAATTCGCTGCACTGAAGTCTTGCTAATACACGTTTATTCTAAGAGTTGATTAACTATAGAAGCAGATATGACTACTGTTAGGCACAGCTGCTATTTGGTATTAAATAATTTTCCAAATTGTTTATAAATAATGCACAGAGCAATGGAGAGATTACTTCTCCTTGAGGAACGTACCTAATATCTATATTGTTATCGCTAGTAGTTATAACCCCGAAATTTATCTAACACTGAAACTTATGTTAGAAAAGCCCAAACAAAGGAGTTGGAAATATATTATTAACATATCTAATCAAATTATAAAAAAAATAAAATTGATTGATGACCAATAAAAATAAAAGCATTATTATCTCGAAGTGATGTAAATATCACGGTAAATTGCTGCGTCTACCTATCGATTTCCTCGGTAAGACAAATTCAAAGCTTTTTAAAATTTAATGCTAACGGCGATTCTCAGCTTGATCTCTGTTGGAAGCAAGTTGATGAAGTTATAAATGATTCGTTTGATGCATGACTTCTTAGGCAATCGGATTTACCATTCTTCGTTAAGATATACTTTCTCGTGTTTATTTTTTAATAGCTCTTTTTCAGGATATTGTTTAAACATTGCAGTATGCAGCATGGGCGCCCGCAGGGGGAGGCAACAGGGGCACTTTCTTCCCCGGAAAGTTATTATATAAAAAATAATGAGAACACTACTTGTGTACTAGTGTTCATTAAAACCCACAATAATTATGCTCAGAGGTGTCATTTAAAGGGAAGCAGTTTTGTTAATGATATATATTAACGCAGTTATAGTACAGGATGCTCCTCAATGATATGCGAATATTTAAGGGCGTGAATCTACATGAAAAATTAATGATAGTTTGCTTTATAAACTATGGTCCAGAAATGTTCTGTTACGAAACTTGAGATATTTCAGCGATTAGTGACAGGCAGTAAAGGTGTATACTTTTCAATAAAAAAAATAATTTTCAGCTTCAACGCAGTGGCGCTCCTACGGGCACTGACTTCGATATTTTTGAGGAAAAAAATGGTACGCCAATGATTTTCTCCAAATAGAAAATATGTTTTAATTCACTGTTCAATTAGAAACACAAGAGCTTTCCTAAGTTGTTTTCCTGCTATGCGCCGTTTTAAGTAAAAAAATAAAAACCGTTGTATTGTCCGAGAAAATTAATCTGATTCCTGAAGTATACAGTTTTGCAATAAATCTAGTTGTCATGGAATATGTCACTTGCATTTTACATAACATATTTTCCAGTAAGTCTCTCTAAGATGGTAGAGGTTGGCTCACCCGACATCGCCCGGTAAAATACCATCGCATCGGCTTAAGGTAGACTTTCGATGGTCGCGACCAATGCGACTCTTGCGACTGATGCGGCTATGCGGCCGTTCGTGTGTGTACCGGCTTAATGCATTTACTTCCTCTCCTTTAAAGGCATCCGACCGCGACGAGTGCGACAGATACGATCAACGCGGCCGTACGACTCGACTGCTCTAGAAGCAGTCAGGTCGTGTTGATCGCACATGGTTTAATACTATTTATATATGATTGTAATTCAAAATGACTCCGTTTGCGAGCAAAAACGAAAGCAGACCTACGTGGTTTAGTTTCTTAGTTGCTGTTTTCTTTGTTTTAGTCACCAACGTAAAATTAAATCGTCATTATCTCGTTCCTCCTCTAGTAATAACTTGCAGTACCTTAACTTTTTAGAATGCATACTTTTAAAAATTAAACCCTAGAAAGTCATGAAACAACAGATAATTAACCATAATCATCGGGTACGTGGTACAGATGCGACAGATCGCATTGGTCGCAAGCCGCAGCCGCATTAGTCGCAGCCACGTCCATCGAAAATCTACCTTTAGGTGGCATTCAGTTGCTCTCTGGACTATCGTTTCGCCGCTGTGCCAATGTCGTCGGTTGCCAGGAAATATAGACAATGCTACGATGATGGTTCCAAGACCAAGATCAAAATGCTCTGGAGTTAAACTCGTCCCCGATAAGAAATGAGGGTGAGGGCTGGTCCTGGCGCCTCATCAAGCGATGTTATCCCAACATCCACCATTTCCAATAGCCAGATTCCAAATTGACTGCTGCAATATAAGGGGACTAAACTCGAACATCAATGCAGTCCATCAACATCTACAACATACCAAACCCCATGTACTCGCACTAATCGAAACAAAGGTCAAATCATCCGTTAGTACGGTCAGCTATTTATATCCTGGGTACGACTTCCATCACCGATTTAGGCGCAATTCTGGCCTTTGCCTCTTTGTCCGCAGTGATATTTCTTGCCGACCAGAGGAGACACTCGAGTCTAATGGATTTGTTGTAATGTGGTTTAAAATATCAACGCAGAGAATTACTAAATTTATCTGCTTCGTCTACCGGCCGCCAAGCGATAACGACTATAGAGACTTGTTCTCCTCACTTGCTAATAATATCGACTTTTAAATACCCATTATACCAAAGTTGTCATCCTTGGCGACTTTAACGTTTATTTTCAAAAACACAAACTTATTTTGAAAAACACAAACTTATTTAATATGCTTTCGGTAAGCTGAACCGATACATTGGCTTCCAGCGACACCCAACGTAGCTTGCCCGCAATGGGCCGCCTTGCCAGCGTTTGAACCTATATGGATTCTCGCTGTGCTGGTTGGGTTGATACGTGTGGTTGCCACGAGATGTAGCCACGTGCTGCAACTCTCATTCGTAAATTTAACGTTTATAATTGTAACTGGCTCAAATACTGAAATACTTCCTTAATCCTTTGCTATCAGCTCTGGCCTCAGCCAACTTGTGGGTGAACCAACTCGGATTCCAGACCTAGATGGCGATTTTGCTACTTTGTTGGTTCTTTTCTTAACTTCAAACCCCGACTTGTACACTGTCACTGTGAAGCCTCCATTGGGAACGTCTGACCACAACCTTATCTCGGCACTGAACAATCTACCAATTGGTGTTGAACAGCCCCCTAAACCACGCAAGATCTGGAATTGTACATCAGCTAAGTGGGATGACCTAAAGAATCATGAACAGCAAACCAAAAGATTAAACCCACCATAAAGCAAACTTAAGGGCGGCAGAAAAGAAGGCGTCCTAATCCCAAATACTTTAAAGATGACTTCTATAGTCCTGGATTTAAAAAAGGCCTCCCGCTTTTTTTTCTGCCAAAAGTCAAGTGAGGTCTAAGACCCGGGCAAGTAAAGTGTTACTCAACAAAATTTAGGAAAAAGAAGCCAGAAACTAGTCCGACCTCAAAAAGAAGATAAATCAATGTTAGAGCACAACAATAATCATGGACACTTGGACAGAGATACTACACGAACCAACATGAAGAAGGTAGGACTAGATTGGGTCACATACCAGCGGTTCCGTTTCCTTGATGTTCAAATAAATCAAATGGGACCTGACAACTAGGTTGCAGGTATTTAAAGTAAGTAAAATAAAGCAGAGGAACTTAAACATAATTATTGTTTAATACTCATAGTAAGAACATATCTTCGCTATGTGTCCTGGATATTCGACTAACGGCTACGGTCAAATTTCTGACCGGAGTTCGCGGAATCCACTCAAAAATATAGAACGATAATAATATACTGGCCAATACTATCCTCGTAAAATAAGAAGAGAGCTAACCTCTAAGGTTTTGAACTTAAACTGACAATTAATATTCATCAGCAGTGGCGTAGCTACCGGGGTGGCAGGGGTGGCATTGCCACCCGGAGTTGTCACAATGGGCGCCGCGCCCCAATCTGATTATTACGTCAAGTGATTTTAATATACATATTATACATTTTATTCTTACCCCTTACCTTAATTTAATTACAGGCATATTGCGCTAAACAAAAAAGTCGGATTTTTAAGTCAAAAAAAAAGTCAAAAAATTGGTGACAAACAGTACCGCTAAAAGCGCCTATTTTGTTTAAAAAATGCCGCTAAAGGTGGACCGCGTTTGATCGGCATTTTTTGTGCCGAAAACGATGTTTTAAATAGGCGGTAAGTATAGAACAGTTTTATTATATATTCTTTCACATTTCTGTGTGGTTTTGTCTTGTGTTAAGGTTTAAAGTAAAGGCGGATGAAAATATTTTGATAGGATAGTTTTAACTTAACGAAAATAATTTTTTATTTTGGTCCTCTGGCGAAGGCTTCGATATCGATGAAGTAAATACATATTATATATTTTTGAATTACATATTCGAGAAAATGGGACTTTTCTTTAATACAGGGTGTTTACTAAGTGGGTGTTTTTTACTTTTTCAAATATCATTTTTGAAATAACTCAAAAATAATAATAATGGAGCTATAAGGCGACAAAATTAAAATTTTGATTTAATTTTTTACAGTAACTCTTGAAAAAATCAATATTTTTTTTATCCGGGGGCTTTTTGACAAAAGAAATAAGAAATTAAAATACGTTTTCAATTTAAAGGTGAGAATGTGAGTGACTGCTCTCGGCGATATACGGTGTACATTTAAAACTAATTAACCGTAACTTTTTTGCTCTTTGGTGTTTTAGGATTTTTGATTTGAGTATCGCTTCTCCTATCTTTTTAAACCGAAAAAGGTTTTCTTTTTTAATGCGTCCCAGAGTGGCCGTTTTTGGGATAATTCGACGTCAATGCCTGCAAAATCTATTTTTAAGAAAAAAAAAATGATACTTAAAAAAGTTTTTTTTTGCTGAGTTCTTTACACATCTTAAAATAAGCATCACGTGAGGCAACTAACTTACTTAACTTAGTTATACATTATGTATTGAATTATTTGGATTTTTTTTGTTCTTTCTGTAAGACGTTCGTCGTTTGTTGTTTTAGATCGGCCTAAAATGGAAAAAAATAAAGGGAAGAAGAAATTGAGTGGTTGGGCGAACTTAAAAAGGAAGCAAGAACAAGAAATGAAAAAAGCGAAGTTGCCGAAAATCAGTGCTTATTTTCCGACTACTTCAAAACCAGATCTGAAAGTGATGGAAGCGGATCCTTCCTGTGAGAAAATTCCAACATTAATACAAGAGGAAGAGGAGGAAGAGGAGGAAGAGGAGGAAGAGGAGGAAGAGGAGGAAGAGGAGGAAGAGGAGGAGGAGGAAGTTGAGGTAAACGATTAAAAAAATTTGAAAGCATGTGAAGTTTTCAAGCAACTGACAAACGAAAATTGTTCTCGTTCCGCTGATGAAGACCGAATGCTAGAAATGTTAATAAAAACAAAATTACCCTACAGACAGAGGTTATTTCGATAACATTGTCCGATAGTAAATTTATAACAGAAGAAAAATTCAAAAAAATTACATTTAATAATATTTTAGATATTGCGTCATTCCAGTTAAAAAATCGACTTTCTGGTATTTAAAATGTTGTTGAAACGTTTAAATTCCTCGAGCCCTTATTTCTGGCCACTGCTACTGACACTGAGTTCACAAACAGTCTGAAATGCTGAGAAATAAATACGACGATGACTTAACTGACAAATTTGCCACCGAAATTGTCAGTTTTCCGTAAAAATTTAAATGAATTTTCAACAATAGAAGAGCTGGTTGATTTTATATTTTGTAAAAATCATACCAGTTCATCCAACTTTCCAGATGTGTGTACCGCACTATTAATATTTTTAACTCTTCCGGTAACTTCCGCTTCTGCCGAGAGATCGTTTTCTAAACTTTAGCTTATTAAATAGGAAATGTTATTTTTTAGTGAATATTAGTAAGCTAAGTTAAGAGAGGTTATGACTTTTTTGTTAGAATTTAAGTCCTGATTTTTGTACTTTCTCTAAATAAAAATATTATATGACTTGACTTGACTCTGAATTTTATTATTATGCGACTATAAATATTACAGAAATCAGAGTCAAATTAAAATATAATACCTAGTTATACAGTATGTCCCCGGATGGCGTTTACAAGAGGACAAATGGACCAAGAAAAAATTACTTGAACAGAAGATTTTTCTCTACGCCTAAGGCGCCACAGTAACTCTTGCCAACCGGCGCCGTCAACTCTAGCTACGCCACTGTTCATCAGGTTTCAGTAAAGGAGGTGATTTTAAGTTAAAAACCTACAACAGTGAATTCAACTTCTAATAAGTACAGTTGATTTACCAAATCAGATAAAATTGTAAAAGTATGAGTTTGGCTAGTTTAAATGCTCATTATACCAGCGCAAAAGTTGCAACTCAACTCCTTTGCATATTGATTTATGCATCTGAATTACTGAGAGTAATAAGATAAATCACGTAAGCGTTCAAATATACTGTTAAATTACGTTAGATATATGTAAAGCAAAATAGCTGATGGCTTTGATTAGAACAAAAAAAGGAAATTACTTAGTAGTGGGTAGGCGAGAAATCATATTTGACTGTGTCCAATACAAAAGAATAAAAATAACGTGGATATTTGCAGTTAAATTTTAATATAGAGGTACTTATCGATAGGGTCCTCCTGGAGGTGGCTGATCCTCTTAAAGATAGCGCTTGTTGCCGATGGCCCTTAAATAGGTACTACAGATGGGTCATAAAGAGATGGATCGAAAACCCCCGGTCGGATCCGAGTTGGCCGGAACAGGCGAACTATCGGAAAGCTGGAAAACGGCAACGAAAATAAGACAAAACGGCTGTGTGGTAGAGAGACTGGTCTAAAAAATGTATGAAGTTTTAGGTTATGTGGCATAAATCTCAATATATGAAATATGAAGGATTACGCTAGGAGCAACACGTATGAATGCATGTAGATAAATAAGGTAAAATAGTCAAACTCATAAAAAAATATAGGAGTTTTCCCTAGTTATAAAGCTAGAGTTCAACGAAAATGTGCGATATAATTAATATTAAGAGCCACATTTTTATGATGTTATATTGACAAAATCGAAAGGTCACATATTTATAACAATA
This sequence comes from Polydrusus tereticollis, assembly GCA_963920685.1. Taxonomy (NCBI): domain Eukaryota; kingdom Metazoa; phylum Arthropoda; class Insecta; order Coleoptera; family Curculionidae; genus Polydrusus; species Polydrusus tereticollis. The sequence goes on from OY987330.1 coordinate 49,799,929, forward strand.
TTCGGCACCAAAGATTATGGTTAAGATATTATGAGATAAGAATAAACTAGCAGTGTTGGGTCAATGGTAGTATTTTGGACTCGCCAGAGGTAGGTCGCAGTTCCGAACCCTGCTGTATCTTTCGCGATAGATATGTGTCAAAATATAAACGAAACCCCGTATGCTGGGCCAGACATTCTAAAGAACTGACTTGAGTGAACGCATCGAGACATAAGAGATTTGTTTAGACATAGGAATTATAAGAATCGAAATTAAGCAAACATGTATGTATACCCTATCGGTCAGTTTTCCATTCCATTTTTTGTGTCTACAAGTAGAGAAAAAGGCCAGTTCGACCGACATTGAACTGAGAACTGATATGACCGTGAAATAGACCGTAACTGCTTCAAAGGAAATATCTAACGTTCCATCTACCGTAAATTACCCTGCATTTTATGGGCATACGCTTCTAATGACAAAGTGTAATAATATTGTGTCGTAGTTTTAAATATTCCGGCTCTTTTACTAATTACAAATTATGTAACAACGTCGTTTTTCTATGATTAGACATAAACGGTGCAGAAAATCTCCTACGACGCTCTATGAGCAGTGAGTGTGCAACAGAAGCGATTCAAACTGATTTATGCAGTAGGTATCGTTTATTTGGAATTACTTTTATGTCGAACGGTTTAGAAGAATTGCGAAATTGTTTTGAGGCAAAGATCTTTTCTATACCTACAACTAATAGTAGATATTATTAAAATTGTAGTACTTAAATAAAATATTTCCTGTCTTGCAAAAAAGTTGTTTTTAATTAAAATAAAACATGTGTGGCCGATGTAATTTTAAACATTTCATTTTCATTTTTAAAAGCCTTTTAAAAAGAATTTTACAATAACATAATATTTTTATGTTCTATGTACTATAAAACCAGCTCGATGATTTCAATTTAATCTTTGTTAGATTAAATTCATTATTCCTATCAAACGGGACAAAATATTTTTCTTTGGGACATTTGCAGATTCTAATAATAAAATCCACTTTATATTCCACTGGCATGCATGGCGAAGCCACACTGTTGGTGATTGGATGTACTATCAGTATCGTTATAAAATCGGATTTATTCAGACTAATCTGATTATTGGCTATTCACATGCGGTATTCAATTTTACGAGTATGCAGGCATAATTTTTTAGATCACGATGTTATTAGGTATTGATCCGATGACCATTTCACCAAAGAAGTTTAGTGTAGTCAAGTTATATTATTCCCTATCATTAATAGCAAAAAAAAAATTGAAAGACCATCACAAGAGTAAATTTGTTCCTAAATGAATCTGGAAACACATTTTTAATAACTGGAGAAATATACCGGAAATTATGATAATGAACGACAAATAATTACTCAGTATAGTATGTCCTGAACCAAAAAAATTCAAAATATAGATACATAAATAAATGTCTTTATTGGTTATAAGCTGCAGTGAGATTCAACAACAAATATGTAACAAACAAAGGCCAAGTTTGGCATGATCATGTTTCCATGTACATTCCGCTTTAAACTTCACCCCGCCAAATTTGTATTTAATATACATTATATTAATACATATATCCAATTTAAAGAGTATGTAGCCCATATATTTCTAAAGCCGGGTTACAGAAATGTCCCCAGTCTCCAGTATGCGGCGTTTCTGCGGAAGCTTTGCGTCTACGCAGTTCGCGCGTACATCAGGTCCGGCTTTAAACATATCTATTTAATTTGTTTGAATAGGTCTTGATTCATAAAATAAAAGGAATTAAGTAAATCTTGGTATAATATGAAATAGGTATAAGAGATATTATAAGGCATTAAATTTCTTGAAGAACCAATACATCGCAAAGGATTTTAAAAATTTCAGGACATGCGTATTTTGGTATACATGTATGGAAATTAAAATTTTGAATTAAACTTTAGTTTCCGGCATAGTTCCCTAAGTAATAATGATTGTTTTTAACACCGCAACACGTGCCCTTAGTCGCCTGGTTTCCTTCTATCCTTTTATATACAACATACGATGAAAGTCATAGCTCTGCATTCTGTAATAATACGTTGCCGAAGATCGTCTATTGAATTAGGTTTTGATTTAAAAACCACAGTTTCCCAATGAACCCAAAAAAAAATCTAGCGGCGTTAGATCGGGAGATTTCGGCGGCAATTCCGTTGAACCTCTCCGTCCAATCCAATGATCTGGAAAAGCGTCATTGAGAAATTGCTGGACAGGAAGAACATAATGGAGTGGTGAACCATCTTGTTGAAAATGTAGCCAATTTTTATCTAAATTCCTATTTCCGGCAATACCAGCTGATTTTCTAGTTTTTCAACAATACGAGGCTGATTGGTGGTTTCCAGCATTTCTAAGTAGGTGCCGCCATTTAGATTGTCATTAATAAAAAATGGCCCAACAACAATATCACCTAATATTCCCTCCCAGACATTTATTTTTTTCCGGATACTGGGTGTGCCCTTCCTTGTGAACATATGGGTTTTAGTCACTCCAGTACCTACAGTTATGTTTATTAACAGACCCATTTAAATAAAAAGTGCATTCGTCGTTAAAACAAATATTTTTTAATAATTGTGGACTAATACGCAGCAATTCTGTCATTTCCTCACAGAATGGAATTCATCGGTCGGGATCGTCCACACGCAACTCCTGGAGAATTTGCATTTTATATGGGTTAAATTGATTCGATTTAAGTACTTGACGAATAGTTTTATGACAAATTCCTGTAACAAATTTAGCTTGGCGTAGGGACATTGCAGGATTCATTGCAAAGTGTCCTAACACTTTCACCTAGGCCGCTACATTATTTCTGACCCTTCGTTGAACCCTTTTTTTGTTTAGCACTGATCCTGTTTCTCCCTCACTTTCATTATGAGCTTTAAATTATGTTAATTATTGTACTCATAGACATCGTAACTATTAGACCGAACAATAACAAATAAACGTTATAACATACTTACTGTTATACGGCCTCCGCTAGCTCCAGATGAGACTCGATTGGGTTTGGCATGCTGGTAACTGTATTTAAACCTTTGTTTTATCTAGATGTTAAAAATTGAGCGCCACTGTTTTTTTTTTTAGACGATATTATACCAGGTAAAAGCAGAAACCTTATGTCTATAGAGCTTGTAGAAATAAAAGAATTTATATACCCATAACACATTTAATAAAAATTGTTATTTTGAAAAATTACCATTCACGTTTCACTAGGTATATTATTCTATTTGAATGTATTTACATATGATCAAAAAAATAAAGTCAGGTGGTACCTATAATTGAATATGTAACTTCATGATTTAAACGCTGGCAAAAATTCTAGAATTTTCTTGGGCGCATTACCTTGATTAAAATTATATCTTATGTTCTAGTACGAAATGCTTTTTACAGCTGTTATTTAATTATTTAATTAAAGAAAAGTTTATTTAAATTTAGCTTCTTGAAATGAAGATATTAGTAAATGGTAAGATGGTGTAAAAATTTTTAATATTAAAAACTGGCCTTTTCCATGTGATCTTCGGCGACACGAGGCTATGCAGATACCATGCATCCTTTTTTTTTCTAGCATCAAGGTAGAGGTGAAGTTCCAATTAATACACGTTGAAGCTTTACTACATAGTGAAACTGGCTTCTTGAAATTATCTATTCTTCTTAAACCATGATTAAATAAAAAACATATTGATTGATATTGAAGTTGAATTGAAGATATATTATATTAATGTAGAGGGATGATTGAGGAAGTTGCTTGTGGAATTGCTTTGAGGTAGTTGAGATTGATTTGAGGAATTGCTTTGAGGAATTGCTTGAGTTACATAGTTGAAATTGAGGAACGCTGAAACCAAGGAGAGAAAAACGAGGTCACACATGGCTTTTTTTTCTTAAAAAAAGGCAGAGTAAAAACTTACAGGTTATTAGGTCCTAATGTTCTTTATTTAGAGCATCCTACAGGAATTTCCTTTTAGTTCCTTGATCTTGAAATAACAGCCATTACACATCCGAGTTCTAAACACTTGGATAAAGTGCACTAAAGGACTACCTTTTTAAAGGTGTAGCTATGGCGAAATGCCTCGACTAAGCGTCCTTTTCTCCTATTTATAACCTCGGATATAAATAAAATAACTTCCTGTTTTGTAAAAAATCTAGAATAAACTCGAAACTTCTCGCACCGGTAACATCTGATATTTGACATAACAAAGTTGTCAGCAGCGAGCAGACCATAGAAGACAAATTAGGAAGATGGACTTTTCTTAGTAGGATCGTGACACCTTGAACTAATCTTAATTGTTCTGTGCTGTAGTGGCGAAAATGCGAATGTGACCTGACCATTCAGCTTCAACGATTATTGAAAATAAGATTGAGAACGAAATATTAAATTTTGATAAAACAATACGATAGATATTTATAACTATTTATTATGGATACATTTAAAGATAGGTAATTATTAAATAAGGTACAGTATTATACTACATAATTCGAATTTATAGGTTATGTATTTATTTACTGAAATTATTTTAATATTCAATCTTTTATTGCAGATGGTTTGGAGATATTATTTTGAGTAAATTATAGCCTCTACAACTATGCTTGTAAGGCATAACACAATCTCCGTGTTCACCATGTCAGGAGTTGATATAAATATCCAAAAAGTTACTCGAAATGGTTCGTAAGACTGAAAATAAACAGGTAAGATATCTTAACTATTCTAATAAGTAAAATGATAACTTTTATAGGATTGTTTATAAAACGAGTTATTATTGAATATTTTACATTTTCAGAAACCAAAACTAATCGCTGTGAGAGTTACGATGTACTGGAATCTCAGTTCAATCAACAATGAAGATTACTTAGCAAATTATAAATTATGCAAAACAAGGTGGAAATAAACAGTAGTATTAAGTTGTATCCTTTTTTTTATTAGCTAACACAGTAGCATTTTATTAGGGTAAGTAAGTAAGATTTTTAAAATGCTACAACGTGATGTCATCAATGTATTCCAGTGTAAAGTAAATCAACATACAAACTGCTCCCCTACACTTGGTTTGCCAGACTTACGTCACAGAAAACGTAGTTTTCTGGGCTTACTCTGTTAGAAGTATTAACTTCTATGATTAACTAGATTAACATGATGTGGGAAATATATAACATTGCCTAAAACCTTGTAAAAAATCTGTAGTATGGCATCGCAGCAGTAGAGGATCCGCCCAGATTTCATCATTTTCGTGGCCATCCGCATCGACTCGACAATACTCGGCATAGTGGATGTTGTTTTTCTGGAGTTTTGTCGCATGCATATGTAAAGGCAGCGTAATCCCCACTCCCGGCTCCACCTAGCTCCTTACAGCGTCTCGCCACCAAACGATTTTGGCATCACAATTTTATAGCATTTATGAATGGCATGTCGGATCTATAGTTACGATGCCTATAATTGTACTTAAACCTCATAGTTGGTATATCACAAGAATCAACAGCTTAAACATTAAAAAACAAAGAAATTACCTAAACAAATACATGATTGTGTTGAAAGAGCTAACAGAAAAATCATTTAGGTTAGAGCAGCAAGGTAGATGATATGAGGCGGTATAATTTTAAAAATATTTTAAGTAGCTAGGTTCTTACATGAAGCACTGAATTTTGATCATTGGCCAACAATTGTTGCAAAGCAATACCATGCACTCGTTTCTTATGACGACCTTAAACTAAAATACACTGCACTATATCCTAAATAAACGTAAACCATAAAGTCTAATCAAGTTTTGACCGAGATGCTGTAATGAACTGAAAATAACGCCCATTAATCTTACAATATTTACACGAAACACTGTGTAAATAAAGAATAAAAGACTCTGGACAAGCTAAAATGCAATTTTGGGTTAGTTCCGCGAAAGGAATTTTTAATGTGCATAAGTAATATACTTATGGGTCTAGGATGGCTTTAGTCGGTAGTATACAGGGTGATTCAAAAGTACTTTGACAAACTTTTGGAAGTAATAGCCGACAATATTTTAAGAAAAAAACTTCTTATAAACAGTGGTCCTTGGCGACTTCGTTACGGAGATACAGGGTGTTGAAATGTTAAAAGAAATAGTAATAATTTTTAAATAACTCCTTAACGAGGTATTTTTTTTATGAAATATAGTGAATTAAATAGGCATCTAAGGGCACTTATCTTTAAAGTACAACACGTTCGTAAATTTAACCAGTGGCGTCGGTGCAAAATGTTGCTATAATATTTTTTGTGAAAACTATGCTACACCACTGACTTATTTTATTTTAACTTTCTTCTTATGAATCCCCCCATCATTTACAACAAAAAAGATCACGTGTATTTTTTTGATACGAGGAACGGTTTAAGGGTAAATGATTATTTTACTTGACTATACACAAATATTAAGAAATACGTTTTTAATTCAAAGATTTATTGAGGTATACCATTTAATTTAATTAAATAAATAAGTACGTTACAGAAATTAAATGATTTTTAAATAAATTGTTCGAAATGTCCACCTTCAGCCAAGATGCAGGCATCTAATCTCCTTTGCATGGAATCTCGTAGTCGTGCTAAGATATCTGGTCTGTTTCTTATTACTTTAAAACCATCGATTATTCGGTTTCTTAGCACTTCTGGATTTTCGACTGGCGTTTTGTAAACGATTGACATCAAATGTCCCCACAAATAAAAATCAAGGGGATTTAAATGTGGGGACCTTGGTGGCCACGGTTGATTTCCTTCCTCAACTCCCCTACCGATCCATCGATTTGGATAAATTTGATTTAGATGTGTCCTGGCCACTATGCTGAAATGAGCTGGAGCTCCGTCATGCATAAACCATATACATCTTGGAGTTTCTAAGGGTACATCGTCCAATAAGGGAGGAAGTTCATTTTCCAAAAAGTGTCGGTACGTATCGCCATTAAGCCGAAGTGGAAGAAAAAAAGGTCCTATCAAGTAATCGCCAACTATTCCTCCCCACACGTTTAATGAAAATTGGTACTGAGAATTTCGTTCACTAACTGCGTGGGGATTTTCCAAAGACCAGATATGGTTATTGCGAAAGTTTGTAATCGCACTCTGAGAAGAATTTGCCTCGTCCGTAAAAAGTACATAATTTAAAAATTGGGGATTTTCAGCAAATTTTTCCAAAAAGCACTGACACAACTTAATGCGCTGAGGAAAGTTCCTGGGTAAAGCTTGTACCCTTTGAATGTGGTACGGATACAACTGCTGATCGTGCAGAATTCTCCAAACTGTGGCTTGGCTGGAATTGAGAATATCAGCAATTATTCGGGTGCTTGTATCTGGATTTTCCACTACAGCGTTTAAAACAGCTTCTTCTAGTTCTGGGGTTCGGGCTGTTCGTGGTCTTCCAGGAATGTCACGTGGCCTTGTAAAACTCCCTGTTTCAGCTAAACGGCGGTGAAGATTTGTAAATGTTGCAGCAGCAGGCAGTACTCGGTTAGGATATCGCTCCTGATAAATTCGTCTCGCTTCTCGTGCATTTCCATCGGCAAGGCCATATACAAAATGCATGTCGGCTAAATGCGCATTATTTCTTAAATAATCCATATTAGGTACCTTATAAACAATACTAATAACATCCAACCAAAAAAAAACAAACTGAAGACATAAACCACATTAGCAACTAACCGTCAAATATGTTTTAATTTATCGACAAATACATTTCCAAAACCGCCTTGTAAAAATACAAAATATTAAAAAAACATTTCCAAAGCCGCCTTGTTAAAATACAAAATATTAAAAAATAACATACTAATAAATAAATATGTATGCCACTGAGAACGTATTATACTTAGAAAATAGGCATCTTCAAATGCCATCCTTAGGCATATACTTATTTGTTTATTATTAAGTGTGCATGTATTCGTTAAAACACTTTAATAAATATTTGAGGGTATTTGTGAATTTAAAACACATTTTTCAATATTTGTGTAAAGTCAAATAAAATAATCATTTACCCTTAAACCGTTCCCCGTATCAAAAAAACACACGTGATCTTGTTTGTTGTAAATGAGGGGGGAAGTGGCATAAAAAGAAAGTTAAAATAAAATAAGTCAGTGGTGCAGCATAGTTTTCACAAAAAATATGATAGCAACATTTTGTACCGACGCCACTGGTTAAATTTACGAACATGTTGAACTTTAAAAATAAATGTCCGTAGATGTTTATTTAACTCACTAAATTTTATAAAAAAATAAATAACTCGTTAAGGAGTTATTTAAAAATTATTACTATTTCTTCTAACATTTCAACACCCTGTATCTCCTTAACGAAGTCGCCAAGGACCACTGTTTATAAGAAGTTTTCATGTTAAAAGATTGTCGGCTATTACCTCCCGAAGTTTGTCAAAGTACTTTTGAACCACCCTATATAACATATTTCATCCAAATTTGATTTTAGTTTACGAATACCAATAGAAAAAGAGAAATATTCTGTTTCGTTTGTATCGAAACACATTCAAAGAAGCTACATAATATTATTATTCCTTTAAATATTCAGTAGTTGTTATGACTATCACCATATCTAACTAAAATAACTCATAGAGGGTTACATTAACTCTTATTATAGAATATTATAATACCAGTAGGTACCTAAATATCCACCAATTTTATAACAATGTAGATGTATTCAGGCCAAAAGTGTGGTTTCGCATTACAAAGCAACGGAATACATAATTAATTTTGAATTATACATCGTGTCAGAGAGGAGTCGCTTAGTATTCAATATACATTTTGTAAGAATTTTATGGTTAATTGTTAGTGATGATTAATTATGAGGAATGCCCATCAAGCTGATATACACTGCGTCCATAAAGTCTTGCACAAATTCATTTAAAATTCAGGGGCTTACTTTTTTTAAAAACGCTCGGACACGTCAATTAGTACTTTTGTTTGCGCATTTTTTAACGTAAAATGTTTTTATACAGGGTGTCGCACGTATGAGGTATGAGGTCATCAAGGTTTTTTTTAATGGAACACCCTGTATATTATATCAATTTTGAATTCTATGATGAACACTTAACACCTCTGGAAATCACGGTTTCCGAAATATTGACGTTTGAAAATTTATTTTAAACACATTTATTGATGACCTCATACCTCATACGTGCGACACCCTGTATAAAAACATTTTACGTTAAAAAATGCACAAACAAAAGTACTAATTGACGTGTCCGAGCGTTTTTAAAAAGTAAATACCTGAATTTTAAATGAATTTGTGCAAGACTTTATGGACGCACTGTATACTGGAAATACTGATATTGTTTGATTTTGTAGATATACTATGCGAATTTTCTATATCCCAGTAGTTCGGAAATAGTGGTACTTAACTGTAAAGATAGATTGGTCGACTCAAAATAAAACAAACAATAATTTACATAGACATTCTAGAAGGACTTAAGCGTCTTTGAAGAGAATTATTTTGATCTCGCCACGCTTCTCAAATAATTCTAAAATAATGAGTAGAAGGGAAATAGGTCTTTAAAAGGTGACATTGCTATGTGGTTTACCCGGTTTGGTAAAAATTTTGACTTCTGCAACTTTCCAACAAGCAGGTACATGTCCCACTACATGTTCTACTTAAGATACTACGGCCACTATCTGGGCTAAGTGATGACTACTTTTCAACCCGAACTTTTTAATCCGCGTCTGGACGTTGATTGGTCACGAATTCGGCTATGGATTTTTGGCATGACGAATCTCGTTACAGAAACTACAGAGGCGCGTAAGCGTTTTAAAAATCCTTAGGCGGTGTTCACGTTAGTATTATTTTTCCTTACTTTTGTAGTCTCTTTGGAAGACTTTTTTTTAAAAATATAGGCGAATTGTAGACAAAAAGGTGGATTGGAAGCTGGTTAGTGCAAATTCAGCCAATGAAAACCTAGTATTCTTAGTACTGATGTTGCAAAACCGTTCGATAAGATGTGGCATGAAGGCTTGATATACAAATTATTTAAAATACTTCCCAAGCAGTATGTAGAGATCTTAACATCCTATATCTCTAATCGATGGAAGAAATAAGATCCTGTGAGCCCTATTCTTTATTTGTTATATACCAATGACTTACCAGTATCGGCAGAAACTACTAAAGTCAAATCTGGTCTTATCTGGCGGGTCCAAAGGTCACCGATTATATGAATCAATTCGAAAATTCCAGAGCTCATCAAAATGTTGTAAATAAAAACCAATATGGCCGTATATGGACAGCTGATTTTCCATAAAATTGAATGTTAATAGGTTAACCGTTAACTTGAACTATCAATCATAATAAAAATGACGGGTCTCGTTCCAAAATTAATTTCTCAGGGGTGCGTTCGTATTATTGCGGACGGTTAACATTATAGTTTTACATTTAACAAATTTAATAACCAAAATGATGGTGGAAAATTAGATAAACAATATACAGTAAAACTCCTGACTAGCGACCACCAAAAATGTCGATGAAATGTTAAATAAATTAAACAAATTTTAGTTTATTTCAGCAGATAATAATAAATTAAATATAAAAAAAAATCAAATTACACATTGGCTAAATTTTTGTTGTGTAATATCAGGCTAAAAAAATGTTTCCAATTTAATAGGTTACCTACTTTAAAAGTCAACGAGAAAAAGCTACTAGAGCCGGTGAGGTATCAAATCCCAAATTTATTTTACACGTATTTTGCCCCTGTTAAGCCAATAAGCGCCCCGCTAAAAATAAGTGGGAAAAAGAAACGTATAAAGTCTAAACCGGTCTCAAAATGCGGGTCCAAAGGTCACGGATCATATAAAGCAATTCGAAAATTTCACAGCTTATATCAAAATGCTGTGAGACTATGTAGGTATCAATATACCCGGAGAAAAGATACATAGTTTTATTATTTTAACTGTCGTGAAGTCGTGAAGATAGCCAGATATAATATTATTATTTTTGCAAAAATTATGTATATAATAGTACAGGCGTGGCGAATCTTTATGTATTAACGTGCATTTTTTCTAAAGAAATGTTTAATGAGGCCATAGACGTGCCGTCGCAATTCGTAATATAATAATAGTAGTATATAGAAGGGATATTGAGGAGGTAAAATGAGTAAATCTACTTTAAACCGACAAGAATAGGTTGGGAAGATGAGGAGTAAATGTGCTTCAGACCATAACAAAACAGAGATGAACAGAGATGAACAGACAAGGCCAATCGCCAAGAATATGACGGGAAGATGAGGAGTAAAATATGTGCTTTAGACTGCAACAAAACAGATAATTACGACCACTGCTTATATAAAATAGATGTACAGATAACAATAAGTATCCACATTAAACACAAATTATTAATTATAACCATCCCATACATAAAATATATATAAATATATGCACCATATCAAAATCAAACATATTAGTATTACTAAAGGAAATATTACAGCATAAATATGAAATAACAAGCAATTTAATAAAATGTAGTATGCTAATAAGGAGACAGTAATACTAATTAAACACAGTATATTAAAGTATCAAACATATTAGTATTTAATTGGCACTGCACATCAGATAAGAAAACATGTGGTGTGAAAATTATACACACGCATAAGAAAAGAAATTCAAGACAGCTGTTGCAAAATTGCACAACGATCAATTTCAGCAAACAAGTCAAGATACTTATCGCAAGAGACACGCTTCACATGTTAATTAAATGTAATAAATTAATTAAATTTAATAAATTATTGTACAATTCCCAACAGCGAAATGAACACTTATTGGCCGCACCCATTTCTTATTCTTCTTTAGAGCTTCATTCTTTGTAGCCTATCACGTCGCAAATAACTTTCATTGGTACCCAAGGTATGGTACCTTGTCACCAATCAATGATAAAGTTTACAAGCCACACCTTTAAAGCGAAAACATTCATTATTTCAGTCGACTCTCAAGTTTAGTATTTTCGAGAAGTTGTGTGAAGTGGTTTAAAGTGATAAAGTGATTAATTAAAATGCAAAACGAAGAACAAAATTGGAATGGGAGAGAATTAAGAATTGTGAATGACAATATTCAAATCGTTAGACCAGTTGTTAATAATAACAATGAAATGTTTTTTGAGCGACGTCGCCAGATTAGGAATATGTGGCGTCGCCAAGCAGCAGCCTATCCTCGACCCAGGGTGCCACCACCGCACCCGGATAGGAATTTTGTGAGGGTGCAGTATAACATTGTTAGTACTACAGTGCCGGATCACACGGATCCACCAATAAATCCTATTTGGTCATATGGCCCAGGTCCGGTACAAGATGATACTGTATCCTCACAAAATTAAGTGACGGTTCAAGTTGGTCCCCAACAAATGAAGCTTCCATGCCGATTGTGTCAAAGAAGCCAACAACAATAGTGTGATAGACAACACCACAAATATTTCAACCAGATAATGTGCCTCCATATTCTATGTGCGCGCGTGTTGTGTTTAGTTAGAACTAGTAAATAGTAGTAGTATTGTTCCTAATCAATTAAATATGAATTTGAACCCCATAAAACGCTCTTAGTCAAAATTTTGATTTTACAATAATAAAATATGTATACCCATTGTCACAATGTTATAGGTGTGTAATTCAGATTTGCGGTCAGGTCTTGAAAAGTGTATTATAAACATTCAAAGTTTGTCTTCATCCTGCTAAAATATTTATGGATTGACAGTATTATTGTCATTAAGCTATATTTATTTATTTATTTATTTATTTTCAATACATGATCATTACAATGTACCCTTTTAGGGTGTAGATCGTGTCAACAAGAGCAAAAACAAAGATAACCTAATTAGACTTAACTAAACATACAACTAATTATTAACATATTAAAATAATTAAAAGCCAACAGACAATTAAAATGTTTTTTTTTTAATCATGCATTTGGACCTACATAATTGCAGGCATCCGCCGCTGAAAAGCACTTATTTAAAATCCTGGAAATTTTTCAACCTTATTTGTTGTTTGATTATTATTTAATGTTTTAAAAGATATAGGCAAGAGGTTCCAAACTTTTACTAGCATATATACAATGTTTTTTTTTTGAAATAATGAATAATTGTCTTAGATTAAGAATAAAAGCTATGTGAATTGTCATCAAACTTAATATTATTATGTGAATAAAATATTGTGTTTATATTTGAGTATTAGTAGGTACTACTAGAACGACCATAGAAAAATAATTTGATATATTACCTTATTAAAAGAATAAAAGCTTGGTGAATTGTCTCCAAACATAATGTAAGACCATTTAATTTCTGAATAAAATATTGTGTTTATATTTGAGTATTATTCCTACTAGAACGATCTTAGCAAAATAAGTTGGTATGTTGTCTTATTAAGAATAGAAGCTTGGCGAATTGTCTCCAAACATAATATAAGACCATTTATTTTCTGAATAAAATATTGTTTTAAAATTTGAGTATTATTCCTACTAGAACGACCATGGAAAAAAATAATTTGATATACTACCTTATTAAGAATAGAAGCTTGGTGAATTGAATATCTATTACTACAAGAATAAAAGTTTTCATAGCAAAATGACTTTGCTATACAACCATAGACCTTCCAAATCTTGAAAAGTATTTTAAAATACAAATTATTTTAGTAAATTGAAACAAATTGGCTACACCACAAAATAGTTTAGATGTGTGCTTCAAATACCAATCAATAAAAACTACAAATTCAAGTCACAATAAAACTAGTTAAAGACAATATCTTGAAAGTAAATTAAAACGAAATTATTTGTTTGGAATGTGTTTATTTGCAAAATAAAATAAAATCTTTAGTAAAGCATATTTATGGGATGATTGGGATATTGCTATCCCAATCAACTTCAATGAGCCGAGTCCCAACATTACAATGTAAACAAACTTCGGGCAAAATAATTTGGTACAATGGTCTTAAACACAGCACACAATGCACATCGAGGTTGGAATACCTCAACCTTCTCTTTACATGGGTATTAACATGGTTATGTGTCGCCTGTGAATTTAAATAGTACTGGTGAATATAGTAACAAAAATGGCACAATGTATTAGTTCTTGCAGTTTGCACTGTAACATAACTTTGCGTTACACAAAAAACAACATCCAGATAGTTTTGTTCTTGTGGCGAATTGACTAGACTGATATTCATCCTAGCCATATCGTCTTCCATGTCTAGGTCTAGGTCTTCGTCTCCAGATTCCACTTCCACAATCGCCGAATTGTTGATATCCCCTTGCAACAAATTGGTCAGCGTAGAGTCAAAGTTGTCTTGATTCATTTCTTCCACATAGTCGAACTGCGACACAATATTTAAGAGCAAATCAATATCAAATTCAGCATCCATTTTAGCACAAACTACACAATCACAATATTCAAAACAATATTTTCGTCAACCAAAGAACATTAAAATCGCTAAACTATACACTTTTATAGTAGTTTGGTGGAATGACAGGGTGTTCGTTACAGACCAAATCACAGCGTTACAGACCAGTCAGGCCAACCAAATCACAGGGTGTCACAGACCAGTCCAGCCAACCAAATCACAGGGTGTCACAGACCAGCTAGACCAACCAAATCACAGGGCGTTATAGACCAGCTAGACCAACCAAATCGCAGAGCGTCATAGACCAACCAAATCGCAGAGCGTCATAGACCAGCCAAACCAAACCTTCTCCCCGCCGTTTCTATAAGAATAATCATACTTCCAGTTTCCTACAATCTAAAATAATACTAGTCCATCAAGAATCTTCTTCTTGAACACTAGCGTGCGTGAAAATAAATACTCTAGTACATAATAAATTTTGTGTGTAGCAAACTCATCGAAAAATCTTAAGTTAAGTTAATAAAATGGCACATGGTGAATCAGCAAAAATCAAAAAGGTTTTAAACGAATTTTTAATTTTTCCTAACAGTAATATCAATGAAATAGCAGACAAAGAAATAATTTCAGACACATTTAGTGAAATCAACTTTAATTTATTTGACTCTGACCTATTGGAAACCCCAATAAACATGACAGAATTTGACGATATGACAAAAGATATATTTTTTACAAATGATGAACCAGAAAAAAGTAACACACAAGACAGTAATAATTCAACTCTAATTAATGATTATTTAGGGATATATTCAAATAATCTCATTATCTCACCAACCAATACACAAAATTTACCGACATATGATGACATTACAAGCGATGAAGACATCTTACCAAACAATATGCAAAATTTACCGACATGTGACGATATTATGAGCGATGAAGACATCTCACCAAACAATACGCAAAATTTACCGACATATGACGATATTATGAGTGATGAAGACATATTTTTTCCAAAAACAGTGCAACCACCTTTAACTAAACCAATAAAAAATAAAATAATACCAAGTGATAAAATGTCACTAAAAAGTACAGCAAAATTAAAATCCCTTCGTTTTTATTTGGATCACATTGAGAGTTCAGCAACAAACCGAAGTCAACAAGATTTCAAACGTTTAGAGTTACTTTTCGATGAGTTTGTTAATTCTTTTAATTAGACCCCCTCTTAAATTTCACTAGGTATTTAACATAAACAATCTACAACTTTATATTATTACTTGCTCCGCAAACGTTCCTACAAGAGTGGCAAAATGACTTTTGAGTGCAAATTTTGTGAGAAAAAATTTTCCAGGTAAGATAATTTAAAACGCCATTTAAAAACTGTTTGTGAGGTGGATGAAGGAAAACAACAACCAACCCCTTCAATTACACCAAATTCAAAGTCTGGTAAGTTTTTACAATATTTTTGAAAGCTAGTAGTAGTAGTTTGTTGTGACACCCCCCTCTCATCCCCTCTCATCATTTATTTTAGAATAGAAATATTGTCAAAAATGTCGAAAATTTATCATTGGGAAGTTATGGCCTTATCACATGAGAACAAATTCACATAAAAAAAATGCAAGTCACAGTACAACTGAAGATCAAGTAGAAGTAATTAAATCAGCTTTTCAAGAGAGAATAATTTCTTACAAGGTTACACCAATCTCCATATACTTAAACATTGTGGACTTCTTTAATGAGCTGACACCCAAAGTAAGCAAAATAATGGCAAATGAAATCCGAAGACACACTTGCGTTAAATTAAACTTGGAATTATTTGGTCTATACATGAATCCGAGAGATGAAACTAAGCAAATAAAATCATTTAACACCCCATATAGAGTAATGTGTAATAGTTCAAATATATCATTCGAATTGGATGAAATGATTAAGATTGTTGATGGGAAATCGAGTGAGTTTGCGGAAAAAGATTCAGGTAATCCATTTAGCAATATAAACATAAGCACAACACCTCATGACATTTTCCACATTATATCAATATTTTTTTTTTTTTTTAGGTTGGATGTTACTCCAATTTTTACATTTGGAAATAAACATTAACAAATTCAATCCCTTGAGAGCCACTGCACACATACACCTGCCAGAAGAAATCAAAATGAAAAAAGTTGTAGTCAATATTCAAAATAATGATGAATACTGTTTTGCTTGGTCAGTAGTAGCAGCACTCTTCCAACCCTCCGGAATGGATTTTGCAATAACATCATATCCACATTATTCAACAGTTTTAAATTTAACAGGTATTGACTTTCCTATAAATATTAAAGATATCCCAAAATTCGAAAAACAAAATAATATTTCAATTAATGTTTATACATTAGAAAAAATTCAAACAACTTTTAAAAAACAGTATGAAATAATTGGACCACTACATTATACAAAAACTAAACTAGATCACCATGTTAATTTACTGCTAATTGGTGATGACTTTGGAAATTTTCATTATTGTTATATTTCTGATTTATCAAAATTACTTAATAAACAATTGTCTAAACATAATGACAAAAAATATCTTTGTGATGGGTGTTTGCAATTTTTTGGTAGTGAAGAATTATTGGTTAGACATGTTGCGAATGATTGTGATTTTGTTAGAATGACTTTACCGTCAACGGAATTGAAAATAGATAAATATGGTAATAATGTTCCAGAAAATATTCTTAAGTTTGAAAACATTCAAAAACAAATGGAAGTTCCATTTGTCATATATGCAGATTTTGAATGTATACTAAAACCGATTAGTAATAATGAAAATAATTTGGATCCCAATAGTTCTTACACAATCAAAAAAGTTGAACACATTCCACACTCATTTGCATATTACATTAAGTGCTCTTTTGATGACAGTATATCGAAATATGAATTCTCTAGAGGTCCTAATTGTGATCAAACTTTTATACATTTTCTGGAAAGAGATGTTCACATATTATATAATAAATATCTAAAAACAATTAAACCAATGCTTGAATTAAATGGAATGGAGAAATTAAGTTACAATTACAACAATGATTGTCATATTTGTGAAAACCCAATATTAAATAATCAAATTAAAGTTGCAGACCACTGCCACATAACAGGCAAATATAGAGGTCCTGCCCATTCTGTATGTAATTTAAATTATAAACTTCCAAATTTTTTTCCAGTTGTGTTTCACAACTTGAGAAATTATGATTCACATTTATTTATAAAAAAATTATGCCAGAACAAAGAACAGTTATCTGTTATTGCACAAAATAAAGAAAAATATATCTCATTTGAAAAGTGTATCGAAGTTGGCACATATATTGATAAAAAAACTAACACACCAAAGAAAAAGTATATTAGACTTAGATTTATAGATTCTTTTCAATTCTTACCATATTCTTTGGCAAAATTATCTGATACACTTAGTGACAATCAATGTTGCGAAATTAGGAAATATTTTACTGATTATGAACAATTTAAATATATTCGTCAAAAGGGTGTATTCCCTTATGGATACATTGACGATTTTCATAAATTAGATAATGTTGGTCTACCAGAAAAAGAACAATTTTACAATAATTTAACAGATGAGCATATTACCGATGCAGAATATGAGCGCGCAAAACATGTTTGGAATATTTTTCACTGTACTACAATTGGTGATTATTCAGACATATATCTCAAATCTGATGTATTGCTATTGGCAGATATATTTCAAAATTTTAGAAAGACTTGTTTGAATAAGTATAAACTAGAAGCTGTCCAGTATTATAGTTTTCCAGGTTTTACCACAAAATAATTTTGCTTGGCTCTCAGAAAAAGAAATTAAAAGTTTAAATATAATGGATGTTCCTGACACATCCGAAAGAGGTTATGTGTTGGAGGTTGATTTAGAATATCCTCAGAATTTACATGAATCTCACAATGAATATCCATTTTGCCCTGAAAATATAAAACCTCAAGACTCGAAAAGTTTTAAGTTAATTCCAAATTTAAATAATAAACAAAAATATATAATTCATTATACATCTTTAAAACAATGCATAAATTATGGAGTGAAACTAACTAAAATACATAGAGTCATACGCTTCACCCAATCTCCATGGTTAAAAAAATATATTGACTTTAACACCAAACTAAGAAATGAATCTGAAAACGAGTTTGAAAGAAGCACATATAAATTGGCAAATAATAGCATATATGGTAAAACTATGGAAAATGTTGACACTAGGACAGATGTAAGGTTGGTGACTACTTGGGATAAAAATAAAAATAAAAATGGTGCTGAAAATTTAATAGCAAAACCATACTTTAAAGATCACACTATATTTTCAGAACATTTAGTTGCAATTCAAATGCAAAAAGTATTAATTAAATATAACAAGCCAGTTTATGTTGGATTTTCTATTTTAGATATATCTAAAAATGTTATGTATGAATTTTTTTATGGTTTTTTGAAAGAATTATATAAAGATAAAGTGAAATTATTATATACAGATACAGACTCCCTTATTTTAGAAATTGAAACTGACAATGTATATGAAGATATAAAAAATAATATTGATATGTATGACACATCAAACTTTAAAGATAATATTCATAATATGCCCATAACTAAGTCCATTGTCGGTAAATTTAAGGATGAATATGCTGGTAAACCAATTCAATGTTTTTATGGTACGGGGGCGAAAGCTTATTGTATTAAAACAGAAACTTGTTTACTTAAAAAAGCTAAAGGGGTTAAAAAAAAGTAGTATTAATAAACAGTTAGATCTTGTACATTATAAAGAAGTTGTAGAGAAAAATTCGAGAACCTTTTGTTCAATGTATATGTTTAGATCTCGCTCACATAATATTTATACTGAAATGGTAAACAAGTTGGCACTAACTTCATCTGATAATAAAAGATTTAAAATACCACACAGTTTTGACACTTTAGCATGGGGACACCAGGATATTCCATTTTATTTGTGGTTTATGGAATATGAAAATGATGTATCCCTCTCCACATAGGTTAAATAAATAAATATAAGAATCATTCAGAAATTTTATTATTTATAAAGAATCTTTGCTCACATCAAATATGTGCTTAGAATCATTTGACGAAGAAATTGATTGCTTATTTAAAAAGTATCAAACAAGATTATCCTCTTTTAAGAAATGGATTGGGAAACCATCTCCAGATATGTTGGCGAGTTCTGGTTTTTATTATACATCAATCGAGGATGTATGTAAATGTTTCTACTGTGGTGTTGAAATATTTCAGTGGACTAGTTATGATTGTCCTATTATTGAACATTATAGATTGTCCAAAAACTGTGAATTTGCTGAATGTTTATGGTATAGCAAGTATAAAACTAACGAAAGTGTCAGTTGTAACACTTCTCCAATAATTTTTAAGATTGATCCAATAATTGTTGTGTTGTGTATTGTATTGACAATGGTAAAAATATTTTTAGCCATTTAAGCTAATGATATTGCTGTGGGATTGTCACAGCATAATTTCAATCTTATTTAATAAATTTAGATAATGGTATAGTTGTATTTTAATTCACTCCTTAACACCAACACCCTCCTCAATCTAGTTTCGGGTGGGGAGAGATCTATAAAAAGGAATGTAACCTTAACAGTTTAGTTCTTTAAGATGTCGACATTTCAAGCATATAGTAGTAACCCTAAAAGTGGTAGTTTAAAAAAATATGTAAAGAAAAGCTTTTAAATAGTAAGGTATACAGTTTGAATAATTCATTTTCAAAATATGTGTCTGTTGGAATTAGCTTAAATGATTTTTCTCCAAAAATTTCTATTTGCGGTCAAAAAGGATATAATATTATTCTAAGTGAAGAGGATTGGAAAAATATTCTAAAGTATCAGGGAGTAATAGTCAACTATTTCTATTCATCAAATAACAATCCATTTCCGATCAAGTTTGGTGATATTATAATACATTTTGAACAAATTAATGAGTGTTGTGTTATTAAACTTCAAGTGGGTGATGTGGATTATATATACCTTGCTAGAGATACTATGGATAAATTGTTTGAAATACAAGAGTTAATTGATTACAGAATAGAAATCCTTAGGAAACAGGAATTTCAAAAATATATTAATGTGTTTCAAAATACTTTAAATACTTCTCGAGACTTGTTTACGGATGTTCACAATGTATTAAACCACAGACAATGTTCTAATAGTGAAAATGTTAGTACAATGCTAGAGATGCTAATAATACACCCAGAGGCAATGGAAGTGAAATTAAGAAGAGCACCCCCAAAAATAAAATACTATGAAGAACTCGGTGAATATTAATGAATGTGAAAACAAACTGTATCTTTTAATTGTGTGGAACTATGCGTCTAGGCAAGCACGAAAAGGAGATTATCAAAGACACTATCTGGATAGACTTCGTTTTGAAGAAAGGATAAAACAATGTGAAAAACAATATGTAAAATATTAGATGTAAATCATAGACATTTCATTTACAGTCAAAGGTTTAAATAATAAAAAAGTTGGTTTGAATATTTTCATTGTTTTATTTTAAATATCTAAATGTTAGTTTTATAATACATCTTTTTTTAGAGTCCATGAATTATGCGATTTATTTAATCCCAACCACTTAACAAACACCTTACTTCCTTTTTTTCTTAATATTTTTTCAACTAAGTACACATCGGGATATTTCACTTTCTGTAACTCTTCTTCATAAAACCCACCTTCAATATTTTCATTCTTATCATCTTTTAGGAGATATGTGGTTGGATTTGTCAACTTCACTTTCCTTATTTGAAATATTTCAGTGGACCAATTCGGAGTATACCCCTTATCAAACGCCTCTCTTTGTTTGGAAATTCTAACAAAGTCATACACTTTAAATTTACTATGTTCCAAATCTATAATTTTCTTAAAAGTGTATGAATTTAATAATATTGATTTTTCATTTTTGAGATTAACATCGATAGGTTTATATCCAATAGTTCTGTGAACAGTATTATTATATTTTTCTATTATAATTGGCAAAGCGATATACCATTTATAACTACCTTGGTTGCTAAAAAATTTCCACATGATATTTTTGATAGTTCGATTAACCCGCTCAACTATACTAGCTTTTAGATTGGAAAAAGTACTATAATGGTTTATTTTAAAATCACTCATAAGCTGACGAAAATTTTTATTATAAAATTCCTTTCCAAGATCGGTTTGCAAATTTTTTGGGTTAATTGTCTTGTCTAATATAACTTTCATAGCTAGAGTCACATCTTTTCCCTGTTTACTTTTAAGTGGTTGTGCCCAAACATATTTTGAAAATACATTTATTACTACTAAAATGTATCTATATCCTTTATTTATTTTGGCGTATGGTTGCATTTCCACTAAATCAGCCTGCCAAAGATCGTTTAATCCTTTAACGATTGTTCTTCTCCTTTTGTAATTTTTTCTAGCAGGTTTATGTAATTCGTTCACAACCACCTCTTTAGTGTGAGACATTACGATTTAAGAAAAAAATTGTCCCAATAGCTTTTATACGTATCATCCCATTCTTTAAGGCTTTGATTTAAAATTACTATATCCTCTTCTTTTAAGTATTCCTTAATTTTATCAATTTCTTTTTTTAAATTATCCAAATTTTCCTTAATTTTTGTGTTTAGGTATTTTAGTGATGTAGGATTAAGTATTGTGTCTAGTTCGCCCATCCCTTCATCTATTTTATTGATTTCTTCATGTAATTTCTTAACTATATTTTTTATGGATAATTGAATGCCAACAACAGTTCGCCTTTCTATCAAAGATATCTCATATATTTGTCGACCATTAAGAAAACTATCTACTATTTCTCCTATAGTTGTATTTAAATTTTCAACATTTGCTCTAAAGGCTTTAATTTTTTCTTTTGTATTAAAAAATACTACTTCTTTAATTTTTGTGTTCATTATTTCGTTTATTTTTTCAATATCCGCTTTCAAGGTTATATTTTCACTTGTATTATTTAATATTCTCTTGTTGATATTTTTTATAGTTTCCTTGCCGGAATTTTCTTCCTGTTTATATTTTTGCTCTAATGTTAGTACTTGGTCTTCACAAAATTTTAGTTTTTTCGTTATATTGCTAATATTTTCGAAAACTTCAAGGGAGCGTTTATTTTGCAACTTTAGCTCTTCTTCGAAATTTGAAATTCTCAGTTGATTTTGTTGCAATCCATATTTAAAGTGTTCAACAACTTTGTTTTCAATATAGTTTAAATTTTTTGAAATATTGTTGGTCACCTCATTTTCAACTTTTTTGACAAGATCTTTAATATCTATATCAGTTATTTTGTACCGTTGTGAAATATGACAACCAAACTTATCGATCATTTTTATTTAAATGTGCCTAAATCTATGTTACATTCTATTATATGATGATGTTAGCTTCTCGTAGTTCTTCTATAATGGAGATAACTTCATTATTATGACCGGTGTGACCTGCATTCATTGAGGCTACCAACAAACGAAGTCTGTCAACAAGTTCGTTAACGTTATCCCAATAAACATAATCAATGTCATTTTTATTATCCTTTAGAGTTAAACCCGATCCTTGTGTAGTCGGTGCTTTTCTTTGAGCTCTATATGGGGCCACCTGTCTTGTGAATGTCGAATGTTGAAATAGGTTTTCTGAGGCAGGGTTAAGAGCTCTTGTTTTTGTTATTCCCTTCTTCT
The DNA here is from genome assembly GCA_963920685.1 of Polydrusus tereticollis. NCBI lineage: Eukaryota > Metazoa > Arthropoda > Insecta > Coleoptera > Curculionidae > Polydrusus > Polydrusus tereticollis. Next base: position 49,822,968 of record OY987330.1, read on the forward strand.
GTAAAAATGGACCTATTATTGTAACATATTTACGTGAACCATTTCCTTGAACTTGTTCATTGGGACTGTTATTCCTACGATAAGCGTTAGTTCGACCCAGAATGTCCATATAGTTGTCTAAATCTTTAATACTGTAGCCTTTGGGTTCCTTTTTAAATAGTAATTCGTATAAACCAGGGGTGCCAAGATATGTAATACCTTGTATTTTGACGTTTTTCCCAATTATTTCTACAGGCTGTTGGGTTAGACCTAAGAAAAATTTGTCAGTTTCAAGGTCGTGTATTATTCCATATGTGTGGTCGTAGGTGTTTGCGGTGTCTCTGACCTGATTGTCAATGAATGTGCGCGGTAATTCGTGAAACTCTTGTAACCATTCTTGATAGGCTGGTGTGCCCACATATGTCTGAATCGTTTGTCTAGTTTGTTCCAATATGTCTGAAAGATTTCCTATTGTCGACCCAGATGAGGATGAAGTTCCATGTGATGTTTCGGCTATCACACTCGTTTCCTGTATGCTTGGAATCTGACTCACAGAGGCAATACTATCGTCAAAAAAGGATGGTACTTCTGTGGGTAAAACTGGGGTTTTTCCAGTTTTTCTCGCGTTTTTTGTCCTTTGGGGAGTTGATGTTTTATAATATCTGGTAAAGGATGGATCCTCCTCTTTTATGGCATGGGGTTCAATTTTACCAATGGTTGAAATTAATTCTTGCAATGGTTGTGTTATTGGTTTATAAGTGTCTTCCAGTCTCGAATGAGACTCAAATTCGGCATTTTTTAAAGCTTGATATTTTTTCTTAACTGCATTCCTTGATTTTACAAGTTGTCTCGCTAATTGTTCATTCATGGCAGATTATTTTAAAATACCAGTTTTCGCTTAATGCTATTGTTTTTATAAGTAAATGTATGAATCAAATCCTTTTCGATATCTGCCTGAATTTATAGTGGAATCTTTATCTAGTACCAGAAACCCAAACTTATCTTTCCAACACAATAAACACATTTCTTTAAACTGATTAAAACTCATATCGACGTTGACGTGGTCATCATAAACATGTTTTAAATTTGTATTGTCTTGTTGAAAAATCACAATTAAATTCGTATTGTCTCGGATCAATTGTTTCGGGATCGATGCATAGGTTTGACATAAATAAAAACAATCGGTGTTTCTATGTCTTCCAAAACAAAAATAATCCTTTACGATGGTTTGATTGCAACATACTATGTCGTCAAAAATTATTATAGCGTTTGGCAACACTTCTTGTGGTGAAATTATATTTTCTTCATTCTCAGATTCGTAATATCCAATTTCTTTTATTGATTTAAAAAGTGTTCTTAAATATTCGTACTTGGGCTGATATAGAGATTTTGAATAAATATACAAATTTTCAAACCGTAATCCGTTGGGGTCTTCGATCAAGGAAAGTAAAACATTAGTCTTACCACACCCTGAGGGGCCAACAATTAAACCTCTTTTGCTATTTCCCTCGAACAATTTTCCATGTTTTCTAAATTTATTTGTTGATGTTTCATTATCCTTAATTGTTACAGTGTAGGGTTGTTTTTCAACTCTCATGTTATAAAAAGTACATAAGTTCACGGTCAAAGTAAAACTAATCATTTTGTATCGAGACTTTAACTATATAATGTTCCAATCATCCCCCAAACGGGTACCATACAAATCTTGGGGTAAGAAACGGGGATCAGGTTTACTAAACACTCTTATCAATAAATTACCCTTTGAATTACACCTTCCCGGTTACAATTTCTGTGGACCTGGGACAAAATTAGAAAAAAGATTATCGAGGGGTGACAAGGGTATAAATTTATTAGACGAGGCGTGCAAAGAGCATGACATTGCATATTCACAATCAAATGATATAAAAAGGAGGAACGTTGCAGATCAACTACTGTCTGAGAAAGCCATAGCACGCTTCAGAGCTAAGGACGCTAGTTTTGGAGAAAGAGTGGCAGCATTAGGTATTAGTGGTACCATGAAAGTTAAAAGATAGTTAGGTATGGGACTAAAACGAAAAAAGACTAAGGGGCGAGGAATCACATTATCTCAAGCTATTGCTCAAGCTAGAAAAGGAATTAAGGGAAAAAGGTTTAAAAGTTTAAAAGAGGGGATTAAAACAGCTGTGAAGTCTATTAGGAAAGTTGATAAGACAATCCCTACTAAAAGAAGAGTAATACCTATTCCAAAAAGTGGGGGATTCTTACCACTTATACCATTATTTGCGGGTTTATCAGCTTTAGGTGCCCTTGGAGGAGGGGCTGCGGGTATTGCGAAAGCCGTGAATGATGCCAAATCTGCCAAAGAAAAATTAGAAGAGGATAAAAGACACAATAAAACGATGGAGTCTATAGCAGTAGGACAAAAAGGAAGCGGTCTGTATCTAAAGCCATATAAAACAGGATGTGGTTTGTATTTAAAACCATATTCAAAAAACTGCTAGAACATATACCCCTAAATACTCTTACTAATTTTGATTTACTTAAATACATCAAATTTCTAAAAATTCCCATGTTTAGGGGTATATTTATGCGAAATAAACTTCCAAAAAAAATAAATGAAACTGAATGTGGTATTTATAATTTAGATGACTTTAATGGTGATGGGACTCATTGGACTGCATACATAAAAAAAAAACACAAATAACATACTTTGACAGCTATGGCAATTTACGGCCTCCAGCTGAATTAATAAAATATTTTTTCAGTAACAAAAATAAAAATGTTATAAATTATAATTACAATCGGTATCAAACTTTTAACACTACAAATTGTGGCCAATTATGTCTAAAATTTCTTTATAATAATACATGATGTGCAATAAAGATTTATTCGTTGTCGAAATATTAAAGTGACATGTCCTATAGTTTTGTTATTAGTGGCAATTCTGCCATTTTAACATCTAAATTTCATCCTCCGATTTATCTAGAAGAAAATATCGACTATGTTATAGGACTTGTAAATTTTGAAACATTTAATGCAATTCCCAACATTGATGAGAGTAATAATCGCTTCTTTTACGGTGAATCAGGCAATTTTGTAACTATTCCTCCGGGAAGTTATGAAATTGATAATATTAATAAATTGCTTCAAAACAAATTGGAGGAAAAAGAAATTTCGTTTTATCTTCGTGCTAATAATAATACGTTGCGTTCAGTAATTAAATGCTCCGAAAATATTATTTTTAGACAGGGCTCTATAGGCACATTGTTGGGATTTGAAAATCAGATTCTTGATTCAGGAGAAGTTCATATTTCTGAACGACCTGCAGAAATAATTAAAGTAAACTCTATAAATATCGATTGTAGTATCGCTGAAGGTTCATACTTAAATGGTGATCCTGTTCATATAATCCATCAATTTTTTCCCAGTGTAGCTCCTGGTTTTAAAATCATAGAATCACCCCAAAACGTTATATATTTTCCAGTTACTGCTAAAGTAATAGATAAAATTACTATTAAAATATTGGATCAAGAGGGGGAACGTGTTAATTTTAGAGAAGAAACCATAACGCTAAGACTACATCTTAAAAAATTAGATGAGCGATGGTGATCATTTATAACAGAAGTCACTTTGGTGGAAAGCTTAATAAGAATGAAATCAATCGAAACTTATTTAGTAATAAACCAAACTCGCGAAGACTAACACCTTCAAATCGTCAATTTCTATTAAGTTTGGGGTTTAAAGTTAAAAATGGAATTTTTAAACGTTAAAGAAAATGTTCTTGTTGATGATTCAATACTAAGTTGGGAGGTATTTTCCTTTGACCCCTTTAATCCCACAAAACTTGGACCGAATGATGAAATTAGGATTGCTTTACAGCAGACTGGAAAGTATCCATTACCTTGCAAAAGTGAAATATATTTAGAATTACAAGTTACTAAAGAGGATGGTACTCCATTAAGAAACACTGTATTAATCAACAATGCCCCAGCATTCTTGTTTAAGGAAATGCGTTATGTTTTAAATGGTGTCACTATTGACTCTGTTAGAGATATTGGCATCACTTCAACACTTAAGGGATATACATCGTTTAATCAAAATGAGAGAGCAAAATTAGAAAATGCGGGATGGTATCCAAAAGCAAAAGCTGCAGAAAATATTATGACTGACGACAAAGGGAGTGTTTCTTTATGTGTGCCATTAAAGATGTATTCTGGATTTTTTGAAGATTATAATAAAATTATTTTAAATGCTCAACAAGAACTTATACTCATTAGAAATAATGATATCACAGACGCTTTATTGCGCACCAGTGAGGAAAATGAAACATCAAAAATTGTAATAACGAGGCTTTGTTGGCGAGTTCCTCACCTTACTGTGGCAATCCCACAAGAATTAGCATTAACAAAACTTATCGATAGGAACAGTGACATACTAATTACTTTCCGCAGTTGGGAGTTGGTTGAATATCCTGAATTATTGGAAACAACAAGACACAACTGGCCTGTAAAAACTTCCACTAAGGTTGAAACACCCCGTCATGTTTTAATCGCTTTCCAGAAAAATAGACGTGGTAATATAAAAATGGATATGAGCAAATTTGATCATTGCGAATTAAGAAATATAAATGTGTTTTTAAACTCTGAAAGATATCCGTATAACGATCTTCAACTCGATTTTAAAAACAACAAATTTGCCACACTGTATGAAATGTTTTCTGATTTTCGTCAAGTGTATTATAACTCACCAATGGAACCAATTTTTAATCCTGCAGAATTTAAGAGTAATGCACCTATTACATACATTAATTGTTCACATCAAAGGGATTTGTTGCAAACTGGTCCTGTAACTATGAGGATTGAATTTGAAACAAAAGAAAAAATGGTTGCTAAAACATCAGCATATTGCCTCATAATACATGATAAAATTTTTAGCTATAATCCACTCACAAAAATTGTTAAACAACTATAATCCCCTCCCTTATAAACTAAGCTTATTTAAGTTTCTTAACTAGTACTTGTGTAGTCATAAGCATGTCTTCACCTAACATGCAACACATTGAAATTTTTATTCAAAAATTAAAGGTTTTAAAAAATCAAATTCGAGAGCATACATCTAAAAAATTTATCTTAAAGAAATTTTCATTGTTAAAAATATGCGATTAGTTTTGGATGTGCAGGGATTTAAGGATGAGCATAACAAGTTTATTCCAAAGGAGTTGGCTACATATGATGGGAATAGAATTGGCCACTATGTGTTTAAGCAACCATTTCCGTTACGTTTACTTTCACCAGATTTACACAAGCAAGCTTTGTGGTTGATGAAAAACTATCATTGCATAAACTGGAATGTTGGATATACACCCCTTCATTATTTTTCCACCATTATTAACGAGCTAACAAGAGATGCAACATTTGTTTTTATTAAAGGAGGTGAAAAGGTTGACTATAGAAGTATTGTACCAAACCAATAGTAGAATTAAATGAAAAACCACTTCTACATTTATCAACACCAAAATGTTTTTTTCATACTAAGACACCAGCTATGTGTGCTCTTTATAATGTATTTTATTTGTATGATAATTTTTTTATGAATGAATAAAAAAATCAAATTTTATTTATTGTTTTATTTCATTATATTTCGTTTTTATTACATTAATATCTTCATATAAACCTAACCTTTTAAGTTCTATAACTAATTTTATTAAATTCTTTGTCTTTAAAAAGTTCAAGCATGCTTTGGAAGCTTTTTTACACTGAGAAGCATGCTCCATATAGTCTATGTACCACGGAAAATTTTGTGCTTCAGCATCATCATCATCACCCACTAGAGCATAATAACGCGAACAAGCTTCTGACATAATAAAGTTTTCATACATTTCAGTAAATATTGTCTCCATGTTTAATATTTTCACTTCACTAATCACACATAACGAAATAACGGACTGGGACCCATCTCAGCAAGTTGCGCCTCTTCCACAACACTTAATATTAGTTTATATGCAGCCGTATCATTTGGTGACACAAATTCTTTAAACTCGAACAACTCTTCAATAAAACCATTTGTCCTACAATCTTCAACAAGCTTGAGCATATCTTCTGTTTCATAGTAGTTCTGAATCATTTCCACACCACGTCTAAAATAATCAGCATCAGCATTATACATATGACAGAACTCTGGATTACTCTGCATGGCCTTTTCTACACATTCATTAACTAGATCACAAAAATCATTTTCAATTTTTTTAAGAGTTTCAAATAACCCATCTCGTACAGAATCAGCCATAATTCTAAACTAACCTGAAAGATTTGTAACATCTTTTATATTGTGGAAATTTCCATCCTTGTTCTTTGAATGGTGGTGGTTGTGATTTTTTACTCTTCCTCCTCCTCCTCCTCCATCTTTGTTTTGTTATGGTCTGAAGCACATTTACTCCTCATCTTCCCAACCTATTCTTGGCGGTTTAAAGTAGATTTACTCATTTTACCTCCTCAATATCCCTTCTATATACTACTAATAATTCATAGTAAACTTTGTGATCGGTGGCGAGCCAAAATTTTATGTCGCGTGCCATTGGTTCGCCATCCCTGTAAATAGTATACCTTAAATGTATTTATTAAAAACGACAATAATAAACAGTGTAATTTATTTTAACAATTTTACTACTAAAACCTAAAAATTCAATGGTATTTAGTCTGATAAACTATTTCGAAAATGAAAGAAAAAGTGGAAATTGGCCAACCAATATGCAGGAAACCGTAGCGAAAGCACTGGGAATTAGTTTAAGGACTGTGCAGAATAATGTGCATGAAAGAAAGCATAATATAATACCGAAGAATACTAAAAAATGTAAACAAAGAAAACCGTTTATAAACTAATTATAGACTAAAAACTGTCATCGTCACTTATAAAATCTGAAAAGTCCTCGACATCTAGTACTTGTTCTCGATCCCACCAATCCCTTATTAATATTTCTGTATGTTCCACTGATTTCTTCCAGTACTCTTGTGTAATATAATCCAAAAGAATATTGCCAAACTATTTGTACTTGGTCGGATTTAAGACCATCACCTACATGTTTTTCATAATAAGACTTTGCCCCGGCCCATATTTATTCTAATGCGTTAAACTGGCAATGATATGGCGGCAGTCGTAGAACCTCATGTCCATATTCACGCAATATTTCATCTACCGCGTATATTCTTGGTTTTTTAAGAGACTTTGCCATTGATAGGAGTTCCGATTTAAGCATATTTGGTGAAGGATTTTGGTTGTGTTTTCAAGCCACTCATAAATATCATTTTTCCTCCAAGATGAAGTAGGCTGTTTATTTAAAATTCTTGAATGATATGATGCATTATCTAATACAATTAAAGACGGAGAATCTAAATTTGGTATCAATTGAACTTTTAACCATTTTTGAAACATTTCGCAATTCATATTATCATATTAGTCAGCACTTTTTGATGTTGAAGAAAAAATTAAGCTTGCACCTGGAACATATCCTGTTACAGAACCAGCATGTAAAATAATGAACCGCTTTCCCGTGCCACATCCCTTTTTCCTTTTCATGCTTTTCACAGAATCATCTTGCCAAGATTTTGAACCACTTCCATTTGAAAATATCCACGTTTCGTCTAAAAATACCACTTTTCTAAATTTCGATTTGTAATTCTCCGTATAATTTTTTAAAAACTGAACACGCTGACTCACTATCTGTGGCTGCTCACATAAAAATCTTCGGTTACAGTCTTTTTTATAGCGAAAACCTAACTTTTTTAATAATTTTGATAGCGCTTCAAGTCCAATTTCCAAAACACCCCGAATTTTTAATGTTTCTTGTAAAACTGGAAGAGTTGCATTGGTTTTTGATCTGTATAAATCGTAAATCACATTTCGAACTCCCATTTTAATATTTTCGCTTAAATCCTCAGTCTTTGGCTTTCTTCGTTTACATTTTTTAGTATTCTTGGGTATTATGTTATGTTTTTTTTTCATGCGCAATTCTCTGCACAGCCCTTAAACTAATTCCCAGTGCTTTGGCTGTTGTTTCCTGAATATTGGTTGGCGAATTTCCACTTTTTCTTGCATTTTCGAAATAGCTTATCGGAATGAAGTACCATTTTTTTTGCTTGTAGATGCAAAAACCCAGAAAATTTTTTCATTTTGTCACAAACTGTCAAAGTCACAAAACTGACATCTTTAAATCAAGACGAAGGTGGCAGGTACTTGGGCAGGTACAAACTTTTGTGAATCGCTGAAAACTAAATAAAATACCTATCCTTTTCTTTCATGCCAAAATTGCATAAGTCTGTCATATTTGTCTGACGGATTTTATTTGGTTAGTATGATTAAACGCAATAAAAGAAAAGAAAAATTGAAAGTATGTCTTTGTTAAATCGTAAACCCGCCAGATAAGACCAGATTTGACTATATAGCCACATTCGCTGATGACACTGCTATTCCCGCAGTTGAACAAAATCATGAGAGCTTTTCTAGAAAACTCCAAATAGCAAGCAACATGGTAGCTGGCTGGACAAGACAATGAAAAATCAAGCTCAACTGTAAATTTTACTAACAAGAAGCTAGCACAGCCACTTCTCCTAAATGTTACCAGTACAATTATGCCCCATGAAATGAATGCTAAATATTTTGGCATGACCTTTGATGCTAAACTTCGGTGGAAAGAGCATATGAAGACGAAAACAACTGAACGAGACATAAAATATTAACAACATTATTGGCTTCTGGGAAGGAATTCAAAATGATCAATCCATAATAAAATACTTATTTGGAACCAGGTTTTTAAACCAAAATGGCTTTATGGTATTCAGCTTTGGGACTGTATCTGTGATAGATATATCAAAATGATACAGACGTTCCAGAACAAAGTACTGTGTAATATAGTGAATACTCCTTGATATGTTCGCAACTCTGATCTTCATAGACACTTTGAAGTTTGAACAATAAAAGAAAATATCAAAAGGTGTGTCGGCAAGCATGAAGCTCGACTTCACCTATTAGACAAGACTTAAGATAATCAAGCCCTTTGATTTTGTGTAGCGTGTAGATGGTTAAAAGCAGAGCACAAAATGTGAGTGAAAGTTTAATGAGAAGCCCTTTTCGCCAAGCACATGTTGCATCGATTATTGATCAGTTTTTTTTATCATTAAACGTAGATGACTCCAAACAAATATTTCGTGTATTATGGTAAATCAAAAGTACAAGAATATCGGTGTCGTCAGCAGCAACTGTTATATGCTTTTGTTTTGCCAAGGTCAGTGCTGTTTTTATAATAATAGTGTCAGCATCATCTGCAGCATGAATCACAGCGTGGAAATTTGCTACTAAGTGTTTCCCAATCATGGTTATAAAGCACTGTTAATTTCATTATTAGGAAGAAAGGGTCCTTTGCCAATAGGAAGTAAAGATCTCTCATTGAGTTTTACTGTTATTGATGACTGGTTTGTGCGGATCTGATGTTCTACATCCTTTGTACTAGAGATGGCGTAGTCATCAAATACAATTGTCACAACTCCATATTGATTACCAACATGACTGCTATATAGTTGTAACACATCTAAAAATTTCCCAGTTTTTGGCCATGGCAATTTGTGAAGTAATTCACCCCTGTTAAGAACATATGATGTTTCCGCAGGTAACATGTAACCTAAACTAGTTTCTATGTCATCCAAAGTTCTTGCTAATGATGATTTGTCACTTTTTCTCAATAACTGAGTTTCTGGATGAAATGAGACGGAGGAAGTGTAGATAAGGCCACCTACAGAAGATGCTGCGGTTCGTCATCTTCTTCGCGTACATTTACAACGTCTTTATTGAAAAATTAGGAACATCAATATTGCCAATCCCAAAGTGTGGGGTTGGAAAAAAGTAGGAGACCAACTGCGGCCTATAACATGTGAAATGGGCCCTGTTCCAGAGATATTACTCAAGATGATCCACTGTACTTGCAAAACGGATACAAATAAGCTGTGGTACTGGTAGATATATATGTCGACGTTATGGTGTGGAATGTTACCGGAATACTGTTCTGGCAGAGATTGCAGAAATAGTGCACTAAAAGAAAGTGACTTAGACGAAACTGAAGAAGACTATTAGATTTAACTTTTTCCTTATGTAAGTTGTAAGATTGATGAAATATATATGCATTTGTATTATAAAACGCAACTTGGTTAATAAAAATATGATTTTGAATACTGCATAAGCTTTCAGTTTTTTGGCCACTATTTTGTAATTTATTTTTATTTGTAGTTATATAAAAAAACTATTTCCGAATGAAATTCGCCGTAATTTGATGTCCCGTACGATTCTTAATGTTTTTCTTTACATTTAATTAAGATGGCGTCCAAAAAAACGCATTTTGCACAATCAGATTTTCGTACACTTTTAGTATGTTAAAAAGATACCAACAGCAAACTAAAAAATTCCTTAGGGGAATTAGTTCCACCCAAAAACTTAGGTGTTTTGTCCATTAGACCTTATGTTCCTCTATACAGAGTGGCAAAAAAGTCGCGCATAATGCCTGTAACTTTTGAATTACCTCGTATACGAAAAAGTGACCTTTATGAAAGTTTTTCAGTAAACCATTCCCCACATTTCTACCTGCATGAATTTTTTTCGGTCATTTCTGGTTTGGTCGCCATAGAGACTAACTTACTTTTTTTAAATGGAACACCTTGCATATGATTGCATATTTGGATTCTACTGGGAAAACTCTGAATTCTTTGTATTTCAAATTTTTATTTGTTTAAGATTGTAACAAACTTTATTATAACACAATAAATAGCCTAGAAAATTGAACAGCTTAACATCGGAATAATAAACAAGTGAAGCCTTTTTAGTGGAACGGGTATTCAAAATGACCACCATTTTCTGCTAAGCAGAGCGCCAGTCAATCCCTGAACCCGTCTACAACGTTTAAAAGGAAGTCTCCTGAAATGGCCTGAATTTCAGTACTAATTCTGACTTCTAAAGATTTTAAGTCATTTGGATGGTTAACGTAAACTTTGTGCTTTAAGTGTCCCCACAAAAAGAAGTCGAGCGGGGTTAAGTCCGGGGATTGCGCTGGCCAGTTAATAGCACCTCTTTTGCCTATCCAACGTCCTGAAAATTGTTCGCATATGTATTGTCTAACATTTGCCGCATAATGCGCACGTCCTCCATCTTGCTGGAGCCATACCTGCTCGTTTATGCCATTATTTACACCCAGTAAAACCATTCTGCAAGAAGGAATTATGTGATTCCTGAGGAAGTTCAGATATTTTTCGCCATTCAAATTACCATCTATGAAAGAAGGTCCCACAATATGTCTACCAACTATGCCCGCCCAAACATTAACTTTTTCGGGCCTCTGAGTATGACCTTCCTGGAACCAATGAGTATTCTCAGCAGACCAATAACGATAATTGTGTCTATTAACAATGCCACTTAAATGGAAATTAGCTTCATCCGAGAATATTATATTTGTTGCGAAGTTATTATCGTTATTGCATCTTTTCATCATCAGGTCACAAAATTCAGCTCTTCTATTAAAATCGTCCTCGTTTAACTCGTGCACCAACTTTATCTTGTAGAGATATGCAACTTCTCCTGCTTAAACAAATTTTTCACTGACTGATGAGACACATTAAAATCCATTACCATTGGCCTGGATGATCGTGTTGGATTTTCATGTATTGAGAGGATGATATCCAAAGCTTTGTCTCCCCCGGTTGCTGTTTTAGGTCGACCTGATCTAGCGGCTTCCCTAACACTGCCTGTTTCTCGCGATTTCTTTACCAGTCGACACACCGTTGACTGATTTATTGGAGGCATATTTGGATATCATTCATTAAAAAGTTGACAAACCTGATCTTGGGATCTCTTCATATTTCCATAACCGCTCATTATTAAAATTTCAACCCGTTGTTTCTCATTCAGATGAACCATAGTGTAAACAAATTAGAAACCAGACAACAGAAAATTAAACAGGAACTCAAAATTGACACCTCTTAGGTCGCTGTCATGAAAACACCCCGACTCATCTGGTGGGTATTAGGTAGGAATAATTATAATTAGGAAGTTTATCATTTGTGAGCTGTCATTATTTAGGAAACTCTTGCAGATAGGTATATAAATATTTGAAATTCAAAAGATTCAGAGTTTTCCCAGTAGAATCCAAATATGCAATCAATTTAAAGAAAGTTAGTTAGTCTCTATGGCAACCAAACCAGAAATGACAGAAAAAATTTAGGTAGAAATGTGGGGAATATTTTACTGAACAACTTTTATGAAGGTCACTTTTTCGTATACGAGGTAATTCAAAAGTTACAGGCATTATACGCGACTTTTTTGCCACTCTATAGGGTCCTGCAATAGTGCGTCAGGCATCCATAGCTTCTACACCAATTAAGTTAGGAATTTCGAACGCAGACCGACACTGTATATATAATTTTGGGGTAATATTTTCGCATATACAGAATGGTCCAAAAAGGTATGACGACAAAAAATTTTTTTGTATGGTGCACCCTGTATTTTCTTGCATTTTTTGGTTCTTTTTACTGTTCTTTCTTATTTCCCAAAATTGTATTGATTATTGATTTGCGTTAGTCGTTAACGAGCAATAAATTATAAACCGTAAAAGAATCGTTTTGCACGCCTTCAAAAAATTATTAAAAGAACGGCCTTATATCTGTTTTGTTCGAGTCACATAGTGTGAACTTGAATACAAGAGATCTAGCGATACTCTGACATCAAATAGTTTATTTTATGCCGTATATAAAAAAAATTACCTTCATTAAATTAAATTAATTAAATAATACGGAAATTATAAAAAACAAATAAAAGTGGTGGTCAGAGAGCACCAGCAGCACTAGCTGTGAAGCACGCGTGCCAATTGCCCAAGCTCGCGGGAGGGGGTTTAACAAGCGCCACCACCTTTACTACAGAAAAAGCTGTAAACCTCCAAGATGTTTGTGAGCTAGATCTGACCGTGCAACCTGACACCACGTAAACTAAAGTTAAAGAAAAAGGGGGAGTTGCATAAATAAAACAAAGTATTAAAAAAAATATTGCTGGTTTTATTTAAAAAAATAAAGGTGGGGGTTAGTATTTAATACTACACTTAGCTGCCGATGGTACAGTAGACCGAAAAAAGAAAGAAGACCTTGTTAGAGGGAAAGAAATACCAGACGATAGAAAGACGGTGCACTTCTTCCGATGCGGAAGAAAGATCCTTGTAGGAGCTTTTAGGGCCCTAAAGGTTTATTTAAAGGGTTCAACACCGCTCTTGGGGTGCTCCTAAATTATTCGGCCCCTCTAGGTCTTAGTGACCGGACTTGACTCCAACGACGAAGTGCGAAGTATGCAGCAAAAATCTACTTAGGTGATTTTGCTGCCCCAAGAAACAGCAAACTCAAAATATCAACTATATTGCCAAGCTGCGGTATAGGCGACAGGAAATAAAGTCTTTCAATCCCAAATCCTGGAGAGATGACTGAAATAGTCCTGGATTGGCAAACCTCTTGCAGCTTCGGTTAAGAAATGTCAAGTGAGCAAGCAAAAGGTGTCACCCGTCAACAATGCCACAGAAAGGCGAGGAATGTCAAAAAAAATAAGGGGAATTTCAGTGAGCCACTCTTATGGATTCTTGAACAGAACTACTGCCCGTACCGACATAGAGCGGTTCACATACTAGAGGTTTATATCGAAATAAGACTAGTGGGTCCTGACTACTCGGTTGCCGGTATTTAAGCTAAGTGAAAGAGAACATATGTACCTTAATTTAGTTATTGTTGCATAATCAATGCAAAATCACTATAAATTTTTCTGAAATAAACAATAATACTAATTCATTCGACAGTTTGAATTCGGTCGCTGGGTATAAAGGTCATTAATATCTTTGAAAAAAGAAGAAATAAACCCAAAAAGTTTGGAACTGAAACTGACAGGTAAAAATAAAAAACCAAAACAGGGAAATTTCCACAAGAATACTGTATTTATAAAATGATAGGGTAGTTAATGCAAGGAAAATAAGGTGATTGAAGATATGGACAAAATGTAATCCCGCTTGGTCCAGCCCTGAGTGGGAAACCATAATAAAGTATGTAGTTTTATGCAGAACACAAAACATTGCACTTTTCACCAATTTTAAAGCTAACATTCAAATGAAATATGTGATATACGTTACTATAATTACGCCAGTTCTAATGACTTATTAGTGACAAAATTGAATTGTCATACAGGGTGTCCAAAATTTGGTTCCAAAAATGACAATTTTCAAACTAGTTTTTCTTAAGATTTTCAAATAAGGCACCATGTATATTATTTTACTATCTAATGCACAATACAAATACTAAAGTATTACAAAAAAATCTAGGCAGCCATGGAAACACAACCATTTTTATTCTGACATTGCAATTACGAAAGACATACGTATACTTTATCGCATGATATTTAAAACATGAATTTTTCAAAGGAAGAGCCCTGACATGATTTTTGTATGGGGAACAGCGATAAAAACTGTTTTCTAGAAAGTAGAATGTTTGCGACTCAGTTTCTCGAAAGGTGCCATCCAGAACCAATAAACTTTAGCAGACTGCTTCAGCGTTTTTTTGAAACAGGGGGTGTTGATTATAAAAAAGAAGGAACGATAAAAACGGTTACAAATGAGGAGAATCAGTTAGCAGTTTTGTTGACAGTTACATCCAAACATTAGTCAGGCACGTGTGGGAGAAGAAGTTGGAATAAGTGAAAAGTCAGTTTAGAGAATTTTAAAAATACATCATTTTCGTGCATTCAACTGCACCAGGCTCTGAGTGAAAATGACTTTCAGTGTAGAGTTGAATTTTGTGATTGGGCTCAACTTCACCTTCCACAAAATCCATTATTTTTTATGAATGTCTTACTTTCTGATGAGGCCACATTCGACAACAATGGATGCGTCGACAAGCATAATTTTTACTATTACGCTACCAAAAATCCAAGAATGATACGGCAAATGGAATACCAACATTGTTGGTCAATAAATGTTTGGGGAAGAATTGTTCGAGAGCATATGGTAGGCCTTTACTTTTTTAAGGGCCATCCCACCGGTCAAATTTATTTCGAATTTTTAACTAACGATTTACCTGTAATGCTGTGTTGCTTTTAAATTTACCACCAAATATGCAAGCGCAAAATATGTGGTTACAACAGCCCATTTTTCGCGACAGGTCAGAGCTTTGTGAGATAACAGTTACGAAAATCAGTGGATTAAAACAGTGGCGGCTCGTGGGTGCATAAGGGTCAAGGTCATTGGCTTAAAATGAATAGTTAGGAATTCAACCAGCAATATAATTATTTTGAAATACTAGGTTTCACGAGAAAAATATTCAATTGGCAAGGTCAGGGTCAATTTCTCTCAATGCATCCGCAATTGTGTCTCTATTTTGCTCTTGTAAGAACTACTACAGAAAAAACGAAATATATCAGTGATATAGTTTAATAGTCAACTTACTTATGTACGAATAGGCTCAAACATCGACAAATACAAATCTTAAGGCGTACCCGACGAATGTCTAACAAAAACTGCCGTTTCTAACGGTACCCTTCAAAATATCTAAAACTATGCCCTATTTAAATTCTAAGGATCTATATGTTTACATTAACACCATAAAAACTAATGGCCTTATGCCAGTCAGTACTTTAACCCGCAAACCCGCCTCGAAAATCTAAAATCACGATAGGTTAACAATCACAAACGAATGGCACGCGTCGTAACTCGTAACCTAACGGCAAAGGGCTTTTCCAACGATCTAATTAAACCTAATAAGCCGACACCTGATCCTACGAAAAGGAAATATAGATGAGCCTGTTAACAATAAAACATTGCCAAGTTTCAAATAGGCACTAGGCACCCACCTGTAATCTTTAATTTTTATCTGTTTTTTACTTTTTTGTTATTGGTATTTAATTGCATATTTATTAATAATATCTTATAGAACAATGAAAACATTTATCAATCATTTCTAACTTCTTTTTTTATGTTTTGAAAAATAAAACATTTAAATAATAAGTAAATAAGTCAATAAGTGTCCTTGTTCAATCAACATTTGGCAACATGCCAGCCATTGCAAGCTACTGTAAAAATAATACGATATAGGCCCAAATAAGTGGGCCTCACTCGCCTGCAAAATTTGGCTATTTTTCCTCTTGTGCGCGATTAAAGCGGTGGAGGTGCCGGGTTGGAGAGCATAGCGTTTTACAAGCGATTTGTGACGTAAAGGAAGCTCAAGTTTTTGGGATTACAATTTTCTTTTTATGCGGTCGGGCAACGATTTCAGTTTTTAAAATTAATGTTGGATGGGGTGCGCGCTAAATTTAAAAGATAATATGTTGAACTTTGATGGTAATTCAATGTTCTATTGTTTTGATACTTTTAATGATAGGAAATTAGTTAAAAAACGTTTTATATTTAAATAAATAATTTATTAATTTTACATGTGAGGCCCGGCCTCAGTTGCTTTATACGACGAGCCGCCACTGGATTAAAAGCGGTAGACCAGTTAGATAGCCTGCGAGGTCACTCGATTTTACCATACTCGACTTTTTTTATGGGGGTATGTAAAAGACCTTGTTTATATGGAACGTCCAAAAACTGAGCAGAACATGCGACAAAGAATAGACAACGCGTTTGCAACAATTACACCCGCAATGCTCCGAGATGTGAAAAGGTCCTTTTAAGCAAGAATAGACAGATGCCTGGAACAAAATGGAGGACATTTTGAACATCTTTTAAGATAAATGCGTTACTGTAAAAATCTATTTCTTAACTAAACATGATTGTGTTTCCTTGGCTGCCTAGATATTTTTTGTAATAGTTTTACTAATGAAATTTAATTTGTATGTTTCCTGGTAAATACCTTGAAGACGTTGCAGAATTTTGATATACTTGTGATACAAAAATATGTTTGTATTTAAATTCTGCATGAGATAGTAGAATAATATAGAGGGTGCTGCATTTGAAAATCGTAAGACAAACTAGTTTGAAACTTGTCATTTTTTTAACCAAATTTTGGCCACGCTCTATAAAATAAGATAAAACTATTTAATGTCAGAGTATTGCTAGGCCTCTTGTATTCGAGTTTATACTATGTAGCTCCACTAAACAGATATAATACCGCTTTTTTAATAATTTTTTCGAGGCGTGCAAAACGATTTTTTATTGTTTTCAATTTATTACTCGTAAACGACTAAAGCAAATCAAATAAAATTTTGGAAAATAAGAAAGAACACTAAAAAAAACCTTTTCCTTAAAATGTTTTATTCTAAATTCAGTTCTGATATCTTCACTTCTTACTTGTTAAGTCTTCCAATTCGTGCTACTCTTCTCAGGATTTCGGAAACTTTCAATTTTTTTCTTGTCTAGTTGTCAGTCAGTACCAAGTTTTCTGGGCGTATATTGGTATGGGGGTATATGGTATATGAGGTATATTATTGTGTAAACTGTAGTTTTTGTAGATTTTACAATTTCATTTTTATTTTGAAATTTCCTCCAATTGCATTATAATATGTATTTGTCGCTTTATTATTTTGTTTTAAATTTCTTCATCTTATGTTCCTTTACTGCTCAACGTGTTTCCTATCAAGTATGTGTAAATTCAGGTTAGATTATTAGATTATTACATTATTTAATTTTGGATCGTTTTTACTTTAAGCTACTATCACTTTGGTATTGCCCTTAATTATAAATAAACACGTTGACGGACATCGATGGGAATGCACAAGCAGGCACTTTATAAATAATACAGGTATGCCCGTCCTCGTCATACTACGTTATATGATATTTGGGCACTGACAGTGCTTCCTGTCGAATTTGGACTTACAAATTGCGATATTAGTAGTTGTTCTGTTCAAGTGCATTTATTAGTTCAAATAAGCTGTTAGCTTGTTTACTAGCGATTGGGTAAAATAAATAGTTTTGATGTTATTTTACATAAGTACATAATGTGTACAATATACCTAATATTCCTTTTTCCATACCATTAAAGGGCATAATATATAGGGTGTTTCTTAATAACATGCTAATATTTAAGAAGGTTATCCCTGGGTCTATTTTGAAAAGTAAACTTCATATATATGAACATATTATGTCCTAAAGGTCCTAACTGTTGAACTACAAGTGTGCTAAAGGTTTAAGAAAACAAAATTTTGAGCTATTAGCTGAATTTTTTAGAAAATATAGAAATAGCCAAATTAGAGATTAATAATCAGATTGATGCCCGTACCCACCAACAGATATTTTTGCTGATTAAGGTTTAATTATGATTAACTAACTAAATCGGTAACCACCAATGAACTTTTTTACTTAATTGTCAATCAACTTTACCCGGTCAAATTTGGTCGATTAGGTACCTAATTGCGATTAGAAAATGTCAAGAAACGTCATTTTGACTTAGTAGCGTTTTTTTTTGTGTTGTTATTTTGGTTTTCTGCTGAATATTCGCATTTTTGTAATTGTTATGGACATCATAGAAGAGCTGGACTTCTATGACGACGACCTAGATGTACTAGATATTATACAAGATGGGTTTCCTAGAAATTTTAATGAGGCCAAATTATTTTGAGGAGATGCCTGACTTGGGTTTTTTTTTGAAGATTTCGGTTGACAAAGCCTACAGTAGCCTAAAAATTAGAAGATACGTATCCCCTTCTCATTTACGACAATAGAGTGAAAGTAAGTTCATCGCAGTAGATAATAAGTATCTTAAAAGAAACTTGAAATTTGTTAATTGATCTACTATGTTATACGTTATGACATTGATAATGTGTTGCCAATAATTGTAGCCACAAGCGTTTTACACGATCGGGCAAGAAGGATGGAGGATGAGGTGCCTCCCTTGCCCGAAGAAATTGAGGAAAATCATCTAGAATACCTTACTGAACAAGGCAACATCCCAATGATGCTAGAAGAAAATAATCCCAGAAATCAGATAAACCATAGACAGCTATTCATAAATCAATTTTTTCATTTACTTTAGGCAGAGTGAAAATAAGTTTAGTAGAAATCGCAGATTGCAATATATATAAATTTATATTTCAAGAATTAGGATGTTTTATGCCAGGTTAGGACAAGTTCCTGCATAACACTTGAGAGAAATAAATCGAAATTTTAACACTTTTATATTGTTTTTTTCTTTATTGTTACTGATATTGTATACACCTATTTATTTTAATATAATTATGATTTTAACACTTTGGAAACTTTTAAGACAACACAACAACACTTAAGACTAAACAACTAAATTTGTTACATAAATCACCTTTACAACTAAGGAAGCACGACGAGCATTAAAGTGATACTGCTGCAGAACCAGACAGCACTATTCTAGGGAAGAAATTATTCGGATTTCTTTTTAGCTTGTTTTATTTTCAGTATTAAAAGTTGTATTTACAGCTCATTTCTTGTTTTCTGGGCAACTAATTCCTGATCCGCAAAATCCTGGATTTGTTTCTCCACAAGCACTAGCCTTCGATCAACCAGTTCATCATATTTTTTGGCTATATGAGTGGAAGCCTGTATTTAAATGCCCGACCTTCTCGAATGTGCCTACAGATAACACGAGAAGAAAATTACTCTTTTGGTTTAAAACTCAGTTTTTCTCTTACCTTTTTTATAATTATTATCCACTAAAAATGTTTATACGTATTTTTCACAAACACAATTTAAATATTGACATTGACAACCGCCATGCCTTTCTTGATTATTGACAACTTAAAGAATAAAAAAATCTCGAAAAAGCGAGGTTGCCAGCTCATTTTTCTTAATTCCAATTTAGTAACCGTGATTAGTAAATTACGCAAATAAAATCTTGGTGGTTACGGGAATTAACTAAATCGCGATTAAAGCTAATTCGAGAATTAACTAATTCTGATTAACGTGTAAATTGGTGGGTACGGGCATTAGTGTTTGAACGATCCTGTCAACGCCCACTACAGAGAATCAGCGAAAATTGTAAATGAGTTTAAGTAGTGAATGTTTGTTTAAACAATCGTATACCTTTTTGTGCAACCTAGATGCCGCTCTAGTTCAGTATATTTTGTTTTATTTTTTTAAATATTTTTAAATGTTTTTTGGGTTTATCCCGTTGATCAATTTTATATAGTTAGTTAACCTGTGTTCGCCATAGTGAACTTGTTTGGGTCCTTAATGTTAAGTTTGTGATTATATTATGTAAGTAAATTCTAATAATTTTGAATTGAGATTATTATATAAATAAACCTTTTAGACAGTTCTTGAAAATGGCTTAAGAAACCGAAACGTGCAGAGCAGATATTAAATATTTGTCAAGAATTTTAGATTTTTTTTTCCTCTTCAATATGAATAATATTCACACCGGAGATATCTATGATTCAATAAGTATTTTTTAGTTTCCCAAAAATGACACCTAACAAAATTTTGACCCTTCGAGTGCGATGTCAAGTCCGTTCCTCGCCACCCTGGCTATGTACAAGAATGATTCTAGTATGCTCCATTCCACAATAATTCGTTGATTACCCGACCGCAATAAAATTTAAACCCAGCCATAAATAAGTGTCTTTTGAAAGGGTGCAGGTCCTGATTACCTACTAATTTTAATAGCTTGGGTTAGCTATTTTCAACAAAACAACAAATATAAATAATAGGTAAGTATCTTTATTTTAATCATGTAATTAAATAGGTATTAATATTTATACAAAAATACCAATCTACAATATTATAATATCATATATGCCTAAACTAATATAGTGACGATAGTGATAGTGAAACAGAGCTAAATATAGAGTGGGTTAAGTTAAATATTGTATTATTCTAATATTGTAGATTAGTATTTTTGTATAAATATTAATAGCTATTTAATTACATGATTAAAATAAAGATACTTACCTATTATTTTATATTTGTTGTTTTTTTAAAAATAGCTAACCTAAACTATTGAAATTAGTAGTTAATCAGGACCTGTACACTTTTAAAAGGTCCGGTGCCTACACGATAGATATTTGTCAGGCAAGTTATTTATGGTTGGGATTACAACTGAGGGTTGTCATTTAAATTTTATTGCGGTCGAGAATTCAACGAATAATTGTGGAATGAAGTATATGAGGGTTTTTAGACAGGGGTTCACCCTGGCCTCACATTATCACAGAGACACTATATCACCCACAGTATAAGATTGGTTCGTTTTATTTTTGCTAGACCAATTAAACACAAACTTATTTTGCTGTGCCTTTTTATTCTTCCACTATTGACCATGCATACAATATTACATATTATAATAGTATAAGAATTTAAAACCAGAATATAAATATTATATTAAAAAAGAAAACATTGAGACTATCCAAGATATAATAAGATTAACAGAAAATTTCGAAAAAATAAGAAAAGAAGAAATTTCAAATAATAATAGGAGTGGAACGATTAATGAAAATTTTAATAAGAATCACCCTGTAGGATTGTCGAGGAACAATTATGGTGAGAGACAAATTAAGTGTTATAATTATTGTCACCGTCCGGGTATCCTAACAAGAGACTGTGCTTGTCGATGAAGTAATAATTTTCATAATAGAAATCAAGTAATACCTAATCAACAGATGTTTAATGGAGATAGAAATAGTCCAGCAAATACGACTATAATGAGACAAGTTAATCAACAGAGTAATTGTCAAACAAATAACGTGTCGGAAAACTAATAGAAGATAGTCTTTCCACGAGGTTTCACTATCTTTCTATTCGACAAAGTTTAACCTCTAATGACAAAGATAATAACGCATTAAATGTTATTGTTTGTCCAGTTTTAAAGGAAGATTTGTTTCAAAATTCGACGCTAATTTGTCATTCTATAAGGATTGGAGGTGTTCTGTTCAATGCAGTTGTAGATACTGGATCTACTAAGTCATTTATTAACGAAGATATAGTCAAATTATGTAAAGAATGGAATTTCGAAGCGAGAAAATGTAATTATTTTATAAGAATGACCAATGAATGAGAAAATTTCGCGCGCTTTTATAGTCGTCGGTAACTAAGCGAATTGTTTGTTATACGAAGAGATCAAAAATAAGAATCTGTCAATAATGACTTCATGTCAAATAAAAGGTTAAAATAATTAATACGAGGGAAATAAGATTCCAAGCAATGGGAACTTAATGAAACAAATTAGAAACTACCGTTACAATATACATAATATATAGAGAGGGTAGCCGTTGCTGACTAGTTAAGATATAAACTAGTGAATATTGGGGAGTGCAGCAAATTAAAGAGTAATCTTTAAAGTTATTACAAGCTTTCGGAAATCATATATTTCATTTCCATCCTCGGGAAGAAACTTTGTTGAGATTGTTCATACGGATGTTCATAGAATTAATATAAGACATGCGAGAAGAAAACGTGTTGAGACCCAAGTCAATTACAATTAAAACGAAAATCTGGAGACAATATTAAAAACATTGTATATGGACGTAGAAACACACAATTTAAAATAAAGTCAAAATTTAGATGTTCACATTTTGAAAAAATTCGTTATGTTACTTAATTTAAAATTATGAAATTATTAAGCGGGAAAACATGACTTGTTTTAGCCACGTGAAGTATCTGCTTGCTTTAAAGTCTAAAAGGACACTGGTTTGTTTATGGTGCTAGAGCGCTTTAGTCTGGGAGGTCCATGAATCACATGTGGTCACGTAGACTCTCTTAACCAACCAACGGAGGTCGCGTCCGCCCAGGTTAGCGGCCATACTTGTTTACTGCCAATAAAAGAATTGAAGAACCCGTTGTGATATTGTCGTTTGTCGGTTAAAACATCACAGAACCAAATTTACATATTCATAAAGCTGCAAACCTATTGCAAAGCTACCGATTAACGGTTTTCGTAGACGTGACTTTAATATTATGTAGTTTAGAATATAGCACGTTTTTATGTTTACTGAAGACTTGATGTTTTCCGAGAATTAGAATACTGCGGTATAAAACACTAGTTTATTACTTTGATTATTAGAAAATGTGTTTCACAAACAGTCCATATGGACTGTACAAAGTTATAAAATTTCATTAAATCATATAGGGTTACTTAAAAATTCAAAAATGTAAATCTTCAGGATGCATCTGACGGGCCTGATATTTTTGTTTGGAGGGACATTGGGAAAGATGACTATATGAACTTATATATATTACTATACCCTGTATATTAGACTTTACTTCAATATTGTAGTTTTCAATGCCTATACGAAGCTAAAGCTTATTATACTATATAGGTCGAAAGACTCGTTTCTTAAGGCCCCCACAGACGTTGAGATCGGTATCGATACATGTGGCGTTACAAGTCGCGATGCAAGTATCTGAGATTTGTTTCAAGTATCAAGGTCTCCACACACGTTGAGATGGAATCATGAAATATTAGTAGGTTGCAAAAAGTGATTGAAATTAGTAGACGGTGTCGCGACCCAAACCTGTGGCCATGGCAATTGCGGTAGTGCTGTCATAATCCTTTAACAAAAAAAATGTGCGAAGGACATAGGCGAAGCGTTGGTTGCGTGAGAGACTCAAACGTAGTATTTTAAATTTACTCCAGGAAATAAAATTGAATGAGCCCAATGACTTTAGAAACTTTACGACAAATTCCTTATAGCTCAATCTCTCTTTTGCTTATTTATATGATCCTTTTATGTGCAGTTCTACAAACATGAAAATAACTTGTACGTATTCAGAAATGCTTCCCAAAATTCCCTCTCTGCGGCCGCCATCGTAGACTCCCTACAATACAGTAATTGTATATTTTGTTACCAGGAGTAGAGAGCGACCATTATTTGTTAATTATGGGTTAAAATAAAAGTACTTGTAAACTTTCAAAATTTTCTATTTAGTTACTGACACGCGTGTTTCGGACCTTTCGGGTCATTTTCAAAAGAGTACAAAGACTAAGGTTATGAATATTGTCACAAGGGTATATATAGGTGGTAAAGTAATTAAGATTAAGGGTTAAAGTGAATGGGTAAACTGTGTTTTTTTTTCCTTATTTCTGTATTTCTTTATACCTACATTTAGGTAACAAATTGTTTTTGTATATTATTTTATTATGCTGTTGATAATAGTTTCAATTATGTGTTTATGTTCTGAATAAGGATAAGTTGTTTTGATATAAAAATTTATGGTTTTCTATTATGCATTGTAGCTAATATTCTGTGGCAGTGGTTTGCTGTGCCTGTTTTATTGTGCTTCTTTAAAATAGAAGATTTATGCTCGTTAACATTGAACTACTAGGATCCAAAATATGAATGTTCTGTTTACTTTAGCTATAAGATAACTTCTAAGAATACCATTGTTGGAACAATTGTTGCCATGGAAGTTATGTGACTGTTATCACTATTAGCACGTTATTATAATGGGGCTAATGCCAAAATTATCAATGAACAGTTACTCCAGTTAGTGACTATAGCTCAGAAGTGACTGTAGTAGGGCATACATCCTATATGTACCTATATTATAAATTTCTTTAATCCACTAATCCAAGTTATCAATGTCGGTAGTGATACCAGTCATATAACTTCCCTGGCAATAATTGTTCCAGCAATGGTATCCTTAGAAGTTTTCTCGTAGTTAGAGATACCAGGGCATTGATAATTTGGACCTTACAAGCGAAATACACTATTTAATTATTTTAACTCACGCTATATTTACTTGAATTTTTATACTTATGGATAATTTTAGAAATAGCCCGATCAAATTTCATCAGGATAAGAAAGGTGCTTAGCGCCAGAGACCTAACATTGAACTTGAAGTTGGTGAGATGTTACATCTTCTCTGCACTTCTTTATAACGTAGAAGCTTGGACGTTGAACGCAAAAACTACCAAGAAAATTGAATCATTTGAATTGCAGATCTAAATAAGAATTCTGCACAGTTCATGGACTGATTACTTAACAAACACATGAACGACATGAAGAAGAGGGAGATTATAGAGACCATAAACATACGAAAGTTACAATACCTTAGATATATCACAAAAGGGGAGAAATATGCTATGCTGCAACTGATTGTGCAGGGAAAGATAAATATAGGTAGGAGGAGAATATCCTGGCTGTGAAACTAGAGGAAATGGTTTGGATCCACCTCGAGGGATTTTTTCAACGCAGCCAGCCTCCAAACTCAGAATAGTCACGATTATTGTCAACCTTCGTCGCGGAGAAGTAGAAGAAGCAATGGCACGATTTATATTAATTCGCTCGCTACTCCTAACACGCGTGCTATCTATGAGCCGGTAATTAAAATATTTCCGATACGTTTGGCACATAGCCCGAGTAGAGGAAAACGGACAGAGCGAGACCAGGTGGTGCTGGTGGTGCTGGTGGTGCAACTAACCCAGGTGGTGCGGTGGTGCGTTTTACGATCTAACCCAAGTGGTTCGGTGGTGCGTTTTATGACCTAACCCGGGTGGTTCGGTGGTGCTGTTTACAAAAATAACCCGAAATTAAACCCGACTTTTTACGACCTAACCCGGATGCTTTCATGAGGCGGCTTCTTATCTAACCCTAACTTGAACCTGAATATTTATGAACTGACCCGAGATAAAACCCGACTTTTTACGACCTAACCCGGATGCTTTCGCGAGGCGGCTTCTCATCTAACCCTAACTTGAACCTGAATATTTATGAACTGACCCGAGATAAAACCCGACTTTTTATGATTTAACCTTAGTGAAACGCCGCTGCTAAAGCGGGATAATTAAATCCCAATTTTTATAAGCCATCCTTAAACCCAACTTTTTACGATCCGACCTGAGCCATCCTTAAACCAGACTTTTTATTATTTCCCCTTAGTTGAAACGCCGCTGCTAAAGCGGGATAATTAAATCCCAATTTTTATAAGCCATCCTTAAACCCAACTTTTTACGATCCGACCTGAGCCCTCCTTAAACCAGACTTTTTATTATTTTCCCTTAGTTGAAACGCCGCTGTTAAAGCGGTATAGTAAAAAACATTATTTATTATTTCCCCTTAGTGAAACGCCGCTGGCGGGTAGTAAAGCAAAATAAATCCCTAATTTATATGGTCTAACAAGATAAGTATAATAAAGCGGTACATTTGTCACCCCACAATAATTATTTATACCTAAATAACCCTCTCAAACCCTCTGCCGAAAAGCAAAATAAATCCCTAATTTATATGGTCTAACAAGATAAGTATAATAAAGCGGTACATTTGTCACCCCACAATAATTATTTATACCTAAATAACCCTCTCAAACCCTCTGCCGACTCGATTTAAAAAGAAAGGGGCATAAACCTTTATTTATTATTCCGAAGGACCCTCATTAAAATTCAGTAGCATATCTAATAATTGATTCCAATTTTTGCACCACTTATATAAAATACAATAAAATAATTACCATCTAGAACCATTAACTAGCGATTTCTTTGTACTTGAAGTGGATAAATTATAGGACTATCTTGTAATGAGAACAGAGTAATAAAAAGTAAATAAAACTTAAATACGTATAAAATACCAAGCAGGTATAGGTACTATACAACTTGTGTTCGCCATCAGGTAGAACCCCCAATAAAATTATGAATATCAGGCGTAGGCAACAATAAGCAAATCACGTTGGTTTTTTAATTTATTATTAATCTGGCTAACTTAAGAAACTCACAATATAACGACCATCCAAAAAAAATCATAATACATTACTGGGTGTGAAAGCAATTGCGCTGCAAAATATAGTGTATACCGACTCTGAGGTAGTTAATTAAAATCCCAATTAGCGCTAAAAAAAATCAATTAGATATTTACTTTAGATATTTTAATAAAAAAATTCAATATTCTCACCAACATTTAACTTTTGAAATTAGCATATCAAATCCTTTACAATGAATTAAACAAACACATACATAATTTTAAAATCTCATAATAAGAATATAAACTAAAATTATAATGCGTAGCAGGTCCAAAATCTAACAAGTTTCGACTAGTCAAATGACGTCAGTTTACATCTGCGAAGAATACCCAAATCTCGAACCATAAAAAATGGTCAAACTTTGTCGGCAAATACCCTTCTATGATGCAGGGGAAGGACAGGTAACTCGAGATGTTTATAAAGAAACGTTAAAGAACATTATTTGCTTATTTCTAGACTCTTAAAAATTACATGCAATCGAACAATAAATGTTTTCATCATGTATATTTATGAGTAACACATTACCTTCGACATACATAAATTCAAATTGATAATTACTCGCCTTAGTACTTTTTTAGAAGCTTGAATCTTTGCATATAACCGTCTGAGGATACCCAAACTTCCCCTAACATATTTCTCCGCAACCGGGGAAAAAGAGGTAGAAAAAGTAAAATATCAACTGCAAGTGCCTTTGCGAACAATCGGCAATAAAATAGAGTATTTCAGTTTTTAATTTTTCGTAAATAAAAGCTGGTTAGATTAATAGTCTCTGTGAATATAATAACATAAACAAAGTGATATGCCGTAAATTTAGGAGTACAGTATAAATTATGCCTCTATTAAAATATACCGCAATAACTAACTACCAAAGGATTTTTGATATTTTGAATATATTTGATGCTCATAGCATTATCACATTTCCAAAGGCTCTAAATTTTAGAAAAATGTTCTAATAGAATATGTCTATCAATATAAAGTAAAGGTATTGTTAGGTTTTTTTAAAAAATACGACCTACAACAGTCTCTGCTACAGCATGGCTGACTCTGTAGAAACTTCTGTGAAACCATAATAATTATATCAATAATCGAGTTGTCGTTATGATAATATTTTCCTCCAATATCCGACTCCACTATCCATAAAAGTTATGTTAGGAAATTCATAATTGAGCGCATTGTAATTTTTTAAAAAGAAATTCACTTCACACACAAAGATGTAGCCATTCAATCCATGAAAATAATGCAAGTCAGTATGCGTATGTTATGGCTAACTGTTTAAATGTCTATTCCTTCCACGTTTATCGGAAGAAATACTTTTTTTATACTAGTATTTTAGTTGAAAATAAGATCATAAATCATCTATACAAAACAAGCGTCCCTTATGGATTTGAACGAAAATCATAGATTCGACTATTTTCATGAAAAATAAATCTAAGTACGGAATAATGCAGGAAGATTATCTATTTTCTTGGTTTAGAAAGTGATGTAGTTAAGATTTATAACTTAGGAATAAATAAATTATTATTAATCTTTTCGACCTATTTCTCTTGCATATTTAATTTCTTTGATAGTAAGAACTAATCTTTTTATTTTACAAAGTAAAAAAAAGCTAAAGATCGGCGTTGTCAGTCAGGTATAAGAACTGATTTAACACGATGGTTTTTGTACAAACGTTCACATACAATTGTATGCTTTTTAACCGATTGTGTCGGAAAAAATGACGATTTATAGATTAGATATTTAGACGAAGAGCTAACCTTCTCAATAAAGTATTGATTATTGCCCTGCTAGCTAGACAACACTTTTTATGTTAGTCAAAAAAAAAATTTTTTTTTTTCGGACGCTATTACAGATTTCATCGTTAACTAACAAACATTAAGACCAAAAAATTAGCGTGCAAGATGAAATGTATAGGTTCACTTCATTTCTACATTATTTTACAACTCTCAATCGCATTAAAAACAAGATCAAATAAAAAACAACTTATGACATATGGACGAAAAATGTTTTTCGGGCTATTTAGGTTAGCGACCGCATTACGTCTGAAATACTACATTTTTTCGAGCTTATAACATAATTTGCTATTTTAACGTTAAAATAGGGGAAATGACGTATCGAAATGCATACTTTTTTTTTTGTCGGTCACGAGATTATAGTTTCTTTTAAAATGAACTCTAATATTTACAACACAAATTATCCTTTAAGCCACATTAGTTTAAAACTCGTCTGTCGCTTTCCCTCTATTGTGAGTTTGATTAAAGTATAGCGTAGTATATATTTAGATGAATTTCGCAAATGTTGAATACTTTCAAAACTGAAAAAGCCGCCCTTTGCAATAAATATCTCCGTAGAGTTAGGTACCCTGCAGATTAAGGGTATTTCAGCGGATAATCATATACAAATTCAAAGATTTTGTCTATTTTAATGGATTAACAAACAATATCTATAGGATGACTTTACTGATAAAAAAAAAAATAACAAAAATCTATAAAGTCTAGGCTCACATGAAATTCCATAAAGAGCAGCTGCATAGCCTTATCACATCAAACTATATTTTTATTTCGTTCTATTGTCAAAAGTCTGTGTTTAGGAGATTATCGTTCATTTTAAAATGAACTCTAATATGTACATCACCATAAACTACCTCTATATTGATTTTCTAATATTAAATATCTACAATAGTCGAAATTCGCTCGCTAATACCTATGTATGCAAGGTTTCTTCAAAAAATGACAATTTTGTTGTTTAATGGCTTGAAAAAATGGAAAAAGGAGGTTTTTGCATCCATTTATTTCCAGATGAGTGTTAAAAATACTTATAAAACTCGGTATACCGAAGATCAAGCATTAATGAGAGGGTTGAGTCCTGTTTGCCAAATCCTGATTTATAATTTGACGTTGGCAACGGTACAATTTTTTAACATTTATCATAAGAGGCGTATATTTTTGGGGCTTAGATCTACCAGTTTATCCACGCCCCATTTATTGTTAGTGCTTTAGTAATTTTACTTTCCAATTATTTTTTACCAAAACGCGTAGTTGAAACAGTGTCTATATCAGACGATTTAATAAATTTTAAGGATTAATTTGCTTACAAATACACTTCAATTTATTTAGGCTAAAGCAGCCAGACATATACTGGAACTACGAAAACCCTATTACAATTTGGTTGCCTAGAGAAAATTTTGTAAAAAACATAGCTTTCTACACAAATGCTTGCACATTATGTACCTATCATTTTAAGATACCTGGCGACATCAATGTAAGCATTGACATAATGACGCAAGATATAGGTAGGTACTAGAATATTCAAGATTTCTATTAACGATACACTTCAGCATACATGCGAGATGTCATTAATGTCTACGGAAGGCAACAGACATACCAGCTTTTTTTACATGGGATTCCATAGACTTGGACGCTTCATGTTTAGAAATATTTGTTGTCATCTTGAGGAGTTCCGTATTGAAGCATCAAACCTACCTGCCAAATAATTGACGAAATATGGGATATCATAAAATATGCCCCCCCCATCGAACTAAATGATCCTATAAACCAGCTTCACAGACCGTAATTTGTGATGCTAACACGATTAATACGCAATAGAACAAGATTAAGAAACAAAATTTAAAGTAGCTCTTTATCACACGAAAATAATTAAATAATTTACGGTTACAGAACAATAATTATTTTAAAAAGCTGTATAACTAAATATATTATGTTATTAGGAATATTCTGTCTAAAGTAACAGCTGATCTTAGTCGAAAATGAGATCGTATTATTGATTGTGGAATTCGTTAGGTATGAAATAAAATTAGAGATTTCGTCTATTTTTTCACGATTAAAAAAGAATACCTCTATTTAGCTAAAAATGAAACGATTACAGTGGTAGATTAATTCACTTTACCAAGCATGTAAACTACTAATTTTGCAATAAATATCTTCTATATTTCTAGGTAGGTTTACTCGAAAATGTTGGGCTATTTTCATCAAAAATCCCGATACGAAATTGAAAAATTTGCCTATTTTTGTCGGTTTACAAAGTGATAGTGGAATATTGGTTTGATCAAAGAACAATAATTATTTTAAAAATGTCGTATAATTAACTAAATGTCGGTGTTATCAGGCAGGCAGGAAGTTATTTATCTGAATCTTATTTGAACCATTAGCGTTTATATACAAATGTTAGTGGTTTTCAAAAATTGATATCTCGGAAATTATTAGGTTTAGACTTATAATACGCTCATTAAAAAATAATGACTACTTTATGCAAAATTCAAAAATATTATAAGATGTAGGATATCCCAGTAACTTAACCAAAGATTTTCGGTCTTCGTAAAGCTTTATACGTTTCTTCAGCGTACCAAACATTCACTTTTTTTAAATATTGACATCGGGTTAGGATTCTGAACATAGGATTAACATCACTCCAATAGTGAACATGTTGCGTTGTCACAGTTCCATTCGTCGAAAAGTAAACAAAACCGTTTGAGCTACGTGGGGAATAAATAAAGTTGGCTTGTTGAAAAATTTTAATATTTATTAAGGTAAAAGACTATAAATATATTGATACAACACTTTAGCATTTCTAATACTACAAACATGAATATCTAAAATGTGATATATACAACCATCAACTCTCTCTCCCTTCTCTAATTCTGGTACACCAATGCTGTCTTCTAAGTTTATAATATATGGCGTCCTGCAGTTTAATTCCGAAAATGTTTTAACTAAAAATTCCTCTTTAACACGTCCTTTAACGTAAATAATGTCTGCGTCTATCAGATTGTTGGATATGATATTATGTAGTTCCTTGTAATCGGTATCACCATAATTATAAAGGATACCATGATGATTTCCAAATAGATATTTGACTTGTTTCTTGCAAGCCTTACTTAAGGTGTCGAATGGTTTAACTGGTTTAAAAAAGTAACTTTTCATACTATTTCCATCATAAATAGCCAATTCTTTCGCGTAAAATTCAGGTATGTTAAATCCTTGAATATCGACTACAACGAACTTCATTGTCTGAAGACTCAAATCAAGCAAGTATATTTTCATATTTTTATCGCTCTTAAGTTCGATTTCAAAAGCACACCCCCACTTTTCGATAATTTCACAATCTTAGCACATAGATCTTATATTTTTATTTACGATCAATTCATCTTTATTCGCCAATCGGCTCAAACGAGTCTGCTTTTGAAAGTAATATAGCCTTAGTATTCAGAAAATATTAATAATATCGGAGCTTAAAACATCCTTGACACTAAAAAATCATTGTGTTTCCTAACAAAACCCATCATCTTGTCTATTTAGCTTGCTTTCCTATTGTTTAGCAGGTTAAATAAAATTATTATTTCGCTCTTTTTGTCGGTACTGAATCGTTAGGGGAATACGTTTCTAGTTCTATAAGAGAGACAGTTAAAATTTATGTAAGCAATCAAAAATCCTACACTATGAGCTACTTAGTTAAAATTTCATATTTCCTTCCTGGATCAGGCAAAATTTGTGATGTGTCGGACAAAATTTATAAAAATACGAAAAAAAAAATGCTGGATGCATTTTTAGCGTGACTTTCTATTTAATACCATCTTATTTCAAGCTATAATTCGGTTGTCAAAATGAGAATAAAATAATTTTCCCATGGTTTATGTCATCTTAAAAAAGTCAAAAGGTTATATTCTGTAGAGGGTCAGATACATTCAAATTTAAATATTTTCTCCAAGAAGAATTTTAAGATAGTATTATAGTAAATAAAAATTCTATACCTCCAATATTTCTTGGAAACATATCGTGTTCTAGCGACATAACCCAAAAGTACCTCTATTCAGAAACGCATCGTACTTTTCTTGTCAATAATTGTCTCATTGTCCCATCCATTACATTATTATAATCTTAAAGCACCTGTTACCAGCATTATCTGTTTTTATGGTTTTCATAAAACATAGCGATTACCGATGAAAATTAAACGAAAACTTAATAAATAACTTTTTTTTTCAACTGAAATAGACTGATTTTCGATGGAAAAATGTTACTTATAACTAAAAATGAATATAAGACATATACGCAATGATATTTAGAATAAATCAATGTTTTCTAAAATTACTATGAAATATTCACAAAATCGTTTCGTTATAACCAAAGTAGCAAGGCTTGCAGATTTTGTATAGAGTTCAAACGCGATACTGAGATGATCTTTTTTTTTTTTTTATATTTTTGTAGGATAATGCACCACTACGTTGTAAGTACTTGAGAGAGGACTTTCTTGAAAAATCCTCAAATTTCTCTGCAATTTTGTTCCTTCTAGAGTTAAATTCACACAGAAAACCCCGTATTCTTATCTTTCAGGTTGGTATATTAAAAAGGGCTTATTAGTATGGTTTAGAAAACAAGCAATATTAATTAACGGATGTTTTTTCGTCGTATGAAGAGTTGAAAAATTTTTTTTTTTCCACTCCAATGGTTGCGATGCAGAGAGTCGGGTTTCATCATAATCTTTTGACGCGCCCCCCTCAGGTTTGTTCAGGTTTCTCAAACGTTTGAGAAACCTGAACAAACCTGAGGGGGGCGCGTCAAACCTGAAACCGATTGCAAGGAGCACTAACCTTAGTACATGTAATCAAACCTGAGCTACCCTGAAAGATTATGATGAAACCCGACTCTCTACATGCAATCAAACCTGAGCTACCCTGAAAGATTATGATGAAACCCGACTCTCTGCATCGCAACCATTGGAGTGGAAAAAAAAAAATTTTTCAACTCTTCATACGACGAAAAAACATCCGTTAATTAATATTGCTTGTTTTCTAAACCATACTAATAAGCCCTTTTTAATATACCAACCTGAAAGATAAGAATACGGGGTTTTCTGTGTGAATTTAACTCTAGAAGGAACAAAATTGCAGAGAAATTTGAGGATTTTTCAAGAAAGTCCTCTCTCAAGTACTTACAACGTAGTGGTGCATTATCCTACAAAAATATAAAAAAAAAAAAAAGATCATCTCAGTATCGCGTTTGAACTCTATACAAAATCTGCAAGCCTTGCTACTTTGGTTATAACGAAACGATTTTGTGAATATTTCATAGTAATTTTAGAAAACATTGATTTATTCTAAATATCATTGCGTATATGTCTTATATTCATTTTTAGTTATAAGTAACATTTTTCCATCGAAAATCAGTCTATTTCAGTTGAAAAAAAAAGTTATTTATTAATTTTCGTTTAATTTTCATCGGTAATCGCTATGTTTTATGAAAACCATAAAAACAGATAATGCTGGTAACAGGTGCTTTAAGATTATAATAATGTAATGGATGGGACAATGAGACAATTATTGACAAGAAAAGTACGATGCGTTTCTGAATAGAGGTACTTTTGGGTTATGTCGCTAGAACACGATATGTTTCCAAGAAATATTGGAGGTATAGAATTTTTATTTACTATAATACTATCTTAAAATTCTTCTTGGAGAAAATATTTAAATTTGAATGTATCTGACCCTCTACAGAATATAACCTTTTGACTTTTTTAAGATGACATAAACCATGGGAAAATTATTTTATTCTCATTTTGACAACCGAATTATAGCTTGAAATAAGATGGTATTAAATAGAAAGTCACGCTAAAAATGCATCCAGCATTTTTTTTTTCGTATTTTTATAAATTTTGTCCGACACATCACAAATTTTGCCTGATCCAGGAAGGAAATATGAAATTTTAACTAAGTAGCTCATAGTGTAGGATTTTTGATTGCTTACATAAATTTTAACTGTCTCTCTTATAGAACTAGAAACGTATTCCCCTAACGATTCAGTACCGACAAAAAGAGCGAAATAATAATTTTATTTAACCTGCTAAACAATAGGAAAGCAAGCTAAATAGACAAGATGATGGGTTTTGTTAGGAAACACAATGATTTTTTAGTGTCAAGGATGTTTTAAGCTCCGATATTATTAATATTTTCTGAATACTAAGGCTATATTACTTTCAAAAGCAGACTCGTTTGAGCCGATTGGCGAATAAAGATGAATTGATCGTAAATAAAAATATAAGATCTATGTGCTAAGATTGTGAAATTATCGAAAAGTGGGGGTGTGCTTTTGAAATCGAACTTAAGAGCGATAAAAATATGAAAATATACTTGCTTGATTTGAGTCTTCAGACAATGAAGTTCGTTGTAGTCGATATTCAAGGATTTAACATACCTGAATTTTACGCGAAAGAATTGGCTATTTATGATGGAAATAGTATGAAAAGTTACTTTTTTAAACCAGTTAAACCATTCGACACCTTAAGTAAGGCTTGCAAGAAACAAGTCAAATATCTATTTGGAAATCATCATGGTATCCTTTATAATTATGGTGATACCGATTACAAGGAACTACATAATATCATATCCAACAATCTGATAGACGCAGACATTATTTACGTTAAAGGACGTGTTAAAGAGGAATTTTTAGTTAAAACATTTTCGGAATTAAACTGCAGGACGCCATATATTATAAACTTAGAAGACAGCATTGGTGTACCAGAATTAGAGAAGGGAGAGAGAGTTGATGGTTGTATATATCACATTTTAGATATTCATGTTTGTAGTATTAGAAATGCTAAAGTGTTGTATCAATATATTTATAGTCTTTTACCTTAATAAATATTAAAATTTTTCAACAAGCCAACTTTATTTATTCCCCACGTAGCTCAAACGGTTTTGTTTACTTTTCGACGAATGGAACTGTGACAACGCAACATGTTCACTATTGGAGTAATGTTAATCCTATGTTCAGAATCCTAACCCGATGTCAATATTTAAAAAAAGTGAATGTTTGGTACGCTGAAGAAACGTATAAAGCTTTACGAAGACCGAAAATCTTTGGTTAAGTTACTGGGATATCCTACATCTTATAATATTTTTGAATTTTGCATAAAGTAGTCATTATTTTTTAATGAGCGTATTATAAGTCTAAACCTAATAATTTCCGAGATATCAATTTTTGAAAACCACTAACATTTGTATATAAACGCTAATGGTTCAAATAAGATTCAGATAAATAACTTCCTGCCTGCCTGATAACACCGACATTTA
This sequence comes from Polydrusus tereticollis, assembly GCA_963920685.1. NCBI lineage: Eukaryota > Metazoa > Arthropoda > Insecta > Coleoptera > Curculionidae > Polydrusus > Polydrusus tereticollis. The sequence continues at coordinate 49,858,685 of OY987330.1, forward strand.
GTTAATTATACGACATTTTTAAAATAATTATTGTTCTTTGATCAAACCAATATTCCACTATCACTTTGTAAACCGACAAAAATAGGCAAATTTTTCAATTTCGTATCGGGATTTTTGATGAAAATAGCCCAACATTTTCGAGTAAACCTACCTAGAAATATAGAAGATATTTATTGCAAAATTAGTAGTTTACATGCTTGGTAAAGTGAATTAATCTACCACTGTAATCGTTTCATTTTTAGCTAAATAGAGGTATTCTTTTTTAATCGTGAAAAAATAGACGAAATCTCTAATTTTATTTCATACCTAACGAATTCCACAATCAATAATACGATCTCATTTTCGACTAAGATCAGCTGTTACTTTAGACAGAATATTCCTAATAACATAATATATTTAGTTATACAGCTTTTTAAAATAATTATTGTTCTGTAACCGTAAATTATTTAATTATTTTCGTGTGATAAAGAGCTACTTTAAATTTTGTTTCTTAATCTTGTTCTATTGCGTATTAATCGTGTTAGCATCACAAATTACGGTCTGTGAAGCTGGTTTATAGGATCATTTAGTTCGATGGGGGGGGGGCATATTTTATGATATCCCATATTTCGTCAATTATTTGGCAGGTAGGTTTGATGCTTCAATACGGAACTCCTCAAGATGACAACAAATATTTCTAAACATGAAGCGTCCAAGTCTATGGAATCCCATGTAAAAAAAGCTGGTATGTCTGTTGCCTTCCGTAGACATTAATGACATCTCGCATGTATGCTGAAGTGTATCGTTAATAGAAATCTTGAATATTCTAGTACCTACCTATATCTTGCGTCATTATGTCAATGCTTACATTGATGTCGCCAGGTATCTTAAAATGATAGGTACATAATGTGCAAGCATTTGTGTAGAAAGCTATGTTTTTTACAAAATTTTCTCTAGGCAACCAAATTGTAATAGGGTTTTCGTAGTTCCAGTATATGTCTGGCTGCTTTAGCCTAAATAAATTGAAGTGTATTTGTAAGCAAATTAATCCTTAAAATTTATTAAATCGTCTGATATAGACACTGTTTCAACTACGCGTTTTGGTAAAAAATAATTGGAAAGTAAAATTACTAAAGCACTAACAATAAATGGGGCGTGGATAAACTGGTAGATCTAAGCCCCAAAAATATACGCCTCTTATGATAAATGTTAAAAAATTGTACCGTTGCCAACGTCAAATTATAAATCAGGATTTGGCAAACAGGACTCAACCCTCTCATTAATGCTTGATCTTCGGTATACCGAGTTTTATAAGTATTTTTAACACTCATCTGGAAATAAATGGATGCAAAAACCTCCTTTTTCCATTTTTTCAAGCCATTAAACAACAAAATTGTCATTTTTTGAAGAAACCTTGCATACATAGGTATTAGCGAGCGAATTTCGACTATTGTAGATATTTAATATTAGAAAATCAATATAGAGGTAGTTTATGGTGATGTACATATTAGAGTTCATTTTAAAATGAACGATAATCTCCTAAACACAGACTTTTGACAATAGAACGAAATAAAAATATAGTTTGATGTGATAAGGCTATGCAGCTGCTCTTTATGGAATTTCATGTGAGCCTAGACTTTATGGATTTTTGTTATTTTTTTTTTATCAGTAAAGTCATCCTATAGATATTGTTTGTTAATCCATTAAAATAGACAAAATCTTTGAATTTGTATATGATTATCCGCTGAAATACCCTTAATCTGCAGGGTACCTAACTCTACGGAGATATTTATTGCAAAGGGCGGCTTTTTCAGTTTTGAAAGTATTCAACATTTGCGAAATTCATCTAAATATATACTACGCTATACTTTAATCAAACTCACAATAGAGGGAAAGCGACAGACGAGTTTTAAACTAATGTGGCTTAAAGGATAATTTGTGTTGTAAATATTAGAGTTCATTTTAAAAGAAACTATAATCTCGTGACCGACAAAAAAAAAAGTATGCATTTCGATACGTCATTTCCCCTATTTTAACGTTAAAATAGCAAATTATGTTATAAGCTCGAAAAAATGTAGTATTTCAGACGTAATGCGGTCGCTAACCTAAATAGCCCGAAAAACATTTTTCGTCCATATGTCATAAGTTGTTTTTTATTTGATCTTGTTTTTAATGCGATTGAGAGTTGTAAAATAATGTAGAAATGAAGTGAACCTATACATTTCATCTTGCACGCTAATTTTTTGGTCTTAATGTTTGTTAGTTAACGATGAAATCTGTAATAGCGTCCGAAAAAAAAAAATTTTTTTTTTGACTAACATAAAAAGTGTTGTCTAGCTAGCAGGGCAATAATCAATACTTTATTGAGAAGGTTAGCTCTTCGTCTAAATATCTAATCTATAAATCGTCATTTTTTCCGACACAATCGGTTAAAAAGCATACAATTGTATGTGAACGTTTGTACAAAAACCATCGTGTTAAATCAGTTCTTATACCTGACTGACAACGCCGATCTTTAGCTTTTTTTTACTTTGTAAAATAAAAAGATTAGTTCTTACTATCAAAGAAATTAAATATGCAAGAGAAATAGGTCGAAAAGATTAATAATAATTTATTTATTCCTAAGTTATAAATCTTAACTACATCACTTTCTAAACCAAGAAAATAGATAATCTTCCTGCATTATTCCGTACTTAGATTTATTTTTCATGAAAATAGTCGAATCTATGATTTTCGTTCAAATCCATAAGGGACGCTTGTTTTGTATAGATGATTTATGATCTTATTTTCAACTAAAATACTAGTATAAAAAAAGTATTTCTTCCGATAAACGTGGAAGGAATAGACATTTAAACAGTTAGCCATAACATACGCATACTGACTTGCATTATTTTCATGGATTGAATGGCTACATCTTTGTGTGTGAAGTGAATTTCTTTTTAAAAAATTACAATGCGCTCAATTATGAATTTCCTAACATAACTTTTATGGATAGTGGAGTCGGATATTGGAGGAAAATATTATCATAACGACAACTCGATTATTGATATAATTATTATGGTTTCACAGAAGTTTCTACAGAGTCAGCCATGCTGTAGCAGAGACTGTTGTAGGTCGTATTTTTTAAAAAAACCTAACAATACCTTTACTTTATATTGATAGACATATTCTATTAGAACATTTTTCTAAAATTTAGAGCCTTTGGAAATGTGATAATGCTATGAGCATCAAATATATTCAAAATATCAAAAATCCTTTGGTAGTTAGTTATTGCGGTATATTTTAATAGAGGCATAATTTATACTGTACTCCTAAATTTACGGCATATCACTTTGTTTATGTTATTATATTCACAGAGACTATTAATCTAACCAGCTTTTATTTACGAAAAATTAAAAACTGAAATACTCTATTTTATTGCCGATTGTTCGCAAAGGCACTTGCAGTTGATATTTTACTTTTTCTACCTCTTTTTCCCCGGTTGCGGAGAAATATGTTAGGGGAAGTTTGGGTATCCTCAGACGGTTATATGCAAAGATTCAAGCTTCTAAAAAAGTACTAAGGCGAGTAATTATCAATTTGAATTTATGTATGTCGAAGGTAATGTGTTACTCATAAATATACATGATGAAAACATTTATTGTTCGATTGCATGTAATTTTTAAGAGTCTAGAAATAAGCAAATAATGTTCTTTAACGTTTCTTTATAAACATCTCGAGTTACCTGTCCTTCCCCTGCATCATAGAAGGGTATTTGCCGACAAAGTTTGACCATTTTTTATGGTTCGAGATTTGGGTATTCTTCGCAGATGTAAACTGACGTCATTTGACTAGTCGAAACTTGTTAGATTTTGGACCTGCTACGCATTATAATTTTAGTTTATATTCTTATTATGAGATTTTAAAATTATGTATGTGTTTGTTTAATTCATTGTAAAGGATTTGATATGCTAATTTCAAAAGTTAAATGTTGGTGAGAATATTGAATTTTTTTATTAAAATATCTAAAGTAAATATCTAATTGATTTTTTTTAGCGCTAATTGGGATTTTAATTAACTACCTCAGAGTCGGTATACACTATATTTTGCAGCGCAATTGCTTTCACACCCAGTAATGTATTATGATTTTTTTTGGATGGTCGTTATATTGTGAGTTTCTTAAGTTAGCCAGATTAATAATAAATTAAAAAACCAACGTGATTTGCTTATTGTTGCCTACGCCTGATATTCATAATTTTATTGGGGGTTCTACCTGATGGCGAACACAAGTTGTATAGTACCTATACCTGCTTGGTATTTTATACGTATTTAAGTTTTATTTACTTTTTATTACTCTGTTCTCATTACAAGATAGTCCTATAATTTATCCACTTCAAGTACAAAGAAATCGCTAGTTAATGGTTCTAGATGGTAATTATTTTATTGTATTTTATATAAGTGGTGCAAAAATTGGAATCAATTATTAGATATGCTACTGAATTTTAATGAGGGTCCTTCGGAATAATAAATAAAGGTTTATGCCCCTTTCTTTTTAAATCGAGTCGGCAGAGGGTTTGAGAGGGTTATTTAGGTATAAATAATTATTGTGGGGTGACAAATGTACCGCTTTATTATACTTATCTTGTTAGACCATATAAATTAGGGATTTATTTTGCTTTACTACCCGCCAGCGGCGTTTCACTAAGGGGAAATAATAAATAATGTTTTTTACTATACCGCTTTAACAGCGGCGTTTCAACTAAGGGAAAATAATAAAAAGTCTGGTTTAAGGAGGGCTCAGGTCGGATCGTAAAAAGTTGGGTTTAAGGATGGCTTATAAAAATTGGGATTTAATTATCCCGCTTTAGCAGCGGCGTTTCAACTAAGGGGAAATAATAAAAAGTCTGGTTTAAGGATGGCTCAGGTCGGATCGTAAAAAGTTGGGTTTAAGGATGGCTTATAAAAATTGGGATTTAATTATCCCGCTTTAGCAGCGGCGTTTCACTAAGGTTAAATCATAAAAAGTCGGGTTTTATCTCGGGTCAGTTCATAAATATTCAGGTTCAAGTTAGGGTTAGATGAGAAGCCGCCTCGCGAAAGCATCCGGGTTAGGTCGTAAAAAGTCGGGTTTTATCTCGGGTCAGTTCATAAATATTCAGGTTCAAGTTAGGGTTAGATAAGAAGCCGCCTCATGAAAGCATCCGGGTTAGGTCGTAAAAAGTCGGGTTTAATTTCGGGTTATTTTGTAAACAGCACCACCGAACCACCCGGGTTAGGTTATAAAACGCACCACCGAACCACCCGGGTTAGATCATAAAACGCACCACCGAACCACCCGGGTTAGATCATAAAACGCACCACCGAACCACCCGGGTTAGATCGTAAAACGCACCACCGAACCACCCGGGTTAGTTGCACCACCAGCACCACCAGCACCACCTGGTCTCGCTCTGTCCGTTTTCCTCTACTAGCCCGCTTCATGGATTATAAGCGATGGCACGAAACACTGTTTTCAGGTATAAACGAGATTTTGGATTTTTGGCACTTAGCCACTGCCGTCTCCATAAACAGGCCATCTTGCTAAGATCATGACGACACATAAAAAGATGGAACTTTTAATAGAGGCTATGTAACATGTGTACTATGTAATAAACGTGATATTTATAGGTTAAACATGTCTTAATTTATATCAAATGAGGTAAAGAAGTGTATATATTTCGATGATTAGTGTACAGAGTGATTCAAGACTATAAACTAGCCTGTTACCACCACTAAGTATTTCTCGAGAACCCATACAGGCTTTATTTGACTTTGTAGCACCCCTTAGTTCCGCCGCGCTCCGCACTACCGCTCTCGATGGCGCCACCCGTATTCATCGCCGAGTGCCGCGCCGTACTACCCTTAGCAGCTTCACCCCCACCTGTGACGTCAGCCGCCAGCGCCTTGATAAGCAGCCACCAGCCCTTAGGACGGCAGTTCTTCTCGAGCTCGCTCTCTCGCCTCTACCTTGGCATCCTGGTTGGGATCCTTGACGTGCAGAAGCTACGCTTGAAAGACAACGCGACGCTGCTACTCGAGCGCTCTAGGTGTGAGCCTTGATAGTGGTACTCTGACGGATTATAGACATTCGTGCGGAAATTCTCAAAAGTGCTATTTACTTGTTATCATACCTTTGTACATATATTCTTGTTTTAATAAACTATTAAAACCAATCCGTGTCTTAAATAAAATACATAACACTCCCATCGGTGTTAAAACTTGGATTTTTGAATAAAAAAATGAAGGGGCATCAAGAGGAACCTGCTTTAAACTTGTAGGTATCCTCTAACCGATATTTTGACTAAGAAAAACTTGTATTGTATGAAAAACTAAATAATATGTACAACGTAGGTAGGTACTGTTTTGCTAGTGAATTTTTGTCCTAACCTAACCTTAGTACGACATGCTCATTCTTTAATATTGCAATATCTGTTTTATATATCTATTATAACTAATATACTTATAGTTTATTGCATAATAACAATTTAAACAGTATACCAAAATATTCTTAAAAAAAAAGGTAAAGCCTATACAGGATTCAAGGGTGGCCATAAACAAACAATAAATGAATGAATAAATGTAGGTAAATTATGGTCCGTACTTAAAAATGTCTTAAAGTAAACTGCAAATCCGGAAGCCGTAATTTCATTATTAAAGTATTAGTTTGGTGATTTTAAACCGATTTTTACCTGATTTCAAAATGAGAGGGTTAATCCCATAAAACAAATTATGTTCTAAGGACTGTATAAATAGCCACTTTAGTTAGTTTTAAGCTTAGTTATTATTCTTACTTCGTACAGCGTTTGTCTAATCGTGTATGAGTCATGGAAAATATGTGCGAGCGCGAGCCCAATGTATCTCAGGAGATAACCCCGTCAAAAAGCAAATAACACTTTTCTGTGGAAACTAAGGAAGTTATAAACAATGTTTATTCAACTCTCATTGAACGTGCGGTCATCAATCAAGCAGCGTTAAAAGAAACGGCCACATTAACAAAAATTCCAACGTCAACTGTATGGAAAATTGTGAATAATCCCATTTTAGCGAGGAAACAATGAACCGATATTGGCTTTTTCTCGAAGGTAGATAGAAGTGATCAAGATATAATAAGGCGTAAAATTTACAAGTTATACGAAGGACAAAGCGTGCCTACATTAGATAATTTAATTAAGAGGATTGAAAAAGATAAAACCGGCGTTAAATGTGGCAGAACAACTTTATGGAAGTGTATCCAACACATGAGTTTTAGATTAAAAAAAATTAACAAAATAAAAGTTTTAATGGAATCCAGTAGAATGCGGGAATGAATCCGATCCGAATATCTACAAAAAAATAGGATTTACAGAGATCAGCAAAGGCCGATTATTTACTTGGATAAAACCTGGTTCGACACATATGATACCCCGGAAAAGGGTTGGGTTGACTCAAGCGACAAGTATAAAACAAGTGCGCCATCAAAAAGAGGTAAACGAATTAGGATTTTGCATGCTGGATCAAAAGACGGATGGATTCCAAATGGACTTTTTCTGTCTGCAAAAAACATTAAAGATTCTTCCTTGGATTACCTTGAGGACACCACTGCTGATTTATTTGAAGATTTGTTTAAAAATAAGCTAATTCCAAATATACGTCCGAATAGCGTTATTGTAATGGACAATGCAAGCTACCATAGTAGTTGACCCAGACTCCCTCCTCAAATAACACAAAAGCAACAATCCGAAACTACATGTAAGAAAATGACATTTATTTTTAGGAAGATTACACCAAAAGGCAATTAATTGAGGTTTTACAAAGTTTAAAAGTACAAAAGGAATACTTCTGTGATAATTAGGCAAAAAATCTAGGGTATACAGTTTTAAGGCTTCCACCATTCCATTGTATATTTCATCCCATCCAACATGTTTGGCACCAACTGAAATCTGCCATTCGTCGTAACAATATTTGCCCTACTATTAACTCCAGTGTACTTGAGCTTATAGAAACTGAAGTTTTTAACATCCCGTCACAAAGTTGGGTAAATTCTGTTACACATGTTGAAAAAGTGGAAAGATCCTATATCCATACAAACAATATAGCACAAATAATAATTAGAACAGATAATGATAGCGATAGTGATAATGATATATTAAGTGAATAATTATTATAAGTACCGAATAATTTGTATATTTTTGTAATCATAAATATAATTTTTAATGATAAAATAACTTGTTATTTCACATTTAAACATAAATAAAATATTATTTAATGTCTTACTTATTTTTATTACAAACAATGGAGTGACTAAGCTTAGCTAATGTCAAAATTTCTGCCTGTTTGATTAATATAGACTGTCACAGTTGTTGCAATTTATTTGATAGACACCACTTTGTGAAAGTTTTTTCTTTGCTTCTATGTGCTGTGCTAACCTCATATAGTATAAATTATATTTTAGCTGATGACAAGTAGAGGTGTTTACCATTTAAAACGTTTTGATGTTATTCAGGATTGTCTTTAACCTTCAACAGTGGGTAATTGTTTTAAATAAATTGTTATTGTAATATTATCCTAACATATTAATTTATTAGTATATCCTAATTAAGATGTAGCCAAGAAATTGGACCTATCACATAAAACAAAAAAGATATGTGCCTCCACTTAAATAGGTACCTACCGGATTAATTTATATATCCTTTACTAAACGTGATCAAACTCTTGTACACCATTCAGCAGAATATATTACATAGTTTAATACCGAGCTGCAATTTCGTATTTTGTTGGCGTTACGTCTACACAGTGAGCATAAAGGCATGTCTTATTACTTTGTAGTACATTTCGTTTAATCAAGTCATGTTTATATAATTTCTGCACAAGAGTTATCGGTATATTTTTGTTTCTTTTACGAATTCCATGCACGATTTTCTGTTTATTGTAATAGCCAGAATGGATAATTATACAAGTGTTTAGATTTTAGATGATTCAGTCTGGCAGTGGATTAGACATTTTTGCAGGGAATTACTAAATCAAAAGGCAGCAAGTTGTAAAGGAAAATTGCGACGGATTTAACTATTCACATCTCTGCCTAGCTCTTACTGCTAAATAAGAAAATATTATCTCTCTACAAAAATTCTTTATGTATAATCTGAATACATGTTCCAACTTACAGTGGTATTATCCCAAATGTAAATTTTTTTTCTATTTCTACATCTCAATCCCTTTACATTTTTGTGTTGATAATCGCAGATGAAAATACTACGTGTAAGTCCAACAGTTTAGTGTTTCAGCGACTTACCATTTCGGCTCTAACTTTTGAACCGACAAGTATAATTTAATGAAATTTTAATATTTTATGTAGGCCATAAAGACTTATAAAATCATGCTACAGTAGATGTTTTACATCGTCAGCGAAGTCAGGAACAGACTTGCCATCACCAAACAATTTTTTTAAATACTCTGGTAATTTCTCTTTAAAAATGGTACTCTACATTTGTTTCGATAAGTTTAGCCGAAGAAAATACATTTAGTGTATATCACATTTAAGCATTGACTTTCGAAATTCGTTTAATAATCAAATTAATTAACATAAGTTATTTAAACACAGTAACTAATCGAATAACAACATAACTAATAATTCGAATTAATATAACAAAGTTTGTATGCATCTAACTGATGGACAAGCACTGGGCAATTGTGTGGATGCAAGAATTTATTCTGATACATTTCCAAATCGAAATGTGTCGAATAAAGGAACCATTAAAAGGGTTGACATTTCGGAAATCACTTAAATACAAAAATGTTAAAAATATGAAAGATTCGCTTCTTCTTGCTTATTTCAGCAGCTTTTTGAAATAAGCGTACTGTACCTCTACATACATTTCCTTAGCCGACGAATGTTTTCTCGTTGTAAAAGTGGTGTGTTATCCTTCCTGTCAGATCTTCCCTGGCGTGTACTGGCGTCGAATTAATTTGCTTTCAATAAAAAACGGTCCAATGGGATGATTCCCAATAATGTCCGCTCACATGTTAACTATAAAACTTTGTTGTTGCCATGTCTAAACTGTCTAAAATTGGGATTTTTTAAGTTGTGAAAGTATATCAACCGAGGAAAAAGTGAAACTGTTTGTACTTTTTCTTCAAAATAACATAAACGCGGCTTTTCCGGTTGTTGAAATGAAAAATAAAAATCTTGGATTAAACCTTAATTGGTTTAATAACGAATTAAGAGAAAGAAGGGAGCTTCTAAACTTTGTTACAGATGTTTCTGGCCAGAGGAAATGTCCTACACTCTTGAATTTAAAAAGAAAACTCCAACAATCATACCGATCATAAAGATCTAAAGCGAGCCAAGACCAGAGCATATAACACATATCTTACAAATAACAACTTTAATCCACAAGCTTTATGGAACGTAGTAAAGGAAAATTCTAATATATTGACAAATAAACATAAAATTAAAAATTATTTCTCACCTAATGAATTTAATAGTTTCTTTACTAAAATAGCATCCAAAATCATAAATGAGTTACCTCCATCCCAATTATCATCTGAAAACTATACCAATCAATTCACCTCTAAACTGGTATTTCCAGAACACGAATTTGCCTTTACTCCAATAACCATAATTGAATTGCGTGATATAATCAAATCTTTCCAAAATAAAAATAGTAAAGGCTATTATGGAATAAATGTCCTAATGGTTAAACATATTGTAAATATCATTGTTTATCCGCTGGTAAAAATTTTAAATCTTTGTCTACGAGATTCAGTTTTTCCCAGTGTATTAAAAATCTCCAGAGTTGTACCTATCTATAAGAAGGGAGCACAGAAGGACATAACAAATTACTGGCCAATATCAATCGTTCCTTTTTTTTTCGAAAATATTTGAGAAAGCATTAAAAGTTAGAATCACTACCCATTTTAAGTCACATAATCTTTTTAGTAGTAAACAGTTTGGTTTCAGAAATGCTAAATCAACAACAATGGCCATTAACAAGTTTATCGAACTTGTGAATGAGGGGCTTAAGAGGGGGGAATATACGGCTGTCACATTCTGTGATCTGAGCAAGGCATTCGACTGTGTGTCTTTCGCCACCCTTGCAATGAAGTTAAAATTATATAAATTTTCACCTTCAAGCATTAAATTGATTAAATCATATCTCATGGGTAGATCTCAAGTAGTTGATATTGGTGGACAGCAGTCTGAATTCTGCGAATTACGGTATGGTGTCCCTCAGGGTTCGGTACTGGGACCATTGCTTTTCCTGATCTATATTAACGACTTGGAGTGCAGTGATTCCAGTGCTGATTTTATTGTTTTTGCGGATGATACGACTGTTGTTAAAAGAGATCTAATTGTGGACAATTTGCAAGTAGGGATGACTGAGGCACAGTCGAGTGTTGCAAATTGGTTTACAGCAAGCCAATTAATTATGAACGCATCAAAAAATCAAAAACTTTACATTTCGACTTAACATATTGATTTGCATTGTCCAAATGAACCAGCAATGTTCTTGGGGGTGAAACTGGATTCAAAGCTGTTATGGAGTGCCCACATTGAGTATATATGTCCAAAAATCGCTTCCGGAGTCTTTGCCCTTCGAAGTTTAACTCTAAATGTCTCCCTATTTGTTGCTCGATCGGTATACCTAGCGTGTGTCCACTCCAGGTTATCTTATGGTATCCTAATCTGGGGACATGCCACTGATGCGAGCCGTGTATTTTCCCTACAAAGAAGGGCCATAAGAGTCCTCCAAAGCTTGCATTATAGAGCGGACTGTAGAATGTATTTCTTAAGACTTAATATCTTAACAGTTCCCTGCCTGTATATTTTTGCTTGTTTAGTTCATGTAAAGGGAAATTTTGGAAATTATGAAACTTTTGAAAATGTCCGTTCCCACTTGATTAGAAATAACATTAATATATATACGGATTTTCATCGCATACACCGCATGAAAACAGGGATATCCTTCTATGGACCCCTTTTTTATAATAAGTTGCCACACCACATAAGGTCCTTATCAATTGAAAGCTTTAAAATAAAAATCAAAGAGTATCTATATTTTAAAATATAAATATAAAAAAAAATTTTTTTCTTTAAATAATAACAATTTTTCCATTTTCTATTTTATTTTCACAACTATGCTTAATACAAAACGATGCAGTTTTTTCTGCGACACAAGTTCTCACAATGTCCTTTTCTCTTCTACTAACTTAATTTTATCCCACTGATGATGGAGGTTTATGCCTCCAAAACATGTATGGTTTGACAATATTTACAAGTGTTAAAATAAACTAGTGGAGCAGATTGTGTGTTTTACTTTACGTTAAATTATGATTTTGCTTAAATCGTTGCAAAAACTAATTTGCGCAGTTGACTATTGTAGGATAATCAGCGGGAGACATGGCAAGAACCCCTTGGACGTGACAAGGATGTAGCAATTGTTCTCGAAGGGTCTCATGAAAAACTCACTTTGTCCCGACTAGGGGTCGGCAAAAATTCGATATATCGATCGATTTTTTTATCGATATATCGATAGCCAACTCGACCGAGCTGTTACCTCAATTAACGAAGACTTGGTAGGCATCTATAATTTATCACAGGCGCACGGTATTATTCTTAATAATGCAAAGACTCAGTTGTTAGTCCTTGGGAGTAAAATGAACGAGACGGTGGGAGATGATAGGTTCAAAATTTGCTTAAACAATATTACTCTTAATGCAACCAATGTAGGCAAAAACTTGGGCGTGCTCTTTAACACATATTTACGTTTTGACGAGCATGTGTCATATTTGCTACAAAAGTCCTATGGTAAGCTAAAAACACTTTATATGTACAGAGATTATTTTGACACTGACGTGAAGCTTAGACTTACTGACTCTTTAATTCTTTCCTACTTGGCGTATAGTGACATTCTTTATTGGCCAGCCTTAACAATTCAAAATAGAAATAGTTTGCAAAAGGTTCAGAATAGTTGTCTCAGGTTTGCCTATAGCTTGCGTAAATTTGACCATATTTCGCCTTGTTTCGTTAATTCAAAATGGTTTAACCTCTCAGAACGGCATTTTATTCATTTAGCGTGTCTCGTTTTTAAGATATCTCAGACTGAGCAACCTCAGTATTTGTTTGAAAAAATGAGAAAAGGTAGCAGTGTTCATCGGATAATCACTCGTCACAGAGATCATTACCAGGTTCCTAGGCATAGCACAGCTATTTTTTAGCGGTCTTTCACATATACGGCGATAAAAACCTACAACTCATTGCCAGAGAACATAAAATGCTGCTCATCAATAACGAGTTTTAAAAAACATTTGAAACTGTATGTCTTGTCACTGCGTACAGGGATCAATCTTTTACATGTGACATAGTGCTCTATTTGTTCTTACTTTGAGCATAGGGTAATGGCTCATGTAGTACACAATGTATGTTATATTCTTTATAGTACATAGTAATTAATATTAATAATAAACTATAATTTTCATTTCTCTCTAATGTTTCGTTTTTTCTCAATAATTATGATTTTGAATTTTGTTATTAATATTCTCGTTTTGGCGATATTATAATTATTGTAAATATAACGGTATTTAGTTGTTATTAAACCTTTTTTTTACAGCATAGGTGTTTTAAATTAATTCTGGATTTAGGCATTTTGTTTTTGTACAAATTAATATTACCATTGGGGTGGTTAGATAGAATAGCTATGCTAGATCTCGCCACCCGTTTACATCTTTATGTATTGTATGTATGTATTGATTATAAATAAAAGGCACTTTATTATTATTATATATTGAATAACGATTTTTAGAAAATAAAATATCGATATACAGGGTGTTATTTAATAAGTGTCCAATATTTTCCAGGATGATTCCTCAGTTATTTATAAGGTGAAAAGTTTATATAAGCATGGGTCCGCGAGCCCTTCATTTTTGAGATACAGGGTGTTAAAAATTTATTTTTTTTTTGTTTTTCGTAGATAACTTTTGAAATAATGTCTATATTTGGACGAAAATTGCTATCTAAGGGTTTTTTAAAATGCGAAATTCGAATTTGATGTTAGTTTGGCGCACACTTGTAGAGGGCGCTACCTACGTATCTTTTTACTCTATTGAGGAGCCATAACTTTTTTATACGTATTTGTATAACATTTTTAATTAAAAGAATGGATTTCTTCATTATTTTTACATGAAAAAGGTATACTTGGTAGAAGTCGCTACAAGCGATGGATCTCGAGAAAAAGAATAATAAATAAATAAATGACATTGATTTGCTTATTAGTTTGATAAAATTGCATTTATCTCCTAAACAAAGCCGAAATTAAAAAATTATGAAAATGTACTTTGCATTAACCAATAAAGTGCCTAAATAACAGTGTTATCAAAAGAGAAAACAGCAGTGGCGTACATATTTTTTGTCCCTGTTAAAAATTGTTACACCCTGTATCTCAAAAATGAAGGGCTTGCGGACCCATACTTATATGAACTTCTCACCTTATAAATAACTGAGGAATCATCCTGTAAAATATCGGACATTTATTAAATAACACCCTGTATATAAAAACTAAAATATCGACATTCTTAATAAATAAAATATTGATGTACCGGGTGTCCCACTAAGAATGGCTGTCGGCCGTATCTCAGAAAGTGTTAGTCGTATGGCTTGCGGAAAAAAAAAATATTAGGTAAAGTGGTCATGAGAAATTGCTCTAAATTATTTTCAAGTTTCTCAGACTGGCACTAGAGGGCGCAACAGTAACGGTAAATATGAATCACGAAGTTTCCTTAAAAGTCGCCTAGTTAAGGTATCCCGAAAATAACATTTTTTTATATTTCGAAGATTTATTAATAAAATTCACCTATAAGACGTGTTCGTCACTTTTCAAATAAAGTGGTGGGGGAAGGTTGAACATTATTTGTAATAAATGCTGATAACTCCGGTCTGGCTTAACATAATTTAGTAAACTTAGTTTTGTTAAAAAGGGATTTTCTCACTCTATATATCATCTTATGAACTACGGCAATATGTGTTTTACACTAGGCGCTAGGGGGCGCTGTCTTACAACTTCGCAAACATTGCGCGTTTTTTCCACAATTGTTATATTAGTATATTGAATTTTACCTGATTACAAGGACGATTAAAAGTCTAAGAAGTCAGCGAAAACCGCAAGTTAATATATATTTTCAATCCGGAGATATCAACAATAATAATCATAATTACGGAACATTATGATTTTATTTTCAAGTGGCCATTGTAAAGGTTTTTTTAAGAGTCAAATAGGCCTTGGAAAAACAAAATATGAAGGTACGTATGTTTCAAGTAAATATATCGTTACGACAATAATTCTCAGTGGCGCCTTAAATGTTCAAATTGTCGCCCATCGTTCTGTATACACGACTCCAATCTCTCCCTGGTTGATAATACTGCAGTTTCCACCTCTGCCATAGGGATACGGCGGCTGCTGTCCATTATCCTTTCTATCATGATTTCCTTTGTGGTGAGTCTGGTAACGAAAACAAGATCCTTCAATCTCCCCCATAGATAAAAATCTAGGCATGTTAAGTCAGGTGATCTAAAATAGAAATTACCACTTTCATTAACAGTATCACAATATATCCTATAATATTACCTGGCAGGCCACGGAAATATACTTCCTCTTCCTATCCACCTTGCAGGAAATGTGTCGTCAAGAAAGTGACGAAAGTTTGCCGCAAAATGTGCAGGAAATCCATCGTGTTGGAAAACCATAGTTCTGCGAATATCCAAGGGCACATCTTTGAGAAGAATTGGGAGTTCGTAATTAAAAAAATGTAAATATCTTTGCCCAGTAAGCGACTCATTAAATACAGACGGTCCAATTATTCTGCCACCCAAAATGCCGCACCAGACATTGACACTCCATCTTCCTTGATGCTGCACCTCCCGCATCCAATGGGGATTATGCCGCGACCAATAATGCATATTATTATGCCGGTTTACTCCTCCATTACTATGGAAAGTATCTTCATCAGTCCACAAAATTCTGGAGAGGAGATTTCTATCTTCCAATATCATATTGAGCAACCAATAGCAATGATCCAATCTTCTATCATAATCTTGCGGGGTCAAAGCCTGGTGGAGCACAATATGGTAGGGATGTAGCCTAAAAAATAACAAAATACTTATTACATTGACTTGAAAACTATTGGAAGAAATATTGGCATTATTCTAAACTATTTAAGAGTTATAACATATAGATATAATTACTTACCTTTCTTCTAATAAAATCCTATGCACAGTAGAGCGAGTAACGCCCAAGTCGCTAACAATTAATCTGATACTAATTTGTGGATTAAGTTGCACATATGCCAAAACATTTACAATGTTTTCCTTGGTTCGACCTCGGCGGCGTCTGCGATATACAGGGCGATGAATACTTCAAGTAGTACGAAAACGGCTAGCTAAACGATTAAACATTTTACTGTCGTATCGGCGCCTTTGAGGGTATCGTACTGCGTAAACCCGTTCAGCAATTGTTGCATTTCCCAAACATTCAAAATACACCGCAATGATGTCAACCGCTTCTTCAAGTAACAGAGGCATTTTGAAAATCAAATACGACACAACACTGTTGGCACGACAAAAATTTTGATGTAATAATGAAAGGTGACACGCGAGCACAGTTTCAATTCATATTTTGTTTTTCCAAGGCCTATTTGACTCTTAAAAAAACCTTTACAATGGCAACTTGAAAATAAAATCATAATGTTCCGTAATTATGATTATTGTTGTTGATATCTCCGGTTTGAAAATAGATATTAACATGCGGTTTTCACTGACTTCTTAGACTTTTAATCATCCTTGTAATCAGGTGAAATTGAATATTCTATTATATTTACAATTATGGAAAAAACGCGCAATGTTTGAGAAGTTGTAAGACAGCGCCCCCTAGCGCCTAGTGTAAAACAGATATTGCCGTAGTTCACAAGATGATATATAGAGTGAGAAAATCCCTTTTCAACAAAGCTAAGTTAACTAAATTATGTTAAGCCAGACTGGAGTTATCAGCATTTATTACAAATAATGTTCAACCTTTCCCCAGCACTTTATTTGAAAAGTGACGAACACGTTATATAGGTGAATTTTATTAATAAATCTTCGAAATATACAAAAATGTTATTTTCGGGATACCCTAACTAGGCGACTTTTGAGGAAACTTCGTGATTCTAATTTTTACCGTTACTGTTGCGCCCTCTAGCGGCAGTCTGAGAAACTTGAAAATAATTTCCGGCAATTTCTCATGGCCACTTTACCTAATATATTTTTTTTCCACAAGCCATACGACTAACACTTTCTGAGATACGGCCGACAGCCATTCTTAGTGGGACACCCGGTACATGACACAGTACATGACACAGTACCTTTTTCGGAAAGTGTAAGAGTTATTAAAGAAAGTTTAATAGAAAACTTAATTGATTGTAAAGAAGTTTTTGTTTTATTATATTTTTATGTATACATGTTAGTCGTTTGGCTGGAGTTGATAACAACTTTCGTTTTTTAAATAGAACACCCTTTATCTTACAATATTTTTGGATTCTACATAAAATAACAATTATTTTTTAATAAGTGCACGATAAGTCTGAACTTAATATTTTCCGAGATATCGACTTTTGAAAAATGACACTTTTGAATTTTGATAGCTTCTAGCTTTCTAACGGTACGTCTTAGGTCAAAACGGCTTACATATGCACATACTTGGTTCAATCTTTTAACCATTACGAGGGCTGATGAAGGTATTGAACGCGGCTTTGAAGGGCGTTGCTGGGTATATTCGTTTTATTATGGTAATTACAGGAACAGCATTGTATGTGTGCCATGCTGGGATTCTTGGCACGTTGTTCGTGAATATGCCCCCGATAGAGATATTAGTCATGTCTCGTGGTTAAGGGCCGAAGGCGTGCTAAGACAGCCACCATCGACAACATGCGACTTTTGCAAGAAACCTGTCTTCATCATAATGGAGACGGAGAGCTGCTTGGTATGTAACAGTAGTTAAGTCTTCACTTAACCATTGTTACATATCAAGTATCGATACACCCCAACCCCCACACCTACCTCGGTCCCGAAAGGGACCAAAAAAAAAGACTTTGATCGTAGTTTAGTTATCACTTATTTGTGTGCAATATTGTGTTTAAAAAATATTATATTTACATGCTAAGTGTATAAGTTTGGTAACAAGTGAAAACATAATATGTTTTGCACAGACTTCTATTTTTTCGAGCAGTCTAGTTCTTTATTGAATCAATTTAGGAATTTATTATGATCTATATTTTTATATCACAATTAGGTGCAAATTAATGCTGGCTAGGCTAGAAAGAAGTGTATTTATTACTAACCAATAATAAAAAAAAAAAAAAAGTAAATAATCATATATTTTTTATAAGTAGCAGTTTTTATAATTGTTTTTTTATATACTACAGATTTCTCTTATTCCTGTAGCATATCAAGACAACAATAGCTAATACATTAAAACCTCTGTTTGCTACCGCCTCCATAAAGTTACGTCCTGCGTTAAACGACCGGTTATGAATTTCCCATATTTAAAAATGGAGATCCCATAATTTTATACTCCTTTTTACCGACTTATTTGTTAAACGACCGCGGGAACTCATCATCAGAATTTTTAGCAAAAGGTAATGCTAGAAACACCTTTCATCAGGAGCAGTAGAATCCGCCCTGACAATTCCTAAGAAATATAGGTACATGCAGTACTTACTTTATTGCAGGCGGATCCATTCACTTTGCTTTAAAGGCTGGAAAATCATTTGTTAACATTAGTGTTGTTTTGTGTAGTTTTTGTGTATTTTGGGACTAGCGTGAATATTTATAGTTAGTGGGAAAAAGGAAATGTCTTTCTTTAAGCGAGAGAATTAAACTAATCGAGGACAGTGAGAAAGCTGGTTTAAGTACCAGGCAGTTAACTGAAAAATTTAAAGTGGGTAAGACCCAAGTGACTATGTTGTTTCAAAATAAAGCAGAAGTTAAAAATTTGTTTCAAGAAGGTGGCAACGGTGAACAAATAATAAAATCTCCCAATACCGAAGGACTGGCAGTGGACCAAGTTGTTTCTTACTGGTTTTGTAAGGCGCGAAACAATCACTTACCAATATCCGAGCCCATAATTCAAGCAAAAGCCCTCGAATCTGCTCAATATCTAGGGCTGGATAGCTTCAAGGCATCACATGGATGGTTAGAAAAATTCCGTCGTCGGCAAGATATTACCTTCAAGAAAATATGTGGCGATTATTCTTTTTCTCAAAAACGGTTCATTTTGTCAACAATAAACAAGAGTACCTTTTTTTTATTTTAAGGTGCAAGCTATCCAGATTTATTATTTTTTAGGTCTAAAAAAGCTAAATCTGTTTCAAGGACACTATTGTAAGAGGTCCTTACTAGTGCCATTACATTAAATTTTTTTAAAATTATAATAAGAACTTTGAAAGTCATTCAAGAAAAACCGATTTCCAGCTGCGCCCTTTAGGGTCACATATTATCTCCGTAGGGTTCTATCTAAATCTGAGAGATTTCCCACATTTTCCCGGACACCCTGTAGATAGATATCTACTTGTTCACTTGCTTTATGGATTTTAACCGCATATATTAGTATTTAGGATTTTAATGTGTAAATTCTGTTCAGTGTTAATGTTTCAATACATTTTATTTGGTAATGATTCTTACTAATTTTAAATATGTCAATGAATTATGTTGTGCCTCAATACAACTTTGATCTAACCCTAATAATTCGGCAGTTGTAATCCAAATGAACACAAAAGAAATTCTTTTTGGCTTCAATTTGAACGTACCTATTTGTCATAAGCCATAAAATATTGGAATTCTCAACATAAACCATTTACAACCAACGTGTCTGCGCTCCTCCTATAAGTAACCAAATCCCAAGTAAAATATAATGTGACAGGTTCGTACACCAAATCTTTTCTAAGCATCTGCTTTACAAAAAAGGTCACGTTTTGGTAATAAACGGGGCTTTAAGCAAACTTTATACTCGATATTAGTAAATATATTGTTACCTGAAGATAGCTACTTGTATTTGAAGGAATGAATGAATATTTTTTTAAATAAAAATATAGTTTTACAACCTTATTCATAAAATGTCACGTTTTTCCACAAGCAGACTACGACTATTTTTCATATAACGTCGATTCTTTTTGTTGGCTAATTTCGTACGGGGTGCAGAATGATTAGGTCGAAGGTACCACGGGGGTGAATGCTTGTTTTGTTGTTTTGTCAATGACGTACTTATACAGTAAGGACCTAAAGTCCGTCCCCCCCCCTCTAACTTCTAAACCGTTCGGTATATTTTAATGAAATTTTGAACGATAATATTTGAGTAAGTCTTGCATTTTTTGACATACCAATGACAGCTTTAAATGTCAAAATGATAGCTGGGTCCGCTTTTGGAACAACCTTTTAAATGAAAAGGGGGTTCCAATGACACCTCATTTTGAAGATCTTTTAATGCTTAAAACATTCTCCAATTTAAAAACATTTGGTTCAGTATTAAATGTAATTTATTAATTATAAGTATTTTAATTACTATTATTATAAAGGCACACGTTTACAGAGTAGTGGTTACTTCAACAATTGTTGAAAATGTCCACCATGGACCTCCTGACAAATAAATATTCTATTGGTAAATTCCTCTCGAACATTGTGAAGCACCTGTGGCGTTATTCTTGAACAAACATCTGTAATTCGTTGCCTAAGTTCATCTAATGAGCCTAGAGCCGTTTTATAAACCTCAGTTTTAACATATCCCCAAAGAAAAAAATCTAGAGGCGTTAGGTCTGGCGATCTAGCTGGCCATTCGGTGCCGGTTTAGTATGCGGTCTACTTGCCCTTTGCGGTCTACCTAATATTATCTCGGGTTTATTATGCGGTCTACCTAGTACCTACACCGTAATTATCCAATAAGGTTCACTTTTCATTATTACTTTAAGTAAATAATCCTATTTCTAATGATACTAATTCTCCTTAAGTAATTTTCATTAAGGTAATTACGACTTTATATAAAATGTATAAAAGAAAAGGCCATTTTCCAAACTGTTTAATTTTACAATGTATCGTACATACCAGAAACATGTTGCTTCGCGATTTTTATATTAATATTGCCGCCTCCGAAGAAACTGCTGTTGCATTTCTTAGGCAACATCAATTACTAGATACTGCAAACGAAACGGATCCTTGCACAAAATGTGGAAGCGAAATGCAAGAAAAAAGAAAAAGGGATTGTGGAGGAGAATTTAGACCAGTTTTCCGGTGTCCGAGAAAAGGCTGCCAGACTTCGAGGTCAGTTCGTACTGGCAACCGATTTTTCCTTTACACTGATATCAATGGAAGAACAAACAGCAAATTGACTATGGTTCAGATACTTGAACTAGTGTTTTTATTTATATTAGAACTTCCTGTAGAATCTGTCATCTCGCTCACCGGACGTTCCAAGCCTACTGTGATTGATTGGTTCAATATGTCCCGTGAAGTTTGTACAGAAATGGTATCTTGCACAGTTTGTGGCCAAATGGTAGGAACCCAAAACGATCCCGTCCAAATCGACGAGGCGCGTTTTGCTGGCCGGAGAAAATACAACCGAGGGAGTATGTTGTAAGGGGATCATCTGCCTGAATCCGCCGAAGACATAATAGGAATAACGGACGTCGCATTGATGGGCCATGGGTGTTCGGCCTGTGAACGAAATCAGATACCAGATATTTTTATGTACTTAGGCGAGATTCAGACACAATCATACCGCTTATCCAGAAAGAAGTCGGAGCCGGTTCGCATATTCACTCTGATGAATGGCGGGCCTATAGCAGATTGCGTCAACTTGGGTATGTACATAAAACTGTAAACCACCAACAGAACTATGTCGATCCCCATACAGGAGCACACACTCAAGGTATCGAACGATCTTGGTTGGATGCAAAGATAAAAATTATGAAGAAGATGAGAGGTGTGCCAATACAGCATTTCCAGTCTCACTTAGATTACATTACTTGGAAAGTCATTAATAAAAACCATAATGCAAACGACCTTTTCATCACATTTTTACAAAATATGCGAACTGTATATCGTACTTAACTTGCAAATATATATCGAATAAATTGTTTTTGAACATTTATTTAGTTGTTTTTATTGATAATCCTGGGTAGACCGCATACTAATTGGATAGACCGCATATTAAACCCGATAATCTTAGGTAGACCGCATACTAAACCGGCACCGGCCATTCTGTCGGACCTCGACGACCAATCCACCTATCTTCATAAGATTCGTCCAGGTAATTTCTGACTTGCCTGAAATAGTCTGGCGGGACACCGTCTTGTTGAAATATAACCTCTTGAAACTCATGTGCGTTTTGGGCAACAACATCATTAAGGGCCGGTTGTACAACTTAACGTTGAACCGCAGTTCACCTGAACTGTAGTTAATCAGTGAACCGAGATCAGACATCCTACCGTTGTTGAAACTTAAAAACCGGCAGGTTCAGCTGAACGCTCATTTTCTGGGGTTGGTTCCGTTGGTTACACCTTTTTGAGGGAGTTCAGGCGCACCTTGATGATGAACGTCAATGTTTGAACTACTGTCAGTTGTTGTTTGTCAAGTAAACGTTTTATTTATTTAAATAATAATAATGAGTAGTGGGAAGCGAACATCCAATTTTACTAGCAAAGAAGAGACTATTCTTATTGCTCTTGTGCAACAATATCGGGCCACAATTGAGTGCCGGAAAACTGATGCAGTAAGCAACCAGAAAAAGATGAAAACGTGGTCAAAAATTGCAAGGGAATTTAATAGTGCTTCAGGTTTAACGTATAGAGACGAAAAAATGTTAAAAAATAAATATGACAATATTAAAAAAAGAAGTAAAAAAAAAGCTGCTGAAGAAAAGTCCGTAATATTTAACACCGGTGGGGGCCCCCCTAAAAATATTGTATTTACTCCTGTAGAGGAGCAAGTGAAAAGCATTCTGGGAGTACGAGTTGATGGACTTAGTTCAGAGTTCGATGACGATACATGTAAGTTTATGCAGATGAACCAAAAAAAATTACTTATTAAGTTTATTTTTAAGTAACTAATATAGAAGACATAAATGTCCCATCAACTAGTGATGACGTTGTAAACCAAGATGTGCAATATGATTTATTTGATTTGGAGGTTGAGAGCAGTGCACAAAATGAAAATTTAAATGAGTTTGCAGATGATAAGGAATCGACAGAAAGTAAGTGTCTACATATATTTATTTGAGAAAGTTGCCATTTTACCGAATCCTTTTAGATATTGAACCCAAGGCTAAACGTCAAAGAGGAGACTGGAGTAAAGGGACACCGAAACTTTTAAAAACTTTAAAATCTGCGGCTTTGCAAACACCTTCAGGTAAGAAAATATTTTAGAAATAGTACTGTGTCTAACATTCTTAACAATTCCAGAAGGTCATGTAAAAAAGAGGGAAATGGGGCATAAAATGGAACAATGGGTTAAATCAAAAAGTGAAACTGAACAGGCAAAAGCAAGGTGTACAATTGAGGAAAGTATGTTAAGAAGAGAGCTCATGAAAAAAAAACATGAAAAAAAAATGGAAATCCTCGAGTTGGAATATCAAGCAAGGGAGAAAAGAGAAGCTGATGAGCACAAACTCAGAATGGATCTGTTGAGACCTAAAAATAAAAATAATTAGAAATTTTGCTTTTTGTTTTCTACTGGTAAAAATATATATTTTAATGTTAATATTAGCCATAAAATATAATATCATGAAAATATGTCGAGTCTTTTTTTAGAATTTAAATAATCATGGACAATCTTATTTAACAAAAGTGTAAAAAAACTCTGGAACATAAGTCAAATTCAATCAATTTTATTTATTATTAAAAAACTCAGTCTTACAAAACAAAACAGATTAATGACATTACACACCAATTCAAACCATTTTAAAGTAAATCTCTATAATATCTTATTAGGGCAGCCCTGTTTATGTTGTTTAAAGCCTCTTGGCGTGGGATGATATTATTATGTTCGTCATTATTAACGTTGTTGACCAAGTTAATAGCAGCTTCGATTTCTGCTTCAATTAAGGGCTGGGGATCTCTCATTGTAATTGCAATGTTATGCAACGCTGCTGTTGCAACTACTATACTTTCCACTTTAGGTTTTGCCAGTCTTATGCCCAGGGCTAGTATTGGGAAACGGCGTTTCCAAACACCAAAACATCTTTCGATTGGGTTTCTTGTTCTAATTTGAGATTCATTAAACAATTGCTCAGCAGGATTTCCAGGATTCAGGAGAGGAGTTATTAAATATGGTTTAACTCCATAACCACTGTCTCCTACTAAGACGCTGTCTTCATAATGGTCATTTTAAAAAAGACCTTTGACCCTTGAATTTGCAAAAATAGTGGAATCATGGGCCCCACCTGGCCAGCGACAAACAATATTTTAAATTTTTAGGTCTGCCGCACAGATGGCCTGGACATTAAAGGAGAAGAAACCCTTTCGGTTTCTATAATTTTCAGGATCTTCGCCACCTGGAGATATAATCTTTATATGTGTGCAGTCAAGAGCACCCATACAATTTGGAAATCTAGCAATGTTGTAGAAAGCCTGCTGAATTGCTCTTTTCTCTTCCTGGTTTTCGGGTAAACTTATCAGATGCCTAAAATGAATAGCAATGCATCTTATAACTTTTGTTACAACTCTGCTTGCAGTACTTTTATCTACACCTTGTAGGTCGCCAACGATTTGCAAGAATGATCCACTGGCCAGAAAACGGAGCGTAACAAATACAATATCTTCAGGTGTGAGAGCATAGTTTCTAAAACAAAAAAATACTTACATAGAAAATGTTAATTTGCAGTAGGTATGGGTTCAGAAGAAAGACCACTTACTGTTGTGTTTCATTTTTTATGTCCTCTCGAATCTCTCTAATTATCATGTGAACACTCTGTTTTGATAAACGAAAACGTTGTACAAATTGCACGTCATTCCAGATTAAAAAGTTCTTTGGTCTCTCCTTATAGGAGAAGGCAAATAAACACAAAGCACAAATTATTATATTAATCTGAAAAGTGCCAATGTATTGTCATTTTGCGACATTGACACTGCGACACTGAACGCAGTTTAACCGCCAAACATCGGTGGGTTAACTTGACCAGCCCGTGAACTTGGTTCAATTGTTAACTTCAAGTTGAACAACGTTCAGATACGCCTTAACCTTAGATCAACGCTGAACTTAGTTTAAACTTTAGTTGTACAACCGGCCCTAATAAGTGGAGTAATTGTATGTTGCAACATATCCAGGTACCTGGGGCCATTAAGATTATATTCCAGAAAAATGGGACCTATAATGTGATTACCCAAAATGCCTGCCCAAACATTTATTTTCTGGGGAAACTAAGTGTGTCCCTCTCGAAAAACATGGGGGTTTTCATCACTCCAGTACCTACAGTTTTGGGTTTTAACTCTTCCATGTAAGAAAAAAGTACTTTCGTCGCTAAAACAAATATTTCAGCTAAGACTTGGACTTTCACATATTGCACGATTTTTGGCCTTCCAGACCTTGGAGCGTCTTTCACCGTACCAGTTTCTTGAAATTTTAGGATTAGTTTTCGCAAAAATTTTCTGCATATTTGGCGTTCCGGATATCGTTCATTGAACATACGAACAGCAGCATGGTAATTTCGGTTAGCTTCGCCAAAAATAATAATCGCTTCAAATTTATCTTGTACAGAACGAGCCATTTAAGACAATTTCGAGCTAAGAATATTTTCTGTCAATCAGACATTTAAAAACAGTATGACAGCAACAATCAATAGACAACTAATAGGTAAAAAAAGTGTGTTATAAACAGTGGTAGTCATAACGTAGAAACCGATATTATTGATTTATATTTAGAAAATACTGAACCAAATGTTTTCTAAATTGTAGAATGTTTTAAGCATTAAAATATCTTCAAATTGAGGTGTCATTGGAACCCCCATTCCATTTAGAAAAATATTCCAAAAGCGGACCCAGCTGTCATTTTGACATTTAAAGCTGTCATTGGTATGTCAAAAAATGCAAGACTTACTCAAATATTATCGTTCAAAATTTCAATAAAATATACCGAACGGTTTAGAAGTTATAGGGGGGGGGGGGGGGGGACTTTAGGTCCTCACTGTATACATTATGGGTACTGAGTACTGTCGCGTTCCTAGTTATGCTGTTATCTATGCTTCACCCAGATGTTGATTCTCACTGTTTATGTTGTTACTTGAAAACAAAGCATTAACCAACCCATCAGTACCTGTCTATTATCTGGATAGAATTCTTGTATGCCCACAAAGCAATATTGTTACTTTTTTTTTTTTTATTAGAACATTTAATAGTATTTTATGTAATAAAACTTTATAAGTCTATAAGACTAACCATTAATATTTTTTTCTAATAAATCTTAAAACTAAATATACACTGTTAGAAATCCTGGCCGTGTTAATCAAAAAACCTTGTCAATCAAGGCTACCTTAAAATGGCAAGTTATTTTAGCTCTTTTATGTTTGGTAAAAATCAATTTTTAGGAACTTTTTTAAGATTCGTTATAACATAATTGTGAATTAAAATTAATAGGCAATAACTAACTATACGAGATATTCTTGAAAGTTATTGTAACATAAAATTAAAGTAAAATTTACTGTAATAAATACTTGGTGTATAAAATCAATATATTAGTACTAGTAAAATATGCATCTATTAACTATTTGGTCCGTAAAAGTTGCATTTAAAGGAAGTGAATCTAAACAATTTTTTAAGTTAATCAAAATACGCGCGTGTCTCCACCACCCAGTGTCTTCCGTCCGCCGTCTTGTCTACCTTGCAGCCGAGAGGAACAGACAGACCTTTTTACCATATTTATTTTGGGCTGGTGGTTATTCTTCAGTAAATCATTTAGGTTTGAACTCGGGTTTGAAAATTTATACAAAAAAATCAGAGTTTTCCCAGTAGAATCCAAATATTCAATCATAAAATATGCAGGGTGTTCCGTTTAAAAAAAGTAAGTTATTAAGTCTCTATGGTAACCAAATGACAGAAAAAATTCATGCAGGTGGAAATTTGGGGAATAATTTACTGAACAACTTTTATAAAGGTCACTTTTCGTATACGAGGTAATTCAAAAGTTACAGGCATTAGGCGCGACTTTTTTGCAACTCTGTTTATATTTTAGTATTGGACCTGGGACAAAAAGGCGGGACCCCTGTATGACAGATATGGTTGCTTAAAAGTACATTAATTATGAAATTCTTTACAAATTTTTCACCTGACTAGATTCTCCTACCTAGTCGACCCGAACGAAACGAAAGAAAGAAATTGCATTCTGAACCATGCGCAATCCAGGATAGTAAGTTTAAACACATTCAAGAGTTAAAGGAACTGATTCCCTTTGACTATTGGGCTTTTTACGACAGTCTCGTGCATAATTAATAGCGGAGTTCAATTTTTACCATTATTGCATTTTAACATTTTTTTAACTAAAATGTAAACTAAATCAGATAATTGTCATTTTGTAACAAGGTGTCTACCTGCCACTGCTGTTTTGGACTTCGTTTGTCATTATTTATTCGCAGATTTTTAACTGGTGAACATCTTTAGTCCTAAAGTGAATACTGCGGAATTATAATTTGCCAAATTCTGCATTAAAACTTCCTGCTTAAGCTCGCAAAAGTGTACCTAACTATATTTTAATATTAAAACTTTGAAACTAGAAAGTAATTCGAAAACCAATTTCAAAATTTTTGTAATTTAAGGTAGGTACCTACACTTGGTTTTCATACTTGACAATCAAAATTAAAATTCCATACTACTCCATACTAATCTCTGCGTGCTGGCTAACTTCGGGTTAATGGCATAACAGAACAACATTTTATTTTAAGTTCAAGTGCTCGCCTCCGCCGAATCGTATTACATTAACTGCTGTTTATATCTCGTCCACTCGATGTTAACATTTTAGTAGTACGAGTTTTGTTTTTGTTGAATGAAAATGATTCAAGCATATAGACGTACATGCTACGTAAATATTAGCGTTTGTATTTTAGTTGGTCTGTAAAATTAATGTATACCTAAAAGCAGAAGCAGAAACGCTTGTAAAGTATTATTTGATTTTGCGGCGAAAGATTTATGACGGTGGAAACAATATTTTATAAACATTGTCAAACTATTGCTTATAAAAGTAAACATAACTTATTACAGACAATATTTATGAATCTGTACACTCCAAGGCCAATCCCGCATACCTTTGAAGATGAGCTTGGTATTGTCTTTGCCAGGGATACTAAGTTCCTGGGAGCACACTTGAAGCCCTGTTTGAGCTTCACTATCACTAACCATATTATTATCTCGTTTATGCCTATTTTGCCATTTTGAACTGAATTTTGCCTCGAGGATAAACAAAGGTTCATGACCGTTTATGCTAGCTATGACTCATTAGACTGTTTTGATATAATTTAATAAGTTCCCAAGTAATTTTAGGATTCATTTGTGACCATTTCTAAAAAGTATCTATACTTGTGCTACCTGGCCTTAAATACTTTTTCGTGTTCCAACTGTATTCCTATCATAATACTTATTTAAACTTCCTGGTGTGTGCTTCGATCTTTTGTTTATATTCTGTAATGAAAAATTTAAAAACATGAACAGAAGTGAATATTTAAGACTTAGTGGCGATGTTAAATATAGATGCGATGCAAAACTTAAAATTATTGGTCATATTGATCCTTTTATCTGCTTGGAGAGACCGATTTTGGAAATGTAATGTCTTTGCCAGTAGTAGCAACAATGAACTTGGTAAACTACCTTATATTAACATATAGTTTCTACACTGGGCAGCAGCTGAAGGCATACAAATGCTTGTAAGCATTCAAATTTGATTTGAAACATTCATGAATAAATAAAAAAATTACAATAAGTTGACAGAGTTTTCATTTATTTCAAATTCTGTTATCCACTTCTCCGAACTGTATATCCTAACATTAATGTTAGTACAGTCTTTGAGAAGTTTGCATAAATTAGTCATAGGTATTAAATTCAGTCTGTGTGGCAACATGTGAACAGTTTTTATTAATTTCAACATTTTCATTCTCTCTTCTACTTCCCGGAGTATTTTTGTCAGGTGCTTCAATCTGTTGTGCTATCTACAAGAATGCATTACTCGATAAAGAAAACTTTAAATAATATAATTAATACATTTTTTTATTGGCGCAGTTGATAATATTAATACCACATTTAAAGAATATACCATTACCTTTTTAAGAAAAGTTGAAAATAAGTTGGTGTTTTCTAATGTTAAAGATGAAGCAACAGTAATAATCGATGATATTGTTACCGTTCTTCCACCACCTTTAAATATTGGCGGTACCTCCAGATTGCAAACCACTTGTAGGTTTGGTATTGATCTTAGCGGCTGCAATGTGCTGTAATTACCGCTTAGTTAACCTTGTTTCTGTTATTTCTAGTTGAGAGGCCAGTGTGTTCTATATATGTGGCTACTGTTACCAGTGGCGTGTTTACCATGGAAGCTAGGGAAGCGCAGCTTCCCCTAAACGATTTATTTAAAAAAAGAAATAATCCAATACAATCCTACTAGAACTTACAATTAATTTTTAAAATTGTCCTAAATTTTATTTGTAAATCGGGCGAATCCGACCGCATTTTCATAAAGCACCCTTGATCAGAGAACTCCATATGCTATCTAGTTCTACTTCACGGTGATGCCCGATTGATTTCGAGACATACCGACGCGCCATTCGCGCCGCGCGGCCGCGCCGCTGGATTGCGGGAAGCGATTGGAAAGCAGCGTATTGCGGTATATTGTTTTACTGCATCGAACAAATTAAAGTGGCGCGTGTTTAGGCGAAATTTAAAACCGTGCATAAATATTGGGAAAAGTACGCTGTTTTCAAACAGATTATTATTTTAATTATGGATCCTGTTGCTAGTTCAAGTTCGGCTGAAAGTGAAAATAGACTTTTGTGTGAGTGTATTGTGTGTCAGATAGTGGTAAAAGGATTTTCCACTTTTATATTTGAGGAAAAAAAAACAAATTATTTCCAATGATAGGGCCCACTCCATCTATTCCTAATTTAACAAAAAAAAACTAAACTTTATATTAGACATTTTCAAAAAGAATCATATAAAACTTGTGAATGGCTAACTGGTTGTGAAAATAAGTCTCTTCTGTTTTGCTGGCCATGCCTGTTATTTTCTAGTGAAAAAAATTTGTGGAATAAAAATGGATTTTCGGATTTAAATAATCTACATAAATTAATTAAGACACGGGTCTAGTAAGTCGCATTTACAATCAATTATTAAAAAAAAAACTTTTGGTAATATAAGAATAGAACACGCATTAGACAACCAACTAAAAATTGCTTCTGAAAAACATAACCAGGAAGTAGTAAAAATTCGAAATATCATCCCCGAAGGGGAAAAAATTTCAAATTCTTTGTTATTAAAATATTTAAAAATATATT
The DNA here is from genome assembly GCA_963920685.1 of Polydrusus tereticollis. Lineage (NCBI taxonomy): Eukaryota > Metazoa > Arthropoda > Insecta > Coleoptera > Curculionidae > Polydrusus > Polydrusus tereticollis. The sequence continues at coordinate 49,889,197 of OY987330.1, forward strand.
TTAAATTGATGCACTTCATATGCGTAATAATTTGTCAAGATTTACCCAAAAAAGGGCGTGGCACCCCAAAAATTTTCGCCTGCGGCGCAAGAAAGACCGCCTTCTGCACAACGCTTTCGCCGGCCCTGGTTACAACTTCTCATTGTATTAAAGTCTGGAGACGCCACTGACTGTTACTCGCTTGTGGGGCACAGTGACCATTTTTTCATATTCCCAAAAAATTAAAAATATTATGTTTTTGAATAATTTTTTATCGCCAATAAATTTTTTATAAGTAGTAAAAACTGTATTTATTCTTAACCTGTGCCGTACGTCTCATTAAGAGCAATCACTATTAAAAAAAAAAATAATATCCAAAAATGTGGCCACTATTTTTATTTTATAAATAATTTTTCTTTCTATAGTTTGAGGACCCTATGTACAAAATTTATATTTTATGAAAGTAATTATATTCTTTTCTATTTTATTATATCCCATAAATTAATTTAAAATTAGTTTATAAAAGTTTTAGAGTGCAGTAAAATTGTTTTTGAACCTTATTAATTTAAGTTTACTTATTTATCAGACCCAAGTTAAACTAACACAATTTCCATCAAAAAACGTTAAACATAATAATTTATAGCAAATAGAAGTATCTTGCTACTTTATGATTGCTTCAAAGATCGCCGTAAAGTAAGATTTATAGCCGCAGGGAGAACCCTACCGGTATTTACACCCGGAGAAAAATATGACAGCCGGGTAAGACGTTAACTGCTTTACAGCAATAACTCACACATGTATGTAATATCTCAAAGGCAAGAAGTTAAATCTACCTTTAATTTATGGCCTATATTTTCTTCGGCGTTTAAGGTTGGACTGATGTTGACAAATGGATATTTTAGGTTCGGTTAAGTAGGATGTTACTAAGTGGATGTTTGACCTAGCAATGCTCCTCTTCTTCTTCTTCTTCTTATTAGGCTAGTAATACACTTCTGGAAATGGGCCTTACAACAGCTAGAATCATATTCCTATTTTCGATTAGTTTTATTAGTTTCTGGGCTCAACGTCAATACTCCGTTTCGACTCTTTTAGAAGCCAAACTAACGATTTTTCCATCTGTCAGTGTCTTGCCTTGTCACATGACCAGCCCATCGCTACTTAAGTTGCGCATCTATCCCGAGATCATCCATCACCTCAGCTCTTCTTCAAATTTTCTAGTTTCCCATAAACTGACTTCATCAAGCAGAGCGAGCATTGCTCCTTCTGCGGTTTGCAGTCTCCCATACAGCACGAGATTTCCATTGGACGTCCAGAATAAAAATATTTAATTGAAAATGAGCAACAAAATATTTTATTCGCTGAATTAAATAAAATTATTTTATTGAGAAATTATTATTTAATTAAAGTTTAAATAATAGAAAGATGTTTTCCTTTTCTTTCCGTTAGACCCAAACCCTGGACGCGTTTCGCCATAATACGGCTCCTCGGCAAGGCTATAGAAAAGAAAAAGACGAAAAGGAAAAGGACCTTACAGTGCTTTTTCAACACATAATGTAGAGATGCATATGCGAGACGTTGCACGTGGCGACATCTCGTGGCAATCGAGCTATCCACCCAACCAGACCAGCGAGGTCTTAGAGAAGACCAAACGCTGGAATCTTCCTTTTATATCACAAATTCAAATTCAAAATATCTTTATTGTCACGAAAATAAAAAATTTTGTCGACAAAGTACATAAAATAACTAAAACATATAACACAGCATTAAACAATTTAACAAATAAGATGTATACAATAAATACACTAACCACTAATCAAGCCAAGTTGTCATTAAAAACTCCTCAACAGAATAGCACGCCTTGGTAAGAAAGTAAGAGGCAGATCTCTCACTTGTTCCCGAAATCTCCTGACGTTTAGAATCTCTAGTCAATCAAGCTGGTGGAAAAATATTCGTGTAAACTATAATAGACCCTAGTTAACAGGTGTTTTTTACTGTTCTACGAAATAGAGTTGTGGAATTTAAAGTTTTAGTTTCGGTAGGGAGGTGATTAAATGTTTTCCGACTTTGATATATCAAGGATCTTTTAGTAAAGGTGGAGATTGGTATGGGTAATGATAAGTCGTGTGTCTGTCGTGTATGTTGATTAGGTTTCGACTTCAAACGCCTATTTTTTGTGATATGGACAATAGTATGCAGGAGTCCGTGGGTCTAGATTTACATAAATATCTCACTTCACGTTTTTACAAAATAAATATTGTTTCGAACAGTCCCTGATTACATTACCCCCAAAATGCGACCCCATATCGAATTACCGATTCAACCAGTGCATAGTAAACACCTCTTGGAGTCGACATACCTAATTCTCTAACAACCGTCCGAACTGCAAAACACGCCGAAGCCAGTCTCCCACTCAGATACAGAGATTATCGAATTTTAAATTCATATCCAATCTTTTTCCAAAAAACTTCGCGCTATTTACGGAAACAATAAGGGAGTCACTTTATATCTGAACAGGATCTAGCCTACATCTAAATGCAACTGTGTGTGTCTTTTCCATGTTTAGTGTAAGAAGGTTAGAGTCAAACCACTTCCTCATGTTTTCGGATCGCACCTGACATTGATACCTGCTTATGCAGGTTCAATTCCAGCGTTTGGTCTTCTGTAAGCCCTCGCTGGTCAGGTTGGGTGGATAGCTCGAATGCCACGAGATGTCGCTACGTGCAACGTCTCGCATATGTAAAGTTTAATTGCCTGAATTAAAATTTATTTCGGACAAACACATAATAATACTTTATAACAAGTTACGTTTAGTTTAAACAAGTTCGTTAATTAAATGTGCTTTCGTTACTTTTATAGTAGTCATCTATTCTAAAAGCGCTGAATTATTCCAATGTTACTCTTATGGCACACCCTCACAGCGAAGCAAATCGCATCTAAGCACCTTGTCAAGGTCTTCTAACAAGTCACTTAGACACATAATGCAGAAAATAGAACTATACCCTATTTCAAAAAGGTGCAGAGTAATAAAATGGGAAACTGCGTCCAGTTCAGCTCAATTTCGGTGTCGGCCATAGGCGCAGGTAAACTTTGTGCATTAAATTATTTATGATAACTAACCAAAAATTTTAGAGAATTGAGAACGTTTGCTAACCTTTCAGTCGTTCCATACCACGAGGACATGAATTCGAATATTTTTTAGGACTATTTTGGTTAAATGATAAAATATCTTCCAGCTGATTCAGTAGTAGTTATGGATATGTATAATACATTATACACTATGCGCCCTCGAATGCCAGGAACCACACTTATACCACCCATAAGTGGCGCGTCCGCGCGACACTTCGCCGACCCACTGAATGCAATGCAAACAAGGAAGAGGATGGTCACGTGATAACTGCATCATAAAACTTTTTTGTTCGGGCAACCACATTTTTAATATGGGAATTAAATTATAATTTCGTGCGCTGTAAATACAGGAATTATACGGGAATAAAATTTTTATATTGGTATTTTTGCATCTAATGTCTGAATGAATTAATATTTTATTCCAATAATAAAGCCTTAACAAAAGGAATTCCTGAGAAAACTAAATTAGCAGAATTGAAGTGACCCCGTAAAATTTTGTTTTATGTGAAGAAAATATTCGGCAAATAAATAATTAACTTGTTCCGGTTAATATCTTCCCTGCAATATATTTCACTTAATGAAATATAGGCTGAATTACCACAATTAACAAAAAATCAATTAGGCGTTTTAGTTGGCACAAAAAAAAAATCCTCAGTGCAAGATATACGTCACCAAATTGTTCCTGGTCATTTCCTCAACTCAAGAAGAAAAATGTTGAAGGACAAATAGGTTCCTCAGAACTAAAGTATTTATAAAGAATATATGATAATGTTACATGGCAAGTCCATCCTTAAGTACTAAGCAGGTACTTGCAATGTTGACGAAACTCGTTGAGTGAAGATTATACTTGAAGTATGCAACTGAGAAATGATAGCTGAGAATTAATGGACTTTTACCGTCAACTGTTCATAAATAAGATTGGTTAATATAACTGTTAAATAAAAGAAAAAACTTTTAAGTAGGAATTACCGTTGTGTAATTATGTTTTATCGTACCGAGTTATGAAGCAATAAAAACGACTATGGTATTTACATAGATCTCTATAAATACAATTCCTACAATTTACTTATGTAAAGATTGGTATTCAATTTTTGGAAATTATATTTATTGGAGATTGTGAACGTGGATGCTTCTAAATGAAAGAATTTTGGAACAGTGTGGTTTGAGAAAATCTAAGCTGGCATGATGAGCGTTACCGAACACACCTAAAATATATTTTATTTTTCAGACTAGTTCATGAAAACTTAACCGTCTCGTCATTGGGTAACACTGAACATAGTGTAATTATGTTTATACCTGTGTGGAAATTCGTCCATATCCTGATAACATAGCATAGTAAAAATATGAAGTATTGCAAAATGAGTAGATTAATTTTCCCCACTCCATCGTATCCCGGTTTGATTAAATTAATATAAAATAAATCTTCATCCTTTCCTACGTTATCGTCTAAGTGGAAGCAAGTAGCTTTACGTAACTTTTATGACACCTGTGTCCAACACAGTACATCTCCCTTGGACGGCGTTAACAGCACTAAAATCACAGAAATCAAAAATTTAAGAAGAGCTGTTCTCATGTAAAGAGAGAGATTTACATACATTTTAAACCATCTGTTTCGATGCCAGCGCCTCTATCAGGGGTCCGATTCCGTGAACTATTGTCTCGATCGGTCGGATTGTCGGCGAAAGTGGGGGAGGAGAGTAACAGCAGTGCGGGAAATTTGAAATGCCTTAATTTTTAGTTTTATAGTTAAAGTACTTTTTCCTACATTTTTGCTGATGGTATCAACAATAATGAACTAAAATGCGTCCTGAGGGTAAAAACAACTTAAATACTAAGAAGGAAAAAATTGAAATGAAATGAAAATGAAATGAAACCTAATATAAAAATCTATAAAACTAACTTATATATTAGCGAAATAAATAAATTTTTATAAATAAAAATGCACAATGAGTAACTAAATATTGTAAATCAGTTTATACAATCATTTATGAAAGTAGTGAGGATCTTAGTTTTAGCACAGAGGTGCAAATATCAGTAAGATGTGCATATTTTCGTTTAGTAGGTATCATTTAATATTGTTCAGTATCACGAGACTGTGTGTGATTTTAATCCTTGAGTAGCCCTCATAGAAAGAAACACACAAACATATTCTAAAATTTATAGTAGTTAGCTGTCGCCGATATTTCAGTCTGCTAGGCATAGGTACTCAGATTGGTCGATACCAGTCTCCTAAAACGAGGAAGAAAATGACTACTATAATAAAATGAGTACTCTTTAGGCTTATACAATATATGAGTCACTTACATCTTTCCTGTAAGAAACAATGCCTAACAATAAACTAACCTGAGGTACATTTCTAGTAAGGTGTATATCATTTTAGGGCCTTGCGCAACCATCGTAGTAGGTGTAAGTAGCTGACGCTGAGTTTCAGTCTACTAGGCTTACTACGATTGGTCAATATCAGTTTCCTGAAACGAGGAAGAAAAATTACTAATTTATACATAATATTATATAGTCTTATTATACACAAGATATAAAATTACATTTTTCCGTTACAATGATGAACAATGAACTAACCGAAATTTGTATCAAAGCTGACACAAAGATCGGCAGTCTGAGTTGAAACCACTTTTTCTGTGACTACTTTCCCTTGTCTGGTAAAACTCTGTAGAAAACAAAAATAATTCATAACTTAGCTTCCAAATATATTCTGACCGTCTAGTTCAATGTAGAAAATGTCATTTGGCTCGTTTTAACAATAAATAATGAAATATACTCACTTTATTCACACAAAGAATTGCAATGCTTTCTGGGACATATACAAATCTGAAAAAACTAGAGCAAAGCTAATCAAATACCCATGCAGCTTTACTCTACCCTCTTCAATATTACACCTTCATGAACTCAGCAAATCAATATAAAGTAAGAACAATTTTTGCTTCGACTTTATCTTGCATGCAGACCAAGCGCACGAACATACTTTAGAAAGAAGCAACAGTATTTTAAACTACCCGTAGTATTGTTATGAAAGCAGATTTATTTAGGTATAGATTTATATTTATAAAGTGGAGAACCTCAAGACATCAAGAGCAAACGGACACAATACAGGAGTTGTTTTCTGGCGATTCCTGTACTTGCTTAAAAAGGAACGGAATCTCGGTTACGCTGCAACTTATCAATAAGGTAAAAAATGAACTTGTTAGTTTTTTTTCACGTAGAATCCAGTGGCTTGGTCAGATTTTTTCTATGTTTAATTGTTTTCGAGAAAAAGAGCAAACTTGCATTTTTTTTAAAGGGACACCCTATATATTTTTAGCAATTATGATTCAGTTTATCACAAGCTTTTCAAAAATATATAATACTTTATAGCTGTTTTCAATGTGAAGCTCAAAATTTACATTTTTTCAACAAATTTACATTTTTTTAAACGGCACCCCGTATAAATTTTAAGATTAAACGATTGTCACAAGCTTCTCACAAATATAAAACACTTATTTTAAAAATATATACCTATAACAATAACTCTTATAAATATAAATAACAATTAACTCAGTTGTGTTACATGTTCAAAAATTAAAAGCTACAATTATTTGATGATTTAGGAAACTGTCTCATAAATATTGCTCAAACAGTTCTCTATTATGCCTAAGACATGTTTCACACATTGTTCTGATTCGCCTCAGTGCATTTAAAATAATAAAAGGCCGTGCCTGTAACTCCCTTAAGGCTCTTTCAGTGGCTTCTCTTAAATCTGCCATCGTTTGGTACTGGACGGTATAAATTTTATTTTTTAGGTAGCCCTACAATGTGTTCCAATCCAGCGGCCAGAAAAATTATTGTTAAGATATGCTCTTACAATTTGAGCATTATGAGCGGGAGTTCCGTCCTGTTGCAAATATAAGCTACTAAGATGAGCTAGGGGCACATTCTCTATTATTTCGGGCACAATGTTTTCCAAAATTTCTGAATATTTATTTGCAGTAGGACCGCCTTCAAATATATTATATAAAATTTTACTTCCCAGTATGAAGCATGAAACGCTAAACCCAAATCTGCCTTGCCGTTCCCGTGGAAATATAACATGTTGCTTTTCCAGGCACCAAAACCTAGTATTTTGCCGATTAAATATACCGGCACTGGTAAAATGACTCTCATCAGACCATATAATCGTTCTTTCAAAATGATTCTCTATTTACATTTTGTAAATACCAATTGCAAAACTTTACGCAGCGCTCTGCGTCACCGAGATGTAAGTTTTGTACGACATGAAATTTGTATGGCTTAAACATGTGTTTTTTTAGAATAGTTTGAACCCTTGATTTTGTAACACCGACATAACCTTCTACTGTTCTACAAGAACTATTTTGATTTGTTTCAATTGAAGCCAAACGTTTACTTTATCAATGTCCTGGTTTTCCTTATTGTAAATACTAGGTCGGGGTTTGGAAAATGAACCGACTTCAATTAAGTTTGATTTTATTTTTAAAAATATTCTTTTATCCGTCTGTCTTCTTTCTGGAAATCTGCGAATATTACGTTTTTATAAATTTTAAAATATGATGAAAAATATAAAAAGATGCCCATACCTGTTAAAATAAACTTCTAATGCTTCATCCGAATTTTCGTTACACTGAATATAACAAACGAACATATCGTACTTTTCATAATTATCGAATTTTGCATTCGCAGCCATAATTAAGAAAAAAACTGCTATTTATCGAAACTGAATAGAAATAAAGAACAGAAAATGGATAACCTATTCTGACAGTAAATAAAGATTTTTTCAGATAACAAGCCTGTCATATTTTGTTTTCCTAAATACCCGTCATGGCCTACTAAAAAATAATTTAAATTTGTTGAAAAATGTAAATTTTGAGCTTCACATTGAAAACAGCTATAAAGTATTATATATTTTTGAAAAGCTTGTGATAATCTGAATCATAATAGCTAAAAATATATAGGGTGTCCCGTTTAAAAAAATGCAACTTTGCTCTTTTTCTCGAAAACAATTAATCATAGAAAAAATCTGACTGAGCCACTGGATTCTACGTGAAAAAAACTAATAAGTTCATTTTTTATCCTTTTGATAAGTTGCAGCGTAACCGAGATACATTAATTTTGTCCCAAAATGCAAAATTATCAAAATCTAAAAAACTAAGGGGGCTATGAAAATTCTGTTGATGGCATCGTTTGTTTCTCAAAAAAGTAACACAGTGCCGCGAAAGCCGCAACCTTCTATCTTTACTAATAACGCAGATAACCCGTAAACTATACGAAAACTGGTCACCCTGTACATTAAGGGTACTAGATATCTGTCGCTGAGTTCCACACTACTAGGCATACTCAGATTAGTCCATACCAATATCCTGAAATAAGTGAAACAAATTATTACTATAAAATACTCTTTACCTACATAATATTATATAATATCATTAGTTTCATACCTTGAGGGCCTATCAGTGAGCATATTTGCTGTCGATGGCCCTGCAACAGCCTCATTTTAGATACTATTGATGGGTGGGTCACAAATGATAGGTTTATTTACATTCTCAACTGGATTTGACATTATTTCACAGATATCAGGGAATAACGTCAGTGATTTGTTAATACCTGCATAGTTGTATACTCTCCCAAGTTGGCAACGAGTGACTTAGAAGAACAACCAAATTTTAACATATTGAATACCCCTGGCATTTAAAGACAAGGGATACTGGCTTACCAAAAACTTATATTAAATTATATTATATTAAAAAAAATTATATACTTATACGTGGAGTGCCTAACATCACCCAACAGCACAGAATACAGGTCAAAGGACTTAAAAGCATAATACAGGTGTTGTCTTCGGAAATTTCCTGTCCTTGATATTAAGAACAAATGTGGTGACAATTAACCAGTGACAAAAGTGCATGGCCAAAATCGTAACTGACAATTCGCTAAATTCGTTTAACCCAGTGCCAGTTTGAAATCAGGATCTCGGAGTAGTTAAGACCAACACTAGCAGCACTCAAGTTGGGTTTTATCTGGTACGACAGCATAAACTACCACTTAACCTCACCGACGGAACCTAGTGAATACCCCTCCCTTGTCCAAAGTTGGTGGGCGCCCAATAATTCATACCTTTGACTAAAATTTAAAATTTAGTTCAAGTCCAAGTGTGATACCAGCAGAACAATGAGCGAGATGCGATGCGATGGAGCGGGGGAAACTAAATCTACCCATTTCTGGTTACTTGGCAAAACTTCATATTTTTATTCTCTAACTTATTACTAGGATATGGGCGTACAACGCATTTCCATAACGGTATATGGTTGAAACTAGCATTAGGTTAATTCTTTCATCTGAAGAACGTCATCATTCTGGAACGACCTCCCTGAGACCGTGTTCCCTAACGAGTATAATCTCTCAAAGATTGAAGACGAACGTGAATCGGCTCCTGTGTACACGTACCGCTCGCAGAGCGCCATTAAGAATTAATTCTGCAGTGCTGTGCCTTATCATAAAAGAAAAAAAAAATGGGTGCTACAGCACTATTTCACAATTTTACTTTGTTTGTTTCACAGGTGAAGGTAAATGTAAAGGATTTATAAGATTTATTACCATCTTCAATATATTGGCATGTTTATCAGTTAGCTTAATCTGTTGCTAGAAAATCCTTTATGGCACCTCTATAAATTATATTATAAAATATAAAATAAACAGATTTTCCCAAAGCTTTTCAATTTGATGATAAATTAAATTGGGAGATATAAAATTTAAATTCTTCTTCGGCATCTAAGTGGTTATTTACTACATTATTAAAGATATTAAGTAAGATAAAAAATATTTTTAAATTAGTTAAAGCTGAAGTTAATTCTATATAATTATGTAGTATGCGCTTATTTAATTTTACTACTTTTGTACAGGACCCTTCCTCATAATTAAATAGCTTCTACTGACTTTGCAAATAAGCGATAATCACAACAGCAGCGGAATAAAGCAAAGCTAGGAAGAAGCTCGTCTGTAATTTAAAATAATCATCATCCATTTTATTATTATTAACAGCATTACTATAAAAATTAGGATTTTCTTCATGTAAATTATTCATTCCTGGTATTATAAGTTAGAATGGGTATCAGTTATTGGCTTCAGGTTAAACTGTGCCCTTGAAAGTAACCCAAACCTATAGTATCTAGCGTTAGGAAGATATACATTTTAGCTATTAAATCAACTTCTACTTTCATTTTTGGAAACTTAATTTTTTAAATGCCTTCACAGAAATGCTTCTGTTTGTTGTGTCTGATCCGGACATTCAATACTTCCATCTCTGTGAATCAGTAATAATTGTTAATAAAGTTTGGTTTGCTAATATCGTTACAGGCTAGTCAAGAATAGTCTAAAATAAATATTTAAGAAATAGGTCTAAATTGATAAGAGATACATTAAAATCTCTCAATAGTTGTTTAAATTCATCAGAACTAAAATTAAATGAGATGAGATAATTTACCAATTTATTTATACAGCACGTACATACTGACATATATATTATACAATGTAATTTGTGTTAGCTTTCAAATTCTTATTTTTTAAAATAATAATAATTCATATTTTTTATTTCATTTTTATAAAATACAGATTTACATTTTAATAGCAATTAAGAAATATTTGTAGACTTGTAAAAATTGTTAACATTATTTAGAAAAGTTTTCTAAGTATCTCAAACTTGCGCAGGCATCAGATAGGCTTCATATTTTCGACGCTGGTGCAAATTCAAGTTCCTCTTCTTCTGTCTAACAGTTGGGAGTAGTTTCATCCGTTTCTTGGATCTCTTCAACACACTCTATGATAGTCAACTCTACAATTTCTGTTGGCAAATCGTTATCAATAGAGGTAAATTCTTTTAAGTTTACAAATGTGTCCTTAATGTTAGAAAACAGTTGTGCGGACGGAATATTACCTTCTTCTTCGAAGTCGTCAATATTATCTGTATTATACATAAATCTGGCTTTCATAAAGCATTTTTTTATTGTCACTGGGGACAAATTGGGCAAGGCTACTGAAACCCATATCAAGGCGTTGGTTATGGTAATATTATTTTCGATTTCTTGAAAAGGACAACCACTATCTATACATGTTAAAAGCCTCCTAATAAGGCAGCTTCTGTAGAGCATTTTAAAAATAATGCCTTGGTCCAAAGTTTGGAAATGTGAGGTAGCATTGGGTGTAAGAAACATAAGTTTGACAGATTTCCAGATTGATTGAATAGACGTATTCCACACGAAACTAATAACTAAATACTACGCCAGAACAAACATATCAGACAATATATTAAAACAAAATTCCCACTTAAGATCACAACAACATCACACCCACAAATACCCAAAAGACTGGCTCCCACCCTAACAATGCGATGACTGAGAAAAAAAACTGAACCTGTAAAAAAAAAGAAAAATAAAATAAAATAAACAAAACAAGCTCAAAATGGTAAATGTAAAAAAAATCAAAACCAAAAAAATCCAAAATGTCGTCGAAAAGATATATCGAAAAACAAAAGGAGTCAAAGCGAAAACTAACTTGAAGACCACCATTACATCGGTCGGATTGATTCATTTGAAATCGAGCTTCAAAGAAAGCAAGGTCTTAGAAACCTGATAGGTGAGATCCTTAAGGTTAAGAGTGATAAATATCTAAAGTTTGTCCCCATTCCTGCTGTTGATTCTACTCGCGGTTACCTGACACGAGAGTAGTACCACAAAACAGCGGAGCCCCCTTTTTCTATGAATACAGCTATAGAGAATAGAGAGAAAAAGCAGTTGTTTTTATTTGCCCGTATCAGCATCAGTATTGAACTGCGCTTGCGCAGAAACGATACGGAACTTTCAATGCCCTACGTTGAACGTATAGTTGCGACACCCGTAGCGTATCACTCGTATCGTTTTTTCCACGCATCCGCATCCACATAACATAACCCCACTTTTTGGCTAATCTGAAGTGCTGTTGTGGTGTGAATTTGAATTTAGAGCTTGCCCGGAAGGCTGCTAAATTTCAGAAGTTTGTAATTGTATTTTAAAATGGCTTTTACCTTATCCACACCTACACTAAAACGCAAAAGGTTATATTATAGCCCAGAAACTCGGCTCGGTTTCCAACCATGCATATCTTGCATGACCAGGAGATCATCTATGTCATCATCATTGTCACCCTCATCTAACAAAAGAGGATCTAGAATAGCATCCATAACTCACGAAATATTTATAAACAAAAAACGAACTAAAATACGAAAACAAACAATATAAGTTATGTTATAGCAGTAAAGTTGGTTGCCTATCCTCACTGCGTTACATTCATTTAATTTGCTTTTAACTCTTATTTAACTAATCACGTATAACGATACGTTCCGGATACTGATACTGATAAGTATGCAAATGTGTGGTGCTGCTTTTTCTCCCTAATATACGCGGTGACCTGAGCCGAGTATAGTTCTCCTTGATAGTAGGATCATAGGGAATTTTGATTCTTGTCGGTATATTATATTCAAAATCATTGGCTAGACTTGTCAAAAATTACATTTTAGGTTTTATCCATATTTGAAGTTGACAAAGTCACCAGAAGAGGTTAATCTGACAGGAGTTGGCAAAGTCACCCGAAGAGGTTAATCTGATTTGAAGTTGACAGAAGTTTTAAGAAGAGATCAACCTGTACAGGGAAAAAAAGAAAAGAATGTTTGAGCCAGTTTTAATGACGTTATAAAATATTAACATTAAATAAAGAAAAGAATTATTCATCTCAGTCGTTTATCTAATTCTGATAATCTTCACTGAGTACTACCCAGGTATTATAATGGATATAGTCATTTACAGACCAATTATCTGTTATAACTGTTCAAAACAGAACTAATGTTAACAACCGATTTATCAGCCTTTAAAGCAAATTGAATGGATTCGCCTGCAATAAGGTAATTAGTGTATGTATGTACTTACCTATATTTCTTAAGAATTTTCTGGCCGGGTTTTATTGACCATAATGGAGGGTGTTTTTAGCATTAAAGTTTACTAAAAACTCCGATGATGAGTACCCGCGGTCGTGTAACAGATGGGTCGGTAAAGAGGAGTGTAAAATAATGGGATTTCCATTTTTAAATATGGGGAATTCATAACCGGTCGTTCAACGCAGGTGGTCACTTTATAGAGGCGGTCGCAAACAGAGGTTTTACTGTTTTTGCGAAATTGCGTATAATGCACTTTTAGACAGGCTGTGACATCTCTGAACTAGTTCCTGAAGTTCATACGCGCCCAATAAGTAGAAACCTTTTTTATTTCAATTTTTAATTAGGTCGCATCATCGCTGAACTAACCCAACAAGTCGTATCCCACATAACGGCTATTTCAAACACGTGCATTAAAGCAACACTCTTAGTTGTTAAAAGGGTGTTTTTATAATTTCCATGGTAAGTAAATTTTGTTATAAATATTAAATAGCATGCATTAGTTGGTGTAGTTAATTTACATTTGATTATTAGTCATTTTAAACAAATAGAGAAGACGTTAAATAAAATTGGTGTTGATTCGTCCTGTCAGAAATAAATTTTTAAGACAATTAGTTGAATATACGATCATTTAGAATTAAACACTACAGAGTTTTTTGTGTCTCCTGTAAAATTTGCCTCACTGGGGATACGACCTGTTAGAACTTAGCCATCGATATGTGTTTTTTATTAGGAATTCTATTTTCAGTAATGGCTGTTGTGTATGTTTAGTGCCTTATAGATAGATACTGTTTTTACTAACTTCCCCGTTTGTTTGTGTACGAATTTGACGATGTCGATGATCAATTTTAAATGTTTACATGACAATAAAGTATTATAATTAGAAAATAGAATACAACTATGGCAGAAACTGTTTAACTATGAAGAAATACTCCGTACATACGTGCAGTATGTAGGTGGTTGGCAAAATCTCTATCGCAACGGCAACACAAAAGTACATACAGCGACTATAAATTTCGGTGGGTATACGGTCAGAAATTGGATAGGTACTTTAATCGTATATAAGATGGGCACTTAAAGCCAAGCAAAAATTTAATTTAAAATTTGCATAAACATCACACCGCGAACAGTGACGTGACTTGTAAGAAAATGAATAAATTGAAGAGAAAATTCATTATCGCCGAATAACAGTTACAGTGCTTACCCCAGACATCACTTATGCCATACTAATAAATTTTTCTGGAATACATGGAATCCTTTATTAATGTTTTATAAGCGTTTTGGGTAAATTTTAGCTTTCCTTAGAACTAGAAATAAAATAGGGCCTTGCTGCAAGAACGAAGTAGCTTTAGTTATAAAGATATCAAAATGTTATTATTTTTTAAATTATTTTCTTAAACTAACCTGATCTATCCACGTAGGTACAACCTATCCCCCTTTAAATTAAATTCAATTTTTCTAGACATACAGGGTTTCCAGATAAGGATACGGAGCGGCCATATCTCGGAAACTATACGTCTCACAGATTTAAAAAAAGAGCTACCATTATAGGGGTGAGACTTCGGCGCTGATATTACTTGATTATAGGAAAGCATTTGATACGCTTGATCATGGTCTCTTATGTGCTAAGCTTCGCTCCCTCGGCTTCGATGAGTCTTCGGTAAAGTTCTTTAAAGAATATTTAGCAGATAGGTCTCAGTTCGTCTTCTTGGAGGGTAAGCGTTCCAGTACCAAGGTTCCAGAAAGGAGTGTACCAGAAGGTCCAATTTTGGGGCCCTTACCCGAGAAAAGCAAACAACGAGAAGCGACAATATGACATTTGGCGAAATCATTGGAGTTAGAGGTAACCCGGCCAACTGTCATAAGTTTAAGCCGGCCGTATTTCAGCCGTTAGTCCGGTAGTCGATGATTTATCGTTATCGAGTTTAGTTGTCATTTTTGTTGAAAGAAGTGTGTTATTTAACTGTTTGTTTTTGTGAGTGTTGTGCTATTGAAAAATTATGCCTGGTAATACCTGTAGGTTTCGAGGGTGTCACTCAAAAGAAGGTCAAGGAATAAGCATGTTTTCATTCCCAAAGGATCCTGAACAGTAAGTACATTTGCACTGCTTTAGGATTGTTGACTAAAAATGTAAGGAAAGGTAACAAAACTGCTGTTCAATATTTAAAAAGAAATAAAGGGATACATAGGAAAATGTCGTTTTTCTACTTCTATATTGGTATGAACTCTACTTTATCCGCAAAACTATAATTATTATAGTGTGTGTAATAATTTAATTATTACACACACTATATTGTTAGAAAGCAAGCTGTGCGTAAGAGCAGTTACGTAATATTATAATGTCTGTATTAACAAGGGCAATTTTCGCTAACGCTCGTACCGTAATTTTCGAAACCGTGTGTAATAGGCTTCTTACCACTCTTGGTATATAATATACTGCTTCATTTCCTTTCTAAAATGTACTATCACTAAGTAACGCACAATCAATAAAACATTTCAAAAATATTTTTATTTTATTTAATTTTTTTATGATTTTACGAAATTTGCTGAAAAGCCAGTTACATGAAACACAGAAGATATTCAAAACCCGGCCAACTGTCAAAATTTCGAGGTGAAGGACATATAATTAGGTGACCATAATGCTAATCTCGGGATTTTCGTTCTCGTTGTTTGCTTTTCTCGGCCCTTACTTTTTGTAGTGTATACGATTGACATGAACAAACATGTGAAGGATTGTGATATGCAAAGGTATGCCGATGATACACAATATTGAGGCAAGAGGTAAACTCACCCAATATCTAAGATCAGTTTCTCTAAACAGAGGCTTAAAATTAAACCTCAGCAAATCAGTAGTTATTTTTTTTGGTTCTGATAGTGAATGGGCAATGGAAAATATGAAAGTAGATATGACTGGAAGCGTGATACCTGTTGTGCAAGAATATAACTTGGGTGTTATATTTGATACCAAGGTAGGATAAGTTAAGAAGTTATTCAAAAGTTATATCTCTCTCTTAGAAATCTCTATAAAAGTCAAAATATCTTGAGACCCTATTTAAGAGAAACACTATGTAAAAATGTTCTGTCCCATGTTGTTGTAACTTTGTATATGGACCGTGTCTAGATTTGCAATGCAAGAATAGATTACAGCTAATTCAGAATTTCTGTGTTCGATTTATTTACGGACTGCGAGCAAGGGATCATGTCAACTATAAACTGCCCGAGTTTAAATGGCTTAAAATAATGGAAAGACAAAAATTGAGTTAAGCTTGTTTCTTACATCGGTTACTTGCGGGTGGAATTCCTCAATATCTTCGTCAACAGCTTCATTTCCGACATTCAACGCATAATCGCACAACGCGTTTTAATAATCTATTAAATCTACCAAAGCACCGAATTGCCCTCTTTCAACGTACCTTTTCTAATCTGGCTCCTAAAATATACAATACTGACATAGTCAACAAGCTTGATGATCTTACTTACTTTCGTTAAAATATAAATATAAATATTTCTTGCTAGCTTAATATAAACAAATAAATGGGTACAAAATAAGTTAAAATATTGTTATTTTATTAAACAGGGTGTTTCATTAATATTGCGACAAAATTCAGGATGAGCTTTTCTGTTTAAGAATATGAAAAAAGTTTCTATAAACCTATGTCTGGAAATGCTTCGTTTCGGAGATACAGGGTGTTACAATGTTGAAGAGGCACAAAAAATATGTACGACACTCCTGTTTTCTCTTTTGATAACACCGTTATGTATTTAGTTTAATGGCTAATGCGTAGTACATTTTAATAATTTTTTGATTTCGGCTTTGTTTTGAAGATAAATTATATTTTATTTTATTTTACGAACGAGGGGTTTCTGGACCTCCGTTAATGGGAACTTTTTTCACTATTCTTTGTCAAGAAATCACCTGTTTCAATTTCTCGGTATAATATTGAAAGACCCTGCATACATGCTAGTTGCCAACTCTTATTGTCATATTTCTATATTTTTACTAGATTATAATATATTAAATGTAATTAGAATAAGTTTTAATCATAATATGTAAGTTAAAATAAAGACGTTTCTATTTATCTATCCATCTATCTATTATAAAAATTGCCCAGGGAGATTCAATAAAAATAATTAGTTTCGAAAATTGATACAACACGGCGTAATGGCTCACTTATTTTCGAAAGATTATTTTGTGGCAAAAAATGTCTCTTAACCGTAGTAAAACAAATAAATAATTAAAATATCGCCTAATAAAAGAGTGGGGAAAACTTTAAGAACATTTTAAATAAGCTGTCATTATGTCGTTATACTTCGACGGATTTTCTTGAACTTGGGCTTGTTTAAAAGGGAATCCCTTGATGTTTAAATAAATAATTCAGGAATAGTCACACGTTTCCTAGCACAATTTAAAGATGACACTGTTATTCAATCAAACTTATTTCTTGATTGTTCTCGGTATTTTCAAATTGGATGGTATAATTTTTTTGGTAATATAGAAGACAATTTACATTGAAAACAACTCGTCTCAACTGCAAATCAGTATCACCAACGTTTTAAGAGTTATCATAATTTTTCTTTAAAAATTACTCAGTTTTCACATACCGGTTCCCGGTATACCCGCAATAAGCGAGATAATAACTAATTTCTTGACCTACTGACAAGCAAACATAAATAACACTAAATAAAATATTAACATGAAAATACGCACAACTCTTAGAACAAGAAATAATTAGCAATTTGACGAAAGAAAAGCCACAAATGTTCAAAATGTTTTCAATCATTTTCGAAGCAATTTTGTTTCCCTGACCGGTTCGTTCACCGGATCTTACTTCTCTGGAACTAGGGAAATCATGATGAACAGGATAAGAAATGTCGTTAGATCCATAAACGAACATATGATTTTTCCCCAAATACAAACACAAAATTCTTAAATTTTTTCGATAAAGAAAATAAATTAGATCTACTTGAAATAATGGAAATAAATAAAACTTTTAAAATCCAAATATAAATTGTGTTAACGATTAAATCATCTATAGCAGCACCTATTTTTCAATGCCTTAAATCTGGTATAATCATAGGAGTCTCCTTTAACAAAAGCTACCTCTTCCTATCTCTACTCAATACATTCTATAGTTAACTTTACTTATTAATAATCTATGAAACATTTTATGAAAACATGTTTTATTTACAACCATGTATATCATGTTGACATTTCAGACTTTTTAAAAGTTTGAAAGAAACCTATTTCTAACTTTAACATTTATCCAGGTGGAAAGTGACATGTAACCATGTGATAAATTTTCACCCGGGTAAATGTCAACATTCAGTGTATAACAAAAATGTTTGTTTCAATAAAATTCATTTAATTAATTTGGCATTGTACCGGGTGTCCCACTAAGAATGGCTGTCGGCCGTATCTCAGAAAGTGTTAGTCGTATGGCTTGCGGAAAAAAAATATATTAGGTAAAGTGGTCATGAGAAATTGCTGGAAATTATTTTCAAGTTTCTCAGACTGGCGCTAGAGGGCGCAACAGTAACGGTAAATATGAATCACGAAGTTTCCTCAAAAGTCGCCTAGTTAAGGTATCCCGAAAATAACATTTTTGTATAATATTTCGAAGATTTATTAATAAAATTCATTTATAGAACGTGTTCATCACTTTTCAAATAATCCTCCTTTGCTGCGACCAAAGCCTTGCATAAGTCTTCTTGAAAAATTTTCTTTTCAAATTTCGATTTTTCTCCAATATTTTGAAGTGCGTTTTTTACACTCGGCTGAATTGGCTCAGATTTCATTTTTTGTAACTTTGATTTATGCAGCGGTGTTTTCAAATGTTGATCGATTTGGAACTTCTTTTCACCAACAATAATTTTTGCACAAGCTTTACAGAAGACTTTTTCTCCACAAAACTCTAACTCTGAGAAACTTTTAATCTACCAAGACGTTTTCGCCACTTTAGACATTTTGAACACAAATTTGAAATCACTAGTTTCACACTGAAAATACTGACATCTTTTGACAAACTAAAACAGAAAAAGTACGTATTATGACCCGATATAAATACAGTTTGTTAAGCAGGTAATAACAAGGAATTATTAAATGACAATAATAAATAACTCCTAACAACATACCTGCAAACCCCGGAAACCCCCAATAAATACCTTGTGTATAACCAAAATGTAAATATTAATTATTATATAATTATCTTCAGATTTAAAAATTCCTGAAACAAGTGCCGAACTGGACAATAAACCTATGAGTCTACCAGTTTTCATGACCGGGCGTTTTTAATTTTTTAATAACGCCGAAAACATTATGCTCATAAATAATAATTTGGGAAAAATATGCATTTTATTATAAAATTGACAAAATATGCAAAAAATTCAATTGTCAAAATCAAGAGATATTTAGGGTGGTGCGTTTTAAAATGACAGCCCTGTATAAATAGCAAAACTTATTGTGGGGCTTGTTCTGATAAAAAAAAAATGTTAGGAATCCCAAATGTCTGTTCGAAACAGTCACGTAACAACAGCACTATAAGATATATGGGATAATAAGATCCGCTACATGTGTCTTTCCATTGACTTTTATATTATATTACACAAAGGCAGTAAAGTATGTATTGAATGTGCTGCGCCCACGATCTAATCACCTTTTTGTCTTCATACGTATTTCTATATTTTAAAATACTCCACGCCCCTGCTTCGTATAATATTATTGCAGAAGATAAATTATTATCCATCGGAGCCTGCATGATGCGTACAATATGTCCCATTCATATTGTAATCTTACGATTATTGAATGACTTTGCAGAGGTCTCGAGATTTGACTTCGTGTTAAGGGTCCCCTTACATGCAATTACAGATCGCGTAAAATCAAATCAAATTTAAACCCTAAATAAAAAAAAAGAGGGAAGAGACACAATTATTAATTAACAGGGTTACAGTTTAATACTTGTAGCCTCGTTTACAGATATCTTTATGGCAACTTTCAGTTGCTTAATTGAAGCTAATTCGCTGATATCTAGCAGGAGGTGTCCAGACAGTACCGCTCACGAACTGAGCATTAATGATGCCTTAGCCAGAAATCCTGCAGAATGCATTTGTAATCATGATGAGGCGTACCGTTTTGTTGTTACTAAAAGCTTAATTGAAAACGCCGTCATTATTTTATTCTAGAATTGGCTGCTCCGAGATATACAGGCCTAACCAATAAAAAATTGAATGAAAAATTGCTGCGAAATATTTTATTGAAATGTTACATCATAATTTAGAAATATTTAACAAATACTATGTCAAAAAAGTCTCTATACACTTAAGAATAATCAATATAAATTTAACAGACAATTACAATATCTTTTAACCTTATATTGAGTTGGACCTCCGTTGGCCTTGATAACCCCTTGTAATCTTTTTGACATGCTTGCGACCAGCTTTCTAGTAATTTCTGGAGGTGTGGTCTTTCATTCGTGTATTATTCTATTTTTTAACTGTCCCTTATTTGAAAAATTGTGTTTGCGAATGCGCCGTTTTAGATCATCCCACAAATGTTCGATGGGGTTTATATCAGGTGATTGTGGAAAGGTATGAAGCTTTTGTCGCACATTATGGATCATCCATTCGCGGACCATCTTTGCGGTATCTTTAGGATCATTGTCCTGTTGGAAACGGTACCTTCCTTCGAGTCTTAATTTCTAGACACTTTCTCGCAAATTTTTCCTTAAAATTGTTAGATAAACATTCCGATCCATTGTACCATCAATATAGTTTAAAATTCTTACTCCCCCTGAAGACGTGCATCCCCAAAGCAGAACACTGCCACCAGCCCGTCTTACCGTAGAACAAATATTTTCAACTTTTAATGCTGTATTCTTCTTTCTCCAAACTTTAGTTCTGCCATCAGATCCAAAAAGATTGATCTTAGTTTCGTCACTAAAAATTATTGTTTCTCAAAACTCAGGAGCAAACTCTAACCGTTTTCTGTAATTAATTTCTGAAATAAACGGCTTCTTTCTGGCTACGCGTTCATTATAACCTGCCCTGTGTAAACAATTTCTCACAGTTTGCGGACAAACGTTTTTCGAAAATTCTTCTTTAATTTTTTCTACAACTTTGCGTGCACTTTTCTTTGAATTTTTCTCTAACAATACTGGCCTCTTCACGTGGAGTTAATTTCATAGGTCAACCGGAGCGGGGTCGAATCTTATACGAACCAGTTGATTTGTATTGGTTTACTATGTACTGAACCATAGCGTGTGTTTTCCCTATAATTTTTCCTATATTTCTAAATGATTTTCCATCTTTCCATAAATCAATTACAATCTTTCGAACTGCATTGGGAATTTCACAATTTCTTTCACTCATTTTTGTAACAATTAAATAAATTCACTGCAAAATCAATTACCACGGGTGACAGATTAAAAGTATGGCTGAAAATGATTAATTTTTTTTTTAATTTAGCTAGCAATGACTACTTGATTAAGTGCAGCTGAATATAATGTAGTTTTCCTTGCGTATATCTTACTGTATGGAGACTTTTCTGACTTAGTTTTTGTTAATATTTTTAAATTATGATGTAACATTTCAATAAAATATTTTGCAGTAATTTTTTATTGGTTAGGCCTGAAATAATAGTAACATTTTGTTTTTTCATAGTTTTAGTTAGATGGTTAAAACTAATAAAATATATGTATAAAAATATGTAGTGTATGGAGACATCTTGGACCGACGTATGTTGACAACATTTTTTTATATCATATTCCACTCACATAAAGACGTCAGCAAAGTGACAAAAAGTTTAAGAGGTTAAGAATTATTATTTTGAGCGAAAAAGCATAGTAATAGTTTCACGCAAATAAAAAATAAACTAACTAAATCAAACAAATACCAATAACGTTTGACAGCAATCCGTAATGGCGCATTTACAGAACTTAGTTTTCTGTCATTTCTATATTTCTAAGGGATTAACCATGGCATTGCCTTCTATACGAAAAATGATTAATTTTACAAAAAATATTAAAGTTATCAATTTTTAAAGGAAATAAATGTGGACTATTATATATCTTTGAAAAGCTCTTAAAAAGAGGGATAAAACAAAGAAATAATGTATATATAGAGTGTTCCATTTAAAAAACAAAAGTTCGGGTCATATCTTAAAAATAAAACTTTTTAGAAAAAAAAACTAACTACGCCACTGAATTATACATAAAAGAATCTTTAATAACCCATTTTTACCTTATTGATAAGCTATCAAATAATCGAGATACAGGGGAGCGTCAAATTTTCAAAATCACCCTGTATGTCAGAAACTGGGAAGGCTATGAAAATATCGTTTGCAGTAATGAAAGTTTTATAAAATAATAGAACAGTAAGCCGCAAACCCCATCTTTCTATCTTTTATAATAAGGAAGCTGGTATATGAAAATACACGAAAACTGAACACAGGGTACATGATGAACCAGTTATGTTAATAAACCACATGCCCCTCTTCAAAAAGCCTTTCAGCTAGAGAACCTCATCCCTCTGAAACGATCTTCCTTATGTGAGGAACAAATAAAACGTTTTAAATCCTATGGAATCCCTTATTTCGCGAACACAGCATCATGAAGGATTTCTTGTTGATAACAAAAAATTTGATGGGGGACTCTTAAGTAATAGGTAATTCTTTTCACATGTAGGTTACTAACAACAAGGCGATAAAGTCTTGCATTAGATAGTAAATTTCAAAATTATGAAATGTTTTCAAAACCTTTCCAATGGCCTAGCTGAACAGAATATTACAAATAGGAAGATATATCCTGCTTAAGAAGCCATTCAATTAACTGGGTTATTGTTAAGTAAATACATCTTTGGAATTTATATAGAGAACCACGTCGTGAAAATTCTTTAACGTCTATAAAATTTATAATTTTGTCATACAACCATTATAAAAGCTGTTTTTTTTTTCCTGAGACTCAATGCAGTAGAGGACGCCCTAGCTCCCCAATAATTTAATTAATATATTTCGTTACCCCTGGATGTCAAAACTGAAGCTCATTTGACGGATTACACTTTAAGGTTTTATGCAGCTTTCATCATACATACTTAATAGAATAATAATTTAATATCTTTTCATATCAGAAAGGGAGCAAATTGACTTGCTCGGCAAATCCATAGCAAATTTTGTTTAAACAGTCAGAGGAACGCTTAAGTATCTTTAATACCATTTCACCGAATAAGCTAAAATTTGGTATCTGTATGTAAGAGCGTATGACGGAGCTGCTAGTAATTTTTGCAATGTTGCCAAATTTACAG
Source organism: Polydrusus tereticollis (assembly GCA_963920685.1). Taxonomy (NCBI): domain Eukaryota; kingdom Metazoa; phylum Arthropoda; class Insecta; order Coleoptera; family Curculionidae; genus Polydrusus; species Polydrusus tereticollis. The sequence continues at coordinate 49,912,559 of OY987330.1, forward strand.
TTTATCGGCAATTTATAAAATAATAATATTTTCAATGGGAGACGCCGTATATTATTCAAAAATTATTCATCAATGTATTCTAAACAATTTTGGCAAGCGGAATTTAGTGTCCAAACCTAGCCATTTTTTTGATATTCGGGTTTTAATATCATTAGGACTGCTTACCCGAGAGAACTGAATCATTGGAAATTTCTGATTCTGAAATTAATCAAAGTTCTTATAATGTATTTCTACTTCATCATTTATCAGTTTTAATAGGTTTGCAGTGTTTTAAGTTCCTTGATTCTTAAGTCAAATGGACTTACCAACGGAAACACTACGAATAGAAATGTTAATGAGGTTATGTTCATCGAAGGCGAACGCAGCAGAATTATGGTTTCTGATATTTTTAATGATAAGAAGTATCCCAACAGAAATTCAATAGCACTTTCCACAGTAAGTAAAATTTTAAAGAAATACTGGCAATGTAAAAGCTGTTTTAAATATTAATTAAATATTTTGCTCAGCATAGAGAAAAACCTACACCCCTCTACCAGAATTATTGACCTGGATAACAACACATCGCCCATGTCGGTAGATCGCCTATTGAAGACTGACAAGTTCCACCCACCAACAAAATTAAACTGGTCAAAGAGCTCTCTAAGGATGACTTGGACAGACGTGTAGAATTCAGTGAGCAAATAATGTAATGGTATAATGCTAGTCCAAATTGTATTAATAAAGCAATGTTTTCCGATAAGTTGGCGTTCTGTCTTAATGGAAATGTCAGTTGGCATATTTTTAGTTATTGGAGTAAAGAAAATCCTCATTGGTTTCGGGAAGAGTACACCCAATTCCCCCAAAAAATAATATTTGAGCTGGGGTCATAGTGCAAAGGATAATTGGTCCGTTTTTTTTTATAGATTATAATTTTACTTTAAATTTGAAGTATAAACCTGTGTGAGGTTTTTCTTTTATGATAAGGCACAGCCGCAGCTTTAAGCCTTTATGGCGCTCTCCGAGCGGTGCGTGGGGGCGCAGGAAACGATTCACGTTGGTTTTAAATCTTTGCAAATTATATTTGTTGGAAAACACGGCATCAGGGAGGTTGTTCCAGGGTGATGACGTTCTCCAGATGAAAGAATTTTTAAACAGTGTCATTCGAGAGACACTAATCTGAACCACGTTCGGGTGGGCTGCAGTAGATTGTCGTGTATTTTTACCATGCACCGCTCTGGGTCGAATCAAGCGGGCAACCTCAGTTGAGCACTTGCCAATGGAATATTTGTAAAATAGGCTCAAGTCGCCAACCTGCCTTCGATGTTCAAGGCTTTCCAGGTTGTTTGTCAGATCATGGTCACCGTTCAAGCGCCTGTACCTCTTCTTTGATTTGAATCTAGCAATATCAGGGTATGTTTACAAGCAGAACCCCAAATATGCGAACAGTAGTCCAACGATGGTTGAATTTGGGCTTTATAGAGCATCAAAAGTTGTTGGGGTGTATAGAGGTTCTGAGTTAGGAAAGTATTGCAAACGTCCGCGAGGCTGCCTTAGCAATGGCCGCAACGTGACTATGCCAAGACATATGACTATCCAAATTGACGTCCAATAAATGAATTGATGAAGCCAAGGGAATCGAGTGTCCGCCATGACTATATCCGGTTCTTCAACATTAACTTTTTTAAAAAAAACTGCCACCTGGGTTTTTTAGCGTCAAATTCTACTTGGTAATGGTAAGCCCAAGACAGATGTGCATTGGCAGCTGATATCCGAGCATCCAAAGTAAAGGACGAAACAAGTGTGCTGTCATCAGTAAAGCTATGTATAGGATTTTTAGTTTTTTTCCAAAAGATTCTTAATGTATAGTAAGAAGAGGGTGGGCGACTCGCCGTTCGGTCTTGACAGCCATGAACAAAATTGAACGGCCATTCCGTATGCTCTTACTTTAGTTAGGAGCCCCTCATGCCATGCTCCGTCAAAGGCCTTGGAAATATTTAGTGCTACCGCCCGGGACTCCCAATGATGTTTTATTGCGTTGTTCTAAACGTGAGTAACATAAGCGAGAAGGTCTACTCTTGATCTAGTCTTACGGAATCCATACTGGCGGTCATAAATAATGTTGAAGCCTTCCAGGTACTTTAATAATTGTTCGTATTATAGGTATTTTAGGTATTATATAATATTGTAGTAAATAAGGGATTGAATGTCTAATTTCCTAACAACTTTTTATTTAACGACGAAGTGACCGGTTTCGCCCGTCACATAACAGGCATCTTCAGACTTAATTTCCAATACGGGAAACTGCAGCCAACTCTGGCTTGTTGCTGTTTGTCATTTCGCTTTTAATGGTTACACAGACATATCTTAAACGTAGTAGTATAAAACAATTACATAAGGATACCACAGAAAAAACAAAAATATAGTAGTTGTATGTATTCTAATAGTTCGTTCATTAATGCAGTGCATGCAGTACCAAATAACGATGTATGGTTGCAATGAAAGGGTGCACCGCCACATTACTCTAGACAAGTAAGCAATTATCTGCACGAAGTAATTTTTGAAAGATAGGGAGACGTGGTACAATTGGCCAGCTCGGTCACTAGATCTAACTTCTCTCGATTATTTTAAAAATGTTGTCTACAAGATCAAGCCAAATGACAAGGAAGAGCTACAAGAAAGAATCGAGGTTGAATGCCGACGAATCGGAACAGCTATTCTCTCTAATGATTTGAATTATTTTCCGCAAATTGCCAAACAGTATATGGAAGGCACTTTAAACATCCAATTTATTTCTTTAACCTGTTTTGAGTAAGTAAGTTTAAGAAATAACCTCACGATAATATATCAATAAATTCTAAATTTTTGAGCTTGAATATTAAAAAAATGGTTAGTCTTTATAAATGTCTAAAAAACTTAAAATTTGGCAACATTGCAAATGCTACTAGCAGCTCCTCCATAAGCGCTTACATACAGATATCGGATTTTAGCTAAGTCGGCGAATCGCTATTAAAGATATTTAAAGCGTTCCAGCCCTTTGTTACACGCTGTATATATGTAGGTAATCAACAAGAGAGCAAACATAAGTTTGTCGAATCGAGAGTGTAATCACGTCTGGCAAAACCAACACTTGGAGCGTTTAGACAATGCTCGTTCTGTGCACGTTTAGACACTAGCCTACCGTGATTGATGGAAGTGCAGGTTGTGTTTAGTATTCTCGGTGTTTCTCTGACTTTTTGTCTGCTGCTATTTACCGACTTTATGTATGCTGTGCTCTGAATTAAGAAGCTGAAATAAAACCATTAGGCCGCCAGTTTTTATTTATGTGATGTTTCTTATTGGCTCGATAAAATCTTATTTTTGCCTGTTTACCTTTAATGTCTTGCACTTTCGGTTTTTGTAAAAATATGCGTTTTGTAAAGTGACTATCAACCAAATTATTATACAGGATCATTACCCCGCGGTTCCGAGCGTTTTTTCGAAAAAAAAATTACATGCATTTTAAATGAATTTGTTCCAACCTTTACGTTCTCACTGGATATAACTCATTTATTATACCAGGTATAAATTAGATTATAAGTTTCATGACTTGTTTAACTCCTATTTTAAATCTTATGCCAGTAAGTTGTCTTATGTGGAAGGATATTTGATTATATAATTTTGCCACATTATCACAAAATGATTTCTCAAAATGACTGGACGTGTGTGCAGGAGTAATTATAGTATATTTGTGGCAAAGTTCCAAATTGTCTATGTCACTGCGAAATTCAATGTTCTCGTATAAGTAATCCGTACACCTCCTAGAGATTATACTGTTGTAGAGAACTACAGAGTGCACCATTCTTTTGTTCATTCATAACCATTTTATTTCGTTTAGTTTCGCCGACATTCCCCTTTCACGCTTCCTAATATCCTCGTTCAGACACACGCAAGAATTCTGAATTAATTGAATACACCGAGCATCAACACTTAGCAGATAAGGACCATATACTACGTCCGTGTAAATAAAGTGTGATACAATAATTATGGAGTCACATAGCATTTTCAGATGGGATTCTTCTGTGATTGCATATTAATTTTAGCTTTATAAAAAATCTAAGGCCGTTCGTTCTCAAGCACTAGGCCAAGGTTTCTTGCAGAATGCGTATCGTTATTTAAAATTATTTTAACATGTTGTTGATATAACTATAAATTGATCTTTTTTTCTACCAAAAAGATGTCCCTGTGATTTACTAGGGTTCATACTTAAACAGTGTTTGAGGTACCTGCAACATGATCCTCATTGATCTTGTTATTAGCATTAACAATTTCATTAGGATTAAAGGTAATGCAGGTATGTGTATCATCCGCGTAAAAGTGGGTTCTATTGCTTCATTCATGTTATAAGTTGTGATGTATGCAGACTAAAAAACAATGGTCCTAGTATCGATCCCTGCGGAGCACCAAACGTCAAGTCCCTCGTCCCCGATGTATTTTTATCTAACGATTTGATATTAGTGTGTAAATCAGGGAGAAGCTGGTTTTGTCCTTGCAACCTCAACTTCAGTTCGTTCATATGTTTTATCAAATCGACGTAGACTGCTAACTCTCTATTTTGTAATTCGGATAAATTATGATGCTTTTCATCAAAATAATTCCGATCACTGCTCGAAGTTCAGCGACCACTCCTTTATTTTTACTACACATGTTTTTGCCTCCATCAGTTGTAATAGATTTCAAGTGTTTCCATCTAAGATCCTTTATATTAATGGCATTTTCGACTCCCTTAAAAATATCTTCACCCGTAGTCGTGCCGTGAATACTCTCAATATCAAGAAGTTCCTCATACACTTCAAAGCTTCTATCTACTCCTCGAATAAAAATCAACACCTGAGCAGTATCTGATACATCCGTTGACTCATCGAAGGCCAGAGAAAACCACTCAAGATGTTCATTTTTGTCAGACAGTTGAGTTGATATATTTTCTGCGATAACTTCTACCCTCGGAGCCACGGTGCTTGCTGACAAGCTGACAGATTTAAATAAATTTACCTTTTTGGGCACATTTCTTCGGCTACTCAATTACGCATTCTTTGATCATTTCTCCATCGGTGAATGGTTTTCCACGTTTTGCGATTTCTAGAGCCACACGAAAGCTGGCACGAGTTGCAGCCTCTTCTTTAGTGTTGAGTCTCGTAAACGAAGATTGCCGCGATTTCAATCCGCGCTATGGTTTTATTACAAATCAAACATAGCGCCTGTCAACCATTCCTGCTTTCTAAGTGGCTTCTAACAATAAATAGCAAAAGAATACTAACTGTATGGCTATGGGATGTTTCGATTTTCCAATGGAAGGTATGCTCGCTTGTCATGCTTGCCCTGTACTGACGAGAAGCAAGGAGTTCGAAACCGGTCTAATAGTAGCAGCAGCGTAGCATCCTATCATTGGAAATAAAGGTTCATTCTTTTCTTTTCCGGTAGTTTCTGCAATCTGAGTTTGTATTTTAGTACTAACAGTGTTAGTCAAGATACGCCAAATATTGCTATTTAATTCAGCGCTCGTTGCGGGGCATATAGCCCAGAGAATAGCTGTTTTAGCATAATTTGGTTAATCCTTATTGTATAAGGTCTTAGCAAGTGGCTAGAGAGCAAAGTTCTTACATACACTGTGTTCAAAAAGTCCCGGACCGGTCAATTATTTAGAAAATGGCGCACAATATAAAAAAACTTCTGTTGTAGGCCTTAAAAAAATCTATGGAACTAGGACACCTGTAATTATACAGGGTGCCTCAAACAGTCATGGTAAACAAAACTTTAATTTTTTTAAATGGAATGCCCTATATCTTATAATACTTTTGGATTCTACATAAAATATGAATTATTTTATAATAAGCACACTACAAGTCTAAACTTAATAGTCTCTGAGATATCGACTTCCGAAAAATTACATTTTTGAACTTTGACAGCTTCTAGTTCTCTAACGGTATATCTTAGAGCAAAACGGCTTACATGTCCCTATTTTACTTCGTAATTATCTTCCTAAAAATATCAGTTTTGGGTTAAACCGGAAGCACTGTATTTCCGGTTCTCGAGTTACAGCCGGTTTAGCCGGAAGTTTACACTTCTGGGAAGATAGTAAAAAAGTAAGATAGGGACATGTAAGCCGTTTTGCTCTAAGATATACCGTTAGAGAGCTAGAAGCTGTCAAATTTCAAAAATGTAATTTTTCGAAAGTCGATATCTCAGAAACTATAAAGTTTAGACTTATAGTGTGCTTATTAAAAAATAATTGGTATTTTATGTAGAATCCAAAAGTATTATAAGATATGGGGCATTCCATTTAAAAAAATGAAAGTTTTGTTTACCATGACTGCTTGAGGCACCCTGTATAATTACAGGTGTCCTGGTTTTATAGATTTTTTTAAGGCCTACAGCTTTTATACCAAAAGTTTTTTTATGTTGTGCGCCATTTTCTAAATAATTGAGCGGTCCGGGACTTTTTGAACACAGTGTATATACATATTTATATGTCATATTAAGCTTCTAACAAGGTTACATGCATTGTCCTGGAAACCGGGATATTTAAGAATTGCTAGAAAGAGGACGTGGTTGAGCTTGTCAAACGCTTTGGTATATCTAGCAGAACCAATAAGTGAGCTCGCCCTTTTCCGTTGCCTCAAATATATCGTTTCTAACTTTTAGCAGAGTGGTAGTGCAACTATAATTTTTTCTAAGTCCGGACTGCACGCTTGGCAGAATACTATACTGACTCACATAGTCTCTAATTTGATTGTTAAGTAGCTTTTCGATTTTTTTAGGTATTATTTAAATATTAATGTTCTGATTATTTTAGTTAGGGTTCTTAACCGTAGGTAACGGAATTATGCAAGGAATTTTCCATATTTCTGGAAAAGTCACCGTTTCTATACTGTAGTTCATCAAGTGTACAATAACTGGTATAATAACAGGACAGCAACGCAGTAGCTTGTCGACACTTATTTCATCATGCCCAGCAGCCCTCGGTTTTATTGAGAACAATGCGTCTTTTATTTCATCCAAAGTTACCATTCCAAAATCAAATTCAGTAATATTTTCTTTTTTGTGGTTGAAGTAAAAGTCCAAAGTAATCAGATCGGGACCGACCTGAGGAATGTATATTAAAAGTAGTTATCTAGTTCAATAGAAAAAATAAATAGTGCCTTGAAAAGGAAGCAGGAATTCCAGATATTTGTTTTCATTTCTTTTCACCGTCGTGTCCTTTCTCTCTAAGCTTTTATTTTCGTTTAACTTTCTTATTCTATAATCTATATAATATATTTAATTGTATCTTGTACCTGTTGTCGAGGATATAATTGTCAATATGTTCGTTGCACCCTCGCTGCATTGGTATTGTTACCACAAAAAAGACGAACGATCGAAGTTCTATGCAATTTATTTATATTTCAAGCTTTGATATGCCAAAAGCGAGTCGACCAAATATAATGAACGTATACAGCGAGTCTCAGATGTCTTAATTCATTTAAAATTCAGCGGTGTGTTTTTTGGAAAAAGCTCGGACCAGTCTGTTTTTATTTCTTAATGTGGTTTTTTTGATGGTAAATTCATGTAAACAGGTCAGCCCAAAAATAAGTTAATTCCATCAACTGCATTTATTTTGTTCAAATAAAAACATATATTTTTTATTTATTTTTTGAATTTTGCATTAAATTCTCAGTATGTTTCATGTACCATATCCTATACCTAAACTCAACACTTATCGAAAAAATTACGATTGAACATATCAATAAGTTAAACCTGTTTATTTAAAATGAACAGAACAACAAATCAAATTAAATGTTGACAATATTCAAGGCCTTCAATGAACTCTCTTTGCGCGTTTTCAACCTTTTCCGATGTTATGGCACGCACTTCTCCTCGGATCCTCTCTTACAACTCCTGCAGATTGTTTGGCCTGTCGACAAATACTTTCGATTTGAGGTAACCCCACAAAAAGAAGTTCAGCGAAGTTAGGTCTGGCGACCTAGCAGGTCATTCGATAGGTCCTCTTCTTCCTAGCCACCGATTGGGAAAGGTTTTATCCAAAAATGTACGCACAGTGTCAGCATAGTGCGGAGGAGCACCATTTAACTGGAACATCAGTTCTTCGTCAGGGAAGTCTGGGTCCAATGGATTCGGATATAAAGCCACTAATGCTGAAGTTAATCTCAGTTGGAGAAATTTAAGATATACTTGTGCAGTTAAATACTATTCAGAGAAAAATGAACCAATCACTCTTCCGCGCACTATTACGTAAGTAGAGGGAAACGGACAGAACGAGATCAGGTGGTGCTGGTGGTGCTGGTGGTGCAACTAACCCAGGTGGTGCAGGTGGTGCGTTTTACGATCTAACCCGGGTGGTTCGGTGGTGCGTTTTATGATCTAACCCGGGTGGTTCGGTGGTGCGTTTTATGACCTAACCCGGGTGGTTCGGTGGTGCTGTTTACAAAATAACCCGAAATTAAACCCGACTTTTTACGACCTAACCCGGATGCTTTCATGAGGCGGCTTCTCATCTAACCCTAATTTGAACCTGAATATTTATGAACTGACCCGAGATAAAACCCGACTTTTTACGACCTAACCCGGATGCTTTCATGAGGCGGCTTCTTATCTAACCCTAACTTGAACCTGAATATTTATGATCTGACCCGAGATAAAACCCGACTTTTTATGATTTAACCTTAGTGAAACGCCGCTGCTAAAGCGGGATAATTAAATCCCAATTTTTATAAGCCATCCTTAAACCCAACTTTTTACGATGCGACCTGAGTCATCCTTAAACCAGACTTTTTATGATTTAACCTTAGTGAAACGCCGCTGCTAAAGCGGGATAATTAAATCCCAATTTTTATAAGCCATCCTTAAACCCAACTTTTTACGATCCGACCTGAGCCATCCTTAAACCAGACTTTTTATTATTTTCCCTTAGTTGAAACGCCGCTGTTAAAGCGGTATAGTAAAAAACATTATTTATATTTTCTATCTTAGTGAAACGCCGCTGGTGGGTAGTAAAGCGAAATAAAACCCTAATTTATATGGTCTAACAAGATAAGTATATTAAGGCGGCACATTTGTCACCCCGCAATAATTATTTATACCTAAATAACCCTCTCAAACCCTCTGCCGACTCGATTTAAAAAGAAAGGGACATAAACCTTTATTTATTATTCCGAAGGACCCTCATTAAAATTCAGTAGCATATCTAATAATTGATTCCAATTTTTGCACCACTTATATAAAATACAATAAAATAATTACCATCTAGAACCATTAACTAGAGATTTCTTTGTACTGGAAATGGATAAATTATAGGACTATCTTGTAATGAGAACAGAGTAATAAAAAGTAAATAAAACTTAAATACGTATAAAATACCAAGCAGGTATAGGTACTATACAACTTGTGTTCGCCATCAGGTAAAAGCCCTCATAATGCTTTTATAAAAATTTCGGATAATATCATAATATAAGTAAATAGGCTACAATTTCAGGAAAAAAGTAAAAAAAATTAATTCACAGTGTAAAATTGTAGTTAAATGGATTGTAAATACGAAATAATATAAAAAGCTACCTTTTGTTTGCGATGATGTATGCACAATAACTCTATATTATTCGGTCCTTAAACTGAAAATACCCACTAGATAGGTATCATAAGCTGTATTTGTCATCAGGTAGAACCCCCAATAAAATTATGAATATCAGGCGTAGGCAACAATAAGCAAATCACGTTGGTTTTTTAATTTATTATTAATCTGGCTAACTTAAGAAACTCACAATATAACGACCATCCAAAAAAATCATAATACATTACTGGGTGTGAAAACAATTGCGCTGCAAAATATAGTGTATACCGACTCTGAGGTAGTTAATTAAAATCCCAATTAGCGCTAAAAAAAAAAACAATTAGATATTTACTTTAGATATTTTAATAAAAAAATTCAATATTCTCATCAACATTTAACTTTTGAAATTAGCATAATAACAAATCCTTTACAATGAATTAAACAAACGCATACATAATTTTAAAATCACATAATAAGAATATAAGCTAAAATCTAACAAGCTCGGACTACTCGAATGACGTCAGTTTACATCTGTAGAGAATACCCAACTCTCGAATCATAAAAAATGGTCAAACTTTGCCGGCAAATACCCTTCTATGATGCAGGGGAAGGACAGGTAACTCGAGATGTTTATAAAGAAACGTTAAAGAACATTATTCGCTTATTTCTAGACTCTTAAAAATTACATGCAATCGAACAATAAATGTTTTCATCATGTATATTTATGAGTAACACATTACCTTCGACATACATAAATTCAAATTGATAATTACTTGCCTTAGTACTTTTTTAGAAGCTTGAATCATTGCATATAACCGTCTGAGGATACCCAAACTTCCCCTAACATATTTCTCCGCAACCGGGGAAAAAGAGGTAGAAAAAGTAAAATAACAACTCCAAGTGTCTTTGCGAACAATCGGCAATAAAATAGAGTATTTCAGTTTTTAATTTTTCGTAAATAAAAGTTGGTTAGATTAATAGTCTCTGTGAATATAATAACATAAACAAAGTGATATGCCGTAAATTTAGGAGTACAGTATAAATTATGCCTCTATTAAAATATACCGCAATAACTAACTACCAAAGGATTTTTGATATTTTGAATATATTTGATGCTCATAGCATTATCACATTTCCAAAGGCTCTAAATTTTAGAAAAATGTTCTAATAGAATATGTCTATCAATATAAAGTAAAGGTATTGTTAGGTTTTTTTAAAAAATACGACCTACAACAGTCTCTGCTACAGCATGGCTGACTCTGTAGAAACTTCTGTGAAACCATAATAATTATATCAATAATCGAGTTGTCGTTATGATAATATTTTCTTCCAATATCCGACTCCACTATCCATAAAAGTTATGTTAGAAAATTCATAATTGAGCGCATTGTAATTTTTTAAAAAGAAATTCACTTCACACACAAAGATGTAGCCATTCAATCCATGAAAATAATGCAAGTCAGTATGCGTATGTTATGGCTAACTGTTTAAATGTCTATTCCTTCCACGTTTATCGGAAGAAATACTTTTTTATACTAGTATTTTAGTTGAAAATAAGATCATAAATCATCTATACAAAACAAGCGTCCCTTATGGATTTGAACGAAAATCATAGATTCGACTATTTTCATGAAAAATAAATCTAAGTACGGAATAATGCAGGAAGATTATCTATTTTCTTGGTTTAGAAAGTGATGTAGTTAAGATTTATAACTTAGGAATAAATAAATTATTATTAATCTTTTCGACCTATTTCTCTTGCATATTTAATTTCTTTGATAGTAAGAACTAATCTTTTTATTTTACAAAGTAAAAAAAAGCTAAAGATCGGCGTTGTCAGTCAGGTATAAGAACTGATTTAACACGATGGTTTTTGTACAAACGTTCACATACAATTGTATGCTTTTTAACCGATTGTGTTGGAAAAAATGACGATTTATAGATTAGATATTTAGACGAAGAGCTAACCTTCTCAATAAAGTATTGATTATTGCCCTGCTAGCTAGACAACACTTTTTATGTTAGTCAAAAAAAAATTTTTTTTTTCGGACGCTATTACAGATTTCATCGTTAACTAACAAACATTAAGACCAAAAAATTAGCGTGCAAGATGAAATGTATAGGTTCACTTCATTTCTACATTATTTTACAACTCTCAATCGCATTAAAAACAAGATCGAATAAAAAATAACTTATGACATATGGACGAAAAATGTTTTTCGGGCTATTTAGGTTAGCGACCGCATTACGTCTGAAATACTACATTTTTCGAGCTTATAACATAATTTACTATTTTAACGTTAAAATAGGGGAAATGATGTATCAAAATGGATACTTTTTTTTGTCGGTCACGAGATTATAGTTTCTTTTAAAATGAACTCTAATATTTACAACACAAAATATCCTTTAAACCACATTAGTTTAAAACTCGTCTGTCGCTTTCCCTCTATTGTGAGTTTGATTAAAGTATAGCGTAGTATATATTTAGATGAATTTCGCAAATGTTGAATACTTTCAAAACTGAAAAAGCCGCCCTTTGCAATAAATATCTCCGTAGAGTTAGGTACCCTGCAGATTAAGGGTATTTCAGCGGATAATCATATACAAATTCAAAGATTTTGTCTATTTTAATGGATTAACAAACAATATCTATAGGATGACTTTACTGATAAAAAAAAAATAACAAAAATCCATAAAGTCTAGGCTCACATGAAATTCCATAAAGAGCAGCTGCATAGCCTTATCACATCAAACTATATTTTTATTTCGTTCTATTGTCAAAAGTCTGTGTTTAGGAGATTATCGTTCATTTTAAAATGAACTCTAATATGTACATCACCATAAACTACCTCTTAAGCCGTCGTAAAAATACACTTTTCGATTTACCTCTATATTGATTTTCTAATATTAAATATCTACAATAGTCGAAATTCGCTCGCTAATACCTATGTATGCAAGGTTTCTTCAAAAAATGACAATTTTGTTGTTTAATGGCTTGAAAAAATGGAAAAAGGAGGTTTTTGCATCCATTTATTTCCAGATGAGTGTTAAAAATACTTATAAAACTCGGTATACCGAAGATCAAACATTAATGAGAGGGTTGAGTCCTGTTTGCCAAATCCTGATTTTTAATTTGACGTTGGCAACGGTACAATTTTTTAACATTTATCATAAGAGGCGTATATTTTTGGAGCTTAGATCTACCAGTTTATCCACGCCCCATTTATTGTTAGTGCTTTAGTAATTTTACTTTCCAATTATTTTTTACCAAAACGCGTAGTTGAAACAGTGTCTATATCAGACGTTATAATAAATTTTAAGGATTAATTTGCTTACAAATACACTTTAATTTATTTAGGCTAAAGCAGCCAGACATATACTGGAACTACGAAAACCCTATTACAATTTGGTTGCCTAGAGAAAATTTTGTAAAAAACATAGCTTTCTACACAAATGCTTGCACATTATGTACCTATCATTTTAAGATACCTGGCGACATCAATGTAAGCATTGACATAATGACGCAAGATATAGGTAGGTACTAGAATATTCAAGATTTCTATTAACGATACACTTCAGCATACATGCGAGATGTCATTAATGTCTACGGAAGGCAACAGACATACCAGCTATTTTTACATGGGATTCCATAGACTTGGACGCTTCTTGTTTAGAAATATTTGATGTCATCTTGAGGAGTTCCGTATTGAAGCATCAAACCTACCTGCCAAATAATTGACGAAATATGGGATATCATAAAATATGCCCCCCATCGAACTAAATGATCCTATAAACCAGCTTCACAGACCGTAATTTGTGATGCTAACACGATTAATACGCAATAGAACAAGATTAAGAAACAAAATTTAAAGTAGCTCTATATCACACGAAAATAATTAAATAATTTACGGTTACAGAACAATAATTATTTTAAAAAGCTGTATAACTAAATATATTATGTTATTAGGAATATTCTGTCTAAAGTAACAGCTGATCTTAGTCGAAAATGAGATCGTATTATTGATTGTTGAATTCGTTAGGTATGAAATAAAATTAGAGATTTCGTCTATTTTTTCACGATTAAAAAAGAATACCTCTATTTAGCTAAAAATGAAACGATTACAGTGGTAGATTAATTCACTTTACCAAGCATGTAAACTACTAATTTTGCAATAAATATCTTCTATATTTCTAGGTAGGTTTACTCGAAAATGTTGGGCTATTTTCATCAAAAATCCCGATACGAAATTGAAAAATTTGCCTATTTTTGTCGGTTTACAAAGTGATAGTGGAATATTGGTTTGATCAAAGAACAATAATTATTTTAAAAATGTTGTATAATTAACTAAATGTCGGTGTTATCAGGCAGGCAAGAAGTTATTTATCTGAATCTTATTTGTACCATTAGCGTTTATATACAAATGTTAGTGGTTTTCAAAAATTGATATCTCGGAAATTATCAGGTTTAGACTTATAATACGCTTATTAAAAAATAATGACTACTTTATGCAAAATTCAAAAATATTATAAGATGTAGGGTATCCCAGTAACTTAACCAAAGATTTTCGGTCTTCGTAAAGCTTTACACGTTTCTTCAGCGTACCAAACATTCACTTTTTTTAAATATTGACATCGGGTTAGGATTCTGAACATAGGATTAACATCACTCCAATAGTGAACATGTTGCGTTGTCACAGTTCCATTCGTTGAAAAGTAAACAAAACCGTTTGAGCTACGTGGGGAATAAATAAAGTTGGCTTGTTGAAAAATTTTAATATTTATTAAGGTAAAAGACTATAAATATATCGATACAACACTTTGGCATTTCTAATACTACAAACATGAATATCTAAAATGTGATATTTACAACCGTCAACTCTCTCTCCCTTCTCTAATTTTGGTACACCAATGCTGTCTTCTAAGTTTATAATATATGGCGTCCTGCAGTTTAATTCCGAAAATGTTTTAACTAAAAATTCCTCTTTAACACATCCTTTAACGTAAATAATGTCTGCGTCTATCAGATTGTTGGATATGATATTATGTAGTTCCTTGTAATCGGTATCACCATAATTATAAAGGATACCATGATGATTTCCAAATAGATATTTGACTTGTTTCTTGCAAGCCTTACTTAAGGTGTCGAATGGTTTAACTGGTTTAAAAAAGTAACTTTTCATACTATTCCCATCATAAATAGCCAATTCTTTCGCGCAAAATTCAGGTATGTTAAATCCTTGAATATCGACTACAACGAACTTCATTGTCTGAAGACTCAAATCAAACAAGTATATTTTCATATTTTTATCGCTCTTAAGTTCGATTTCAAAAGCACACCCCCACTTTTCGATAATTTCACAGTCTTAGCACATAGATCTTATATTTTTATTTACGATCAATTCATCTTTATTCGCCAATCGTCTCAAACGAGTCTGCTTTTGAAAGTAATATAGCCTTAGTATTCAGAAAATATTAATGATATCGGAGCCTAAAACATCCTTGACACTAAAAAATCATTGTGTTTCCTAACAAAACCCATCATCTTGTCTATTTAGCTTGCTTTCCTATTGTTTAGCAGGTTAAATAAAATTATTATTTCGCTCTTTTTTTCTGTACTGAATCGTTAGGGGAATACGTTTCTAGTTCTATAAGAGAGACAGTTAAAATTTATGTAAGCAATCAAAAATCCTACACTATGAGCTACTTAGTTAAAATTTCATATTTCCTTCCTGGGTCAGGCAAAATTTGTGATGTGTCGGACAAAATTTATAAAAATACAAAAAAAAAATGCTGGATGCATTTTTAGCGTGACTTTCTATTTAATACCATCTTATTTCAAGGTATAATTCGGTTGTCAAAATGAGAATAAAATAATTTTCCCATGGTTTATGTCATCTTAAAAAAGTCAAAAGGTTATATTCTGTAGAGGGTCAGATACATTCAAATTTAAATATTTTCTCCAAGAAGAATTTTAAGATAGTATTATAGTAAATAAAAATTCTATACCTCCAATATTTCATGGAAACATATCGTGTTCTAGCGACATAACCCAAAAGTACCTCTATTCAGAAACGCATCGTACTTTTCTTGTCAATAATTGTCTCATTGTCCCATCCATTACATTATTATAATCTTAAAGCACCTGTTACCAGCATTATCTGTTTTTATGGTTTTCATAAAACATAGCGATTACCGATGAAAATTAAACGAAAACTTAATAAATAACTTTTTTTTTCAACTGAAATAGACTGATTTTCGATGGAAAAATGTTACTTATAACTAAAAATGAATATAAGACATATACGCAATGATATTTAGAATAAATCAATCTTTTCTAAAATTACTATGAAATATTCACAAAATCGTTTCGTTATAACCAAAGTAGCAAGGCTTGCAGATTTCGTATAGAGTTCAAACGCGATACTGAGATGATCTTTTTTTTTTATATTTTTGTAGGATAATGCACCACTACGTTGTAAGTACTTGAGAGAGGACTTTCTTGAAAAATCCTCAAATTTCTCTGCAATTTTGTTCCTTCTAGAGTTAAATTCACACAGAAAACCCCGTATTCTTATCTTTCAGGTTGGTATATTAAAAAGGGCTTATTAGTATGGTTTAGAAAACAAGCAATATTAATTAACGGATGTTTTTTCGTCGTATGAAGAGTTGAAAAATTTTTTTTTCCACTCCAATGGTTACGATGCAGAGAGTCGGGTTTCATCATAATCTTTCAGGGTAGCTCAGGTTTTGATTGCATGTAGAGAGTCGGGTTTCATCATAATCTTTCAGGGTAGCTCAGGTTTGATTACATGTACTAAGGTTAGTGCTCCTTGCAATCGGTTTCAGGTTTGACGCGCCCCCCTCAGGTTTGTTCAGGTTTCTCAAACGTTTGAGAAACCTGAACAAACCTGAGGGGGGCGCGTCAAACCTGAAACCGATTGCAAGGAGCACTAACCTTAGTACATGTAATCAAACCTGAGCTACCCTGAAAGATTATGATGAAACCCGACTCTCTACATGCAATCAAAACCTGAGCTACCCTGAAAGATTATGATGAAACCCGACTCTCTGCATCGTAACCATTGGAGTGGAAAAAAAAATTTTTCAACTCTTCATACGACGAAAAAACATCCGTTAATTAATATTGCTTGTTTTCTAAACCATACTAATAAGCCCTTTTTAATATACCAACCTGAAAGATAAGAATACGGGGTTTTCTGTGTGAATTTAACTCTAGAAGGAACAAAATTGCAGAGAAATTTGAGGATTTTTCAAGAAAGTCCTCTCTCAAGTACTTACAACGTAGTGGTGCATTATCCTACAAAAATATAAAAAAAAAAGATCATCTCAGTATCGCGTTTGAACTCTATACGAAATCTGCAAGCCTTGCTACTTTGGTTATAACGAAACGATTTTGTGAATATTTCATAGTAATTTTAGAAAAGATTGATTTATTCTAAATATCATTGCGTATATGTCTTATATTCATTTTTAGTTATAAGTAACATTTTTCCATCGAAAATCAGTCTATTTCAGTTGAAAAAAAAAGTTATTTATTAAGTTTTCGTTTAATTTTCATCGGTAATCGCTATGTTTTATGAAAACCATAAAAACAGATAATGCTGGTAACAGGTGCTTTAAGATTATAATAATGTAATGGATGGGACAATGAGACAATTATTGACAAGAAAAGTACGATGCGTTTCTGAATAGAGGTACTTTTGGGTTATGTCGCTAGAACACGATATGTTTCCATGAAATATTGGAGGTATAGAATTTTTATTTACTATAATACTATCTTAAAATTCTTCTTGGAGAAAATATTTAAATTTGAATGTATCTGACCCTCTACAGAATATAACCTTTTGACTTTTTTAAGATGACATAAACCATGGGAAAATTATTTTATTCTCATTTTGACAACCGAATTATACCTTGAAATAAGATGGTATTAAATAGAAAGTCACGCTAAAAATGCATCCAGCATTTTTTTTTTGTATTTTTATAAATTTTGTCCGACACATCACAAATTTTGCCTGACCCAGGAAGGAAATATGAAATTTTAACTAAGTAGCTCATAGTGTAGGATTTTTGATTGCTTACATAAATTTTAACTGTCTCTCTTATAGAACTAGAAACGTATTCCCCTAACGATTCAGTACAGACAAAAAGAGCGAAATAATAATTTTATTTAACCTGCTAAACAATAGGAAAGCAAGCTAAATAGACAAGATGATGGGTTTTGTTAGGAAACACAATGATTTTTTAGTGTCAAGGATGTTTTAGGCTCCGATATCATTAATATTTTCTGAATACTAAGGCTATATTACTTTCAAAAGCAGACTCGTTTGAGACGATTGGCGAATAAAGATGAATTGATCGTAAATAAAAATATAAGATCTATGTGCTAAGACTGTGAAATTATCGAAAAGTGGGGGTGTGCTTTTGAAATCGAACTTAAGAGCGATAAAAATATGAAAATATACTTGTTTGATTTGAGTCTTCAGACAATGAAGTTCGTTGTAGTCGATATTCAAGGATTTAACATACCTGAATTTTGCGCGAAAGAATTGGCTATTTATGATGGGAATAGTATGAAAAGTTACTTTTTTAAACCAGTTAAACCATTCGACACCTTAAGTAAGGCTTGCAAGAAACAAGTCAAATATCTATTTGGAAATCATCATGGTATCCTTTATAATTATGGTGATACCGATTACAAGGAACTACATAATATCATATCCAACAATCTGATAGACGCAGACATTATTTACGTTAAAGGATGTGTTAAAGAGGAATTTTTAGTTAAAACATTTTCGGAATTAAACTGCAGGACGCCATATATTATAAACTTAGAAGACAGCATTGGTGTACCAAAATTAGAGAAGGGAGAGAGAGTTGACGGTTGTAAATATCACATTTTAGATATTCATGTTTGTAGTATTAGAAATGCCAAAGTGTTGTATCGATATATTTATAGTCTTTTACCTTAATAAATATTAAAATTTTTCAACAAGCCAACTTTATTTATTCCCCACGTAGCTCAAACGGTTTTGTTTACTTTTCAACGAATGGAACTGTGACAACGCAACATGTTCACTATTGGAGTGATGTTAATCCTATGTTCAGAATCCTAACCCGATGTCAATATTTAAAAAAAGTGAATGTTTGGTACGCTGAAGAAACGTGTAAAGCTTTACGAAGACCGAAAATCTTTGGTTAAGTTACTGGGATACCCTACATCTTATAATATTTTTGAATTTTGCATAAAGTAGTCATTATTTTTTAATAAGCGTATTATAAGTCTAAACCTGATAATTTCCGAGATATCAATTTTTGAAAACCACTAACATTTGTATATAAACGCTAATGGTACAAATAAGATTCAGATAAATAACTTCTTGCCTGCCTGATAACACCGACATTTAGTTAATTATACAACATTTTTAAAATAATTATTGTTCTTTGATCAAACCAATATTCCACTATCACTTTGTAAACCGACAAAAATAGGCAAATTTTTCAATTTCGTATCGGGATTTTTGATGAAAATAGCCCAACATTTTCGAGTAAACCTACCTAGAAATATAGAAGATATTTATTGCAAAATTAGTAGTTTACATGCTTGGTAAAGTGAATTAATCTACCACTGTAATCGTTTCATTTTTAGCTAAATAGAGGTATTCTTTTTTAATCGTGAAAAAATAGACGAAATCTCTAATTTTATTTCATACCTAACGAATTCAACAATCAATAATACGATCTCATTTTCGACTAAGATCAGCTGTTACTTTAGACAGAATATTCCTAATAACATAATATATTTAGTTATACAGCTTTTTAAAATAATTATTGTTCTGTAACCGTAAATTATTTAATTATTTTCGTGTGATATAGAGCTACTTTAAATTTTGTTTCTTAATCTTGTTCTATTGCGTATTAATCGTGTTAGCATCACAAATTACGGTCTGTGAAGCTGGTTTATAGGATCATTTAGTTCGATGGGGGGCATATTTTATGATATCCCATATTTCGTCAATTATTTGGCAGGTAGGTTTGATGCTTCAATACGGAACTCCTCAAGATGACATCAAATATTTCTAAACAAGAAGCGTCCAAGTCTATGGAATCCCATGTAAAAATAGCTGGTATGTCTGTTGCCTTCCGTAGACATTAATGACATCTCGCATGTATGCTGAAGTGTATCGTTAATAGAAATCTTGAATATTCTAGTACCTACCTATATCTTGCGTCATTATGTCAATGCTTACATTGATGTCGCCAGGTATCTTAAAATGATAGGTACATAATGTGCAAGCATTTGTGTAGAAAGCTATGTTTTTTACAAAATTTTCTCTAGGCAACCAAATTGTAATAGGGTTTTCGTAGTTCCAGTATATGTCTGGCTGCTTTAGCCTAAATAAATTAAAGTGTATTTGTAAGCAAATTAATCCTTAAAATTTATTATAACGTCTGATATAGACACTGTTTCAACTACGCGTTTTGGTAAAAAATAATTGGAAAGTAAAATTACTAAAGCACTAACAATAAATGGGGCGTGGATAAACTGGTAGATCTAAGCTCCAAAAATATACGCCTCTTATGATAAATGTTAAAAAATTGTACCGTTGCCAACGTCAAATTAAAAATCAGGATTTGGCAAACAGGACTCAACCCTCTCATTAATGTTTGATCTTCGGTATACCGAGTTTTATAAGTATTTTTAACACTCATCTGGAAATAAATGGATGCAAAAACCTCCTTTTTCCATTTTTTCAAGCCATTAAACAACAAAATTGTCATTTTTTGAAGAAACCTTGCATACATAGGTATTAGCGAGCGAATTTCGACTATTGTAGATATTTAATATTAGAAAATCAATATAGAGGTAAATCGAAAAGTGTATTTTTACGACGGCTTAAGAGGTAGTTTATGGTGATGTACATATTAGAGTTCATTTTAAAATGAACGATAATCTCCTAAACACAGACTTTTGACAATAGAACGAAATAAAAATATAGTTTGATGTGATAAGGCTATGCAGCTGCTCTTTATGGAATTTCATGTGAGCCTAGACTTTATGGATTTTTGTTATTTTTTTTTTATCAGTAAAGTCATCCTATAGATATTGTTTGTTAATCCATTAAAATAGACAAAATCTTTGAATTTGTATATGATTATCCGCTGAAATACCCTTAATCTGCAGGGTACCTAACTCTACGGAGATATTTATTGCAAAGGGCGGCTTTTTCAGTTTTGAAAGTATTCAACATTTGCGAAATTCATCTAAATATATACTACGCTATACTTTAATCAAACTCACAATAGAGGGAAAGCGACAGACGAGTTTTAAACTAATGTGGTTTAAAGGATATTTTGTGTTGTAAATATTAGAGTTCATTTTAAAAGAAACTATAATCTCGTGACCGACAAAAAAAAGTATCCATTTTGATACATCATTTCCCCTATTTTAACGTTAAAATAGTAAATTATGTTATAAGCTCGAAAAATGTAGTATTTCAGACGTAATGCGGTCGCTAACCTAAATAGCCCGAAAAACATTTTTCGTCCATATGTCATAAGTTATTTTTTATTCGATCTTGTTTTTAATGCGATTGAGAGTTGTAAAATAATGTAGAAATGAAGTGAACCTATACATTTCATCTTGCACGCTAATTTTTTGGTCTTAATGTTTGTTAGTTAACGATGAAATCTGTAATAGCGTCCGAAAAAAAAATTTTTTTTTGACTAACATAAAAAGTGTTGTCTAGCTAGCAGGGCAATAATCAATACTTTATTGAGAAGGTTAGCTCTTCGTCTAAATATCTAATCTATAAATCGTCATTTTTTCCAACACAATCGGTTAAAAAGCATACAATTGTATGTGAACGTTTGTACAAAAACCATCGTGTTAAATCAGTTCTTATACCTGACTGACAACGCCGATCTTTAGCTTTTTTTTACTTTGTAAAATAAAAAGATTAGTTCTTACTATCAAAGAAATTAAATATGCAAGAGAAATAGGTCGAAAAGATTAATAATAATTTATTTATTCCTAAGTTATAAATCTTAACTACATCACTTTCTAAACCAAGAAAATAGATAATCTTCCTGCATTATTCCGTACTTAGATTTATTTTTCATGAAAATAGTCGAATCTATGATTTTCGTTCAAATCCATAAGGGACGCTTGTTTTGTATAGATGATTTATGATCTTATTTTCAACTAAAATACTAGTATAAAAAAGTATTTCTTCCGATAAACGTGGAAGGAATAGACATTTAAACAGTTAGCCATAACATACGCATACTGACTTGCATTATTTTCATGGATTGAATGGCTACATCTTTGTGTGTGAAGTGAATTTCTTTTTAAAAAATTACAATGCGCTCAATTATGAATTTTCTAACATAACTTTTATGGATAGTGGAGTCGGATATTGGAAGAAAATATTATCATAACGACAACTCGATTATTGATATAATTATTATGGTTTCACAGAAGTTTCTACAGAGTCAGCCATGCTGTAGCAGAGACTGTTGTAGGTCGTATTTTTTAAAAAAACCTAACAATACCTTTACTTTATATTGATAGACATATTCTATTAGAACATTTTTCTAAAATTTAGAGCCTTTGGAAATGTGATAATGCTATGAGCATCAAATATATTCAAAATATCAAAAATCCTTTGGTAGTTAGTTATTGCGGTATATTTTAATAGAGGCATAATTTATACTGTACTCCTAAATTTACGGCATATCACTTTGTTTATGTTATTATATTCACAGAGACTATTAATCTAACCAACTTTTATTTACGAAAAATTAAAAACTGAAATACTCTATTTTATTGCCGATTGTTCGCAAAGACACTTGGAGTTGTTATTTTACTTTTTCTACCTCTTTTTCCCCGGTTGCGGAGAAATATGTTAGGGGAAGTTTGGGTATCCTCAGACGGTTATATGCAATGATTCAAGCTTCTAAAAAAGTACTAAGGCAAGTAATTATCAATTTGAATTTATGTATGTCGAAGGTAATGTGTTACTCATAAATATACATGATGAAAACATTTATTGTTCGATTGCATGTAATTTTTAAGAGTCTAGAAATAAGCAAATAATGTTCTTTAACGTTTCTTTATAAACATCTCGAGTTACCTGTCCTTCCCCTGCATCATAGAAGGGTATTTGCCGGCAAAGTTTGACCATTTTTTATGATTCGAGAGTTGGGTATTCTCTACAGATGTAAACTGACGTCATTCGAGTAGTCCGAGCTTGTTAGATTTTAGCTTATATTCTTATTATGTGATTTTAAAATTATGTATGCGTTTGTTTAATTCATTGTAAAGGATTTGTTATTATGCTAATTTCAAAAGTTAAATGTTGATGAGAATATTGAATTTTTTTATTAAAATATCTAAAGTAAATATCTAATTGTTTTTTTTTTTAGCGCTAATTGGGATTTTAATTAACTACCTCAGAGTCGGTATACACTATATTTTGCAGCGCAATTGTTTTCACACCCAGTAATGTATTATGATTTTTTTGGATGGTCGTTATATTGTGAGTTTCTTAAGTTAGCCAGATTAATAATAAATTAAAAAACCAACGTGATTTGCTTATTGTTGCCTACGCCTGATATTCATAATTTTATTGGGGGTTCTACCTGATGACAAATACAGCTTATGATACCTATCTAGTGGGTATTTTCAGTTTAAGGACCGAATAATATAGAGTTATTGTGCATACATCATCGCAAACAAAAGGTAGCTTTTTATATTATTTCGTATTTACAATCCATTTAACTACAATTTTACACTGTGAATTAATTTTTTTTACTTTTTTCCTGAAATTGTAGCCTATTTACTTATATTATGATATTATCCGAAATTTTTATAAAAGCATTATGAGGGCTTTTACCTGATGGCGAACACAAGTTGTATAGTACCTATACCTGCTTGGTATTTTATACGTATTTAAGTTTTATTTACTTTTTATTACTCTGTTCTCATTACAAGATAGTCCTATAATTTATCCATTTCCAGTACAAAGAAATCTCTAGTTAATGGTTCTAGATGGTAATTATTTTATTGTATTTTATATAAGTGGTGCAAAAATTGGAATCAATTATTAGATATGCTACTGAATTTTAATGAGGGTCCTTCGGAATAATAAATAAAGGTTTATGTCCCTTTCTTTTTAAATCGAGTCGGCAGAGGGTTTGAGAGGGTTATTTAGGTATAAATAATTATTGCGGGGTGACAAATGTGCCGCCTTAATATACTTATCTTGTTAGACCATATAAATTAGGGTTTTATTTCGCTTTACTACCCACCAGCGGCGTTTCACTAAGATAGAAAATATAAATAATGTTTTTTACTATACCGCTTTAACAGCGGCGTTTCAACTAAGGGAAAATAATAAAAAGTCTGGTTTAAGGATGGCTCAGGTCGGATCGTAAAAAGTTGGGTTTAAGGATGGCTTATAAAAATTGGGATTTAATTATCCCGCTTTAGCAGCGGCGTTTCACTAAGGTTAAATCATAAAAAGTCTGGTTTAAGGATGGATCAGGTCGCATCGTAAAAAGTTGGGTTTAAGGATGGCTTATAAAAATTGGGATTTAATTATCCCGCTTTAGCAGCGGCGTTTCACTAAGGTTAAATCATAAAAAGTCGGGTTTTATCTCGGGTCAGATCATAAATATTCAGGTTCAAATTAGGGTTAGATAAGAAGCCGCCTCATGAAAGCATCCGGGTTAGGTTGTAAAAAGTCGGGTTTTATCTCGGGTCAGTTCATAAATATTCAGGTTCAAATTAGGGTTAGATGAGAAGCCGCCTCGCGAAAGCATCCGGGTTAGGTCGTAAAAAGTCGGGTTTAATTTCGGGTTATTTTGTAAACAGCACCACCGAACCACCCGGGTTAGGTTATAAAACGCACCACCGAACCACCCGGGTTAGATCATAAAACGCACCACCGAACCACTTGGGTTAGATCGTAAAACGCACCACCTGCACCACCTGGGTTAGTTGCACCACCAGCACCACCAGCACCACCTGATCTCGTTCTGTCCGTTTCTCTCTACTTACGTACCACACATTTGTTTTTTGAAGGTACCTACTGGCTGCGAATCAAAATCATCCAATGCGGATTTTCTGTTGCCTAATAACGACAATCTTGTCTGTTCACATTACCATTCAAACAAAATGTAGGTTCATTGGAAAAAATAATCCTTTTTACAAAATTATTAGATAAACTGCATAGAAACCATTCACTATTACTCAGTCCTGGCAAGAGTAAAGCAATGCTGTTTTGTAGGCGTAGAGATCGAGAGTTTCTGAAAACTAATATTTCAATCTCTGTAGATGGTGTGGAACTGGAATTTTGTGACGAATTAAAGAACTTGGGGCTATGAATGGACGCGGACCTAAGATTCAGTAGACATGTCTCGGAATGTACAAAAAAGGCAATTTTTAAATTAAAAATGTTATATGGATACAGACATGCTTTAGATCTTGGGCTGAAGCGTCTTCTCTGTGACTTCTTAGTCCTGTCAACTTTTAACTTCTGTGATGTCATCTATGGTTCATGCTTAACTGCGCTGAATTATCAGCGTGTTTAAAAAATTCAGAACTTTTGTATCAGTTTTATCTGTGGCATACGTAGAAAAAATCCTGTAAGCCACAAGCTCAGGCCCTTAAAATGGTTATGCATGGGGGATAGGCGTAAGCTACATAGTGCTGCCCTGTATCACAGAATAATGCTTACCAAAATACCGTCTAAATTGTACCGAAAGATTGTTTTTAGGACTGATATTCATAATCTAAATCTAAGACATAAATGCACAATAACATAACACCACCACGCCACAAGACTACAATGTTTCGGAGAAGTTTTACCTACAACGTCCCTGCTATTTATCACTCTATCCCGGCAAAATTTAAATTTTTTTTTTGTACTGAGTTTTGTTACAGTTCGAAAATTGCATTTCATAAGTTTGATTATCTATGTTAAGTTTTCGGTTTTAAATTGTTAAAATACCTATGTAGACTCTCACCTTAAACATTAATTACTAATTAAGTTACCTGTAATAGCCAAAATTTTCATTATGTTTACTTTCAAACCTTTGTTGATGTTTATATTCCAGGAATGTTTTGTATCTTGCAAGACATAGCCAAGTGGATTGATTTCTTCTGTTCTTTGTTTAATACTACTTGCAGACAGGTTTGATTTCAAATCTTTGTTCTAATTGATTGGTAATTGATAAACTTTTTAAGTTATCAGTAGAAATTACTTTTCGTATTTAAGTTGTAGGTTAAATGTCTCGCCTGTTGTAAATCAGCTTTTCACAGTTTCTGTGCATTTTCACGGCCACGTCTGGTTAATTTTTGCTTGGTTGCGTGGGTTGACTTCGGTCGCCGTTGGTTTTCTATGATGTAAAAGAGGTTAGTTTTCATAGATAGGGTTGATTTTTTTAATTTGTCAACGTTTTTGTTTTGGTAACTATGTACGTTGAAGAGGAAATGTTATCGGCCCTTTCGACCATGGATACTGGAAGTTAAAGCACGTTTGTGGAAATAGCTTCCTAAGTTTAGTTTCTTGGACAGGGAAGGCAATGTAGTGCCGATAGAACATCCACAAATGTTTTAAAAAGGGTATGGCTTTGTAGTTTGCCTATTCTTTAGGCGGAATGCCGATTTAAAATGCTATAATGAACTTCAACAGCGGTCATAGACGCCATTTGGTAAATTGAAACCCTCGTTAGTTATTTGAGGGTTTTTTTGGTAGGGGCTAGAAGTCGGAGTACAAGCTAGAGTACTAGTTTTCTTTTGTTGGAACTGCCTGGACGCGGGACGTGCAAGTTGCCGTGTACTATTGGAATTCTTGGAGACTAGCTGTGTAGCAGTATCTACGTTAGCTGTTTCAGGGACCGTGTGTGTGTTTACTGAAGATTGAGTCTTCAGGAAATATGGTAGGACGTAAAGTTGCAGCTCAGTATCATTACCCTGTTCATTTCTCTTTAAAAAGTAGTCAACCTAAAATCTTAATATTTTGCATTTGCGTATTGTTTGATATACAGTGTTTTGATAAAAGTTTTGCCCCCACGTTATGTACAGAGCTTGTGCAATGTAAACGTGTAGCATATGTCGACATAGCGTTAAGACGTCACAAGAGTCTCTAGTAGTTCAGAACGGTAGGTAGTCTGTTACAGCTACTTTTGTTATAAATATAGTTACAATTTATGATTATAAAGTAAATATTTTTGTTTCCCGGCTAAAGGCCACTTGTTTCTTCTGAATTTACCACTTGTAACTATGACAATTTAGCTTATCTATGCCCGAGTGGCTAGTATGCTTATTGAGTAACCACAGGTACTCGTAAGATATTGTATTATACTCTAACAGAGATTTTATGGTAAATTTAGTTAGTTGCGAGAGGTTCTTGCACAGACCTTGCTATGTGGCTGCCAGATCAGACTAAGCGGTCGGTTTTTTTTACGGTGTAGGTCTGACAGTTGCCGTCTTGTGCAAGACCCTGTCAAACAGGGTTTGAGTTTTTGCTTTCTTTTATCGAGCCAAGGGCTTAACACGACTTTAAGAATAAATATCTGTATTGGCCTCTGCGAAAATTTGGCTTTTATTTAAAATATAAATTGAAATCTTATAGTTTTAGTTCAAGGGCCGGGTGCACTGATATACTGCGAGCAGGGTCATTACTTTAGTTTAAATATTCATATAATATTGTTGGACAGTTGGGCTATTGCTTGGGTACATCAGTGCAGGGGCCCGGCCAGGTTAAGTGTAAGAACAACCTTTACGTCAGTAAATTGATGAACTTCGTCATTTCAGAAGATGCACAATATTGGTTTTGTTTGTACCTTTAGCAACTTTGTACCTTCTGAATAAAGATCTTATTTATATTTATTTATACTTATTTATATATTTTGCATGCGTTCACAAAACCCATTTCGCCTATTATTGAAATCATCTTCAAATAACTCATGCACCGGAATAGCTTTGTATGGGTGATATAATTTGTGCTTTTGAGCTATTCGGCGAACAACAGATTTCCGCTTGTGTAAATTGCCCCAATGTGCGACAGAGGAGTACATGGATTTTCCTCCAAGAAAAGCAAAACGTCAAGTTGTTCATTTTCATCTCGAGCAGCACTACCAGATTTAGGCAAATCTCTAACATGATCGAGTTCTCTAAATCTAGCCTCATTCTACTAGCCACCTTTTGACACATATGAGGTTGATCAGTATGGATTTCATTGAATAATTAAGCTGTTTCTAATCGAGTACGTGTCCTATCACCAAACTCAACCATGCATAGAAATTTAATTTTTTCTCGTTCCGTTGACTTCACCATTGTGAAAACCGCAACTTGAAAATTACTTATTTGAAGTAAAATTGTCATACAGTTTCTATGGGACTAACTGGCGGCAAGTCAACATTCAGAAATACCAGAATTGAAAAGAAAAAACAAAATAAACACACAATGGAATGTTTTGCTCGATTTACAAATAAATCCTCAAAAATACGGTCTTACTTATTGACATGTTCAATCGTAATTGTTTCGATAACTGTTTAGTTTAGTTATAGGACATGGTACATGAAATATACTTAGAATTCGATGCAAAATTCAAAAATGATATAGGAAGTATGGGTTTTCATTTGAAAAAATTAAGATGATAGTCGTAACTTATTTTTGAGCTACCCTGTATACGAGGGGTGTTTCGATTGCAAAATTGAGTACACCAAACTTCCCCCAACTGCAAGTTATCCCTGGTTATCCCCAGTTTTCCCTGGTCATCCCAGTTATCCCGCAGATATCCCCGGTTATCCCGCAGATATCCCCGGTTATCCCGCAGATATCCCCGGCTACCTCCGGATATCCCCTGTTATCCCCGGTTATCCTCGGTTATCCCTAGTTATCATTGGTTATCCCTAACTGGAAAATGGAATATGACGCATTCATTGTTAATGAAACTGATATATGTTAAAAAAAATTAAAATTTAGTTAATAAAATATGTATAAAAACGTGGCGCGTTCTTTAAACCCAAATTTTTCCTAAGAATTAATTAGCTGAGTAGCTGATCTCATAGGTTTAATCTCGGGTTTAATGAAGCAGTTTTTTTTTTCATTTGAAAAAAAACATTTTCATTTTAAACGATTTATTAAAGTAGGTATACATCTAAACACATAAAAGAATAAATAAAATAATTGTACAAAAATTACAAAATAAAAATGTAACTAAAATCAAAAATTTGGAACACATGTTAAATAGGATTAAATATTTTTTTTATATTTAAAGTGTCTTTTCGTTTCATCTGAAATGGCCCACAGCCACTTAGCTCTATAGGTCCATAGAATATATATTCCGACTTTACTTCAGCAATGTCGTCTTTAGTTGGCCATTTAAACAGGTTCGCAGTCTCTTTTAAAAACTTCATTAGTAATTTTCTTCACTGAGTTTTTGCATGATTTTTCCAATGTACCATTTTTGATTATACTGTACTGCATAATATTTGTCTACAATAATTTCTACCTTACTTTCCTCTTCTGTTGGAGTTTTGTCAGCATCAGAATCAAATGTTTCCGTGTCTGTTGAATCATCATATGTAACACATTCCTTGACTTTGTCTGAATCCGAGTCTGAATCAGAATTTAAATCAGTCGATGAATCAGCATATTCATCTTTTTTTTTCTTTACAACTTTCCTTATGCTTCTTTTACCAGAGAATTTACCTTTTTTGGTCTTAGGCTTCATGATCTTACTTGGTTTTCTTTTACTGGAAATAATAAACCGCTTTAATCTGTCTGTACTAACTCGGCCGTTGCCCTCGTCCAATAGCCAACAATAAGATGACTTCTTTACAACAATGGTTTTGGAATTTGGCAAGGTAAGTTTCAAGTACGATCCATTTTCCGATAGGACTACATTTTTGTTTGAATAATCTTTTAGGTCCAAATCAGTTTCAATGTTATGTTCTTCCAGAGTTGGAGGAACCAACTCCTTATCATTCGCTACAAAATCTTTAAATAAATCTTTCTCATCACACGTTTTCTCTTTCTCGTCAACTATAATAAATTCATTATCGATTATTTCTTCTTCATAGTCGTCAAGCTCAACATTTTTAAGTCGTTTATGGCCCGGTACAATTTGAAAGTCAGCAGCTCTATTTTCATATAACGGACCAAAATATTCGGAATATTGCTCAACTGAGATATTATTAATTAATTCAACCTTGACAAAAGTTTCGACATCTTTTAGGTCTACTTCTGTTATAGTTGCTATGACGGGTCCGGTATCAAAACCACTTAGAGTTAAAAGATTTTTAATATACTTGGGTATTGTAATTTTTAAGGCATATTCTGCCTGTTCAAATACATCCTGAGTTATATTCTCGGTTTTGTCCTCGGTTTTGTCGGACTCCATCTGAAAAGCCTAGAAAAAGAGAAATAGTGAATTCATTATCAAGCGCAATGTCTAAATCCTCTAACCAATTTATTAGTATTTCATTAGGAGTCCAGAAATAAGAAGATTTTCTATTTCTGGACGTGTAATGAACGATATTATTTTTATTAAACTTCTTTAAAAACAATAACATAAAAACCCCGATAAAAACAATAAAAAAAGTAAATAACTAAATTTAATTGACCGAAAATAAAGTAATCTTGACAATATTATGTATCAGTGGCGCCTCGTGAGCTGTTAAAGAGTCAAAGAAATTATCAACTGCTTAAAACTGGCTAAACCAGTTTAACTTTTTATAAAATACAATTGAAAACCAAAAGATTATATATTATATGAAACAAATGTCGTTTCTATTTTTTTTACTTATCTTTGCATTTGGGTTCACACTAAACACTGGACACTTAGTGAAAGGATTTATGAGAATCCATGCTCCGTTCAATAGTACTGTATAGTTGATTTTACCAGAAAAAAAACAACAAATAGCAAACAGGCAGCTGTAGTATGTAAATATGCCAATTTTACTTACCTTTTTCTCCTTCATCATTTGTACGCTACTTTTTTTTTTTAACGCAGTCACTTTGCGTAGTATTATTATGTATTATAAAACTAATAAGCTATATTTTCACTATTTAACCGTTTTCAAAATAATGCTATGTATTTCTAACCAAACTTTTTATGTTCTTTAGCCACGTGTTTGACTATTATGTCTAATTAATAATTCGCGCCCAAATACATGTCCACCGTTGCCAAATGTGGCAGTTATGCCCTGGTTATCCCCGGTTATCCTTTGGTTATCCCCGGTTATCCTTTGGTTATCCCCGATTTTCCCCGGTTTTCCTCGGTTATCCCCAATTATCCCCAGTTATCCTCAATTATCCCCAGATATCCTTAGTTATCCCCGGCCATGTACACCAAATATCCCCAGTGAAATCCCCCTCGCCTGTATACA
Source organism: Polydrusus tereticollis (assembly GCA_963920685.1). Lineage (NCBI taxonomy): Eukaryota > Metazoa > Arthropoda > Insecta > Coleoptera > Curculionidae > Polydrusus > Polydrusus tereticollis. Next base: position 49,943,541 of record OY987330.1, read on the forward strand.
TGAGTTTACCATAAAAAAAAACACATTGAAAAATAAAAACAGACGGGCCCAAGCGTTTTCCAGAGAACACACCGTTGAATTTTAAATCAATTTTGACCTTTCTTCTTGTACTCACTGTATGTACATTGGGACCATCTAACATGGAATATATTCTGTATTGTAAGATTTTTCAAAAAAATAATATCAAATTTTGTCAGTGTTAGGATGCAAATATTTTCAACACATCCTTCTTTGTTTTTTAGATTCCGGATATAAATTATTTTTTCTAATTATTTATGGGTGTTACGACCCCTAGCGGCGCTCGTAGAAACTTAAAAATAATTTCCAACGATTTCTCATTAGCGATTTTACCATAAAAAAAATTCCGAAAACTGTGCGACTAACAACTTCCGAAATATAGCCGGCTCCCTTTTCTATTGAATCACCCGGTGCAGTGATTTCGTTGACACCCGGTATACTAAACATGCAACTATGTGTTTAGTTAAAGGCGTGTTGCGTGACATCAACAAAGTTTATTTTACTGCAAGTAATCCCTTTGGCACCATATCTTTGACACAATATCTTTCTCTGCATTGCACGATACTCACGTACAATATATTCGACGTCTTAAAACGATGTATTTTTAGGTATTACATTGGATAAAACAAAACAGTTTACATGCGTTTGACAATATACGACGACGTACATGCAAATTTCTGAAATAGCTAAGAATATCAATAAAAAACCGTATAGAATCTAACGTTTTTCATTAATAATCTTATTAGGCGTTCATTTTTGTGATAATAAATCTTTGAATGGGAAAGCACGCTATGGTTCTTGTTAAGATAGCCCTAAAAAACCTCTTAGTATTTTCGAAATAATGAACCTTTATGTCCCTGTAGCAGTGGCGGCTCGTGCAGCCGAAAATTTTTCGAGGTGCCACGCCCCTTTTTAACTTTGTATCGATTTTCTTTGTGCTTTTTATACCAAAGAATATTAAAAAAAAAACGCGGTTTTTAAATGGGATTTTTATTTCAATTTTCCTTTGGAAATCGATTGTCGAAAAGTTATTTAGAATGTTCTCAACCGAATTTTGGTCCATATCTATAACACTTCGTGTGACACAATCCGAGCTACTAGCCATTATTAAATTAAAACAACAGAAAACACCCACAACACCGTCAATAAACTTCAAACTTCCCTAATCGCGTCAAAAAACTCTAAAACAATCATATTAAATTATTGAAGTGTGTATTTAGATAGCGCACGGCGACGTCCTCTTATCGGGCGATTAACCGAATATTCCCGATCAATCCGCATAGGGAAAATCCATTTAACGAGAGCGCCAGAGAGCGCCGGACGAATACACACGGCAGACCATTTCAATCAGTAGAAGTACGCTGCGGTCGCGCTTGAAGTCTTTCGCATTCGCCATTCTTATATACAAGTTTTCTTGATATCAGTTAAATATTTTTTTTATATAAATTTTATTTTTGCTTGGTGCTTGGCTTTCTTAGGCAGTGCGCGCGCACGGGCGCACTTATTGACGAGCCGCCCCTGCCCTGTAGTGATTGTGGAAGCAATAAAAAATATACAGTCAGAATATCTAACATTCGTTCACTTTCTGGCAGCCTAGTCCCAAATAAATTTCTCACATTCTGAATAACAAGTCTTCTGTAAACATAAAAACGTGCTATATTCTAAAGTAAATAATATTAAATTCACGTCTACCAAAACCGTTAATCAGTAGCTTTGCAATAGGTCTGCGACTTCAAGAATATGTAGATAAGGTTCTGTGATGTTTTAACCGACAAAGGGCAATATTATTTAATGCTTCAACGGGATCTTCAATTTTCTTACGGGCAGTAAACAAGTATGGCCGCTAACCTGGGCGGACGCGACCTCCGTTGATTGGTCAAGAGTGTCCACGTGACCACATGTGAGTGGTGACTAAAGCCCAGATTAAGCACTGTAGCACCATAAACAAACCAGTGTCCTGTTAGACTTCAACTCAAGCAGATGCTCCACGTGGCTGAAAACAATAATATCACATGTTTTGATCTGACATGTGTGTCAGGCAAAGTGATTTTCTAATGTGTAAGTGATTGATATTTTGAAGACGCGTGCTATTCCCAAACCTAAACGTACAGTGAAAGTACCGTGAATTTCGCAGTTAAGTAGACTACATTCTTTGTGTTTGGTTAAGACGTGCACGAAGTTGTACCTCAGTGTTTTGCAGTTCGCGTAAATACGTTAAATATTCCGTTCTATACAGAACATGTCTTTCAAATAACCCTCGTCATATTCAGACGGCAATAAGGCTGTAATTAATTTAAGTTCTGATTCATTCTCTGCGGTTCAAACCAATGAAATCCCGACGGTATCTCGGTGCCAGTGCTTTAGGGTTGTTAAGGTGATGTATTCGTATTTATCAATGTAAAAATTGTAATATTGTAAGGGTGGTGAAAAGTCGAAGAATAAAAAACATAGTAAAATAAGTTGTGTTTAATTGGTCTAGCTAAAATAAAATTAACCAAACTTATACTACAGTGAGATATGTGAATGTGTGATACAGTGTCAATATGAGACCAGGGCGAACCCCTGTTTAAAACAGTCGATAGGTACTCATAATTCATTCGCTCTCAATACTTTTAGGTTTTGTCTTAAGAACTTTACGTTTTAAGTTACCCTATAGGGAAGAATCAAGTGGGGTTATGTCCGGAGACCTCGGTTTCCATTTTATTGAGCCCCTACTACGAAGTCATCTGGAAATATTTGGTTTAGATAATCACGAACAGGCTTTGCATAATGAGGAAGCGCCTCACCCTGCTGAAACCAAATATCCACACTTGTGGATTCAAAGCGTTGGGAAACAAAACTGCTAAATTTAGAGCAAGTTCATGTTGTATAAGTAACAAATATCGCACTCCAGTTAAAAAATATGGGCCCAATCTCTCTATTCCCAATAATTGTAGCCCAAACATTAATTTTTTGTGGCCACTGGGTATGTACTTCTCTCCAATGGGGATTCATATCTGCCCAATAATGGCAATTTTATCGATTAACGTGGCCATGTAACGTAAACGTAGCTTTATCAGAAAATAAACACGTTTTCTGAGTTTACGACATTTTTCTTAATTAAATCCATTATTTTCTTACAAAACTGCAGCCTCCTATCTGGATCATCTTCTGCCTCTCTTGTACAAGCTATACTTTGTAAGGCTGGTACTTGCATACTTTAATGATGTTTAATACAACAGATGTTTGACATATACCATTTTCTCTTCCTAGATATCTTTGGCAATTAATGGATTCTCTTCAATTGTTAAGGGTACATCTAATTTCATAGTATCGTCTAGTACACATTGCCTCTTAGTAGATGTTGATTTTACATGTCCGTTTTCTCGAAACATTTTCTCAATTTTACTTATCGTACTTTAGCGTAAAGGGGGCAAGTCTAGATGTTTTTCCCTAAATAATCCAACCACTTCCTGTTGAGTTCTAAATTTATCTCCATATTCAACGCCCGTTTTATGCGGATCCTTGTAATACAAGGAGTGAAGCCTTCAATACTCAACTGGGAGAAAAGAATGGACAATCCAACTGAACAACAGTTAAAAAACGGGCCTTTAAAAGTTCTTACCTGGCTATGATTCCCAGCAGGCCTGCTGCTGGTGGAGATTTCCCGTTTACCTTGGTGCTTTTCAATTTAACTATTGGGGTTGCGTGTGATAAACTAGAAACTACTTTTCTGTCGTGAGCGAGACGTGGTTGCGGGTTCATACTGCCGTGTTAACGAAAACTACCTCAAGTGATTGAAAGTGACATGTTGAGAATAGACCGATTTGTTTTAAAATTCATAGCATTGCTATTTTCAATAAGAATTGTTTAAAACATAAATTTATAATAGTTTTTTTTATGTGATTTGTATATTTGGGGACATTTAAAGTGCATCATTATTAATTTATAATCTTAAATGCAGATAAGGTGCTTTTGGGACCTTCATATGTTCATTTAGAATGCCTTATCTACACATGAGGTATTTTTGTGTCACATTGCGCCTAACTAAGTAGTAGTTAGGGTTTTTGTGAGATGTAACTAAATAAATTATTTAATAGTAGTTGTCATTTTGGATATAAATAAAAATGCAGCAAACTAGGAAAAAAAATATAATATACCAAAATTTTACAAAAATAGGTAAAAAAGTGGAAAATATAAACAATTGAATGTATCAAAAAATATACATAAGTTAACATTTAACAATCAGTTTCTTTAATCAAATCTACAACTTCATCGGAAATCGGTAGTAACTCCCAAAAATGTCGTCGATTTTGAGGCATCAAAGGACATAACTTTTTTAAAATATCATCCTTCTTTGATTTAGTTATACCCCTGCAGCGTTCTCTTGACTTTGGTAAAACTGGTTGTTTCAAATATTTTGCAGTTAAAAAATTTAGCTCTGTGTATGCTGCATCGTATTCGTAAGAGTACCACATATTATAGCTACCTCTTTGGAACTTTAATTTAACGATTTCACTTAGATATGGCCTTGGTGAATGCTTTTTAATTTTCTGTAAAGAGGTATGATCTAACCAATCTTTAAAATCAGTTAGCTCCATGGCCAGTACCTTTACATTTTTCATTTTTACTTGCTCGATGGCGCATTGGAAGTCGTTAAAGTCGTAAACTTTTCCACCATCTCCATTACTTCCATATGAGTTTAAAGATTGTTCCACCTGGTGGTGAAAACTGTCCGCAGACATATAAGTGTGCCCTGGTTCAAAATAATAAATTTCAATATCGTTTGTAGCAATTTCTAAAGAATTAATTATGTGCGCGATAAAAGAGAACAATGTCCAGTTCTTGTTTTGCGCAGCACAATTATCAAGCCAGATTTTAATTGACAAAACATCACGTTGACTCAATAAATATTTGTGAAAAGTGCTACAAAGTTCTTCTTTTTTGCGGCCAGCTAAAGCTTCATGCCAAATAACACCTGATGGGCCCAAAAATTTTTGATGTTTCCCTACTGCAACAAAGCTCTCGTTAAATGCAATGATTCTTTGGGTGAACAATACCTAAAAAAATGAACATATAAAAATTACTGGATAAATTCTTAAAAAGGTAATTTAAAAATACCTGTTTGAAAGTATCGATGCGAGGCAGCATTATAACTTTTTGAAGATCTGCTGACACACATATATTTGTAGCTGTCCATTCTGTAGACTCAGCATCTGCCCTATATTTTCTTCTTGCTACTTTAGCCTTGTTTATATGCACGTTCCATTTTTTGCAAAATTCGCATGTATCTAAATCCATGTTATTTTTGGAATGATTGTTATCATGTTGTTCAAATATCTCGCACTGCTCGCATTCTTCGTGGCCTAGCTTGGTAAATGAAATTTTCATCTGATCCCTTACAAGCGCCCTGTATGTATAATACGAACAATCGATATTTTTATGTTTTTCCATAAAATCTGTGTGCATTTGTTTAATAGTAATATCAGAAGGAAGATATTTCCGATGTGGTGCATGCTCTCTGCGGTAATGGGAGACGCACGGATGAAATAAATTAACATGCCTTTCTAGCACTGCTCGATCAACATTTCTTCTATTGGAATGTGTTCCTCGATTATCTCTAACTGTTAAAGAATTCGACGAATTGTTCTTATAGGATATGGATGTCTTGATTATTGTATTATTATTTTTCTTATAGCCAAGAGTTGTTAGGAAAAATGTTCGGCAGACGGAATTTAAAGAACCTTTTTTATCTTTAAGCAAAAAATAATTTGAGTGATTTCTTCTTAGTTTGCTATCTTCAGCTGGAACGTCAATGGTCCTGCGTTTTACAATAGTTTGCTCAATGCTACCCTTTACAAACATGTGTCGTTCTGTCCATGATAAATTCCAATAGTCCTTGTTAAGCTGCTGTCGTTGCTTCTCATCAATTTTTATGAAGCACCGTTTCTTACATATAGCTGGACATGGAGGCAAAATAGGATGGCTATCGCGCAATTTACGGTCCATTTTTTGTTTTTTAACACTTCTGGATTCACCGCATTTTTTTCTTTTACGCAAATTTCCGTTTTTTGTATAAGTTCTGCTTCTATTTTCATTTTTCTCTGTGTTTGCTTCTACATCTTGATCCTTGCTTACATCCTGATCAACAGTTTCGTCTCTCCCAAGTTTTAAAGTCTCTGGTAATGGTTGCACTAGTTGCGCAGATTCAATCATAGCTACTTGGCTTTCTTCTAAGTCCGTATTCTGAGAAACTGTTTCCCTAACTTCATGTTCGATTTGCCATATTTTAATGCCTTCTTTTTCTTCTTGACAAAGTTCCATAATATCATCGGGACATGGCGTAGCATGAACTGATTCTAGTAAATTATTGATACATGGAAATATACTCTGACTATCATAGTTTAGACTTTCACCTTTAACTGTATTATTACTAATTACGTTTAATGGCTGTTGTTGCGGCGATACATCACTGACATCAGTAAAATTTGTGTCTGGAACTTCAGTATTTACAACTGAATTTTTTAAAGTTAAAATGTTATGAATAATAATTTGTGGGCATGAATCATTATTATCATTTGTATCATCACTTAAGAATGCCGGTGGAAATGCATTAATTGTATTTGTAGGAGTTGCCTTTTGAACTCCTTTATTCACAAGTGGATTTTCTAAGTTTATTATATCATCACTAAGTTGTCCTGATGTTATGTTATCATTATCAAAGATCATATCCTCAACTTCAAAATTTTCAATAAAATCAAGTTGATTCTGGCGTGCTCCTAGGCCGGAATCAGTATCATTATAATTCGGCGAAGGTAGCTTTAGCATATCTAGGATTTTCTTCCCTCGTGACATTCTGCAAATTAAAATGGAAAATTCAGTTAGTTCTTAAGTATTATTTCATAGGTATCTACTCAAAACTGTATAAACAAACGATCCTAAAATTTAAGTTATTTTTAAACTATTTTTTAATAAATAATGGTACTGCTCTCTTGAAGCGTTTTCATATTTTCATAATTTATTAACACCCTGTACATGTGATCTAAATTTTTTTTATCGTCAATTCATTTTCTCAACAAGCAGAACGTTTTATAAAGAATGACTTTTGGTCGTAGAATGAATAATAAAGATTTTTTTCCCTATTGAGTACCTCGATCCGTGGACACACTGTATATTGGATTTGTTTGATTTAATGACTTAAGCACTTTTCTAATTAATTTCTGGTCAGGTCACCCCAGGAAACAAATCTAATATTATTTGTTAACAAATGGTCAGGGAAAGTAAACTAATCATATGGATTTTTGTTGGCGGGCAAGTAACAATAATTCTAACCTACAAATTTATATACATATAAATTACACTTACCTGTTAGTTCTTATTGTTTTTTGAATTTTAATGTCACAGCCAAATAAAACTAGTAACAGTAAGGTTTAAAAGCTTATTTAAACAATATTATATGTAAAATTCACAGGCTAATAATAGCAAACATAAAATGCTACTTGGCGCACGTGTCAACACTTTTATGGCACTGATTTGAAGCAAGACTAACTTAACTACGATATAAATACCCCTATGCGCATGCGTTCGAAGATGAGGCATTTTACATTAACATCATTTAAAAACGCAATGTGGGTTGAGGCTTATATATAACAAGTTGAGGCGTTTTCTATTAATATTTGCAGATAAGGCAATCTTACATCACAAACCAGTCAGATATGCACTTGAGGTAAAAATATATTGGGTTATTATTCCGAAATGAATGCAATATAAGGTGTTTTTGCTTCACATATAGGTAGAGAATTGCTTGATCTTTTATATACTATACAGATCTGGATTTTGAAAAAAATGTAGTTGAGGCGTTTTTCGTTAACACGGCAGCATACTTCACTTAAATCTCTGGTCCCGGATCCGCCACAGAATGGGGGGTATCCAGAACTCTTAAAGGCGGCCATACACGCAGAAATATTAAAAATAAAAAATTAGTATAGACCGCTGTTATAATAACACTGGGGAACAGCAAAAATGTTTCCGAGACCAAAATAGCAAAATCTTACTTATTTTATTATACTAACTAACAATCTGTCTTGCAAAAATCACAGATGGCTCCGGTTTTATAGATCCATGCTAATTATGCTAATTACCTACCTGTCTGTAATGTAAGGGAAAATTCGACTATTAAAAGAGAAGTACCTGGATTTATTATACCAAGTGTATTTTATAAGGGTTTAAATACATATAACATAAATCCTAAATTGCTAGTTAGTTGTATTTTAACCACCAGTTGATCGAGAACTGTTCGTATTTGAGAAATTAGAGAGTTTTGAGCAACATGTCGCGAGCTTGTTTAAATAAGCCGGATCATTTTTGGTAAATACGTGGTGAAGTGACTTTTGTAAAACAAAAACGTACACTTAGCTCTTTGATACAAAAGGCTTACCACTCCACCCACCTCAGGAATATAGCCTTGATTCTGATGATGATCCAATGGAATCAAACGGTAGTGTACTGGAAAATGTCGCCGGCCCATCAACCTCGCAAGACTCCGATTTTGTCTGTGAACTTCCCAGTAAAAAGCCTCACAAAATAATTCAAAGTGAATTAAGTCACCTTATAAGGGATTTGGACTTACCTAAGAAAAAATCCGAATTATTGGCCTCTCGATTGCGACAATAGAACTTACTTCAAAATAAAGGAAAAGTTTCTGTGTACCGAAGCCGTCAGAAAAACCTAACACCATTTTTTAACATGGAAAACAATTTGGTAGCCTGTAAGGGACATTGAGGGATTAATAGTAGCTTTAAATCTTGACTATGATCCAAAAGACTGGAGACTTTTCATTGATTCCTCAAAAGTAAGTCTTAAAGCTGTGTTACTTTATGATGGAAACAAGTTGCCTTCAGTCCCAATTGGTCATGCAGTCCACATGAAAGAAACGTATAGCAATTTGAAATTGTTACTGGAGACCATACAATATGAAAGATATAATTATTGGCGAATTTGTGGGGATTTAAAAGTTGTGGCCATTTTGCTTGGAATACAGCTAGGTTATACGAAATACTGCTGCTTCCTCTGCGAATGGGACAGTCGAGCATGATCGGATCACTACATAAAGAAAATTTAGCCACCGAGAGAGTCTTTTGAGCCAGGAAGAAAAAATGCAGAAAAGATTTTACTACCGCCACTTCATATAAAATTGGGGCTTATGAAAAATCTTGTAAAGGGCAGGGATAAAGAAGGCCGTGCTTTTAGTTATTTAAAAGAAAATTTCTCTAGAATCAGTGATACTAAAATTAAAGAGCGAATATTTATGGGTCCCCTAGATTAGGAAATTTTTCGGAGATGCGCAATTGGATTCGATACTTGAAGGCAAGAAGAAGGACCCTTGGAATTCCTTTAAAATGTTTGCAACAAATCTTTTGGGAAACATTAAAGCAGAAAACTATAAAGACCTGGTTGCCCAACTTCTTTTATGTTACCAAAACCTAAGGTGTAATTAGTCGTTGAAAATTCATTTGCTGGATTCTCATCTGGATTACTTTCCGAAAAATTATGGTACTGTAAGTGACGAGCACGGTGAGAGGTTCCACCAGGATATGTCAAACATGGAATGGAGGTATCAGGGAAAATGGAACTGTAAGTTGTTAGCCGACTAGTGTTGGACTATTACGAGAGATGCCCTCGCGACGGCTTTCAAAAGACAGGCTAAGAAGCGTAAAATGAGTGTCTAAACTTTAGACTCACTAATAAAAATGTGCTATTTAATTGCTATTGTTGAACCAACAATATATTTTTGTATGTTCATTGTAAATGCCTATAAATTAAAATGTTTATTGTATACCTATGCCTATAAATTAAAATTTTGTAACAAATAATTCAGATTTTTTATGCGAGCTAACTAAAATCTTTATTAGATATTTTTTTAGTTACTTGGGTATAGTTTAATAAAAAAAATAGGTTTTGTTCAGGAAACAAAAAAAAAGTTGAAATTTGTTCCCCAGTGTAGTTAGAAAATATGAAAAAGATAAAATTAGTAATATTAATAAGTATCTTTTAAACTAAGTGTAATGCACTTTAATAAAAATATTTTTTAATTCTAGCAAATATTTTAGTTGATCTGTATAAATAACGGCTAAAGATGGAAATGTTAAACTTGCCACCAATACACCACTTCAGGGGTTCTTTAAAAATATGGTAAAATCTACGGGGTTTTCATTTAAGAAAAGAAGTTGACTGTGATAAGTGTTTTTTGGCTCACCCTATACGCAAACATTATAGTTCAAAAAAGGCATAACAAAAAATAATAATTTACGTGTCCGAGCGATTTTTAGAAAAATCTACCAAACTGACAAGACAGAATTTATTCCTTGTTAGATGTTCTTGTATAGTTGTTCCAAGCTTAATTTGATGACATAAAAAAAGCACTAAACTGGTGACCATAGGCGTCGCTTCCACCAAACAATTAAAATGCGGATTGTTGAAAATCTTTAATATGATTAAATAGTATATATTACAGCTGGTTCATTATAGTTTATATCGATAAAATGTTTGTACCCGTGACTTCGCCTGCAAGGAACACAGGAATTCAATATTTTTAAAGCGGTCGTTCGGTAAAAAGAAATGCTTATTTTGCCGACAACAATTTATAAAAAATGTCTTTGTCCAGCCAGGGCCGCGAAGAGGTACGTGTTTCCTTGCCAAGAAAGGATTGGGGCAGGTACTATGTTAATTGAAATATATAGTTATTTTAACAACAAATTGGGGATCGCGACAGCAGACTCACAGTAAACGATCTGTAATATAACAAGTGTTTAAGATACATGTTAAAGGAACATAATTAATTTAAAATTCATAAACAAATTAATGACTGGAATCGTCAGAACTTTCAGAAGTAGAATCGTTTCCAGGTTGGATTACTACTGGCGCTATAGGCGGAAAACAGAATACCCATTTTCTGTTTTTATAACATGAGCTACGCAATTTTTCCATACATTCCTACTCATTTCGTTATTACCTGCCGAATAGTATCAAGGACAGCTGCGCTTAAAGTTGGAGATTGATTATTGAATGATATTCTTTGCTGACAAGAGCAACACATTAGGTACAAAGCCATCTTTACCTCCGGCATGATAACGTGTTTTCCTCTCGAACACGGTGTACTAAAAGTACAATTTGTACTATCTACCCAACCATACTTAACAACATCATAAGTATCGAACCAAGTTTCGTCTGAATAAATTATACTTTTATCGGATTCATGTTACTCCTTTATTTTGCGCAAATAGTCCTATCGTAGCTCAATGATACGCGGGGATTCCATTATAACGATTAGATTATCTAATTACACAGGCCTGCGAAAAATTTGTGATTAAGCCATTTTCATTTTTTTCGCCTAATTAGGACTTACATTTCGCTTAAATAACCCCCTTTTTATTCTATCACGTACACGTTGAGACGCGTTAAACCCCCTTGTTTATTTGAACATACGTTGAGGGATTTACCAGTCCTTACTAAAATATTGTTGGGGATTCCCCGAGACTCGGTTTATTTAGGCTCAGAGAGCAATATTATTTAGTATCGATCATAGAAAAAAGAAACAAAGTTTAGAACGCAAACTGCCTAATAAAATTATTAGCGATAATGCGCCAAGACCTGCCGGGATTGCACGCACAACTAAAAGCGAAGATAGTATTCTATAACTTCTTCCACAAAACGAATTACAGGAACCACTATGCAATGCAATGGTAAGGCCTTGCGACATCTTACGGTATTCGAACGTACCAATTACAGAAATCTGTTTTTTTCCCTCACCATTTAGTCAAGATTAGAAGAAGCTTAATTAATATTTTTATTTCTTGGGTTTTCGGTCAATTTCAAAATTAAAAACAATGTTTGTTTTTTGTGACGTTTTGCTTTATTATATTGTAAACCATAAAGCGTTTAAAATATAATAAACCGAAAACGCTTAATGGTTTACAATATAATAAAGCGAAACGTCACAAAAAACAAACATTGTTTTTAATTTTGAAATTGACCGAAAACCCAAGAAATAAAAATAATAATTAAGCTTCTTCGTAACACTAAATAACAGTTCATTATTATCATTTATCACTTGCATGTCTTCAGAGCATGAAATTTCAATTTTCTTAGAATATCTTATAAAAAATAAAGATTAAAACTAAGCACACTTTTTTAGAGATGCTACTCTACTGTTTACCATACAAAAATAATAAAAAATCTCTAAAAGTGTGGATTCCAATTTTATGAAACACATTATTCCAAAAACAATGAATTTTCATGCCCTAAACACATATAGGTACAAATTGACAAATAATCTCATTACCACAAAAAAAAAGGAGGAATAAAAGATAAGACATGTTGACATTTTTTTATTAAATTTATTGTCTAATAATAATAAACCCTCTTGATTTCAAAAGCATGTTACAACCAAAGTTTAACACATAAAACGAAATAATGTGAACAATAAAACATGACCTGTATTGTTTCTAACAAATTCAAAATATTCATATAATAAGGTTTCATAGTTGACAGCAATTAAATGTTTTCCTTTTTAACTTCTTAAACGCATTTATACTAGGAGGCAAATGATACAAGAACTTTATACAATAAATAAATATCATGTCCCTCTCTGTTTGTCATTGTTAGTTTGTGTTTGGAATAATTATAATAATTGTTAATATGCCTAGATGGGTATGCAAAGTATACATTTTGCGGAGGGCTATTCTTAAATATACAGCGTGTTTCATAATTAAATGTTAATATTGAAGGGGGTTCATATATATGTATGCATGATTTTAAGAAAAGAAGTTCCTTTAAACCCATGTCTGCAAATGCTCGAATTTTATAACATACAAAAAAATGTTATTCCACTTGCGAACTCTATACCTATTCGTGGACACACGTTGGGGGGGGGGGGGCGGAGATATTTTGTGAATCACTAATAAATGAGCAATATGATGATGTTACAATAAAGTAATAAAATCTTTATAAATTTTAGGTCATTAAGTATTATCAATGGTCAAGAAATTTGAATATGGCAGGTAGGTATAACAAATGGGACTTTTTTTTATGTTATAAAATTAGGTTTCTCTTTAAAATGAATTTATGACCCATTCAATATTTTGGTATTTCCTTAATCTATAAATTGATGCATGGCTATTTAGGAGATTGGCCTTTCTCTTCATTGTGTGCACAAATTTTAATATTTCCTAGTATCTAGGTATACACAGGTATATATAAGCAAAAAGTAATTTAGGTATACAAAAATGTTTATAAAATGCTAAATATACTGTAACAAATCACTTACCCACCAAAATACTTGCTTTTGATAGGGCTGACCTACTTTCTTGTCCTGATATGTTTGGCAACATCCATATTGTTGTGCCCTTGAGGGAACTGCTGAAAAATGCCATGCAATATATTAATTATTTATACATTACTAGAAACTTCTACAGAGCCATCCATATAATATTACTTATAATAAATCAGTTAAAGTTTACTGCAATAGGCATGCACCTATTTATATAATAAACTCAACCCTTATAGAAGTTATAATAAATATGTCAATAGGTATTTATTATAGGTATATAACGAAAAGAGAAATACACCAAAACTATTGTTTTTCTTTAAAAAATTGAACAAGCAACAGCAGGTATACATCTAAATCTTTTAAGGTACGTACGTACCTATACCTACACTAGATTGTATGTAGTTACTACAATAATTACTCTACAAATTTTCCATTAATTAAAAGTTAGAGGGAGTTTATTAAACTGTTGATTTTCTTCTGCATAGAAATGTATATAAAATAACATACCTTTGATATATCCACCATCAATCGACAATCAGGCAAGCTCCTTTTTCTGCGACTCCTTCCAAATTAAAATCAGTAAATCCTGGAATACAAAAAAAAATTAGATAAGTATAATATATATAGGCACCTCAAGTCAATTATCCTAATTATAAGTATAGGTAGATATAGATAAATTAAAAGTAGGTACCTATATTCTGCCTCTAAAACTATTGCAATATTGTTATAGGCACAATATATTTTAGTTCGGTTATTTAAAAAGTAAGTGGTACCACTGCTAGGAAAAAAAAACCGACAAAAACATTTTATCTATATTATTCTAGATCTTATAGACTATCATAAAAAAAATAAAACATGGAATCGATGCTCTACTAATCAACAGACAAAAGACCTATTTTAAACATCAAAGCTGATATTTTTTTTTATAGGCTCTCTAGAACAGCAGGTAGAAGCAAAAATGCGTGTCTCAGTTTTCTTTGCTCGCAATGGTACTTTAATTCTGTAACTTACCTGGGCACGTTAAGTGTAGGAACTGCATTAACCTTAGGACCGCTCCGGAATTGATGACGCATTAGGGGTCAACATTTTCTTCACATACACAATATTTCTTATTAATTTCTTCTACACTCAAAGTTTAATTAACTTGCAGGCTTTACAAGTTGAAACCAAATGTTATACGTACAATTCCGGATTATGTTTTGGAAATCTTTGTTATGCCTATTTGTGCAGTTTTACACACAACACTTTGTTGGGCGTACTGCAGGTACATAGTACTTATTCATTGCTCAAAAGGAAACACACTTCACCACTTCACAGTTTTAGTCAAATACAAATTAATATAAAACTCGCACAGATTCAAACTCGATGCCTCTTACCACTATGGATGCGCGAAAGCAAAAAAATTAAAAACTAAGCCGTTACTAAAACTGACAAGATGACAAAGCAACAGTCGACAGGAATCTGCACCCACTTTGCACCGCGGCGAGCACCATCGCTCGGGATATTTCTGGTAAGTGGCGCCATCCGACGATTGCACGTCGAAATTATCAGTCAGAATAATGCTCCATTTAAGTTTTTATTCTAAACTTTGTTTCTTTTTTCTATGGTATCGATGTGGTATTGATACAGGCATTTTCTCGGGCGTTGTCCACCGAAATCTATTGGCGTTTCGTTGTGTACTTTTTATTTTCATTGTGCAAAATGTCTACTAGGTGTTGTAAAAATAGACCTTATGACTTTTGTTATATTTGTGGACAGTTCATAGTGAAAAAGTTTAAAAGAAACATTACTGATTTCGTAAAAATTGCATATTTTAAAGTAAAACTTGGAGATCAAGATAAAGTTTGGGCACCACACGTTATCTGCAAGGTTTACAAAGAGGCCTTGAGGCATTGGTTTAAAGGAACAAGAAAAGCCCTACCGTTTGTGTACCAATGGTCTGGAGAGAACCCAGAAATCACGTCGGCGACTGCTATTTTTGTCTTTGTGATACTAAAGGTCATAACACAAAATCTCTAAAGTATATCAACTATCCTAATCTTCCGTCGGCAATAAGACCAGTTCCACATGATGCTGATATACCCGTACCTATTCCACCGAAAGTCTTACAGTCCGTTAAATCTGAACCTTCAACAGATTCAGATATTGACATTTTTGAGCCATCTGCCTCAGGAAGCCGTGAACCGCAGCTATTTTCTCAAATAGAACTAAACCACTTGGTCAGGGATTTAGGACTTCCAAAAGATCTTTCTGAGATTATAGGTTCCAGGTTAAGAGAAAAAAATTTACTTTCTCCAGGTACTACATTTTATTGGTACAGAAATCGTGAGGCTGAATTTGTCGATTACTTCGCCGCAGCTGGTTCACTTGTATATTGCCAAAACGTATCAGAGTTGGTTATTCACCTTGGTGCTCCTGAATATAATCCTACCGAGTGGAGACTTTTTCTAGACTCTTCGAAGAGAAGCCTTAAAGCTGTTTTACTTCACAATGGCAATTTATATGCATCTGTTCCTGTTGGTTATTCTACTCAGCTAAAAGAAAATTACGAAAATCTTGAAGAACTGCTTTTGAGAATAAATTATAAGCAACACAACTGGATCTTATGCGGTGATCTTGAAATTTTAGCATTGCTTTTAGGTTAACAATCCGGATATACAAAATACCCATGTTTCTATGTGAGTGGGACAGCAGAGCAAGAGATGACCACTGGACCAAAAAAAACTGGCCACCAAAAAAAAATTTAACATCTGGCTCCAAAAACGTAATTCGGGAAAGCCTAGTTGACCCCAAAAAAATTTTATTACCCCCCCTACATATAAAATTTGGACTGATGAAACAATTTGTCAAAGCTCTAGACAAAAATAGTGGCTGTTTTAAGTACTTGTGTGAAACATTTCCGGGTCTTTCTGAAGCTAAACTAAAAGAAGGCATCTTTGTTGGGCCACAAATAAGAAGGTTGATGAAAAGTAATGAAATTGAGATGGTTATGCAGGAAGACGAAAAGGAAGCATGGACAGATTTTAAAGAAGTTGTAAATAAGTTTCTAGGAAACTACAAAGACCCGGAATTTAAAAGTATTGTTGAAAACATGTTGGACAAATTTAAAAAGTTAGGCTGTAACATGATCATTAAAGTTCATTTTCTACATGCTTATCTGGACTATTTTCCGGATAACCTTGGCGATGTCAGTGAAGAGCAAGGGAAGCGCTCCACCAAGACATAAAAGAGATGAAACGGCGATATCAGGGGCATTGGGATGGTCGAATGATGGCCGACTATTGCTGGATGCTAAAAAGGGACCGCCCTTTCGCAGAATATGCAAGAAAAACAAGTAAAAGAAGCTTTTCTGTAAAAAGAGAATGATTTTCCAAGAAAATAAAGGATTAATGTATGTTATTTTTTTTACTACTTCCGCGGTTTCATTATTTGTTTTGTTGGTTTATTATTTTTCTTGTTTTTGCTAAATATATATAAATATTTTTACTTTTTGTATTGTTTTACCATTTTGTTTAAAAACCTTACGTGATAGAAAAAAACTGAAAACAAATTTGAAATCAGCACCACTGAATAACTCAATTTCAGTTGAAAAATTCAATTTACATTTTACAATGTATTTAAACGCAGGCCTGTGCTATTTATGTTTAAATCCACATTTTAATAAAACACCACGCAATGTTTCTAAAGATTGGTACTTATAATCAGGGTAACCTCGCAATTTATCACGAACCAGCTCTAAAGTTGGCACTATATTATCCTCGTAAAAGTTGTAAATAGTTCGCAGAATAATATCCCTTGTAGTATTGTCAGCAGTTTTGAATTTTTGATTCAGTTTTTGATTTACTGGTTTACGCTATATGGAAGGACCGGTTAGAGTCCCCAAATTAATAACGTTATAAATTCCTATAAAACCCAAGTTGTGTTAATTCATTACAAGTACATTCTTGTACAAAGCACATTTTCAGGTTTTTCCAGATTTTCCCTTTTTAAACACGCGTTTATACTTAAAATAATGCGTTGACATTTAGCATGTAAATCTTTATATATAATAAATAAAGACACACTAAGTCTCGGTCTCAGTCAATATATAATTTTAGTTAGGTGGTGGTGGTTACATGTTTCGCCCAAACAATGGGCATCATCAGACCTAAAACCATAATCGTACGAAAACATCCAATCTACACATATAAGTTTTAAAAGCCTAACCTACCTTAGGAATAATAACTCAAAAATTAATGGAAACACAATCACAAATGACACATAACAGATTAAAAATTTTTAAAAAACGTTACCGGACCATTACAAAATATAAAACGATTCGAAAAAATAAATAAACAATCTAAAAAATTATTCGACAACTATGGCGGGTTCGGGAACAAACCAGACGCTTGCGGAGTAATAATTTACCTCTCAGGCGCGGAACCCTAAAAATATAAGTGGCAGGTCGTAGTGCAACAGTACAACACGCCACTGTGTTCTATCACCTTAAACTGAAGTAAGAAGAAGACACTCACCTGAACGTTACTTTATGATCGATAATAATTAATAATGTCAATATCCACACCAAAATAGTGGGAAAACAGAAAAAGGTTATAGGGACCCAAGTTAATTATTCAAGTTATTAAAGATAGTAAACCAGTCTTTTGTTTAAAAAATTTATTATTTAAAATATTTATAATATAAAATATAATATTAAAAAATTTAAAATATTATTATTATGTAAATCTTTGTTTCTTAATTCCGGACTTAATTCGCTTTCGATGGTTGACTCTGGTACCGACTCATATTCCTGTGATAATTCACCTTGACCTTATGTTTCAAATTGTCGCCAAAATGTCATACTGACTGATATAATAAAATATAGGCACCAAGTAAAAACTTACTTGTCTGAAACCACAAAGTTATAGCAGAAAATAAAATATGCAAATTACAGTAAATCGTTTCAACCAGTCACGCCGCTGTCCGATTCCCAATGTGGCATACCTCAAGCATTAAGTGAGTTTAAAGCTGATAAGGGATCACCCAATTGGGAGAACTTTTAACTATTTGCTGTTCTTGTCTACAGCATATAAATTTGTATTTATGTGCTGCTCTTTTAATTTTCCCATCAGGAAAAAATAGTTCGCACTTTAAATCTGCTTTAAATTGCATGTGGGCGTCGACGGTCTATCGCCAGGGTGTTGCCAGTTCTACAAAGTTTTCGTAGGTGTAGGAGAAACATAAGGGATTGTTATTTGTTTATTTTTTTTTGTTTAACAACAGTAAAATTTCTTTCTAGTTTGATTTAAATTGTTTTTGTATAAATAATATTTCTGAGGTACTAAAAAGTTTTTATAATATTCATGAATTACTTTTTCCCTCTTTATTTGACATTAAAAATTTCTTGGTTCAAAGTACATTTGCAAACTAGCTTTCAAAGAGAGTTACGGACTATCAATTAAATACTGATATAAAAGAACACTTTTAATAATAAAAACCTAAAAAATAAAAAAAAAAGATCTGACAACCCCAATTATGATGCCGGTCCCTTCGAAGCCCGGTCAAAGCTTATTTATATCATCAAACTGACTTTGGAAAAGGAATACCCTACGTTTGTCAAAATTGTTTTAGATTTTTCCCACAGGATATTCTCCTGCTTCCAGGACCTTGCCTTGTATAATGAGGCGAATATTATTATAATAATTTGTATGATTCACTTGATGGTATTGATGACCTTTTTATTTTTTTTTTAATTCTAATTAACATCGTGCCATTTGTTACGCTTGAAACTTGGTTAAATATTTCTGCAATGTAGATATTGAAGAGCAATGACGAGTGTATGGATCATTGCCCCCCTCCCCCCAGAATATTTATTTCCTCTGTTAATTGACTTTCTACTTGGGAATTTCGAAACTTCGGTCATGTTTTACGATACCCACCGCTTTTACGAAGACACGGCTCGTTGACGACTGGCGACGCAGGAATATGGACAAAAAATAAAAAATATTATTGTCGTAATAATCAGTTTAAAGATTCAAGAAGTAGTCCATTTTCTGTGGCGAGATTATTAAAGAAAACAAGGTCTGTCTATACCACCAAACTAAAATTTTTATTTGTCCCTTTAAGGTGAAAAAAGGATTACAGAGTGTACATAATTTAATGTCATTTTAGGTTGTACTAGTTTCAACTTTAGTCAAAGTCATCATCAGCAACCATACAATTAAGAATTATGTTTAGGATGTACCTAAATAAACGAACTAAAACAAATTAAAAGGGGGGGAACGAAGTGGTTCAACAATACATGGCCATAACATGCACCTTATGCAGCCAATGGACTCGACAGAAGACAATCACCTACACGATGCTACTTTCAGCAATGAGGGAAATTAGATGCGAAAATTGTAGTAGAGGGAAATTCAAATGGAATCATTTATAGTCATGATCTGATGTATAGCTGTCTATAATGAAAATTCAATAAAGTAAACTTTTCATAAGTCAACTCCAAGAAAGAACATGATTTATTTTTGGTGGGTCAGAATTTTAATAAGAATAGTAATAATAAAGTAAAAGGGGGGGGGGAGGGAAATTAAAATGTTTTAAAATAATTTACGTCATTAAGTCAGTTGTGGTCATCAAATATTGCAACATTCGCTTTGAACAGCATTAAGTCTTAAGTCATGTTCCTAATTTGTGCCTCTTTTACTAAAAAGAAAAGAAAAAAGAAAGTTTGCAACGTAAACCCGATTAAGTCGACATAATTCAAATAATAATCCCTAAATATGGAGAATTTGATGACCACAACTGACTTAATGACGTAAATTATTTTAAAACATTTTAATTTCCCCCCCCCCCCCCTTTTACTTTATTATTACTATTCTTATTAAAATTCTGACCCACCAAAAATAAATCATGTTCTTTCTTGGAGTTGACTTATGAAACGTTTACTTTATTGAATTTTCATTATAGACAGCTATACATCAGATCATGACTATAAATGATTCCATTTGAATTTCCCTCTACTACAATTTTCGCATCTAATTTCCCTCATTGCTGAAAGTAGCATCGTGTAGGTGATTGTCTTCTGTCGAGTCCATAAGGTGCACGTTATGGCCATGTATTGTTGAACCACTTCGTTCCCCCCTCTTTTAATTTGTTTTAGTTCGTTTATTTAGGTACATCCTAAACATAATTCTTAATTGTATGGTTGCTGATGATGACTTTGACTAAAGTTGAAACTAGTACAACCTAAAATGACATTAAATTATGTACACTCTGTAATCCTTTTTTCACCTTAAAGGGACAAATAAAAATTTTAGTTTGGTGGTATAGACAGACCTTGTTTTCTTTAATCAATTTAAATTTCCATAAAATATTAAGTTGCATTACATATAGGTGACTATAGTTTAAACAATGAGACGTATGCATATTGCATATCCCAGTATATTGTGTACACCCTGTAACATATATCATCTAACATTGCAAATTATAATCGCTTAATATAACTTATTATATTGTTAAAGCGGCGAAGATATTATTTAAGAAATAATTATTAATCATTTATTTTGGTAAATTTAGCAACCCACGTGTAATACAGCGCGGATTGCTGGGTCACAAATTATCACCTGGGCCTTAATAATGATTTTGCGTCTTTCTGTCGTAAATAACGTTGAATTTGTGGGAATGTGATTGTCATCATAACCTCTTCATAAATTTTACAGGCATTAGCGGAGTTTAGAATTATATTAGTTAATTATTTATTATATTTGCAGGTATGTAGCTGTTTCTAAAATTAATACATAAATAGAAGGCGAAGTTATCCATAGTCAAGTTAGGTAAGTAATAGCCAATGTTGAGTTCTTTAAGTTTGTTAAATCCCTTTAGAGTTATTGACTGTTGATGTATTTTAAATATTTTACTAACGCAGACAATTTTAGCGGAATTTAACGGAAGTGTATGATGGGCCTTTAGCAATCAAGACAAATTATGTGGTCAAAACTTGCCACCCTATATGGCTCGTTTAAACAAAAGCAACTCACAGTATAATCCGTATAATATGTAGATATACGTTTAAGTTGGCTTTAATTTTCATATACGCGGTAGAAACAAATTTAAGTTTCTATAGATATTTGTATTTTTGTTACGACTTTCTTAAGGATTAGTTCCAAGAATTTTTTTTTCTATAAAATATACTTGTTGTTAATAAATCAGTAGGTATTTGTTTTTATATTTTATGCAATTTAAGACTAAAATAATTTAAAATAACCTAAATTATTACCCACGCCTATGCTGCCACCATCGTCCTTTTTATGCATTTTACCGCCTTGCATGCGTGGCGGACTGTGGCGAACTATATACATACATAATATAGAAATGATGTGGCTCATTACGCTACTCATATAGTAATCACTGAATTTCTGTTGTCTATTTTATATTGGTATTATCACAAATGTTGAGTTAAGCCAATCTGTGAGTAGGTACGTATGTCCTGCCGTTTTCAAACTATAATAATTATATACTTAAAATAAATATTTGACTCATAAATACTGGTGTATTCTTAAGAACTATAAACGTCCATCAATATAATAAGGGTAATAAAATTTATATCTCTTTCCCAGATATATTAAAGCAAGTTAAATGAATAAATAAACGGTGTTGAAATCAAATACAAAATTGATACAAATTCAACGTTTTAATTACAAAGGTTTTCCGGTTCATGTATTTTATGAATGTGTTTGGTGTTGGCGGTTTATTTTTAGGGACGTTTCGATATTTTCATTTCTTTACATTTGTCGGTTGTTTATTTGACAAACATACACACAAGGCAATAAACAGCAACTTCGTGCGTATAGGGAATATTGTTTTGTTTTCGACTTTACGCACATTAAAGAATTGAAGAGGTTTTGTCCACAATTATTAACAAGGTAAAAGTCTGTTCAGAGATATAAGAAAGTGACTTTGTGAAGGGATGTTTAAAACTTTTTATAAGCTCAAGTTCACTGGAGTTAATTGTAGGGCAAATATTTTGACGGCGAATGGCAGATTTCAGTTGGTGCCAAACATGGTCGATGGGATTAAATTAAATATACAATGGTATGGTGGAAGCCTTAAAACTGTATGCCCTGGATTTTTTGCATAATAATTATGTTTATGTCATTTCAGGAGGGAGTCTTGGTCAACTGCCTACTATGGTAGCTTGCATTGTCCATTACAATTACGCTATTCGAAAGTATATTTGGAGTTTGTTTTTAAACCAATCTTCAAATAAATCAGTAGTGGTGTCCTGATGGTAATCCAGAGACGAATCTTTAATGTTTTTTGCAGATAGAGAAAGTCCATTTGGAATATATCCGCTTGAGTCAACCCAACCCTTTTCCGGGGTATCATATGTGTCGAACCAGGTTTCATCCAAGTAAATAATCGGCCTTTGCTGATCTCTGTAAATCCTAATTTTTTGTAGATATTCGGATCGCCATTCCCGAATTCTAGTGGATTCCATTAAAACTTGTCTTTTGTTAACTTTTTTAAATCTAAAACCCATGTGTTGGACACACTTCCATAACGTAGTTCTGTCACATTTAACGCCGGTTTCATCTTTTTCAAGCCTCTTAATTAATGCTTAGTTCCTCGTATAATTTGTAAATTTTACGCCGAATTATATCTTGATCACTTTCATTTACCTTCGAGAAAATGCCAGTATCGGTTCTTTTTTTTCTCGCTAAAATGGGATTAATCACAATTTTCCATACAGTTGATGTTGGAATTTTTGTTAATGTGGCCATCTCTTCTAACGATGCTTATTGCTTGCTGACCGCACGTTCAATGAGAGTTGAATAAACATTATTTATAACTACCTTAGTTTCCACAGAAAAGTGTTTTCTGCTTTTCGACGGAGTTACCTCCTGAGATATATTGGGCTCGCACATATTTTCCATGACTCACACACGATTAAACAAACACCGTATTACACACGAAGTAAAAATAATTACTAAGCTTAAAACTAACTAAAGTGGCTATATACAATTATACAACGTGTAACAGAAGTATGGAACGCTTTAAATATCTTAATTACCGTTTGTCCGATTTAGCTAAAATTCGGTGTCCGTATATAAGAGGTTATCGCGGAGCTGCTAGTGACATTTGCAATGTTGCCAAATTTACAGTTTTTTAGCAATTTAAAGTATTTTTTGTTTTTAATGGAACACCCTATATATCACAATATTTTTGGATTCTACATAAAATCACAATTATTTATTAGTAACTGCATTATAAGTCTAAACTTAATAGTTTCTGAGATATCGAGTATTGAAAAATGACATTTTTGAATTTTGACAGCTTCTAGCTTTCTAACGGTACGTCTTAGAGCAAAACGGCTTGCATGTCCCTATCTTACATCTCTACTATCTTTCTAAAAGTGTCAACTTTTGGTTAAACCGGATGTAGCTCAAAATCCGGAAATATAGTACTTCCGGTTTAACCGGAAGTTGGCATTTTTGGAAACATAATAAGAAAGTAAGATAGGGACATGTAAGCCGTTTTGCTATATGGCATATCGTTAGAAAGCTAGACGCTGGCTGTCAAAGTTCAAAAATATCATTTCTCATAACTCGATATCTCAAAAACCATTAAGTTTAGACTTATAATGCACTTAATAAAAAATAATTGTAATTTTATGTACAGGGTTATCCAACCAAGACTAGACAAGGCGATTTTTTGACTTTTCCTGTACTTTTATAAAAAAACTGAAATAGCCATCTTAAGTCATTTTCTCCCGCGAATTCGAATATCTTCAGCAAAAAACAATTGAACATCAAACAAAAGTACTAGGGGTCACTTTGATATTTTTTTTAAATGGGATGCCGTATTTTTAATGAGCTTATCCGATTTCTCATATAAATTTTGATCTAAAATGTTGGATTTTTAATTCAAAAACGCCTTTTTTCTTCGGTTTTAATTTTAAATTTTTAATTTTAAATTTTAATTTTTAATTTTTTTTTTTAATTTTAGATCAAAATTTATATGAGAAATCGGATAAGCTCATTAAAAATACGGCATCCCATTTAAAAAAATATCAAAGTGACCCCTAGTACTTTTGTTTGATGTTCAATTGTTTTTTGCTGAAGATATTCGAATTCGCGGGAGAAAATGACTTAAGATGGCTATTTCAGTTTTTTTATAAAAGTACAGGAAAAGTCAAAAAATCGCCTTGTCTAGTCTTGGTTGGATAACCCTGTACAATCCAAAAATATTATAATATATAGGGTGTTCCATTTAAAAAAAAAATATTTTAAATTGCTAAAAAACTGTAAATTTGGCAACATTGCAAATATCACTAGCAGCTCCGCGATAACCTCTTATATACGGATACCGAATTTTAGCTAAATCGGACAAACGGTATTAAAGATATTTAAAGCGTTCCATACTTCTGTTACACGCTGTATACAGTCTCTAGAACATAATTTCTTTTATGGGATTAACCCTCTTATTTTGAATCAGGTAAAAATCGGTTTAAAATCACCAAACTATTACTTTAATAATGAAATTGCGTCTTCCGGATTTGCAGTTTACTTTAATACATTTTTAAGTAGGTACAGGTCATAATTTACCTGCATTTATTCATTCAATCATTGTTTGTTTATGGCCACCCTTGTATAATCCCATTCAAAGGCAAAGTGCAACTTTCTTATATCTCTGGACAAGCTTTATCTGACACGCTAAACTCCAAACGCTTTATGCGCATAATGCGAAAATTTGCAGTATAATGATATGCGAATATTTAAGAGTGTAAATCTGTATGATAAATTAGTGATAGTTTGCTTTATAAACTATGATACAAAAATGTTCCGTTACGAAAATACGGGGTGTTAAAGTTTTAGGAAAAAAATGGAAATTAATTAATATTTTCGAAACTACTAAACAGATACTTTAGTGATATTTAGTACGTAACGACAGTTAATAAATATGCATATTTTTCAATACAAAAATAATTTTCAGCTTTAACAGTGGCGTGCCTACGGGCACTCACTTCGATATTTTTGAGGAAAAAGGTGGTTGACCAATAGTTTTTTCCAAAAAATATTTTTGAATTCAGCGTTCAATTTGAAATATAAAAGCTTTCTTGAGTTGTTTTCCTGCGATGCGCCATCTTTGAGTAAAAAAATAAAAGCCGTTGTATTGTCTGAGCAAATTAATCTAATTATTGAATAATACAATTTTACAATAGATCCTGTTGCCAGGGAACATTCGCACTCAACTGGCAAGCCAATGATCAGCGCTTTTATACTTAACCGGCAGAAAAACAGCTTTAAGAGATAATAACAATATTAGTTTTTCAACATAGGTATATATAAAAAAAGAAAACATTTTTGGATAATCTTAGTGACAGTAACGAAACACAAACCATAACGGAGAAAGAAAAAAAAAGAAAAAATTGTTCTTATCCCTTATTATTATTATAAATAAATAAATAAATAAATTAATTATGCACAAAAAAAAAGAATAATAATAAATCCCAGGCGAAGTACTTAGTATAACAGTATCAATTTATTAATAAGAGATTCCAATCAATTTATATTCCAAACATTTTTTTGTGAATAATCAGTTTGGTTTTATATTAAGATATAGATATAGAGAATTTTCCTATAGTCTGTTGCTTAATGCGAGAGAGTAATAAATCATTATTGAACTATAAAAAAAGTTTACCTACCTCTGTGCCTCACTGTTTCAAAAATTTCAAATATTTAGTTACTTTCCCGTAGTTGTTGGGAATCTTCGTTTATTAAAATGGCTAGTGTTTTTGAATTTGTTGCTGAGAAACGGATTAGTAAAACTGCGCTTCCTAAAAATGAGCAAATTATTATTCTCAATATGTTCAACGCTTCTCGCCACACCTTGTGAGTGATAGCAAAAATGGATTCGTCGATGGTGGCTTACTAGCATTTAAATTAAAACGGACTGGAGGCTATCATGAAGACATGAACGCCGATGTCTTTGAAGAATACTTCTAGCAAACGCTAGATCCTATTCCTCCTGGGTCTTTTATAGTCATGGACACCACTCAAGAAGACCCGAAAAAATTCCAACGTCTTCTTGGAAAAAAAATTACATCATTCCTTGGCTTACTGTAAATTAGAAGCCATATCATAAAGATATGCTGAAAAAGGAGGAACTGGAGATTGTAAAGTTGAATAAACCTCTTTGTATGAAATTTGTTGTCTACGAAATCGCTTCAAAACGAAATTTCTTCGTCTTCTGCCATATGCCTGTGAACTAAACCCCATAGAATTGGTGTGGGCGCAAGAAAAAGGGTTTGTAGCAAGGCATAACCCCACCATAAAATTAGAGACGTTGGAAACCTCTTGCAAGAGGGAATAAAGACAGTGGATTGTGAAAAATGGAGTAAGTGCGTCGAACATGTGACTGAAATAGAAGAAAGAATGTGGGAAGCTGATAACATGCTAGAAAACACTGTAGAGCCCTTTATTATTTCTCTGGACCCCAACGACGATAGTTCATCGGACTTCTCGGAACATGATGACTAAAATTTAAAAATTAAGTTATTGTACATAATGGATTTTTTTATAAATATTATTATTTATTCCAATTTATCTATTTTTACATTATTATTACTACCAACTTCAATAGGGTTTGTAATGATTGGATGATCATGAACCCAGGCCAAACAATAACAATATATGACATAGCTGGCCTACACGGATGTGCATATTCAAAAGCATTTACTCCCAGCAATATCATCAATGGCTTTAAGTCAACAGGCATTTGGCCTGTCAATAGAGATATTTTTGATAATGATGACTTCTTATCTTCGGCAGTAACAGATTGGCCAGTTACGGTTTCGTCAACGCAGCATTCACCAAGGCCATTGACTTCACCAAAATCACAAACGCATTTAACTTCACAACATTCACCAAGGCCTTCAACCTCACAACAATCACCAACACAGCCAGATTGACAATATTTACTTATACCTCATTCAGTCAACATAATATTATAAATGAATCAGTGGCGACTACCAAAGAAATGATAACACGTTTCCAAACCCTTCTGCAAATAAGGAAACAATCCAAAGAAGAAGAAAAAGGAAGCGTCGAATTCTTACAGAAACTCTCATTAAGGATCAAATTATAGAAGATTTAAAGAACAAACAAAAGGCGAAACCCAACATATTTGAAGGAAGAGAAAAGCAGAAATTTGCTAAATGAATTAAACAAGACACTAGTTCAGAATCTGAAAATGATTCAGTGTCTATGGCCGACTGAATGATATAGATATGAATTGGGATGAACTTGTCATTGGAGACTATGTTCTGATAAACGAAGGGAAAACTAAGGGATACTTTGTTATATCAATAGGAAAAATTTTGTCTAAATTTAAGTCCGAAATTAGTATTCAGTATGTTAAGAGACTGTTTCCTTCTTTTAAATTTATTCACACCAATGAAGAATATAAGTACTTTTAAAATGAGAAAAGTCACTGCCAAATTACCTTCTCCAAAACCATCTGTGGGAACAAATAGAAGATCAGGAATCTTAATTTTTCCTGTAGACTTGCACGCATACTATAATGAACTAAAATAACGTTTAACGTACACTTATACACTTTTTTGTTCATTTTATACTCACTATGAATTATAGTTTGTATTTGAACGTTCGTTATATTTTGACGTTTGTATTTCAGTTTCAACTTGTGTTTTAGAGTTACCTTTATGTATTCTAATTGTATTTCTTGCATTTACCAATGTTTCGAATAAATAAGGCACATAATAAACTTAATCTTAAGTTAGGTACCTACTTATTTGAAACGTAACAGTGTTCCCCACCTTGTGCAACAGAGTGCCCCGCTAGGTGGGTACATTGTTACGTTCGACATGCTGATAATCATTTTTGATAAAAAATGTATATGGGGCATTCCACACAAAATTTGCAACTCAAAATTTTTTTCCCACGAACAATTTTTTTTACGGTTCAACAATCAAAAATATTTGACACGTATTTTTTTTATTTAAATGTGATGAACAGATTTTTCGAAAAAAATTTTTTGAAATTTCACGTTCGTAAAAAAACACCTTTTTCCGATCGCCTATACAGCAATATCGAATAAAGATATAAAAATTTATCTCATACATAAAATGTTCGCCTTTTTTTTAGCTTTTGAATGAAATAAAACTCAATTTTGTAATTTGTTAAACGACAAAAATTGAAAACTTATAAACAAATGCAATTTTTTCAAATTTGGACATGACTTTTTTCCTTTTTTTTTATTAAAAAAAACAACTCACACCTTTTTTAA
Organism: Polydrusus tereticollis; assembly: GCA_963920685.1. NCBI lineage: Eukaryota > Metazoa > Arthropoda > Insecta > Coleoptera > Curculionidae > Polydrusus > Polydrusus tereticollis. The sequence continues at coordinate 49,972,150 of OY987330.1, forward strand.
AATACTGTTAAAATTTTAGAGTGGAGAGTTGAATACTTACGAGACAAAAAATTTTTCAAGCACGGCTTGCACACGCTTCGCCGCAGCGCGACTCGCTCAGACTCAGACTGGATTATAAAAGATCTCCAACCCTACGCGCTAAGTAAAACATAATCTTGTTCTTGAAACATAGTTATGTTACTATTGGATACTTTAAAAATAAAGAAGAGATTTTCTATTATTGTGAATTTAAGGTGGTCAAAATAAAATGACTTTGAAACTTCAAGTTAAAGTACAAGTACAAGAATATGTTTTACTTAGCGCGTAGGAGTGGAGAACTTTTACGCCGCTTTCACACGATCAGGTTAGCCGGTCAGGTTTTAAACCTGACAGAACCCTGAAGTAAAAATTTATTATCCGAACGCAATCAGGTTTTCAGACGGTCCGGTTTTATAAATTTAGTCTACTTGTCGATGTCATCAGTGATGGATCGTAATGATATTATAACTTTGTGGTTATTTTACAGAAAGCGTAAAAAGCGATGTAATCGTAAAAGGACTCATTGGATGTCTATATCGTTGGTCATTCTTTATAAATTTACTGTCGCACCTTCCACAATAACGTTGCAGCAAATACTAAACCAAGACCGAAGACCCTTTACTAAACCGGACGGCAAGAACCGGACAAGTGGGAAAGCGCACGTTGCTGTGCATACCCCACTACCACTTTTCCAGCGTCAGGCAGCCGGATGCTTCAGTCGACCCATCCGGCTGCATCCGGTCGCCGAGCCTGAACCTGATAATGTGAAACACCACATTTAAACCAATGTACTATTACTTCTCAGGTTTTCTTCAGGTTTAAAACCTGACCGGCAAACCTGATAGTGTGAAAGCAGCGTTATAATCCAGTCTGAGTCCGAGCTAGTCGCACTGCGGCGCGCTTCGCGCGTGCAAGCCGTGCTTAAGAAATTTATTGTGTCGTAAGTATTTAACTCTCCACTCTAAAACTTTAACAGTAATTTAAAAAAGGTTTGAGTTGATTTTTTTTAATAAAAAAAAAGGAAAACAGTCATGTCCAAATTAGAAAAAATTGCATTTGTTTATAAGTTTTCAATTTTTGTCATTTAACAAATTACAAAATTAAGTTTTATTATACTCCATTCGAAAGCTGAGAAAAAGGCGAACATTTCATGTATGTGATAAATTTTTATATCTTTTTTTTAAATCGACCGGAAAGCAACCACTTTCTACTCAATTTTTTAACCGGAAAATGTCATTTTATCGGCCTAGACCAGAAAGTCATAAAAGAGGGACCGGTAAAGTACTTTACCGGTCCCTCTTTTTACTTTACCGGGCCCTTTTTTTACATTCCGATCAATATTTGAGAAAACGAACCAAACCCATAATAAGTAGGCTTTGACTTGATTGTTTCTTTCATGGCGTTTCATGGCAACGAACTGTCAAATTTGATACTGCTTATTAAAAATTGTGTTTAAAAGTTAAAAGTTAGATTATATTATGGAAATGAATGTGGATGAAGGTGAAATTCCTCTTGAAATAACTGAAGCGGCTGCTAGAGCTACTCACGATTTGTTGCCGCATAAGTCCAGGGACAAGTATGAAAAAACGTTTGCCGTTTTCAAATGTTGGTGTAAAGAAAAAAATTGTACTTTTAACATAACAGTTCAAAAATAGATATTATTAATTATTAGAATAATTCTAATTTTAATTATTTATTAAGTACCTATTATCAAATAATATTTATTATAACTATTATAAATAAAAAAAATTCCTGACTATAGAGTTTTCAATCTGTTTAAAACTATATTAATGTAGTAAGCCATTATCTAAATTTTCTTGTACGCCACTGGTCTTGCGTCGATTTAAAAAAAAATATTGTACGTTACACAACCGGAAAGTACGTTTACAGGACTCGCAGGCTTCCAGGACTCGCCTGGCGGCTCGCCCTGGAAATTGCCTGCTTCGTCCTGTAAAATAGTACTTTCCGGTCTTGTAACGTAATATACTATTATTCGATATTGCTGTATAAGTGATCGGAAAAAGGTGCTTTTTTACAAACTTGAAATTTCAAGAATTTTTTTTTCGAAAAATCTGTGCATCACATTAAAATAAAAAAATACGTGTCAAATATTTTTGGCTGCTGAACCGTAAAAAAAAATGTTGGTGGGGAAAAAATTTTGAGTTGCAAATTTTGTGTGGAATGTGAAATATGTTGTATGGCGACAAACATTAAGGAGATGTGTTACCAAGCATCAAGAAACAAAATGCAATGTGAAATTCATATTTTAACTTGATAAATAAAAAAATTATAAGCCGAAATGTTTTATGTGTAACACTGTGTCCCCCTTCTTCTACTCGGTTGTATACTTCCAGTATTTGGTGTAAAATTATTATAGCTCAGGTATCGATAGAGTGGTAGTAATACTTATAGTACGATTTAAAATGTATTAGCCGGTATTAACTGAGGGTTTTGGTTATTTTGTTTACAAGTTTTGTGATTCTGCAGCTCTGCAGCCCATGATGCTTAGTAAAGAGACAACGGTAGAAAAATCAATGTTCCAATACTTTTCTGGATGAATTGAAACTAACGAATTGCCTTTTTTAAATCTGTCATGATTTTTAAAATACGTATAATGGTTTTAAGCAAAGACATTAGAACTATTAGACCAAATTGTTTACATTTTAATGTGGCAAATCATCATTCCCTCTTTATTATTCATCTCTGTCGCTCAAAATTTGACCTTAGCCGGCTTTATCTGTCTGTTAGAAATATTAGGGAAAAACTGTTTTTAAAAGATTGAGTTAGTAATTGCAGTAACGCCCAGAACCTAACATACAAAAAAGTTAAGGTGTGCGTATCAAATTATGCATTCATGCTTGCAATGTTATGCGAATATTTTATCGAAAACTGTTAAAAACCTTAAAAGTATTGAAATTATTATTATATATATCAGGCACTACGGCAACATTGTACTACGATTTTACAACCGGAGAGATTCTTTGAATGACTGTAGGGATTGCGATGTTGCCAGTGAGTCACAGCAGCTAGCTTGTGTTTTTGTGCCTTTATTGCAGTTTATTTTTGATTTCCTTGTGTATTTGCCTAAACATTAGTGTACAAATAAACAATCATGGTTCGTGCCTGTGTAGTGTGTAAAATGTGGATCATTTTAATCCAAATTTATCATTTCATTGGTAAGTATGGTTAGGTTATTGTTTTATAGAAAGCATTGGTGTAGCGTAGGTATGGGTTTGTTTACTAATGCTGTGGTAGCACCATTGTTGTTAAAACTTTTATGCACAATGAAAAAGTTTTGTTATACTTAGAAACAATTAAGAGTAGATATTGATAAATAACTCATGGTAGCTACTTAATAGTAAACGAGTAAAAAGATATCGACTAGTAAAATACTGTAAAATTGAAATCCTATTCCTAAATTTAATTAGGTACCTATTTATTGAGATGTTTTGATGTTTTATATATAACATATAAACATTCTGTTTAGGTTTTCTCAAGATGCTGAAAAAAGAAAACTTTGGTTTTCTTTAGTAGGATTCTGGATAACCAACCTTTACGAAACAATCCAGAGTTGTGCTCGGACCACTTTTTTCCTGCAGGAAAAACGTTACAATTATAAAAAAACACAATTACTGAACAGAGAAAACAAATTTATAATTTAAAAAACAAGTCCGACACCTTAAAGATCGGGTAAGGACATTAACAGGACTATTAAAAGTGTTGAAGGATAAATTTTCTATAAGAGAAGCAGCACAATCATGTATTAGGGTATGTTTTATTTATGATGTATGATTATTCCAACTGAAACTAATTCAAAATAGGAATTTTCCAAATAACCTCTTTCTTTCATACTGGGATTCAGAAATTTCGGAATCTTATAAGTATTAAAGGTAAATTTGTGATTCTAAAATTCAAGATTCGGAATTAATCCAATATGTTAAAAGGATTCCAGACGAAAAACAATTAAATCAAACAATCAATGTGATTAATTTTTTTTTATTGTAGTATATTTCTTGTAGCCTATTATTTCCATTCTTAGGAAAAAATCCTGATACAAAAAAATTTATTTATTTTCATACATTGTTGTTAGGTTTTAACCTCTACACCACTGGCGATCAAAACGAAGGGACGGTTTACAATGTTGCCGATCGGGCCAAGGAGTTCTGCCCTTCTCTCTCGCACTCACCAATTATTTTAAAACAATAATAGTCGATACTTTTATGGGAATTATGAATGAATCGTTTCGTCTAATAGTTCTAATGTCTTTGGTTTTAAGGCTACAATGCATTACGAGACCCAAAAACTACCTACCTCTGCTGCTGGTCTTAATAAAATAAAATATTTGATGGGTTTATTTGTATGTGAAGTCGTGTTAGCGTGGAACTTTAATTTAATTTAATATTTCATTAAATTTATCTTTATTCCCATATACTAAAATAATTTAAGTGCACTTTATCGAAAAATATAGTTATAAACCTAATCCATTATTGATTTTCATAGCGTGAAACATTTTCTGCTGAATTATCAACTAGGTAACGATAGTACCTTAAGGCATTTAACAAAAATTTTAACACTCCGTTAAAATTATAGCCACTATCTCGAAGCCGTATAATTTAAATTACTTATAGAAACCCATCCAACGTCTATTTTCGTTTCGTTAGCTTTTTAGTGTCACCGGGTAATTAGAATAATCATGTTTTATGACTTCCACCGTTAGCCACGGGCCCAGTAGTTATAATAAGGTAAACATTAAAAAGTTCCGCAAAGGTTTATTATGTGTAAATTTGGTTTTCCTGTTTACTTTACATATTCAAAAACAACAATACGTGTAAATAGACCCAAATTAGTAAAGAAAATAAGGCTGACTATACAGGGTGTTATTTAAGTAGGTGGCCAAACTTCAAGGGGTAATTCTTTGAGTGATTCTAAGATGAAGAAATTATATAAACATAGGTCCGGTTATGCTTCGTTTCCAAGATACAGGGTGTCAAACTTTAAAACAGAAATCGTTTCGTCGTAAATATCTTAATAATCCTTAAGCCGATTTTGTTGAAATTTGGCAGTGTTATTTAGGGTAGTAAGGGGCTAATTTGGCTCTCACTAAATTAAAATTTTTAAGGTATATAAATAGATAGAAAGATAATTTTTATTCATAATAGTATCATACAAGTGCTTTTACGGGTCAAAAAAATGGTAAATGCAAAGAAAAAATTAAGTTTTTCAATTCCTCATGGCCCCTCTAAGGCAATAGGAAGCTCACTAAAAAATGCTACAAACATGTACTCAGTACCGTCTCTGGCTCTCGAGAGTCTGTGAAAAAGCGCAACAACATTTCTATTGCTTCGAGTGGAGTAACTATGGATATTTTCATTTTCGTTACAAAGTTGTCAATGTTTGATCTGATGTAAACAAGGCACTGATAGTTGTAAACACACGGTAAAGTGAGAACCCCAGCCTCACAAGGCATTGATGGCAGCAGTCTCTATAACCGATAACCATCAGAACCCTTATACACCTGCGTTGGATTTCAAAGATTCTTGATACATATGCAGAGTGACCCCAGCTTAATAGTGCATAGGACATAGTAAAACTGAAATATCCATGATAAGCCATAAGAAGGGCATGGCGCACAACACTTCTCAAGAGGCTACGAATGAGAAAAGTCATTCTAGGAACCTTCTTGTTGAGCTGCGCTACATGCCACTTCCATAAGAGTTTAGAATCCATAACTATTTCCAAGAACTTCACCTGATGGTTGTCTCCAACCACCCTTCGCAAGGTAAAATTTAGTGTTTGACTTTTGGTGTTATTTAAACTTATATTTATTATAAAACTTTATTTGCCAGGAACCATTCCCGAAGAACACTCTGCACATCATCCACGAATCCAGACGCTGCCTGAAGACCAATAATGATAATTGTGCCTATTAACAATGCCATTTAAATAGAAAGTAGCCTCATCCGAGAAAGTGATATTTGTAGCGAAGTTTTTATCGTTATTGTATCTTTCCATCACTATCTCACAAAACTCAGCTCTTCTATCAAAATCGTCCTTGTTTAACTCGTGCACCAACTTTATCTTGTAGGGATGCAAGTTCTCCTGCTTAAACCAATTTTTCACTGACTGATGAGACACATTAAAATCCATTGCCATAGGCCTGGATGATTATGTTGGATTTTCATGTATTCACAGCATGATATCCAAGACTTTATCTCCCCCGGTTGCTGTTTTAGGCCGACCTGATCTAGCGGCTTCCCTAACGCTGCCTGTTTCTCGAAATTCCTTTACCACTCGACACACCGTTGACTGATTTATTGGAGGCCTATTTGGATATAATTCATTGAAAAGTTGACAAACCTGATCTTGCGATCTGTTCATATTTCCATTACCACTCATTATTAAAATTTCAACTCGTTGTTTCTCAATGAGATGAACCATAGTGTAAACAAATTAGAAATCAGACAAAAGAAAATTAAACAGGAATTCAAAATTGCCACCTCTTAGGTTGCTGTCATGAAAACACCTAGACTTAACTGGTGGGTATTAGGTAGGAATAATTATATTTAGGAACTTTATTATTTTTGAGCTGTCATTATCCCGGAACCGCTTGCAGATAGATGAAAATTTAGAGTTTTCCCAGTAGAATCCAGACATGCAATCATACGCAGGGTGTTCCATTTAAAACAAGTAAGTTAGTCTCTATGGCAACCAAACCAGAATTGACAGAAAAACTTCATGCAGAAGAAATATGGGGAATAATTTACTGAACAACTTTCATGAAAGTCACTTTTTCGTATACGAGGTAACTCAAAAGTTACATGCATGATGCTCGACTTTCTTGCCACTCTGTATTACTAAATACTGATAATTAATGTTTTCTAAATTATACAAATATCTCTATATCTCTAGTCTCCTCTATTTCCTTCCTTTCCTTTCTTTAGCAATTCTTCATACTCTTTTAAGGAATCTTCTACAAGGGTGGGGCAAATGTTTGTGTTAACCTAAGGGCCCAGATCTAAAGATCCAGGATAGGCTTAAGATGGTACTGCCTGACTTGTCAATTTTATATACTTCTTTGTAGGGTTACATGCAAAATAAAATTTACTTCACTAAATACCTTAGTAGAAGATTAAATGAGTTGTGCGACACATCGGAAAGTTGCAAACATGATTTGCAATTATTTTAAATGCCCTAAATATAATTGCGAAAATGTGTTAGTGGTGTTAACAAGTAAACGATAACAGTAACAACGAATAAACATTTCTTGCAGTTTATAATTAGTTTTGTTATTATTTCTTTGTTATTGTCTGAGAGGTAGGTAGATAGGTGAAAATTTGAAATATTAAAAATTCAGTTAGTAGAATCCAAATATGCAATCAGATGCAGGGTGTTCCATTTAAAAAGAGTAAGTTGGTCTCTATGGCAACCAAACCAGAAATGACAGAAAAGATTCATGCAGGCAGAAATGTGGGGAATAATTAATTTACTGAACAACTTTCATAAAGGTCACTTTTTCGTATACGAGGTAATTCAAAAGTTACAGGCATTATGCGCGACTTTCTTGCCACTCTGTACTATACCACATCGCCGGACATATTGTAGATAGTTTTAAATAAAAAGCTTTAGAAATTTATGCTATCATTTTGTAAATACCTTTTATAGAGACCCCTTTTAGATTCTAAAACCGACCGTCCTTTTGAGAACCGTACAAAAACTTTTGGCCATCAAATAATGATTGTACCGGGTGTTCCACCTAAGGAGGTAATCGGCTATATCTCAGAAAGTAATAACACTAGGACTTTGGGAAAAAATATGTATCGATTAAAGCGGCCAAGAGAAATTGCTGGAAATTTCTCTTGATTTTTCTTAATAAAAATATGCTAAAAATATAAGCATTGTATTCTTCATAAAATTATGCAACTTCATGTTAGGAATCGTTTTTTTCTATTTTCAATAATAAGGTGGTGGGAGAAGGTCAAACTTTTTTTCTTTCAAACGCTGATATCTCTGCTTTGGATAAACCGATTTGAATTCAACTTGGTCTTAAAAAAAAGCCTTTATTTTCCTCTACACGTAGATCTATTAACTATACTTATTGATTCTGATGGTGGCCACTAGATGGCGTTTTTCCGTAATTCCTCAATGAATAAGGATTTTCTCAAAAAAATGAACTGTTATGATATGACTTTTTCATCATATTTTATTTTAGGGTTATAAAGGCTATTAAATAATGGAATAAAAAATCCAGGTCCGTATTTAAAATAAGATAGTTGATGATGGTCGCTCGAATCAGAAACGTCGCAATTAAAAACTAACCCCATCAGCTTGTAGAGGAGGAAAAGTTACTATAAGGAACTGAAAACGGCAACGTTATATCTTTTGTTAAACTAGAGAAATTAGGGATAATAATAATTAATATGGAAAAATAGGCCATTTTTTAAAACACCCACACGGCATTTCTATTTTAAAAGTTCTCTTATGCTCCCTAGCGGTCATTTTTCGAACTTTAAAATAATTTCCAGCAATTTCTCTTGGCCGCTTTAATCGATACATATTTTTTCCCAAAGTCCTAGTGTTATTACTTTCTGAGATATAGCCGATTACCTCCTTAGGTGGAACACCCGGTACATGAAACACTGAGCCAGGAGTTGACTAAAATGGATCTAAATTTGGATTTCTAACGAAAATGTAATATCCAAGTCGTTATATATTCTAACAATACATGTACGTACCATTATCTCCCCAAAAAATATCACAATAATACAGGCTAAACCATAACATGGGTAACATTGTTCGTGACGTAATCAATCTGTTTATTGCAAGTTAATATCCCAGATTCTGCACTACTTTAATATTTAGCAGCAAATCCAGCAAATAATCTTACTGGTTCAACTGGAACAGCACTCAACATTATTTTTGCCGACAACGGTACATTAGGTTTTCGCTAGAGACTATTTCAATCCGAAAATTGTTGACCTAACGCAACCACCAAATTAGCATTGGTCCCTTATCATATCGCTGAAAGTTATTCCAGGATGAAAGTAAATATTTATAAATGGAAATTTGAAAGAGGTCCTTTCGTGGCCGCCCAAAGCACCTTAAATAAATAGTTAAACTTATTCGGATCTATACATAAAATAATCTATGGTTGGCTGGATTGACGTTATTCTAAAATAATTTGTTTTATTTACGGATAAAATTCATAAATAAAACACACCTTTATAATAGTGGACAGGTGGGATTAGCATAGTTACAGACATATTGTAGTGAAACAAATAAAAGTATTTTGAATTAGAAAGGAAATTTAATTAATCTGTGATATTCATGGATTATTGCTAATGTAAATAAAAGTAACCCTACAACATTGTAATGTAATATACAGGGGGGTGTTTCTATCCATCTATCTAAGAGAGGAAGATCATATGAATATGTAATGACAAAAAAAATGTACGCCACAGACTTTTTTTTCTAATTTCAATTTTTTTTTGATTTACTGATAAGACAACTTTTTTGTTCCTTAAGTTGTTTTTGTATCTTGCTTCGTTTTCGAGAGACAAAATAATAACCACTTTATTGCATGTACCGGGTATCCCACTAAGAATGGCTGTCGGCCGCATCTGAGAAAGTGTTAGTCGTATGGCTTGCGGAAAAAAAATATATTAGGTAAAGTGGTCATGAGAAATTGCTGGAAATTATTTTCAAGTTTTTCAGAGTGGAGCTAGAGGGCGCAACAGTAACGGTAAATATGAATCACGAAGTTTCCTCAAAAGTCGCCTAGCTGGGGTATCCCGAAAATAACATTTTTGTATATTTCGAAGATTTATTAATAAAATTCACCTATAGAACTAGTTCGTCACTTTTCAAATAAAGTGGTGGGGAAGGTTGAACATTATTTGTAATAAATGCTGATAACTCCGGTCTGGCTTAACATAATTTAGTAAACTTAGTTTTGTTAAAAAGGACTTTTCTCACTCAATATATCATCTTATGAACTACGGCAATATGTGTTTTACACTAGGCGCTAGAGGGCGCTGTCTTACAACTTCACAAACATTGCGCGTTTTTTCCATAATTGTAAATATAATAGTATATTTCATTTTACCTAATTACAAGGATAATTAAAAGTCTAAGAAGTTTGCAAAAACCGTAAGTTAATATCTATTTTCAATCCGGAGATATCAACAACAATAATCATAATTACGGAACATTATGATTTTATTTTCAAGTTGCCATTGTAAAGGTTTTTTTAAGAGTCAAATTGGCCTTGGAAAAACAAAATATGAAGGTACGTATGTTTCAAGCAAATATATCGTTACGATAATAATTCTCAGTGGCGCCCTAAATGTTCAAATTGTCGCCCATCGTTCTGTATACACGACTATAATTTCTCCCTGGTTGATAATACTGCAGTTTCCACCTCTGCCATAGGGATACGGCGGTTGCTGTCCATTATCCCTTCTATCATGTTTTCCCTTGTGGTGGGTCTGGTAATGAAAACAAGATCCTTCAATCTCCCCCATAGATGAAAATCTAGGCATGTTAAGTCAGGTGATCTAAAATAGAAATTACCACTTTCATTAACAGTATCACAATATATCCTATAATATTACCTGGCAGGCCACGGAAATATACTCCCTCTTCCTATCCACCTTGCAGGAAATGTGTCGTCAAGAAATTGAGAGTATCGTACTGCGTAAACCTGTTCAGCAATTGTTGCATTTCCCAAACATTCAAAATACAATGCAATGATATCAACAGCTTCTTCAAGTAACAGAGGCATTTTGAAACTAAAATACGACACAACACTGTTGGCACGAAAAAAATTTTGACGTAATAATAAAAGGTGACACGCGTGCACAGTTTCAATTCATATTTTCTTTTTCCAAGGCCTATTTGACTCTTAAAAAACCGTTACAATGGCAACTTGAAATAAAATCATAATGTTCCGTAATTATGATTATTTTTGTTGATATCTCCGGATTGAAAGTAGATATTAACTTGCGGTTTTCACTGACTTCTTAGACTTTTAATCATCCTTGTAATCAGGTGAAATTGAATATACTATTATATTTACAATTACGCAAAAAACGCGCAATGTTTGTGAAGTTGTAAGACAGCGCCACCGTTGCCGTAGTTCATAAGATGATATATAGAGTGAGAAAAGCCCTTTTTAACAAAACTAAGTTTACTAAATTATGTTAAGCCAGACCGGAGTTATCAGCATTTATTACAAATAATGTTCAACCTTCCCCCGCCACTTTATTTTAAAAGTGACGAACACGTTCTATAGGTGAATTTTATTAATAAATCTTCGAAATATACAAAAATGTTATTTTCGGGATACCTTAACTAGGCAACTCTTAAGGAAACTTCGTGATTCATGTTCACCGTTACTGTTGCGCTCTCTAGCGCCAGTCTGAGAAACTTGAAAATAATTTCCAGCAATTTCTTATGGCCACTTTACCTAATATATTTTTTTTTTCGCAAGCCATACGACTAACACTTTCTGAGATAAGGCCGACAGCCATTCTTAGTGGGACACCCGGTACATGCAATAAAGTGGTTTTTATTTTTTCGCTCGAGGACGAAGCATATATTTATATACAGGGTGTACCGCTCGTGTGTGTGGTTAAGAACAAATGAAAAAAAAATACTTTTAGCTGTTATATTGACAATATCCAATAATAATCATAGTTCGGAGAATTTTGTTGTAAAAGAAATGCACTTACTCATATTATTCCATCCTAAAACTAATACCAAGGAAAATTCCTTTTTAGATTTAATACAATAATAATTATCCTATTAAAGCGGCAACACTTACTGGGTTTGTTTATATAGGTATACAGTAATAATGGGTAATTATAGGTAACCGCAAAGTGGATTATTTTATATTCTCGTATGCCTTGTAGGTGTATTTATTACGGCCTAGCGTCTAAAATTGATTTTCAATATATAATTTTGCAATTATTTTATATGCAGCCCGATAACCATTCATCACTTTTTAATTACTTTAAGTACCTAAATTAGACATTGCTTTTAAGAGTTAAATAAGCAATTTTCTCACAACACAGGGTGAAAGACGTAAAGAGACGCAAAACTCAGTCGCTTTATCGAAATGTAAATTATTTATATTCTATCTGAATTATGGAAATTTGTTTACCTTTTAAGTCTGTTTTTTAATAAATTTCGTATCGGTTTTCTTTAAAACATTTTTAATACACCTCCCCCCCCCCCTTCAGATTTTATCTGTCTGGTAACAAATGTGATATGTCAAATGAATAGTATATTTACACTACTAGATGTGAAAGTTAATTTTTCGGTGTGAGGAGGTTTTTGAATAGCCGAGGCAAAGCCGAGTTGATTCAATACCTCCGAACATCAAAAAAGGCTTTCGCATCGTGTGATGTATTAAATATTTTCTACTACTGTTCTCTGATCAATATATTATTAAGTAATAATGAACTTTGATATTATTCAAATTATAATGATAAAATAAGCTTTTTCCACCTGTAAAATAATCCATGACAACTAGTTATTTGAGTACTGTCAGAGTCTGTCAGTTCGAATTTTATAATTTCGATAGTCTAAAATGTTTTCCCAAGACCAAAACGTTGCTATTTAGAAGGCGGCCGAGTTGGCATGTGCTTCACTGTTACCTGAGAAGTCGAAAGTTAAATTCTATCAAACGTACAACCTGTTTCTGGAATGGTTCGCGGATAAAAACGTTTCTTAAATTGACGAAAATGTAATGTTAGCGTACTTCTTAGAGAAATCTGAAGCCTTATCACCTCCATCCCTATGATTACAATTTTCCATGCTCAAATTGGCTATATCTGTGAACAAAACTATAGATATTTCGCAGTTTAAGAAACTCATTGCATTTATTAAACGAGAAAACGATGGTTACGAAGCTAAAAAATCTAAAATTTTTAGAAAAGAAGAAATAATAAAGTTTTTACTTGACGCTTCTAATCATAGCTATTTATCTATGAAAGTGATAGCAGTAAGGGGAATAACTGGAGCATGCCGCACCGATAAGATCCATAAAATGAGGTTGAAAGACGTCGATATCAAGGATGATGGTAGCTATAGTTAAAATCCTCCAGAGCAAAAACAAGATTTAAAGAAGTTTTGTGATAACCGATGATGGAGGTTTCTTTTGTGAGGTTACTATGAGATTACATTAAACTTCGGCCAAATAATGCACAAGACGAACGCTTGTTCTATCGCTATGAACGAGGTAGGTGTGTGAATCAGGTGATTGGAAAATACACTATTTCGAATGTTCCCAAAGAAATTGCTAAATTTTTGAAACTTCAAGACATAAATAAATACACTGGTCACTCGATTAGAAGAACATCATCTACGTTTCTCGCAAATGCTCCTGGTGTCGACATTCTGGATTTGAAAATACATGGCGGTTGGAGGTCTTCGTCCGTTGCGGAGGTGACTCGTATACTAATAAAATCGAAATTTCCAAAAAGATCTTAAATGAATACATTTGTTCCATCTGACGACGTGAGAGTGACAAATAGATCGAGTTGTAATATAGTCCAAGTCCAGGATAATAACGAGACTCTAATACAGAACGGCGAAGCTATTGAATTGAATAATATTCCATCAATTTATTTTTCCAACCGTTCAAGTTTCACTATTAACCTTAATGGCAATAAATAATTATTATTTATAGAAATAAAGGTCTGTCTTTACCACCAAAATACGTTTATTTACCCCTCTAGGGTGGAAGTTAAGGGTTAGGGAGAATACATGAGAGTAAATGTTAAATTAAATTTCTTAATGTAGACGTTGTACTAGTTTCGACTTTAGTGAAAGTCATCATCAGCAACTCAGTAATAAGAAATTTCTTTTTAGACTATGATCAAGACAAGTGGGCTGATGATGACTTTCACTAAAGTCGAAACTAGTACAACGTCTACATTAAGAAATTTAATTTAACATTTACTCTCATGTATTCTCCCTAACCCTTAACTTCCACCCTAGAGGGGTAAATAAACGTATTTTGGTGGTAAAGACAGACCTTTATTTCTATTCATAAACTCACCACAGAAAATGGACTACTTCTTGAATTATTATTTAAGTTTTATGTTATTGTTATTGTACCACTTGCTTTTTCAGTAAATATAAGCATTTTGTTATTAAGTTTTTTTCCAAAATTTGCTTGAATAAATACAATAAAAATTTCCTATGAGTATTCGGGTTTTTTTTTGTCGTGGCACCGAAAGTAGTACTTTCGTAGCTAGCAACGTATAATATTCAGGTAACTCTAATGTTTACTTTCGTGATCTTTTGTGTTGCTAGGGCCCGAAGGTTAAATTATTTGTACGGTAGTAGAAAAATAGTTATTAATGATACTAGTTCGATATGAACACTATAATGAAACGTGTGCAACGTTAAACCACGAGGCGTTAGCCGAGTGGTTTAATTGCACAAGTTTCATTAAGAAAGTTCATATTATCGAACGTGTATCATTCAAAATTTAATCTACAACAGTGCAAATAGATTTTATTCGTCTAAATTTTATTGATATCAGATAACGTTTCCGTAATTTTTAAAATATTCAGGTGTTTATAATAGTCGTTATCATGGTAACCGCATTTTTGATTGCTTCAATTTCGATTTTGACAACGTCATTATTGCCGCCTAATTTTCTATTGTATGCAAAGTGTTGGCCAAAAATAATTTAAATATGGGAGATTCTGAATCCGAAAGGGTCCCTTCGGATGTCGAAAATATCGCGCAAAGCGTAATAGTTTGCACCGACTCTCTTTTTGTTTTTGTATCTTAACATTTGGATGTTATTATGAATTCATAATGGCACTGAGTGCTATTATGAAGGTCATAATGACATCCAAATGATAATGCTAAATACGTCATAATGGCACTGTAGTAGATTAAGATATTTAATGTAATTAATGGATAACTCGATTCTTCTTCAACAACTACGTAAGTGAGCAAGAAATTGTTACCTTTACTCTACTTGTTGCTTAATTACGAATTGTGAGTATAATAAAACTGATTTTGGTATATTCCTGAATCACGAGCAGTGTATTAGTAGGAGAAAAAATGATGCGTTTGGAAAGAATCTGTATCAATAAAGTCATAAAATTAGTAGTTCAAAGTCAGGTTTACTGATGACGTTTGAAGAAAAAACATTTTGTTTGCAAAAATTTTCTTTTTCTTTTATTAATCCTGAATGACGTTCGCGAGCGGTGCGTGTGCGCAGAAATCGATTCATGTAGGTCTTGAATCTTTGGAGGTTATACTCGTTGGGAACACTGCCTCAGGGAGGTCGTTCCAGGATGATGACGTTCCCCAGATGAAAGGGATACTGAGCTAAACCACGTACGGGTGGGCTGCAGTAGCTCGTTGTGTATATCTACCATGCACCGCTCTAGGTGGAATCAAGCGGGCAACATCAGTTGAGCACTTGCTATGAAAATATTTGTAGAATAGACTCAAGTCGCCAACCTGTCTTCGATGTTCAAGGCTTTCCAGGTTGTTTGTCAGATCGCTATCACCGATGAAGCGAATGGCTCTTCTTTGAATTCCAGTAATCTTAGGGTATGTTTAGGAGCAGAGCCCCAAATATGCGAACAATACAATAGCGATTGTCTAATATGGGCTTTATAGAGAATCAAAACTTGTTGAGGAGTAAAGTGGTTCTTAGTTCGGAAAAGTATTCCAAGCTTCTGCGAGGTTGCCGCAACGTGGCTATACCAAGACATATGACTATTGAAACTAATGCCCAATAACTCCATTGATAAAGCCAAAGGAATCGAGTGTCCCGCCATGACTATATTCGGTTCTACAACATTGACTTTTTAAAAACAAAACTGCCGCCTGAGTTTTTTAGCATTAAATTCTACCGGGTTACTATCACCACAAGACAGAATTTCTTCCAGGTCATTGTTAAAATATGAGACCTCTTGCTGTCTATAGAGATGTGTATTGACAGTCGATGTTCGAGCATCCAAAGTAAAAGATGAAACCAGTGTACTGTCATCAGCGAAGCTATATATAGGATTTTTAGTTTTTCCCAGAAGATCGTTAGAATATAGTAAAAAGAGGGTTGGCGACAATACAGCCTGTTTAAAATGAAGTCGGCACTATTGCTAACTATCTTATTATAAGAGATGCGACGTCGTGCGACGTCGGTTAAATTAGTAAAGATTTGTATATTTATGTACTGATTATTATGGCGGTGACAAAAAAAAATTGAACATAAGAATCACGTGATATTAACAAAAATATATTTTTCTTTAATGAAATGGGGTATTTTTGCTATCATAAAAACAAAATTAATAATTTTTGATTAATAACTTATAATTTTATTATTTATATATATTATATATAGTAATGAATTATACGGGGTCGTTGGTATGTATGGAAACGGTCGATTATTTCTTAAAGTAAAAGAGCTAGCAAAAAATATTTAACACAAAAGTTTTAGGGTTTTTTGAAATCTATTAGAATTAAAAAAAAATAAGTATATAGGATGAGTCGAAAAGCCGTGGAGAAACAAAGTTACTTTTTTTTTTAATAGAACACCCTATACCTTAGAATATTTTTGGGTTCTACATAAAATTACAATTATTTTTTAAGTCTAAGCCTAATAGTTTCCAAAATATGAACTTCTGAAAAATTACATTTTTGAATTTTGACAGATTCTAGCTTTCTAATGTTATGCCATAGATCAAAATGGCTTTCATGTCCCTATCTTACTTTTTTATTATCTTCCCAAAAATATCAACTACTGGTTAAACCGGAAGTACTATATTTTCGGGTTTTGAGTTACATCCGGTTTAACCGGAAGTTGACACCACTAGGAAGGCTAGAGGCTGTCAAAGTTCAAAAATGTAATTTTTCAATAGTCAATATCTCGGAAACTATTAGGTTTAGACTTATAATCTATTTATTAAAAAAGTACTTGTAACTTTATGTAGAGTCCAAAAATATTTTAAGATATAGGGTATTCTATTAAAATAAAAGGTAACTTTGTTTTCTTACGGCTTTCTGACTCATCCTGTATACTTATTCTTTTAACATTTTTATAGAGTTTAAAAAACCCTAAAACTTTTGCCTTAATTATTTTTTGCTAGCTGTTTTACTTTAAGAAATAATCGACCGTTTCCATACATACCAACGACCCTGTATACATTTTGTACAAATTGATTTTAGTTGCCATTAACAAAAATAAAATATTATAACGTCAAATTAGGTGTTCAAACAAATCACCTTCTACTTCTACTCACTTTCGAGCACATTTTAAAACTTTCCTCGTAGCCTTCAAAACTGTTCGCTCATCAATGTTATTAATACTGTTAATAATGGGTTCTTGCAGTTCATCAACATTGTTGTACTGTTTGTTATAAATTTCGTTTTTTAAAAATCCCCAAAAATAAAAGTCGAGGGGAGTAATGTCTGGTGAACGCGGAGGCCATAAAATTGGTCCGCGTGTAGCTAACCAACGTTGTTCAAACAGTTCGGTAAGAAGATTGGCAACAACATAGGTATTATGCGGCGGCGCACCATCTTGTTGAAAATAGATTTCTTGCCGATCTGCTAAATTAATGTTATCCAAAAAGTCCTCCACTGTGTTTCTTATTAATTCTACATAGCGTTCGCCTGTCAGGGTACCTTCAGAAAAAACAGGTCCAATTATTTTTGAACCGATAAGACCACACCATACATTTAAGCTAAAACGCCTCTGTGGATTACAAGGCTGGTAACGCATAAGATTTTTGTGACTCCAGTAATGCCGGTTTTTTCTATTAAACATGCCTCTATTGCTGAAATTAGATTCGTTACTTCACAAAATTTCGCGCAAAATATCTGGATTCTCATTTGCCGTATTAATAAGCCGCTGACAAAATTCCATACGTCTTGCTCGGTCACCTGGCAATAAACTCTGTATTGGTCTATGCTTGTAGGGTAGAAACATAGTCCAAGATCTCGTACACAATATCTTGTAGAGTTTTCGCGGAACGCTTCGAAATACGTCAACACATTTATTTCAGTATCTTCGTTAATAATAAATACTTTCTTTTGAATTGACTTCTCCAAAAGTTTTTCATTGCATCTAAACTTTCTGCATAATATCAAAAAATATCTCCGATCAGGCATATTTCTTTCGGGGAATTCAATCGCAATTTTTTACATGTGTAAATACCATTTTATTCGATAGTACATTATGATATTAGGAGAATAAGAGATATTTTATGTGCTGAACGTGGAAAGTTCGTCTGACGAACGTAGTAAGTCAGACAATCCATTCTCCGAATATCATATACTATTTTTTTTCCAAACGTGCATCATATTATTCGAAATAAAACAATAAAAGAAAACGAATTTTTTAATGAAGATAACAAAATTGAATTTTTAACTTATTTCACTGTATATTCCCTTTTTGGTGTCGTTATCATGGATACGTACTTGTTTGGCATCTATCAAAACAAATATTTCAAATTCGGTGTCACGTCAGTTGAGACCGAATGAATCTACAGAAAATGAGTTTAGAAGTGCCCGATGATCCTCCCGAGGTAGTAGAGGCAGCTAGAATAGCTATTCAAAACTTGCTGCTGACGAAATCTGGTGCAGTATATGAAGCTGCCTTTGTCAAGTTCAACAAATGATGCACTGGACAAAAGTAATGCAATACTCTGAGAACGTTTTATTGGCATATTTTAACGAAATGGCACTGAAAATGAAAAGTTCTAGTTTGTGGGCTCATTATTTAATGATAAGGTCCGTGTTAAATTTGAAACATAATGTGAACATTGAAAAATACAAAAAACGAAAAAAAAATAAATTTATAGTACTATAATGTATTTTATTTCTGACCGGTATATTATTAGCTTATAACGTCTTAGTTACGCGGGAATTATAAGGGTCATAACTCCCTTGTGATATTAAGAAAAATTTGACATAAAATCAAACGATTGACATCTAATGTCAATTTGATTGTCATCTATTGAAACATTTATTCCACTTTAAAAATGAACAAAATGTTACTAAAATCGGTCAGAAATAAAATTATCTATGTATCACTGGAATTATAAGGGTCTCAATTAAGACCATTATAATTCCCTAAATACATAAATAACTATATACGCCTAGAAGTATAAGTACTTATACTCCTAGTCATATAAATGACATTTAATGTCACTGAGAAACGTCACATAAGTTATCACTTATATGACGTTTGAAGGAAAAAGATATTAAACTGAACTTATCACGATAGATTAAAAGATCTGTCAACGGTATTTTTTTGCAAATTCAGTAAATGGCCACCTACGATAATAAATGAAAATTACATTTAAAGGACCTGCGATTTTTTTGTGATGGCCGCCTGTCAAAGAGCTGTCGAGATAGGCCTTTAATATGTAACATGGCCGCCTGCGGTTATAAGTTAAAAATTTCATTTAAATGTAAATATCTCTGTTATTATTGAGTTTAGCGATATGTAGTAAAAGAAAAATATTTATTAGATTTTCTTTTTTGTAACAAAAAGTTATAGTAAAAATATTCCATTTCATTAAAGAAAAACATATTTTTGTTAATATCACGTGATTATGATGTTCAATTTTTTTTTCTGTCGCCGCCATAATAATCAGCACATATAAATGGCTCCTCAATTAAATGCATTCTTCATTGATAGTGTTCCGAATGTAACGGTGAACTCTAGCACTTTTATAAATGATAATTATAGTAACCGACGACACCCCAATGTTATCAATGAATTTAAGTTTTCTAAGGTTAGTGAAGAGTGCATAGAAAAAATTATTTTAAATATAAAAAGTACTGCTATGGGTACTGACGGTATTGATCTTAAAATGCTCTCTTTAATTGTACCATATCTGACACCACATTTAACTTTTATAATTAACCATTCTTTACAAACGGCTAAGTTTCCAACTGAATGGAAAAGTGCCAATATTATTCCGATACCGAAAATCAATTATCCAATGGAAATGTCACATTATCGTCCAATCAGTATTTTGCCTACTCTGTCCAAAGTGCTTGAAAGGGTCTTGAATGATCAGCTAAACGAATATGTTACAGTCAATCGTATACTGCCTGCAACCCAATCCGGTTTTCGTGCTCAGCATAGTACATCGACAGCACTACTGCATGTTTGTGATGATATATTTGGCGCTTTGGATCAAAATAGGATTACTGCTCTAGTGCTGTTGGACTATAGCAGGGCATTTGATACCCTGGATCACTTAATTCTCTCCTCCAAACTTAAATATTTTGGCTTGCATGTTACATCTCTTGACCTTATAAATAATTACTTAATGGGTAGAAGGCAAAGGGTCTCACTAGGTTCGGCTGTCTCAGAATGTTTGCAGACTAACAGGGGAGTTCCGCAAGGTAGTATTTTGGGACCCCTTTTATTTTCCTTATATACCTGCGATTTCTCTAATTTTCTTAAAGTATGCTCCTCTCATCAATATGCGGATGATATGCAGGTTTATTTTTCATTTCGCGTTCGGAAGCATTCATGTATAGGGAGGCAATTAATGCTGATTTGGCAATTATATCCGAGATATCGGGTTTTCATAGACTGGTACTGAACAGTTCGAAGTCTAAATTATTGTTGATTTTTGGTTCACCTTTATTAGATAACTTTGAGATCAAAATTGAAGATTCTGCCTTGGTATCTACAGTCTGTGAAAAAAATTTAGGAATATTTTTGGATACTCAGCTTAGATTTGAGACCCACATATCGAAATTATTGCAAAGAGCCTATTATAAATTAAAATTACTTTACATGCATAAAGACATTTTGACAACTGAGGTAAAGCTTCGACTCAGCGAGTCTTTAATATTGTCTCTAATTTCATATTGTGATGTTCTCTACTGGCCGGCTCTTACCCAGAGGGATAAAAATAGTTTACAAAAACTTCAAAATTCTTGCCTAAGATTTTGTTTCAGTGCTAGAAAATTTGATCATGTGACTCCTCTATATCAGGCTTCTGGATGGTTGAAACTGGATGAGAGATTTTTTCTTCATTTATCTACACTTGTCCATAAAATTATAAACAGCAGAGCCCCTGCATATCTTTGTGATAAACTGATCATTAGTGCTAGTATACATGGACGAGCAACGCGCCATGGTCAAAGATTTATTATCCCTCAGCATAGAACAGCTAAATTCCAGGGTTCTTTCAGCTACAACGCTGTTAAGGTATATAATGCTCTACCTGTCGGTGTGACGTCCCTCGCCGTAACAAGCTTTAAGAAAGCTGTAAAAAGCTTTATTTTAAATAAAAGAATTTGAGTTTTCTATACATAATATGCAATAGGATTGAACGTAGAATATATTTTTTTTCTTCTTAAGTTCACCATCACTACCCATCACATGTTTCATATTAATTTTATAATTAAAATATTATTTTTGTATCTGAAATTATATAACTTTATAGATAAGATAACTACAGGTATTTATTTAGGTTGGACGGTTAGATGGAGTAGCAGTTGCTAGATCTCGCCGTCATATTCATTAATTTTGTATAAAAATGTATTTTCTTTTTTTGCTGAAATAAAAGACATTTATTATTATTATTATTATTATTAAATACAAATCTTTACTAATTTCACCTACGTCGCATCTCTTATATTAAGAAAGTTAGCAATAGTGCCGACTTCATTTTGAAGAGGCTGTATAGAACCTTGAGGGACTCCAGCATTGATGATAAATAATGTGTCTGAAGGAAATCCGTCCATCGCCACTCGCAGAGAACGGTCTTTAAGAAAGCTTGATTGCCATGAACAAAATTGAGCCGACATTCCGTGCGCTCTCACTATGAATAGGAGCTCCACATGCCATACTCGATCAAGGGCATTGGAAATGTCCAGTGCTACCGCCCGAGTCTTCCCATGCGTTGTTCCAAACGTGAGTAACATAGGCGAGAAAATTGATCTAGACTTGCGGAATCCATACTGGCGGTCACTTATAATGTTGAACCCTTCCAGGTAATTTAATAACTTTTTGTTGATAGCCCTCTTCACAACTTTTGATATAACGGAAAGCAATACGATTGGACGACAGTTGTTTGGCAAGGTCTTCTTGCATTTTTTTGGGTATGGGCTGAACTCGCGCAGTTTTCCAGCAAGAAGGAACTATTCCTTTTTTTTAAGATAAGTTAACATCACAAAATATCGGTGCCAATTCATCAGCGCATGTCTTAATTACGATGACTGGAATTTTGATGACTGGAAATTTGATTTTTATCTTGTTATTATTGATTTATAGTTGATTTATTTTTATGCTAGACACGATCGAAACAAATTCACATGATTGGCGTCAATATTCGCACAGAGACGTACTTAGAATTATACAAAATTTCTTTTGGCAATGATTATGGCCAAATAAAAATGAAAATATCTGGTGTTAGATAATATGGTATATCTATTAGCGGAAGGGGATTGCGCGAGGAAGAGTAAATAAAAAACCAATTCAACATTATATGCAATAGAAAGAGGCATAAGTATTATCAAGGCCAAGGTGATAAATTGTAGCCTAGGAATCTACGCTGTATTAGACGCGGGTTGCCAAATTTACCAAAATAAATAATTAATTAGTATTTCTTAAATATTATCTTCACCGCTTTAAGAATATGATAAAATATATTAAGCGAGTATAATTTGCAATGTAAGGGAGAAAATAAACGGGATATGTTACACTATACAGATGTATGCATTCGTGTAATTGTTTTATGTAATATATTTGAATTACATACAAACTTAAACTTAAAAATAATTTATTTATCCAATAAACATATGAGATATAAGATATTTAAATTTAGCTCTTCAAATCTTAGAAACAAACATGAAAAATAATTTCCTGTGTTTTAAATTTTAAACAAGATCAAATAATGTTAAGTATAAAAATGAATCAAATGTAGGTATCAGTGTTCCACTTGGTAATGGATTTATGAGTTTATTAGTCATAACACTAACTTAAAGTAGCAGGATGTTGTACAAATATTTATTCATATCCTGGCGTTGGGATACTTATTTTTAGCCTAATAATTATTTTTCGAAAAGGTAATTTTATTAACAATACCATTGAATGAAATCGCAATAATCATAAATTATAAAAGCACTCAATATATTCCATGATATCAAAAGTATTAAGTTTCAAAAATATTTTTCTACTTATCAATGAAAAGTTTAAAGTGAGTGTAGTGTCGTGACCCCGAGCGGAAAGGGTGGTTGAGCAGGAAAAATACACCAGATTGGAAAAACTTAACACTTGTTTATTTAAAAAATAAAGAAAATGTTAACACTTGAGTAGTTTTATTTTATAATAGAGAAAAATGAAAGTGAAAGTATGAAAGTTAATTCGTTGAGTGCCGTCTTGCCAGATGTTACTTGGTTCTTTTATAGTTAAAAAGTGTCAAAACAAAGATAATGTGTACTTGAACGTGTAATTGAATTAGATAGGCGTTCATCCGGAACGTAAGCCAATTATCTAATTATTTAGAAATTTAAAAGAGTCAAACGTTTTAGATAAGATAGGTCAAAATAATAACTGATAGAGAGGCGGTCAGCCGGAGTATTTAGGAATCTAAAATATTAAATTTGGAGGTGTCAAATCATTAAGATAACATAGGTCAGAATAACAGTTGACAAGAGTGAAACACTTTACATTAAAAGCATGAAAATATGAAGAAAATATACAGGTCATAATATACACTATCGGCAAAGTAAAACTTTGCAGGCCAATTTCAATGCAATAGAATAGTATGGTTATAAAATGCCTAATATTAAAAAGAGAACGACAGAGATTTCCCCTATTCCCGTTCCAATACGACGAGAACAAACGAGAGTATTCCTTTCGCGCGGCCTCGGAACTGCTGGATTTTGCGACGTTGTCACGTAGACTTTTCGAACCTAAGTTTTTAATATTTTATTGGGGAAGACAACATAAATAATTTCATTTTTACTGGTTGATCGAAACCCTGCCCTTTGCTTTCGCGGGTGGCGGTACTATGCAAGACTTGTAAGGACTGGTGGGGGCGGCTACGGCAAGGCTCATATTCACAGAGTCTTTTGCATAGGAAGGAGTAAATTAATATTTAAAAAAAATGTATTCCCGTGAACAGAAAATTAATATAGTTTTATGGTATTCCAAAGCTGAAAGTGCCGAAGGTGTTGTTGGGCAATTTGCATTTGCGTACCCTGATCAACAGGTTCCTTCCCGCCAAACGATTATTAATATTTATAATCGTTTTAAAAAATCCGGGTGCATTAACCAATATGGTAAATGCTATCACGAGGATCAACAAGCCCGTCCTATTCCTGAAGAAAGAGTCGAGAGGGACGAAAATGTATGCGCTTTTGTGGAAGCAAGTGAGCCATGTTCCAGCACCCATATTTCTCAAGAAATTGGCATTCCAGACCGCACAGTTAGACATGTTTTAAAAAAGCATGGGTATAAATCCTATAAAATTAAAACTACCCAAGAAATTTTTCCAGATGATTTTATGAGGCGAAGGGAGTTTTGTGAGACCATGAGAAGGCAAATTGATGAAAATGAAGATTTTTTAAAAAATATTCTGTTTACGGATGAATCATCATTTTCTCTTCATGGTTATCATAATCCTGCAGTCGCCAGATATTGGTCACGGGAAAATAAACATTTAAGTGCGCCTTTGCGGACACGATATCCCCAAAAATTAAACTGTTGGGCGGGTATTTTGGGCGACAATATTGTAGGACCTTTTGTCATTGACGGCAACTTAAATGGGGAAAAATATTTGCAGATGCTGCAAGAGGAAATAATACCAGCTGTGCGTGCCATGAATGTTAATTTCGAAGAAATTTGGTTTCAGCAGGATGGTTGCCCTGCTCACAATGCAAGGCGAGTTCAGGAGTTTTTGAGTATGACATTTCCTGAACGGCTTATTTGTGGCAGAGGTACCATACCATGGCCGGCAAGGTCACCGGATTTGACTCCTCTCGACTTTTTTTTGTGGGGCCACTTAACTCAACTAATTTACAGGTATCCACATGAGAGGGCTGTAAATTTAGTTGACTTAAGAGCAAAAATATTCGACATCACTAACTCCATAACACCGGAGGTATTGTCGAATGTTAGGACGGAGTTTTATGATCGGCTCGGGTATTGCGAAGCCCAGCAAGGCAATGTCTTCGAGCATTTATTAAAATTACTTTTTTAGTTTTATACCATTTTAAGAATACTTATTGTTTAAAGTTATTTTTTAATTACAATTACCATTAATTTTATATCTTTTTAAGAATGTTCATGAGTTTATTTTTTTTTAGAATAACAGGTTTTAATGTTAATAAAAACATATAAAAAATAAAAATATTATAAATAGAAATAAAGGTCTGTCTTTACCACCAAATAACTTTATTTGCCCCTCTAGGGTAGAAAACAAGGGTTATAAAAATGCATAAAATGACGATGAGTTAAAATAAATTTCTTAATGAATGTGTTGTACTAGTTTCGACTTTAGAGAAAGTCATCCTCAGCAACTAACCATTTAAGAGATTTTTATATGTAAAGAAGTTAAAACAGTTAATACACACATATAAAAATCTCTTAAATGGTTAGTTGCTGAGGATGACTTTCTCTAAAGTCGAAACTAGTACAACACATTCATTAAGAAATTTATTTTAACTCATCGTAATTTTATGTATTTTTATAACCCTTGTTTTCTACCCTAGAGGGGCAAATAAAGTTATTTGGTGGTAAAGACAGACCTTTATTTCTATTTACAATCTCGCCACAGAATATGGACTACTTCTTAAATCTTAAAAATATTATATATATATTAATATATTATTTAATTTTTTTTTTTTTTTTTTTTTTTTTTTAAAGAGGACGAGGAAGAGGAAGATATTTGATTACAATCAAAAAACGTACCGAGTGGATGACTTGGGCTTTAGTTTCATGAATTATAATCGAAATCCCAAAATAGGAGAGGAATTTTTAATTTTTATGAGTTGTTATCATAAAGTTATGAAAGAAATAAAAGTAATATATATATATATATTTATTTCAGAGAAGAGGAAACCCTGAATTATAATAGAGAGAGTATTAAATATTATATACGTATATCTATCTCAAGGAAAAGAAGTTCTGGCCATAAACTTTTATGATTTCTCTGTATTATAGAGAATAATCTTTTATGTATGGTGTAAAAGTTAGGTTAGTTCAGGTTAGTATTATTCTAACCATAATTTATAATTTCTTATAAGATTTGTTTGTAGATTTGCGCAAATTGGGATGGTGTAAAAGCGTAGCTTATTCTAACCATCGTATAAGAATATCGTACGATAATGTAAAGTAACGTAATATAACGTAATATAATGTACTGTACAGTAATGTAATGTGCACTAGAAAATAAAACATAGCATCAATTTATATGTATTGATTGCGTAGTTCATTGCATGCAGATGCATCACGTAAAAGTGTGCAAAAATAAAATAAAATCAATTTAAATATTGATCATATGCAACGAGGTGCATTTTAAAAGATACTACACATAAAAGTGTGTACAATATCAAAATGGATCTTTATGATCAGATATCAATTTTAGTTTTAAGATTCTTTTAATTTCATATGACTTGAATAATTGATATCCATTCTGATTTATGAATGCGATTTATAAATTTTATTCATAATTAAGGAAATTCTTGTTAGGATATGCATGATTCTAGCGTAGAATTCCCAAGAAATTATAAAAAATAAATTAATAGTAATATAGTATGTGTTTTTTTTCTAGGCACCACAAAACAAAATTAAGTGAAAAAAAATAAAAAATAGAATTTATATTTTGAAAATTTTCTTAGAGAGGGACCTTGTAATTCGTCTGGGCGAAGGGTCTTCTTCGAATTCCAGATGGTCATAGACATGAGCGTTTGAAGATTCATCGAGTTCCAAGATGGGTCGATCTTCTTTAGGTGATGGCATATGAGGTCTTGAATAGGTTGGATTGGAAATAGCATCGTCAGAGTTTAGGGTGAAACGGACTCTGTGTTGACGTGGAACATCATAAGCACGGATGTTGCTGTGATCCAAGGAATTATGGCTGTTAATACAGATCATGTGTGCGCATGGACTGCGAGTGCAAAATCTCTTGAGCCAATTGAGTATGGACCATCGACATTGTTTACAACAGCACCAAAGGATGAGAAGTGTAAAGAAGATAAAGGTACAAATTTGTCCAAGGGTATTGTACCATTTGGATATGTAACCATTAAAGGGTTCATCGATTCGTTTTTGAAGTTCTTCGTCGAATTGGTGTAGTTTGTTTTGTGCATGATTAAGGTCGTTTAAATTAATGTTTGACAATTTGATTGATTCCATCTCTTCGTTCTGAAGATAAGATTATTCGATTATACAACAATCATCGGTTGTAATATCTACTGTTGGAATATAGTTGGTGTAATTTGCAGTTTGGTTTGAACTCGCAATAAGAATAGTTGACATGGTGTAGCATTTACATTGAGATCGTAAGGTGAGTATACCGGTGTTTTAAATAGTGACGTCTGTAGATTGGTGGGCGTTATCACAATAAATAGTTCCAAGGACTGGATTGATAATCACAAAAAGCCATTGGTTTTTGTTCAAAGGATGCCAAATTTCGACTTCAGTCTTGACTACTTTAGTGTCGCAGGTTTTTGGAATGGTTGACAGTCTCTACGTTTTCAAGTCCAATTCACAGGTAGGTCGTTCTTTGACTAGGTAGACAGTTGCGTGACTGCAGATATATTCTTGAGGTGGAACGTGAATGCATTTGGATAGGTCTGTCAGCTCACTGTAGAAGTTCTTTGCAGTGTTCAACAGCAGGTAAGAAAAGGATGGATTTATGTAAGAGTATATGGAAGAGTTCAGGAATTGAGTAGGAAGTGAAATCAAATTATAAATATTAAATATGTCTTTAGTGACTAATGGTACGCCTATGGCAAATATTAAAATTTTATTTGAATAAATTACTGATAAGGAACTTATGTCCATATATTTGTATGCATTTTCTAGCATATCTAAATCAAAGGGAAATTCTAGCGTAGAGCTTAATTTTATTTTTAAAAGTTCTTCTCTTAAATGCCTGGGAGTAATGACAGTCGGATGCAGAATACTTTGTTTGGAGAACAAGATTGCAGAGATTATGACATCGAATTCTTCTTTTAATTCATTTACCAATTGCGTTAATAAAGTTAACTGATTTGTAACAGTTTGAGCAAAGGTTAAAGAATTAATATGTTTCGCAGTAGAATTAACGAATTTATTAGAAGCGGCTACATTTTTATTTAGAGTTGCTTGATTATATATCAAAGCTTGGGCCGTTTTATTATAATCATTTATCGCGTCGGAAAGTATGTGAACTTGCTGTTTCATAAGCATTTGCATGTCATGATTTTGCCAAGAAATGTTATTAATCGCATCAGTATAAAATTTCGCATCATCGGGGTCGGGAGTTCCAAACAACCATTTAAATGCGTAAGATACTCCATTAAATAATCCACGTTTTGATCTAGAAATAATGTTTAAGTTATGTCCTGTTAAATGACAAATGGAGTCAAATTTTTCGTCTAAGAGTTTAAAATTATTAGAAATTAATTGCAAAGTCTCGTTACAAGAATATTTTATTCTCTTTGAAGTAACGTTTGTAATTTTCCGATAATTTTCACATAAAGGTAACGAATTTTTATAAATGTTTGCTGTTAATTTTAATTTTTCCTCGTATATGCTTATGTTAATAAATGATAATAAAGTAAATTTGTCATGTGAGATACGTGCTTGTCCTAATTGTTGATAAAATATTCCAGATTTGTCATTAAATTGTTGTATGTGGTAAGGTAGGTCAGCATTTATAAAGGTCAGGTACAGGAATATGACTACTGTTGATAACAGCATTATCTGTAAAGAATGGTTTCAATAAGCTATTTTATTATTATTTAAAAGTAATTTTACAGTTTGATTTGGATAGACTTTCAAGATTTTGAAAGGTCCTTTAAAAAGAGGGGAGAATTTTTTATTTAAGCCTCGTTTAATAACTTTATTTTGTAAAAATACTAAGTCACCTTCTTTATAATTGTTTTGATTAATTTTGTTATCATAGTAATTTTTTGAGGTGTGTTTTGCTTTTATTATGTTTTCTCGAGCTAATTCGAAACTTTTATTTAATTTTAATTTTAGGTGTGAATAGTAATCATCATAAGTATATTTGAATTCGGGTTTTGTCGTCAATGAACTAGGTATGTAAGGTTTATGTCCAAACATAAGTTCAAAAGGTCTGAAGTTAGTCGTATTATGAAAATGTGTGTTGTAAGTAAACATGGCTAAAGGTAACGTATTCGTCCCAGTCATTTTGTTGTGCGTTGATGTAATGTTTAAGGTATTCCTTTAAAGTAAGCTGGGATCTTTCTAGAGCACCATTAGTTTGAGGGTGATAAGGACTCGCTAAAATGTGTTTAATTTTAAAAAGTTTATTTAAGTCTTTAATAAGATTAGAAGTGAAATCGGTTCCTTGATCAGATAAGAGAGTTTCAGGGATGCCAAAGAGACATATGAACTTTAGTAATTGTTCAGCAATGGTTTCTGATTCTTGATTTGGTAGTGTTACAGCATAATATGAAAATTTCGTTAGATCATCTTGCATGGTTAAGATATAACGATAACCGTTTTCGGTAATAGGCAAAGGGCCTACTATATCAATAGCTAACCGTTGAAATGGTCGTTCACTAGTCGTTGTTATCTCCATAGGAGCTTTTGCATTTCGCGTAACTTTATCAATTTGACATTATTTACAATTTTTTATAAGTCTTTTAATGTCGGATTTCATATTAGCCCATTTATAATTTTCTTTAATTTTGCGATAAGTACGAAAGAATCCTGAATGACCGGATATAGCAGATGGTTTTTTTGAAATATTTTCAAAATTTCATCGCGATTTGAAGGTTGAAATCTGGGTTTATTTACTAAAATAATTTTTGTTTTCTGGAAATAGAAATTCTATTAATTCATTGAAAATATCTTGTTTTAAATTACTGTTGCTTTCTATGGGGTTTTTGAGATAAGCTAAATTAATTTTGTTTTTCAATAAGTTTGTTCTTAGATTTTGCAAGGAATAAAATAAATCATTATAGGAAATTTTGTCAAAATGGTTTAATTTTGATATCAATAAAAATGTTTGTTGTGAATTATTTTGCAAAGTTATCGTATCATATAGATTTATTTCGGATTGATCTATTTTGTTGAGGTCAAATAGAGATGATAAGTTATCTGAACATGTGTTGTTTTCGTCTAAATCTTTGGAATAAATTAAAGCGTTAGGAAATTTTGTAAAAATGTTATCTTTAATTGCTTCGATTTTAGGAATGTTTTGATTTTCATAATGGTATTTGATAAAATCGGCGTAACTTTCAACATTTGTAGGAAAACAAGTTTTAATTATGTTTACTGGATTTCTAGACAGTGCGTCTACATTTGAATTTATTTTACCGGGTTTATATTTAATTTCGTATGAATATTCTTCTAATTTTAATCGCCAACGGATAAGTCGACTACTGGGGTCTTTACAGTTAAAAAGCCAAGTAAGTGGACGGTGGTCTGTGAATATTAAAAATTTTCTACCGTAGAGATAGGGGCGGAAATGTTTGACTGCCCAAACTATAGCAAGTAGTTCTTTTTCTGTGACAGAATAATTACTTTCGGCGTTATTTAGAGTTCGTGAAGCATATGAAACAGGTAAATCTTGACCAATTTCGCCTTGTGACAAAATGGCACCAATTGCATAATTAGAAGCGTCTGTCGTAAGGACAAAAGGTTTTGAAAAATCAGGATATTGTAAAATTGGACTGTCTGATAAAATATTTTTAAAATGATTAAATGATTTTTGTTGTTCGTCTGTCCATGAGTAAGGAGTGTCTTTCTTTAAAACAGAGGTTAGAGGTTGTGCAATTTTCGAAAAGTCTTGTATAAAACGTCGATAATAACCCATTAATCCTAAAAATTGTTTTATTTGTTTTGGTGTATTAGGAATTGGATAATTTTCAATTGCTTTTACTTTATCGGTGTTTGGTGAAATTCCTTTATCACTAATTAGATTACCTAGATAAGAGACTTCGGTTCTCATAAATTCACATTTATCGGGTTGTAATAAGAGTTTATTCGATCTTAATTTTTGAAAAATACTTTGTAATTTTAAAGAGTGTTCATCGATTGAACTTGCAAAAATAACAATGTCATCAAGATATACGAAACACTGGATACCGTGGAGTCCGGTTAGAGCTGTTCGCATTAGTCTAGTAAATGTACTAGGGCTATTTTTTAATCCAAAGGGCATTCTGAGATATTCATAATGACCAGTAGGGGTTGAAAAGGCAGTTTTAGGAATGTCTTTTTCAGCCATTAAAATTTGATGAAATCCCGATGCGAGATCTAGGGTTGTAAAATATTGAGAATGACCTAATTGATCTAAAATATCTTCAATATTAGGCAGAGGCGTAGCGTCAAAAATAGTGACGTCATTGAGTTTTCTGTAGTCAACTACTAAGCGCCATTTACGTATGCCTGAAGCATCCATTTTCTTAGGAACGATCCAAAGTGGACTGTTATAGGGAGAAACTGATTCACGAATAATGTAATTTTTTATCAACTTGGATATTTGTTGATCTAATTCTTTTTTATGAACTTCGGGGAATCTGTAAATTTTTGCAGTGATTGGAGTAGGGTCAGTTACTTTAATTTCATGTTTTAGAACGTCAGTATGCGTTAGGTGATCGTCAGGTAAATAAAATATGTCATTGTAAGCATTACAAATGTCTAAAACAGAGTGTTTTTCTTTTGCATTTAAGTGGTTTAATCTTAAATTGTTATGTAGAAGTTTAAGTCGTTCTGTCAAATTAACTTTATTTTCAGACGTAACAAAAATTTTCGCGTGTGATTCGTCGAAGGGTTCTAATATAAGTCGTATTATGCGGACTTTACAAAATCGGTTTGTAGTGTTTATGATAGTGGTTAAAGCTTTACCTTTATAGACGTTGACTAAAGATTTTGCCAGATAAATACCTTGGGGTAATTCTATTTCAGGAATAATTC
Source organism: Polydrusus tereticollis (assembly GCA_963920685.1). Lineage (NCBI taxonomy): Eukaryota > Metazoa > Arthropoda > Insecta > Coleoptera > Curculionidae > Polydrusus > Polydrusus tereticollis. The sequence goes on from OY987330.1 coordinate 50,004,272, forward strand.
CTTCACACAAATTATTAATTACTTCAATTTCTATTACCGTTTCTGATCTTGGTTTTAAAAGATATGAGCCGTCAGATTCATAGTTCTTTTTTCTTTTATTAAAGTTTGAAAATATTTTAATTGGAGACGATAAAGAATTTAAGGTTAATTCGTATTGATTGAGATTAATGATCGCGCCTTGGGCTGATAAAAAGTCATTTCCAATGATACCATCAAAATATACATTATTTTGAGGTGGCATAATATAAAATTTTATAGGTAATGATTGATCTTGAATTTTTAAATTCAGGTGACAACATCCTAAAGAAGAAATAGGAGCATTTGAGTTTATGCCATTTAGCGTAATTTTATCTTGTCGATTTAAATCATTTGAAAGATAGTTAACTTTATCGTGTACTATTATGGATACGGAAGCACCTGTGTCTATTAAAAATCGAAAATGTTTATTATTATACTCATAGTCTAAATAAGGATTTTTGTCATTAATATTATTTGTTAAAATTTGGTTTGATTTATCGTCGATTATATTTATGCCCATTCCCAAGAAACGACGGTTTCCTGAGAACTTTGAGAGTTTAAAACATTTACATTGTTTCTATTAGTGTTAAATTTTTTATCGTTATCTCTTTTCCTTTTAAAACAATCGGACAATACGTGTCCTCTTCGTTTACAATAGTTGCAAAATTTGCTATTATAATTTGAACTAGAATTAGAGTTTTGAGCATTTGATGAAGTTCCATCAACATTATTTGTAGAATTTTGATTTGCAAAATTTTGTGTGGACGGTCTGTTGACAAGAATATTTTTATTTGCATTTTGTTTCTTATAACAATCTCGAATCAAATGGCCTTTTGTTTTACAGAAAGAACAGAATTTAGGAGTTACATGAAGTCTGTTCATTTTTGGTATTAATAGTGCACGTTCCTCTTCGAGGGCGGCGTTAAGCGCTAGTGCTAATGTTTTCGGTTCTCTGCTGCGAAGAAAACGAGATATGTCTGGACTGGAGTGCAAAATAAATCTTTGAAGAGAAAGTTCTTTAATTATTTGTGATCGTCCTTGTATTTCGGTACGATTTTGAAAACTGATACTGTTTAAAAGTCTTGTACAAATTTCATCAATTCGGTTATAAAAACTAAGGACATTTTCATTGTATGATTGTCTAATGGTATTTAATTCTTCCATTAGCTGGGTAAAATGTTTTTGATCTGAATAGAGTTGTAATAAAAGATCTTTTAGATTTTTCCAGACAGCTATCGATTTGTCGCGCATTTGTGATTTCGCACTACCCGTGATTTTTGAAATAACAAATGCTAATAAGGCATCCATTTGATTAGGTTTTGCATATTTAAAAGCGTTTTCACAATTAGAGATAAATTCAGGCAAGTCATGGCGATTTCCTTCAAAAGTTTTAGATATTAATGAACACAAAAATGTTAAAGGTAGAATGTCTGCAATAGTTATATTATTTTCAGTTGTATCAACAACATCAGCAACAATATCAGCAAGGGGGTTCTCCTCACTGTCATTACTTGACACTGAAGCATTGTCATTAGGCATGATAGAACAAAAGTATAAAATGAAAAAGATAGAACAAACTTCAACAATAAAAAATAAAAATTGAGAAGTTTGGGACACTCAAGAAAAGAAAATAAATGAAAAATAAAAAAGGTTTAGGGAAGAAAGGATCTTACTCTCGTAGTTTGTTGTTTCTGGTTTTTTCTTTTTCTTGGTTCTGGTTTGGTCTTCGAGGTGAAACTCAGCCTTCTGGTTCGTGTGATTTATCGATCAGCTTCGGCGAGCGAAGGGTTGATTTTCCTCAGCAACGTTCCAAAAAGGGCCAAATCCTCGTCGATTGCGCCAATTTATGTCGTGACCCCGAGCGGAAAGGGTGGTTGAGCAAGAAAAATACACCAGATTGGAAAAACTTAACACTTGTTTATTTAAAAAATAAAGAAAATGTTAACACTTGAGTAGTTTTATTTTATAATAGAGAAAAATGAAAGTGAAAGTATGAAAGTTAATTCGTTGAGTGCCGTCTTGCCAGATGTTACTTGGTTCTTTTATAGTTAAAAAGTGTCAAAACAAAGATAATGTGTACTTAATTGAATTAGATAGGCGTTCATCCGGAACGTAAGCCAATTATCTAATTATTTAGAAATTTAAAAGAGTCAAACGTTTTAGATAAGATAGGTCAAAATAATAACTGATAGAGAGGCGGTCAGCCGGAGTATTTAGGAATCTAAAATATTAAATTTGGAGGTGTCAAATCATTAAGATAACATAGGTCAGAATAACAGTTGACAAGAGTGAAACACTTTACATTAAAAGCATGAAAATATGAAGAAAATATACAGGTCATAATATATACTGGTTATAACAATATGCAGGTTATAACAGTAGGTATATCCGAAGTCAATTGAAATAACTCGGCTTATAGGCGTCATATCCTTTACAAAACATGAGCACACTTCCAGGAACAACAGAAAATACAAAGCTAAATAATAAAAACACGCAACAATAACAAAGTACAAGGTTTAATGTATCAACCGAGCAGAGTTTAAATTAAACCCTCCGTAAACTTCCCAAGAGAATTTAAAAATAATTGCTTTCAATATTTGAATCAAGCTAAAGAAGAAAATAGGCGGTCGCGTATATCATTAGACTTCTTTTTTCTTTGTGGTATGCAACTCTTTTTGCACACTCAATTCCGGTAATGGCCAATCGAATGCGCTAGGCTTCTAATCCCGCCTACAAATTTCGTGACAGACTCAAGAAGTCCATATAGAATCTCTTACGAGGAACCGTCAATAAAAATTCTGCTTCTTATTTGAAAGCAATATCATTGCCAATTTAATGAATTCCGTATAAACTATAAGTAACCTATAAAAATATTAATTTCAGTTTGTGTTTTATTTAAAATCACCAGTTCAAAAAATAACTTAATTTTGGCTTCGGAAACAATGTATTTCAGGAACAATGACACTTTTATAGCCATTGCTATTTTCAAGTGAAAAGCTCAACAGCCGTTTTTTGTTTGAAAAAGAAAAATATTATTTGACGCTAAGACCACATTTATGAAAGGAATAAAATGTCAAAATAAAGGGATCTATGAATAAAACTTTCAAACTACTAGGTTACTACTAAGCTAATATTGAACTTGAACTTGATCAACAGCTAACTTGACGTCCCATTATATCTATTTTCTTTGAGCCCAATACCGTAGCAGTTAAAAACATTTCTCAATCGGTTTTACATAGACCGGGAAAAAACAAGTTTAAATAAATTAAATTTTGATAAAATGTATGACTTTTTTTCTTTAAGCTAATAAATGAATTTTGAATTGTGTGCAAAATTAAGTCTACTTTAATATCATTTGCATTTAGAAAACTGACGTAAGTCATTAATTGCATACTCAGGTTTACTGGGATCATGTTTATTGACTGGGTTAAGACTTTTATTCGATAAGATATGTAGCTTCTCGGCGGGTCTTGATATAAAGGTATTATGTTCAAAGAGTTGAGGTAGTAGAAAGGGGGTAGCAGGGAACGGTAATTTAAGACATGCGCTGTATTCATTCTAGTTTAATACGTCTTGTAATGCCATGGAAAAATTGTGAAGATACTTTTCTACTGCTAGATTATTTAAAGAATATAATATATTTTCCATTAGATATTGTCTAAACCTACTAATTAACCACAAAGATCCCGAGACCTGAAATCAATCACAAGTATTATAGTAGGGTAAAGTTGATAGTCGTTGGCACCATTAAGAGGCCGCTACTTTTTACCACACGTCACAAAGCAGTCTGAAAGTTTTAATACATCAGGTAATTGGAAAGAGAGAGCTCTGTATTATTTAACTACGCCTTTTGCTTTGCATGTATCCTTATTTTAAATAGTGTTATCCTAAAGAGAAACAAAGTTACTCAGGTTTTATATGGTTGGCAGGACTGTCATGGTTGTTGGCATCTGTAAATACAGTAATTGGCATCCCACTTTTTTAGGGCACACCTAGGTCCTATAAACAAATAGAAATCGACATTACTAGGTACCTATACTTATTTTATTTTAAAAATATTTTACCTATTACAAAATGTTTTTAGGCCCTACACCTTTATTGCATACAAAAACTGAAAAAAAAAACGGGTCATTTGTGCAAGTTCGCGTTCATTTCGAGCATTGTCGTCCCCTCTTGTTCAATGACATTAACTCTCCACACGCATAGCAAATTTCTTTTGGTAAGAATTTCTTTTTGTCTTTAGCCTCTAAGTGAACAGGCACATCTTTCTTTTCTTCCTTCTGAGGGGATTCTATTTTTGCTAGATCATTTTCTATAGCCGGTTTTATCTCATTTCCTATCTCATTTTCTAACTCCTTTTCTAATTTGGTATCTTCTTGCTCCTGGGGAGATTCTATTTCTGTTACAATTTTTTCTTTAGCTGACTTTATCTCATTTTCTCTCGCCTTTTCCAGTGTGGTCTCTTCTTTTTTCTGAAGAGTTTCTATTTTTACTACTTGATTTTCTTTAGCCGGCTTTATCTCATTTTCTTCCGCCTTTTTTAGTTTAGTTTCTTCGTTCTCCTGGAAGGATATTATTTATTAAAAATATATATTAATTATTAATATTGTCATATTTTCTTTGCTCCCGTCTTCAGAAAGTTCAGTGCAATTTATTTTATTCCCAGCCAAAGTATATTTTGTTTTTTCATTTTGAATTGGGCTACTTTTAATGTTTTGAATAATATTTATTTTATTTTTGGTTTTTTTCTTCTGCACCCCATTTTTTTGCTCTTTTTATTTTCTTCTCGGGCCTTTCTTTATTTTCCTTCCTCTTCTATCTTTTTTTTATTTTCTTTCTCCGCAGTGATACTTTTCCACTTTTTAGAAGTGATTGCAAAAGGTAGTCTTTCTATGTTTCTTTTGTTTTTTCTTTTGGGACTTTCTGGCCAGATAAGAACGCTACTCAAAGGAGATTCAACCGAAGTTCTACACTGATAAAATTAATTATTTGAGTTAAAAAAATTTACCGTTGACTCAAATAAATATTTGTTTCCTATTAGCCAAACAAATATGTATTTGAAAAATACCAAGGGATTATTTGCCTCAATTAGTATCATCTGATTTGATACAAATTACTTTTTATTTGGAACTAATCACTAAATACAAAATTCAAGCAAATATTTATTTCCTTAACACTAACCTAACTTAAATAAGCGGTTTCAATGACTTAAGGTAAATAGGTTATAAGTTAAGTTAACAAAATGTTTATTTGATTGATATTTATATATATTTTATCAAGTACATATTTATTTTACTTTTGTTTTACATGTATTTGCCGTAACAACAACGTTATTTAATTAAACAATTTAAGTGATTTGATTTAAATAAACCGGTGATTTCCATCAAAGTGATTGTTTTTTTATTCAAGTACATAATTGTTTAACTTGTCTTTTATATTTATTTAGATCAAATATAAATTTATTTGGTTTAAATACCTTTTTTTAATTTTCAATAGATCAGAATGTTCATTCAAATCAGTTCTTATTTGATCCAAGTACGTGTTTATACAGACGTCACATAAAAATAAGAAATATTGCTATTGAATATGGTTTAATCAGTACCTATACCATAATAATCACAAACCTTATCAAATTGTTTATAGTGTTCAAATAATAAGGCAAACCAACAGAAAAAAACACATTTTTGCCGAAAATAAAGGTTATGACAAATTACGCGCACGCGCACAACTAACTTTACATAAAAATAACATAAAATTTAAAAGATAACCATCTCTTATTTTATTTCTTATTTTTATGTTATGTTATGTGTTTCTATAAACGTCCTATGGCAGATCTGTAGATTCAACTCTTATTTTATTTTTATGTTATGTTATCTTGCTGTATAAACCGACCATTAGTTGTTGTTCCCCTTAAAATATACGTCAATAAAACATTATAGAGAAGTTAATAACTTTGATAAAAAATTAAATAAAGTCAAATTTGCAAATATTAGGTACAATAATTATTAATATTATATTAATTATATTATATTTTTTGCGTTAGGAGGTTTGATAGGTATTGAATTATGGTGAAAATTGAGAAAAACTGTCTTATTTGTGACCTAGGTAGCCATGATTTATAAATACCTGGCTACATTTTTCTAAAAAGATTTTGTGTTCGAAATTTCAAATTAAGTATTACAAGTATCTTTTCTTTGCCTCTTATCTTACTTTTTTAACTCGTTTCATGCGTAACTAAAATATTCAAATATAGTTTCCTACCTTGAAAAGTATCTAACATATGGGATATACCCCTCGATATACCCCAATCTTCTAAATAATTATTCATATTACGTTTATTCCCCATATCTTCGTTTTAATTTTTGATGGAACCACTAACTTCTGTGCCACTAACAAAGAAGATTTCACTCTCACTCATAAATTTCTACAAGACAAAATCGAACACCAATGACCAAAACGCAATGCTCAGGCCACTTTTGTATAACCAATCAAATTACTCAAAGCCCAAAGTAGGCGACAGGAGTTCATTTAAATACTTAATTATTAGTTTGGATGACCAAATTATTTGAAAAGTTCGGCAATGAATGATTTAAATTAAAGTTAAAGGTATTTAGTTCTTAACTTGAAATGTACTTCGATTAAATAATTAGTTATTTGTAAATATTTGGTTGTTTTATATTAACGATTTAATGTAAATACATAATTATTTAGTTTAAATGACCTAGACATTTAAATAGTTCTCTATTGGGTGATTTAACTAGCGATTAACGGGATTTAGTTCCTAAATAAAAACTAGTTCGATTAAATAATTAGTTATTTAGATTTTGTTATTTTAGTGGTTTTTTGGTAAGATATTTGTTTGAAGGGTTCTATGATTTGACACAAATCAACCAACAGTCAAATAACTTTGCAAATAAAACGAAATACTCTTATTTATTTCAGTTAAATCAAATTTAGTTAATTAAAATCACATTTATTTATTACCAATAATTATTCACCAAATAAATCAGATTATTTGATTAAGGGAGCACAGTTTTATCAGTGTAGGCTTAGCATTATTATTTTTAAAAGTGTCAAAAGCCACTTCAATTTCGTGCTTCTCATTGGAGGGTTCCATTTTTTCACTATTTTTGTTTGTTGAACTTGAAAATACCATTTGATTTTTGTCAAATTCTTTCAAAGCTTATATATTGTGTATCCTAAAAAATCGTAAATTTTGGCGTGGTGGCCGCCAACTTAAGTTATACGGAAAAAAAATACAAATAGGTAGGAACGAATTTGAAAATAATTTTTATATTATTAGGTATTACCTATAAAAATATTAATATTAATTTATTTTCTTTAAAAATACCGAATTTTAAAACGTTACTAAATTTAAAATAACCATTACCCTACCTATGGAAGCGCCTAAGTACCCGATTTGAATCAACATTCCAGTCATTAAATTATTGTAAAACGGCCATGCTACAGTTATTGGCACCCTATGCCAACCACTAAAATTTCAAGTTTAGTAATACACAGTGGTTGGCATCTTAAGATTTTAGGTTATAATTTATAGAAAAATACGTTTTTTACTCAATAATACATGTATTAATAATACCTAAGTATTAATAAACACTTACCTGCCTTTATCTTTTCACCAGCACACAAAAAAAAACACTTTTCCAACGTGAACACAAGCTCCAACGGGACAAATTATTAGCGATCTAAAAGCGCGCCAAATTCTCATTGACAAATTGAAGTAGGAGCACCAACTGCACGTAGTAAAATTGCCTAATTTTGAGTCCAAGAGTGCCAACATTCGTTTAAATAAATCTATGACGCAGTTAATACAAGTTTTTACAGATTATAAAGCAAAACGTAAAGAGGTGCCAAAGACTATCTGCCTGCCAACCACTGTCACCTTCACCCTACTAGAAATCAAGAAATACCTAGGACTATTCAAAACTAGCTTTAAACATACAGTAAAATCTCTAAGTAGCGATCACCCTCGGGGAATCAAATGTTGGTCGGTTAATAGAGATAATTAGAACAACTACTGATTTGCAGTTCACAGTGTTTGTTTGTTAATAAGTATCTACATATACAGGGTGTTATGGAAATGACTTATTATATTTTAAGGGGCCACTCCTGAGGTGGTCTAGAGTTACACTTGATAGTTTTTTTTTCTAAAATCGGAAGTATTTTGAATTTTGTAAAATACCTTAAAACCGGACTATGTGCGCCTTCCATGATAGTTCAATGCCCCTGAACACATGTGTTTTTGACAACACAAACTGCTGGAATGGTAATTGTTTAGTTTAGTGCAATTAATGTTGAATTTTGTGCTAAAATTTCGTATATAGACTAATTGAGGGTAGCTGATCACAATTTTCCTTTTGCGTTTTTACGGCAAATGCACTGGTTTTGAGAAAAAAAAATGTTAAAGTTTTTCACTTACAGGTTAGGGTATTCTTTTTGAGGTTTGTTTATTTCGATATCTTTGGGTGTCGCGTTTCACTTTCCTTTCAATTTCCTAGATTTTATGGTTTTCCCTTCAAAATATGTGATAAAACTTTCACCAAACTATCTGTTCATAAAATAAGAACAACATTTTAGCGAAAAAACAATGGAAAAGGCACACATTTAATTAAATTCGTTGTTAATACGCCGACAACGTAGAAGCGTCTCTTTTCAGATTCATTGCACTCACGTTGCCAGATTGTTCTTCTTTTTCTTGTAATTATTAATGGCTTCCATCCAGGAGAATGATATGCTAGCTCGAGCCAATAGGATTCATTCAATTAATAAAAATAAATTGAAAAGTATAGGCAATTTATAATACACTAACAATCTGACAACATGGGTGCAGTGAACCTGCAAACAGGCTCCTTGTACCGTGCAGTTTGCTTCTGCTTTTTTGGCCAGCTGTCAGTGAGCTGTCTCCCGTCTTTTTCCAGATAACGTAGAGTTTTCTGTTCGCTTACAAGTTATCCCGTTTTTCAGAGTTTCCTTGTGGCATATTTCGTTTATTTCAACTCAGAAGTGTATACTATGACTCCGACAAGTAATATTTTATTGGAAATAGCAACATTTTAGGATTACATGCAAAATAACATACCGGTGAGTTAGAAAAACTTTAACATTTTTTTTCTCAAAACCAGTGCATTTGCCGCCTAAACGCAAAAGGAAAATTGTGATCAGCTACCCTTAATTAGCCTATATACGAAATTTTAGCGAAAAATTCAACATTTGCACTAAAGTAAACAATTACCCAAATCAGCTGTTTGGGTCATTGGCGCGTAGGTGTTTTGGACCTAAATTTTTGAAGGCATTTTTCTCGAATTTCTAGCTTCGAGCGCCATTTATAGCAATTTTTCCCCAATTCGTCTCGACCTATATATTTACGGGTTAAAAAATAATAAGTCATTTCCATAACAACCTGTATGTATATAAAAAACAAGTCTTCTTTCTTGGGGATTCAGTCGCGTTTGGGCTTGAAAGAAGAAACTCTTTTTCTACTACGCCGAGCTTCCGAAAATGTTTATTTTCTTTCTCAAGGCTACAAACAAAGAACTGGCTTTTATATGCATAAATAATAAAAATATTATTTCTATTATTTGCCTTGGGTGCAAAGTGAGTTTTTATGTCACATAATTGGTAGGTTTGATTTTGCACATTTTAACTTTAATCGGTACTTTCTTAAAAGAACGCGCAGCTTTTGTACTGAATTTTTGTTATAGTTCTTATTGGAACCAAAAGTCGCAGAACCGCGTATATATATACATTATTGGACAAAAGTAGAGCAACAAAGTTCTTTTATTTCTTTGAATTTAAAGAATCAATTATATGATTGTGATCCCCAGCTAATTTTAATGAAATAATATCCCCACAATGTTAGTAATATTTCACAATATTTTGGTACACTTTAAACAAAATGAAGGTAGAGAAATATTTATAATTATAATAATCGACGAAATAAAGTGCGACAAAAGTAAAGCAACAAATTGTGTCAACAGTATTTTATTTTACATATTACGATAAAAAAACAATAAACACATTTAATAATCACAATAGCTAGAAGTATTATGTTAATAGTTAATAGAGTATCCATTATTTTTTATTACTTGCCGTCAACGTCGCGGCATTGAGGCAATCAATTTTTGAACAGTATTTTCGGGAAGGTTTGTCCAAACTTCATTGATTTTATTTACCAATGACTGTTTATTTGGAAATAATTGGGTAGGAATTCCACGTTTAACTTCTTCCCATAGATTTTCAATGGGGTTAAGGTCTGGGGATTGTGCCGGCCACTGCAAAACCCGAACGTTATTTTCTTGAAACCACTCTTGAACAGTTCGTGAAGAGTGTTTTGGATCGCTATCCTATTGGAAAATAAAACACAACGGCATTTTCCACTCTGCATAAGGCAACATTACATTTTACATTATATACCTATAGACAAATCGATCCATGATGTCATTAATGAAGTTTAAAGGACCCACCCCATTCCATGAGAAACAACCCCTTAGTTCTTTGACATGTTTGACTGTGGGTGTAACATAGGTATTTGGGATTAAACCTTGTGTTAATTGGCCGTCTTACACGCTTCATTCTATCAGAATTAAAAATTTTAGAACGCGTTCCATCACTAAAGAAATTTTTTTTCCAGTCGTCTAATGTCCAATTTAAATGTCGACGTGCAAATTCAAGCCTAGCCACTCTATTTTTTGCCGAAATAAGAGGCTTTTTAGCCGGGCGTCTACTAAATAACTTTGCGTCTACCAACCTTCTTTGAACTGTCCGTAGACTAACCATAATTTCGGGAATTTCAGCAATAATTCTAGGTGCAGACATCCAAGGATCGTTTTGAGAAATTCTTTTAATGCCTCTGTCTGTCCAAATTGTTGTTTTTCTCGGCCCTCCCCATTTCGGTAGATTCTCTAAATGTCCCCTTTGAATGTAACATTACATTATTTTAGATACGCTGTATCTTGGTAAAACAAACCGTCTTGAACTTGTGCTTTGTATTGTACCTTTCAAGTGTGCATTTACTAGTCTCTGCTTTAATTCTTTCGAAATTGGAATGCCTCTTGGCATGATTAATCCAGCACAGAAATATTAATTAAACATAAAATAAACTCTGCAAAAATGTTTTAACCTTTACTGCCACTAAAACCTTTCTTTTTTAGGAGAATATTAAAATGTTGCTTTACTTTTGACGCATTACAATACTGTATTTGAAAGTTTACGTCAGTATCAGTTCATTTGTTTTGATTGTTGGAAAAAGCTGTTGCCGCCGATAACAGCAGCCTACTTTGATATTTAAGACACGATATATTTAAATACAATATCATGCATTTAATATTATAAAATCGAGATTTCTTTCATTTTTCGAAAGTGTTGCTCTACTTTTGTCCGATAGTGTATATAGAGATGGTAGTCGTTGCTGACTAGTTGAGAAATAGACTAGCGAATATTGGGGAGTGCAGCAAATGAAAGAATACCCTTTAAAGATATTCCAAGCTTTCGGAAATCATATATTTCATTTCCATCCTCAGGGAGAAACTTTCTCGAGATTGTTCATAAAGATGTTCGTATAAAATAAGAGACATGTGAGAAGAAAATGTGTTGAAAATCAAAGTCAATTGCAATTAAAGCTGACATCTGGAGAGTGGAGATACTATTAAAACCATTGTATATGGACGAAGAAACACACAATTTAAAATAAAAATCGAATCGAAATGTTTTTCATACTTTTAATATTTATTATTTTGTGCCATGTTGAAGAATACTTGACAATAATCCGTATTTGCGCATTTACAGAATTTGGTTTTCGGTCATGGCTATCCGTGATTGACCATGGCATAGCCTTCTATACGAAAAATAATTGACTGATTTTACAAAAAATGTTAAGAAAATAAAATAAAAGAAAAAATAAATATGGATTGCTATATATTTCTAAAAACTTTTAAAAAGAGGGATAAGACAAAGGAATAATATATAGGGTGTCCTATTTAAAAAACACACAAGTTTGGGTCATCATAACTCAAAAACAAAACTTTTTAGAAAAAAACTAACTACGCTACTGAATTTTACATAAAAAGCTCTATAATAACCCGTGTTTACCTTATTGATAAGTTTTCAAGTAATTGAGATACAGGGATGCGTCAATAATGAGAAATTTTCAATCGCCATATATGTCACAAACTAAGATGGCTACGAAAATTTCGTTTGCGGTGAATGAATAAAGTTTCATAAAATAATAGAACACTATATGAAAACACACGTAAACTGGACACCTTGTACATGATTGTATTTATATGTACAGTATGTTATACTTACTTATATGCTCTAATTCAATAATACAGGAAAGTTCAGCATCACAAATCTGATTTGGTCTATTTGTATCTTCATGAAAATCGTTGATAAATTGGTTGTCTACTTAATAATAGAATTATTTTTTAGTATTGAAAATACTTATGGGCGCGCTTATATGGGAATAGTCGACGGGCAACAGAAGAAAACGACATGCAGCGGCGCGCGGCGGCAGTCGGCAGTGGGATATCATCTGTCTTTGATTCTAGTCGCTATTGCGGTTACGGGCTCGAGACTGCTTAGCGTATCTAATATGAATGAACTTTAAAATTATTTAATCGGTGACAAATTTGTCTAATAAATAAACATACATAGTTTGGTGTTTGGGTGTTTAATAGTTTTCAAATTGGTATAATATAAAATAAATAAAATTTCGTAAAGGGGTAGGCTATTATCCTGGTGACTGGATCGTATAGTAATTATTTTACTATTTTAGATGACGGGATTTTGTTTTTGGCCTTTCTGGCCCGCATAGAAGTATATTAGTAAAATGTTTACATTTTTCATAGGTACTTTAAGAATATTAAAATGCGTTTATTTTATATTTGTTTTTCTGATTTTTTCATCTTAATTGAAGGGTATTTTGCAAAAACAACCAATGTAATTTTTTAACAATTTGCTTAAAATGGCTTGAATAATGGGTTGTTATTGCCAAACAAGGTAATTTTTCAAAGGTATCATTTAGCTCACTATGGCAGCTGTTGCTACAATAATAATTAACCAGGATAATATGGCAATGCGATTGAGATGCTGCAAACAGCACCAGTTTTAAAAAAATTAAATTGGTTGTTTTGGCAAAATGCCAATTGAAGGTTAATGTTGACACAAATCAAAATCTTGATAATAGTAACGAGTAATTAGATTTAAACATCAGAAGGTATAAGTCGTGTCTGGCATTATTTTATTTAACTTTTGCAATTTTGCATTCTCCTTAATATTCAAAAAAAAAAAAATTTATGTAGCAGTAGCATACATTGTATGGTTCTTATTACGTTGAATTTCCTATCGCCAGCTTGGCGATTCACCACTCGGTATAAGATGCTGCCAAATAACAAATTAAGATAAACTTAGTAAACAGTATATTATTATTACCTATATTGGAAGGGATTTTTATCACATCACATAGAAAAACACTAAAATGTAAAAGTTGTGTCGGGTATTTTCAATACATAGGATGGTTGCGTAAGATGCAATATCTGTGAACTTTTTTTGTTTTCTTACTGTTTTGTTATAATAATTTTAGAGCTGTAATCATGTTATAATATACTGAAAGGGTATTGCTGCAAAATTTAAATTCAATTTTGTTAAAAATTGATTTTAGAGATTTTAGATTAGATTTAGAGTTTCACTAGTTACCTTAAGCAAACTTATTTTAATATTGCAAAATTATAAATGAACTTATAGCACAAATTCAATATCTGTTAGGGAAAAAATTCTGAACAGTTTTAGGTTAGTAACAGAAACCTAATAAGGTTTATAAGATTATTTTTTTACTAAAATCCCATTCAGCGGGAAACTAAGTCAATATGCGTTCCCTTCTAACATCATGGAAAATTATTCCAAACTGAAAGCAAATATTTATTAATGATAATATAGGGGTAACTAATCTAAGGGCCTTTAAACCGGGGTTACTTTAAATAAACAATTCTCTGCATTCCAAAATAACTTTAGGAAACCCTCTTTATACATTTAGCGCGTCGCGTCGGAGTAGAAGTTTGAAACCTAATATTTTGTATTTGTAATTGGAAAAAGTTTATTAGTTCTATTGAATGAGGGTGGGACAATGTATGTACGGAATTATCTCAGAAAGCGTTATTCGTACAATTTTGGGAAAAAAATATCTTAGGTAAAGGTGGCTAAGATAAGTCGCGAGAAATGATTTTTAGTATGTTGCTTAATGCGAGAGAGTAATAAAAAACTCATTGGCCTTCGCCGTACCACATAGGTGTAGTCCAATTATTATTTCATATAACATCCGGAGTTGCAAAAATAGTTGAAATGTGTTCGAATATGATTGGAGTCGGATAGTCAACAATATTAATACCGACTTGTGCACAAGGGTAAAAGCGGCCCCATCAGGTCACCTAAGAGAAGTACAGGAAGAAAAGAAACTGTAATAATTGAGGATAAAAAGGTTGCCATCAGAAGAATCATACACTCGTTTTACTTAAAAAAGAAATACTTACCTGGGACAAAATAATGTTTGAAATGAAAAAGGATGATGTCATTCCACCCATGGGTAAGAAGAATCTATGGAAAACTTTGAAGGAAACGAACTTTCGTTATGAAAAAATTCAAAATAGAAAATCACTTTTATTAGAGAAAGACGAAATCCTCTGCTGGCGACGACGATGTATGAGGGTAGTTAGACAGTTTCGAAGGGAAAGCGGGAATATCTATCATATGGACGAGACTTGGTTAAATGAAGGATATACCGTTGGTAAAATATTGACAGGATAAACATATAAAAACCGCAAGGCAAGCTTTTGTAGAAGGATGCTCCACTGGAATAAAGGCACCTTCGGGAAAAGGTAAAAGATTAATAATCACAGGTCAACAAAAAATTTTTTTTTTGTTGTAACACAAAGCTAAATGGCATATTGTGGTAGAATGGACCTAGGGTAAGGTATACAGTTGTTGGCCTCGATACAGTCGTTGACCACTTAACTTTAAAATTTAATAGTAAGCCTTCAGTTTATATTTCTGTACATTTATAAATTTTATGACAGTCAGGCAGCCCTGTAGATTTAGTTCTATTTAATAGAATTTGCCATACAACATCAGTCTTGGCTTTGTTACCATTAACAAGAAACACGTGTTCAAGTTGTGTGAAAAATTTGGTGATTTCTTTAAATTTCCTTGGATTGGACTCCTACAAAGTAAGTTACAATGTGTTTTAAATTACTTATTTCTTTTGTGCGTGCATTTTTTATAGAATATTAAGGTATGAGACATTAAAATTAGACCTTTTTCGGCATTATAACCTAAAAAATAAATTAAATGTAGGACGGCCAACTACTGAATTCATAAAAATCAACATTTTTAGTTGTTGGCCGGGGGGGCCAATAACTAAAAATTAGTACAAATTTAAATTTAGTAACCCAAGGTGTGTTTTGCTTTATTTTTTCATTGGAGTGACATTTGTTTTGCCTATTAAGCATTATTTTCCTATTTTCCAGTTATTGGCCGGGGGGACCAACAACTAGAATAGACGGCCAACGACTGAACGTACTTGCGTCAAAAAGTGTTTTGTCTATTTCACAGTTTGATTTTTTGAAAAAATGACCAAGTACACTGAAGAACAAATTCAAAAAGCGCTAAAAGCCATTGATAATGGAATGCACATTAGGAAAGCTGCTATCGAATTCAAAATACCACGTGCCACCTTACACTTTAGAAGAAGTAATAGGTTTAAAAAAACTGGACCTGGTCCTGCCCCAGCTCTTACCGGAGATGAAGAAGCTACACTTGAAGGAGAAAAGAAAAAAAGAAAGGACGATGTTTTATACTCTGTAAAGCATTTTCTAGATATGAAGCCAAGAAAAAATCCGTTTATAAGTAACTGTCCGGGGAACGGATGGTACAAATCATTTCTAAGCAGACATCCAGAACTGGCTACATGAACAGCTGAATTTGTTACAAAAGCTAGTTCAAATATCCAAATAATTTAAAAAAGTGGTTTAGCGAAATAGAGGGATATTTAAAAGAAACAGGATATTTCCATATTCTGGAGGATCCATCCAGAGTATTCAATGGAGATGAAACAAACTTCTATTTGTGTTCAAAAAACTCCAAAGTACTAGCCCCAAGGGGTACATCTAATGTGTATGAGATGAGATAGGGGCAAATAAATTAAGAACATCCGAACAAGCTCAGTCTGATTCTTTGAAAGATTCCTTAGACTGGCCAATGACACCTCAAAGAAAGGGAAAAAGACAAACAGATCATGATCCATATGTGTTAACTTCGACGCGATAGAAAAAAATAAAAACAGACAAAGAAGAAACAAAAAGGCAAAACGAAACAGAAAAAGAAGCCAGAAAACAAAAAAGGGCAGAAAACAAATTACAAAAGAAAAATACAAAAAAAAACAAAAAAACCTCAAAGAAGGTAAGCAAAAGAAAAATAGCGTTCTATCAAAGGCTCCAATAATATCGGCCCCAATACAAACTTCATTTCTTAAGACAATCCCCGAAGAAAAGGAACCTCTCCTCATTATTCCGCTTCCATCAACGGTTTCTCCTCCACGTGTTCCTTTTCAACAAATTGAAAAAGTTAGTAAGGCGTCCAGAATTTTATTTGCCCAATCTCCTAAAATTAGAGTCATATATGAGACATAACTTTAAACGAACCCCATAAAATTACTCAAGAAAATATTTTAGAACAAATGGGATTAATTCAAAGTCAAAATTGTATTTTAACTCAAGGAATATGCTATAGCTGTATATTTAACTTTACTCAACAATTGAATGGTTTAAAATATCATTCTTGCATAAGAGCATATCATTTTAAGTGTCTAAAAAAATTTTGACTTGCACAAATCCAATTCCCCAATTTTTGAATGTTTAACCTGTTTAAAAAGAAAAAGTTAAATATTGTTGTTTTTTCTTACTTAGGTTTTATTTTTGAGTAAGTTTTTGTTACTTGTTATTATTTATGTTTTCTAAATATTGGCATTTTAACAACGGCTAACAACTGATTTTCTCCAGGCCAATAACTGACTTTGAGGGCCAACTATTGTACATTTCATGTATTATATTTTTAAATATATTTTCTTTGTTAATGGGTTGATCTTTTGTAATTTAAATAAAAACGTTTTAAAATATCTTAATTTGTACTTATTTTTAGTATAAAACAAATGAAATCTACTTTTTAACTTTGAAATTAGAAATTAAATTGTTGACTGAACTCCTTAAGGGACCAACAACTGTATACCTTACCCTATCCAAATACGAAAATGAAAAAAAAATGTTGTAACACGTAACGTTTTCTTGTTACATTTATACAATTATAGTACCACATTAAATGTTACAATATTTAAGATCTATTGAAAAAATAATTTTAGAATTTTCTAACTGTGTATATCGACTTTATTTATACTGTTTCACCTACTAAACATACCTTACATCTAAGAAAAACACAAACATTACAAATATTAACTAAACACACTAATTAAATTTTATCTTTTCCTTTTATGAGGGGTCATATCTTCTCTTTTTAAAAACCAACAGTAATCACCCATCATGGCTGGATCCCATCGTCCTTGATAGCGAATTTCCATTGTCCTGATATCCTGGTGAAACCTTTCACCATGCTCGTCACTGACAGCTCCCAAATTTTCAGGAAAAATGAGAGATGGGAATGAAGGAAGTGAATTTTTAATGACATTCGGGCACCAAGCGATTTGTAGGAATCTAAAAGTTCATCGACTAACTGTTGATAGTTTGCATCCATATTGTTGCCCCTTACTATACTAACAAATGAGTTCCATGCTCTGAGTTCCTGCCTGGTAAGCTTCTCTGTAAAGTTGACATCGTCCAGCAATTTTCTGATTTGTGGCCCAATAAAAATGCCTTCCTTTAATTTGGCATCACTTAACTGGGGAAAAACTTGTCTTAGGTATTTCAATCCATCACCGTCTTTATTCATAGCTTTTACAAAGTTTTTCATTAGCCCAAGTTTAATGTGAAGAGGAGGCAGAAGGACATTTTTCGGCTCTACGAGAGGTGCAAACTTAACATTTTGAGACCCTGGCTGAAATTCACTTCTTTGTGGCCAATCTTTTATTACATAATGCTGATCTACTGCACGACTGTCCCACAAACAAAGAAAACAGCAATATTTTGTAAATCCTCCCTGAAGTCCTACTAAAATTGCTATAACTTTTAGGTCCCCACATATCTGCCATTTATACCGGTTGTAGTTGATTTTATTCAAAAGTGTGCGCATATTTTCATAATTTTCTTTCATCGTCACTGAATGGGCAACTGGTATAGAGGGTTTTAAATTTCCATTATGTAGTAACACAGCTTTTAAACTGTATTTAGACGAGTCTATAAATAAGCGCCACTCACAGGGAGAATGCTCAATATCAAGTTCCTGTATTAAACCATCGATGTCAGTACACGCACACAACGAATTTTCCATATGGTAGAATGCAGAAAACGTAGCATTTCTTTTCCTGAAAGTTGTAATTTTGGTTTCCTTGGCTAACAAGTTCCATTCCTGAAGACGGGAACCAAGAAGTTCTGATTGTTGCTTTGATAACCCCAAATCACGTGCTAAATCATTTAACTCACTTTGAACAATGAAATGTGGCTCGCCGGAACTGGGCCCTGGAGTAAAATCAGGGTCGGTACGCTGTTCCCCGGAGCTGTCTGATGATGCTTTGTCGCCAATATCTTCCAAAACAATATTTTGCGGATTTAAAGGCGCAATGGGCACTGGTAAATCTGCATTATGAGGAACAGGCCGTATGGCAGACGGCAAATTTGGATAGTCAATCTTGTGCTTTCCCTTTTTGGAATAACCTTCCGTCTTTGTCAGACAAAAGTAGCAATCGTCAACATGATTAGTGGGTTCTCGCCATACCATTGGAACTGCAAAAGGCATGCTTTTCCTCTTCCCATTCATCCACTCCACCAATGACACGCTGCAACTAACACAACACACATGGGGAGCCCACTGCTTGTCTTGATCTCCAATTAAAACACCAAAATATTTAAGGTATGCTTTTTTTACATTTTCAGAAAATAGCCTGGCTTGTGATTTCACCATAAAAGCTCCACAAATGTAACAAAATCTGTCAGGAGAAATTTTGCAACTACGGCGCGATTGACTCGACATTTTCTTTCTTAAAAACACTTTTTATCTATACACAGAGAACCACTCACTTCGAAACTGAACAGAATACTAATGTTTAATGTTGATTTTATGTCTAATATTGTAAATAATACAGTTCAGGTAATTTTTCTGTTATAAAATGCATCCATTTTAACCGTCCTCTAATTAAATTGACTACCTGCTAATGTAAAATGGTCTTATTAAGCTATTGAAAAATGGTACGTGTTGGGGCTTTCCGAATATTTTTTCTATTATTAGAAAGGTATTTCCATTTTAAAAATAAAGATCTGACCTGTGTTAGAAAAATCTTGTCGGCCAGTGAATTACTCACATTGGTAGCAAAAATGGATTTATCGATGGCGGCTTTCTAGCATTAAAATCAAAATAGACTGGAGACTATCATAAAGACATTCTAGATCTTATTCCTCCCGAGTCTGTTATAGTTATGGATAACCACTACCACTCAAGAATATCCAAAAAAATACCAACGGCTTTGGCTTACTGTAAATAAGGAGCCATTTCATAAAGATAAAAGTTGTTGTACTGTATATAGTAGATTTTTTTTTATAAATATTTATATTTAAACTACCTGAAGTAACGACGTTTTTACATTACTTTCATTCACCAAACTCGTCTTTATATTGTATGCTAATTAGTTTGACCCTAATTTAGGACCGATTGGAGGGTGTAGGTCTGAAATACGGAATTTTTAGAAACCATCATTGCAATTTACCTGAAATTTACAATGCAACCTTTAAGTTGTCCACCCAGCTTCATTGGTCCTATCATTGCAAATTTACATTTTATTACTCTCTGGCACTAAGTTAAGCAGGAGTTTCTCCGTAATTTGCCTAGTTTAGGTATATTAAAAATAATGGCATTGTAATCTTTCGAAAATTCTACATACTTTCAGTTTTGATTTTTCTAGCTTGCCATGTAATGCGCGGTGGGGAAAGGCGAACATTTATATATAAAAACATTGATAACCCCGGTTTGGGTCAATGAAATCGAACGAATTTGGTCTCCTTGTAAGGCGGTTTAGGTTGTAAGTTTAAAGTTTAAAAAATGACAATATAGGTATAGAACCAGGTACCACTATTAGAAATATTAAAAATAAAAATGACTGTTGAAATGTAATGAGCAGATTTTACTAACTGGATATTAGGTTTAAAAAAGCCATACAAATCGATTAACATTTAGTTTTTGTCATCACTGGACATATAGAGTATTTGAAAATTGGCAGAACACAGACGTCCGTCAACGAATGGTAAAAAGAGTGGTTATGTTTTGAAGGGGGATGTAAATATCTATCAGGGTAGATTAAAAGCTGCACTGGGAAAAACACACTTGCGGGGTTGTTAACAACTCTAGCACTAGCCGACATAGTAATTATAGGGGATTATGCAATCTCCGTATGTAAATTCCTCTATTAAAAAAATTGAAGAGCGTACATCAAACCTTAAACAGTGGTTGAATGCAAACAGAATTCCTAAGGGTTGCTAAAGAGCACTGAGCAGAGACAGAAAGAGGTATGTATTTTGTGAAAAGACCAAGTTATAACTATAAACTACCCAGATTCAATGCACTGAAAAAACTAGTACTGCTATGGATGATTTGATCGTTGACACAATCTATGTTTGGATTCTTAAATGTTTTGTTTATTTCCAATATCTCGAGAAGGTCCAGTTTGTTGCACTTGTCACAGAAATGCAGGAATTTAGTATTTGTATTTGGGTTGAAATTATGTTTATTTGTAGATACATGTCTTGAAAAATTGGATTTGATTTTAGAAGGTGATAAATTGAGATTGGAAGCTCTTGCTATCTCTTTACAATGCTCATTGATGCGGATTTTGAACTTCGTACCTGTCTGTCCACCATAAGTGGTTGAGCAACCCTCAGTCGAACAGCTTACCTCATACACCCCGGATCTATCAGAGGGAGGAATATGATCTTTAGAATTACACATAAATGAGCCTAGTGAGTGTTTTGTTTTAAAACTGATATTGAAATTAAAGGATTGAAAAATATTTTTTAATTTATAATAATATGAGATGGGACCCCAGAAGGAAAGTGAACAAAATTTTTTTGTTGGTTCTTTATATATAAGCTGTTTGTTTATGTTTTAATTTAAGTGTTTGTATTAAATTTTGTTTATTAGTCTTTTGAAAAAGCCATTGTTAATACCAATTTGGTTTATTATGTTTAATTCAGCTTTGAAATTAATTTGATTAGGTGGTATTGAGAAGAGGCGTGAAAATAAAGAGTGGAAGGCTGCAAACTTCTAAGTATGGGGGTGGTTTGATTTGTACGGTATTATAGAATCAGTATTAGTAGGTTTACGATATATTATGCTGAATTCAATTTGATTATTAGATCTGGTAAGTTTTAGATCCAAGAAGGGGAGTGAATGGTTTAGCTCAAGTTCAGTGGTGAATATAATAGAAGGGTGTAAGGAATTGAGAAAATTAGTGAAATTGGTGAGGTCTTGTTGAGTACCATTGAAAACAGCAAATATGTCGTCTGCATATCTTTTGATGACCACGATATGTGAAAAAAAGGGGTTCAATTCGATTGTAGTTTCTAGGTTGGACATGAAAAGATCAGCCAGAAGGGGAGAGAGGGCAGATCCCATAGCTAAGCCTGAATTTTGTTTAAAGAATTTATCATTGAAGAGAAAAAAGTTTTGCTCTAATACTAAATTGACTCAAATGCAAATGTTGTTGATATGGATATCCGGTAGGTCGGTGTGATCTGTAAGAAGTGTTGTAATAAGTGGGACACATTGATTTGCAGGGATACTGGGGAATAAGTTGGTGACGTCGAAAGATACAAATAAGGCAGAATCAGGTATATGGAGATCTTTTAATTCATTAGCTAATTGTGAAGAGTTATTGACTGCAAAGGAACTATGGAAGTTGGTCAGTGAGAGAATGGTGTGATTGAGCCAATGGCTCAGTTTATAGCATGGAGAAAGTAGATATCCTTACAAGGGAGGACGAAGGAAGCAGGAAATAGACCTCAACCCGAAGGCGGTCAAGTCTGATATACTAATAGCTCGATGGCTGGCACAGAGCTGGTCGTAGCCAGGAGAAGCACAGGCATTTCCTCTGGGAACGGTGTTCGTAGCCGAGGTCCTCGCAACCGTCGAGGCTGCAACCAGAGGAGGTTAATACAGTCGACGAGGAAGATACATGCATCTACTTAGATAGCCAGGCAGCACCGAAGGCAGTCCAACGATCAAGCTCTAAGCTCGTTCAACAGTATCAGGCTGCCATCAGTGAGCTAGGAACAAATTGAAGACTTAACTGGGTTCCGAGACACTCCGGTATACCGAATAACTAGAGGGCGATGAACTCGCTCGAAGTAACAGCTGCGAATAAGCAGAATACAGGCATCCAAGATCCTGTCTGAGTGGCCTTGGAGTCACACGACCACTATCTGGAGAAGAAAGGAGCCCTTAGAGTGGTAGGAGTGTGTGACAGGTGGGGTCGTCGACAGGCCTACTCTCCGAGCTTCTGCCCCCCCCCCAAGTTACTACTACTACTACTAGCGTCAAATTTAGTCAGGGGTGTTCCTAGTTACTTTATTTGTCATCATTATAAATCACCTTGTAGACTCAATAGCAAGAATTAGTAACCACTTATTTTACTATTTCTTCCAGGGAGATCTTTAGAATAAGAATTCATATTTAATTGACATAATACGCATACTTTAAAATTGAAATCACTGTTTTCACCCCTATTGACTACAGGCTTCAAATATTTGTTTGCTAATAAACAAAAGCACTATCTTGAGCACTGCAAAGTATGGTACCATATTCATTGAGGGTGACAAACACAGCCTGATCTCTTATGAGCACCGTCTAATTTGCGTTATTTTTTACTAAAGAGCGATAACATAATATTATTATTTCCATACGGTCGATGCAGTTTCCATCATGGGGTGCAAAATCTCACGACCCGAGTTAAAACCTCAGTGTAAACCCACTTTTAAAGAATCAAAATGTTAACATCCATTAAGTGCCATATTTCTTAACCTGAGTTTTTAAACGCACACACAGTTTTTATCACTTAATTTTATATACGGACCTAACAAAACAAAAGCGAATAAAATTTGTCTTTTAAATTGACTTGGCTTTTTATTGGGCTTTACTGTCCTGGAAGATAAACGACATAGATAAATATTCTGATTGCACACATTATTTTTTTGGAGGACAAAATTTAACATTACTTCAACTTAAAATTGTGGTATTTTTTACGTTAACGAGCTTTAAGATTGGCTCTATTAATTGAACATCAGGTACTCATTGAATATTATATAATATCTGTTATTTTTTATTTTTAACTCTTTCACTGGACATCTTCTATGTATACAGTGAGAACGTAAAGGTTGGAACAAATTTATTTAAAGTTCCTATGTTTTTTTTTTCGAAAAATCGATCAAACCCGTCAATTTTTTATTTTTGTTGTGCATTTTTTTAAGCTTATTTCATGTATGCAGGTTGTCCCAAAAACAAGTTATGGCGGTTTACTTTATTTTTTTAAATGGATACCAATATTTTGTAATATTTTTTTGAATTCTAATGGATTCAAGTTCTAAACATATTTTGTGAAATATGTCATATTATACCTAAATTTAGCCGGTTGAGCAAAAATCGATATTCGGATTTTAACAGATGATTTTTTTTATTATTTCTTAAATCATAAACCCTGTTGTAAATAAAGCCTCTGGTTGTTAGGTTGTCACACTGACAGTGACGGTTGTCTCCTGATTTGAGTAGTTTTGCCGCAAGTCGAGGTGTCTGGCAAAACTTATTTTGATAATCGTGTAATTTCAAAAAATGGTACCCTTAAGTAAAAGAATGTGAATAAAAATATTAATAATGATTGGTCATAGAGATAGAATGCGCACACAAATGGAAATTTGCGAACTCTTCAATAACAAGTATCCTCACAGAGAAGCGATATCTCGATCTACTGTCAGTAAAAAAGAAAAAAAATATAGAGCTTTAGGTCACGTTAAGAACAATTTTATGAAAGGTCGACCAGCAGTATTAGAAGATACACAATTAAATATGTCGGTTCAAGAAGACCACCATAAGGCGGGAAGTACTATTGCTTTGGAAAATCAAATCTGCAAAACATCCGTCCTAAAGTATTTAGACAAAAATAAATTTAATCCTTACAAAGTCCAATTGGTTCATGAACTTAATGAAGATGATCCAGATAGAGTTCAATTTTGCGAAATAATGATGAAAATGTGCAATAGTCATCCACACTTTTCGAAACGAATTGTATTTTTGGATGAGGCAACGTTTTGTTTGAATGGCAGTATAAACAAACCAACCGTCGGTATTGGGTTACAGAAAATTCCTGCTGGAGTATGGAATGTCACACCCAATATCCTCAAAAAGTTAATGTTTGGGCCGGTATTGTTGAAAATAGAATTTTGGGACTCTTTCATATTGACAGAAATTTGACAGGTGAAACATATTTAGAATTTTTAGAAAATGATCTATTACCGTGCCTTGCCACATTATACACTAATCCAAATGATCCTCATACAACAAAAACGCAAGACGGAGCGCCGGCCCATTACACCCGCCGTTTCCCGAATGATGGATTGGCCGACGAGGTTCAATTGAATGGCCGTCCAGATATCCAGATTTCACCCCATTAGAATTTTTTTGTGGGGGTTATCTTAAATCTAAGGTACGTTATCCGACCAAACAATATTGAAAATTTAACGAACAAAATAAGAGGCGAAATAAAATTGATAAAACCTTACGTCGTTAATAACGTTCTGCAAGAATTTGAAGATCGTCTCGGGTACTGCCAGACTGTTGGTGGATGTAATTTCCAATATTTAATAAAGTGAGTTTTAGTTTCTTTTAAATTTTCTTTTCTTTTCGCTAATAAATATTGTGTTGTTGTTTTAAGTTAAAACGCAGTTTTCTCGTAAAGTGCTGAATCTAAGTATGATAAGTATGATATATTTCATGAAATATGTTTAGAACTTTATGCAGAATCAAAAAAAAAATTGCAAAATAGGGATATTTTAAACGTCGCGTCGTTAAAATATAGAAAGATAAAAATACAAATTTTAATTTTTTATTTAAACATGTGAAGTTTCGAATTTTACCTGCTAGCGTTGCTATGGATTTATTTTATTATTATATTATTTCATACCGACGCATAATTCGATTTGACAAGTGTCAGTAAATCTTATTGCAAGCAATTTCTCAGCATTAATTTCCTGTTTTAAAAATACCTTTTTTTTTAATCGAATACTTTATTTTCAATAAAAATGTCAGAATCAAAATTCTGTACGCCGCCGGAGGTTGCGAAAATTGCAGCAGAGGTCGTGGACAATTTGTTGCCAACCAAATCCAATGAAGCTGCATTCAAAAGTTTCAGAGATGGTGTAACGAGAAAGACATCAAATATAATAATTCTGAAAATGTACTCTTGGCGTATTTCTCTGAACTGGTGAACAAACAAAAAATGAAAAGTTCAACAATGTGGTCACATTATTCTATGATAAGGTCAATGCTACATATCAGGCAAGGGATAGACATAAGCAAGTTTTTGAAGCTACGTGCTTATAAAAAAGCAAAATAAAGGCTAAGGTATTTACGAGGAAACAATTTGAAAATTTTCTATCTGAAGCTCCTAATCAGAAGTATTTGGGAATTAAGATAAATTTCGATATTGCGTTAAATATACAAGTTTTTTTATGAAATATATTATGGTATTTTTAGATTGTACTTGTTATTGATATTTCTGGTGCGTGCCGATGTGAAGAAATTGTAAAATTGACCGTTGATGGCATACAAGACTTAGGATCTGCCATCCACATAAGAATTCCTGATAGTAAAACTAGAAAACCGCGATCGTTTATTATTGTTGGGAACAATATTTAAGCATATATAAAAAATATGCATCATTACGCCCAAACGGCATGAATGAAAAAATATTTTTTTTTAAATTTGTAAATAGTCGCTCTTGCCGCATGGTAATGGGAATTCATAAGATAAGTACTGCTCCTAAGAAAACTGCAGTTTTCTTAAAATTACCTGATGCCACAGAATATACCGGTCACTGTCTAAGGAGAACTTTCGCTACACTGCTTGTAGACGCAGGTGCAGGCATTACGTGTTTAAAGCGTCACGGGGGATGGAAATCTAGTAGTTTAGCTGAAGGGTACATTGAGGAATCGATGACCAACAAGAAAGATATTGCAAAAAAAATTTTACAACCTTATTTTACTGAACCAATCCATATTAATATTGACATAAATTCAACAGCAAGTGATTCCACGGAGAGTTTAACGCTAGAAAATACAAAAAGAAGTCAGGATCGCAACATCGCAACACCTTGTGTTAATTTTTCTGGGGCCACAATAAATTACTGTACTTTTAATCTGTTGTTTAATAAATAGTTTATTATTGTATTTTTTAAAAATAAATAAAGTATACAAATAATATCCAATATTTCTTGTATTTTTCAACAATATTTATTTATGACACACACACACTTGTTCTTCCGCTTCCAGCGAAAAAAAAAGTACTTTTACTTCTGCTGCCAATAGCAACCGTCTACTGTAAAAAACAAAACTTTAACGACAAAAAATTAGTAGAAAAATGTCATTTGCGATCGTCTACAAACTGACATGTTTCTGTCGAGTTTTTACGTTACTAAAGTAATTATGTTAGCATTGCTAACCGTTGCTAAGCAATAAGACATGTGTATGCACTAGAATATTATATTCCCGGCCTATAAGCCGAATAATATAGTATAGACTACCCTTAATATTTACGTTATGTTTAGTTTTTATGAGAGACGCTCGAATATGTCGTAGTTCTTTATTCGCCTACTTGTTGACTTAAAGCTGGTTCACTTGGTGTTGGAAATAGGAGTTCAATTTAAACTAAAGGAGTGCCATATTGTTCATGTAAAGCTCATGTAAGGTTCGAGAACTTCCCGGGTAGTTCGAGATAACCAATTTTTATGCTCGGAGTTCGGAATATCTAACCTCACAAACTTGATCATAACTTCAACTTCAACAACTTTTCGAGTTTATAAATCCAGCTTAATTCATTTGTACTTTTATTGACAGTTGTCAAAAAAGTGACATCATTGACATTCTTATTAAAAGCTTGAGATGCATTTATTTAAAGTTCTTATTTCACACAGTATGCTCCTAAATTTTGGTGAGATTCTGTCACATTAATTTAAAATGACGACCGATTAAAAGTAAAAAATATGTTTATTTAAGTAAGAGACCAACAACACTTCGTCGTTGTTGTTTTTTTTTATTAAAACATGGTTTTAATTACCAATTGCACTGAAAGAGTACTAATAAAATCTACGTCAGATATTTTATTCAAAGACCGCGATGGCTTTGCTAGGCGTACGAAAGGGCTTTCTGGCATGCACACCACCTTACCTAACCTCTCTCAAGGGCTTCTTGCGATGTGTTGGCGAGTCGCAATTAAGTATTTACTTCTCCCTTCTTGTGTTCTTCAATCTCTCCTGAGATGCTGGCTCCTGAGAACCAATTTAAGTGGTGTGGGATGGCCTTTAATAGTTCATAAGGTTTTCCCCACTCAGTATTGGTAGTCAGTTATCGTGAAATCGGCTACGAGGTCATAAGATATGGCAATCGATCTCTTATCGATCGGAATATACGGCCTAACACGCTCTATTACATTCCTTACTGGATCCTTAGTAAATCTATTAAATAAACATTTAAAACATATTATCGGCTAAAGGAAAGGGTTCTTCCCAAGGAAGAACTTACCTTCTTGGTCTGTTATAGGCGTCTTCCAGCTCCTTTATGTTTTGAAATACATTGAGCGCCAAGAAAACATCTTCAAAATTCATTGATTAGAGCGATTTGGAATTTTTCTCTACTACTTCTTAACTTAAATAACAAAAGAAAATTGTAAAGAAATTTTTTATCGGTTTCTAGTAGAAGAAGGTTAAAAATACGTATAAATCAAACAAATAGAGATTTTACACTTTTTCTACTGCAAATCTCTACTCCCTCTGTTCGAACATCAGAGCCTTGGGTACCCGCACGGGGCTTCCCGAATATGATTGTCTCTGCAGTAAGTATTAAATAAGGTGACACATTTTTACTCTAAACATTTTTGGCTACTCTAATGTGGGTACATTTATAATCATAAAAAAATATATCTTAATTTGTTCTGCTGAAATATTATTATTTCTTTTTGTCAAATTTTATTTGTCAACCTGGTGATGTAAATAACCTCTTTTATGATTTGGTACAGTACTACAGGATAAATCCTGTATGGCGTACTACGAGCGGCGCGTGTACGCGGGAAGCGAGTCACATGGGTCTTGAATCTTTGAAAGTTATAGTCCTTGGGAAACACGGTCTCAGTGAGATCGTTCTAGAGTGATAACGTTCTACAAACTAAGGAATCTTCGATCAGTGCCGTTTGAGGGATACTATGCTGAACCGCGTACCTCGTGTATTTCTACCATGCACCACTCTGGGTAGAATCAAGCGGGAAGTTAAACACTTACCTTGGAAATATTTCTAAAAGTGGCTCAAGTCATCAGCCTGCATTCTATGTTCTTCACTTTTAAGGTTGTTTGTCAGATCATGGTCACCGATTAAGCGAATAGCTTTTCTTTAAATGGAATCCAGAAGTATCAGGTTTATGTTTAGGGGCAACGTGACTATGCCAATACGTAATTGCAATCCAAATTGACGCCCAATAAGTGTCCCGCCATAACTCTATATTACTATTTAACATTAAGTTTTTCAGCAAAAACTGCCGCCTGAGTTTTATTAGCGTTAAATATTACTTGGTTATTGTCAATCCAAAATAGATTTCTTTCAGGTCTTTATTGAGATATGAGACTTCTTGCTGTCTACAGAGATGTGCATTGGCAGACGATATTTGAGCATCATTTGGATAATATCTGTCACAAGAACTTCTTTCAAATAACTAAAATATGCCTAGAACAACTCACAAGACTTTCAGTTTTAACGTCACTACAAATGTTTGATATTCAAACATACTAATAAACTAATAATTCACATATAAAATATTTTTAGAGCATTGATAACTGCGAGATCATTTTATTACAGATTTCCAAAGCACCCTACTTGACAACAGCTCGATGTCGTAGGTAGAGGGCTTATGTCAAAAGTAACGTGCTTGAGGAAGTTGCAATAAAATTTTGAGTTATTTATCAATGCACGAGGAATATCCGTTGAGAAAATTTAATAACATTTGAAATTGTAACAATAAGTGTCAAAAAAATTTTGTTCCATGGAAACATATCACAACTTAAGTGATAGCTATCTATGAGTTGATAATAATGTAATGTTA
Organism: Polydrusus tereticollis; assembly: GCA_963920685.1. NCBI lineage: Eukaryota > Metazoa > Arthropoda > Insecta > Coleoptera > Curculionidae > Polydrusus > Polydrusus tereticollis. Next base: position 50,033,861 of record OY987330.1, read on the forward strand.
CTGTCATTAGTTGCTTCTAAACACATGGTTACAATTTGATGATTTTTTTTTATTTTCAAACAACAGTTAGATCTCTTTATCGTATCATTGAAGATTAAGTCATTTTTATATGATATCTTTATTAATAATTATTAACATCATAAACGTACTAAAACCTACATAAAACCTTAGTTACTCATAATACATTAGTTACCATAATTTAATACGTTAGTTACGAAAGCATAATACGTTAGATACCAAATAATATTAGAACTATTTTTCATGAACATGTAAAACAATATTTTGACAGTTTTCAAATTTGATGGATACACCTTTGTCTTTAACGTCCACGATCTTAGGTATGCCCTCTGAAGACTGATTAAAGACCGAGAAAGCACTCCTTTCGATTTCGTGCGGTTCCCCAGTGCCTAATCCACTGCCGGAAACATCGCCGATTTGAATTTTGCGAGCAATGGAAACTTTCTTGGTCACACTTTCTTTTAAATACCCTCTAGCAACCTTCGCCGATTCCCATCCACCAAGTTCTTGTAGGTCTAATATATCTCCTCCAGCATTAACAAGAAAATTTGCCGAAGATCTTCTGACGCAGTGACCAGTATACAAATTAGGATTTTCAAGTGAGAGATACTCAGCTATTTTTTGAGGTATTTTAGAGAAGAAATGAATGCCGCAGGGCTGTACCGTACATTTCCCTCTTCTATATGATACAAACAATCTTTGGTGAGTGACATGGTCTGGCCTTAACATTGCGTACTTTTTAAATAAAAGCACAGGATTGACTTCGCCGTCAAATATCACAGCGAAAATACGTTTCTTGTGGATTTTTGAGTCGGGAATAGTAACAATCAGCTTGTCCTCTAAAACGTCAACATCTTCCGTGGTCATCTTCGCTAATTCATTAGTTCGACAGGCTCCTCCAATTCCAATTAAAAAAGCCACTTTCATCATTAAAAACTTCTCGTCTGAGGCAGAACACACAAATTCGTTGACTTGTTCTCTTGTAAATACTTTTGATTTTGTTGCTCTATATCCAACATTTTTCTTCTTGATGAAACGTATTAAGGCGCCGTATTTGTCGATTTCCACTCTTTCCTTCAGTTCTAAGTCGCTCGTAACATGGAATATTTCGGCCATAAGGATGAAGCATAGAGTATTCCTCAGAGAGTTTTGAGAAATACGCCAGCAATACCGTTTCTTCTGCACCTTGAACATGTACTTTGTTTCGCCACTCACAAAACTGCCGATATTCTTTTTCATAATGGATTTTAGATTTGTCCGGAAGCAAGTTCAACCTTATAATGTTGGCTGCAGCTAATATATCGTCAGGAATATCAAAATCTTGCATGATTTTAATGATGACTTTTTGAAATGCCAAAATGAAATGACAAAACACCTTGTTTTTATTTTCGCATCGCCGTTGTCAATGATACGATAAAGCTTTGAATATAACTCGATTATTAGCGATTTAACACCGTCTCGGACATTGCGGGTGACTCGGCTGTCGCCTCGTCACCTAGCAATGTCCTCGACTATTATAAATCGCATAATAATCTCGTTATACAGGGTTGGGCAAATGTTCCGGAACGGCTTAATTACAAGCGAACGAAAAGTGATATCGAATCGGGGTTTTGGGCAATCTATAGGACAAAAATTTTACTATTTGACTGGTATACCATATGTCAGTAATGTCACCAACTGTCAAGTGTCGACGATATTTTTTTATTTTTTTAAATGGAACACCCTGTATATTATTAGATATTCTAGATCTTCAATAAATTACAAATATTTTTCATATAGCATACCATATGATTAAATTCAACTGTTTCGGAAATACGGGCAAATGAATGTAGAAAGCCCATATTACATTTTGTTTAAAAATCAAGCAACATATTTCTTTTATTATGACATTCCAAATAAAAGTCTTAGTTTCCATGACTCCCAAGTGTCACTCTGACACATTTCCTATTTAATTTTTATTTATTTGTATTAAGTGAGTTGTGCGAGTTTTTTATTTATCGACTAAACCTCTGATATAACTGATAAAACTATGGTTCAGCTAACTGAACAAGAACGGATTACTCTGCTTATGATGATAGGATATGGGGATAGACGGAGATCTTTTCAAGAAGCAACCGACCTTTTCAATCAAAGTTTTCCTGTTCGAGATCCCATTTCTAAATCAACTGCTAATAGAATATTCCATAACTTTGAGCATACGGGTACGGTAAAAAACTTGCCAAAAACAGGTCGTCCGAAAACTGCTACAAATGACGAGAAATCCCTGGATGTTTTGCTTGCCCTGCAAGAAGAACCACAGACGTCAGTTCCAAAGCTTGCTCTTGCACATGAAAACAGCGAAAAATCAATTAGAAGAATCCTCAAAAAAAATAAAATGTTTCCTTATAAAGTCAGCTTGCTTCAAGAACTATCAGAGGACGATCCTGATAGGCGTATGCAATTTTGTCAAGAAATAATGGACTACATAGACCTACAACCTAACTTTGTAAGTCGTATTTTATTTTCTGACGAGGCTACATTCTGTCTTAATGGTTTCGTCAATAGGCACAACTGTCGATACTGGTCAGACCATAATCCCCATGGGATGATTGAGCACCGTACGCAACACCCCCAAAAATTAAATGTGTGGGCAGGTATAATTGGAAACCATATTATTGGGCCTTTCTTCCTTGATGGAAACTTGACATCTATTTACTACTTAGAACTGCTTCGAAATAGAATTATACCAAATTTGATTAATTTATATCATGATCAGGTTAACGATCAAATACTAGCGAATGACATTTGGTTTCAGCAAGATGGGGCGCCAGCTCATTTTGGTATACATGTCAGAAATTATTTAGATCAAACTTTTCCTGGAAGGTGGATAGGTAGGAGAGGGTCCATTGAATGGCCTCCTAGATCTCCAGATTTAACACCTCTAGATTTGTACCTCTGGGGTCATTTAAAGACTGTCGTATATCGTACACAACCTAAGACTTTGGAGGATCTTCAAAACAGAATTTTAGATGCTGTGCATGTTATTTCTCGTGAACATTTGCAAAACGTGCGTTCTGAATTTTCCGACAGGATTGGACACTGTCAGGTGGCTGAAGGACGACATTTTGAACATTTAATTAAATAACCATTATTTTATATTATTGTGTTTTAAAGTTATTACCTTGGTTTTGTTTAAATAAAATGTACTACATTCATTTGCCCGTATTTCCGAAACAGTTGAATTTAATCATATGGTATGCTATATGAAAAATATTTGTAATTTATTGAAGATCTAGAATATCTGATAATATACAGGGTGTTCCATTTAAAAAAATAAAAAAATATCGTCGACACTTGACAGTTGGTGACATTACTGACATATGGTATACCAGTCAAATAGTAAAATTTTTGTCCTATATATTGCCCAAAACCCCGATTCGATATCACTTTTCGTTCGCTTGTAATTAAGCCGTTCCGGAACATTTGCCCAACCCTGTATATTAATAGCTATAATAGCGACCTCCCTCGGAGAATCAAATGTTGGTCGGTTAACAGGAGTGGTCAGTTAATAGAGAAAAATTAAAACAACTGGTCTGCATCTCACAGTGTTTGTTTATTAATAAGTATCTACATATAGCCAAATAATTTTAAATACTCTTGTTTAAATTTATCAGAACTAAAAGTAAATGAGATGAAGCCAATATACCAATATGTATATTATGCTGCACGTGCATATTAACATATATATTATACAATGTACTGCACGCTTGCTTTAAAATTCCTATTTTTTGAAATAATTTTATTTTTATAAAATTCAGTTTTACATTTTAATAGCCATTGAGAAATATTTGTAGATTTGTCTAAATTGTTAACATTATTAAAAAAGTTCTCAAGTCTCTCAAGCTTGCGAAGGCTTCAGATAGGCTTGATATTTTCGACACTGGAGCTAGTTCAGGTTCCTCTTCCTCTGACTCAGAGGAGAGAACTAGTTTCATATATTTCTTGGATCTCTTCAATACACTCGATGATAGTCAATTCTGCACTTTCTGTTGGCAAATCGTTATCAGTAGCGGCAATTCATAAGCATTATTTTGTTGCCACTGGGAACATATTGCCCCAGGCCACCAAAACCCATATCAAGGCGTTGGTTATGGTAATATTATTTTCGATTTCTTGAATGTCTTGGTGCAAAGGTTGCCAATGTGAGGTAGTATTGGGGGGATGGAAAATAAGTTTGATATTATCCAGTGTCATTTTGGGATGAGCCGTTGCATTATCTATAAACAATATACCGCTTCTATTCTGCTCCTTCATCTTGGTATCAAATCTGTTAAGTTACGTTGTCATGATATCTGCTGTCATCCACGCTTTTTTGCTCGAGACCCATTGGAGAGGTAACTTATCAATATGTGCGCCCTTAAAACATCGAGGATTTTTGATTTTGTCTATTATAAGTGATTATACCTTCTCACCTTCCATATTTGCACTGAACAGTGCATATTTTAATGCATATGTTTTGTTGGCAATGCACGATAGTAGAGACCTGTTTCATCTGCATTAAATACGTCCTTTATCCTTAATCCTTTAAAATGGTCAATAGCCTTTTTTTCCAAGCAGTTACGTCTTCGATATTGATATCGTCTGATTCGTCACATATTTTCTTGAAGCTAATATAGTGCTGACGACAGAATTTTTCTAACAATCCATTTGTTACCTTTAAGTTATCTAGTCCTATTCATTGAGCAGATTCGAGGGCTTTCGCTTCAATTATGGTAAGTGCTTGTTTCGCGCTATACAAAACCAGTTAAAAACAACTTGGTCCACTGCCAGTCCTTCAAATTTCTAACTTCTGCTTTATTTTAAAGCAATATCACAACAACAGTCACTTGGGTCTTACCCACTTTAAATTTTCCAGCCAATTTCGTGGTACCTAACCGCTTAAAGAAAGACATTTCCTTTTTCTCGCCATCTTCAAATTTTCACGTTAGTCCCAAAAGACACAAGAACTGTTCAAAACGAAACTAATGTTAACAACCAATTTATTAGCCCGAAGACCTAGCATGGCAAGGCATGTAAAGGTATCGCGGAATCAGAGAGCCACTCTCTGATTCTGGGTGGTTTATCTTGGGTATATAGGTAGGGCATGATAGTGTATAGAGGTTTCGAAAATTAAGTATAGGTACTCTTTTCGGAATATAACAAATAGTGTATCTACCAGACTTGTTATAAAGGATTTTTAAAATAGAGTTCTGACATGCTGAAAAATGTTTTAAATTCGAATCAGAGAGTCCCCCCCCCCCTCCCCCCGCCATATAATGATTCTGCAAATGAATTATATAGTAAAGTAATAGCTTTTTGTTTACAATTTTCCTTCATTGATAGAATGTATAGTACATTTTTCTAATTTTTGTGTTTAGGTATGTTACATGTTCGAAACATTTAAGGTGCTGATCAACAATTTTATTACCCCCAGATACATAATATTTTTCGATTTTTTATTTTGAAACAATTACATCTTGTTTTTTCTTTGATGCAGTGTTGACTCTGGATAGTTAATATTTCCTTTATTGGCTGATTAATAGTTGTTGCAAAAAATACCATAAAATCGGAGCGAGTAAAAGTGCTGTTTCATCATCATAGGAAACTACTACACAGTCGTTGAGAATGTTGCCTAATCTGTTAATATATACCAAGAAGAGTATTGGTCCCAGCATGATATCCTGCGGCACACTGGTCGTAATTATAGCATCGTCACTGAGGGTAGCATTGATCTTGACCTGTTGGGTTCTGTTTGTCAGATATTTTGTTATAAGACTAAGTGGTCCACCCCGTACTCCAATTTCATCCAAACCATGAAACAGAATGTCATGTGTCACGGTATCAAAAGCCTTCATTAGATCCAACACAAACCTTATTACCATCTTGATGTTGCCCAGACCTTAGAATATAATAAATTTTCTTGTTCCAGGAACTCTACTAATTTTTGCTTTGGACATTCTTCAAAGAGCTTGGCAAAGTTATTGATTACTGAAATAGGTCTACAATTTGTGAGTTGTGTTGGGTCTTCATTCTTAGAAACTGTTCCAGTTATCAATTCCATTATTGTTACGTCAAAAAATTGTCTCCGTAGTATTTAATTAAATTACCAACTTTATTTCATTTAATAAAAAGAAAACTAAAAATTCAAAAATGCTTACAGTTTTATCAGCATACGCTCAACTGAAGCAATCCAGGTTTTGTGCAGTTACAAGGTAATGATGCAATTTATCCAACCCCAAAAGATTTCCAACGACTTGCTCGGCCGACGTATCGTATGCACGTGCACCTACACTGCATATGAAGTTAAAATTTTAAGGTGTAATTTTACCGAAACGACTCAATAAAATGTATTCCCAGGGAAGACTGCGAGTTTGCAGTTTCTAGTATAAAACTTAAACGTATTTAAATGGAATATCGAAACGACTTTCTGTTAAAGTTTAATTATTGCTACTCTTTAATCGAGACTTTTAAAGTGATATAATTTTAACTAACTCATTAATTAAATTAACCAAGAGAAATATTGAAATGCAACAAAAGCTACATATTTCGATAACAAACATTTTATTGTAATTATTGTTACTTTTTTGATGAAAAATTATGATAAAACAACCTCTGCGTTTCTTTCGTTTAACGATGACTATTAATTTTTTAAATTGAAATAGATATTTTCCAGAAAAACCTCTGTTTGCGACAGCCTATAAAGCGGCCACCTGCGTTAAACGACCGGTTATGAAATCCCCCATTACTTTAATTCTTTACCGATCCATCTTAAACGACCGCGGGCACTCATCATCGGAATTTTTAGTAAACATTAATGCTAAAACACCCTCCATTAGAGGCAATTAAACCCGACCCCACAATTCTTAAGAAATATAGGTACATACGCTAATTACTTTATTGCAGGCGGATCCATTCTTTGCTTTAAAGGCTGATAAATCGGTTGTTAACGTTAGTTTTGTTTTGAACAGTTTTTATATGTTTTTGGACTAACGTGAATACTTGAAGATGGCGGAAAAAAGGAAGTGTCTTTCTTTAAGCAAAAATATTGAAATACTCGAGGAACATGAAAAAACTGGTTTAGATACCAGAAAATTGGCTGCATAATTTAAAGTATGTAAGACCCAAGTGACTATGTAGCTTTAAAAACCAAGCAGAAGTTAGAAATTTGTTTCAATAAGGTGGCAACGGTGAACAAAAAGGTAAATTTCTTAAAATCAAAGGACTGGCCCTCAGTGACAATAAAACAATGCTTTATGAAAGCCGAATTTACGTGTAATACAGATAATATTGACGACTTCGAAGAAGAAGATTACAGAAGAGAAACAGCGCCCTCTAGAGGACGCGGTGCGAACTAGCGACCAAGACCAAAATAAGTGTTTTTTAATGAGTTTGGCATTTATTTCGAACGAGGTCAAGTTAATAAAATTCGAATAAAGGGTATGGAAGTTACAGTAATTTTGAAAATAACTTTGCCACAAGCACCCTTATAATCCAAGAAATGAGAAGAATCATAGAGACAATTTGTTGCAAAAATTAGTGAATTTTTTATTATCGGTATTAAAGCACTACTCTAATACAAGGCGATTATTTAAAGAAATTTGAATTTTGAATCATAATAATTACCCCTTTGTCGATCATCTTGGAAACCTTAAAATATATTATCACTACTTAGTTGTCTTGGTCCATTTAGTTAATACATTTTTTTAAAAGCCGTAAGGTTTACAGCTTCCATAATATCGTCGCACCTCAACAAGCTTACTGTGACACCCTGTATATTTAATTTTTTTTTACAACCTTATTCCAAACATCAACTTTGCCCATTTCGGAAATATTATTAGTTACCTATTGTAGAATTATGAACAATCTATATATTTTATAGAAAGCAACTAACCTTCACTTAGCTAGAACTACTTACATGAGACTACATTATCTTGTATTGCTTTTTTTTGCATTCTTTATATTCAAGTAGGGTATCTGAGGTTCTCCTAAAACAATGGCCTTATTTCGTTTTTTTTTTCGCTATCATTAAAATATTTTGACTACTTCCACATACATAAAAGTCATGTGGATTTAAATCGGAGCTTCGAGCCGGCCAAGGCATCTGACTCCTACGACCTATCCAGCGGTCAGGATATTAAGTATCTAGGTAAAGTCTCTGTTAAGGTACATTTTGTCGTTTGAATTAGGTGGAAAACCTTTTCTACCCAATAAGAGAAATTAATTATCTTAATCAATACTCAGGCGGAGAAAAGTTGTGTCCTCTTAAACGTAAAAAAATTGTTAGCAGACAGCGCCCTCTACAATCTGCTTTAATATTTTGAGAAATTTAAATTTCTCATTCCGAAAAATTGCCAAATACCAAATTTTATAAAAAAACGTTTGTTTTTTTCAAAGTTATTTAAAAAAAAATCGAAAAATACTTTGAAATTTTGACACCGTGTACTTTGGTGATTGTGAATTTTAGGACAAAGGTAAGTTTCAGTAAATACTAATATTTTTACATAACTAAGGAATTTATGGTTTTGCTGTGCCCCATTAATTAGTGGACCCCTGTATATTTTACTTAAACTTAAGATAATTAGATTAAAGTCCGTCTATCTATCTTACAAACTCATTATAAATGCTAATCCCTAATGCCGATAACACCCAGCGGGTGATCGAATGAAAGCAGGGATGCACTCGTTGCGGATAAAATAAAAGCTTGGAAAAAAATATTTTTTTTCATCTACCTGTATGCAACAAAAGTGTCATACTGATTTTTTATGTTAGAAAGGAAACGAAAAAATATATTTTAAACGTAATTTAATAATAAGTAATAATAATAAATGAAATAATAATATAACAGTATATAAGATAAAATACAATTAAAATTATACCGTATAAGACGGTTATTAATTAAAACAAAATATGCATATACCTACAAAAAAGTACCGCGTCAGAAAAATAATTATTACATTTTAACCCAAGTCAGTTTCACTGTCACTGTCGTCATCCAAGTTCATAATAATTCTTTCTCTGGGCAACAGATCTATATTTACGTATGATTTTTCTACCTTTTGAACATGCGCTACACAATTTTTCCAGCTTTTGTTTGGAATATTTTGCATCTCTGGCTGTATTAAAGCTGTCACAGAAGAATTTAAGGTTGGCGAAACATTATTCCTCCTTACCGATGCTTTCAGCTGGTGCCATATATGTTCAATTAGGTTGAACATGCAATGATAAGGAGGAAGTCTTAACACGGTATGACCCATTTCTGCCGCCAAAGTGTCACAATAATAATGCTTCTTTATTGAAAATTATATTAAAATTTTGAGCAACTGCTTTTTTGTGTAATTTTTCTCAAGATACATATTATTTTCCATGATATAGTCCTGGATGGTAACTTTTAGGTCTTTGGAACACTGAACTTTATTTAACCTACGACTGTGGTAGCTCGCATTATCCATCACTGTCACACTATTTGGTAGTATATTTGGTAAAAAATTGTTTGGAACCAGTCTTCAAATAGTTGTGCCGTTCGTCATCGTGATAATCAACAAGGAAGTCCTTTATATTTTTGGCTGATAGGGCCAAAGCGTTTGGTACAAATCCGGTTTTTGTCCCAGCATGAATTATTGTTATACGCTTACCTTTATTTGATGGAGCTTTGGTTCTGCATTGACCCGACAAATTTACCCAATCTTTATTTGGAACTTCGTGTGTGTCACACCACGTCCCGTTCAAATAAATAATATCTCTTTCATCCTGTCTATATCCATGGACTGCATTTAGGTGTTCCATCCTCCATCTATTTACCTGGGCCGATTCCATAATTACTTGTCGTTTGTTAATTTTTTTTTATTTTAAAACGGTTTCTTAAAATACACGACAACACTCTATTCCTATATCATCTTCTTTTATTTTTTGCAATAGGGTTTTTAAAGTGTGGATCATTTTTTGTTCCCTGTACATGGCATATATTTTTCTATCAATTATATCGACATCCGTCGCTTCCAGTTTCTTAAAAGTAAAAGAGTCTTTCCTCTTTCGTCTTTCCACTATAGGTTCATTTACAACAAACCACACTGTGCTCACTGGCCTGCGTATCAAAGCTGCCGCTTCCTTCACTGCACCAAATTTTGAAAAACCACGTTCAAGAAGGGTGATGTAAACGTCGAAGATTAGTTTCTTGTGTCAACTGATAACATATCACGCTTCAATTGATTTTTATCAAGACCCGTAAATCCACTTGGCGTACTGGTTTCTTCCCACGGACGAAACATTCTTAAATATCACGTTTAATTGGCAACAAATAACTTCTCGTCTAAACCAATACAAACATCTGGACAACTGAATTTTAACACCAATAATCAGTATATTTAAATAACTAAAATAAACCTATTTTATATTACCCTAGTAATTTTAAGAGGATTACTGAGAAAATATAATAATATAATAGTCTTTAAATAGATCCGTACCTAGAGTCCCCAGATCAGGTGACCGAATTTTACACCTCCCATAATAGGTTAGTTATTATGACGGTAAGGGATTAGCGTTTACAATGAGTTAGTAAGATAGATAGACGGACTCTACCTAATTAATTTTTAGTCTGTCCTACTGATTACTAGGCTTACTTACTTCCTACCAATCGAGACACTAAATTTACAAGGAATCTGAACAGGTAGAACATGTAGTGCTAATAACATACAAAAGGCAATCTGAATGAAACACGCAAGTTCTAACACCTACACAAACTTTTAATTGCTGCAACCAGAACAGATTTTTGCCAAATATTTTGCTTACAAATTGTTTTAATATTCATTTGTATGCTAATACAGTCCTCTCTTAACTCACTTAAATGGGCAGTTTTCCGAATGGCTTAATTAGAAGCCATTTTGAAAGTATTATTTTCTTAAAAGTATCATGTACTGAGAATTAAAGGCAAATTGTTCTCTTTTCATTGAATGTTGCTAATTTGATGTCGGCATTTAGCAAAAGTTGTTTGATTAAATGTTGTTATAGGGTCGGCTGCGGTGGCGTAATCAGGATTTTATTTTGAAGAGAAATTGGAAAATATATTTTTTTAGAATTTGAAATTTATTTTTTATCTAGAAACTCTAAGATGGCTCATATGACGGGATTTTGGATTAGAATAGTATGACTATTTAAGAAAAAATGTATTATTTATTTACCGCCAAGCCCCTAATTTTTCTTTTCAATGATTTAATGTGCATTAAGACCTAATCTAACAAATTTTAAGTGCAAAAGTGCCCCGCCAGCAGCATAGAAACATAATCACCTTATTTGCCAATCTATAATATTATATTTATTAATTGTAAAATATGCCCATTAATCACGAGAGACGAAAACTACGCAAAATTATCATAAAGTATTTTAAGTATTTTAAAAATAGTATATTGTGTATCTAGGAGGAAAAATAACATATTCTTCGTCTGAGGCCGAAGCTATGATTTTTCTTTGAGTTGTACATACTATTTCTTCTTAAATTGAAAATGAAATATAATAAAGAATAATAAAATAAAATTAAAAAATGATTTACAGGAATAGGTGTGCTTCTTTGCCGGCTTAGGCCTTAAGTAAGTTTCTTGTACAATTTCTTGATTGTTGCTCATCAACTGAGTACCGTATATATAGGTAGGTAGGTGTTTTGGGACCTGTAATTGCGTCAACAAAAACATTTCCACATATTTTTCCCAATTTACGAAAATAAGCGAATCAGCATTGCACTTTTAACTGACTTTCTATTTTTTGAAAACCCTTTAGACCTGCTTTTATTATAAATATCGAAAGAATGAGTTTTTCAAAATTAGTATTGTCGGCCAGGGATTGGTCTAGGGATGGTGCAACGGTGGTTTAACAAGAACAAACTAGAGCTTACTGTTGGAAAAACCTATTTTATGACATTTCTTGCAACAATTGTTGATCAGCCAATATAGAAAATAATAACTATTCATAGTCAACACTGCACCATAGAAGAGGCAATTTGTAATTGTTTCAAAATTCGAAAACCGAAAAAATTAAGTATCTGGGGGTTATTGTTGATCAACACCTCAAATGGTTCGAACACGTAACATACTTATAGACAAAAATTAGAAAAATTTACCATAAATTCTATCAATTAAGGGGAACTGCAAAATAGGAAGTTATTACTTTTACTATAAAATTCATTAGTAGAATCTTTATTGAGATATTGCATCATTATATGGGGGAGATTATATGATTCAACTTTAAAACATTTATCTACCTGTCAAGCTAATTTACCAATATATATATATATATATACTGCACATGCATACTAACATATATATTATACAACGTACTGTATGTTTGCTTTAAAATGCTAGTTTTTTAAAACAATCCTAAATTAAGGATTGCTTTATATGTTTTATTTTATTTTCTTTTTATATTCAGATTTACATTTTAATAGCAATTGAGAAATCTCTCAAACTTGCGCAGGCTTCAGATAGGCTTGATACTTTCGACACTGGAGCAAGTTCAGGTTCTTCTTCCTCTCTCTCTCAGAGTTGAGAGTAGTTTCATCCGTTCCTTGGATCTCTTCAGCATACTCGATAATAGTCAATTCTGTACTTTCTGTTGGCAAATCGTTATCAAGAGAGACCAATTGTTTCAAGTTCACAAATGTGCCCCTAATATTAGAAAACACTTGTGTGAGCGGAATACCATCTTTTTCTTTGAAGTCGTCAATATTTCCTGTATTACACATAAATCCGGCTTTCATAAAGCATTTATTTTATTGTCCCTTGAGACAATTTGCGCCAACCCATATCAAGGTGCTAGTTATGGTAATATTATTTTCGATTTCTTGAGGAGGACAACCACTGTCTTTACATATTCAAAGCTTCCTAATAAGGTAGATTATGTAGAGCATTTTAAAATTCTGAATAATGCCTTGGTCCAAAGGTTGACCATATGAGGTAGCATTGGGTGGAAGAAAAATAAGCGTGACATTATCCAGTGTAATTTTGGGATGAAACGTAGCATTGTCCAGAAGCAAGACCACCTATATTCTGCTTCTTCATCTTGGTATCAAATCTGTGGAGCCACGTTGTCATGATGTCTGTTATCAGCCACGTTTTTTTGTTGAAGACCCATTGGAGAGGTAGCTTATCGATATGTGGGCCCTTACAACATTATGGATTTTTGCTTTTGCCTATTATAAGTGGTTCTTTCTTCTCACCTTCCTTATTTGCACAGAACAGAATTGTAAATCGTTGTTTTGCTGTTTTTTTTTTTTCAGTACACTTGTCATCTTTCAATGCATAATATGTTTTTGTTGGCAATGCATGATAGTAGAGACCTGTCAATTTTTCAATTTTTTCGCTTAAAGAGAGGCATTTCCTTTTTCCCGCCGTCTTAAAATATTCAGGTTAGTCCCAAAACACACAAAGACTGTTCAAACAGAACTAATGTAAACAACCGATTTCACAGCCTTTAAAACAAATTGAATGGATCTGCCTGCAATAAAGTAATTAGTGCGTACCTATATTTCTTAAAAACTGTTGGGTTTTACTGCTCCTAATGAGGGGTATCTTTAGCATTAATGTTTAATAAAAATGTCTATGATAAGTGCCCGCGGTCGTTTAACAAATGGGTCGGTAAAGAGAAGTATAAAATAATGGGATTTCTATTTTTATATGGGGAATTCATCACCGGTCGTTTAAGGCAAGTGATCACTTTGTAGAGGCGGTTGCAAACAGAGGTTTTACTGTATTTAATATTCGAAACTTCTATGCATTATCACGTCTTACCTACATCCCCAAGATAAACCAGCACTATTATTTTCGTCTCGCACACTACAAAACTCGGATAAGCACTAATGATAATCTCTTGTAGGTATGCCAATGTTTCAGAATTGTTTCTGTCAAAGATCAATCTTTAACTACGCACCTAAAATGTTTAATATGCTACCAAATAGTATTATGGATACAATAATTAAAAATAAAAACTCTGCTGGAAGAAGAATAAAGTGCTTCATACTTCAAAATACAAACGATTTCAGAACAGTATTGTTATAATAATAGTGTTGCTTTGCATGCAAACATACAACCACTCTCTGATTCTGCCATGCCTCTGCCTCCCTGCTACGTTCTGAAAGGTAACTGTGCGCCATGGGAATTCTTGGCTGACTTAGTGCACACAAACTGCATCTGACAGTTTAGATCCTAGTCGCCCCCTCAAAAACTAGAAATAATACTAAGAATATGAATGCATTTGTTTAATTCAACATTTGATTTGAGTACTTCTATTGTTGAATCTAGATGAAAATTATTGACAAACTTTATTTATCTTTTATGTTTATGTTTATATTACCTTTTGTTGAAGATAATACATTTTTATTATAACTCGTTATAAATGGGTAATACATTTGATATCTTAAGGAAAACAGGATTTGTTTACAAAAATACAAATGAAAATACATTTATAGTAAGTCTTTTTTACATAACTTTTTTGTAAATGCTGACGTTCGTTTATATTCCTGACCCCTTTCTCTCATAAGAAACCAACAATAATCTCCCAGCATTGCTGGATTCCATCTGCCTTAGTGGCGTTGCTCCATTATTAGTATGCCCTGATGGAACCTTGCTCCTTGCTCATCACTAACCGCACCCAAATTTTCTGGGAAAAAATTTAAATGTGAGTGCAAGAAGTGTATTTTAAGAGACATGTGATAGCCCATTTTGCAATAGCTTTCAAGTAGTTCCTCTACAAGTTTTTCGTAGTTTTCTACTTTTCTAAAAACTCCGAAACAATTATTTTAAAAGAACTCCACGCAGCTAATTCCACTTAATTTTTGATCAAACTGTTGATTTCTTAGTGTTTTTGTAATTTGTGGTTCAACAAATATTCCTTCCTTAAACTTAGCATCACTTAGTTTAGGAAAAATTTGTTTAAGGTATTTAAACGCATCTCCTTCTTTATTTAATGCCTTAACGAAATTTTTCATCAATGCCACTTTAATGTATAAAGGAGGTAACAGAACTTTTTTGGGGTCAACATTGATCTCTTGGAAGCCATTCTTTTACTTGGTAATGGCTCTGTATTGCTCTACTGTTCCAAAAACAAAAAAAACAGCAATATTTCGTAAATCCGCCCTGAAGCCCAAGTTTTTGTTGTCAATTGCATGTGCAAGAGGAATAGATGGTCTTCTCTCGCCTTATCGAGCAGAACTGCTTTTAAACTTATTCTAGAAGAATCTGTAAACAAGCGCCATTCATCCGGGTTATGTGCAAATCCTAAGTTTTCCATAAAACTATTTGGATTAACACAAACACACATTTTATCATGCATAGTAAAAAACGAGGATAGCTCCTGGTTACGGTTCCTATAAATTGTAACTTTGGTTTCAGTGGCTACTTAATTCCATTGTTGTAATCTAGAACCTAATACTTCAGCGTGCTCTTTGGACAAGTGGAAGTCCCGAACTAGATCATTTAACTCAGCTTGGTCAATTAAAGGAGGTGCTTTTCCTTATCTTTCGGGAAAATAAGAATCGTCCTTGTCTGATATATTATTGGGTTATTTCTAAATCTTCCTCCCAAGTTGCCAAGGGTGCTGGAACTGGTAAACCTTCTCCATGAAGAACCGGTTTTATTGCTGAGGGAATATCCGGAATTGAGTTTAAATGGGTACTTACGTTATTTTAAGCCCTAGAGGGTTAAGACTTCGTGGTCGAGGTATCAACCCTAGACACCCCCCACGCGGTGTTGCCAGATTGTGCTTAATGTCCCTAACTTAGGGAAAACGTAAATTTGGCAACGTCGTGCTCCGGTATATAACAAATTACTTTTTAAACTAATGTGATTAAAATATTCATTAATATTTGCTAAAGAAAACCATAACTCAAAGATCTTACGTGCTAGGAAGTTTTACCATCATTTTCGCATTTAGAGACCAAAAATTAACAAAAAACTGTCATTTACATTACAGTTGCAAATTGGCTGTAGACTAGTGTTATCATTAAAAAATTTGCTAATCTGAGACTGAACGACAGATTAAATTCAAATGCCAATAATTCATAAAGAACATTCCAAAATATATATTGTCAAATAATAAATTACTTCCAATAATTCACGTTATTATCTCAGCAAATTATTGCAAAGTCAAACTGATAATAAAATTATATACAAATTAATAAATTATACCGGGAAATTAATGTATTGTTTCATATATTTGCACAAAATCAACAATATTGTTTTAACTTACTGTGTACCTACATTTGAAAGGCAATATTAAAATTTGTTTGATAGTAGAAATATCGTTAATTTCTGTTCGTATACATTTGATTCTTTTTAATTTAAATATTGAGCCAGTCATAATTAAAAGAAAATGATGTAGCAGTTTTTTGGCTTGTTGACCTTAACTAAGCTAAAGCAAATTTTATTTTGGTAGCGAACCCCATATAATTAAAAGATAAATTTTAACTTTTAAAGTTATAAAATAAAGTGGACACCAGTTGCAGTTGAACAAGCGATAAGGTAATGAAAAGCCACGATATTTTACGACTTATCTTGGCGTTTAAAATCTCGGTCACTAATTGAATTCATTAATCAACTCAGAACGAACCACTTAGCGTGATGTCCAAAATAAATATCACATGTAGAATGCAGCATTCTTATTATTTTTAACCAACATTTATGTTATACAGCGTGTACATAGAGTAAGGAACAAATTTATTATTTAAGAATCTAGAAATATTTCGGTAAAATCTTCGGACACGTATACAAGGGTGTTTCTTAATAACATGCTAATATTTAAGGAGGTTTTCATTGGGTCCATTTTGAGAAAAGAACAATATGTCCTAAAAGTCTTAACTGTTTAACTACCGGGTGTTAAAGTTTTAAGAACAAATCTTTTTTTTATGATAACTTTAGTATGACCCTTTGGGTGTCCACGGGAACTGCATCGATCGATTATGGAAAAACTATAATTAGGAAAAATGCCGATGGGGGACATTCGTCTAAGCAATTTTGAAGAATCTGACACTTCCGGTTATACCGGAAGTAGATGTCAACGTGCTTATTCTAAATGGGACACCCCATATATTATTTCATTTTTAGATTCCTCGTAAACTTCCAATTACTTTTCATGTATAATGTTCTATACATAGGTCTAACCGTTTTTGACATATTTCAAATTTCTCGTCAAAAATGACGTGTGCAGACTAAAAAATAGTTATTAATTTGTCCTGTACGGAAGCCTTTATTATTTAATTCGTGTTTTTTTTTTGTAGAAAGAGGTCTACTTTAGAACACTTCGTATGATATTTTGATAATTATTAATACAGGGTGTTCAAAAAAGAATAGAAAAAATGAAATCGAAAAACCTGTCAAAAGTTCATTTTTTCAAAAGGATACTACCCAATTTTTATAATTTGATCTTATTGAGCATTAAAAATAAGAGTAACATTGTATAAGGTTGCCTATTTAGAAAATTAATAGTTCCCGAAATATTGGCAATTTATTATTTTTCTATTGTAAAAATGCCACGGCTTTTCAGTTCAGTAACTATCAGTTGGCCATGATGGCAGTAGATAATAATCAAATGGTAACTAAATGTCACTGACACTTAAAAAGTATCAAGGATCATGCCGGGACGCTTAAATTATTCAAACGAAGATTACTTAAATTTGTTTGTTATTTATGGAGAATGTGGTAAAGTAATATCAAGAACGTTTGATACATTTGCTGTTCGATATCCACAAAACAGAAACCAACACAAAACACCCTTAAACGAATTATAGAGAACTTCAAAAACTTTGGATTGGTCAAGGCAAGAGTGCAGAGAAATAAACCTGTTGTAAATAATGAAAACATAGAAATAGCTATTTTGGGATATTTTTTCGCAAATCCAACATTATCTGTAAGACAAGCTGCATTGGAATCAGTATTATCCAAATCATCAATACATAGAATATTGTGTAAACATAAATTTCATCCATACGTATTCATCATAGTTCAGCACCTAAAAGAAACTGATTTTCCCAGAAGAATGTCATTCTGTGAATTTATATTAACTTGGTCGCAAGGAAACAATTTTTTTTTGGATAATATCATTTGGACGGATGAAGCTAAATTTACAAAAAATTGCATTTTTAATCGGCACAATTCCCATTATTGGAGTGATTCAATTTTACATGTGTTCAGAGAACAACATTTTCAACAATCCTGGCAGTTTAATGTCTATTGTGCAATTAGAAATTATGGCGTCGTGGCACTACACTTTTACCAAGAAAATTTGAATGGTGAGTTGGATATTTTTAAAAACATTTGGGTATGTATAAATCACGTTTATTAACTTATAGGCGAAGGTTATCTGAACATCCTGCACAATTCTCAAGAGGACTATTTGGACAATTTGCCATTGGCTGATCACAGGAACCTGTTCTACCAACATGATGGCGCACCCCCACATGCTGGCCACTTACTTAACAATTTTCTACAAGAAGTTTTTTATGACCAATGGATAGCCAACAATGGTCTTTTTTTTGGCCACCCTGCTCTCCAGATCTGACAGTGGGGTACAATTATTAAAAATCGAGTTTACGCCACTCCAGTAACAACCATGGAAGACTGCATGCAGCGAGTAAGGAATGACTTTGACAGTTTAGATCCTGAATCGGTAAGGAAAACGACCCATGAAGAATTATTATTAAGATGTGAAAAATGTCTAGAAGTTCAAGGAAGTCAATTTGAACATTTACTCAAATAATAATTTCTTTAAAATGTTGTGTTGACTAATAATAATTGTTATTGCGTTTTTTTCCTCCTAACAATCTTTTTTAATGAACTATTAACTGCTAGTGCTTTTCAAAGTTTTTGAAGTTCTCTATAAGTTGTATAAGGGTGTTTTGTGTTAGGTTCTGTTTTTGTGGATATCGAGTAGCAAATGTATCACACGTTCTTGATATTACTTTATCACATTCTCCATAAATAATAAACAAATTTAAGTAATCTTCGTTTAAATTATTTAAGCGTCCCGGCATGATTCTTGATACTTTTTAAGTGTCAGTGACATTTAGTTACCATTTGATTGTTTTCTGCTGCCATCATGGCCAACTGATAGTTACTGAACTGAAAAGCCGTGGCATTTTTACAATAGAAAAATATTAAATTGTCAATATTTCGGGAACTATTAATTTTCTAAATAGGCAACGTTATACAAAGTTACTCTTATTTTTAATGCTGAATATGATAAAATTATAAAAATGGGTAGTTTCCATTTGAAAAAATTAACTTTTGACATGTTTTTTGATTTCATGTTTACTATTCTTTTTTGAATACCCTGTATTAATAATTATCAAGATATCATACGAAGTGTGCTAAAGTAGACCTCTTTCTACAGGAAAAATTAATAACTATTTTTTAGTCTGCAAACGTCATTTTTGACGAAAAATTTGAAATATGTCAAAAACGGTTAGACCTAGGTATTTATACATGAAAAGTAATTGGAAGTTTACGAGGAATCTAAAAAAAAATAATATATAGGGTGTCCCATTTAAAAGAATGTCCCCCATAGGCATTAGTACGCCACCAAAATTTCAGATTTTTCCTAATTATAGTTTTTCCATAATCGATCGATGCAGTTCCCGGTGGGACACCCTGTATTTTGTGAAACGTGATACGCATCTTCTGCGCATTTTCTGCTGTACAACATGATTTTTTATTCTTGCCAGTGGCGTTCGTGCGGGATTTGCACTAAATCATTTTTAAGAGAAAAATGATATTCCACTGCTTTTTCTGAAAGTAAAATTGTTTTTGAAATACTCACTCCTTTCTGAGCAAATCTGGTCTATTCACTTTGTTTCGTTCGACGTATGGTTTTCGCATAAAAAAATAAAATTCATTCATTTGCATCTCGCTAGACTACTTCCGAGAAAAAAACACTTTATGTAACCTTAAACAATTATTTATTTAAGAGAATCATTTTTAAAAGGTAAATTTATGAAACTATAGTAATTTAAATATATTATTTTGGAATGCTAACACAAAATTACCCTAAACGCACAAAGAAATATATGAAATTAGATGTTCAAAATATCCACCTCCTTGGAAAATGCCGGGACTGTTTCTAATAGTTTCGCAAGAAACTATAATGCGATTTCTCAACTGCTGTTCAGTATGAAGTGGTGTGCTGTGAACCAATGTTTTAAGATGACCCCAAAGGAAGTAATCTAAACTATTAAGCTCAGGGAACCTAGGTGGCCATGCCTGTGCTCCTCCGCAACCTATCCAGCCATTATTGTAATTTTGGTTTAAATGTTCGCGCGCTATAGCACTGAAGTGCACTGGCGCCCCGTCGTGCATAATCCACAGTCGATTTCTTACTAAAATGGGAACATCTTTCATCAAAGCTGGCAATTCTTCTTCGAGAAACTGCCGGAAATTATGCCCATTCAACCTCTCATGAAGAGAATAGGGTCCAATTAAATAATCATGACGGGATTCCAAGATTACATGTGGGTTTTCTTCAGCCCAAAAATGATGATTGTAAAAGTTTTGGATGGCGTTTCTAGAAAAATTGTCTTCATCGGTGAATAAAATTTCAGTATCAAATAATGGATTTTCAATTACTTTTTAACAATTGGCAAAAGTTCATCCGTAATGGAAGGTCGAGAGGGAGTAAAGCCTGAACACGTTGGATATGGTAGGGATATAATAAAAAGTCATTGAGAATTTTCCAAACAAGAATATGTAAGATATTCAAATTGTTTCCAATTTCTCTTGTACTTAATTCGGGATCTTCTTTGACTGAATTCAAAGCCGCTACCTCAATTTCTCGCGTTCTTACAGTACGTTGTATTCCTTTTAGATGATTGTCTCTAAACTTCCCTTTTCGCACAACCTTCTATGAATGTTTGAAAATGTTCGTACATCCGGAATATTTCTATTTGGAAACCGATTTTCGTACAACCACCTGGCTTCTAGTGCGTTACCATCAGCAAGCCCATACATGTAATGCATATCTGCAAACTCATAATTCGTGAAATGGACCATGTATTTTTAATAATATTATTAATTTTAATGATTTAAATACGTAATAAGTACCTAGACTAGGTAGACAACTGTCAAACTGTTTATGTTTACAAAATAAAATCTGCTTCTTACCTACTAGATACGTTTTTAATCCTTGATAGTGCCCAATTTCATAACAACGTGTAAATGAATGAATTCTATTTTTTTATGCGAAAACCACGTGTGGTGTATCATTTTTCTCTTTAAAATGATTCAGTGCAAATCCCGCACGAGCGCCACTGGCAAGAATAAAAGATCATGTTTTACAGCAAAGAATACCTTTTGATGCATAGAAGATGCTTACCACGTTTCACAAAAATATACCGGATCATACCGAAGTTATCATAAAAAAAAGGTGTTTTTCTTAAAACTTTAGCACCCCGTAGTTCAACAGTTAAGACTTTTAGGACATATGTTCGTATGAAGTCTTTTTCTCAAAATGGACCCAAGAATAAACTTCTTAAATATTAGCATGGTATTAAAAAACACCTTGTAAAATAATTTTTGTTGTACATTTTTTAGCATACAAATTTATTATACCGACCAAGAAGAGCTGGTTTTAAGAACACACTCAGGGCATAGGGTAAACCCGACAGTTATTGGCCACTTAAGGAATGTACTATACATTTAATATGTTATTTATTTCTTTTTTAAATATTCTGCTATCATATCAACTTGTGTGCACACATTCGCCATCCCTTTGTTTAAAAACAATATTTAAAATCAGTTAAATTAATGAGAACATGGTTTTAAACATTAAGAAAAAAATGCAAAAAATTTAGTTATTGGCTACTCGCACATGGTCATTGGCCAGACGACTAATAGTTATTGGCCGCTAACGGGTAAACGACAACATCTCCTAAGCAACTTCCATTTTCGAAAATAAAAAAATAAGTAGGTAAGTAAGTAAGTTAAATTAATTTATTTTGTAGGTAGTTACATATTTTTAGAAAAAACTACATACCTACATCATTTTGAAAGCAAGAATCTTATTGTTGAATCACCCATTGTTCTCCCAACTGTTTTAACTACTTTTCATAACAAAATTTCTTAAATGATTGTTGCTGAAGATGACTTTCCCTAAAGTCGAAACTATAACAACGTTAAGAAATTTATTTTAATTCTTCATCATTTTATGTATTTTCTATAACCCTTGTTTTCTACCCTAGAGGGGCAAATAAAGTTATTTGGTGGTAAAGACAGACCTTTATTTCTATTTACAATCTCGCCACAGAACATGGACTACTTCTTAAATCAAGAATCTTAAAATTAAAGCCTAATTATTAATTAAAAACTAGTAGGTAAGTAGTAGGAACCTACTACTGGTACAGGTTAGTAGTAAAAATTTACAGCTCTTAGTTATACAGGATAAACATTTAAACATTAAACTTTCAGCGGGAATGACAAAGTATTTTAAAATACATTTTATATGGTATGCTCTTGTAAAGGAAATACATTTAATGTCATTGTTTAAAGTACCTATATTTAAAATATATAATATTTATATATATATAATTTTTCTGGGACTAAAGATTTAAACAGAGACTCTTCTGAAACGTAGCTCTTTATGTCTGTACTTTTTTCTTTAAAGCTAGAAGCATTAGAAATTTGATCATCTTTAAATCCGCTTTCCTTCAAACAAGGTCCTCTCCTACCGCTTTTTTTCTCGTTCAACTTGTTTATTTTATTTTTCTTTTTATTTCAGCCTCCAGTTCCCTTTTATTTTTAACTTCTAGTCGGTGAGCTTTTCTTTTCTCTTTTAATTCCTCATCTTCTTTTTTTTTCTCTATATTTTTTAAATGCTTCTCCTGCCTCGCACTGGATGATAAGTCAAACAGCATTCTTTCGCCACACACCTTTCCTATACTCTCAGGTGTTTTTGGCCACGATAGAATCAGAACAAGAAGCGGTAGGCTCTGAATTTTTTAGTTTTAAAGTTTTTTATCGCAAGCCTCTATAAGTTTAACGTTATCTATGTCGACTTCATTTTGATCTTGGACTTCAATTTTATTTCTATATTATTAGTTGATGAGATGTCGCTTTCAAAAACTACAGGGATATCCTCTATGTTAAATAAAACGGGTGCAACAATATTACAGGCAGATTTTTTTATTTCCACTAGGTTTGCATTTTCATTGGACATTACCACTTCTGAATTACTTTCTTTAAATTCGGAGCTTTCCGCAGTAGCTTCTTGCATATCTTGGCACAGCTGCTTTTAAAGTTGTATGTGCTTTAAAAAGATCTAACATTTTTTTAAATGCGTTTTTATATTCATCTTGATCGGGAACATGTAGTGTATTAATTAATGTGTTTAATTGGTATTTACCTAAAATCGTTTTAAAGTGCCGAAATGCTATGACACTGCTGTCGTTAACATTAAAAGGTGTATTTAATTCTGCTATATTTATGGGCACATTTTTCCCCAAGCACTTTGCATTGCATTTGGCGGCTATGGACAGAATCCATAAGCAGAAAATCCGTTCCTAATTGTTTCTAACCTAAGATGATCCTTAACTGGTTTTTCAAGTATGGGAGCAAACTTATAGCCGTAGAAAAATGGCAACTGTTTAGAATCCGACTGGTTCATGAGTTGAATGAAGATAATCCAGATCGTAAAATTGAGTTCTGTCAAATCTTGATGTAAAGATGTAACGAAAAACCTTTGTTTGTTGAAAATGAACTATTTTCGGATTTTTAAATTAAATGTTAAAGTAAACTGACAAGACTGTAAATATTGGGCAAAAGAATATCCCAGGTGGATGTGAGAGCATCATACTCAATACCCTCAAAAATAATTAACATTTGGGTGGTTCTTTTAAGGTGGCAACAAAATAAAAACTGTTGTCATTTTTAATGATAAATATAGTTTAAGGTCATCACCTACCTCAGCTAGCTTAAGCTAGTGGCAATTGTAACCGGGATGGTTCTTTTGTGAAGGGTCCTTGCCAGTTAACAACAATGTGTACGTGTGTGGTCTACAAAGTATGTTGTTATCCAAGCTAAGACATAAGATTTCTACACAGCCTATACGGTTCAGCAGAAACGACAGTGAAAAATAGTTTACCTCTGATCAATAGTTTTAATTTGTTTTGTGGTACTTGAGTATGTTGTTTCGCAACTTTAATTTTTTTTTAATTCATTTTAAATGTATTTTAAGACTTTGACCGATTTTAATCTATGACTATGTGTGTACGTTACTGATTGTTGAATGTTGATAATTTTTCGTTCTAACTTGTAAGTACTTCCACAAGATTGTATAATGTACGTTTAATTATAACTAGTTCACATTTACTTACAGACCACTCGCCCTGAGGATGATCTATTGATCGAAACGCGTAGGAATTAAATTTTTAAATAAAGAAGGTATAAGGACTTTCCCAATCTTATTTATCCCTCATTAAACATGTCCCTTCTGGAGAGCAGTTTCGGCTTTAATACATAAGATTGAGTTTTGAGAGTGACTCACAGCCGCTTCTTAGCTCTCACCAATCACAACAACATCAGTTTCCTATAAGAGAACCATGGGGCTCATACACAGTGCCAAAACAAACACAAAAATAGTTCAAAGTTATTTAATCAAAAAAAGTTCGATGTAACAAGAACGTAATTTTGAATGGCAAATTAACAACAATTAATTTTACAGCTCATAAATATCGATAGTCGGTGATTAACCAAATGAGGCAAAACTAGTAGAAGTATATGAGTTTGGCTAGACTAAACACTTATTATTACAGCGCAAAAGTTACAACTCTTTTATATTCCGCTTTATGTATCTGAATATCTAAGATTAATAAGGTTAATCGCTTAAAACGTTGAATATATTGAAATATACTGTTAAATTTTGTTATAACTAATTGAACAAAATAGATCATAGCTTAGAAAAAAAAAGAAAATTAGTTCTTATAGTAATGTACGCCCTCAAATAGGCATCACAAATACCTCAATAAAAAAAATCTGGACTCAAAGCTCAGCGGTCCAATCTGAGTTGGACGGATCAAACTGGAAAGCGGCAGCGTAAATAAATTTATGAAGTATTATTAGCTATGTGGCAAAAATCCTCAAAATCTCAAAACCCACGGCAAAGGCCACACAGAATAATCAAAATTTTAGTTAACACATCCTAAAATAAAGAGCGTAGAATCACGGACTTGCGGTTCTACGACAATCACAATAATACAATTAGAACACACCTGAAAGTAATAGCGTTACAGTAGTTAAATACAAAATTGGTCCAATGGGCAAAACTACCTTAATTTTTTTCTTATCACTACGCCAGTTAACTTATACTCTAGTAGAAATATTTCTGCAGGTCTAGTTGAATATTTGTGGTACCAATAAGATGGCGCATCGCCTTAATATGCAGCAGTAGTGTGCCATTATCTCAACCAAGTTTTTCTGAATCGATATATTGGAAGACGTGGGCTTATTGAAAGGCCGCCTAGGTCTTCAGTCCTTACACCATTGGAGTTCTTTTTCTAGGGTCACCTGAAAAATGTTTTTTATAATGTAAGATCTGCCAGAATTAAATATTTCAAATACGGACTAACAACAAAATGCAGGAACATTTCAGAAGAAACCGTAAGAAAAGTCCAACAAGAGTTTATTGATCGCTTGAGGTAATGTCAGGCACAAGAAGGAGGACAGTTTCAACACTTAATTAAATACCTTTTTTCATTTTTCACATTATTGTCAATATTTGACTGATGTTTCACGCTGTCATTTTAAGGTAGTTTAAAATTCGAATAGTAATAAAATGGTTTATACTCTAGGTGAGTGAAGAGAAATAATTTTCTTTAGAGTATCCATCAGCTAATATCCTGTTAGGTTGTATACGAATCAAATCCGATGTGCTGCTTTCTTTAACTGAAAATGCAATCGAAAATAGTTTGGATATAAATTTAAAAATTAAACAACCCTTCTATTGACCTGGGAGAAAGGGTGTGAACTTGAGATTATTGTACAAAGGTTAAACCCTTGTGTAAAGGAATTATTGATACTACTCAGTGGCGTGTCCAGACTTTAACACAATGGGAAGCTGTAACCAGGGCCGCCGAAAGTGTTGCGCTTTCTTGCGCCGAAGGCGCTCTTTCTTGCGCCGCAGGGGAAAATTTTTGGGGTGCCACGCCCTTTTTTGGGTAAATCTTGACAAATTATTACGCATATGAAGTGCATCAATTTAAAATATATTTTAAAATATTTTAATAACAAAAAATTTGAAATTTTTTCCCCATCGGGAATGATATTTCGAATTTCCGGGTCCTCTTCAAAAACTCGGGCCCGGGAAGATTCCCCCGCCCCCCTCTCGACGGCCCTGGCTGTCACGGAAAAATGAGAAATGCTATCTGACACACAATACACTCACACAAAAGTCTATTTTCTCTTTCAGCCGAACTTGAACTAGCAACAGGATCCATAATTAAAATAATAATAATAATAATAATAATTCTGTTTGAAAACAGCGTACTTTTCCCAATATTTATGCACGGTTTTAAATTTCGCCTAGACACGCGCCACTCTAATTTGTTCGATGCACTAAAACAATATACGGCAATACGCTGCTTTCCAATCGCTTCCCGCAATCCGCGGAAGGCGGCGCAGCGCGAATGGCGCGTCGGTATGTCTCGAAATCAATCGGGCATCACCGTGAAGTGGTCATCGAGGCGGAGAACTAGATAGCATATGGAGTTCTCTGATCAAGGGTGCTTTATGAAAATGCGGTCGGATTCGCCCGATTTACAAATAAAATTTAGGACAATTTTAAAAATTAATTGTAAGTTCTAGTAGGATTGTATTGGATTATTTCTTTTTTTAAGTAAATCGTTTAGGGGAAGCTGTGCTTCCCTAGCTTCCATGGTAAACACGCCACTGATACTACTATTGGCATTGGGGCCTGTATTGTTAGGGTGGATGGCGAAATTAAGTGGAAGCGTCATTTAAGTCAATTAAATAATAATAATAATAATATAATAAATGTCTTTATTTACACATCTTTTTTAAATACAATGGTAATATATTTATATGGGCGAGGTTCAGTTCGGTCGGTATAGACTACACAGGCCGTCTGTTCAACTAACCCATAGCTAAAAGTAGTTAGAGAAATAAACCTTAATTAAAACATTAGGAAATAAATCTAATCTAAGGCCAAGGGACAAGTTCTCGGGAAACTCCGTTAAGCCCGTTTTCAATATTCCCCGATCTTCCTTACTAATAAATCCTCCCCCGGGAACCTCTTATGCCAACAGTCTACCGCAAGCACAATGTGATCTTGTCAGTGATCAATGATCATATATTATTAAAGAAGCATAGACCTTTGCGGAATTCGACAGATCGTTTTCAAGTGACTTACGAGCAGTGATTATTCTATGGATTGTCGTGTCCACCTTAGTAAAAACATGTCGGAATTACATACAAGACTTTAATAATATTTAAACGCCAAGTCCCATCTTATTATATTTTGCAGATATTCCGTGTACCGATGACACGTAGGGATAAGACTTATCTACAAATGAAATCTGCATACGAAACAAGATATTAGTGTCGGTATCACGCAGAGCAATTTCGTATTGACGGCTGTATGTGCATTGCATGCATCGGATATATATCCTTAACCTTAGAATTGTTCTTTTAAGTAACTAGTTGCTAAGAGTATGACAGCGCTTTAAACAAAAGGCTCGATATCTTTACAATAATTGGAAATAAGAAACTGAAGTATTCCTGTACTAAAATATATTTTAATAAAGATAAAGAAAATTATTCCCTATATGTTTCAAACGCTACAACGTCTTAAGGGAATACTAGAAGAAATTATATAATGATAAACTAAATGACCAGTTAAAATTGAAGTAGGTACCCAAAATCGAGTGAAATTAAAATTGTGGATACCTCAAATAAATGAGCATAACTCTATGTTTAGTTTATTGAAGAAGTCATCAGTTCTAAAATATTAAGGAAGTAATATAATTGTTAAGATAGTGGATCATGTTGTAGGGAAGAAGAAATAAGAAAAAAAATTGAAGATAAACTTAAGTTAAGATTTTTAAAAAAATTATTATCTAGAATTTGTATTAAATTATCGTTTATAATTATTATAAAAGAAAGGTAAGAGAATGGGGTTGTACCCGACGGTCTTAAGTAAACTTAAGATTTCATTGTAGTAAAACTTATTTAAAAAAATTAAAAATTATGTTTTACTAACGACACGTGTTTTTGGAGTCAAGTTGATAGTATTGACATATACGGGCGTGACATCGGCGACAAAGCAGATGCTTTAAGTCGGTAG
Organism: Polydrusus tereticollis; assembly: GCA_963920685.1. Lineage (NCBI taxonomy): Eukaryota > Metazoa > Arthropoda > Insecta > Coleoptera > Curculionidae > Polydrusus > Polydrusus tereticollis. The sequence goes on from OY987330.1 coordinate 50,062,214, forward strand.
TTATGGTGGGAAATATTGTTAGCGAGATTTGTAGTAAAGTCTGTGCGTTTTAAGAAGTCCGCTAAGCCATAAAACCTCTTGAGCATTATGTCGGTGGCTCTCAAACAATAAATTATATTGAAGGTAATTTTGGATGTTGATGAATTACATTTTCTAAATAAAATAATTTAAAGTAAATAAAAAATTAGTTTTACGAATTCTTTTTTATAAAGTTTTGGTTCTAAAAAGAACCGATTTTGTAGTCTTGCGACAGAACGTACCTACTTGTAGATAGGTACTACTAAAAGTAGTCTTTCTCTGCATTTAAAATTTCACCCATGCTTTCAGACTCATCAGAATCAACATCATCGTCATCATCATCATCATTCGTAATAATTAACGATCTTACTTCGTCTATAACCTGTTCTGTCTCATAAGATTCAAAAATAATTTTTTCTGTGTGTTCAATGCATATTCCTAATAGAGAGTTTTATCCCTTGGGATAAATCCAAGGTTTTTGAATGGAGTCGAACCCTTTTATATGGTCTGTCCAAATCCTCTTCACTCTTTTTTCGAAGTCTTCTTAAGGTCTTCTCTGAAATGCCGCAAGCATCAGACGTTCGTTTTTGCACTGCCAAAACAGATTCTAACGGGCCCGAGTTATCTTTTTCTAAAGTAAAATAACGTTCCACTTGTAATACCAAACGGCGTTCACCTGGAGATAAATGCCTTCTAGGCGATGTGCCACCTTGCTGAACATTTTCCATAACTTTGCTTAATAACTGATTTTAATTCACACACAATGAGAAACAAACTAAAAGTGAAAAGCACAACTACTTATTTAAAATAAAGTAGAACATACCATCCCGCACTTCAGCAAATTTTAATTATTTCTTGGAAAATAGTAATTATTATGAAGATTTAATTATAATAATCCCAAAATAATGTCATTATCGGAAAAGTATATACCTGACAAAATCTTTAACATATTTAACCATCCCGCACTTGAGCAAATTTTAATTGGTTCTTGGAAAATAGCGATTATTATATAGATTTAACTATAATAATAGCAAAATAATTTAATTATCTATTTAATTATTATTTATGCTCAACGCGTAATTCTAAGATAATTTTGTTTTGAAACCTCTGATTCCGCCCAGTAATAGAATACAGTAAACCAGTGGGATGTTCGGTGTGATCAAGTATAGCGAAGGTGCGAAGATATTGTAACTTAACCGACGTACTGTTTTAAAAGCGATAACATCCCTTGGTGATTTAATCCGATATCGGACTTCTTAAAACGCACAGACTTTACCTAAAGAATGACGACAGTATAGACATCGGTTAACGAGTAATTAAAACTACGTAGCTATAATTTTTTTTGTTGAAACGTATGGTTTGAGGTTACTTCCTTATGTAGTGTGTGGGAGTGTGGGAGCGGGGGGGGGGGAGTGCAGGTTTCGATTATAAACATTTTTTTTATCTCCATAAAATCCATAAAACCAACCATTTTTCAAGCATTTGCAAATATTATTTCTTTCTTATGTTTGTACCTTATACAGGGTGTCCCGAAATTAGGTGGCCAAAGGAAAACAGTGGAATCTGCATCAGAAAATAATACTAATTTCTTTAATAAACTAGTATCGGAAATTGAACCCTAAGGGAGCAGCTATAGCCCCCTAATAGGGAACCAATGAAGATGGTATTTTTCAGATTATTCCCAAACAGTTGAACATAGAAACATGAATCTTTGGTATTTTAGTAACTTTTATATGCTGAATGTATATCTTAAATTAAAACTATCAAGATTTAATCATAGGTGTAACATTTGAGGGGGGGGGGGGTTGAGAAACAAAAACAAAAGTAACTTTTTTCTAAGTTAATGTTTTAAATATAATTTTTTTCTGGAATTATGAAAGTTTAGGGCTTTCTGGCAAAATAAGGGTACCCTTAATGTACTTCGCTCAGATGCACCATTTCTGAAAAAAAAGTCCTAAACGATAACATTGTTTAGCAAACACGGATCAAATTAAAAATATGAATATTTTTAAAGTTAGTTTCCTAATATTTTGAGTAATACGAAGAATTTCGAACCGGTTTTCTTTAATTCGAATTCCAGCTGCATGAATTCGTCTTAAAAGCTCTTCTGGGCGATCTACCTCTGTGGCATAAACAATATTGCACATATTGCCCCACAGATACTAATCCAAAGGATTTAGATCAGGCGATCGAGCTGGCCAGTTTACTGGACCACCTCTACCTATCCACCTATTGGAAAAATTTTCATTTAGCCAGTTTCTTACAAGCTGGCCAAAGTGGGCTGGCGCCCCATCGGATTGTCTTGAGTCCAAAAATGAGTATTATGATATATGATATTGATAATATTTCCCAGAGGTCTCAATGCTATTTGAGGATTTTCCTTAATTCTGTTTAGCACTCCCTCGAAATCATAATTTCCCATAGGCCGGCCTTGTCCCTGGGAACGCCTAAATGATCCATTTTCTACTAAATTTCTATGTAGACGGCTAAATACTATTCGATGTGGCAGTATTCTTCTCGGAAACCGTTTTTGGTACTCACGTACAGCGGCACGTGCATTAACATTTCAATATCCGTAAATAAAATGAATATCATCTAACTCGTTATTCGAGAAACGCTCCATATTAAAAAAATTAACCACAATTATACCAGAAAATTGCGAATAAACTATCATAATAAATGTCAAGCTGGCAAATAACAAACATGCCAATTTTGTTTCAAGGCCTATACTACTAAGTTTTAATGAAAATGTGATCGGTCCTTGGTAAACAGGGTTATCGTTAAGGACTTTTTTTTTCAGAAATGGTGCATCTGAGCGAAGTACATCAAGAGTACCTTTTTTTGCCAGAAAGCCCCAAAGTTTCATAATTCCAGAAAAAAAAATGTAAAACATTAACTTAGAAAAAAGTTACTTTTGCTTTTGTTTCTCAATTATTAAAGTACCTGGAAGGCTTCAACATTATTAGTGATCGCCAGTATGGATTCCGTAAGTCCAGATCAGCAGGCATGACATGAGGGCTTCTAACTGAAGTAAAAGCATTGTGAATGCTGGTTCAATTTTGTTCGTACCTGTTAAGCTCTCTTAAAGACCATTCTCTGCGAGTGGCGATGGGCGGATCTCTTTCGGACACATTCAACATCAATGCTGGAATCCCTCAAGGTTCTATATTGCCGCCCACCCTCTTTTTACTATACGTTAACGATCTTTTAGAAAAAACTGAAAATCTTAAGTATAGTTTGGCTGATGATAGCGCACTTGTTTCATCTTTTTCTTTGAATGCTCGAACATCGACTGCCAATTCACATCTGTATAGGCAGTAAAAGGTCTCACATCTCAACAAAGACATGGAAGAAATTCTGTCTTGGAGTAACAGTAACCAAGTAGAATTTGACGCTAAAAAACCCAGGCGGCAGCTTATCTAAAAAAGTTAATGTTGAACAACCTGATATAGTCATGGGTTGGCGACTTGAGTCCATTTCACAAGTGTTTTAATGGCAAGTACTCAACTGAGGTTGCCTGCTTAATTCCACTCAGAAGGATGCATGGTAGAAATACACGACGAGCCACTGCAGCCACCCGTACGTGGTTCAGCTTAATGTCCCTCAAATGACACTGCTTAAAAATTGCTTCGTCTGGAGGACGTCATCACTCTGGAGCGACCTCCCTGGCTATGTGCCCCAACGGGTATCTATCATCTCCAAAGATTCAAGAAAAACGTGAATTGTTTCCTGCGTGCAGGCACCGCTCGCAGGGTGATAATATAGGATTAATCCTGCAACGCAAAAAAAACAAACTTAAAATAAAATTGAAAAGAAAAAATCATAAGTTACAAAATAATATGTGACGAACTGCCAAAGTAGGTGGAAGGTATCAAAGTAACCACGTTTTACTTTAAACTAATTCGTAAATGCCTCCACATATCCTATCATCTCTACTTAACTTATTATTATTATTGATAATAATACAACGATGGGTATAACCTTTTGCCGCCTTTCACCAAGCGACCTGTAGGAGCATGTATTTTAATGAGTATATTTACCATTTACTTCCTGATCCCCCTTTCAGAATTTTAATTATGAAGTCCATTGAAGATGCAAGACAAAATTTCAAATGTACGACTTCTACCCACTTCGAAGTTTGCATGCGATTGAACTTTAAACCCACGATGGCTAGAGACAGATATTATATTTGCAGAGGCTGCATTGGATGTTTTGTTTCTGCTAAATGAAAATTTTTTTTGTTGTTATAATTCATTTATTTCTGTTATTATTTGGTCCACTGTATAAAACCGCATAACGCAGTAACTCTTGTTAGACGTCCATATACAGTTATTTTAAGTTATTAAGTTTCAGCTGTTTGCCTGTAGGCAAAAACAAATATTTGATTTTGGTTGACATGCAGCATAAAGAGATCTCGTTGTTCTGCACTGTATTTAAAAATTTTAACTTTGATGTTAGGCATGGCGCACATTATTAATTTTATGTGGATTAATTAAAACAAAAACACGATACCTACTAATAGTTATCCAACATCGGCCGTTTAATTGCCGCTGTTCGACGTAAATTATTCGGGGTTTTCGTTATTATTTCCAGAATTGCATTATTTATGAACAATGCGCTTTAAAAATAAAATTATAATGAATTACTGGGGCGTGTCGTGACATATTGCTCATAGACATAATAAATGCAAATTGAAACTATAGTCATCTGCATAATGAAATTGTAGCTCGCAGACGTGTAAGAATAATCATTTCAATTACACAAATTATGTCGGCCATTTATTGAGGGTTTCAGTGATAAAACACAAGTCTGATTGGTCAAAGTTTACAGAAATTCTGTGAACTTTGTTATGGGTAAAATGGTTTGAAAATCAACCGCTGTGTTTTATAATAATATGTAGAATATTAATAATAATACTGCATTTATTATCGGTTCGTATTGGCGCCAAGCTAATAATTATTAATACTTTTTAATTTTTATACTTTTTTTATTGATGTGGGTACTGAAATTAGCCTTACATTGGCTGAATGGCGTTAATATTTAAAATTGTGTTTTTACTACTCACCTACTGCAAAAGGAGGATAAGAACAATAAACGGAACTAGCCGATAACCACAGTGATAAAATTCCATTTAATTAAAGAATTCAACGCTCCAATGGGAGTAATCAACTATATGGTTCTTTGAAATAATATTTCGATGTTTCGCCTTCGATTGCACGAGGCATCTTCAGGAATCTTTACTCTTTCCTCAGGCTCGTCAATGTATTTTCACGTCAGGATTGTATCCCTTGACATACTGATTGTCAACTGTTTAGGTACTGTCGTTTGTACTTTAATTAATTTTCGTTCGTGCGTTTTCATTTAAAAGTTTTGGCGCCTTTTTCTATTACAGAATAGCATATAGTGCCTCTATACTATTAATTTGAATTTGGACCAACAGGGAGCCAGTCTTTTATAAATTTCTATGTCGTGTTTTGTCTAGATCTTGTATGCGAGTCTGCGATTAGCGAGTTTGTCGATACGTCTGTGCGTCCGTACTAGTCTTTATTAGTTTTCAAGAAAAACTCGTTTATCGTGTGCATTTGGAAGTCGCGGTGAAGTACCTTGTAGAGGTTAGTCCTATTTGAAGGTCTATTCCGCCTGTGGTAGATAGAGCCTAATTGACGCAATGCAAGCTTTACCCTATTAATTGAATTGAGCCCCCAGTTCAGCTTTTGGTCAAATATAAGTCACAGGTGTTACACCTCCTGGCACCAGTTCACTTGAACTCCATTGACCCGAAGTCTTGTTTCAGGCTTGCGCACAGTGCTTTTTGGAAACCTTCATTTTGGCGAGATCCAGACGCATCATTCAAGCCCAAAACCTTTTTCTAAGTTGATGACGTGACGCTGCATCTGGCTGACGACAATGCGCGGAGAGAGAGGTGAGCCTTGCGGCACTCCCACCCTGATGCGTTTATTCAAAGAAAGTGCGTCTTCTGACGAAACGCAAAACTTCTATTCTCCAAAACAGAAGCTACCACCTTGATTATGTAGTTCGGAGTTCCGAGCCTTATCAATTTTAATAAGAGACCATTATGTCAGACCTTGTCGAATGCCTTACTCACGTCAAAGAAAGCCGCTCCCGAGTGTGCTCTTTTATTTAAACCATTGACTATGTTTGAAGTCAGTTTCGTCGTCTCCCTGCCTGTGCAATGTTCAGGCCGGAACCCAAATTGCTCGACAGGCAGAACGTTTCGTTAGTCAAAATGAGCTTCCAGTGACTTTCCCTGGGCTCGACAGCAGGCTGATCGGCCTATAGCTAGCCGGCACCGTACGATCCTCACCTTTCAGAAATCAGAACAACCTCTGCGTGTTTCCAGGCAGCCGGGAAGTGGCTTTTTTTGATTATAGCCTAGGATATGCTAACTATGTTCCCAAAGGCTTTGTCAGGTAGATTTTGCAACGCCGGCGCCGCCTTGTTTAGACCGTCAAAACCCGTTTTTTTTAAATATTCAAAACGTTTATTAGTGTACCTCGTTTAAAGTGACTTGGGGAAAGGTTCGATTGATTGTTTTATAAATTTGCATCGTCCTTGAGACCCTCTCGCGAGTTTGCTTGCGACCAACTCAGCTTTATCTTTGGCATCGATTATAAACACACCCGTCTCCTGATTTTTCAGGTGGAACATTGGTACTCGTGCGCTTCTGATAAAGGTCCTGGTCATTCTATAGATGTAGTTATCCGCCATAGAAAGACTTTCGACCCTCTCATCCCACATATTTGATTGCCGTTCAGTCGACAAATCACTGACTACCTGGGCTTCTCGATTTGCCTCCGCCTTGATGCGAGGATCTCTAGTACGATACGATACTCTTTGTGAGTTACACTAAAAGTTGTCTGCTGCAGTCAGACAGGATTTATACCTACCCTGTGGTTGTTGGTTCAGTGTGAAGCAGATCATGGTAAAATTCTTTGAGTGTTTATAAATTTCACAACTAACTTAACTTGTTGGAGGTCTTGAACAGCTCTTATTGGTTTGCGATAAAAATTCACTTCCAACAGAAACAAATATACTGTCTGAAGATATATAACTAAATGGCTATTGAGCTGATGACAAAGGTAATCAATTTGAACATCTAGTAAGTATTTGCAACAAAATAGGCCTAGTGGATTAAAGGGATCCAGTAATACACTTTGGTTCCACTTCCTAAGTACTTCTTAGATTAGTATTACTTAACGGTGGATATATCGGGGGACACTTCAAGTTTTCTACCTAGCCACGATAAAAACAACTAACTATGCGTTGCCTAGTATCCTTCGATAATTGGAGACCTAAGTGGTTAAAGGTGTTAAGCAACATTTACGTCAAAATTAAGAGTTTTCTACGAATGCAGGTGTCAAGTCTATATCTATCATACCTCTGTTATCTACAAACGCAAAACCAAATTCTGCGATTTTGGTATGGATCGAAGGTGTTAAGTGCAAATATAAAATGTACACTACATTTATTTGTGCGGTTAACATTTCTTGTCGCAACAAACGGGCCTAACGCTTTTATCCGTTATTTGCATCGAATTTAAAGTTACAGGTAACACCTGCAAAGGGTGCACTAAGCCGATAGACAGGAAACCGAGAAACATAATTTGATGACTTGCAACAAACTATGCTACATCCTAGACTTACCACTTCGAAGGCATTTTATCTTCAACAAATATGGTTTTACAACCTCGGTAGTTATTTGATCACCACAAATCAGAATAAAGCAAACTTCTTTACAAGAACCGAAAATATTTAAAACCGTGGGATCTAAAAACAGTATAAAGTTCCACGAAATGGTTTACCGGCTACAAAAAGGGTCTACACCAAATATTTAACCAGTAATCCACTTTTATTGGGAAACAAGCAAGTGATATTTTTATTGGATAGGTATGTAGATACAGATGTTTGTTAAAAGGCATAACACCAATATTCTACGGTAATATACGTCAAATGATTATGTACGGCTATTCACCAAGTGTGCGTCACAAAAAAATGTATTTCGTCATGACAAGGCGCGAGCTCACAAAGTAGCCAAAGACAACTCAGCCCGGATTTAGCTCCTTCTGACTTTTCTTGAGCAAAATAACCAATTAAAAGAGGATAATGATGCCTATTTTGAAGGTCAACAAGAATAATATTGTTATGATGAAACTAAGTCGTTGCAGGGCATGTGGCTTAAGTGCACACGGCAAAAATTTAAAAAGTGTTCAGAAAACATCGGTTGTTGCTGTGTGACGGCAATTACCTCCGGTCTGTTTACCGTTTTAGGGAGAAAATGATTTCTAATTTCCGTGGTATCTATTCTTTGGACAGTATTGGTGCACGTTAGTTTTTACAATATGTTAAAGATATACTGCATGAAAGCTGACCTTACTTTTTCAAATTCATCATCAAAAACTAACCTGAACTAACAATACCTAGTGTGGGACTGGCTATATGACCAGTGGCGTATTCACCCTAGGGCCATGGCCCGGGGCGGCAGGCTGCGGTGGGCGAGGGGCGGTGCAAGAAATTAAAAAAAAAACTACTGACGTAATATGTTGGTTAGAGTTGTGGAGCTATAAAATCTCCAGCTACGCGTAGTCTCTCGTTCCGTGGCAAGACCAATACATTTAGATCTACAAATAACGGAAATTCTATGATGCTTTTAGAACCAACTTTTAAATTTGATCTGTGTCTGACAATACATATAGAAAGTTTCGGCATCCCGGAAAAGTTGGTCTTTTGCAACGTACGAAAAAATAATAAAAATAATAGCAACTAAAGCCACGACAACAACAATGGAACAACTTCGAAAGGCTAAATACTTTTTTTCTAGTATATATTCAACCCTTGATATAACAAATGCCTCGTTGATTGTAAGATTTGTTCAAGATAACGCAGAGCCAGTTGAACGATTCCTCTGCTTTCTGCCAAACACGGGTCACAAAGCAGAAGACATTGTTACTAGCCATTATGGACAGCTTTAAAATACTAAATATCTACATAAACAATTGCAGATATCAATTGTATAACAATGCTAGCGATGTGGATGGACAGTGTAGTGGCTTACATACCTTCCGCCGCATATTAGTTAAACTTGATCGGGTCGTTGGTAGCTGAATGTTGCCCGGAAGCTACAAAGTTTTTGGGGTTGGTGCAAGATCTATACGTCTTCTTTATAGCATTAACGAGACGTGCAAAATTACTGCAATCCTTTTTGACTAAGCCTGAAAATGTACCTGTGAAAAATTTGTTACATACGCGATGGTTAGCCAAAGACGATACCCGTGCCAGCCTTAAGCTATAAAACCCACCAATAGGCTTGGATTAAAAATGAAGCGACAGGACTATTGCCTCAATTAAATTCTCTAGAATCGGCTATAGCTATACCCATTTTTGGAGTCTATACTAAAACAATTTATTATAGTTTCCAAAGCTATTCAAGGTGTCGACACAGACGTAGAGATAGTTTCCAGGCTCTATGAGTCACATAACACTTTCATATTTATTTTTTTATGATAAAGCACAGCACCACAGGATAAATCCTTTATGGCGCTCTAGGAGCGGTGCGTGTGCGCAGGAAACGATTCACGTTGGTCCTGAATCTTTGGAGATTATACTCGTTGGGGAACACGATCTCAGGGAGGTCGTTCCAGAGTGATGACGTTCTCCAGATGAAAGAATTTTGAAACAGTGTCGTTCGCGGGACACTAAGCTGAACCACGTGCTGGTGGGCTGCAGTGGCTCGTCGTGTATTTCTATCATGCATCGCTCTGGGTGGTATCAAGCGGGCAACCTCAGTTGAACACTTGCCATGAAAATATTTGTAAAATAGACTCAAGTCGCCAACCTGCCTTCGATGTTTAAGGCTTTCCAGGTTGTTTGTCAGACTATGGTTACCGATCAAGCGAATGGCTCTTCTTTGAATGGAATCTAGCAATCTCAGGGTATGTGTAATAGCAGAGCCATAAATATGCGAACAGTACTCCAGTGATGGTCGAATTTGGGCTTTATAGAGCATCAAAAGTTGTTGGGGTGTATAGAGGTTCTTTGTTCGGAAAAGTACTCCAAGCTTCTGCGAGGCTGCCTTAGCAATGGCCGCAACGTGACTATGCCAAGACATATGACTATCCAAATTAACGCCCAATAAATGATTTGATGAAGTCAAGGGAATTGAGTGTCCCGCCATAACTGTATCCGGTTCTTCAACATTAACTTTTTTAAAAAAGACTGCCGCCTGGGTCTTTTTAGCGTTAAATTCTACTTGGTTACTGTCACCCCAAGATAGAATTTCTTCCAGGTCTTTGTTGAGATGTGAAACTTCTTGCTGCCTATAGAGATGCGCATTAGCAGCCGATGTCCGAGCATTTAAAGTAAAAGATGAAACAAGTGTGCTGTCATCAGCGAAGCTATATATAGGATTTTTAGTTTTTCCAAACGATCGTTAATGTATAGTAAGAAAAGGGTGGGCGACAATATAGAACTTGAGGGACTCCGGCGTTGATGTTAAATGTGTCTGAAAGAAATCCGTCCATCGCCACTTGCAGAGAACGGTCTTTAAGAAAGCTCGACAGCCATGAACAAAATTGAACCGGCATTCCGTATGCTCTCACTTTAGTTAGGAACCCCTAATTCCATACTGGGTCAAAAGCCTTGGAAATGTCCAGTGCTACCACCCAGGACTCCCAATGGTGTTCTATTGCGTTGTTCCAAACATGAGTAACATAAGCGAGAAGGTCTCCTGTTGATCTAGACTTACGGAATCCATACTGGCGGTTACTAATAATGTTGAAGCCTTCCAGGTATTTTAGTAATTTTTCGTTGATAGCCTTCTCCATAACATTTGATATAACCGAGAGCAATGCGACTGGACGATAGTTGTTTGGCAAAGTCTTCTTGCCTTTTTTTGGGTATGGGCTGGACTCTCGCAGTTTTCCAGCAAGAAGGAAATATTCCTTTTTTGTAGGATAAGTTAAAAAGCCCACAAAATACCGGTGTCAGTTCGTCAGCGCATGTCTTAATTACAATGACTGGAATATCGTCAGAACCAGAAGCCTTTTTAGTGTTGACACTCCTCAAGATTCGTTTAACATGGCGGTGGCGAAAAACAATCTCGGGCATTTTCGATTCTACAGGGTTAATGTCCGGTGGAGTACTTCCCTGAAAATTTACCGTTGAATGTGAAGAGAATAGTTCCGCCAGTAAGTTTGCTTTTTCCTGTGCTTTGGTCGCAATGGTGCCATCAGAACGTGTTAGAGGTGGAATGGTTGACTTGGTAAAGTTCTGACTGACGGCCTTAGCTACCGACCAAAATGATCTTAAGCCGCTAGGACATTCAAGAAGTTTGTCTCTGATCCTCTGGTTGTGTGCTTCTTTGCTTTGGTTTATCGTTTCCTTGCATTGGTTTCGAGCGTTAACAAAGATGGTACGATTTTCGGCGGTAGGATTTTTACGCCATTGTCGGTAGAAATAATTTTTTGATTTAACAGCTCGTTTGCAATTTTTGGCCGTTAGAAGGGCACTTTTTTGGGAAAGGTATGAAGGCTTCCATGCCAGTAAGGATAACCTCCGATATTTCTGTTGCACAAATGGATGGATCATCAAAGGTAAAACGAACGTCCCGCCAAGGAAAGGTTCGAAAATGGTCCCTTAGGTCCTCCCACTTAGCTGATGTATAATGCCATATCTTGCGTGGTTTAGGAGGCTCTTCAGCCCTAATTGGTGGTTTGTTCAGTGCCGAAATGAGGTTGTGGTCAGACGTTCCTAACGGCGGCTTCCCGGTGACAGTGTACAGGCGGGGTTTGAAGTTAAGAAAATATCCAACAAACTAGCAAAATCACCATCTCGGTCTGGAATCCGAGTTGGTTCACCCACCAGCTGGGTGAGGCCAGAGCTGATGGCAAAGGATTCGGCTTCACGACCTTGTTCGTCAGTCATGTTTGAGTATTTGAGCCAGTTGACATTATAAACGTTGAAGTCGCCAAGGATGACAACTTCGGAATTGGGATGGTGGGTTTGCAAAAAGTCGATAGTATTAGCAAGAGAGGAGAATAAGTCTCTATAATGGGTATCACTTGGCGGCCGGTAAAGGCAGCAGATGAATTTAGTAATTCTCTGCGTTGATATTTTAAACCACATTACATCAAAGTCGTTAGACTCGAGTGTCTCCTCTCGTTGACAAGAAATATCACTCCGGACAAAGAGACAAAGGCCAAAATCGCCTAAATCGGTGATGAAAGTCGTACCCAGAATATAAATAGCTGACCGTACTAATCGATGATCTGACTTTGGTTTCGGTTAGTGCAAGTACATGAGGTTTGGTAGATTGTAGATGTTGATGGACTGCATTGATGTTCGAGTTCAGTCCTCTTATATTGCAGAAGTCAATTTGGAATTTGCTAATATCGGGTCTTTTAACAACTCCAGTTTTCACACCATTTCCATTTAGAATATTGTTCAAAGGACCCGCATGGCTACTGGACATGGTGGATGATTGGATAATCTCGCTTGATAAGGCGCCAGGACCCGCCCCCACCCGGAGATCCGATCGGGGGGCGATTTTAACTCCGGAACATTTTGATCTTAGAACCATCATCATAGCATTTTTCATATATTTCCAACCCTGGAAACCGGAGACATCGGTACAGTGACGAAACGTTAGCTCAATGAGCAACTTCACGCCACCTAAGCCGATGCGATGGTATTTCACCGGGTGATGTCGGATGAGGCAACATCTACCATCTACATAGCAAACAAACGAGAATGTTTTGATGCTTTTGAAGATGCTAGTAAGAAAAAAATCGACAGAATAATACATAACCGATCACAAGAGAATTAGTAAGAGGAAGAAACGACGACATGATGGGTATCGTGAGGGAGAAGTATTGTTATAAGGACATGGTCATTGCAGTTAATGTAATTTCCCAACATTAGACGAGTTGTGGAGGCGCACTTTTCATTCTTATGCAAATTGGATACAATGCCTAAACCGGAAGTTAGAGTGAACGCCATTAAACTCCAAAAAGTATACTCGATTAATCTTGCAGATGATCTATAAGAAGAATGTATTTTATTCTTTTAAAACAATTCTTGACGTCACATAAGAACAAAATGAGTTTAAGGCAATTCAACCGATTTACTAAGTAGACGACAGTGACAGATTACAGTGCAGAAAGTACTCAAAAGAATATAAAAGTTACTATGCGTTCCCCGATAAAAAGAACGTGAATAATTTACCCATCCTTAATATAGAAGCCGACTTAACAAAACCCGTAAATTATGACATTGTTTTGATGAATTTTTCAACCAATTTGTGCATCGCAAGAAATGTAAATATTTAATAAGTGGTGTTTATTCTGTCAGCACCCGAGACGATCTTCAAATTCTTGAAGAACGTTATTAACCAGGTAAGGTTCTATCAATCTTATTTCACCTCTTATTCTGTTCTATAAATATTCAATACCGTTTGATCAGTTGACATATACCTTAGACTTAAGATAACCCCAGAAACAAAATTAAAGGGGACCTCGTCGGCCAATCCGTCGTTCGGGAAAAACGGTATTAAGATACTCAAGCACACGGCTGATGTAATTGGCCGGAGCTCCGTCTTGTTGATACCAATTGTTCGGTGCATCAGGATCTTCTGGATTAGGGCAAGGTACGGTACCAGATCATTTCCTAGAAATTCTAAATATGTTTTACCTGTCAAATTTCCGCCAATAAAAAAGGGTCCCAAAATTCTATTTTTAAGAATGCCGGCTCAAACATCAACTTTTTGAGGATATTAGGTGTGACATTCCATAATCCAGCGTCGATTCTCTGTCGCCCTGTCTGTAGTTTGTATGCTTACACTCTCATTCAAATAAAACGTTGCTTCATCAGAAAATACAATATGTTTAAAAAACTATGGATGCCTATTGCCCATATTCATCATTATCTCGCAAAATTAGACACTTCCGTCTGGGTCATCTTCATTGAGTTCATGAACCAATTGGACTATGTAAGGATGGAATTTATTTTTGTGTAAATACTTTGAGACGGATATTTGGCAGATATAATTTTTTAAAGCAATAGTACTACTCGCCTTTATGGTGCTCTTCTTGAGCCGACGATAACACATTTAATTGTGTATCTTCTAATACCGCAGGTCGACCTTTCGTGTAACTTTGTCCCTAACGTTACCAAAATCTATACCGGGTGTTGCATCGTCGAGCGGGACATAGGAAATCCCATGTAATTTTAAATGGGGTCAATTATTGGCTTCCCTAATTATTTTAGAGAAAAATTCTATTTAGGTTTATTAAAGAGCCCTAAAACCCACATTCAAAAGAATAACTTTAGATATTTTTGATGAGCCCGTTTACGGGTTATTGCCGATTTCTTTTTAACTATTTCTCCTTTTTATGGCCCCGTATTTGCGGGCACCAGTCAAGGTAAAAGATGACTGTCAAATAAAGTTGTCATTTTGAGGAATATTTGAACATCTTCTTAAATCCTAAAGTTCTAACAATTTAGTAGTACCTACCTATTAATTAGTAAAATATTGAAACATGTAAAATGTCGTAATTAACCTTGTAATTGGATACTTTATTTTAGTTTTATTCAGATTAATTTGTACTCATAAATACACCTTTAATATTTTCGATGTACGAGTTTTTATGACAATAAAGCACACATTTCAAAATGACAACTTTATTTGACAGTCATCTTTTACCTTGACTGGTGCCCGCAAATACGGGGCCATAAAAAGGAGAAATAGTTAAAAAGAAATCGGCGATAACCCGTAAACGGGCTCATCAAAAATATCTAAAGTTATTCTTTTGAATGTGGGTTTTAGTGCTCTTTAATAAACCTAAATTGAATTTTTCTCTAAAATAATTAGGGAAACCAATAATTGACCCCATTTAAAATTACATGGGATTTCCTATGTCCCGCTCGACGATGCAACACCCGGTATATTTTTTTTATCGAAATATTACTTCTCCTCCAGGATAATTGTTATTGAAGAGTTTGGAAACTTCCATTTGTGTGCGCATTCTATCTCCATAACCAATCACTATGATGTATATTCGCTCTCTTTCACTTTGGCGTACCATTTTTCGAAATTACAAGATTATCAAAATAAATTTTCCCATAAACTTCGACTTGAGGCAAAACTACTCAAATCAGGGGATAACCGTCTCTGTCAGTATGACAACCTAACATCCAAAGGCTTTATTTACAACAGTGTTCATAATTTAAGTAATAATAAAAAATCATGTGTTAAAATCCGAATATCGATTTTCTCGCCAACGGCTGTATTTAAGTATATGACATATTTCACAAAATATGTTTAGAATTTTATGCAGAATCCAAAAAATATTATAAAATAGGGGTATCCATTTAAAAAAATAAAATAAACCGTCATAAATTGTTTTTGAAACAACCTGTATGCATGAAATAAGCTTAAAAAAATGCACAACAAAAACAAAAAATTGACGGGCTCGAACGTTTTTTTGAAAAAAAAAACACATGAATTTGAAATGAATTTGTAACAACCTTTACTTTCTCACTGTATGGCCTTTCTTCATTATTATAATATTTTTTAATTTTTTCGTTAATTTACGGGGCGGCAAATCTTAAAGGCCCAATCCGCCAAATCTTAAAATACGCCACTGTATATGACCTGTTAATGTCATAAAAAGAAAGCATTTCACGTTAACATTATACGAAGAATATCAAACTTTATTTAAAGTAGACTATTTTGTACTTAGGATTTGGGTTTGCTGTAAATTTGCTGTTGAAAATTTGTTTTTTTTGTGTCTTGATTCCTAAAAAATCTTACTTTTATGTAAAAAATGATTTAAAAAAATAATAAATTTCATTATAGTCTATCTTTAAATGATGCGAAGTACTAAATCAATCAAAACCGTCTTTTCAATAGGCGTGCAAGGTTTTTCGGCAAGTGAAGTGTTTTTTTTAATTAAATATGGAGGATTTTCACCAATTGCCTAACCGCCCTAGAGTCGCTCTATGTACAGGGTTTTCCCGTATACATATAGATTTAAATAGGCCTAAATTTTTAAATTTGTGCAGATTTAGAACAAGTATCGACATTAAATTCAAGTTTTGTCTTCAAATATATATTTTAATATTAAATGTTTTAAGCTTAAAATTATGGACAACCGTAATCACCATCATATCTTCACAGAAGGTTAATGTTTAGATCTGACGTACACACTTTGAATTTGCGATTTCTAGGTCTCCTGACACCTCCTCTTCATACAACAACATTTTTTGAAAGATCATTCACATATAACGTTCCGGCAATGTATAATGAAATCCCGAATAGTATGAAAAGCTTGTCCCCATTTGTATTTAAGAGGAAGCTTAAGGGTATATTACTTATAGAATAGTTATTAAACTTTTCTTTCTCTATTTAAGAAGTAGTCCATATTCTGTGGCGAGATTGTAAATAGAAATAAAGGTCTGTCTTTACCACCAAATAACTTTATTTGCCCCTCTAGGGTAGAAAACAAGGTTTATAAAAATACATGAAATGACGATGAGTTAAAATAAATTTCTTAATGAATGTGTTGTACTAGTTTCGACTTTAGAGAAAGTCATCCTCAGCAACTAACCATTTAAGAAATTTTATATGTAAAGAAGTTAAAACAATTGGGGGAACAGAGAGGTGATTCAATAATACAATACAATATAATGCAGAATTATGCAACCTTTGGAATCGACAGGAGTTTAGAATAAGAACGATGTATCTCCATTTGAAGGTAAGGGTTGATTTATACGCAAGTAGAATTAAGGATCCTAATCATAGTCGAGTAATTTAAGTGATGTTAAAGTAAAAACGTGTTGAAAAATAAGAATTGTAACATATCAATTCGTTCTCTTGTAAGT
Source organism: Polydrusus tereticollis (assembly GCA_963920685.1). Classification (NCBI taxonomy): domain Eukaryota; kingdom Metazoa; phylum Arthropoda; class Insecta; order Coleoptera; family Curculionidae; genus Polydrusus; species Polydrusus tereticollis. The sequence goes on from OY987330.1 coordinate 50,079,127, forward strand.
GAAACTAAATTGGCGAGGGGACATGATTAATGTTATGGTGGATTGTATATTTGTTAATGAAATTAAATGAACTTATTATTCTAAAAAGGGGGGTTGTCAAAATGAGACTATGTCATCTCAAATAAAATAGGAATGCATCAAGTGGTCACCATTCACTTGTTAAAAAAAATATTAATTCAATTTTATTTTATCAATCAACCCCTACCTTCAAATGGAGATACATCGTTCTTATTCTAAACTCCTGTCGATTCCAAAGGTTGCATAATTCTGCATTATATTGTATTGTATTATTGAATCACCTCTCTGTTCCCCCAATTGTTTTAACTTCTTTACATATAAAATTTCTTAAATGGTTAGTTGCTGAGGATGACTTTCTCTAAAGTCGAAACTAGTACAACACATTCATTAAGAAATTTATTTTAACTCATCGTCATTTCATGTATTTTTATAAACCTTGTTTTCTACCCTAGAGGGGCAAATAAAGTTATTTGGCGGTAAAGACAGACCTTTATTTCTATTTTCTTTCTCTTTTAATTCTGGTATATACTATTATTACATACTTTTTGCTGTTTTTCTTTATTATGTCATATCAATACTTACTACATTTATTTCCGTGATTAACTCTTTTTCAGGTGTACCGATTGTATATTTTGTTATTCTTTATTTATTGTTTTTTTTTTGTTTTTACTATATTTTTTTTCTTATTTTGAGTATTTAAATAAGTAGAAGTGCTGTTTAGGTTTTTTTTCTGAGGTTAAGTGTAAGACCAACCTTTACCTCTAGCGGTAAGGGATGAACTTCGCCTATTTAATACAGTACCTAACTATAGTAACAGTTAATTTCAATCCTATTGTGTAAATTGTAACTTGTGCTGTTTTGAATAAAGATTATTATTATTAATTTTAAAAAGCAATTTTATCAAAACTAATTAAAGTCTAGGTACTTATTCCCTTTCTGCTCTAATCATATGAATGCCGATGTCTCTGAAGAATGGTTCGAGCAAATGTTGCATCTTATACCAAAAGATGCAATAATTATATTGGATAATGCAAGTTATCACTCTAGGCTTGCGGAAAAATTACTGACAAGTGCGTGGCGTAAAAGTGAAATAATAGAATGGCTAAGTTTAAGACAAATAGAATCTTCATTAGATTCCTTAAAAAAAGAACTATTAGTACTAGACAATTTACATAAAAATCCATTAAAAAAATATGAAGTCGATGAAATGGCAAAGTTACGAGGAATATCTGTGCTCAGACTCCCTCCTTACCACTGCGAATTAAACCCGATCGAACTTATATGGGCTCAAATAAAGACGGATGTCGCCAGGAAAACACGACTTATAAAATAATGAATTTATAAAAGACCCTTTAATGAAGCTATGGGTAAAATCAGTGCGAAAAAGTGGAAAAAGTGTATCGATCATGTGATAGAAGAAAAAGCCAAAATGTGGCAGGTAGATATAATAATCGAAGAAATGGTTAAACCGCTTATGATAAACGATGTAAATAAAAGTTCATCTTCCGAATCGGACTATGGTTAAGCCATAACGACAAAGTATTATTCGATTTTTGAAAATGCTTTGTTTGTAAGATTCTATATTATATCTTGTTTTTGTAATTATATTATGTAAAATAGTACCACCCATTGTTGTTTATTAGTTAATACGATTTTTTAAATGTTTTCATATGTTATAAATACCTACGAATATAATATAACACAATTTTAGGAGAATAGGCATGTTTAACATTTTTAATTTAAAAACTTCTCCAATACACGCTCCTGGCTAAGGGATTTTCCCAATAACAATGGTAAATCCTCAGATATAACAATAGCTTACGATAAATTCAGGGTGGACCTACCTAAAGAAAAAGAAAAGAAACAAGTTTTTTATGACTTAATTAAGCCAGGCGCTAATGGCGAAAATGTATCATTTTGCCTCTAGCTCGTCATCACGATACAACTCAGAGTAGTCGCATGTCGACTAGCGATCTTTTAAACTTATAGTTGCGCCGCGCCTTGGTCTTTAATTAAGTCTACCTGTACATACCATTTTTGGCTCCTGATTTTTCTCTTTTACATTTTGGTGTAGAGGTGTAGATCTAAGCATGGTATTTGTGAAAAATTAATATAATTAATTTTAAAGAGAATATGTAATTCCCAGGAGAATGTCATAATATTTATAAAATTTCTGTTTTGAGAAAAAACTACTTGATCGATATTTTACGTTTCAAGGAAAACCAAATTTAAGTACCCGTTAAATTTCTATTGCAGATTATTCTTTATTAAATAACTAAACATGACGTAATTAAGAACAAGTTAAAGTGGTTACATTTAACAGCTGACTAAACATCAACATGAAGTTAGACCAACAACTTCTGACCTCAATTACTTTCATTAAGAAAAAAGTAGTCATTTGTCGGGCAACCACAGTATTTATAGAAATTGTCTCATACTTTAACTAACCCCATATGACGTACTCTATAGTTTTCATAGAATGCTATTTATAATTTTTTATGTAGACATTCGAATGATCAAAAGCCAATAAATCTGCTTCAAGGATTGGTCGGTGTCTATTTTATTATTCTCTTATTAAATTTCAAAAGATGTAAGATATTAACTCCCTAGAAGGAAAAGAATTAATGAAAGATATGGCCTGTTAGTATACATAATTCATTTCCCATAAAGCAAAGCATCATTATTGGCTTCTTATCTGCAGGTGCGGTATTCGGCCGAAAATGGAAATACGTGTTTGAATTAATTTTATAATAATGGTGAATATATTATTTAAAAGTTGTTGGTTGTCTTTTAAAATAACCGAGGGAAGATTATTACCTAAGTAAAATAATTATTTGCTTGCTGACCAAATTAGATGCTTATTACAGACATCGTCGATTAAAAAGTTAAAAAAAGGAAGGAAAGATAAAATACTTTTTATGAAGAGTCTGAAAGTTTGCCTGACGAACAAAGTGAGTCCGGCAATTACAGACGAGTCATAACAAGTTGCTTTTACTACTACGAATAAAACATACTATTTTTTCTTCAAACGTCGTGTCGTTAAAACATAGAAAGATAAAAATTCAAATTTTAAATTTTTTCATTTAAAAATATGAAGTTTCGAATTTTACCTGGTAGCGTTGTAATGGATTTAAGGCCGATTCATAAAACTTTTCGTCGCTGTTCCCGCTCGTCGCCGCCGTTCCCGTCGCAATTTAACCTAAGGGGAAACAGCGTATACGTTCAGAAAAGCCGCCACCGCTCCCGTTGGTAGTTCTGAATTGGCCAATTTTTAAATCGCGTCGTTCCCGCTGACCTTGGTCGTTCGTCGTTCCCACTTCTGGCCAATGAGAAGAAAGAAATTTTCGACCATATGGTTTGAAGTTTTGAAGGAAGCGATTTTAGGGTTAGAGTACTTAGAGTGTTTTGCTGTTTTGTGGATTTTACTACAAAAAGAACATTAATATCATATAATAAGGTACTTACATCACGCTTTTTAAAAGAAAATACAATTCTTTACTTTGTTTTTCTAACCTCAAACCTTCTTTTGTTATTGCGGCGCAGTTCGTAGTCCGACTTTTTTTATGAATACCTATCCAACGGCGGCGACGAGCGGGAGCAGTGACAACGAACGGGAACAGCGACGAAAAGTTTTATAAATCGACCTTTATTTTATTATTATATTGTTTGATAACGACGCATAATTCGATTTGACAAGTGTCAGTGAATCTTATAACAAGCAATTTCCAAGCTTCAATTTCCTGCTTTAAAAATACCATTTTTCTACTACTGTATAAATAAATTAACCTTCGAGCCTTAGCAACACGAAAGATCACGAAAGTAAATATTAAAGTTACCTGAATATTATACGTTGCTAGCTACGGGAGTAATAGTATGTTTCTAGCTACGAAAGTAGGGGAAGGCCGCCATTGATGGCACCTTTTTTTTTAACACCTAATATATTTTTTAGTTCAAAGGTTTTAACCCATTTAATCATGTTAAAATATTCGTTACTACTTAAATATTCGTTATAAAACTTTAAAAAATATACAAAAACTATTTTTTTGATAAAAAAAAAGGAAAGAAAAAATCGCCAAGTACGACATACGCAGGCATATAAAACTGTTTAAAAAAACTTAAAATGATATATTACATTCTAAGTAACATGTTTAAAACTTTTAAAAAAGATAATAAAAACAATATCAGGAAAATACATTCTAAAGACATATTAAAAAATTTTAAAAAGCATATAAATAAGTAACCAATACAAATCTTGTCTCCATATCGACAACATGTTTCACCAGATCTTCTTCAACTTCACGTGGCAGTATTGATCTACGACCTCCTAAATCCCCTTTTGCAGCATCGTCTTTTTTGAACCTCCGTAAAGTTGTCGCAGGAACATCATAAGTTTTAGCAGCCATCTTCCAGCCCATTTTCTTTTCTTTAACAGTGCTTGTATAGATTCCCGCATAGCGTTCTCATCCCATGTTTGCCTTTTCGAAGGAATTTCTTTTTTGTTTCGTGACGTATCTAAAAGAATTCAATAAGAAAAGTAAATGTAGCGCCGTTTTGAATATGACGCCTATGATGGCATACCTATTTATAGGTAAGCGATCATAGGAAACCAATGGGTATGCCATCTTAGGAATATGTCACACTTCTAGTAAATAAATTATAAAAAATTTGAAATACAACTTACATTTAAAATAAGCATATCAAAATAACGTCTATATCCTATAGTTATCGAAAAAAAATCGCGCATTCTAATTTCATGCACCTAACATAATAAATTTTTGGTTTAAAAACTGGCTAATATTACTTCGGCACTTACCCATTTCTGTTCTAGTAAATATCTTTGGATAAAAACGTCCACCACGACTCAAATTCGACTCACAACTGAACGGTCGCATCGCGCGCCCGACTAACTAGGCGAGTTGACGCAAAACCGGTTTATTGCAGAGATACTTGTGGTGGGCCATCATAGGAAGTATGCCATCAAGGGCGACCTTCCCCTACTACTGTCGGTGCCCGGACAAAAAAACACGAATACTCATAGGAAATTTTTATTGTATTTATTCAAGCGAATTTTGAAAAAAAAACTTAATAACAAAATGCTAGTATTTATTGAAAAAGCAAGTGGTATAATAACAATAATATAAAACTTAAATAATAATTATTTATTGCCATTAAGGTTAATAGTGAAATTTAAACAGTTGGAAAAATAAATTAAAGGAATATTATTCAATTCAATAGCTTCGCCGCTTCGTATTAGAGTGTCGTTATTATCCTGGACTTAGACCATATTACAGCTCGTTCTATTTGTCACTCTCACGTCGTTAGATGGAATAAAAGTAGGAGTTCCATTTAAGATCTTCTTGGAAATTTCGATTTTATTAGTATACGAATCACCAATATATCCCTCCGCAACGGATGAAGACCTCCAACCGCCATGTCTTTTCAAATCCAAAATGTCGACACCTGCGGAGTATTTGCGAGAAACGTAGCTGATGTTCTTCTAAACGAGTGGCCAGTGTATTTATTTATGTCTTGAAGTTTTAAAAATTGGCAATTTCTTTGGGAGCATTCGAAATAGTGTGTTTTCCAATCACCTGATTCACCCATCTACCTCGTTCATAGCGATAGAACAAGCATTCGTCTTGTGCATTAGTTGGCCGAAGTTTAATGTAATCTTGTAGTAACCGCACAAAAGAAACTGAACCTACATCATCGGTAATCACAAAACTTCTTTGAACCTTGTTTTTGCTCTGGAGGATTTTAACTATAGCTACATCATCCTTGATTTCGGCGTCTTTCAACCTCATTTTATGTATCTTATCGTTGCGGCATGCTCCAGCTATTCCTATTACTGCTATCACTTTCATAGATAAATAGCTATGATTCTTCACAGAAATAGTCAATTTGAGCATGGAATATTGTGACCATAGGGACGGGGTGATAAGGCTTCAGATTTCTCTAAGAATTACGCTAACATCACATTTTCGTCAATTTGAGAAACGTTTTCATCCGCGAACCATTCCCGAAACAGGTTGTACGTTTGATAGTATCTATCTTTCGACTCCTCAGGTAACAGTGAGGCACATGCCAACTCGGCCGCCTTCTGAATAGCAACGTTTTGGCCTTGGGAGAACACTTTAAACTAGCGAAATTAAAAAATTCAAACTGACAGACTCTGACAGTACTCAAATAACTAGTTGTCATGGATTATTTTACAGGTGGAACAACCTTATTTTATCATTGTGATTTGAATAAAATCAAAGTTCATTACTTAATAATATATTGATCAGAGAACAGTAGTAGAAAAATTTAATACATCACACGATGCGAAAGCCTTTTTTGATGTTCAGAGGTAGTGAATCACCTCGGCTTCGCCTCCGCTATTCAAGAACCTCCTTACACCACAAAATTAACTTTCGCATCTAGTAATGTAAATAACTATTTTTTAAAGCAAACATTTTACTTTATATAAAAATATCAGAATCAGAATTTACCTGTACGCCCCGGAGGTTGCCAAAATTGCAGCAGATGTCGTGGACAATTTGTTGTCAACCAAATCCAGTAGTATTTACAAAGCTGCGTTCAAAAGATTCCAGAGATGTTGTAATGAGAAAGACGTCAAAAATAATAATTCTAAAAATAAACTCTTGGCGTATTTCTCTGAACTGGCGAACAAACAACAATGTGGTCACATTATTCTATGATAAGGTCAATGCTAAATATCAGGCAAGGGATAGACATAAGCAAGTTTTTGCAGCTACGTGCTTATTTAAAGGAGCAAAGAGAATGCTATACTCCCAAAAAAGCTATATTATTTACCAGGCAACAATTTGAAAATTTTCTATCTGAAGCATATTTGGAAATTAAGGTAAATTTAGATATTACGTCAAAGAATACAAGTTTTTTTATGAAATATATTATGGTATTTTTGGATTGTACTTGCTATTGGTATTTCTGGTGCATGCCGATGTGAAGAAATTATATAAATGACCGTTGATGACATGCAAGACTTAGGATCTGCCATTCACATAAGAGTTCCTGATAGTAAAACTAGAAACCCGCGATCGTTTACTATTGTTAGGGAACAATATTTAAGCATATATAAAAAGTGTGCATCATTACACCCAAAGGCATGAATGAAAAAATATTCTTTTTAAAATTTGTAAATTGTCGCTGTTGTCGCATGGTAATGGGAATTCATAAGATAATTACTGCTCCTAAGGAAGCTGCAGTTTTTTCTATGCCACAGACTATACCGGTCACTGTTTAAGGAGAACTTCAGCTACACTGCTTGTAGATGCAGGTGCAGACATTACGAGTTTAAAGCGCCACGGGGGATGGAAATCCAGTAGTGTAGCTGAAGGGTACATTGAGGAATCGATGACCAACAAGAAAGATAGGTATTGCAAAAGAAATTTGACAACTTTATTTTATCGAACCAATCCCTATTAACATTCACATAAATTCAACAGCAAGTGGTTCCACGGAGGGTTTAACGCTAGAAAATACAAGAACAAGTCAGGATCGCAACATTGCAACACCTTGAGTTAATTTTTCTGGGGTCGCAATAAATAACTGTACGTTTGATCTGATGTTTACAAAATAGTGGTTGTATTTTTTAAAAATAAATAAAGTATACAAATATCCAATGTTTCTTGAATTTTTCAATATTATTTATTTATGACACACACACTTTTACTTTCGCTGCCTATAAGAACCGTCTACTGTAAGAAAAGCAAAACTTTAACGTCAAAAAATTAGTACAAAAATGCGACGTTTGAAGAAAAGTATATTCCGTGACTGAAAAAAAATAGTAATAATAAGGAAAGGTATCGCATACCTCATTTTGAAATTTACCTTTTGTGTTCTTGACAGGATAATACTTTTGTCAAAAAACTGAGTTTAGCGTAACAAATTCTACCCTTTATATAACGCTGAATAGCATATTGTATTAGAATGATCCTATCTAAATAAGAAAATGGTTGTAACACGTAAGGTTTCTTTCTTACATTAAACAAACCACATCTTGAACTGTACCATTTAATATTTATTGAAAAATTTATTTTACAATTTTTTTACCATGTATATCAACTATATTTATAATTTTTATTAAGGTAACATCTAAGAAAAAAGCAAAAAACAAGAATATTAATTTTCAACACAATAATTCTATTTTTCCTTTTATGGGCGTCACATCTTCTCTCTTTAAAAACCAACAGTAATCACCCATCATGGCTGGATCCCATTATCCTGGATCCAGAATTTTCATTGTCCTGATATCTTGATGAAACTTTCATCCTGCTCATCACTGACAGCGCCCAAACCCTCAGGGAAAAATGATAAATAGGAATGGGGAAAGTGAAATGACATTTGGCAACCAAGCGATTTGTAGGAATCTAAAAGTTTATTAACTAAAGTCTGTGCGTTTTAAGAAGTCCGATATCGGATTAAATCACCAAGGGATGTTATCGCTCTTAAAACAGTAAGTCGGTTAAGTTACAATATCTTCGCACCTTCGCTATACTTGATCACACCGAACATCCCACTGGTTTACTGTATTCTATTACTGGGCAAAATCAGAGGTTTCAAAACAAAATTATCTTAGAATTACGCGTTGAGCATAAATAATAATTAAATAGATATATATAATAATCGCTATTTTCCAAGAACCAATTAAAATTTGCTCAAGTGCGGGATGGTTAAATATGTTAAAGATTTTGTCAGGTATATACTTTTCCGATAATGACATTATTTTGGGATTATTATAATTAAATCTTCATAATAATTACTATTTTCCAAGAAATAATTAAAATTTGCTTAGTGCGGGATGGTATGTTCTACTTTATTTTAAATAAGTAGTTGTGCTTTTCACTTTTAGTTTGTTTCTCATCGTGTGTGAATTAAAATCAGTTATTAAGCAAAGTTATGGAAAATGTTCAGCAAGGTGGCACATCGCCTAGAAGGCATTTATCTCCAGGTGAACGCTGTTTGGTATTACAAGTGGAACGTTATTTTACTTTAGAAAAACATAACTCGGGCCCGTTAGAGTCTGTTTTGGCAGTGCAAAAACGTACGTCTGATGCTTGCGGCATTTCAGAGAAGACCTTAAGAAGACTTCGAAAAAAGAGTGAAGAGGATTTGGACAGACCATATAAAAGGGTTCGACTCCATTCAAAAACCTTGGATTTATCCCAAGGGATAAAACTCTCTATTTGGAATATTGTTTATGATATGTATAAAGCCAAGGAATATGTTACCCTCAAAGCTATTCTTGAAAAGATAAAGCAGAACAAACTTTGCGATATTGAAACTAACAGTTTGTCCATCATGTTAAAACATATGGGTTTCAAATATAAAAAAACGAACAACAGAAAACTGCTTTGCGAGCTGTCCAATGTTGTTTCGAAAAGATGGCAATTTTTAAGGGATTCTTTAAACAACAAAAAATCGGAATTGTCAAGACAAGTTGTTTTTCTTGACGAAACATGGGTATTTGCAAACGGAACTTCAACAAAAACGTCTTGGCAGGATGACTCAAAGCATTGTTATTCAAGTACCCGTGCAAGTAATGGAAAAGGTATATTATATTACATGCTGGTAATAAAGAAGGTTTTGTTTTAAATGCCAGTTTGATATTTTCATCAACAAAAAAAACTGATGATTATCACGGCAATATGGATGCTGAAATTTTTGAGCATTGGTTCGAGGAAAAACTTTTAAAAAGTTTAGAAAAACCTTCCTTAATTGTTTTAGACAATGCCTCTTACCATACGAGACTCGAAGAGAGATTCCCTACAAGCAGCTGGAAAAAGGAAGAAATAAAAGAGTGGTTGTCAAAGAAAAACATAAACCATTAAAATTTATATTTAAAAAGTGAACTTTTAAGCAAGTGTAAAGAGCAGTAATTTAAAAAAAAGTATGTTGTTGACGAATTAGCACTCAAATATGGACATCAAGTTTTGAGATTGCCGCCCTACCATTGAGTGAATTGGTATGGGGTATTAGCAAGAACTATTATGACAAACATGCCTGTAAAAATATCGGTAAGCCTAGCGTTATAAAGTTATGAGAGGAGGCGCTTAGCCAAGCGGGCAAAGAAGAATGGCGGAAATGCATTGAACACACAGAAAAACTTATTTTTTAATCTTATGAGACAGAACAGGTTATAGACGAAGTAAGACCGTTAATTATTACGAATGATGATGATGATGACGATGATGTTGATTCTGATGAGTCTGAAAGCATGGGTGAAATTTGAAATGCAGAGGAAGACTACTTTTAGTAGTACCTATCTACAAGTAGGTACGTTCTGTCGCAAGACTACAAAATCGGTTCTTTTTAGAACCAAAACTTTATAAAAAAGAATTCGTAAAACTAATTTGTCTGAATACTACAAAAGCTAAAAAATTATTATTTTTCTTTACCTAAACTAATTTTTTATTTACTTTAACTTATTTTATTTAGAAAATGTAATTCATCAACATCCAAAATTACCTTCAATATAATTTATTGTTTGAGAGCCACCGACATAATGCTCAAGAGGTTTTATGGCTTAGCGGACTTCTTAAAACGCACAGACTTTAGTTGTTCGTAGTTTGCATTCATATTATTGCCTGAAAAGCCCCTCACTACACTTACAAATGAGTTCCAAGCTCTGAATTCTTGCGTGGTGAGCTTTTTTATAAAATTAACATCAACCAGCAATTTCCTAATTTCTGGCCCAATAAAAATGCCTTCTTTTAATCTGGCATCACTTAACTGGGGAAAGACTTGTCTTAGATATTTTAATCCTTCATTCTCTTTATTCATAGCCTTCACAAAGTTTTTCATTAGTCCAAGTTTAATGTGAAGAGGATGCAAAAGGACATTTTTCGGTCTACAAGAGGCACATACTTAACATTTTGAGATCCCGGCTGAAATTCACTCCTTTCCGGCCAAATTTTTATTACATAATATTTATTTACTGCAAAACTGTCACAAAAACCAAGAAAACAGCAATATTTTGTAAATCCTCCCTGAAGTTCCACTGAAATTGCTATAGCATTTAAATCCCCACATTGCTGCCATTTATACCGGTTTGGTTGTAGTTTATTTTATTTAAAAAGATGCGCATATTTTCATAGGTTTCGTTCATTCTCACTGAATGGGCACATGGTAGAGATGGTTTTAAATTTCCATTATATAATAACACAACTTTTAAACTATAGTTTGATGAGTCTATGAGCAACAGCTACTCAGAAGGAGAATGATTTTAAATTTCAATTCACGCACGGCATCCTTGAACAACTGGATGCTGGTAGGGGCTTTGGGAGTCTTTTTAGACCTCTCGAAGGCGTATGACTGCTTGAATTGAGAACTTCTGTTAAGGAAGCTAGATTTGTATCGAATCAGAGACAATGCATTAAAGTCGTTTGGATCATACTTAGAAGGTAGTATACAGAAGACTAATTTGGAAGGACATACCTATTAACTATAAGTCGGAAAGTTTGCAAAATACAATAGGAGTCCCACAGGGTAGTATTTTAAGACCAATTCTGTTCACCATTTTTACCAATGATCTAAATTACGAAATAACAAATTCTAATGCATTGCTTAGTTCCTACGCAGATGATACCAACCTACTAGTGACAGCAAAAGACTCAACTGAACTGACTGACAACACAGAAATAATTTATTTACAAGACACCTCTTGGTCTGAGAAAAACAAACTATAATTAATCGAGACAAAACAAACTTATTACTGTTTAGAACAAAATTAAGTAAGTTTGAAAAACCAGAAACAATTCAGATCAATAGTACACATTTTAACCTTCAAACTAAGACAAAATTCTTAGGCGTTTATATAAGTGAATTTTTAGAATGGACAGAGCAAATAGAATCGCTGGGAAAAAAGTTGAATAGGATAAGTTATGGTATTAGTGTAAAATCAAAGTATGTATCGGCAAGTGCCCTGAGGATTCTATATTTTGCCAACTTTGAGGCTGCAGCAAGATATTGGATTAAATTTTGGGGTGAAAACTCAAAAATTCAAGATATTATTGTCATGTCGTGTCATTTAGGGAAAGTTGTAGAAATGTTTTTAAAGATAAATTTGTTCTAACAATATATGGTCTGTATATATTTGATACTAATATGTTCTTTTTTAAGGATGGACGGAGGCTGCGTATAGGGAGGGGTCATCATTATAGTACTCGCACAACTGATGTTATTTATACTCCGCACCATCTGTCCATCTTTGACAGGGGACCTTTTTATGGAGGGTTTCGCTTTTTTAACAAACTGCATAATGAAGTTAAAAATGAACAAAGTGTGAATGTGTTCGAAAGAAAATTGAAAACACTTTTAATGCAACTTGAACCATACAGCCTAAGGGACTACATGGAGAGTTAACGTTCTCACTTTGGTGACGTCATTTCTTTCTATGTTGATTTATGTACTTAAAAATAAAGAAGTTTATTAGTTCCTAAATTAAATCATCGATATCTGTACACGCACATAACGAATTTTCTATATTGTAAAATGCAGAAAACGTAGCATTTCTTTTCCTAAAAGTGTTAGTTTTTGTTTCTTTAGCTAGTAACTTCCACTCCTTAAGACGAGAACCAAGAAGTTCTGACTGTTGCTTTGACAACCTTAAATCACGTACTAAATGATTTAACTCAATTTAAACAATCAAATGTAGCTCGCCAGAACTGGAACCTAATGTAAAAGTAGGGTCGATACACTGTTCTTCGGACCTGCCTGATGATGCGTTTTTGTCTCTATTATCTCGCAAGACAATATCTTGCCAATCTAAAAGCCTCTACACACGACTGAATCTGTAGGGACGCTGCAAATTGAGTAGTGTGTAGGCATGTCGGACCGACCAAATCCAGATCGGACGGTTAGGTCGATTTCCTCGATATTTGACAGGGCACGTCATGTATTAATTCTGACAGATTTGCCATACATTTTTTATATTTTGTATCAAAACAGTCAAAGGGAGAAGTAAGCTTGGAGAGAGATTTTTGCCTCTGTCGTTAAGAATCGTAAAATAGCGATAAATCGTTCCTGGACACTCTCATTGTCAAGTCTCAGTGTCTTGTTTTTTATTTAAAGGTGACACCATAAACAGCAGTCCCTCAAATGCCTTTGTATTCATTCTAAAAAAAATTTACCTATCTCGTACGGTATTTTTGAAATTGTATGCTTTCCAACTACCTGATTTACACATCTGCCACGCTCATACCGATAAAAGAAGCGTTCATCTTGAGCATTTTGGGGTCGAAGTTTTAATCTTCTACAACTACAAATTTTCTTTGCACATTGTTTTTGGTAGTGAGAATCTGCACTAACATGACACAATTTTTATACTACACATCCTTTACTTTTAGATTGTATAGCTCGTCAGTTCTGCATGCCCCAGCTACTCCAAAAATCGCTACTACTTTTTTCATTAAATATATTTCATCAGGAGCTTCTAACAAGAACTTTAATATATCATCCTTTGTAAATACCTGAGATTTTCGAGGTTGATATTAGTCATTCTTCCTTTTTATGAATGCCTTTAAGCGATCATATTTTGAGATATACTGGTCCTTATTTAATGAAATAGTCAGTTTCAGCATCGAGTATTCTGACCACAATGTAGCAGGAGATAATGTCTTTGATTTTTCTAAGAAAAATGCCAATAATGCGTCTTTCGTTATTGTGGACACATCCTTAATTGTACACCATTTAACGAAACTTTCATAGGCTTGATTGTACCGATCTTGAGATTTGTCCGGTAATAAACTTCTGCACGCAATATTCGCTGCTTCTTTAATAGAATTCATGTTTTGTTAAATTCTCGCCAAATACAAAACTTATCAACTTAACTATTCAATAATAATATTATTTGATAACTGTCAAAATAATATTTTTTTATTGACATGAACGTTACCCTTAGTAACGTTAACAACCTGCTATTTTTATGACAGTAAGCCGCCTTTACCCATTTTATTACAATCGATTGAGGATTTTCAGCATCGAATTTGAATGTGTGTGTTTTAAGAAATCGAGAGGAGGGATGAAAAGTTTAGTACATTACACGCTGCAAAAACACTTTCAGGTAGGTACTCGCAGTTTTTTAAATAGGCTTGGCTACGCTATGCTTCGCCTCGGCTAGTTAAACACACCCCGCACCTAAAAGTAACCTTTCGCAACTTGTAATGTAAATAACTATTTAAAGTCAATTGGCTAAACTTTTTCCTTGCTAACAGCCACTTTTAACCCAGCATTTTCTTTTTCTTTCTTCACGAATTAGTTTCTAATAGCAAATTCACCGCAATTCCGATTTTTTGACATTTACTAGCAGCTGTTTTAAGAACTAACCTTTATTGTTCTGTGATTTTGACCTTGACGACTCAAGATTCGAAACACACTGACTTTGTTTCTGTTTTCTGTGCACACAAGATTTTTCCTTACTATATGCCCTGCAAATCGGACCCTGCAGATTGGGTGGTTTATAGAAGCTTTAAAGGCGCAGTCGGTACTGGTAAGTCCGCCTTGTGAGGAATAGGTTCTATGACAGAAAGCAATATTGGATATTTGATCTTGCGCTCTTCTTTTTTGGAATAACGTTTAGCCATTGTCATGCAAGGCACAAAAGAAAATCGCAATGTATCGTTAGATTCGGTAATATAAAATATAAAATTGTAGTTTATTGAGGCTTAGCTTAATCATAATAATCGGTTTAAATATAAAATTTATAATAAAAGCTTCGTTCAGCTTGCACGCATGACAGTACTTATTAAGCTCTACAGGCGAAAATGGCATGTGAAAAGTATGTGCAATTATTATTATTATGTTAGTCTAGATCTTGGCGATCATAATATAGCCCAATCAACGTTTTCCACGTACAAATGAAGAATAGAGGTTACTTCAGGAAGTAATAGTAAAATACATGGTATAATCAGAGGTTACCTAATATAGTTACCTATAAAATAAGCAATCGTCAAAATTATTGGTGGGTTCTCGCCATACCATTGGATCTGCATTTCGTCACATACACTGCACCAGCTGACACAGCACACATGAGGAGCCCACTGTTTGTCCTGATCTCCGATTTAAACAGCAAATTACAGGAAACAGGCTTTTTTCACGTTTTCAGAAAATGGTCTGGCTTGTGACTTCACCACGCGTTCCACTTGACATTTTCATCGTTGAGAAAACTTTCATAACTACTCGGAACCACCCAATTCGAAACTCAAAAAAATACTGAGCAAGAAAATATGTATAATGTTATAAATATTCCATTTTGGGTTATCTTTCTGTTTTAAAATGTACCCGTTTTAAATGATCCCTCATAAAATTTACTAACTCCAGTATGAAAGGGTCTAATGAATGAAAAAGTGGTACGTATTTTGACTTTATGAATATTTCTTCTATTATTAGAAAGACATTAGCACGACAAACATTAGTGACGAACGAGGAATATTATGCCAACACCTTCACCCCCTCGCCATGCGCGAAACCACTCACTTATCTTTTTCTTTTGAGTTTTCTCGTACATTGATGGCAAAATCTGGACTAGTGGAAGGAGTTTCGTAGCAACAGATTAATATCATTTTCAAAATGGTTGCAATTTCTATTCTAAGTGGGTGATGGTGGGAAGGGTATAGAAATCAGATCGCATTTTGAAAAATAGTTATGAAGGGTGTTTCTCAATATGTGTCCCATATTACATAGGACAATACCTCAATTATTTCTAAGATAAAAAGTAAAATGAAAATATAAATAAAATTTAACCACCCTGTATCTAGGAAACAAAAATTTTTGTTTATATGCACTCTTTATCTTAAAAATAATTTAGGAATTTTCTTATGAAATATCGGGCACTTAAAAATTAAAAAATAACCTGTATTTTACAAAGTTTACTATAGAGATTTGTCATACAGGTAGATAATTTACGTTGCTGACAAAATGTACGTCACAGTCAGTACTTTCATCACATTCATCAGAATCGCCTAAAAAAATTTGAGGAATAAATGTCCATAAATCTTCTGTATCTGGCTCATTAAATTCCTCAGACGACAACTTGCAAAGGAAGGCAGATGCTGTATATAAATAAGCTACGAGGAAAGCGCCAGCATTTCTCATACTATTTATAATTCGAGACATACAGAAAACTGTTAGTTTTTGCCTTCTTGGGATTACCAAACAACTTCTCTCGCTCTAACAGTTTATCCATTTTCCCCGTCTTAATCCAAATTATCAAAAGAGAACGCGAAAAACAAATGGTTTTGCGGTGGTTGCGGTGAGTGTTTTTTTTTTCTTTTTTTCGTATCCTCCACCCTAGATGCCATAGGAGGGGATGTAGATTTCAGAGCTGCAGTACAACCAACCAAAAAAAAGCCAAAATACGCTCCCTTGACTTGACTTGAACTTTTGTCTCAAAATTCAGTACAAAATTATACCCTTGAGTTTGGCTATATTCTTAACTGACACCATTATCTACACGACAGGACAGATCGGACAGGGTCGTTCTATTGCAGTTAAGAGTTATAACCAAATATCGTAAAAAAATACTTTAACGACATTTTTTTTTATAATTGGTGAACATTATTTTAAAATCCCCGTATTTTTGTCATTTCGTTGGCAACTCATGACCTAAATAATTTCACCAAACTGCCCTTTTAAAAATGTCCCAGAAGCAACTTTGTTCTTATATTTTCATAATGTATCAAACAACATTTGATTGGAGGAGCTAAAATATATTATATAGTGTCGTCTAAACTCATCCCCCTTCTCTCTTAACTTTTTATGTCTTATCAATAAAGACCGGATTTTATGCATTTGGCATATATATGCATTTTTTGCATATTTTGTGATTTTAAAGGAAAAAATGCATATTTATTTTAAGAACTATTGCATATCTAAGAATGTTTTGGGATTTCTGTGTTTTTTTCTTACGTTTTATGGTCGCACGCCGCCGTGTCGCCTGTGCTGTCGGGGACTGAAGATAAGAGGGCAATAAATAGGCTAACTAACTAAGTAATAAACTAATAAACAAAACTATTATTCTTCTATTGAGAAATTCCATTAGTGGGTGGGTATTTCTGACCAGATGTTTTAACTAGATTTTTTAAATCTACACCTTCTATAATTATTTATTTGCTCACATTTGCTACAGTTTGTCAGTATTATTGAGGTTGTCGTTTGTCGTAGCCGCAGTTAGTATTGTAAACGAAAACAAAGTGAAATTGAAAGCGGTGAGTATGTCGAAAATACGATGATTTCTTGCATTAAGCCTTACCCAGAACTTGTTTTGGACGGCGACCATGTTTTTTGCAAGTCTTGTTCCAAAATGTGTTTCTTGCTCAAAGAAATTTCAAATATACGAACACATTAAGATGCCGTCTCACATTGCTAAGGTTAGGAAGATGAAGTCTGGTCCCATACAGTCAACGCTGAAGCAGTCATTTGAGATTTTTAAAAACGGAAACCATGACCAGTCAGAATTTGACGAAGATCTATGTAAAACTTTCTTGGCTGCTAATATTCCTTTAAACAAGTTAACCAACCCGCAAGTTAAGGCCTTTCTGCAAAAATATACAAAATGTAATGCTTCAGATGAATCAACATTAAGAAAAAATGTCGTTGGAAAGGTATTTGGTACCGTGCTAGATGAAATAAAGAAAGAAATTGGAGGTAACTATATGCATATTGTCGTCGACGAAACAACTGATTCGTGTGGTCGTTATATAGTTAATTTATTGATCCGAAAACTCACAGAAAAAGAACCTGGAAAAGCTTACCTTATAGCCATAAAAGAAGTGGAAAAAACAAACAACCTCACAGTTACACGTTTTATTCAAAAAACCTCAACACAGTTCTTTTTGCCGAATTCAGTTCCTAGATAAAATTCTTGTCCTGTTGTCCGATGCTGCGCCGTATATGATAAAGTCAGGACAGAATTTAAAAATATTTGATTCATGTAACTTGCCTAACTCACGGATTAAATAGGGTTGCGGAAACTATTAGAGTTTCCTTTCCGTTGGTCAACGGCCTAATAGCAAATGTAAAAGGATATTCATAGAGGCCCCATTAACAGTACAATTTTACAAGGAGAATCTTCCCGGTATACCATTACCACCTGAGCCTGTCGTGACCAGATAGGGCACCTGCATTCGTGCGGCAATATTTTATGCAGATAATTTCCAAAGATTGAAATACTTAATTTCACAAATGTCTGGTGATGATTCACAGTGCATCCTAAAGTCTAAATAAATATTTCAAAGTGCTAAAGCGGAACAACAGTTAATGTATATTAAGTGTAACTATTCATTTATAGCAGACAGTATTTTGCAACTAGAGGAATCGTGCACAAGTCTACCAGAGTCGATGGATATAATTGAAAAAAATGTCAGGAAAAACTGTAAATAATTTTGCTATTGAACCTGCCTTAGTTCCAAAATTAAAATTTTGCCCTGTAACTTCAGTAGATGAAGAAAGATCGTTTTCTTTTTACAAACATGTCCTTAGTGATAGACGCCACAATTTTTTAGTTCAAAACTTTGAAGCACACATAATAACTGGTGTGTTTTATAATTTTTCAAATTAATTTCAGTATAAGTTTGATATAAGAAACTGTATTAGGTATTAACTGATTTAATAAAGTATATTATAAATTGAATTTACCTTTATTCAATAATCAATCCCCTAAATTAATGAAAATTTAATTTAGAATATCAAAATTTTGTTGTTTTATTACCGCATATTCATTGCATATTTACGTCTTTTTTGCATATATCCTGTATAAATTTTAAAAAATATGTGCATATATATGCGCATATTCTTAAGGTTTTTGGTTATAATCCGGTCTTTACGTATCAACATAATTTATAGAGCCGAAGTTTTGGTACATTACATAAGGACTAAATTACTTCTTATTGAGTGTCACTTCGACATAATTTTTAGGTCTTGCCGTGGACAGCCATTTTCAAAACAAAAATTTAAACGGCAAGCACTGTAGTCCCGGAAAGGTATATTAAACCATATGGCCCTTGTTGAACAAAATGCGATAAAGCTGGAATATTTAGCTTTTGTTGACCAGATCAAGATCCTAAATGACAGGGTGCAAACTACCCCAAAGTAGGTTAGTTAGATAAATATCTCGAATACTGCTGATTTTTGTAAAAATATGCCTGATATCAAAATGACAGCCAATAACATTACCTATAAATTTAAATACAGGGATTTTCAATAAAATTACAAGGCCCTCGAAAACGAGTGGATATATCTTAATTTCGTAAAAAGCCGTTGCACTTTCCATTTTTTAAATATAGCATTAATGCGACTCCTTTCACGCTCTGGGCGTCGCGATGCTTCAAAAAATATAAATAGATTGCAGGGACTTCGACTGTAGGTAACCTTAGATTTCAAGACTTTTTTGTTATTTGCCCAAATTCGGTTAATTCACTCGTTTTTAGGTAATAGAAGGTTTTATTGCAATTTTTTTATTAATTTAGAAACTAAAATAATTCTTTAGTCAAATTTGTTCAAAATTTATTCCTTCTGCGCGACCACAAGTGTCAACATTTTTTAAAAGTTTTGTGTTGGTAACTTTTAAAAGCGGTCTTCTTGTAACAGTAAAACATGCCGGTGTAATTCTGTTTATTATATCGGCCATACATTCAACTGGAATTTCGTAGACAATATCCTTAAAGTAACTCCAAAGGCAAAAATCTAAAGCTGTCATATCTGGTGACCCTACCGGTCATCTTATTGCTCCGTTGATTTCAAACCATCGATTGAGACTGTTTGTCCAAATGGTCCTTAACAACTTGAGCATTACGATCAGGAGCTTTATCTTGCTGAAGCCACATATTATTCCAGTACTCAAAGAGTACCTCTTCTAACAGTTTTGCAAATGCAACTTGAAGAAAATGTGAATAACGTTTTCCAGTTAAAGTGCCTCCGTAAAATTTCATTAATTCCAAAAACGCGTTGACTTCCTCTTTCTTTCCAATTAGGGACCAACATTGTCAATTATGACGGTTTAAAATTCCATTATTATGGAAGCGAGTCTCATCGCTCCGTAAAATATTTGACAGGATATTTTGCGGATCTCCTGGCTCTTATCTATCGATTAATTTGGTTTTGTATAGATGAGGCTTGTTGTTGTGTAAAACTCCATGAAGAGCTTATGGCAACACCAGGATTTTCTTTGATTTTGCCCAGTGAAGTGTTAGGATTATCATCAACGTGCTGTCAAACTTGAGCTGCATTTTCATCGTTTGTAGCAATTTTTCTCCACGTTATCTTATACCACTTTTCACGACAAAATACATTTTTTTTTATTACATCACGTCGTGTGGTAAATGTCAAAATGAATTTTCAAGTTACCCTTTATGCAGAGATGATTCGGCGAAGAACCTTAATTGCACTGAGATGTATGGGAAACACTTTATGACTTTCTATCATTAAGGCACGATCTTAAATAAATATTTGATAAGCTAAACTTTGTACGGGTTAATTTATTTTCAAAGTAAGATCTATTTATTGCTTGATAAATTGGTCAGAATCCTTTTGTTTACCATAAAATACATTTATTATGTACATTAGAGTAAGGCAAATAGAAATGTTAAATAAACTTATCAATCATTTTGATCTAAATTGCCCACCGATGCAAAATAAGCCCGACAGGTTGTAGTCAGACTACTGCTGGATGTACTCAACTATTATATTGTGATGTTGCTTTAAATTATCATTGACGGTAATCCGTAAATGAACACCTTTCAATTTGAATGGATTAGTGTAGCAAGAAACTCAAGATTTTCCTACAGTATTACCTAGCAAGTGAATAGTAGGGGATTTATTTTAAAAAAGTTAAAATAAGGCAACCCATAAAAGAAAAAAATGTTATAAAGGGTATTGTATCGCTCCTGTAGGGATTCCTTCCTTGAAAATAAGAACAATAGTTTCTCTCAACATAGGTCCGCAGTCGCTTGAATATTAAAATACAGGGTGCTGAAAATTAAAAATATAACGGTCGGTTTTTCCTTAATATTTTTGAGGCTGATTTAGATATAGTATGGACCGGTACCTGTGCGGGGGAGATAGGGGGCTCGGATGTGGGGATGATGGAGGATACGCATGGTGGTATGCTGACGGTTATGCAGCATGGTGGACTCGTTAATAAAAATTCAATAATTCTAACTGACTACTGACTGGCTGGAAATATTTTGCCTTGACTGTACCATTCTGTGATCATGTTATATTCACGGGAGACCTGAACATATACCTCTAAAAAGATTATGCTCCTAGAACTAACCTTGAAAAACTGATTGACACTTTTAATTTAAAGCAAGTCGAAATAAATAAAGATTACAATAACATCAATTTTGCAGATTTTGAAAATGATGCTCAACAATTACAGTGAGATCAAATATCAACAATAAGCTCAAGACTTTTAATGACAATATTTTGTTTTTAATTGATAAATATGCACCTATGCAGCGGAGAAGAATCAAAGAAAAGCCTTTTACACCGTGGATTACTAATAATATTAAGCTTTTAATGAAATTAAGAGATAGAGACTATAGGAAATACTTAAAGTAAAAAACGAAGGGATACCTCCAGTTTTATAGACAAATTAGAAATTTTACTAAACACGCGATTCCTAGGGAAAAAGATCGTATTTTAATTTATTGTCTCAAAAAAATGAAAAAGACTTTTGGACTCATGATAATAGATTAAATTTATCTCGCGACAAAAATTTTAGCTTGCCCGAGGAGTTTTCTGATGCAACAATTCTCAATAACTGTTTTGCAAGTTGTAACGCTGTATTAGACTATACATCAGAGGAAACAATGGAATTTTATAAATTAAGTAGGCATAAAAATGCAACGTCACAACTAAATTTTAAATTATTGGATGAGTTAGATTTCAAAAAACTTTCAAACACCGTAAATACGAATGCTATTGGTGCGGATTTATTATCAATACGAGACGTACATTACATTATGTATACCTTTTTGTCTAAATCCATTATTAAACATAATAAATAGTTGCATTCTTGAAAACATACACACAGTAGTAGTACAAACTTGATTATGATTGACAGCCACATACTGTGAAATTATCGCTGTATATCTTGCGAAAGACCACACCTTTTATGGGATTTTTTATATTCAGGGTGTTTCAGAAGTACGATACTACGTAACTTAAGAGAATGATTCCTTATGATATTCGAAGGGAAAAAGTTAGTATGAATATGTGCCCAGACTTGCCCCGTTTTTGATGTACAAGGTGTTTTAAATTTAAATTTAATATTTAAAAGAAAATAATTTTATTTTTAATTTTTTAAAATATCCTTTTTTCGATTACATTGAAATTTGGTACTGTTATTCAAAATGATGAGGGAAGTTTTAGGAAGGATGGTCTTATAAAAAAACTTGGAAGTGACATGGAAGAACACAGAGTGTTGAATAGAAATATAATATCTACTATTGACACTTTGTCATGTATGCAAAGGAAGTAAAAAAGCTTCAGAACGATGTCCTTCAGTTTAAATTCTAGTCTAAACTGTGATATTTTTAATGAACTTACCACATTGGTTAGTGATAATTCCGACAAATTAAGCAGGAAAGTAGGGGGAATGGAGGAATTGAATAAGGGAGTGACATCTTGTGACCAGGGCCAGGAAAAGAGTCCCAGTGAGATTAACAAAAAAAATAACATTTTGATTTTGTGTGATGATCAATTTAGATTTATGCTGGATTCAGTAAGGGCTAAGTTTTGTAGTTGTAATGTGATGAGCATTATTAAGCCTAATGCATTTTTTAAAGATGTGATTTCTGATGTTTTAAACCTTACAAATTCTTTCACTTTGGAAGACTATGTTATTTTGCATGCAGGGTATAATGATGTTCAGAATGGTAGAGCTCCATATTTTGGGATTATAAATGGGCTTCTAAAACATTGCACACACACAAACTTTATTCTTACTACAGTTGCTTATTCATGCATAAAAAATAAAAATATTCATTTAATGTACAAATTCAATTCACAACTTTTAAATTACGCAAATGCTTTGAACAGATATGCAGAAGGAACTGTAGTTTGTGTAGACATAAATGATGCTAAGGGCTTGATGCATGAGAGATATGTAATTATTGATAAATTACTATGTTCTTCACAGCGTATAATAAAGAATGGCAATCTTATTTTCATTAGGCCATTAGAATCGACACCTACACTTAACGATCAAGCCAATATTAATGGCACTGCCCCTTTTGTAGACAATCCCCCCAGTCACAAATAATTTTGTAAAAATTAATGAATGTACTTTGTTTTTGTTAAATATTTAATCCGTCAGAAATAAAATAGATAAACTGACTGTGCTCCTAGAATTGTATAATAAACCTAATTGTGTTTTGTTAACAGAGCATTGGCTAAACGAAGATGAACCATATTATGTTTCAGACTGCATTATGGCATCAATCTATTATAGAAAACAAATTTTACATGGGGGAACTATGATTCTTGTACGCAGGGTAACCTGTGATAAGTTTTTAATTATGAATGTAGATAAGTTTAATGATTTGACGGTTGAAAAAGAGTTTGAATTCTCAATAATTTTAGTTAAGTCTCTTAACCTATATGTAGTGTGTATCTATATCTATATAGACCTCCAAGCTGTGATATTAATGTGTTTATCTATCATCTTGGGATCCTTTTGTCTAGGTTACCTGTTCGATCTAACATAGCAGGCGAAGTTTTATGGATTTGGGATCTTTGGCCTATCAGTCGCTTAATAATTTTTTATTTCTCTAAACCTTAAAATGCATGTCTGTAATTCCACTCGGATTACACAGTTCTCTTCTACTATAATAGACTATTTTTGCTCTAACCTTGAAAATGATAGAATCTTAGACTGCCGCACTATCGCTTCTGGATTGTCTGACCATGAAGCTGTCTTACTTACTTGTTCTACAGATTCGAATGTAAAATATAAAAAAACTAGGCAGGGTAGAAATTTTGGTAAGAATAACTATAATAGGTTTAAAGAAAATTGTAGCGGGATATTTTGAAATGGTGTTGTCAGGGCGGAAAATCCAATTGACCAGTTTCATGCCCTTTTGACTAGCGCTTTTGACAGGGCATTTCCTTTACAATTTCTTAAGGTTAAAAACAAAAAACTTTGGATTACTTGTGGTATAAGGACTTCATCGAAAAATTTGAGATCTCTACATACCATGAGAAAGTACCACAGTTATAATCAGTTTTTTGTTACATATTGTCACGCCCTGCGGGTGCGACTGGGGACGTTGACCTAAAATCGGAATAAAACACTAAATTTTATATAACAATAACAAATTAGTTTATTTACTGTTAGTCTGTTTCAAATAAATCATTACAATTATTTTACACTTCAATTACGTTATGGTTAAATATTACCCTTGGTTACATTTCCTTATAGGTGAGACAAACTATAGTTTCATACTTACAATAAAATATTAACTTTGAAAATAACCATCGTGGGGCTGCTTTCGGACGGCGTCTCGCAAAGGGGAGAATCGGGGTAGAATCGATCAGTTACCTTGTCGGCCAACAACTGTTCCTGCCATTGATCAAATTTGACTTTATACCTTCCAAACGGTTCGTCAAGTCAGCACTCTTTTTACTATCTTTTAATCTATTTTAGGTAGACGATGTACTACGGTCAATGCATAGGTCGAGCACCTCTGTTTCCTGCTGACTTGCTGAATCGGCTTGATTGGCGTGTTTATATATTTAGTAATAAATGATGGGAAGTTAATTTCTTTACTGAGTGTTTCTTTACTAATGTGGATTTATGAAATATTGATTTAGGTTTTGAATTATTTTGAGAAAGTATTCTTTTTGATTATTCCCTTTGTGACAATATTTTAATCAATATAAGCGAATTTATAGAAAGGTCGTTAGAGCGGCAAAAGAATTGTATTATAGGGGTAAGATTGAAAATGCAAAAAACAACACAAAAAAGAACTGTTAATCAAGAGGTAAATCCAACTTATTGCAGAGGAATATAGAATTAGATCCTAACATCCTTAATAACTTTTACTGTACAATAGGTGATAAATTAAGTTCAAATTTAAATTCAGATAAGGATCCCATGGATTATCTAGCACAAACTAATGTTTCTGAAGTTTTTGTTCTTGAGAGCACAAATTTGTGGTAGAAATAAAACAAATTTTTAAAGAAATTAAAAACAATAATTCCTCCGGCTATGATGGAATTTCTGTAAGAATATTGGAATGCTGGCCGGAGTCTGCATTGCATGCACTAGCATGTGCGATTAACCAATCTTTTGTAGTAGGACAATTTCCCATGTGTTTAAAAGGTGCCGTTGTTGTTCCGTTATTTAAGGGAGGCGATATGAGTGATCCTTCCAATTTTCGTCCTATTTCCCTTTTATCCACGCTTTCAAAGGTCATTGAGAAGGTGGTCAAGAGGAGATTAATGATTTTTTTGGAAAATAATAAAATTATGAATCCTCTTCAATTTGGTTTGGCCATTTTTTCTCTCCTCCATCAGGTTTACCTAAATATGAATGGCGGCGAGGCTGTTGCGGCAATATTCTGTCATCTTTCGAAAGCATTCGATTGTGTGGATCATGGAGTGTTGCTGCAAAAGTTAAGACGCTATGGGTTTGGTGAGATTACACTAAGATGGCTGTTTACCTATCTTAAGGGAAAAATGCAAATGGTAAGAGCGGATGGCGAATACTCTGATAAATCACTTATTGCTAGAGGCGTTCCACAAGGCTCTGTTTTGGGACCCATTTAATTTTTGCTATATTTAAATGACTTAGCAGCCTTAGATATTCAGGGTTCATTTACATTTTTTGCTGATGATACTAGTCTTCTTTGGCATGGTAAAAATAGGGACGATCTGAAATTGACTGTCGATAGAGACCTACATGAAGTTAAGCGTTGGCGTGATTCAAACTTACTTTGCTTTAATGTAAATAAAACCAGCATAATCACCTTTGGATTTTTTTTTAATGACTTGTATTTGAATAACAAAATTGTAGAAAATAGATCCCTTACAAAGTTTCTAGGTCTTATCATTGTTAATAAACTTAAATTTGAGGACCACATAAAAGCCCTAAGTAAAAAGTTATCCGCGGGTTGCTTTCCAATTAGAATAGTTTTTAAGGAGCTTAATGATTCCACCGCAAAGATGGTTTATTACTCACTATTTGAGTCCCATGTGAGATATGGAATTGCTTTTTGGGGATTCACTAACAAGCAACTCTTTAACTCAATATTTGTTTTACAGAAGCGGGCAGTTCGTTATTTGTGTGGAGTTGTGGGTCGCGAACACTGCCAACCATTATTTATTAGGGAAAACTGTGCCATGTCTGTTTATTTTCAAAACTGTGTGTCTTATGCATAGAAAATTCTCCGGTTTTGTAACTAGCGATAATGTGTATAATACTAGGTTAAATGTCAATACGAATATAAGCTTGCCTATACCAAAGTCTACCTTAGCGAAGTAGTCTATTTTTTATGCCAGCAAAAAAATGTTTAATCATCTAAACAATGAATTGAAATCTATCGAAAATTACAGACTGTTTCGTAGGGGTGTTAAAAATATTTGATTACAAAAGGCTTACTACAGCTTGGAGGACTACTATAGTGATATTTTATGATGTACCAGTATTTATATAGTCTAAGTAACATTAAGAATATTGGTGTTTATTTAAATTTTGGTTTTAGTGATTGCTTTGTCAATGGATATCATTTTCTTGGACAATAAATTATGATTGACTATGACTTCTATGACATTATAACAATTTTTTACCAAATAATTTATTTACTGATGAGGCCTCTTTTCAAGAGAAGCCATTATGAATTTTTATAAAGAATATTTTTGGCCGGACAATAATCCTCACAAAATACGCAGTTTCTATCTGAAGAACTTGGCGTTCTGTTAGAATGCGTACCTCTACAAATGAGAACTAATATGTGGTTCATGCACGGCGCCCCAGCTCATTTTAGCGTAGTTGCTCGTCAATACCTCGACAAAGCTTTTCCAAATTGCTGGATTGGACGCGCAGGTCCCCAAGGTTAGCCAGCTCGCAGTCCCGACTTGAATCCTCTAGACTCTAGACTACTGTTTATGGGGTCACCTAAAGTCTCTTCTATACAAGACGCCTGCACTAGATGAAAACGACTTAAGAATTGAAATTATTGCAGTGCGATACGAAATAATTCACGTATTTTTAAACGTGTAAGACAATGAATGGTGAGACGATTGCAATCGTTCGTTTTATCAGAAGGTGGCCATTTTCAACATTTGCTTTGAATAACTGCTGCATTTTCTTTGTTTTATTATTTAAAAAAGTGTTATTTTTAATTAAATGTTTAAATTAGCTTTGAAATACATAAGTATTTTTTTTTGTACATGCAATAAAGTGGTTTTTATTTTTTCTCTCGGAAACAAAGCAAGATACGGAAACAATTCAAAGAATAAAAAAGTTGCACTGTTAGTTATTAAATCCGAAAAAATGTATATAAATTAAAGAAAGTCAGTGGTGTACATTATTTTGTTAATAATATTAGTTAAGGTGCTCCCGGAGCCGCCACTGGACTGGTAGGGTACAATGCTTTCCATACACTAACTCCCCTCTAACCGTAATTCTGGTTGCGCCACTGCCTTATTAACTTAACCTGACACCCGTTCCTATACATACAACTGGACCAGAAAGATACAAATGACCTTATAATTAGCATTTAAATTATTCAGGCCGTCTTTCTTAATAGTTATCATTACCCAAAATCACAGTTCGGGCGATTTTATAAATGGGGCTCTCCCCAGGCGATTAACACTGACGGACAGACGAGGGCCGTAATACTGTAATATGATAAAGGATGAACAACTTGTAAAGAAACGGACAAACAATGCATAAAAGCATCAGACAAGAAATGTTGTGGGAGAAGTGTATATTATGTATGTATTATGTATTATTCCAGGTAAACCAGTGGAATAGCTTAATGAATTTACTAGGGTATCTTCTGCGTAAACAACTGTAGAATATAGCACACAAAACATTGGATTCCATTCGCTTCTGTCAACTGAACTTCGCATGCAATGTTCTGGTTTAGGTAAAATAAGTATTTGTCGAATGACTTTATATTTGTAAATGATAATGCATTTTGTGGGTTAGTTTAGTGTTCCTGGAACGATACCGTTAAAAGAAACTTCTTTACCTGTTCAACGTTATCACTCTGGAATGGAAAACAAGGCCAAATATGCTTTTTTAATGAATCGCAGTTCAGGACAAGAAACTGCATCGAAAGAAAATTTGAGCAGTGGAAACGAAGATTTCCGATTCGGGCCTTCGGTATTCGACTGAAGAAAGGAAAAGTTGAGGCTGTCGTAATTACTGCAGCAGTATTAGAGAATATAGCAAAACTTTTAAATGAACCAGACACTCCAAATAATGAAGAAGAGGAGTCGGCAATAGAGTTTGTTAATAATGTCAATGTTGAACCTTATATGAATCTACATAATATTCATAATATTAGTAATGTTGTAAGGCACCAATTAGTTAACTAATATTATAATCAGGTATGAGATATATTAAAATTTTCTCATAAGTTAATATACACATAACTGTTGCTAAACAACTGTATCATGTAAACATGTTTTAGGACCCTACTATAGTTGGAGTCAAGCAAATATTTGACGCGTGACACTTCCATCTTGTCATATTTGTCCAATACTAGGTTATTTCGATTTCACCAACTTTATTACAGCTGATACTTAGTCAGGGCCGGACTGACGAATATTGTTATTTATAACCTTTGCCGAAAATGATTGCTGGGAAATTGGTCTAAGAATATGAATTATAATATAAATAAATTTGTTTTGATAAATTCTGTGCATTGTAATGATGGGATTCAGGATTGACCATTAATATCACAGGTCTTAACAAAAGCAATCTTAGTAGTGTATAACGATTAGTAGTGTATAACGATTAAATTAATAAATAAAATGCGGATCTGCAGCCCATATGATTTGACCAAATCGACGAGAAGGTAACTCCGTTTATGTATATCTCTTTTTAGTCATATAAAAGGATAAAGATACAAATACTTCGAGTGGGTGGTAATTATTATAATATAAATTAGCCATTAGTAACTTTTATATTATGAGTGGCCTGCCGTATTTGACACCCATGACAATATGGAAGTGTCACGCGTCAAATATTTGCTTGACCCCAACTATATCCACATAATTAACAAAAATTTACATCAAAATAGTCACCGATGTTTCTTATCTGGCTTCAAACTATATAAAATGTATTTTTAAAATAAATAATTCAAAATAAATGCATAAAATATAAGGCGATAATACGACACCATCCGCTCGATAGTTATTGTGAAGTAAAATTTTTTGCGGACTAAATTTTTTAAGGATAAGTTCCAAACAACAAAGGTTTTTATTGTTTTTAGCTTTAGTAAAGAAGTGTTAGCGGGCGTGTTTACATTGAATTAATTTAAATAATATAAAATGATCATCGGGACAATCGGAAATTTTTAACGGATTTGGAAGAAATATTTAAGATGTGCCGGGATTGTTTGACTCAAATGGTGTTGATATTGTGCTATTAGGACATAATTAAAATTATTGTGTGATATTCGCAGAGGTTTCGCAAAAGTGCTCGGATATTATGTATAATATTTTTACTATAAAACCGTGGGTAAGTAGTTTTCCAATTTTTCATAAACCGGTTTTTTATATAAATAAATTTGTAACTGTATGGTTGTTTTGAGAAAATTTTGATTTGGTAGGTGGCCAAGTTCATGAATTATTTATTTATTTATATATTCATTTAAAAGTACTTACAAAATTATTCCAAATAGTACTAGGTAAAAAAACAAAGAAATAATTACAGAGAGCTTATACATTTTCTACAAACATATTTATACAAATGGCAATACTTACTTACAAATAGGAATAATGAAGTAACAATAATAACGTTCCCAACTGTAGCGCTAATGGTATGGCGGATATACATGATAATATGATCCGTAAGTTAATGCAGAAGGAGCTGTTTTAAGTTAGTTTTAAACTTGGATATAGACCATTCATAATGAAACCCACTGGGAACATGGTATTTAAGTGACTCATGATTCGGTTGGAAGGACTGTTATGTCCGATGTCAGTTCTATACCTATGGGTTGAGAAAGGTATTGCTAGACGGGTGTTGCGTGATGGTACTCGGAAGTTGATCGATCTTAATAGGTCTGGACTATCTATCTCGTTGCTGATGATTTTATGACCAAACAATATAGTTAAGAAGATCCGTCGCATCTCCAAAGTATCCAAGCCAAGCATGCTAAGGCGTTGGGAGTAGGACAGACTTGTTCGATCAATACGAAGCTTCCTGAACAGGAAGCTAGCGAACTTGGA
Source organism: Polydrusus tereticollis (assembly GCA_963920685.1). Classification (NCBI taxonomy): domain Eukaryota; kingdom Metazoa; phylum Arthropoda; class Insecta; order Coleoptera; family Curculionidae; genus Polydrusus; species Polydrusus tereticollis. The sequence goes on from OY987330.1 coordinate 50,109,574, forward strand.
CTGCACTCGTTAAATTCTAGCAGAGTGGGTTTTATAGAAAGGGGACCATACTATGCAGCAAAATTCAAGGTGACTACGGACCAATGAATAATATAATATCATCAAAACATTAATGTTGGTAAAGTTGAAGCAAGTTCTTATAATGAAGCCTGCCATCCTAAATGATTTGGAGATTATGTTGTTTATGTGTTCCCTGAATCTTAGTTCGGTCAAAGATGACTCCTAAATCATTGATTGATGTGATTCTGTGGTACCAAGGAAGTTACGCAGGTGAAAAGATTTTCACAGAAAGATAAGCGCAGTATTCAAATTCCGAGACCGCAGCTAATTTTGAAATATAATAATTTTATGGGAGGTACGGACCAAATGGACCAGAATATAGCATGTTATAGAATAGGCATACGTGGCAAAAAATGGTATTGGCCCATTTTTACATGGTTACTTGATGCCGCTCTACAAAACAGCTGGGTGTTATACAACAAAGCTAGGAGATGCAAAATTTCGCAATTAACATTCAAAAGGGAAATTGCCAATATTTATTTAAAAAAATATGGAATTCCAAGCAAAGGGGCTGGAAGACCGTCAGCTTCACCTTCAGCATCTGTGGGAAGTCGAGTATCTGCGGATCTTAGATTTGACAATACTGGCCATCTAGTTAAACACACGGAGGGAAAGAAAAGAAGAAGATGTAATAACACTTCCTGTACATCGGTCGTAAGAACAATGTGTTCAAAATGCGAAATTGGCCTACGTATTGACTGCTTCGTCCCATTTCACACCCGCTAGTGTATATAATATATTTCTTTGTAAGCTAGATTTTATTTTCAGTTTATAAAATGTCTAGATACTATATAATATACCATACTTATTATATTTATTATTTCACTTGTTCATTTTAAAAAAATTATATCACCTATTTTGCCTATTATAGGTACTATTAGATTGTATGTATAATTGGGAGTACATGCGCCTAGTGTTACCATATGGTAACGGACTATATTTCAAAAAATATAAGTTAAATGCGATTTCATCCTAATACTTTTTTGTTAGAAGGCCCCTCTAAAGAAATAATTTAACATTAAAAACTAAAAAATCGAAAAATCGAAAATTCAGGCGCTAATGGGTTAACGTTTATTTGTCAAAGAAACGTAAAAATGGCGAACTATTGATGTCTTCAGGCAAAGAATTAAAAAGCAAACGCCCTTGTAGAATTTTTTTGCAGTTTAGTTGTTTTTACAAATGACATTAAAGTTTTGTTTAGAACGAATACCTACAATGTTATTAACGCATACTTGACCTTTTTTTAAAAATAATCGTAAATGTTTATTATTATCTTGTAGAGAATGAAATATTTTTAACAAAAATGTCTTATCCATTTGAAAATAATGTCAGCATTCCCCTTATAGTGAAAAACAAACAATAAAAGTTCTTAACATTGTTCATTAACACTATAGAAAGACAAAATGATATACGCGTCGCGATTTAAATCTATTTGCGGTAATTATCCTCATTAAGTGGGAGTTTCAAATTCATTAAAAAGCTAATTAAAACTGTGAGGTTAATAGAATTGTGTCAATGTGCTCTTAACACGATGGCATTCTGCTGGAGATGAGCTTTATTACTGGAGTTTTATTTTTAGGTTGAAGAGATATTTTTAGCTGAGCGCCTTTTTCCATTAAGTGATTTTAATTATGTTAAAATATTATTGAGTCTTGTCAAAGTTTACAGAATATTTTAATTCTTCAAACTTTGGTCTTGTTGGGTTTTTATAAAAAAGAGTTTGCATGCCATTCTGAAATATAATAATGTTATCTTTATTCGATTTAATCAACTATTAGCAATAGTTGAGCCATTAAAGACCATAATGGTACAAGTCATAGGAAAACATACAGGGTGTCCCATAACTTATGGGCCGTAGAGCAACTAGAGATACCTGACATCAAACTAGACCGATTAAGTCATATAAGTTTTTTCGAAATGGTACTCGTTCTAGAAATGCAGTTGAAAGTGAAATTTTATTTTCGAAAATAAGCCATAATTTCAAAACGGTTCAATGAATCGAATTGAAAGTTGGCAGTATTATGTTTTTATGAGTAAGGAATAAGAATTTGTAGAAATTTTTAAGTTTCGCACTAGAGGGCGCTAGTTACATACACTGGGTTTCATAAATCTATTTTTTTTTTCTTGCCTTTGATATTAGGTGTGTTTGAATTAAAGTTTCTTAAAGAAGGGCAATTCTAACCTAAAAAGGTATACTCGCTTGATCTTAATATCTCTAACCGTTTTCGAGATATTTCCGTTTAAACATCACAAAGCATAAAAAAAACAAAGTAATTAAATTCATATTTTAATTCTCGCAACGCAATAAATTAGAAACAATGCAACAATAACAAGAACCTCACTTTAGTAAATGTTGAAAGTGGCCACCGTTGACCTTAATACACTTTATTAAACTTTTAACTAAGTGACACACTTTTGGGAAAGTGTCTTGCTTGTTTTTAATCACATTATATAGCGGCTTCCTCAATTTTTTGTGAAAGTTCATCGCGTGTATTAATTTCGTCCTTATAAACTAATGACTTCATGTGTCCCCATAAATAGAAATTAAGCGGGTTAATATCTGGGTGACGAGAGGGCCAAGGAAAGTCACTACCGCGGCCAATCCACTGATGTGGAAAACGTTGATTCAGGTGATTTCGAACTACCAGTGAAAAGTGAGGTGGTACCCCATCTTGCATAAACCACATATTTAGTCTTATGTTTAAAGGTACATCATCTGATAAATTAAATAAGTCGTTTTCTAAGAACTGCAAATATGCATCACCAGTAAGTCTTTGTAGAAGTTCAAATGGGCCTATTAAATAATTGCCAATGATACCGCACCAAACATTCACTAAAAATTCTTGCTGAAAATGTCTTTCTCTTACCAGTTATGGATTCTCAAGAGCATAATAATGGTTATTTCGCCAGTTGAAGATTCCACGTCCCGTGAACGTTGCTTCATCAGCAAATAATATGGTTTTTAGGAATAACGAGTTTTCATTTTTTTTATTTAATAATAACTGACAAAATTCCATTCTGGATGGTAAATCATGTTCCAGTAAATTTTGTACAGGCGTACCATGGTAAGGGTACAATTTTTCAGTGTGGATAATTCGTGACACAGATGATTTACGTATTGTAGTAGCAGCTCTGAAGCGTCTAGTGCTCAAAAAGGGATCGTCCGCAACACGAACCAAAATCCCTTCTTCCTGCGCAACAGTTATAGTTTTTGGTCTGCCACCAGGATTCTTATTATAAAAGCTACCCCTGTCGCATAAATCAGTGTAAAAACGTTGAAATATATATATATCTACCTACTTTGGAGGGCAAATTATTGCTTTGGCATTTTTGTATGCAAGATAAGACAAACATCCCTTTTAATCGGTAATGATATTATAAATTAATTTTCATTATCTCCCAATATTACATAAGAAAAGGAATACTTGCACGAGGGCAAAAATACTTACACTAAGTAAAAATTGGATTTATTTATACGCAAAGATATTTTAGCTTTAATTAAGAAGTGGATGTATTTATACATTCATGCCAAGGCCGTATTAATTTCTATTACATTTTAGCTATATTGCTTTTAGAATCTTGCTTTTCGGTAAAATAACATAAAAAATTAATTTTAAAATACTAATTGCTTGAAACTGGTTTCAATAATCCAATTTACCTATTTTTTAGTTCGTATAAGTACGATTAATTTGAAATAATATAGTGGTTGATTTGTTTTAAAGTTCGACAATTTTAGGCCACGTAATAGAAAAAGTTACTTAAAGACATTTTTTGCTTCCAATAACAATTTCTTCTTTTAAAAATGTTTTCGCATTAAATTATGCCATACTGCTTTACCTATTTCATAATTTATTAAAACGAATAATCATATTTGTATAAGCTTACTTAAGGATGACAACGAAAGTTTGGGATCCACGAGTCCTTGTTAATTATATAACAACTCATTTTAAAAAATCTCCTATAAGGTGAAAGTGAATGCAGAACAGTAAAATTTTTCAAATAATAAAGTCATAATATAACAGTTACCATAAAAAAGTGCAAATCAATATCATTTAATGCACGATGCGTAGTAAAAAGCACATCAGGCTTAAACATCATAATATTATATTCTTAATACATTTTATAAATATTATAGAAACGGTGTACCTACACCAAAATAGATTTAAAAATTTTTAGTATAACTCATCCGTTTCATTGGTTTATTTTTCCTTAACCCTTAATAAAAATTATAAATATTATTTACTTATTCCTTAAAAATAAATTATTACGTTCATTTGTATGAATAATTTTGTTAATGTTTCTACAGTCCACAACATATTACTAGAAGTTGCCTAAAAGCAGTTAGTAAATCGCGCAATCAGCTTTTTGCTCTTTATCCCAATATGTCTTAAAGCAAGTGGTCCTACCAATATATCGCCTCTAAAGCCATAAAATAAAACTGATCATTCTAAAAATATCTCCAACAGTTTCAAAGGTTTTCATTTTGACTATTTCTTCTTATATCAAAAGTTTGATTCCACTTCTTCATTTTAGTATCCCAATAACTTTCAAGGAACTTAATACAATTTAATAAAAATTTACATGGTTTAGCTTTTTTAATTTATCAGGGGCGGACTAAGCTTTAGATTTTAATGCTTAAATTTTTAACACCCTGTATGATAAAGACTTTAAAAAAAATAAATCTGGGTAGCTTGTGCCTTACACTAAAAAGTAGGTACTTTTGTTTATTGTCGACAATATGGACTGTTTTCGAGAAGAATAATAATAAACCAATTCATGGCTTATGTTTAATAAAAAGGACCATGATTTATATTGTGTTCCTTGAAAACAAAATGTGATATGAAAGTCATTGAAGCAACAGAAACGTTTCATTTTAAGTTGTCTAATCCGAACAAATACAAAAATAGAAAAAAAAAACGCAGTGATGTAATAGGAGGCACCTTAAGAAAACTATTGAAAAACTTCATAAGAAGGTTCAACATAGGCTCCGTGAAGTCTGATACACTCGCGAGCACGAGCACAATGAAACGCGATTCTCTGTAGTAGTTTTTCCCTAGTGTCGACCGGAGTAGCCCAAGTTTTTCAGATGTCCCCACAGGTAAAAATCCAACGGCGTTAGGTCAAGAGATCGAAGAGGCCAGACAGTAAGTCCTTCTCTACCTATCCAATGGCTTGGATAGACGTTATTCAGGTGCTTCCGCACACCAACACTGAAATAAGGTGGTGCCCCACCGTGCACGAAGTACATGTTTTGGCGGATTTCAAGCGGTAAGTACTCTATTAAATCCTGAAAAGCGTTCTGGAGGAACTCCAAATAAAGTTGTTCATTCAAGCGTTCCAGCAATACGAATGGCCCAATCAAAAAATTGCCAATGATGCCTGCCCAGATATTAATTGATTGGAACTGACGTTGATGATGCGAAACAATAGTGGCATGAGGATTTCATTAGCCCATACATGTATGTTGGTAAATTGGTGATAGCATTATTGGTAAACCTTGCTTCATCGGTGAAAAGAATAATGTTAATGAAGTTTACATCATTTCGTTGCTGATTTAATAGTCAGTTTGCAAACTGCATTATACGAAGAAAATCTTCAAGAATCAGTTCATGCACTTTTTGCCATCGATATGGATATAACAGCTGCTCTGGGAAAACTTCATGTACTATTGTTTTCGATGTATTAAACCGTGCTGATAATTTTTGAGTGCTCGTTGATGGAGTGTCATCTACAGCATTGAAAATATCTTCCTCTAATTGCGGCGTATGTATGGTTCTTCTCAGACCAGCATCAGTACTATTTTTTCCAAACTTTTCTAAACTTATGAGGAAAGTCAATAATATGTATTTCCTTATTAACTGGAATCGCCCACCATTCTCCCTTAGACGTTGATCAACTGGTTGAAATGTCTTCTAGTTTGGCATAGTACGATTAGGAAATCTTTCGTGATATAACCTTCTGGCTTCTAAAGCATTGCAAGACGCAAGACCATACATCAGATGCATATCTGCATACTCAATAAACGTGTATTCCATAGTTCGAATTAATTCACAATTAAATTCACCACGAAATCCAAAAATCAGTTTATTAATATCGAAGCAAAGGATCAATGTGTCTGCAGTGATGTTAAAGATGACAACTTGCTTGCTCTCTTAGAAAATATCCCAATGAAGTTATTTCGTTTTAAATATGTGCAAGTTATTGCAGGTGGCGCCCTCTCAATTTTGCAATATAAATGAGAGCAGATTTAAATTTTTCACCCTACAAAACCCCCTCTAGCCGAATATTGTGACAATACGCCAGTTATTAAAAAAATTATTTATGAAAAACTAAAATCAAATAGTACTTGACTAATGTAAGTTGAGGTAGATCGTCATATTTAAGCCTCAGGAGTTTGTGGTAGCAATTTTTCCGCATCTTTTAGAGGCACCCTATATAGAAAACATGATACATAAAACATGATAAAAAAAACATATTCCGGTCATTTTGGACACCCTCTACATTAAAAAAAATATCATATGCATTTTTAACTACCAAAAATTGTTTTATGTTGCATACAAGTCATTGACAAAATGCAGACTAACGGGACACCCGGTACATTAATTATCACTTTGCCTAAATAAAGTTTGGAAATGTAAAGGATTCATTAAAACGAAAACATCTCAAGTTTCGTACCTCATTTTTTACATGTAAATAAATAGCAACTGCTTAAATTACGATATTTATTTTCTGGTAGGTACAAGATGTAATTACAGATATAATGAGACCCCAACGGTAACAAAGTAAAATATGATTACTTAATTACAAGCTGGTTCTGATAATTGCAGTCTTACTTACATAAAAACTGTTCGCGAGGCTGACAAAGTACATTAATTTTGGATGTTTTATGTGTAAATTATTATAACGAGATCATATCTACATAAAATAAATATTAACTCGTTACCAGCATTTCTGCAAGGTATTTTACGAGCAAAGATTCAATCATTGAATAAAACTGAATTGTGTAGAATAAAATACAATCGTGATAATTTTTACTTATTCAATTCTTTTAAAAAAATTCATACAAATTAACAAAACATGAGAGGTAAACAAAACCTAGGTGAAAGCTTAAAATTATGTAATCAAAAAGGAGCAGAGCCTTAATTAAGAATATTAATTAAAAAACAGTAAACCAAAAAAAGTGGATTTTTTTTTGTAATTACCTGTCGAAATGAGCTCTCCATGGACGAAATAAGCATCTGATAACGCACGCAACAAAAGAATGGTTCACTCGCTGCATTCCCATCTACATTAAAACAAAGACTTATCTTGATTTATATGTTTTTTGTTCTTGTAATTTAGATTTTCTTATTACTTTTCAGTTTTAACCTGGAACGTAGGGGGTCGTAAAAAAATTCCATAGCATAATATTGTTTTAAGGCCGTACGATTTGATTGTAAACAAAAAGAAGGAACTTTATTTTTTGAGAAAGATATTTGGTTAAAACATACTTTAAATTCTTGGTTAATAAAATCTGATTTATAATATAAAATCTTTGTTTACTTATTTCGGATTCGCATGTCTAATTAAATTAAAAAAAAAATTAGATTTTATGCGGTACGGCAAAATATACCCAGCCAAGTTTTTTTAAAACAGAAACAAATCAGCGCAAAAAAAATAGATTGTTTTATGAAAAATGTATACTAAAACATGTGAAATTATTTTTGAAAAAAAAACATCGAGTGAATATGCACCACGACAATGCAGACAATGTTAATTAATAATATTGAAATGTTAAAAGAACATAAAACTAAGTGTAAATTGTGCTCAATAATTAATCCTGTCAATCTAATTTCAACTAAGTATAAATAAAAATACGCGAATTATCATTGACAATGCTAGTCGAATAGGCAATATTTTTACAAACTCCGAGTTCGTGGAGACAGATACATTTGAAACCTTTGTCTCAGATCATACAGCACAAAAAATACTTTTTGAAACATGAATATTCTGAAATATAAACGCATTTTTTTAGAGGAGAGTAAGTCTTTTCTGAGCAGTTTAAAAGATCAAAATAGGTTAAAGGTGTATGAGGTTGAAAAACGTTATGTCAACAAACAATGAAATATGTTTATGAATAGTTTTAAAATATTATTTAATGAGAACTTCCCTCTAAAGCCAATCTGATATTATTGCTGAAAAGTATAATCAACATTTATTATCTATTGTTCCCGAACTTAATTGATACACCTTTTACTTGTGACATAATGACAAATGAAAACTCTATGTATATACCGCTTGTATCACCAAAAGAAATTTGTAAATTAGCCCAAGCCATCAAAAATAAACATGGCGCTAATATTAATCAAGTCCCGACTAGTATTGTAAAATTGTCAGTTTGTGAATTAAAAGAGTTATTAGCATAAAATATATTATAAATATCTCATTTGATGTAGGCATTTTCCCGAAAAATGTAAAAATAGCAGTCATTAAACCATTGTATAAAAAATGAGATCCCGAAAACCTAGACAATTATAGGCCCATCAGTGTGTTGCCAAGGTTTCCGAAATTGTTTGAATTGGCCATGAGCAAAAAATTAATGAGTTTTATGAAAGAATTTTCATTGTTTAATGAGTGTCATCATGGTTTTATTCAGGGAAAGTCCACACACACTGCTGTTTTTTAGTTTTTATAATCAATAATACAACACATTTAGCGGGGTGAGTTTGCACTAGGGATGTTTCTTGATTTACCCAAGGCGTGTGATTGTCTAGTTAGAAAGATACTTATAAATAAACTTGAAAATATGGAGCCCAGGGAAGTATAAAGAAATGGTTCATATCTTATATTTGCGATCGACGACAAACTGTGACAATTATAAAGAAAACAGAAACTAGTAGATCACAGGTATTATTAATGAAGTTGGAATAGGACAGGGAAGCATTCTGAGCTCGCTTCTTTTTGTTATATTGATTTGTCAATGACTTGGTTTTGTAATGCATGAAGACAGCCAGAATATTGTTAAATACGCAGGCGATACTAATTTAATTATTGGTAGTATGAAAGTATGAAAATACTGATAGTGTATGCTATTTATATTTATGAATGTTTGATGTTTTTCTTTAAGCATAAAGCATTTTTTTTTATTTAAAAACTACTTATAATAGTAGGACAAGAACAATAGACGTAACTATCCAATACATTGGCTTACACTCACGTAGAAAACACACCATTATATATATATATATAAACTCTTTAATGCTTTGCCAAACAAAATTAAAAAAATAAATACAGAAAAATTGTATACTTATTGATTTGGAATCTTGCTGCTTGAGTGACTTGTATGTAGATATAGTATTAATATTTATGTGTGTAATTTCATTCTTGGTGATTATGACGTCATTTCTTTTCGTGTTCCCTTGTGGTTATACAATTTGACATAAAGAAGTTTATTATTATTATTATTATTAATGACCAACTCTACATTGAGCGTCTAGCATAACTTTCCACAATATTTCAGCTGTTATTTGCAAGCGCAATTTCTTTACGAATATTTTCATTTTGATCTATTAACGTCTGTGGGCGATTAACATAGACGTCACTTTTAAAGTATCCCCACAAGGAAAAATCTAGCGTCGTCAAATCAGGGGAATAAGGTGGCCACTCAAAATCTCCATTTTCTGAGCGGGCCTGCATGGCAGGGAAAATATCTCTAAGAAGAAAACTGTATCACGCGCTGTGTGGTATGAAGCGCTATTCTGCTGGAACCAGAACTGAACTAATCTGTTAAGTTCCTCCAAGTGTGGTTGCAAAAATTCACGAATATTTATTGTTCGATTTTGTTCTCCATAAACAGTAAGTTTATTGCCCCTAGCATCTTAAAAAAGAGTCAAATGATTCAATTTGAGTATATTTTGATTAAAATGCGCGTTTTTCTTGAATAAGATGAGGGGTTTCTGTTCCCTAAAAATGATTGTTTTGTTTATTTACACGACCAGTAAGACAAAAATTTGCTTCGTCGCTTATCACCAAATTTTGCCAAAAATTGAGTTCTGCGTCTTTGAATATCAATTGGCCATAGTTTGAGCACAGTTTGAATTTTGTATGGATACATGATGCAAGTCTAAGTGCAAAATTATTCTTAAAGTCCGCTCAGTAACCTTAATTGCGCCGCACGTCTTATTGTGGAGGTTTTTTGTTTTTCCTAAGCATCAGCCCAGACAAGCTCAATATTTCCATTTGAACGGAAATATTGCTTTGCCTGTTATATTATGCCTGCAAAGAGGGGTTTAAAGGGTCATAGTCTGATAATTTACCGATGGTAGGTATAGTATGTTCCAAGCAGTTACCACGGAAAGTTACTTACTTGGAGCAAGCTCGCCAAGTAAAAGCAGATAAGTACAGGGACATTTTTTTAAGTGTCTCACCCCCTATTAGCGATTTTCCTGCTGACTATAATAAAAAACAAACTAGATGTTTCTCAATGATTTTCGACAAGGAAGCCAATTTGAATGTCAAAAAATATATAGGTTTACAAATTTGATAGATACGACGCCATTGTAATTTTTTTTTAATGGCAACAAATGGGTAATAAAATAAATAACTACACGGGTGAAGTGCATTTGGCGGTCCGATTTCAAAAACATATAGTTGTTGATATTTATTTTCAGCCGTTACGGAAATACGGGGGTTCCTAAATCGCCTTCGTCGATTTTGCCTTTTAAGTGTCTCACCCCTTTAATAAATAGACCTTTTAACCTGAAAACACCAATTCTTTTCACAGAAACATAATTTCCCCTGACATAGCTATTTACACTATAATCAAGTACGACAGATGTCAAAAAGTGACAGATACGACGCCACTTGGAATTTTTTTAAATAACAGCTCTCATCAATAAACATGCGAGTAAATTGCATTTTGCGATCCTATTATTAAATTTGTCACTCCCTTAATCATGAACGCTTCTTTTGTAACAACCTGTATATTTCAAGATAGATTGAATTGATAGAAATTGTGCTCATAAGTTGTCTACATTTATATCAATATTTTTTTTATGTTTTCCATAAAGGCCGCATCGTATATTAGGGTGATTAACCGTATATTAATGGAGATTTTAAGTCAAGAAATATTTAAATAACGCTTTCTCTCACATATTTAACTGTCAAACCAAAAAATAATGTCAACATATGAAAAAAAATTAAATAATATATATTGTTCCAGCGTTTCCCTGAAACTTAGTTATTTGGAACATTGGTTCCATTTTTTTAAAGATGGCTTTGAGCATTTCTTACAAATAGATAATTGCATTTGTTTGGTTGCTGGGCATTATTTCTTCTGACTGATTTGTCACTTTTGCTAGGTGTAAATTTGTCAAACATTAACAATTATTATTACATTATTATATTTTAATAAGTTTTGATCATTAACGCTGCTCTATCAAATGAAGTGAAATTCGATATGGTACGAATTTCCTATTTATATGGAAAGATCGCCACAGTTGTCAGAAGAAGGTATGGTTTTCCATTTCCTATAATAATTATCACGGGAATTTATGTTACTGTGATAATTCACCTCACTTTTATTGAACCAATCAAAACGCTCATTTTCATAGCAACCACCTTGGTAACGGTCGTCTTACCCGAATATTTCCCTCATATATAAAAAATCTCATAAGAAGTGTGGTCTTTCGCAAGAATTACAGCGATAATTCCACAGTAGAAGCGATAATCCCCCAGTAGGTAGCTATCAATCATATTCAAGTTTTTACTACTACTGTGTACTAACAATCATACAAATCCGTAATTTTTGACTGTTTATAAATATATAATTTATTATGTACTTTTTTTAATTTTAATACTATCTTAATACTTTACATTATATTTATAAATATATTTAAAAAATAATAATAATAATATTATATTTTCTTTACCAACATTGGAGGCGTCTTTTGCATATCCTGGTATATGGGTATTTAAGTGTAACCACGGTTACCGAAAAAACTTTTATTATTGAACTTACTTATGTCAATCTGCGACATTTAAAAAGTGAATTGATTACAAATCAAGATTTCTTTAAAGATATGGAACGTTTTGGTAGTCACTCTATAAAAGAAATTTATACAAGCATTACCAACAGCACAATACAATTTTTCGGGAAATATTCCACCGAATACCACTCGTGCATCAAAAATAACCAGATAATTCTGCTTTCAAGCGTGTTGTAGTATTGTAACTGCATTCGGTTATTTTCATTTTTGATTAAATCTCGAAAAAGCCCTCCTTCTTCGAAGTCGGGCTCTTTCGGATTTAATCAAAAATGAAAATAAACTCATTCAGTTACAATACAACACGCTTTCAATCAGAATAATCGGTAATTTTGATGCACTAGTGGTATTATACCCGATAAGACTACCGCTAGCTCGAAAAGACGCTTTCGAAAAGACGCTTGTAGCTTTTTTACTTAAATAAAAATTTAGTAACACCTCTAACTTGTATATTTACCTTTATCAGACGGCCTTCATTTTTATGTTCAGTAAATTATCCAATAAAATACACCTCTAGAGGCGGTTTCTTATCTTCATACCTTCGTTTTTCACTCGAAACTCGATTTTCCAAGAAAATTTTCACTCAATGTAATTTTTACTTATAATCAAAGATAAGACCCTCGAGCTAAAGCTCTCGGGATCATATCAGATTATAAGTAAAAATTACATTTCGTAAAAATTTGTCAGAAAATCGATTTCTTGTTAAAAACATCGGTATTACCGATAAGACGCCTCCTCTATCGGTATATTACTGTTGAAAAGAATTGGGGTTTTTAGCTTAAAAGGTCTATTTATTAAAGAGGTGAGACACTTAAAAGGCAAAATCGATGAAGATGATTTAGGAACCCCCGCATTTCCGAAACGGCTGAAAATCAGTATCAACAACTACAATTTTTAAAATCGGATCGCTGAATGCAATTCACTTGTGTGGTTATTTATCAGGGTTGTCATTTAAAAAAATTCAAAAGGGCGTCGTATATGTCACTTTTTGACATCCGTCGGATTTGATTATAGAGTAAGTAGCTTAATCACGGGAAATTATGTTACCGTGAAATGAATTGGGGGTTTCAGTTTAAAGGGTCTATTTATTAAAGGGGTGAGACACTTAAAAGGCAAAATCGATGAAGGCGATTTAGGAAGTGCCGTATTTCCGAAACAGCTAAAAATAAATATCAACAACTTTATGTTTTTGAAATCAGATCGTCAAATACAACTCACTACTGTGGTTATTTGTGAGGGTTGCCATTTAAAAAAATTAAAAATGGCGTCGTATCTGTCAAACTTGTGAACCTATATATTTTTTTATATTAAATTTGGCTTCCTTGTCGAAAATCATTGAGAAATACGCAATTTGTTTTTTTTATTATAGTCAGCGGGAAAATCGTCAATCGGATGAGACACTTAAAAAAATGTCCCCTTACGTGTTTCTTATTATTATAAATGGTAGTGGTAGTACTCGGTCATATTATATTAATACTAGTCTGTAAATATCGGGTACAAAGTAGGTAATGAAGTTAATAATGCGTAAGCGTAAAGCGTAACAAAACAAACAACTTCCCGGGCGTTTTAAAAAGAAAATTATTGTAAATTATTTGATGAGTTAATTATTGTTATTTCTAAGAAGCACTCCCCACCAAAATATAGAATACTACCAGGGGCGAATACCCTTATATTTCATAAAATAATAAGATACAACTCCACATCTTCTGAATTTCAAACAAAAAAGAACCGGGCCTCAAGATATATCTTCCTGTTTTTTGGAGGGCGAGAAAGAAGACAATGGCAAAATTAGACTAGCCGCACTTCCAAAACTACACCTAAGTTGGAAAACCACCTCTATTTTCGGTTTGGGTATGCTAAACGCTTAAGAGGGCTTTCATGCCGGATCTGAGTGAATATGTGTCAATTGGTTTACCTTTGAGTGGAGGAGGTCCAACCAATCAACGAAGGTTCAAAAAACTTTTCTAAGAAGTGCTGCGGGGGTGCGAAAGCTATAGATTCGGCCATATCGAAAGCCGGTCTCCAGGGTCAAAGAGAGCGAGAAGACAGAAACGATTGCCTCATGATCTGACATCCCTGATGGCTTTACAAAAGTGTTACAGAAATCTTTTGCCACCAGGCATCAACGCAGTTTTGCTGTTTTTTACTCTTTTGCATGAATTATCATCAAGTTTTAACTACGACTTCTTACTACCCTCTAAAAAACCCTTTTCAGTCAGAATTAAATCGGTAGAAAAATTACATCAGTTTTGTTAACAGTGTTTTACAACGAAACAAACTACTACCTACGTTAAACATCCTTAATAAACACAGGTAGACAGATAGGTACATAAAATAAAGAAGGATAACAATATAGAACTAATGTTGGTCCTAGCTTTTACTGCATGGTCACGTACCCTGAGGTTTCCCAGCAGATTCATCACGGCTTACTAAAATAATCTTTAAAATTAAATTATCTTCGATGGTTTTTACGATGGTACCCTAACAAGGTGGTACCATAAAACATTTATAACAACTTACCCTAGTATCCATTGCAGATCGTTAACCAAAGTAACTGCTGTTAGGATTTTCTTAAACTACCAAATTAACGTTATTCGTTTAATCGTCAATGTAAATAATCCCGATTTAATGACAAATGACATCTCGCAATAAAAAAAATGAGCAAGCTCCCTATTATAGAAGAGAAATTTTAGAAATACAATTGAACAATTTCTGCACGTACTTGGGGCGAACAACGTTCCATAACAAAATTCTGTATCTACTTTCACATAAAACCTCACTATTGACAGTGGCCAAGGAAATAACAAGATTATAACAATATTCCATGGCTGGGCCTATCTTGCCGCACCCTTACATTATTTTAAAAATCGGCTACCGCAACTGCTTCTCCATTAAGTAAGTAACTTTTAAATTAGGAATTGTCTGCAATAGCTTGGAAACTTTCACTTCTTTTAAGCTGATATATACAGGGTGTTACTTAATTAGGTGGCGTAATTTCAAGGGAGTATTCCTGAACCAAATTCAAATAGAAAAGTTCATATAAACATGTGTCCTGAAGAGTCTGTTTTTCAAGATACAGGGTGTCAAAGTTTAAAAAAAAAATTGGTTTTTTATTAATATCTAAATGATCCTTTTACCGATTTTGTTGAAATCTGGCAGGGTTATTCATTGTAATAAGACGCTAAGTTGGCACTAACTAAAAGAAAATTATAAGTTCCAGTGGCGTCTCGGGGGGCAGTGTCACGAATAATATTGACAAAAAAAATGTACGCTACTGAGTTTTTTGAAAAATTTTAATTTTTTTCAGATTGGGCATCTACAAATACAACTTTTCTGGCTCTTAATATCTTTTCGTATATTACTTCCTTTTTGAGGAAAAATATAAAAACGACTTCATTGCATGTCGGAAAATTGTTAAAATAAAATTAAGTTAACTTTGATCGTTCAGTATATTTATTTCTAAGCCATTTTTTAAAATCTAACAAACGAAAAGTAATGACTATTTACAAGAAATGTTGGAAATGACTACCTCCCGCTTCTATGCAGGCTTCTGCTCTCCTTCTCATCGAGCGACGAACTCTTTCGAAAATTCCATTAGTGTTACGAATGGTTTCACACCCGTCAATAATTCTATTCCTTAGTTGTTCTTCTGTCTCGATTGGTGTAACATAAACTAATGCTTTTAGGTGCCCCCACAAATAGAAATCTAGGCTGTTTAAGTCAGGCGATCTAGGTGGCCAGAATTGTGGTCCTCCACGACCTATCCAACGATTTTCGTAAGCTCCATTCAAATACTCACGAGCCAATATGCTAAAGTGGGCAGGAGCACCGTCATGCATGAACCAATGTTGTTGACGTAAATATAAAGGAACATTTCCAAGAAGCAGAGGCAAATCATTTTGTAGAAAATGACTGTAAGATTGTCCGTTAAGACGTCGTGGTAAAAAAAAAGGTCCAATCAAATAGTCATCTAAGATACCGATCCAAACGTTGACAGAAAATTGTTCCTGAACATTTGACTCTGTAATAGCATGAGGATTTTCTTGGGCCCAGTTATGATTATTATGGAAATTAATTATTGCATTTCTGGAAAAATGGGCTTCGTTCGTAAACATAATGATGGAATCAAAGTGAGGATTTTCTGCAAGTCTTCGATGATACCATCCACGAAATTGCGTACGCGGTTCAAAATCTCTTGGCAGAAGTGCCTGAACTCTTTGTACGTGATAAGGATACAACAGGGAATCTCTCAAAATTTCCCATGCCATTTTATAACAAATATTAATTTAATTCCCTACCTATTTTTCGGGTACTAGTTGCAGGATTCTCTTCGACCGCATGTGGGACAGCCTCCCCAACTGCGGGAGTTCGAATTGTACGAGGTCTTCCCTCTGAGGTATTACGTTTAAAACTGCCAGATTCAGTCAGACGACGATGAATGTTTATGAATATTTGTCTACATGGAAGGACACGGTCAGGATACCTTTCTTGATAGAGCCGCCGGGCCTCCGCCGAATTACCATTGGCAAGACCATAAAGGAAATGCATTTGTGTCATCTCCAAATTAGAATAATTATTTGCCATTTTTTGAATAGCACAATTATTAACCTTTTTACCAGAGAAAAAATAATAACAAACTGTTACCGAAAGTCAAAACCATTATGTTCATAATAACAAAACAACATTTCCTAGCAACGATCAAAGTTAACTTGATTTTATTTTAACAATTTTCCGACATGCAATGAAGTCGTTTTTATTTTTTTCCTCGAAAAGGAAGTAATATACGAAAAGATATTAAGAGACCAAAAAGTTGTATTTGTAGATGCCCAATCTGAAAAAAATTTAAATTTTTCAAAAACTCAGTAGCGTACATTTTTTTTGTCAATATTATTCGTGACACTGCCCCCCGAGACGCCACTGGAACTTATAATTTTCTTTTAGTTAGTGCCAACTTAGCGTCTTATTACAATGAATTACCCTGCCAGATTTCAACAAAATCGGTAAAAGGATCATTTAGATATTAATAAAAAACCAATTTTTTTTTAAAACTTTGACACCCTGTATCTTGAAAACCAGACTCTTCAGGACACATGTTTATATGAACTTTTCTATTTGAATTTGGTTTAGGAATACTCCCTTGAAATTACGCCACATCATTAAGTAACACCCTGTATTGTAAATAATATCTATTTAGTAATAGGTACTATCAAATTAGAATTTAGTAAATAATTTGTTCATTTTAATTAAAACTTATAGCAATTAGTGTAAATGAGTTGACCCAAAAAGTTAGAGGTTATATAGGAATTTGGATACTTAAAATACACATTATTTGGACTGGACTACATAATATATTTATTGAACCGAGGTAGTATTCAAATTGTTGGAACCTCTATACGCTTTATTCGTAATTTAAAAATTTTATTTCACATTAAAATTATTTTACTTGCATCATAATTCTTCTTATTATTTCGATGCGTTCCAGATCTTGTCAACCATTGATTGCCGCTCTAAATAACTAGTGTTCCTAGAGAATCAGATTCTGTGGTTCTTTAATCAAGATCTGCTTCTCCCTGCACGTCTCTTTCCGAGAAGGTTTCCTTGTATAATGATTTAAAGTAGGTGGAATCTAGTTTTGTTTTGCATTATGTGTCTCAGGTATTGTAATTGTGTGTCTACTTGGTGCTTGTCTTCAGTTAAGTGAGTAATAAAAATATCCTTTATTTAGCACTTGGCAATTTCAACCAGATTTATGCCCTAAGTCCTCACGTTCGTTTTATTTTTGCTAGACCAATTAAACACAACGTATTTTGCTATGTCTTTTTATTCTTCCACTATTGGCCACCCATAGAATATTACACTATTTACATTGTTGAACACGGATACATTATCTTAACATTAAACTAAAGCACTGCACCGAGATACCCTTAGGATTTCATTGCTTTTTACCGTAGAGAGTCAATCTGAACATGAATTAATTACAGCCTCATTGCCATCTGAATATCATGAGGGTTATTTGAAAGACACATTCTATATAGAACGGAATATTTCACGTATTTACACAAACTGCAACACACTGAGGTGCAACTTCGTGCACGTCTTAACCAAACACAAAAAATGTAGTCTATTCAACTACGAAATTCACGGTACTTTTACTGTATGTTTAGAAGAATAGTAACCTCTGTTACCTGGCACGCGTCCTCAAAATATCACTTATTTTAACGGTAAAAAATCACTTTGCTTGACACGCATGTCAGATCAAAATACGTGCTGTTGTTGTTATGGCCACATGGAGCATCTGCTTACATTAATGTCTAACAGGACACTTCTTTGTTTATGGTGCTACAGCGTTCTAGTCTGTGAGGTCCACCAATCACATGTGGTCACGTGGACCCTATTGACCAACCAACCTGAGGCGAGTCTGCCCCTTTTCTTTTCATCAGACCCAATCTTTGGACTCGTTTCGCTGTATTACGGCTGTTCGGCAACGCTATAGAGTCTGACAAAAATGGAAGGGGCCTTACAGTAAACTTAATCACATAATGTATACATACATAACAAACTTCTTTATTTTATATCGCGTTTTTCGTTCACAGAAACCGACAATTGACTTTCAGCGCCACCTGACATTAGATACCTGCTTATGCGGGTTCCATTCCAGGGTTTAGTCTTCTCTAAGAACTCGCTGGACTAGTTGGGTGGATAGCTCGATTGCCACGAGATGTCGCCACGTGCAACATCTCGCAAATGTATGCATGTAAGTGATGTTTGCCCATTGTCGATCAAAACATCACAGAGCCTACTTTACATTCTGTCGAAGCCGCGAACCTATTGCAGAGCTACCGATTAACGGTTTTGCTAGAGGTGAATTTAATATTATTTAGTTTAAAATATAGCACGTTTTTATGTTTACAGAAGACTTGATGTTTTCCGAGGATTAGAATACTGCGAGATAAAGCACTAGTTTATTACTTTGATTATTAGAAAACGTGTTTCCCAAACACTAATGTATGTTATGTTTCTGGAATCAGCTTTTCTTGAGGATCCGAACAAAAATATAGGTGGTTCCATTCAAAAATATCGTCGATAATGTCATATCTACTACACGAGTTATCAGGTATAACAAATTGTTATATCGAAAAATGCACAATAAAAATTATTATATAGGTACGTGTCCGAGAATATTTCCAAATTATTTTTGTATCGTTATATAATGAATTTATTCCTTACTTTATGTACACTTTGTACCGGGTAAACAAGTAAGAATGGCCGCGGGTTATGTCTTAGAAACTGGCAGTCATAGAGTTTTCAGGTAAAATGTTTTTTAATAAAAGTGCCCAAGAGAAAATGTTGGAAATTATTTTCGAGTTTGTAAAAAGTCCGCAAGAGAGCGTCACAGTTACGACCATTGCAAATATTAATATTTTCTTCGTGTTTTGACTAAGTAAGAGGTACGGAGAACATCTTTGTTTTGATCTTTACATACTTCGTTGTGATTTTTGTTATGCACGAATTTGCCTATCTAGTAAAATAAAGTGGTGGGAGAATTCAATTGTTTTTTTACATAAACCACGATTACTCCGATTTGTCATAACCGATTCTTTGAAACTTCGTCTCATTTAAGAGAGCAATATTTTATCTACAAATTGTGCTATTGTTATTATATCCTTGAATTTTGCCTTCCCCGCTAGATACAAGGGTGGCCCATTAGTGCGAGGAAGTCCAATATCTTTGTTTTTAATAGAAAAACGGAGAAATGTTGCACATAATGTTGTAGGAATCGTAGTGATGCATATTTTAAAATTATTTTTTGAAATACAGGTTGCTGGAAAATGCCCTTAAAATGGAAAAATATTTTTTGTGTTTTTTCTTCGTATAGGTCTGTGATATGAGAAAGTGTGATAGCTGCTACAAGTATAATTTTATAAAAAAAAAAAAAAAATATTACTAGGATATTATTAAACATCAGCGGATAAGTGTTTTTGTACATGTACAATGTGTTAATTACAGATAAAAAGTGATGTCTTACCAAATCAAAGCTGGTTAATTATATAAATGATTTTAATATTAGGATACGATGTTTGTTTATTTGTTTATATACTGATTGTATGTTGAGGTTGTATGGATGTTTCAGCATTCTTTTTTTTTCTCTTATAAATAATTTAAAATCAGATTAAGTATGTAATTTATTCAATTTTTTACACTTATTTTAATATTGTCCCATTAATTGTATCTAATATCTTACACTGTTCTATGCCAATTGGTTTTTATTTGAACAAATAAATTTTTATGACTATGACAATTTTGGTCAATAACTCCGGTTCTATAAAAGATACGAATATGAAATTTTTACGGAAATATTAAGAATTTTAAGTTGAAAAAATAGTTCATACTTTCAGTGGAGTCAATGTAATAATAAAATAATTAAAAATCCAAACACAGATTGTGTTAACGATCAAATCATTCATAGCAGTACTGTAATTTTAGTAATTTTTTCAATGCTCTGAGTCTGGGTAGTCTATAATTACAATATAGTCTCCTTTGCATAATATATACCTCTTCCTATCTCCGCTCATAACTCTTTAGCAACCCTTGTACAATTCTGTTGTATCCAACCATTGTTTAAGGTTTGATATGTTTTCATCAATTCTCAACTTATATAAAAAAATATCTACATCTCCTAGATTTAATGTGTCAGCTAGTGTAGTGTCGTTACATTTACAACCCCCTTTTTAACATAACCATATATTTTGGTCATTCATTGACAAATGTCTGTTTCTGCCAATTCTCAAGTACTTTATACGTCCAGTGATGACTGGATCTGAGATTGATCGATTCTTTATGGATTATGTAAATCTACTATCGAACTAGTTCAAACTTTCTCATCTGATTTCAACAATCACACAATTTTGATATTTCTAATGGTGGTACCTGGTTGTATGTCTTGGTTGTCATTTTTCTCTCATATTTAGACTCACTTATATTTCCACGTTGCGGAGAGTACCGCGGTTGTGTCTGCACATAGGTTATACTGAATTTCTCTTTATAACCAATTTAAAAAAAATTTTCAACAAATATTTTCTTTAATTCTTTATTGTTCCTCTCTTAACTAAATAAACAAATATAAAAAATGATATTCTTCTACAATTTTTATAAAATTTGGGACATAGCCCCACATAATCATATAAGCTAACGAGATAACTTAGTAATATTTATCTCTCAATTGTTCTTTTATTCCCGTTCAATAAATAGAAATTAAGCTTTAACAGCTCAACTTAAAATCAAAGCAAACTTTTCTTCTCCAGATGTTATAATCAGCTTATTATCTTCTCTAAAATGGCTTTCACTATACTAAATTTCAAATCTTAATCTAAATTTCACTTTTATTTAAATACAATGAACCATTTCATACACCAAGTCTTCAACTTTTGTGTTGTACTCATTAATTTGAGACAACTCACTTTTATGTTAAACTCGATGTTGGGTAAGTCCGTCTTAATCTTTAATTTATAATCATTTTTAGTATCCCCTGAAGATGAGTACTTAAGTGCTCGAAACATGTCACGAACTTAGAATTTTATTTCAACTATTAAACTGTGGAGGAAGGCTGACCTATCATTGTATTTAACTTTGTTGCGAAAAAGCCATCTAGCGGCGAAGGCAATATTCCAGAATATAATAACATAAACACAATTCGTAGATAAAGTATTGCTTTCTCAAATAAGACCAAATTTGTTAAAATCGGGTATACTAAAACAGAAGTAATCTTAGTTTATGTAAAATGAGACATTTAAATTCCTTCTACCACTTTATTTCACTAGATAGGGAAATTTGTGCATAACAAAAATTATAAAGAAATATGTAAGGATTAAAGGAAAGATGGTTTCGGTACCTCTTACTTAGTGAAAACTGTCGTATAACTAGTCATTTAATGCTATTTTATCTAGTGCATAACCCCTGTAGTAGTTTTTAAGTTTAATTTAGTTTTCAATTTTTTAGGAATAATAATTTGTTAGTATTATTATTATTTTTTTTTTTAAGGCACAAATAATGAAAAAATTATTTGTCAGAAACAAAAAGTAATTTTGGCAAAAAGTTGTTTTCGATAAAAGTTTTGAAGTGTAAAATGTTAATTCACGGTATGAAGTGTATTTGCCTTCTGTATTGTGGGTCATTTGTGTTTAGTTTTACGAGAAAAGTCGTTAAATGACTTCAGGCGGACAAATGGGATTTGTATTTTTTGGTCTCTGGGATGTTTTTAAATTTGGTTTTCGTGAGCGGCTTTTATGACAGTCAAGTGAAGAATGGGTACAACGATTTCGCGTTTCTATTTATAAGCCATTCAACTCCCTTAACAAGCCCCGCCTTTTGGTCATTTAGCGATGTTTTGTTCATTGATTGGTCGCGTTTTTTGATATACCCCAAAACATTTTCGGCTGGTAAAATTAATGCGTAATTAGCCCTGAGTAAGTCAGGAGGCTCCTCCCTGTTTCATACATATTTTTGACAATTGTTGCTAAAATTTGTATCACTAAACAAATAAAAGTTGATATTTTACTTTAATATAATGTAACCCATCGAAATGCGATATTTTTTCAAAAAAAAAATTATTGATTATAGAAAATATCGAGTTGTAGTTTTTCGCTGGGTTGTCATTGGCTGAAACCGTTTATTGCGTTGTAATTAAATGGATAAGAATATAAAACGCGGCGTTTTTGGTTCATTCGGGACCTGAATTTTGCTTGCTAAAGTACTTCACGTCAGTTTAATTTTTGAAGTTAAACTTAAAATTTTTTTTTTCAAAATTTTCCACTTGTCATCAAGTGTTGTGCCGTACCTTTCAATAGGGGGGCAATAAAGTTTTCGCGTCTATCGAGGAGGTGATTCCCGTCCTTTTTGATATAGTTATCTTTCCGGGATTTACAGTGATTTGATTGGAATACTATTCAAATGTTATTCCCTTGATTAGTTGGTGGATTCCTGTATGTCAATCAAGTGTTATTCCCTTGATTTGGATTATCAGTGATTTATTTTTTGGATACTTCTGTGGATTAGTATGCTCATACCCATGCGGACCTGGGTCGTGTTACGCGAGGTATTGGGGAATCGGAAGTAGGGGGGAAAATATTTTCGGGCGCGAAATTTAAATGTTTCAGCTCTGGTTTTCACGTCGTCGCTTCGCATACAGGCAAGTAAGGAATTCCAGAGTTGAATAGTTCGTTGGCTGTTACCGGACTAGTCCTGGCACTGCAGGCTAGTTTACGAGGTAACAACCCCTAGATTTCTTTATAAAAATAAGAGAGACGCAGTCCCCCAGACTTGGCCGTCTGCCAAAAAGAGCCATTGCGAATTTATTAAGTGGGGCGCAGCCCCCCAAGTGAAAATAAGCTTGATTATTATTTATTTGTTGTTAATTGTTTATAATAATAGTTTACTGAAACTAATTTCGATAAACCTTTTAGTTTTTATAATTGAAGTTTTAGTTTTAAATCATTTTATTCTTGAGGTAAAGTTTATCGAGATTGGATGTTATATGTTATAAATGTTGGGTTAATATTAAGTTTGTCGATTGTCATTATTGTAATGTAAAAGGTTTTGAAAAAATATTGAAATAAACCAAAACACTTTATTCTCTTTTGCCCTCCGTGGAATTACATATTACAAATTAACATTAATTAAAAGTCCTCCCCTTGCCCCCCCCCATAAATTAGTTAAAAAGAAAATAGAGAAAAAGTATTTAATAATTGGTAATACGTTACCTTCTCTCTTACCATTAACCACCATGAGGTTATTGGTTGACCCCTTTTGATTAAATTTTTGATTTCTCTTCAAATATTTGTATCTTAATTTTGGTGGACCGGTGGCATTTCCGCCATCGGGGTTAAAGGAGGTGGGACCACCCTTAACAAAGAAAAAATTAATTAATATTTTTATGATTGATTTTTCTTATAAATTTAGTTTTTGATTTTTTTTAAAACCAATAAAAAAATCTGGCATCCCTAAATTATCAAAATGACCGAAAAAACCATTGAATGCTCGGGTAGTATAGAGTCCCAAGTAAGCCCTGAGAATCCTGAAGCCCAGGATTTTTCAACAATGGTAGAATCAATCCAAACTTATTTAAATATAACCAAAAATGCCGACCAGGACGCTTTACTTGCTTCCCAAACCAATCCTCGGTGGGACCGAGAATCACTCCCAGGGATAGAAACGCACTCCAATAGGGACATATTGGGCAACGTTAGGCCAACTCGCCCAGCCGAGTTGGCCCCAATGCGAGAAGTAGGAGTCGACCCTCTCTGGAATCCGGCTTTACTTAGGAGAACGCTACTCGGTCAAAAAGACCTCGACTCTGACTCGGGCTCTGAAGGTAGCGTATCTTTCCACAGACCGCCGAAACAAAGACATCCACAGGGCCGTATCGGCGACATGGCATCCCTGGTGGGGAAACAAATTGATGAAATAGTTGCCCCACGTAACCAGTTTGTACAGACCGATGGATCTGGAGGACCCTATACGAAGTTTGCCAACTCCACTTCTTGTGAAACCAAAAAAATGACAGATGTACAGGACCTTGTGCAGGCGATTGGAAGCTTAGTACATATAATCGGTGATCAACGAAGTAATCCCCCCGCCCCCTCAAATAAATTACGAGAAACTTTCAGCGGGTTTCAACACGAAAGCCCCGATTTATTCTTGATAACACTGCAAAGATATTTTTTACAATGCAATATTTTAGATGAAAATGAAAAAATTAATATTGCAGTGGAGCAGCTTCAAAGGGGGGCCCGAAGTTGGATAGAGCCGCTAAAAGGACTAATTTTGAATTTTGAAGAATTCGCTAAGCGCTTAAGCAGACGTTTTAATAGCCCCGAGCTAGTAAGCGACCTAAAATCAAATTTATACGGACTTAAACAAAAGAATAACGAAAAAGTTGAAGAGTTCATACTAAAAAAGAGAGCATTATTTAGGAGGTTGGTGCCCTTTGGGACAGAACAAGAATGTGTTAATGTCATTGTGCCCTTATTAATACCAGCCCTCCGTTCTAGGATAAGATGCGTGGACATATTGGATACCGATCGCCTTACGTGTCTCACGATGGCGATCGAGCAGGACCAGACTGAAGAACGACAACAGACAATTAATACTAACCCCCCCAATCCAACTAATATAGTAAATAATAATGAACGACCAAGGACGAATAATGTCTCGAATAGGCCAAGACCTCCTGTAAGGTCACGCCCCTGCCGACATTGTCAGGGGGAACATTTTGATCATGAATGCCGCCAAAGAACTTATGAAGAAAAGAAGACTCCCCCTGCCCGTGACCAAATTTTGGAAAATCAAAATTCCAAAAAGGAACAGGCCAAAAATAATTCCCAAAAAAACTAAGCGCTGATCGATCCGCCTTGGGGCAGGACGATCCAAGACCATTAAAGACCCCAATTAATGTAATTAAAGAATCAATTAATTCGATAGGCTCGCGGCCCTTAGTCCGAGTGCAAATGTTTGATAAAGATTATGAAGCCCTCATTGACACGGGTTCTGATTTAAATCTGATTTCAGAGGATCTAATCGAATCTGAAATATATATAGAAGATGATCGGGTTCTCATATTAGCAATAGAAGGTGCTAAAGCGAGAGTTCTAGGATTAATTGAAGTCAATTTAGTTTTAGGGAATTATAGTTATAAAGTAGTTTTCAATATTGTTGCAGGATTAACTGCTAAAATTATATTAGGTAGCGAGTTTTTAAGGACAGAACAAGCCCTAATGGACTTCAATAGAAGCTGTATATATATTGGACAGACTCTACGTCAAACCATATATTGGAAACAATTCCATTCGGTAGATATGCCATGCGAATTGCCGGAAATGGGACCGGACGTCCCGGGAAATATCAGGGATCTTATTCAGGAATTCAAAGACATTTTTCTAATCGGATTAGCACAGCCAACAACTCGTACCACCCAACATAGGATCGTCTTAAAGGATAATAAAGTCATCAATCAACGCTGTTATAATTTAAATCCAGACAAGAAAAAAATCTTGAATGATCAGATCCAAGAAATGTTATGCGCAGGCGTAATAGAACCTACACAGTCACCGTTCTCTTCGCCACCTTTGCTTGTTACGAGGCCAGGAAAAAACCCAAGATTCTGTATCGATTTTAGGCGCCTGAACGATATTAGTGTCGCAGAATCCTCGACCTTGCCACGTATACCGGACTCCGTGAAAGCTTTAGCCCAAGCCAAATATTTTACAGTTTTGGACCTTAAGAGCGGATACTGGCAAATTCCCATGGAAGACTCCAGTAAACAGTATACCGCTTTCACTACACCAGACGGGGCAAGTTATCATTTCAATGTGATGCCATTTGGGCTAAAAAACGCACCCAGTACCTTCCAGAAACTTATGTCGACAGAAGTATTGGTAGGCCTGATACAGGAGTTTGTACAGGTCTACCTTGATGACATTATAATATATTCAACCGACAAGGACACTCATGCTAGACATTTACGAATCGTTTTCGAGCGACTTCGGATACATAATTTGAAAGTAAGCGCCGAAAAATGCCAGATTTGCCAAACTAGCATAGACTATTTAGGATATAGGATTTGTGGCGATTACACTGAGCCACAAACCAAACATTTGGAACAAATCAAAGCATGTCCCGAACCAAGGACCAAGAAGCAACTGCAGTCTTTCCTGGGATTATGCAACTGGGTACGGGAGTACATTCCGAATATGGCCGAACTTACTGCCCCGATGACCGAAGAGTTAAAGGGTTCAAAATTTACATGGACTAGCCTGCAAACTGACGCATTTATGAAAACTAAAACTACTGTAGCCCAAGCAAAGCAATTGAGTCGCCCTAATTTTGAAAAAAAATTCATATTACAGACGGACGCCTCAGCTATAGGCATGTCCGCTGTACTGTATCAAGAACCTGAAGATGGCTCGGAAGTACGAAACATTATTTCATACGCTAGCGCAAAATTTCATTCTTCTCAACAGCGTTACCACATTAACGAACAGGAGTGTCTTGCGCTCGTCTGGGCTATTCAATACTTCCGAGCCTATCTGGAAGATCGGCCTTTTATGGTCCGTACGGACAGCAAGTCATTGACCTGGCTCCAAAAATTCAAGGACTCACGAGCCAAGCTGACCAGGTGGGCGCTCCTTCTTCAGGAATTTAAATTTGAAATTCAACATGTTCCCGGATCAAAAAATCATTTACCTGATTTATTAAGCCGCAATCCCGAGGAGACTCCCTATGAAGCGGAACCAGACAATGATCGATTGTTGCCCCCCTCTGTGGAGACGACTAAATCAACGGTAGCTCAATGTGCTGTAGTTATAGCCGACCTGGGTGATTTATACACTAAAATTGCCGAAAACCAGGAGCATGATAAGGCAATTCGGCGTTTAAAAGTCACTTTGGACCTGCTTGCAGGCCAACAACCAACGGATAACAAACAAAGACGTGTATTGGAAGAGTTCGTACTTATTGATAATTTATTATGGCGTAGACATCCACAGGGAGATAGACTTGTTGTGCCCCGACAATATACACAACAAGTTATTTATATGCACCACGATGACCCGGAACAAAGCCATCCTGGAACTGAGGAAACTGTCCGAAAAATCGCAAACAAGTATTTTTGGGGATGTATGCACAAAGAGATCACACAATATGTATCTAAGTGTATAATTTGCTCAATTTGCAAAACCCAGCAAAAGCAAAAGCATGCTCCCCAAACGCCACGCACTCCTACCAATCCCTTCGAGATGATAAGTATCGACTTGTTAGGACCGTATCGCGAAGCCGCCGGAACGCACAATCAATATATTCTTTTTGCCGAAGATGTTTTCTCTAAATGGATAGAGGCACGAACTTATTCGGATGTAAGTGCCAAGGATGTATTAGAATTTCTAAAGACGGAAATAATTGCACGATACGGATATCCTAAGCATATAGTAAGCGATAACGCCAAGATATTTAAGGCGAACGTACTAACGAAATTTTGCGAAGTAAAAAAGATTAGACAACATAACTCCAGTGTATACCATCAACGGGCAAACCCCGTGGAGAGAAGAGTACAAGAATTAAAAAAGGTATTGAGAGTTCTTTTATTAAATAAACAAGAAAACCAGTGGGAGCGAGTTTTGCCTCAAGCCCTCCAAGTATTAAGAAGCAGGCGAAATAGAGCCACCGGGGAAACGCCGGCGTCGATTATATTGGGGTATGAACTCAAATGCCCAGGCGAATGGCAAACTAAATGGACCCAGTACCAAAAAACCCAGACGAAAGAACAAAGGGTATTAACAAGAAGACAAGTTTATGCAAAACAGTTGGATTTTCAACGGAAAGAATTTTCTGAAGCCGGATCTGCCATACTTAAGTTAAATGTTGGAGATATGGTAAATGCAAAGTTTCACCGTACAGGAGCTTTTCAACCTGCCTGGACCGGGCCTCATCAGGTCACAAAAGTCTTGGGGAATTCAGCTTATGAGGTTATAGTGAACGACAACCCCGTTAACTTCCATATCGACGATCTGCGAAAAGCGAAGAACGGAAATCAAGTTGACCTCGACGAATACCCCATATATGAAGAAAGCGATGACAGCGACGCGGAATTCGAATTTTCCGCTGAGGAGGTTCCCCCCCAAAATGTCGAAGACTCTGAGGAAGAACCTGAACAACCTCAAGAAAATAAACAAATGGACGAGACGACGCCTCAATTACATGCAATGCAAATTGATCAATGTTCGAGTTCCGAAATACTGGGGAACAAATTGCCCACCGAATTCTTGCACCAGCAACGACTCCTAAAAGATGTTGAACGAAACGTCAATGTTTTAAAAACCAAAGTTTCCAATATTCAACACTTTCAAGATTTATTAATCCTAGAGGAATTGCTCACCCAGGAAATTCAAAATGTAGAGAAGATCGAAACGTTGGGGCATGAATGTTTGAGAAAACAACGAAAAAACATTGTAGACAAAATTGAGGTTGTAATCGACGATATGTATCTACGCGATCATATCCCCATGAAGACAAATCTACGCGATTGTATTCAACCAGAAACCCAGAAGACAAATCTTACAGTTCCTGCAGCCCTAAAAAAAGAAAAGGACGATCTAATCTCAAAAGCAAGTACGAAGTACTTCTATAACTCCAGGCTAAACAAAGACTCAGTACTACCCGGAGCTTATTGTAATAGGTGGGGTGATTTCTTTAAGTTAAAGGAAGAATTTTGGGAGGGGGTTCTTAATTGTTTTTGAGGGTTCGTAGAAATAAACTTAAAATTAAGTACTTTAAGTTATTTTTCCGTCTTGTGGGGGGGGTGTCGTATAACTAGTCATTTAATGCTATTTTATCTAGTGCATAACCCCTGTAGTAGTTTTTAAGTTTAATTTAGTTTTCAATTTTTTAGGAATAATAATTTGTTAGTATTATTATTATTTTTTTTTTTAAGGCACAAATAATGAAAAAATTATTTGTCAGAAACAAAAAGTAATTTTGGCAAAAAGTTGTTTTCGATAAAAGTTTTGAAGTGTAAAATGTTAATTCACGGTATGAAGTGTATTTGCCTTCTGTATTGTGGGTCATTTGTGTTTAGTTTTACGAGAAAAGTCGTTAAATGACTTCAGGCGGACAAATGGGATTTGTATTTTTTGGTCTCTGGGATGTTTTTAAATTTGGTTTTCGTGAGCGGCTTTTATGACAGTCAAGTGAAGAATGGGTACAACGATTTCGCGTTTCTATTTATAAGCCATTCAACTCCCTTAACAAGCCCCGCCTTTTGGTCATTTAGCGATGTTTTGTTCATTGATTGGTCGCGTTTTTTGATATACCCCAAAACATTTTCGGCTGGTAAAATTAATGCGTAATTAGCCCTGAGTAAGTCAGGAGGCTCCTCCCTGTTTCATACATATTTTTGACAATTGTTGCTAAAATTTGTATCACTAAACAAATAAAAGTTGATATTTTACTTTAATATAATGTAACCCATCGAAATGCGATATTTTTTCAAAAAAAAAATTATTGATTATAGAAAATATCGAGTTGTAGTTTTTCGCTGGGTTGTCATTGGCTGAAACCGTTTATTGCGTTGTAATTAAATGGATAAGAATATAAAACGCGGCGTTTTTGGTTCATTCGGGACCTGAATTTTGCTTGCTAAAGTACTTCACGTCAGTTTAATTTTTGAAGTTAAACTTAAAATTTTTTTTTTCAAAATTTTCCACTTGTCATCAAGTGTTGTGCCGTACCTTTCAATAGGGGGGCAATAAAGTTTTCGCGTCTATCGAGGAGGTGATTCCCGTCCTTTTTGATATAGTTATCTTTCCGGGATTTACAGTGATTTGATTGGAATACTATTCAAATGTTATTCCCTTGATTAGTTGGTGGATTCCTGTATGTCAATCAAGTGTTATTCCCTTGATTTGGATTATCAGTGATTTATTTTTTGGATACTTCTGTGGATTAGTATGCTCATACCCATGCGGACCTGGGTCGTGTTACGCGAGGTATTGGGGAATCGGAAGTAGGGGGGAAAATATTTTCGGGCGCGAAATTTAAATGTTTCAGCTCTGGTTTTCACGTCGTCGCTTCGCATACAGGCAAGTAAGGAATTCCAGAGTTGAATAGTTCGTTGGCTGTTACCGGACTAGTCCTGGCACTGCAGGCTAGTTTACGAGGTAACAACCCCTAGATTTCTTTATAAAAATAAGAGAGACGCAGTCCCCCAGACTTGGCCGTCTGCCAAAAAGAGCCATTGCGAATTTATTAAGTGGGGCGCAGCCCCCCAAGTGAAAATAAGCTTGATTATTATTTATTTGTTGTTAATTGTTTATAATAATAGTTTACTGAAACTAATTTCGATAAACCTTTTAGTTTTTATAATTGAAGTTTTAGTTTTAAATCATTTTATTCTTGAGGTAAAGTTTATCGAGATTGGATGTTATATGTTATAAATGTTGGGTTAATATTAAGTTTGTCGATTGTCATTATTGTAATGTAAAAGGTTTTGAAAAAATATTGAAATAAACCAAAACACTTTATTCTCTTTTGCCCTCCGTGGAATTACATATTACAAATTAACATTAATTAAAAGTCCTCCCCTTGCCCCCCCCCATAAATTAGTTAAAAAGAAAATAGAGAAAAAGTATTTAATAATTGGTAATACGTTACCTTCTCTCTTACCATTAACCACCATGAGGTTATTGGTTGACCCCTTTTGATTAAATTTTTGATTTCTCTTCAAATATTTGTATCTTAATTTTGGTGGACCGGTGGCATTTCCGCCATCGGGGTTAAAGGAGGTGGGACCACCCTTAACAAAGAAAAAATTAATTAATATTTTTATGATTGATTTTTCTTATAAATTTAGTTTTTGATTTTTTTTAAAACCAATAAAAAAATCTGGCATCCCTAAATTATCAAAATGACCGAAAAAACCATTGAATGCTCGGGTAGTATAGAGTCCCAAGTAAGCCCTGAGAATCCTGAAGCCCAGGATTTTTCAACAATGGTAGAATCAATCCAAACTTATTTAAATATAACCAAAAATGCCGACCAGGACGCTTTACTTGCTTCCCAAACCAATCCTCGGTGGGACCGAGAATCACTCCCAGGGATAGAAACGCACTCCAATAGGGACATATTGGGCAACGTTAGGCCAACTCGCCCAGCCGAGTTGGCCCCAATGCGAGAAGTAGGAGTCGACCCTCTCTGGAATCCGGCTTTACTTAGGAGAACGCTACTCGGTCAAAAAGACCTCGACTCTGACTCGGGCTCTGAAGGTAGCGTATCTTTCCACAGACCGCCGAAACAAAGACATCCACAGGGCCGTATCGGCGACAAAACACGAAGGAAATCTTAATATATTTATTATATAAATGAATACGAACTAATATATATTTGGGACACTAGATACATTGACCAAAGCTTCTCAAAGGCGACCCACAGTAAATTTTCGCTGGCTACGGCTATGTGAGGAAGTCCATCAATGTTGTACGCTTAACAAAAGATAAAAGCAATAATTTTTAATTGCCTTACTTTGATGAATCTTTTATCTATAATAAAGCGACTTTAATTAGGATTTCTTTGGATACTAACACTTGTTATTAGTCTATAATAAAATTTGACTGCTGCATCGCTAAAAGCTTTTTACCTCCGGCGAATTTTCTTTAATCTATTAGCGTTACAACAGCTACAGTCTGCTTCCGTATACAAGTTGTAACTAATTTGGGATAAGAAAACCCTAGGTCGCTCAACTGCTTTTTAAAGATACAATCAAACGCTTTTATAAGAGAAATCTAACTGAGTTTCAAGAAAAGATCTTTACATAAGTAGTGTACTTTTCCCAAAGTCGGTTTTATGACATAAAAAAAGCTTCGATTCATAATGTTTTCATAATTAAAAGTGTTCTTTTATACCAGTATTTAATTAATAATCAGTAACTCTCTTTGAAAGCTAGTTTACAAATAAATGTACTTTGAACCAAGAAATTTTCAATATCAAAGACAGGAGGAACAAGCCATTTATGAATATTATAATTATTGTTTTATTACTTTAGAAATATTATTTACACAAAAATAATTTTAATCAAATTAAAAAGGAATTTCACTGTAGTTGAACAAAACAAACAAAAAAAAACAATTACCAAACCCTTATATTCCTCCTACACTCACGAAAACTTTGTAGAACTGGCAACACCCTGACGATAGACCGTCGAGGCCCACTGGCAATTTAAAGTCCGAACTATTTTTTCGGAGTGGGAAAATCAATAGAGCAGCATATAACTACAAATTTATAAGCTGTAGACGAGAACAGCAAATACACTGCTGATCAATTGCGTGGCACGAAGGCAAAGTATGGGTTAAACTTCAATCCAAGTAGCTCTAGAAATTTTTGGCCGATCTTAACGCGGTTTCTAGATTCTTAAAAAGAAAATGTTTGAAAACGAGACTTCTAGACTCATCTACCTCAACATCATCATATGCCTATAATACAGGGAGTTTCACATTTACCTCGCATCATTTATAAATTTTAAAACGTTCCCAAATTTACAACCGTTCATTTTTTTCCAATTTTTTCCTAAAATTATTTTTGCTGGGCTCTTATATCGGGACGTTTTTCTCGATATTGCTCTAGTGATGACAAATCAAAAAATACGAGGGTTTATTAAATAGTTGCATTAATTGATAATTTAATTTTTTTAAAGTACAAAACTATCAACATTGTACTATAATTTTTGATGTTTCTATGATAAATTTTATGATGATGATAATATGAAATTGTTATAAATACAGAGTTGAACAAAATTTCTTATTTTTAAGAAAATTTACAATAATAATGAAAATATTGACAGAAGAGCTGTATTCAATAAATTTAATATTTTGTTGGCCCTCCTCGATTGCGTATTACATCTCTACATCGATTTGGTATTGTTAAAATTAAATTGTTAATAAACTGTTGATCTAGCAGATTCCATTCCTCCACAATACCTTTCCTTAGTTGTTCAAAATTTTCGAACCCTCTGTCTCTGGATCTCAGTGCCATTTTTAATTTTGACCAAACGTGTTCTATAGGGTTGCAATCGGGAGAATTTGGCGGCCATATCATTCGATTTACTCTATTTGCGTGAAGAAGTTCGTTGACGATTTGAGCCTTGTGTGGCCTAGCATTATCGTCAATTAGGAGAAAGTCCTCTCCGAAGTTCTCCGCAAATGGAATAACAATAGGAATGAGACAGTCGTTTGCATAAGAATAACCATTAATTGTATTATTGGTTATAAAAAGTTCCGTTTTCCCATTAAAAATTATGCCTCCGAAAACTGTAAGACCGCCACCCCCAAATGCCACTCAAGGATCCATACTTTCCTCTATATACCGCTCATGTTGCCCTCTCCAAACAAAAATACGCCCATCAGAACCGTATAAATTTACCCTCGTCTCATCTACGAACATGCAGTTTCGCCATTCCGCGTTCCACTCCCGGTGTTCCTGATAGCAGCTCGATGATGTGGTCTTAGTAACGGACATGCCGCTCTACGCCTGGCTCTAGAACCAAATAAAATTGTTTAACGGTTCGTATTTTAACAACAAAAAATGCGTCTGACAACCTTAGGCCAGATTCGTGTAACCTTCTTCTTACTGTTACATTTGGCACATTAACTTGAGTCGCAGTACGTAGACTTGCGTTAATTCTTCTGGAAGTATATGTTCTATTTCTTCGGGCTAGGAGCGTTGCATACAGAGCTTGTCGATTATTTAATATCCTAGGCCTGCCGCCGCCGCCGTCATGCCTGTAATTAGCACTTCCATGCTACCTTAATATTTTCATTACTTTCGTAATGGTGCTGCGGTGAACATTATACAGAGTGCCTACATCTTCATGACTCCTTCCATCCAGTACTAAACGTACTACGTTTTGAATTTCATTTGAACCTAACTTTGGAGCTGGCATTTTCGAGTTTTTAATAAATAATCCAGCAAAAATTGTAATTTACGACAATTAATTCATACAGATAACATTACCATATAAACGTTTATTTCAAAGCCAACTTTGCACTTTTTTTTTTAAATCTAAGACTGAAATGAAATTGTTTCTATTATCTCGCATTTTGAGAGGTTTTACCAAAAATAAGAAATGTTGTTTAACCCTGTACATGGCAATTTGTTAATTATCATAAAATTTATCATAGAAACATCAAAAATTATAGTACAATGTATATAGTTTTATACTTTAAAAAAATTAAATTATCAATAAATGCAATTTTTTAATAAACCCTCGTATTTTTTGATTTGTCATCACTAGAGCACTATCGAGAAAAACGTCCCGATATAAGAGCCCAGCAAAAATAATTTTAGGAAAAGATTGGAAAAAAATTAACGGTTGTAAATTTGGGAACGTTTTAAAATTTATAAATGATGCGAGGTAAATGTGAAACTCCCTGTATTATAGACATATGATGATGTTGAGGTAGATGAGTCTAAAAGTCTCGTTTTCAAACATTTTCTTTTTAAGAATCTGGAATCCGCGTTAAGATCGGCCAAAAATTTCTAGAGCTACTTGGATTTAAGTTTAACCCATACTTTGCCTTCGTGCCACGCAATTGATCAGCAGTTTAGTTAAAGGTTCTGCTAATTGGGTGATCCCTTATCAGCTTTAAAATCAGTTGATGTTTGAGGTATGCGATATTGGGAATCGGTCAGCGGCGTGACTGGTTAAAAATGCTTTAACAAATGACCTAATGTGTAATTGATTAGGTCAATAATTTGTTTGGCTTAGCTTTTGCCGTGTGACATACTTATGCAATTATGCATGGCAATCATATTGTAAACTACGTTCCTTTTTGAGTTTCCCTTACCTCAGTTAAATCCCTTGTTTTTGGGGCATTCTTTTCTCTATTAGCCTAAAAAGGAAATTGAATATTATGACTACATATTCTTTTATTACTTTACAATTAAATATAAATACTTATAATAAATTACAATCCTTACATACTATATAATATAAAAATCGCATAATTTTTTGGTCCATAAGCATCTAATACGCCATCCACTGTGGGACACCCTGTATTCATATGTGAATAAATTTCCATATGTGAATAAATTTCATACCACTTACCCTGGGAGAGGTTCCTGTTGTATATTCCTTTCGGATCCTGGCTACAGTTTTCTCACTAATCTTACAGGCTGCCAAAGTTTTGAAAATACTCCAAAACTTTTAAAATAATTTTCCGTCTCTCAGTGTTAAACATTTTGCACCAAATATTTTAAGTCGAATGTCGAATAAACCCCAAAATTCCTCGCCCGTTCCTAAATTTTTCGGTACCTGGGAAAGGCTCTTTGTTTCGCTTTAATTTCTCAAACCCGACAAAGAGAGCAATTAGGGGTTGGTACTTGCTAATTTTATGCATATGATTTGTTTAGAAGAAATTTATTAAAGATGATTAATGTAGCTTCCTTTGTTGCAGGTTTTATTGCCCTTTCGGTCTTTTTAAATAATCTCTACTATAAAATATTAAAATTCCATTATAATATATAATAAAACACGCTCCCGAGAGTGCCGAATTCTTACGTGACACCCTGACAGATGCCAATATCTTAAAAACCTTATTCTCACATTTACACTAACTGATGGGCAGAATTTGGTCCGTACTTGACTATGAGAATTTTCTCCACAATCTGGAATGCTGTAAAAACAAAAAAAAAATACATGATGCACCCAGCTTAGTGCTTTTCTTATACGCCGAAAGATTGAAAAGGTTATTCGGTTACTTATGTTGTGTGTACTGCTACTTGTTAGTACTACGTTCATGAATCTCTTTCCTTAATTGGCCTGTTGAGCCTGTTCTGCAGCAGTGGGTATATGACCTTCTTATTATCATCATTACTAAATATAATAAGTAAAATAAAAAAGAAGCCTGAGGGTTCCAATGAAGAAATTATTGGGACGCGTTGCTCTCAAAAAAGTTGAAAAAAAGTTAAAATGTGTGAGTTGTTCTCTGAAAAATAATGGTTTGTTTGGTAGCAGGGTCATTAATGTAAATACAAATAAATCATATTAGTTGTGTTGGATATTTCTGAAAATATACTGACGCTTCTATTATAAACCTACATGCAGGTACCTAATGGCATTTTATACTTACCTGTGCATGTATTAACAAAGCTCGGATTTCATAATAATATATAGGTTACAAAGCATTTTCAAATGCATTCCCTAATAGCTAATTTTGTAACTTATTTATGGGTTTTAAAACGTGTAATCGGGCAAAAATGTTTATATTGCATTTTTGCTTTTAACAGCATAGCTCAATAGCAGTAAAGTGTGGAAAACTAAAAAAATGGCCTGTATTAGGGTAAGTCAGGGAGAGTTCGGCCACTTTTTGGGAAAAATTTTGTTTGGATTGCAAGTAAATATACACTAACAAGGAATCTGGGCTAATTTTATTAATATTTTTAATAAATAGTAAAAATAATGCAACCGGCTGATCTAGTCCGCATATCCGGGCTAGACCGCCCACCAGTTACGGAATAGACCGACTAAAAAAATTAAATAATTTGAAACTACATGTCATGTAACAATAGTGGGATTTAATATTTAAGTGTTTATCCTGCTTAACTGTCCACATAAATCACAAAATATTTCATACTTGGAGCATCCATTATAGAACCCAAGCACGTATCGAGGGGGGGGGGGCCGCCCCCCCCCCTCCAAATCCCAAAATTTGAAAATAATGATTTAAGTTTTAATGTGTAATTCGCTTTGCTCTAAATTAATTAAAATAAGTCCACATTTTTGAATGATTTTCATCCTTGAGCCCCCCCCCGGAACGAATTTCTGGATACGGGCAAGAACCAATAATAAAAATAAATAAGAAATATATAATTTATTTATAAAATATTATTGATAGAAAAATGTACTGATTTTTCTAATTTTGATATTTTTTTCCGATTTATCAACTAACAGTACAACTTTTTGGTTCCTTGAATTGTCTTCGTATCTTGCTTCGTTTCCGAGAAAACATAATGAATGCAAAAAAAAACCTATGTATTTCAAAGTTAATTAAAACATTTAAATTAAAAACAAAATTTCCTGTTTAAATAATGAGACAAAAAAATACAACAGTTAATCAAAGCAAATGCTGAAAATGACCGCCTTCTTATAAAACGCATGATTGCAATCGTCCCTCTTACACGTTCAAAGATACCTCCATTATTTCGTAGCGCATTTCAATAACTCGAATTCTTAAGTCGTTTTCATCTAGTACAGGCGTCTTGTATATAAAAGACTTTAGGTGACCCCATAAATAATAGTTTAGAGGATTCAAGCCGAGGCTGTAAGCCGGTCAACCTTGGGGTTGGGTATAGTTAATAAAGATGCAAAAGCCTCCAAACAGTTGATGCACTTGTTTGAAGTTGCACTGCTGCCTTCCTGGCACTAGTAGAAGGATCATCGTCTATCTCTTGAACTACAGCCTCTTCTAACTCGGGCGTGGTTACTGTTCCAGGTCTGCCAGGAAGTTCCGTACTACGTTTAAAACTCCCAGTCACTCTTAATCTTGCACGGAGCTGCCTAAATGTTTTGGCTTATGGCAGTATTCTGCTTGGATAAGGTTTCTGATAAGTTCGTCGAGCTTCTTCAGCATTTCCATTTGCTAGGCCACAGTTAAAATGCATCTTGGCCATTTCAGCGTTAGTAAAGTTATTCATTTTTGACTTGTTATTGACAAAACAGTTAAAGTAGACATCAAAACTTACCTTTACTTCATATTTTAATTAACATTGATTTAGTGGTTTTTATTTTTTCGCTTGACAATGAAGCAAGATACGAAAACAATTTATGGAACGAAAAATTTGTGTTATTAGGTAGTAAATCCGAGAAAGAAATATCAAAATTAAAATGAAAACAGTGGCGTAC
This sequence comes from Polydrusus tereticollis, assembly GCA_963920685.1. Classification (NCBI taxonomy): domain Eukaryota; kingdom Metazoa; phylum Arthropoda; class Insecta; order Coleoptera; family Curculionidae; genus Polydrusus; species Polydrusus tereticollis. The sequence goes on from OY987330.1 coordinate 50,148,094, forward strand.
ATTTTTTTGCTAATAATATTCGTTAAGATGTTCCCCGGTACGTCACTGGACTTAATAAATTTAATCTAGTTAGGGCTAATTAAGCCCCTTATCATTATGAGTAACGGTACCAAATTTCAATAGAATCGTGAAAAGGATATTTAACAAAATTACAAGCAACCGATTTATTTTTAAAAATTTTAGCACCCTGTATATCGAAAACGGGGCAACTCCTGACACACGTTCATATAAACCTTTTTTTTTAGAATATCGTAGGGAATCATCTCCTAAGTTACGCACCGTATTTCGGAAACACCCTGTATATGTCGTAGGCTTATTGTAAAATCAGTCGTATCATAATACGCCTAGGCTTTTTCAATATGACTAGGCGTATTGTAATACGATACAGAACACTAAGAATCTTGCAATTAGACTGATCATTTTAGGCGTATTATAATATAAATACATATGCGAGATGTTACACGTGGCGACATCTCGTAGCAATCGAGCTATCCACCCAACCAGACTAGCGAGCTCTTAGAGAAGACCAAACGCTGGAATGGAACCCGCATAAGCAGGTATCTAATGTCAGGTGGCGCTGAAAGCCAATCGTCGGTTTCTGTTAACCGAAAACATGAAATAAAAGAAAAATGTTTGTCCCTTTTCTTTCCGTCAGACCCAATCCTTGGACGCAATTCTCCGTATTACGGCTCATCGGCAAGCCTATAGAGTCTGACGAAAAGGAAAGGGACCTTACAGTGTTTTCAACACATAATGCATAAATACATATGCGAGATGTTACACGTGGCGAGATCTCGTAGCAATCGAGCTATCCACCCAAGATGTCGCCACGTGTAACATCTCGCATATGTATTTATGCATTATGTGTTGAAAACACTGTAAGGTCCCTTTCCTTTTCGTCAGCCCCTATAGCCTTGCCGATGAGCCGTAATACGGCGAAAAGCGTCCAAGGATTGGGTCTGACGGAATGAAAAGGGACAAACATCTTTCTTGTATTATAATATGCCGGGCACTTGTTAGTCTTATTATAAAATACGAACCTGTGCGTGATTGCTTTGCAATACGACTAGATAAAACCCGTCCTATTATAATACGACTGACGGTAAAAATAAAACCTTTTACAAAAAAAAACTAACTACGCCACTGAATTCTACATAAAGATCTCTCTAATAATCCATTATTGCCTTATTAATAAGTTATCAAATTATCGACATACAGGGGAACGTCAAAAATGGCAAATTTTCAAAATCGTATGTCAGATATTGAGAGGGCTATGAAAATTTCGTTTGCGGCAATAAAAGTTTCATAAAATAATAAAACTGTAAGGCGCAATCCCCATCTATCTATCTTTTATAATAAGTGAGCTAGTATAATATGAAAACATACGAAAACTGGACACCCCGTACAATAGAACCGACCAAATGTCTGAGATGATGAACTTGCCTAGGCATCTCAAAAACGTGAGCTTTGACTTTTGCGGCACGCATGAAAAGTCAAACGATATATTTACCAAAGAGATATTTACCATGTCTTGAAAGTCTAGAGCATTCTCTGCTAACACAACGTCAATCGACAGCATATTATCTGATGTAGGTAGGTATTAATTATTTTTTACCGTTAATCTTGATTCCGCCTGTAACTTTAAGTTTCCTTAAAAATAAATATTTTTTAAATTCATTAAAGATAAAAGGTATTATACAAATGTGTCTGCTATAAAAAGTTCTGTAAGACCTTCAGAGCTAAAAAAACATCAACTTAGGAACCATCATGCTTAGCACTTTTAGCTAAACACATTAATAAATGTGGATGGAATATAAACTACTTTGCCTGAGAAATTTATTTTAAAGTGGCTTTGATGTGTATGTTGTTTTGCTTTATCACAAAAGCAAAAGTTTGTATGCTGCTTCACCATCTCATTCTGTTTTGTTTTGCTTAACTGCGTTAATTGCTGGATGACCCAATTTTTAACAAGAAGCCAACTCAGCAAATTAGAGGCACGTCTCGTTATTGTCCAAAAGCTACATTGTTTCCGAATAAATAGCGTCACGTTTTCCTAACATTGCTGTACACCCATTACGACTGCAAGTAATAATTAGTCTTCAAGTTATCAGTGGAATGCAAAACAACTTTACTTTAGCAATCAGTGTACCAAATTTTACTTAAAATACAGATCTCTCTAAAGCAGACAGAGCCAACCCATTTTTGCAAGAATCCGAATAATAATAATAATGTGTATATTTCTGTTTACAAAACATTTACAGGGGTGATGGGTACAAATGAACTAGATAAATACCTGATATACCGGGTGTCACACGGTGGATGGCGTATTAGACGTTTATGGAGAACTAAATATCGGATAATTTTGAAAATTTGGCAACCGGGATAAACGATGATGATCTACAGTTTAAAAATATTTTTGACCATGCGGTATTGCCGCTTCTACTCTAAACCGGTGGCAACATCGCTATTTTAAATAGAACACCATATATCTTCTCAAATTTTCGAATTTCACATATAATTATGAGCAACTTCTCTTAATATTTCCCTATACCTATCTGTAGCCGTTTTTCGGGAATAAATTAATTTCAATTTTTTTTTACGAAAAGAGGACTTCCAATAAATTTTAATATCTCCCTCCTATTAAACAATTTTTAGCTGAAATTTGGGTCATACCTGAACAATGCATCTAGGCATTTGATCTTTTGGTCACATCTTAGTTTAAGTATACAGGGCGGTACAGAAATTAATTTATGTCGGTAACTTACAAAAATGCCAGAAAAATTATTTTTTTAAATGGAACACCCTGTATAATAATGCGGATTTAAAAAGCCAATAAGACTAGCTTTCAGAGTATGTATACTTTGCCTAATACTTAACTTCAAGTTTTCGATTTATTAGCGTTTATTCATAAAACTTCGTAAATCGACAAACTTTCAACGGTTTTAATAGTACTGGGCTATGGAAACAAATTTTTTGTTACATAGTCACCATGGCAACTTGTTTTATAGAAATGTCATTATTTTCATAATTGTTCAGGCTTAAGAGCTTAAACCCTGGTAAATTTATAATCATGCATTCCATGTTTCCTTAAAATTCTTTCTACCGATGAATTTGCAATGTCTAAGTCTTCTCCGGCGCTGCGCACGGAAGCATGCGGATATGCCAAAAAGTATGTCAGAACATTAATAATTTCATTATCTTCATTAGAAGTCACGGATCTGGTCAAGTTTTTTAGTGCTTTTAAAATTGAACCAAACTGTCTAAAATTGTTCTGAAGCCGAATAAATGTTTTGTTATTCATCTGCGGCAAATTCGGATACATTTCATTAAATTTTCTGCAGGTTCTGCAAGGTCTGTGCAAGACCCTCTCACAACCAACTAAGTTTACCATGAGAGCATTGTTCACAAAATCTTACGAGTACCTGTGGTTACTCCATAAGCATACTAGCCACTCGGGCATAGATAAGTTAAAATGTCAATGTTAAAGTTTAAAGAAACAAATGGCCTTTAGCCGGGAAACAAAAATATTTACTTTATAATAATAAATTGTAACTATATTTATAACGAAATTAGCTTTAACAGACCACCTAACGTTTTGAACTACTAATGACTCTTGTGACGTCTTAACGCTATGTCGAAATACGCTATACGTTTACAATGCACAAGTTATGTACATAACATGGGCGCAAAACTTTATCAAAACACTGTATATAGAACAATATGCAAATGCAAAATATTAAGATTTTAAGTTGACTAAACCGTAAAGCACTATGGAAAACGAAACCCATGTTTCTTGTAAGATCTTCAATAGGTAGTAAAAGTCATCAATTTTTCCACTATAGAGTTCTTGACAACGTCTTCCTCGTTTTTCCTCCCAAATATCATTTCTCAGCATTTTCTTGACTTTAAATACAATGAGTGTGCTAAAGAAACTGTATGAAGCCTGTTGAGATCCTCGCTAATAGCTTGACATCCCTCAGCAAGGTCTTTTTTAAAAGATAAATTTACCTTGGTGTCGTCAGCATAGTAGTGTGACCTGCAATTTTCAATGGCGCTTGGTAGGCATGAGGTATATATCGTATAGAGTAGGGGACTGGTGACAGAGCCCTGTGGTGCTCCCGTATAGTTATCGGTACGTCACCAGATACCTCATCGCCGAGTTTGACGCATTGTATTCGACCCTCAAAGAAAGAGTGTGAAACGCTTTTGAGAAATCCATCAATGCCAAGACCGTTACTTCTCCAGAGTCCGTAGCTAAAAATATGTCATCTGCTACGTCTGCCAAGGCTTTAAGACCATCCATGATTCTTCCTAAAATCGGATAGCATCTCAGGCAGAATGCAGTTTTTCTGTACGTGCTCTATGAGTTATTCGGTAATTATTTTTTCGATGATTTTTGATAAATGGACGGAATGCTAATCGGATGGAGATATTTTAGTTCTCGCGGATCATTAGTTTTTGGTAGGGGCACAATCAGAGCCTTCTTCCAGCAGTCGGGATAAACATAGTTTAAACTGCAAAAGTGAATAACGTGCATCAAGAACGGCAGTATATACGAAGGACATAGTTTAATTAACTTAATATTTAGACCATCAGGACGTTCGAAATGAGAAAATTTAGTATGGACCAAGGGCCAAAATAAAAAGAAATTGATAATAGTGCTTATTAAATAAAAAAAAAAGGGTTTACGTATGTATGTATACCTATCGTTGGTTTTGCATTAAAATAATATAATGTGATAATAATAATAATAATAATAATAAATGTCTTTATTTCTGAATACACAAATAATTTATCTCTTCCAAAAGAAATTTAAAAACAAAATAGTATGTTCAGAAAAAGGCGAAGTTCAGATGAGGTATTCTAGAACACCTACCTCCCTGATCAAACTCAACCTATTGTAAAAACTAACCCTAACATATATTTACTACTTAACTAACCTAACTACATAGCTGGTGGTGTATATATACATATTAAACAGATCAGTTCTACCGGTTACCTCTAATGTACTTCGTATACCTACTTTAATTTGAAAGCAGATATTGTAAGATTTCTAAAATTCTCCGGAAGGGAGTTGTAAAACTTTGCAATGTTATATAAGAAACTGCGCTCAAAAATTGTGGCCCGATAATATGACGGCGTTATCTTACTCCTAAACGTAATGTTAAGTGTACGAAGATAGATTCAAAAAACCATACGATTGTATAAGTATCTAGGACACTTTAAACTAATAACTTTATTAGATAAACATGCCCGATGCAACTCTCTTCTCTCAGTCATATCCAGCCATCCGGACTCGATTAGTTTAAAGGATATAATATGTTGATATTTTCGGACACCGTAAATAAATCTTAAACAAGAATTTTAACCAGCTGTATTCGATACTATTAAGGCAACTTCCATAAACAACATTACAGTGGCTAAACAGTGAGAGTACCAGAGAGTCGCACAATAATGTTATTACCTTTTGTGATAAAGAAATGACACGAATGGTACAACAGTTTTAATCTTACAAAGGCATTTTGTATACATCTTGATATATGCGCACTAAATCGTAAGGAACTATTAAAAATTATGCCCAAATTGCGAACATTGTCTTACAGCACTGGCAAAGGGGTATTATCTATATTAACATGAGTTTCATTTTTAATCTAATGAACTTCAGACTTCCGACCGAACGCTATCAAACAACACTTTCCAGGATTTAGTATAAGGGAATGTTCTAATGATAATTGATTTAAGGAATTTAGTCCCATACTCATAGTCCTACAGGTTTCAACGGCATCGGTCCTGTTAAATGACATATGTATAAGCTTGGGTGTCGTCAGCATAGTATTGAGCAGAGCACTCTTAGCGAACTTGAGAGAAACGACGTGTAAATGGCATACAAAAGCGGAGATAAGGCAAAACCCTGTGGAGCTTGACAATACGTTTCTAAAAAAGAGCACTCTTGGAAATGCCGATATTATGCAAAATGGCTAAAAGCAGGTCGTGAACAATGGTATTCAAAAGCCTTGGAAAAATCTAATAATGCTAAAACTGTAATTTTACCATCGTGAACAGCTTCAAATATGTTGTTAGTGACATTGGCTAGTGCTGTGGAGCATCCATGGTGTCTCGAAATCCAGACTGTGTTTCTTGCAAAATGTTATTACCTTTGGAGTGTTCCGATAGTTGAATATTTATAATTTTTTCCAAAACTTTGGACAAACATGGTATAACATTGACAGGACGAAGATCCCTTGGCAAGGAGACCTTAGGAAGTGGAAACACCAAAACACTCTTCCAAATTTTTGAGTTTCGAACACAAAAATTAATGATGTGCGCAATATATGGCAATAGAAATGGGCACCCCAATTTTAGAATGTAACTGCTAATACAGTCAATACCCTCAGCCCTAGATTTAATGCCCAATATAATTTTTAAAATATCTACTACAGACACTTCTTCGAAAGCTAAGCTAGAGGATACTTTTGCATTGACTTCACTTTTGTACATATTAATTAGATTTATATTATTAACAGTTCGAGGAGGTTTAACGGTAAAAAATAAATTGAGCTCCTTAGGGGTTTTAAGGCTGTCCGGGATATTTGCTTCTTTGTATAAATTTGGGAATCGAAATTATTTTAGGTATTGCTATACATTTGAAGAGTTGTGTAGTTTTACATCAAAACGGATTGTTAATGTTACTAGATTTGGAATGCTTTTGTAGTAATCAAATGTGCACATGACTACGACATTTTAAAGCGTGTCAGAGCTCTATTCCTTGTCTTAATCATGCCACATATTGTATCAGTTATCCACGGTTCATTCTTTTTGGTAAACCTAGCAGTTTTTACAGGGACATGAATATCTAACAACGCCGTTGTATTTTCATTAAAGAATTCAACCCTTTCATCTACGCTACTAAGGTCAAAACTATTTCGCCATGGAACAGATTGCATGTCTGCGTAAAATTGATCACAGTTAATATTCTTAAAATCCCTGTACTCCTTAATCACAGGCCCCGACTTATACTCAGGTATGCTCCATTTCACAATTATTCGTTGATTTCTCGACCGCAATAAAATTTAAGTGACAACCCTCAGTCGTAATCCCAACCATAAATAAGTTGACTGACAAATATCTATTGTGTAGGCACCGGATCTTTTGAAAGGGTACAGGTCCTGATTACCTACTAATTTCAATAGTTTAGGTTAGCTTTTTTCAACAAAACAACAATATATTTAGCTCTGTTTCACTATCTCTATCGTCTTCATCTATGCCTAAACTAATTATTAAGGGCCTTACGTTACTATTAATAATTGGATGGATGGGTTTGGTCATTATATCTTTTACTGTCGTTAATGCAACTTTGGTCAAAATACTCGTTTCACTAAAACTTGCACTCCGGTCATACCCTTTTTCTAAAAGGGTACAGTAAAGGTTCTTTATGATGTTTTTGGCATCAAGTGATAAATGTTTTTTCTTCGTTACACCATAACTTCCGGAAGCAATATTATCTGAAGTTTCACACAAATCTGACATATTTTGGATGCTCGATAACACACACGAAAATACCTTTAACGCACAGCTTGACAAACACCAAACGACTGATGAACTAAAATGAAAAGACTCTGCTTTATATTGAACACCTGCAATTTGCCATTAACCTACCTTTGGGATCTTCTCTGGGTTTTTAAGTCAGGAACGCTCCTTTGACTTCTATTGGTTTGTCGAAAATTGTTTAGGTCTTGTCACTTCTAGAATTTTGAAATCGGTTCTTGCCTTGATTATTGTGGCTCGTGTGTATTGGATTTAAGAATTTTGTTCTGCATAATTTTGGCGCCTTTTCCATTAATTTTGTTATTGGTAGTGCCTCTCTACTATTAGTGCTTCACAACTATGGGTTTGGACCAACAGGGAGCCAGTCTTTCGGTAGTTTGTATGTAGCGTTTTGTCTAGATCTCGTGTGTGAGTCTGTAATTAGTGGGTTTGTCGATACGTCCGTGCGTCTGTAATAGTCTGTTATAATTTTTAAGAAAAATTCATTTATCGTTTGCATATGAAAGTCCTGATGAAGTACGCGGTTCATTATATATCTACGTCAGCAATAATTTTCAACGCCCTGTTTTGAATTACTTGGAACTTATTAAGCTCCCTTTTGCTTATGTTGCACCACGAAGGTGCCCCATAAGTGAGAACCGGCCTGACCAATACCTTGTAGAGGTTGACCTTTGTCCTATTACCAAGTCTACTTCACCTGTGAAGCAGGGCGTAGATAGAGCCTAATTGACGCAATGCAAGCTTTACCCTATTAATTGAATTGAGCCTCCAGTTCAGTCTTTGGTCAAATATAAGTCCCAGGTATTTCACCTCCTGGCACCAATTCACTTGGACTCCATTGACCCGAAGCCTTGTTTCAGGCCTGCGAACGGTGCTTTTTGAAAAAAAGATGACCTTCGTCTTGGCAGGATTCAGGCGAATCTTCCAAGCCGAAAGCCATTTTTCCAGCTCGATTACGTGACGCTGCATCCGGCTGACGACAATGCGCGGTGATTTGGCAGTCGAAGTAATTGCTGTATCGTCAGCGAAAAGATAGAGCTGCGTAAATCTATCTCGCGGAATATCATGAGTATAAATGTTATACAACATCGGAGAGAGAGGTGAGCCTTGCGGCACTCCCGCCCTGATGCGTTTATTTAAAGAGAGTGCATTCTCTGACGAGACCGCAAAACTTCTATTCTCCAAAAAAGAAGCTACTACCTTGATTAAGTAGTTCGGAGTTCCGAGCCTTATCAATTTTAACAAGAGACCATTGTGCCAGACCTTGTCGAATGCTTTGCTCACCTCAAAGAAAACCGCTCCCGTGTGTGCCCTTTTATTAAAACCTTTGACTATATTCGAAGTCGGTCGCGTAGTCTGCCTGACTGTACAATGTTCGGGCCGGAACCCAAACTGTTCGGGAGGCAGAACGTTTCGTCTAAACACAAAGTCATTCAGTCGACTCAAGATTAATTTTTCTACGATTTTCCCTAGGCTCGACAGCAGGCTGATCAGCCTATAGCTGGCCGGCGCCATAGGATCCTCACCTTTCTTGAATATAACTATGACTTTTGCATATTTCCAGACACACGGGAAATTACCTTCTTTTATTATCGCCTGGGATATGCTTACTATGTTCCCCAAAGCTTTGTCTGGTAGATTTCGCAACGCCGCATTCTTTAGTCCGTCAAAACCTGGAGCTTTTCTAATATTCAACACGCTAATTAGGGACTTTACCTCGTTTAAGGTGACTTGAAAGTCCTGAAACGGGTGATTAATTGTTTTATAAATTTGTATCGTCCTTGAGACCCTCTCATCTCGTAACGCGTCATTGGTCGGGTTTTCGCTGAATTGATCGCAAAGTTTCTCTGCAAGCAATTCAGCTTTATCTTTGGCATCGATCAAAACAACACCTGTTTCCTGATTTTTTAGGTGGGACATAGGTGCTCGCGCGCCCTTTATCAAGGTCCTGGTCATTCTATAGATGGAGTTGTCCTCTATAGATAGACTTTGAACCTTGTCGTCTCACAGGTTCGACTGCCGTTCTATCAACAATTCCCTGATTATCCCGGCTTCCCGATTGGCCTCCGCCTTGATGCGAGGATCTCCAGTACGATACGCCCTGTTTTTTAACCGATTTTTGATTCTGATATGATTTTTAATTTCATCTGTTAAAGCCCCGTATTTTGAATACCCGGACACTCCTGTGACAGATGCTTGGGCCAATGCTACGTTCATGTCATCTGTGATCTTGCTTACCGCATTGTCAATGTCCAATGAGCTACGCCAAGGTTGCAACGCCTCTACATTTTTCATAATGTTGTTGTACCTGGGCCAATTCGTTGAGGTGCGGGTAACAAAACCTCTACCTTTTTCTAGTGGATTACCCACTTCTATAATGACCGGTACATGATCCGAGCTCAGATCACAGATGACCGATGGCTGTGACATTTGAACAGCATTCTTGATCACAAAAATGTCCAAGATATCCGGAAGACCCCGCGCAAAGCAGTGCGTGGGCTCTTCCGGCGGTAGAATGTGGTAGTTTAAAGCTTCAGAGAATTCATATAGGGTGCGACCACTTTGGTTTGTAGCTCTACATCCTCAAATCCTGTTTTTCGCGTTGAGGTCGCCCCCTATAATCGTTCTGTTATTGTTACCAAAAATTTTTTGTAAGCAGTTGCCTCTGAAATTTACCGCGGACTACAGTAAACAGATCCCAGGTGTACGCGTTGATTATTTTTAAAACGTATGGAAATGAAAGTCCCTTCAATGTGGGCACAATTATTAGGACCTGGCACAACTTGAGCTGAAATGTGTTTCTTAACCAGAATCATGGTTCCGCCCCCGCGTCTACCTAGGCGATCGTTCCTAAATATGGTATAATTTGGGAATGAAAACCTTTCTCCCTTTAACCATGTCTCCTGGATCAGAAACACATCTATCTCATTTCTCTCGACGAAATCGATAAGTTCAAGTCTCCGTTGCTTGATAGAGTTGACGTAAAAGTAGCGAGTTTAATGTATGCCGTCTCCGGTTGCGCCGTCATTTAACCTGCGGTTTTCTGGAAAGCACTCACTATTGTTTTTAATTGAGTCTCCATTATTTTAGAGAACTTCGCCAGGAAGCTCTGCATTGTAGTTTGCAGTGCTGCTTCCATTGCGCTTGGCGTTGATTTTTGCTCTTGTGATGGATTCGTTTTATTTACATTGCTATCGCTGGCCAGTTTATTATTGTCCTGCTGTCCCCAGCGAAAGTTTTTCTTTGGCGTGATGTTATTGGTGTTTTTCACGACCTTATTGCTCAAATTGTTCGGGTGCCGTGGACAACCCATATAATTTGCGGGGTGGTCGTCCTCGCAATTTGAGCACTTAGCTTTTTCCTCGCGTGGTTTGGTACACTGGTAAGAAAAGTGGTCAGCAGCACATTTCGGGCATTTTACTGGTGCGGTGCAACGAAATTGAGAATGCCCATACAACTGGCAGCGATGGCACTGTGATATAGTAGCGCGAGCACGCTGCGCTTCAACTTTAATAGACATTGCATCCAAATTTCGGAGTTCATAAATTGATTTTTCGGACCGTGGCAAGAAAACCAACACCAAAGGCAACGGGGCCCCGCTGCGGCTGTGCCAGCGGATTACTCTGGTAGGATTGTAACCTAGTTCTTTTAGGTCGCCCTTAATCTTTTCCTCGGTCCAAGTTTCCAGGACGCCTCTGAGCACTACATGGAGCTCCTTTTCGTCCTGGAACCGGAACGAGTGGTGGTACAGATTATTCGCGATTAAAAACTTGATAATTTTGTGATAATCCACCGGTGTAGGCGGATGTATCTTGACTCCCTCTGGCACAGTAACAGCGCGACCATAGTCCACCTTTACTGATCGCAGGTGAGCAGAAACTTCGTTGTACCTGTGCTTGTCCCTGATAATGATCGGAGGGACTCGCAATTTCCGCGGGCCGGTCTCCGATGCATCAGCAGGGACAGTGACAGTTTGGGTTTGGGCCGGTACCTCTGTTTGGCTACCTGAAGCTATTTGACTATTATTTGATTGTGACGCTTTTTGCGATAAGTGGTTGCTGAGTACCTTATTACTAGTTTTAGGTAGATTTGGCCAAGCAGAAGTACCGGCCACCTTTTTATTGCTTGTAATATTGTCATTTTAAGGGTTTTTTTGTGTCCTTTTCCGTGTCCTCCTAGTCTTTTGACTAGACCACTGTTTACTATTACCATCTGACTCAGATACAGAGTCAATTTCCATATCTGAACCTGGATTTGAGATTTCAATGGCATCTACATTAATTTGCTTACTATTAAATTTACGAACAATACGCGCGTCTTTGTTGTCTGTTAACGTACTTGTCTTGTCAAAAATTGAATCTATTTTAGCATTTAAATTTAAGTTTGAATCTTGAGTAATAGTAATGTCAGAGTCCTTTGACTTGTACCTACCGATCTCGGCCTTCAACTCCCTTATGGTGCTTTTTAATTCTTTCATCTCAATGGATTTTTTAATACCATCCTCCTTCATCCCTTGTATTTTATTAAGCCATTCTATATTATTATCGTTCAACATTTTTTTCCATTTTGCCTCCAAACGTCTTTCACATTCTTCAATCCTTTCGTCTGTGGATACCTGGACCTCGGCTGGGGCCATTACTTCATCGTCCGATGTTGGTAACTTAACGTTGATGGGGCGGGAGGCATCCCCCCCGCTACGTAGTTCCATAAAAATCGAAAAACTAATTAATTAAATTGACTTTTCCTTGACAGTTGTAATAAAAATTTCGATATTTCAAACTTTGATAAATATCGAGAGAGAAAATTAGTGTCACTATAAACTATTAACCTACCTAATATACCAATATAATAACATAATTAGTAGTAACGTAAGGCCCTTAATAATTAGTTTAGGCATAGATGATATTATAATATTGTAGATTAGTATTTTTGTATAAATATTAATAGCTATTTAATTACATTAAAGATACTTACCTATTATTTTATATTTGCTGTTTTGTTGAAAATAGCTAACCTAAACTATTGAAATTAGTAGGTAATCAGGACCTATACCCTTTCAAAAGGCACTTATTTATGGTTGGGTTTAAATTTTATTGCGGTCGGGAAATCAACGAATTATTGTGGAATGGAGCATACTAGGAATTCGCAAAAGACCAAGTCGTGGTCGGAAATATTCGATACGTGAAGAATTTCGGAAGTTTTTATATTAAGCTCCTCAGGTATCACTATAAGATCCAAAAGAGTTAAACACTGCTAGAAATACGCGTGGGCTTATTAATGATTTATTTAAGCCCTGTTGCTTCCAAAACGGAGTCTAAATCTATAATAAGAAAACTTCAATAAGCAAAACCCTCCTTATAACCACATAATGCCATAACTTTAACAAATGAGAGACTTGGGATTGGCATTCTTTTGCAAGAAGTTCAATATTATTATTTGATGAAAGCGATGTTGTTGCTACGCAAAAGGAGTTTTTCGAGTTATTATCGATAATACTACTTGATCCATTTTTTTTATTTCAAAAAATTCATTTAAAAAAAAATGCTTCAGCAATAAGTACTGCCGAAAAGAGATCATTTTACAAATAAAATTAATTAAATTTGGATATTATTTATATACTACCCTGTATCTAATATAAAATCGATTTTATTCCTTTATTTACTGTTAAAAATTAATTGTTTACTGGCAAATTTTAACCAAACACAATTTAACTGTATAATATCTGGTCTTGTTATTCTTTGATGTTATATGGTTTCAAAATAAATGAAGTCTTGTTTTCCTAAAATTACTGCAAAGCCATGGCGGGTGCAAGCCGTAATTACTTTGCAATTAATCAGCGAACTGCGCACAGTTTTTATTAGACAGTCTAGATAATTGGCTTGTAATGGTAAACAGAGGTAAAAAGGAACTTTTCATTTAAAATAAGCTTTACCAAAGTTTGAGAGTGTACTGATGTTATTACAAAATAGGCAAATTATATTGTTACAAAGTATGGAGATATCAAAAAGTAGGTAGTCAAAGCAGGTCATGGAATAAGAAACTAATGTCAGCCTTTTAAAACAATTCTGTCAAGCTTCGGTTAGTTCGGATGTCAGTCATTCTTTGATTGCCAAAACTTGTCAAGCAGTTCTAGTAAATTTTCTTTTCTATTGCAATTCCGTCAGACCCAAAGATTTCAAAGTAAAATCATTATATGTTGTAATATCGCAACCTCCTGGCAAGTGTTCGACCATATCGAGGACCATCCTTTCGCCTTGATTTTTTTCCAATCCATCTGTTTTCCTAGGTAAACTTGCAGGTTCTGGCTATTCGCATTTGCGTTGTCACGCAAAACCCAAATACTAATACCATATTTATTGGGCTTGCTCTTCATGTAAACCCTGAATGGCGGCTTCTTCTATAACGTACCAGCTCGACTCTCATATATGTGTTCCAGGATGCATCATGTGTTTTGTACAAATATATCAAATGTTTCTCTAATCGGAGCTAATCTTGCCAATGCCTTACGTTCTGTTCTCGCTTGGAGGTCGTCAAAACGAATAATCCTTGTGAGGGTCATAAATCTGTCCCTTATGATATTCCACGCGACAGATTTACGCAGCTCTATCTTTTCGCTGACGATACCGCAATCACTTCAACTGCCGAGCAGTCGGGACTTGTCGTCAGCCGGATGCAGCGCCACATAATCAAGCTAGAGAAACGGCTGTCGGCTTGAAAGATTCGCTTAAATCCCTCCAAGAAGAAGGCTATTTATTTTTCGAAAAGCAATATTAGAGACAAGGCTTCGTGTCAACGCAGTCCAGGTGAACTGGTGTAAGGAGATAAAATACTTGGGACTTATATTTCATCAACGACTGGACTGGAGGCGCAATTCAATTAGTCGGGTAACGCTAGCATTGCATCAATTAAGCTCTATCTACCCCCTGCTTTACAGGCGGAGTAGACCTGGTAATAGGACTAAGGTCAACCTCTACAAGGTATAAGTCAGGCCGGTTCTCATTTATGGTGCACCTTCGTATTGCAACGTAAGCAGAACGGAGCTTAATAAGTTCCGGGTAATGCAAAAGAGGGCGCCAAAAAATTATTACTGATATACCCAGGTACACGATGAACCGCATACTTCATCAAGACTTTCGTATGCAGACAATAAATGAATTTTTCACAAAAATGAGTACAGACGCACGGACGTATCGACAACCCCATTAATCACGGACTCACACACGATATCTAGACCAAACAGTACCTACAAACTGCCGAAAGACTGACTCCCAGTTGGTCCAATCCCATAGTAGAGAGGCACTAATAGTAGTAAGGCACTATCAATCAACCACCAATCACCCAATTAATATCAAAATCAATAGAACAGGTGCCAAAATTTTGCAGTATAAATACTTTTTAAATCAAACAAGCAGAAATAAGAATAATCAAGGTAAAAGTCAATTTCAAAGTTTCTACAAGTGATAAAACCTAAACAGTTTGCGAAGATCCAAATGAAGTCGCAGGAGCAAACCTAGTTTTTTTAAAAGAGCAGAGATCCCAAGTAGTAGTAGTAGTAGTAAATCTATCCCTGGACATGGTAGCCGAAAAATAGATCTATTGTAGTATTTATCTGTTGTCCATAACGTTTTAAGGGGCTCTTTTGTAGTTTTCAGCGCTCCCTGGGACATTTAGTAGGTAAACCTGTACAGTTCCTTAATTATATGCGCATATTTAAGGGTGTGAAACTACATGAAAAATTAATGATAGTTTGCGTTACTAACTATGGTCCAAAAATGTTTCGTAACGAAAATACGGGCGTGTTAAAGTTTTAGGAGAAAAATGGAAATTAATTAATATTTTCGAAACTACTTCAGATATTTCAGTGATATCTAGTTCTTAGCGACAGTTAATAAAGGTGCATATTTTTCAATAAAAAAATAATTTTCAGCTTTAACAGTGGCTTGCCTAGGGGCATTGACAAAAATGGTACGCCAAGAGAATTATTCTAAAATTATTGAAGGATACAATATTGCAATAAATCTGGTTGCCATGGATTATGTCACTTGCTTTTTACATCTGACATTTTCTAGTAAGTCTCTGTCGTTTAAGTCTGTGCATTCTGAATTATTTATTTCATTTTATTTTTACCATCTTGTCAAAAATGGCGAATTATTCATACAGAAAATGGCGGAAATGCATTACGTGTATAGTCTTTATTACTTGAGATGTCCCAATCGTGCTTTGCCAGATAGTGGAACCTTTTCTAATATTCATCGTCATCTTGTTGAAACTTTTAGGGTCCGAAGAGGTACATCTAAAGGTAGTCCTCTAAATGTGAGAACACCGCAAATATTGAGCCCTTGAATAAGCGGTGCTGCACGAAGTCGAAAGACATCCTGAAATGAGTACGAGGAAGATTTCTAGAAACTTGAATATTTGCCATCAAATATTTTGGAGAATTTTAGTGGATTTTTTTATTATATACGCAACATATTTTCAGAGTACTGGCATTACTTCCCAGAGTTTTTTCCAAGGCGTATGACCTTCTGTCAGCCGTATCTTCGTAATATTGCACAAAATTCGCAATTTCAAATAAACGTTCTGTTCAGGGACGAAGCCATTCAAAGTTTCCACAACAATCATTTGTGAGTGGAAGAAAGTTCCTATACCGTAACCGAAACCCAATTCCATCGCCAATTTTCGGTTAACGTATGGGCAGGAATTATTGGTAACCACTTTATTGGCCCAATTCTCTTCCGCAGATGACTTGACGGGCAATCTTACCTCAATTTCCTTTAAGAACAACTACCTTTACTACTTGAGGGATGTAGAACAAGATAACAATCTGCAATCTCTCATGTAATGAATATTTCATTTCGGCAATATTATAGTAAATTTGTCAAATTTTTTGACTTTGAAGGATTCAAAGGTGATTATACCTTTATTACCTAGTGTATGTTTCAAACAGGTTAAAGTTAAATTATACTGGATAAAACATTAAAATTTAATAAAAATAGCTGTCACAAAATTAAATATTTTAATCAGAACGGACAAAAAAAAATCACTCGTTCCAAAAATCGTATAAAAAAAGCTATGTTCCATTTAAAAAACACCTTATCTATTTTGTTTCTGGTTCAAATAAATTTTTGGTTTCATTTTTGAATTCTGCAGGAAAAAGTACATCGATTGGCTATTTTGGATTTTTCTTTAAATACAAGGAAGCTCAAAAATGAGCCCCTGTTCAGTCCTCCTTGGAAGACCCTGTACATATAATGCTTATAATGAAGACACTCTGGTTTTAGGTTAATGGTAAAAATATTTAAAATTATCGTAATAATACATCGAAAAACGCATATTTTAAGGATGCGTCTTGTTTTTCGGAATATCATCACCATAATTCACAAACACATTTCTTTCGCATCCAAATTTCGGTCCAGAAAAATAATAAACCTTAATTATATCACTTTATTGTTGAAGTTATAATAACCGGCCATTTCAAATATCTACTTAAGTCGAACTCCATTTTATAATTTATTTTGTCCTGTTTGAAGAGTTGGCATAAGTTGTTGTCTTTCTTTCTAACGCCAGATATAATATGTTTTCTCTGTATTTTTGTCTAGTGTCTTATTGCTCCTATTTAGGTTATATTTAGATCAAAAGGTTGGTCTCACTTTCCACATTTAGACGTAAAATAGGTCTATATTTATTTCACTTCGTTTTAACTTATTGGACAGGAAAACCCTATCAACCTATTATCGACCTACACTTTACTTTAGTTTCTTTCCCCACATTGGGCAATATCAAAACAAATGTAGGTAAATTGTCCTTATATAATTGGTCATGCAAAATATTTGACTCGTTTAGAGGTCGAATAAAGGTAAATTTAACACAAAATGTTTGTTGGGCTGTCATTAGCGAAGCTATAATATAAGTATAGGATTTTTCGTTTTTTCCGAAAGATCGTTAATGTATAGTAAAAAGGGGGTGGGCGATAATATAGAGTCTTGAGGGACTCGGGCATTGATGTTAAACGTGTCTGAGAATCGCCACTCGCAGAGAACGATGTTTAAGAACAATTGATAGTCATAAACAATATTGAACCAGCATTCCGCATGCTCTCACTTTAGTTACGAGCCCATTGTGCCATACTCGGTCAAAGGTCTTGCTACCACTCGGGACTCCCCAAGATGTTTTATTGCGTTGTTCCAAACGTTAGTAATATAAGCGAGAAAATCTCCTGTTGATCTGGACTTACGAAATCCATACTGGCGGCCACTGATAATGTTGAAGCCTTCCAGGTACCTTAATAATTCTTCGTTGATAGCCTTCTCCATAATTTTTGATATATCGGAAAGCAACGCAACTCGACGTCAGTTGCTTGGCAAGGTATCCTTACCTTTTTGGGTATGAGCTGGACTCGCGCAGTTTCCCAGCAAGAAGGAAATATTTCTCTTTCGTAAGATAAGTTAGAAAGCCTACAAAATTCCGGTGTCAATTCATCAGCGCATGTCTTAATTACGATGACTGGAATTTCGTCAGAACTTTCGCCAGCTTTTTTGGTGTCAAGACTCCTTAGGATTCATTTAACAGGGCACTGCCGGAAAACAATCTCGGGCATTCTCGATTATACAGTGGGAATATTCCGTGGAGTTTCTCCCTGAAAATTAACCGCTGGATGTGGGGAGAACAGTTTTTCCAGTTACTTTGCTTT
Source organism: Polydrusus tereticollis (assembly GCA_963920685.1). Classification (NCBI taxonomy): domain Eukaryota; kingdom Metazoa; phylum Arthropoda; class Insecta; order Coleoptera; family Curculionidae; genus Polydrusus; species Polydrusus tereticollis. Next base: position 50,166,329 of record OY987330.1, read on the forward strand.
TTCCTGTGCTTTGGTCGCAACGGTATCATCAGAACGTGTTAGAGGTGGAATGGTTGACTTGATAAAGTTCTGAATGACGGCCTTAGCTACCGACTAAAATGGTTTTGATCCACTAGAACATTTCTTTGATCCTCTGGTTGCGTGCTTTTGTTTCTTTGGTTTAGCGTGTGCTTGCATTGGTTTCGAGCGTTAACAAACATGGTTCGATTTTCGGCTGCAGGATTTTGACGCCATTGTCGGCAGAAATAATGTTTAGATTTAACAGCTCGTTGGCAACTTTTGGCAAACCAAGGTTTGCCGTTAGAAGAGCACTTTTTGGAGATAGATGAAGGCTTCCATGCCAGTAAGTATAACATCCGATACTTTTCTAGCACCGATGGATGGATTGTCAAAGGTAAAACAAACGTTTCGCCAAGGAAATGTTACAAAATGGTCCTTTAGGTCATCCCACTTAGCTGATGAATAATGCCAGATCTTTTGTAGATTAGGAGGCTGCTCGGCACTAATTGGTCGTTGTTCAATACCAAAATATGGTTCTGGTTTACCAACGTAAAAACATGCATGTAGGCACCCCTATGCCTAACCTGAACTAACTGACATGCCTACAACATAATCATACACTTAGTGCCTCGCCCCCCAATCCAAAGCTCTAGTTGCTCCACTCGATTATTATAATACTTAACTTAAGCGAATGGCCAAGTAATCAATAAAAGGTCTAGAAAGTATTCGTCTTAATTTCAAATATTTTATGGCTGTTGTAAAACTGTATCTATTTATTTCTTTTTGAAGCTGAATGCAATATGTTGGATAATGTCTCTGCTGAACGAATAATTTAAAGTTCACAAAACCTGCGCAAATGTTAATTTTCCACGGTACTCGCATTAACAAGATAGTAAAAACGTCCTTTTATACTCGAGTCGTAACTTCAAGAAAATTAAAGGCGATAAAGTTAGGAAACAGTGGTAATAAAAAGTTGTAATTGTGCGTAAATTTTGTTCGAATGGCGTTTTGTTATCCATTTAAGTCTTCATTATTTAACACTGAATCGCTTTACGATGAAATTCGAAGTGCTATAATAAATATGGAAAATAAGTGCAGTTTATTACTGCCTGCATATACATTTTTAAATTAATACGAATCAGATATTATTTTTTGGACCAAACAATTTTTGTTTAATTTAAGTAATTATTAATTTTAAAAAGGGAAACTTCGGCCTGGTAAAAGTTGTTGCACTACCCTGTATTAAGGAGACCACTTTAACGCATTTAAAGTTGGAGTATTTGAAAATCATGCAACTAATGTCATGTATTCAACTAAAATGGTCACCGCGTACAAAAATTAACAAGTTTTCTCATCTGAAAAGGAAAACGTTGAAGGGGAAATAGCGACTTCCTTTAATGCGTCAGAGTATATGAGAGTATTTTATATAAACATTCCATATTTAACAAATAAAACCGACGAATTATCGCAATTTGCAATTAATCATACGTATAGTATTTTTAATCTCAGTTGAAAATCTTGCATCTACAAGGACTGTTCAGTATTAGCGCGATTTAAATCAAATGATAAGCGACAATCTTTCACTAAATATTTTGATCGGACGCTGCAACATTTCGAACGGCTGGGCAAGAAGGACAGAAGGACCAGAAAAGAATATTACAGCGGATTAAACAAATTTGGCTCGACCTAGCATGCGAAACTATGAATACTTGGGATGTGCGTTTGTAATTAACAGCTTGTTCGCCCCTACCATCTTCAAAAGGGCAAGCATTAAGACCAAATGATTTCATGCCTCGCGTAAAATGTTGCTAGTGACTTCTTGACCGGTGTACATAAGAACTTCAATTTAGAAAATCTTTTTTACTGAAGTGTTTACAAAAAAAGGAATTTTTTATTCGCGAAATAGTCATGGTTATACTGAGGAAAATCCTCATGGTGCTCACATAAGGGGGTATCAACATAGGTTCTCAGCCAATTTCCGAAGTGACATTTAGCTACTTTTATAGAGAATATTGAAAATTTCACATTTCCAAATGCTTGGAAAAAGTCTTATATAATTCCGCTACTTAAAGTTACGACACCCATTCATTTAAAGGATCTACGCCCGGTTAGTATTTTGCCAGCATTGTCTAAGGTTATAGATAGATATTAAAAGATAATTAATAATCAGACTAAAAGTTACATTGGTCAATACAGCATTTTGCCCGATGTGCAATCTGGATTTAGATAGGACTACAGTTGTAATACCGCCTTATTAAAGGTAACAGATTATGGTTTTGAGGCAACTGATCGTGGTGAACTAACAATACTGGTCCTCCTAGATTACTCGAAGGCGTTCGATAAAATAAATCACACACTTCTTTCAGCTATCTTGAGCTATCTTGGTTTTCGGGAAAATGCTTGCAATTTTTTGAATAAATATTTAAGTAATAGAAGTCAGCAAACAATGGCACATGGTAAGCTGTCTCAATCAAAGAATGCATTGCTTGGTGTCTCGCAAGAATCAATTTTAGGACCTATACTTTTTGCTCTGTATGCATCGCAGTATGTAAAACATTGCAATTCTCATTTTTACGCTGACGACATGCAACTTTACTTTTCTTTTAAGCCTGATGACATTGCAAAATCTAATAATATGATAAACACTGATTTAAGCGCTGTTTTCAGAGCCTCAGAGTCTCATTGCTTTAGTATAAATCCTACAAAATCACAAGATTTATTTTTCGGTAGCTCACAAATGCGTTATTTGCATAAGAAAAAAATATCAATTAAAATAAACAATGTAGATTTAGAACTGGTCAAGAAAGCAAAAAATCTGGGTCTTATTATCGATAAAAAACTGAGGTTCTCCGAGCATGTTAACCTCTGTATCAAACGAGCCTTTGCTAGTTTAAAACTGATTCATAGGCATAAGAACATTTTAAATGGAAGTATGAAAATACTTCTAGGTGACTCGATTGTTTTGTCACACTTTAATTTCGCGGACGCGGTCTATGGGCTATATCTGATGGGTGCAGATGTGTACCGTATCCAGCTTATCCAGAACTGTCGAGTCCGTCTGATTGGAGGTAGAGTAGAGTGGGGCATAAGTACGCATCGGGTAAAAGTACGCAGTCGGCTTATTACGGCAACTAGCAACAACGAAACACGTACCTTTAGTTACATCCTTATTGAATATTGTTGTGTAGTTTGATCCAGATATTTCACCACAAAGCCATAGAAATGAGGTAAGTTATTTTATTTAATCATTTGATGTTATTATCAAGTAACATATTTTAGTATGTATGTGGTAACCACTCTAAATTTAAACAAATATCTAAGTAAACATTAATAATGTCAATACATAACCTCAAAAATATGTAGAGGACGCGGGCGTTGTAAATTTAGGTTTCGCTTAACAATGTTGTCAAATTAAAAATGCTATTTGGGGCAAAAGTGCGCATTATGTTATGGGGCAAAAGTTCGCTGCGTACTTTTGCCCCATATTATTTATGTGGGTTTCTGAAGGCGCGTAAGGACCAAATTATCTTATTAACTCTGTTTTTTTTTTAATTTTTAGAAATTATAAACGCAAATCCGAACGTAAGCCAATTACCCCTGAACTTTTCGAAAGAGCTAAAACTTTATTACAAACTGGTTTATACAAGAAGAAATGGAACCGGAAGATACAGCTCCCATTCCTTCTAAGAAGCTTAGAATTAACACGAGTGCGCCAGAAAAAGTTACTCTTACCAAGCCATTTAAAAATCATCCTGCTAAAATAGGAGCAGCCTCTGTAATGTCCATCGCTTCCACTAGCAAACGTCTAGCTGAACACTCTACAAGTGTTTCCACTGCTTTCACTAGTAAACTTTCCACTGAACCCTCTAAAAGTGACTCTAGTGCTTCCACTAGCAGACTTCCAGTTGAACCTTCTACAAGTGGTTTTGAAAGAGTTCCTGAATCGAACAACACCACACTCATTGCATTAACGAATAGCTCGACACCTATTTCAGTGCAGCAGATCCTGCCGCTTTCAAAGAAGAAAGATAAAGTGTTGAGGCAAGGAAATAGGAAGGGCAAAAAATCCGTCGTGTTAACCAGCACTCCTGTAAAAGACGAGCTAGAAAAAGCAGAGAAATCCAAAGAAGAAAACAATAATAAAGGAAAGAAAAATGTGTTTGGTTCCGAGGCAAATATTCTAACAGTTAAAGAAACGTTATTTGACCGAAAGTTAAAAACAAAAAAGAAATTAGAAACCTCCGAAGATGTCACAATTTGCCCTGGTTGGTCCTTCTCTGAAACTCGCAACGATGACTGGGTCCAATGCAATTACTGTCAGGAATGGTGGCACGAGACATGTTCATTATTTGAAGGAAAAGGAGCATTTAGGTGCGATTACTGCTAACCTGTTATTGACTTGTTCGTACTTGTTTATTTTTACTTTAATAAATGTATTGGTTTTCTATTTTTTGCATTTTATTTAAATGCGATCTTTTACCCCATATCGATCGTACTTTTGCCCCACTAGTGGGGCAAAAGTACGAATTTGTGTTTTCACCCGATTTTGTTGCAAATAACAGTTCATAATCGTTCCTTGATATTTTATTGCATTTTTTGTGATAGTCCATACATTTATCTACTGGATATTCCGGACTACACCAATAGAATTATATTTGTTTCAGAAATGCTACGCAATAAATATTAAGTGCGTACTTTTGCCCCACTCTACTCTATAAGAGGATGAGAGCGTGGTATTTCTGCTAAGTTGCGAAATATTGAATGGCTGAGAATGGATAAAAGGCGAGCTTTGCGTGCACTTGTTCTTTATAACAAAATTATTTTGAAACGACTCCCTCAGTATTTATATCAAAAAATTAAATTACGCGATGATGAACATAATCTGGATATTCGACACAAATCTACAATTATTACACCTCTGCATTACACAACATACTTTGAAAGATCCTTTAGTTTCAATGTAGCCGAACTTTACAATAAGGTTCCTGTCAGCATGAAATTTTCTACTGGCATCAAATTTAAGCTATCAGTAAAAAAAATAATACAAAATTTTGTATAAAAGTTCTTATTTAATTTACTCTGAATTATACGGAAATCAGGTCGATTATATTTTGAATAAAGTTTCATATTTTTAATAAGATTAAATACTTAGTACTTATTACTTAAATATAACTTACTATAGTAAATATTGTAACGTTACTTTGGATTTATAGAGTTTAATTCACAAATCACAGAAATAAATTTAGATACGTAAGCCGGGCGTTCCCGCCAAACATTATTATTTTGTTTAGATCGCATTTCGTAGATGGCGCCGGTAGTGGCATCGCCCAATTTGGTTTGGTTAAGTTCATATAGAGGGCACAACGTTCATTTGCGATCGAGAAGAAGCGCCCTCCCAGATTTCGTTGTTGTCAAAAATTTGAAGTGTATTGTCAATTTTCTATTCTCGATTTTCTTTTAAGTTGTGTTGAATTTTCATGCCGTTTGTGATCGTTCGGTTTTTGTGTGCAGTATTAGCGTGTTTTTTGATAGTTCTTTTGACTTTTGGTTTAGTTTTAGTGTGTTTTTGGTTTGTTTAGTTAGTTCGCGTATTTATTTCCGTTATGGACTACGCACCTCCGTTAAAACCTAAGAAATGTTGTGTTCCAAACTGTTTAAATAAACATAGCATGCGACACCGCTTGCCAAAAAGAGATCCGATAATTTTTGAAGAGTGGATTGAGAGGATTAAACCAGAAGACTACACTACACAGCTTATGAGTTTCATATAAGTGGAGTGTTATCAGGGGTAATAAATATAAAAACGTTGTTTTATGCAGTGTCAATTTGTTTACATTTATAATAGATGTTATATATATCATAAAAATAATGCTATTGTTAAATAGGTATTGCTTGGTTTAAATAATTCCTTTTTTGCTGCTTTCTATTTGAGCTCTTTATAGATATACGTTATTTGTTACTTTACCAACAAGGTATTTACTCCAAACTTAAAAACAAGAGTTACAAGTAACGTGTATCCCTGAACTAATAATAAAAGCAGAAAAAAATGAATATTTAAACCAAGGAAAATTTTAAATTTTAGAGCGGCACCAATATCTACCGATAAAACAGATTTCATCAAAGTTATTAAAGTTTCCTTTATTTTTACCCATAGTTGCCAAACAGATTTCTTTCTTTCTCGCGTGTTTCGGATCGCAAATACTAGGACATCAGCGCCAATTAGTTTTTGACAGTTCTAAGAGTCCAGTTGCGTATCTAAATTTATTTCGGTGATTTGTGGTTTAATTTGAGACATTAGACATTGACAATGCTGACAATGTGGTTACATAGGTCACAGATGACATCAACGCAGCGTTGTTATGTTACATGTTTCAATATTTTACTAATTAATAGGTAGGTACTATTAAATTGTTAGAACTTTAGGATTTAAGAAGATGTTCAAATATTCCTCAAAATGACAACTTTATTTGACAGTCATCTTTTACCTTGACTGGTGCCCGCAAATACGGGGCTGTAAAAAGAAGAAATAGTTAAAAAGAAATCGGCGATAACCCGTAAACGGGCTCATCAAAAATATCTAAAGTTATTCTTTTGAATGTGGGTTTTAGTGCTCTTTAATAAACCTAAATAGAATTTTTCTCTAAAATAATTAGGGAAGCCAATAATTGACCCCATTTAAAATTACATGGGATTTCCTATGTCCCGCTCGACGATGCAACACCCGGTATACTTAATTACAGCACTAACTGCATATATCTGCGTATTGTTCATTAATAATTCATATCCTTTTTATATGTACCTATTTCTATTTATGCAACATAAAAAATTGTATTCAGACCGCGCTAGCTACTTAAACAAGCAAAATATCTTGCTAATAATAACTGAATAACATTTATTCACTCTTCGATATTATTTTATAGTAAGAAGTACCTACTTGGAGGTTGATTCGCTGCTCCCTCGTCTCTTCAGAAAAGTTAGAGGGGTGTAAAATTAATATTACCAATATCTACCGAGTGGGGCATGGGGCTGGCACAACATTCAAAATTTAGGGTGGTCATATATTAGTTCCACTATTTATCTTAGAGTAAAACTGTATCAAAACTTTACCAATAAGGGTGCTGTGCATAGCATCCTTGAACATTTAATTAAATAATTAGTTATGTTTAATTAAATTATTTTATTACAGTGTTAGAAATCCTGACCGTGTTAATCAAGAAATGTCATAGTCAATTTCAATGAATCAAAACTAACTTAAAATAGAAGTTATTTTAACTCTTTCATGTTTAGTTAAAATAAATTTTCAAATTAACAGGCAATAATTTTGTCCCTCAAGTAAATATAAGTACAAGCTACATTGAGTAACATGTTACAAAGACGTCCATGTCTTCAAAATACGATGAAATTAAAAATCAAATCAGAATTAAAAACCGGTTAAAGAATAGGGCGTATCGCACTGGAGATCCTCGAATCAAGGCGGAGGCCAATCGGGCGGCTGGGGTAGTCAGAGAATTGTTGATCGAACGGCAGTCAAACCTCTGGGAGAACAAGGTCTAAAGTCTATCTATAGAGAATAATTTCATCTATAGAATGACAAGGACTTTGACCAGGGGAGCACGAGCATCCATGTATCAACTGATAAATCAGGAAACAGATGCTGTTTTAATCGATGCCGAAGATAAAGCTGAATTGCTCGCGGACAAACTCTGCGATCAATTCAGCGGAAACCCGACCAATGACGCGTTTAGAGATGAGAGGGTCTCAAAGAAGATAGAAATTTATAAATCAATGAATTTCCCGTTTTAGGCCTTTCCAAAAGTCACCTTAGACGAGATAAAGTCCCTATTAAGCGTATTGAATATTGGAAAAGCCCGGGTTTTGATGGTTTAGAGAATGCGGCGTTGCGAAATCTACCTGACAAAGTTTTGGGAAACATAGTAAGCATATCCCAGGCAATAATCAAAGAGGGCCACTTTCCGTCCTCCTGGAAACATGCAAAAGTCATTCTAATATATATATATAGGTGAGGATCCTACGGCGCTGGCTAGCTACAGGCCGATCAGCCTGCTGTCGAGTCTTGGGAAAAACTAATTTTAAATAGACCTAATGACTTTGTCTTTGTGCGTAACGTTCTGCCTGTCGAACAGTTTGGATTTCGGCTTGAACATTGCACACTCAGGCAGACGACGCGACTAACTTCAAACATAATAATTGGCTTTAACAGAAGAAAGCACACGGAAGCGGTTTTCCTTGACGTAAGCAAAGCATTTGACAAGGTCTGGCATGATGACCTCTTGTTGAAATTGATAAGACTCGGAGCTCCGAACTACTTAATCAAGGTGGTAGCTTCTTTTTTTTAGAATAGAAGTTTTGCTGTCTCGTCAGAGAACGCACTTTCTTCGAATAAACACATCAGGGCGTGAGTACCGCAAGGTTCACTTCTCTCTCCGATGCTGTATAACATTTATACTCATGACATTCCGCGCGATAGATTTACGCAGCTCTATCTTTTCGCTGACGATACCGCAATCACTTCAACTGCCAAACAGCCGCGACTTGTCGTCAGCCGGATGCAGCGCCACATAATCAAGCTAGAGAAATGGCTGTCGGATTGGAAGATTCACTTGAATCCCTCTAAGACGAAGGCTATTTATTTTTCGCAATGTTAGTAGGCCTGAGACAAGGCTTCGTGTCAACGGAGTCCAGGTGAACTGTGCCAGGAGATAAAATACCTGGGACTTATATTTGATCAACGACTGAACTGGAGGCGCAATTCAAATAATAGAGTGAAGCTAGCATTGCATCAATTACGCTCTATCTACCCCCTGCTTCACAGGCGGAGTAGACTTGGAAATAGGACTAAGGTCAACCTCTACAAGGTGTTAGTCAGGCCGTTTCTCACTTATGATGCACCTTCATGATGCAACATAAGTAGAACGGAGCTTAATAAGTTCCAGGTAATACAAAAAGGGCACTAAAAATTATTGCGGATGTACCCAGGTACAGGATGAATCGCATACTTCATCAAGACTTTCGTATGTAGACAATAAATTAATTTTTCACAAAAATTATTACAGACTATTACAGACGTACGGACGTATCGACAAACCCATTAATCACGGACTCCCATACGAGATCTATACCAAACAGTACGTACAAACTACCGAAAGACTGGCTCCCTGTTGGTCCAATTCCATAGTAGAGAGGCACTAACAGTAGTGAGGCACTATGAATCAACCACCAATCACCCAATCAATTCACAATCAATGGAATAGGGGCCAAAATTTTGCAGTATAAAAACTTTTTACAAGTGATAAAACCTAAACAGTTTGCGAAGATCCAATTGAAGTCGCAGGAGCATTCCTAACTTAAAAAAAAAAAAAACAGAGATCCCAAGTAGTAGTTAAATTTTCTGTTTTTGGTTAACTAATTATTTAGTACAGTGATTATTGATTACCTACTATTTAAATACATCATAGTGGTTGAGTGAGGAAGATTTGCTTTAACGTCGTCGTTTGTAATCTAATCATTACAGTAAAGTCATTTATTATTATTATTTTATCCTTTTATGTAAAAGGCTTAGGAAAATAATAATCTGATGTCAAAACGGCAAGAAATTATAGCCTTAGAGGAATGGGGTCAAATTTACCCTTATATCCCTCTCCCTGGTTCGCACGTCGTTAAAGTTAACGTTGCCCAATAGGCTCAAATAGGTAAACTTACTAACAGTAATTGATGTCCAAAATTGGTTGCGGTAGCTGTAGTAGTTTGGGAGCCACAAAACAAAAACTAGTTTATGAAAGTCATCGGGCTAGTTTATCAAGGCTCGAGCTCCCTGAAGAAGCGTTTTCGGACACATGTTCATATGAGCTTTTTTTTTCATATGTTTTATCTACCTTTGAAGCTTGTACCATGACCACGTTAACATCCTGTATATTTGTAGAAAATTTCATAAAAAAATATTTTTTCGGCAACCGTCCGGAAAGTACCCACTTCCCGGACGCTTTTTCTTTGAGAAAGTAGCATTTCTCCGGCCTAGTCCGGGAAGTACGTACTTCCCGGACTAGTCCGAGAAGAATCACATCGTTGTTCTCATTGTGAATATGAAAATCTTGGTAGGTATGATTTTGATAAATGCAGTTGAACATTACCATAGCAACGAAATAACGACTGACAGCTATCTGAAATGAAATTAGTTGACATTTTAATTTTTGAAAGTTTGCATGGTTTTTGGTCGTAATTGTCGCAATAAACTATGGAAAGCAACAGCGACAGTTAGTTTGAAAATGTACCTTACGAAACTTCCAATGCAGCAGCTGCTGCTACAGCACAATTATTGCCTGAAAAATCAAAGTCCAGGTACAAAAACGTTTATGATTTGTTCACGAGATGGATGGATATGAAGAAATGCAAAACTATTACAGAGGATGCAATTTTAGCTTACTTGGCGCAAAAATCTGAAACTGTCAAATCCTCTACCCTGTGGAACATGTACTCTATGTTGAAAAGTACCATTTTAGCGAAGAAAAATGTAAACATAGCCACTTTCCCAAAGGTAATCGCATTTCTTAAAAGGAAGAATGTTGGTTATAAAGCAAAGAAATCAGAAGTCTTTAGCAGCGACCAAATCAACAAAAGAAGCAGATAATGAAACATATCTAATGCTAAAGGTAATTTTAACAAAATATTACGATTGTAGGATATAAAAGTATCAACTTAATTTGCTTCATTTTCAGGTAGCAACAATTATTGGGTTAGCCGGTGCGTGTAGACGGGAAGAACTAACAAAAATGTCAATTGATCTAATAAGCGACAAAGAAGACATGTTGCTTGTGAAAATACCAGATTCTAAAACACATATTCAGAGAAATTTTGTTGTAATTGGGCAAGAAAACCTGCTGTTGTATAGGCAATATTTGTCTTTACAGCCATCCCATACTCCACATAACAGATTATTCGTGAATTACAAAAAAGGAAAATGTTCGATTCAGCCTGTTGGTATCCACAGTTTTGGGAATCTCGGATTAAAAATTGCAGAATTTTTAAATTTACCCAATCCTAAAAATTACACAGGCCATAGCATGCGTCGAACTTCAGCGACGATATTTGCTGATAATGGTGGAAACATCACAAATTTGAAGAGATACGGTGGCTGGAAGTCTACCAATGTCGCTGAAGGATATATATACAATTCACTAACAAACAAAGTTAAAATTGCCAAGACCATTCAAAAATTATCAGATGAAAGCAATCAATATGAAACGAAAACTTTACCTTCTTGTCCTGACTACAAAAGGCATTTAAATTTACCAAGCATTTCAAACAAATTAAATCCTTTCAATATTAGCAATTGCTCAAATTTTAATATAAATAAGAATTAGAATGTTTCTGTTAGTACCTATCTTCTGTTCGAATTTCAATATTTAATATAAATAAGAATTAAAATGTTCGAAATTTTGTTCTACAAAGAAATATAATAAAGAAATGTGTCTCTTTGATTTGTTATTCTACATGGTTGCCGAAGAAATAGTGTACGCAACACGTCCGAAAACAGTTTTTTTGAACTCGCAGACAATTTTGTCAACTCGTCCAAAAAAAACAGTATTTTCCGGACTTGTTACGTAAATTACTATAGTGAATCAAAACGTAAGATGACTGGCTTTGGGTCCTATACTGTATAATTTCTCTGCTTAAGTTGGATTGTAGGAATATATGCTTTTAATAAATTACCATTTCCAATAGATATCTAATGGATTTATATCTGACAGGGTATTTTATTTTCATCAATAATAAAAATTATGTTTACAAATAAATGTTGCATCAAGCTGTTTCACTGTCAGTGAAATATTATTATAATATCAAGATATTTCATTTTTAATTATACAATTTGTTGTTTTATTGTAATTCGTTTGTAGCATTTAAATGTTCGGTTGCAATTTCCATTATTGGTGATTAATTTTAATATTTCAATTTAAATATGATTTGCATTAAAATATATTAGAGCACAAGGCTGATCATATTTTTTGTGTTTCATCTTGAATATTCAATTTAAAATGAGGCTCTATTTTAGCCAAGTTTAATAATGACGTTATAAATCAGGTAAAAAAAAACAATTCAGGATTGGTCTGCAAAATAAGTATCGATTATTTTGGCATGTATTTTCAGATAATATCCAAAAATAGCAACTAATCAGAATAGGACGCCAAAATATCAGAGGCTCATATTTCAGTTACGGCAACTCGCAATTTCTGTATACAATGGTTTTTGGATAGCCAAATTATAATAAAGACAAAGACAGAAATGCCAAAAATAAGTGAATATTTCAAAAATTTATATAACAGAATTTTTTAATGTATTATTGTGTCACAACGTAAATCTTTTATTTTAATAAAATTTATAAAAATGGTGTTATGCATTACTGAAATTTGCTTTTCACTTATGTATAGTGTACACCATACCTAACTAATGAATTTTCTGACTTGTAAGCATTTATTGGAAAAAGGTCCGTAAAAAAAGTTATTTTCATTCGGGTTCTAGTTAGTGTCATATCACTGTTGTTATCATTTCCATATTGAAGTAGGACTCTTAGCAGAACAAATCGTAAAACAGTAAAAGAAAAAACTATTTAAAGGCGGTTCTTCTGAATGATGAAATTATTAGCAGGATTGGCAAGGGCATAATGATTCCAACAAGAGATTATTTTACAAAGAAATAATTCCCTTAATTCCCAAAACTCGAAGTTTTATTAGAATAATTTCAAGAATTCGAACTTCCCATGACTTGTATCCAAAATGTAAAAAAATAATAGGTATAAGTCCAAGTGAATTCTGTAACTATGATGAGATTTGGAAAACGTTATTTTAAAATGTAGCAACGTAAAAATGTAATTAAACTTATTATTTGACAACTTAAGAGGATCTCTATGTCAACCAATTAATTTAAATTACCTTATCTCATTAAATAATCGACTTAAATATGTGTAGTGTATTATTTAAGTACATTGTAAATAGCATAATAGAACTATTAATGGGAAAGAGAAAAAAACGGAAAAAAAGAAAAAAATGAAGCGGTCAAAAAAGGAGCAAAAAAAGAGAGAGAGAGAGACAAAGGAAAGGAAACAAATAAGGGAGAAAAAGGGGAAAGAGAAGAAAAAAAAGAAAAAACATACGAATACTAAATTAAATAGATGTAAATATATAATTAAGGGATATGTAATTACACAAAACACACAGTGATAAACATAGGGAACAAAAATGTAAGGTACCTTTATTCCACGAACGAAATAAAATTTAAGATTTAACAATATAAATTCACGAGCTGATCAATAGGTTTCAACCAGAGCCATAAACTTAACACACACACACATACACCATCATCCTATCCATGTCGAAACTTTAATGAAAACAGTCTCGTTGCATCTGGTTCAACTGTAAAAGCGCAAAAATCAATAATAATTAATAAGGTTTTGTGACCATTATTTTAACACCTACGTACAGTTTTAGCAAATATACAGAGTATTCGTTAATGCAATTAAAAACAGTCAATAAAAAATAAACTTAAATAGGCTTTACGCAGGGTGTAAAACATTCTTTTATCATTACGGGAATCTCGTAAACCGTAAGAGATACGAAGATGGTTAAATGAGGGCCAAGTTGCGTAATTTGACGATTAGTAATAATTCAGAGAGAAAAAGAAGACACCGAAAAATTTGTCAATTGGATGTTTTCTGTTTGCGCATAAAAAAACGAATGATACTTTATCAGGGAAACCTTTTGTTCTCTTTCAGAATCTGCAATTGTCATTTAACTTTTAATTTTTCTGGAACCATTATCAGTTTCACCTTTTGAAATACGGAAATGGAGTTTTTAAATTTTGTAATAAAAGGCATTCAATTTAATTTCGTTTAATTCAAATTTTTTAAAATAAATAGGGCCGCAATTTGTTATGATATATTTTTTTATTAACCACGCTGTTTTCATTATTCTATTAAAATAAAGTATATTCAAAAGAATACCTAAAAAAAATTACATAATTAATGTCATAAGCATCAAATCAAAATCGGTTTAATAAAGCATGACTTTCATTAAATTTATTAAAGAAAACTAATTAGTGCTTAGATTAAAGAATGCCTTTATATGGATACCAATTTAACAATTTTGTCGGAATAATTTAGAAGAATGTTGTGGAAAAGAATTCTTAGTACCCTGTCATGTAAATGTATAGAAAATAGTTTGGAAGAAAAGAAATGTTAAAAATGAATGTACGATTTTTCTAACTGTATAATTTGGTCACACGAAACTAAATTAACCAATTACGGAATATTCAACAAACCAATGAACATAATTTGGAGTATTGGATATCCTATGGAGAAGCGTGAAATTCGGAATCAAGTTAAAATTAGTGTTAATATAACAATATAAGCAGGGTTGTGTGGCAATGAAATATTAGGATCATACATTTTTATTGATAATTTAAATGGGGTAAGTTATATTCCGATTTAAGTACAGATTTTCAAGCATATTTTGTTGAAATCTATTTGGCGCTTTTCCGAAATTTAAGGTTCTCGTGCACATATCAATTTATCAGATAAGTAAATGAGAGGTCGCAATCAAAGGAATATCTTACAAGGGTATTTTCAGTAACAACAATAAAATTAGACGGTTAACAGTTTAACGGTTGTACCTTGAGACGCTTCCATTAAATAAGTGTTGTCAACATGAATAGTGTAAAACGAAGAAAAACATATCCGAAAGTTCTATGTACTAAAACGAAATAGGAATATTTATGTTTAGTCTTCTGCTACAAGGCGTGTGAAGTTCAGATTTTTAGGTTAGATTATTGTTTTGCGTTGAGCCCACTGACATATATTCATGTCAGTGGTTGAGTCGTGTATGGGTTTAGGCAGGTTAGTTTAGGTTTCGGGCCGTTAACTTTATCACTGCTTGTTGCGAAGATTAGCACTAAAAGAAAAACATGTCTTGGCAAACAAGCAAACACGCGGTAAATCTATTATCTATTGTAGAAATCTACATAATTTCAGTAGAAGTAGTAGTAGTAGGAGAGGAGAGGCACACGGATCTGGCAAGTAGACCAAATGCGATCATTTTCATCTACCCCTGGGTCTTCTCCCATCCACTTAATCACCCAGGCCCTCGACAAACCTACCCGACCTTCTCATGAAGATCAGGATGTTACTCCAAGCAAGGGTCCTGACTTCCTATTGTTGGATCACCACTGTCCCAAAGACTTGCCATCTGAGTCTTCCCAGGGCTTTACAAGCACACAGGAAGTGCAGTGGTATCTCCTCGTCCTCCAAGCATCCCGTACATATCGGGTCCTCCTCCACACCTATCGTTTGTGCTTCCTTAACTTGCAATGTCCGGTTAGAAGTTCTACCAGATGATTCAGGGCACGCCTACTCCTGTTAAGAATCCGTTTTTACCTAGCCCTATCAGTCCAAGTTATGAAATGTTTGACATCTCTACAGCCCGGCGTCTGCCGCCATTTCTCCTTGGAGAAGTTGGCAGCCCATTCCCTCAGGGCTGTCCCTACTTGCTGTTTTGATATGCCTATTGCTGGTTCGGTTCCTAGATAGGGAACCCTGGCTCCAAGTCTGGCAAGCTTGTCGGCCGTCTCGTTGACATGCACTCCGTAATGTTCAGGGAACCAGACCAAGAGTACCTGTTTCTGTTCTGCGAGCCTTCCAAGTGCGTCCGTACACTCCTGCACGAGAGTCTAACTGCTCCTGGGCTGGCAGACTGCCCTGAGGGCGGATACAGTCTGCTCTTGACATTCATGACCTCCCTCATAGTTGTCACCGAAAGGATGACATATACCTCTGCTTGGAAATCCATCGCGAACCTTCCCAGTGGGTAGCTTCTTCTTATATTTATGTTTTCCAAGTAAACTCCTGCCCCTGATGATTCAGCTCCAGCCATGCCCGACCCATCGGTGTAGCATACCAGAGCATCGTCAGGGAACTTCACCTGCTTTTCCTCCCACTGCTCGCTACTAGGAATGGTGAAAGTGAACTTCCTGTTCAGCCTCAGCACTCCTTTAACTGGCATTGCTTTAAGAGAAAGTATTGGGATTTACCTTTCCACCCTCGGAGCTATCATAGTGTGACCTAAATCTCCCACTCCTTTCCAGCATCCAGTATGCCGCCATTGCCTCCTTCTGAATCCAGATAGGGAGGCTCGGCAGCCCCAGTAGGACATCCAATGCAGCCGTGGGCGTAGTTCTCATGGCTCTGGTTATGCCCAGGCCTGCAAGCCTTTACACTTTTGCCAGTCTGGCGTGCACGGTGACCTTTTCCACTCCAGGCCACCAAACCACAGAGCCATAGGCGACTCTCGGTCTGATGATCGCCGTGTAGAGCCAGCGCATGATACGGGAGTTTAAACCCCAGCTGGTACCCACCACATGTCGGAGTTGTCAGAAAGTCACTTTTTTTACCACATTGTAAACATGCGCTCTCCACGTTAGCTTCTGGTCAAAAGTGATTTCTAAGTATTTAACTTTCGACGTCAATGTAAGGGATTTCCCATACAACTCATTTATGCTCATTCTTTTTGTGAACAGGATAATTTCGGTCTTGTCTGGATTGGTCAATAGTTCCGTCTCCTTACACTTAATTCCAGTAATAAATTGACCAATAGTGGATCTTAAGATTATGCTCTCTGTCCGGATTTATATTTTTAATCAGATCATTTGGTTAATTTCCGTATCATTAAGCTTAATATCTTTCAAAACATGCATCCTAAAAACAGATATAATAATAAAGTTCTGCATAAAAGGTCCCAATAATAATTGCATATTGGAGATATACCAAAAATTGAGAATATGATGTTAACCAAAGAAAAGATAAACGAAAACGTACAACAGTAGGCTTCATCTCAAAAATAAGGTCTAGGATACTTAGAAGAGTCAGATTACCAGAGCGCAGAGTCAAACAATAAGGAAATACCTTGGAAAATCAAAGCCAAATACCTATGATACGTGGTTGACAAGAAGATGGCCTGGAACAACAATGTTGACCATTGGTTAGGTTGCGCATAAATTGAATTGTGTGCATTGTACCCTTTGATAAAGAAAAGGAGTAAAGAACATTGTTCAACTTGAAGGGTAAATATGTCATCATGAGGCATCGAATAAGTTGTTCGTGGAATTCCTACGTGAAACCATACTGTTTTTACTTAAACCCCGAATAAAATTTATTCTGAAAAATATATACGGCTGACTGTATCTGAAAATACCGGGCCTAAGAGTAAGAGATTTATTAAATAATGAATTTCCTCAAAAATGGAGACGATATCGAGGTGTTGTAGAGATAAGATCTTCGGATCTGTTATCATTTCATTTTTATTTATTCTGCGGAACAACTAATTTCAAAAATTTAACATCTTTCCATAGAATTAATTTCAAATATTAGGTAAGGGAAAAAATTAAAAAATGTATTGCTGTTTAGGAAAATATTTTTAAACGTCTAATTATTAACTAAATTATTCTTTTCTATTATCGTCTGTTTCTTATGGGATAGAAATCAGTCTTGTTCAGGAGTGTGCTTTTGTTCAATTGTTGAAAACTTCCCACCCTTACTATCTTTTTTGAAGTTAAAAATATGAAAAATCGGAAAGATACGTCGATTTCATTTATAAGGGGGACACTTTAAATTAATAGTTTTAGCCTTCTTGTTTTAACCCCCTAGGAGGGGTAGATATCACCCTTAGAATCTTAAATGGGAATGGGGGTCAAGTGGTACATCGATTTAAAGGGCGTTCAATTCTCTTTTCAGTGGTATCCTACTTTGTTGCTTTTTGTCCAGAGGTGTCCAAATAATCGCGTTTCAAAGTTGCAGAAACAATTAAACTTGCCTGCATTGAGATTTTGGTTTTCAGGTTAGTGTTTACACAAAGATTATTGGATTGGGTCTCCTTGTAGTACAAATGATTAGAAGATTAGGCGGCACCGTTAAAATCGTTGAATAACAGGAAGAAAATCTAGTTAAACAATTGATTTCTTATTTATTGATTATTTTACTTCGACAAAAATAACTTTTTATTGCGGAAGAGAAATTTCTACAATAAAACACATGGGATCTACTTACGCACTATCTTATAAGTTGTTCAAATTGTTGTCCATTTTCCTGTAAACAATAATAGAGTCTGTTTTCGAACTCCTCCCTAACATTTCGGAAAACTTCACCGGGAATTGACCTGCATTCTGCTGCAATTCACCTTTTAAGATCACCAATAGGTTGTGTTTTATAAACAATGGATTTAAGATGTCCCCAAAGAAAGAAGTCTAAGGGTGTTAAATCCGGTGATCTTGGAGGCCATTCAATTGGTCCCCTTCTGCCAATCCATCTATCCGGGAATCTCTCGTTTAACCACTGTCGGACCGGAAGAAAATAATGAGGTGGAGCACCGTCCTGCTGGAATGTTATCAAATCCTCCTGCAAAAACTGAATTAACCTCTGCGTTAATAAAAGTTTATAGCTCATGGGTGATAAGAGGATCAATAGTCTCTTCAAGCATATTAAGGTACATATAACCTGTCAAGTTTCCTTCAATAAATAAAGGACCAATAATGGCATTTCCAAGAATACCAGCCCAAACATTAACTTTTTGGGGATATTGTCCTTCTCGAAAAATATGCGGGTTTTCATCACTCCAATATCGACAATTTTGTTTGTTAACATTTCCATTTAGAAAAATGAACATTCATCGCTGAAACAGATATTCGGCAGAATATTAGGGATGGCGTTGACTTGACGACTCATGAATTCACAAAACTCTATTCTTCTATCAAAATCATCGTCATAGAGTTATTGAAGTATCTGCATTTTGTATGGATAGAGTTTATGCATTTTCAGCGCTTTTCTTACAGTCTCGTGTGATATTCCTGTCTGTTCTGCTACTGTCCGCAAGGAGTTGGTGGGCTCTGCAGCAAATAATCCCAAAACATCAATTTGAGCTCCTTCATTCATCACTCCTAGGTTATTTATTTTTCTATTACTCACCGAACCAATTTCGGAGAACTTTGCCACCATATCCAGCACATATCTGTGACTTACTTCACGATTTCGATTTCTTTCATTGAAAACCAATGCCGTCCTTCGTGCGTACTTTCCAACCTCCCCATAAAAGAAAATAATTTCAGTTCTTTCTTGAAGAAAATAAACCATTCTCACACTTTATGCGCTTAATAAAACTTATCACTGAACAGCCCAACAAGCAAAAGCGAATTAACAATAATATTCCTGTTTTGGCTACATCTTTTAAATTTGCTGACCATGTTTTTTTTTTGTTTTAAAATAACGTATTTTTAGAATTTGTTGATAGAATAGCAAGGCTTTTTGTGGAATTTCAGTGATAAGTCATGGAATGAACGCAAATTGACTAGGTACTCGTAGTACCATAGAAATTTTATTAGATTACTTTTTGTCTAAATTTTTCGAGGTTAATTTGCCAATCCCCAAATAAAGTTTGAAACGGTGTCACCCGTGGGCGTAGCGAGGGCGAGGCAGGGGAGGGCCATGTCCCCCCCCCCGGGAAGTTGCCACTTATTGAAATTTGATAAAAAAACGTTAATGTTTATGATGTTTTGTGTTTATTAGTATTTGGCCCTCCTAGAAAAATGTCTGGCTACGCCCATAGTGCCACCTAATCTTCCAATCATTTGTACTACAAGGAGACCCAATGCAGTATTTTTGTGTAAACACTAACCTGAAAACCAAAATCTCAATGCAGGCAAGTTTAATTGTTTCTGCAACTTTGAAACGCGATTATTCGGAAACCTCTCGACAAAAGGCAAGAAAGTAGGATACCACTGAAAAGAGAATTGAACGCCCTTTAAAGCGATGTGCCACTTGACCCCCATTCCCATTTAAGATTCTAAGGGTGACATCTACCCCTCCTAGGGGGTTGAAACAAGAGGGCTAAAACTATTTATTTAAAATGTCCCCCTTACAAATAAAATTGACTTGTCTTTCCGATTTTTCATATTTTTAACTGCAAGAAAGATATTAAGGGTGGGAAGTTTTCAAATTGACACCCTGTATAATATTTCTGATTAAATAAAGTTTAGCATCAATAAAGCAAGAATGATTGTTCCGATTTACGTAAATTATTTATGAAGTTTTTAGTATTCTTTTAAATAGTTAGTTTTTATTCTTAAATAGAAAAAGACATGGTTATTAAAAAAAAATCATGTGTAACAATGTGTTGGATTAGCAAAATCTAAATAAAATATAAATTATGACCTTAATTCTTTCGCAAAATTAAAATTTAACTTAGGTTTCGAGTAAACATCCTTCAGGACACATTATTAAAAAATTAAAAAATCTAGGTCCGTATTTAAAACAGTGAAACTGATCTTGGTTCCAGAAAAATAAAACGTTGTATGGCAGAACGAATAATTACAGATCCTAAAATATAATGAAAAGTATCCCTAAGGAAAGTTTGACACTTCTTCAGTCCCTTTAGAATATTACTGGAAGTACTCGCGATATAAGATTCTCTTTTCGGATTATTACTAAGCATTAAATTACGCAACCTTGCTTCCATTTAACCACCTTCGTATCTCTTACGGTTTTCTAGATCTCCATAGTAATAAGCGAATATGTTTTGTGTATATTTTGTATATAATTGTATTTTTATGATCTCGTATTGAAGTCAAGATTAATCGTAAATATTTTATTTTATGTGTGTAATTTTAGGCGTTTAACAAATCTACGGTACATTCTCTTGGGTGGTCGCTAATGACACTATAACGTGATGGTGCACACATGCCACACTTTTTTTACTGTTACGTATTTATTTTAAATAATCAATGACAAATATACAGGTACTTAAAGATTTAGTCTATCGTAAATTTTATTTAACATACTCCTATAATAGTCTATGCGAGCTAAACATTTTAAACGTGTAAGACATTATCGAAATTATTCCAACAACATGATTATAAGACATTACGAGGGTCATTTACTAACTAACTTGGTTCTCATGCTAAGTGTATACCAAAGTATACGATAGATATTATAAAAAAGAGGAGACAGAACATCTCATTCATAAAACACGATTTGTTTACAATCATACATAACTTCATAGCTTTGAATAAGTTGGAAAAAGATGGCTTTAAAAAATGGCAGTGCTCTAATCTGCCGCTCTCCTTCGTCTATTATCTTGGCCAGGGACGTGCGGTTTTTTTTAGGAATTATAAGAAGTAAAGTATTTTTAATTTATATTAAATTTATTCTTAAGCAAGGGGCAGGGCAGGAAAACAACAAAATAAACTTCAATACAAGCCGAGCTGATTTTATTTCTTTTCTTACAGCCTATATCTTTCTTAAATATATGTCGGAAATAGAGAATAGGAGGTCTGTTGTTCAGCCATTATTGTGTTTAAACACGGAAAACAAATACTTAAACACTGTTATTAATTAATTATATGTAAATTATTCAAGTTCAAACAACAAACAACACGCTTGACAACATGATATCAATTCATAATAAAATGATCCAACTACTTAGCACAAGGTAAAATAATTTTTAAAAAATTGAATTAAAGAAACAAAGAACTAGCGATCCGAAGCCGGTCGTACTTTGTTCAATACTTTTCAGTAAATCCCCTTACCTTCTTCTTATTTTCACTTACCGGCTTTGTTCCACTTAACTTGACATATTACTTTCTTAATAAATGTCAAGTGCGTTTCTTGTCCCTTTTCCTAGACTAAACAATCTATAAGACTGTTAACAAAATTACCTATTTAGCCTAAAAATGCGAAATCCAGCTTCAAATCAAATCAAATAAAGTTTGGAATTTTACAATAATTTTTTTATTACCTATTTCTTTTATTCACCATGAAGGTATTTTTTTAGAAGTCCAGATATAAAAATGTTACTGTTGCTTGCAATAATTTAATAAATAGTATACAATAATTAATCACCCCATAGCTTAAGCTAAAAAAAACATAACCTTACTTACCGCCGAAATATCAATCCGGGGTTAGAATAGTCACTTTTTTTACAAACTACGCACTGGCGAACCATTTTAGATTGCTAATAAGACTCTTAATAGTTCTATTACCAGAAAAACACTGAAAATCAGTCAAAAATCGCAAAAGGTCACAAACACAGCACAACAACACTGTAATATTAACTTTCCACTTAAAAGGAATCATATAAGATTTAGCGTCGCAGGTGTTTAATACGTCAGTACAGCGTTGCCACAGATATTTTCCTTATACAGAGTGGTGTTAAAGTTTGGAATAATAGGAATATATCTGAACAGGTTAACTTAAAAAAAAAAAAACGCTCAGACACGTCGATTTTTATTTTTATTTCTGCATTTTTTTATCTAATACTAGAATATACAGGGTGTTACATAAATGAATTATCACGTCAATGTCACTTTTTGTAAATGGAATATCCTGTATGTTATTTCATTTTTTGATTCTACGCACTGTTTACGAATTATTGACAATTGAAAATTAAACATTTTCAATGAAAATAAAAATATAAATAGAATTGTTTGACCGTTTTTTTTTTAATTTACTCTTTTCACAGATATTTCTATTATTTCCAGCTTTATTTTCATTCGTATAGGGTGTCTCAAAAAATCAGTATCAATTTCAAGTTTCTTTTTATAAAGGAAATGACACTTTTTTAAATTTTAAACATAATATTTTATTTAATGAACATTATTTACAATAAAGGAATATGCCTGCCTTTTTTAATAAATGTTGGAAGTGGTATCCATTCACAGCTCTACAATCACCCAATCTATCCACAAACTCTCTTTGGACGTTAGTAACAATATCTGGGGTAATTTGCCGTATTGTGGCTCTTTTCTTATTTTCAAGTCTTCTAAATTTTGTGGTTTATTTTTGTATACTCTCTCTTTAACGTAGCCCTATAAGAGGAAGTCGGGCGGAGTTAAATCGGGTGACCTTGGTGGCCACTCTATTTCGCCCCGTCGGCCTATCACACGATGATGAAACGTATTGTCCAAAAATATCTTCGAACATTTGCGCTAAAATGGGCAGAAGCTCCATCCTGCTGAAACCAAAGTCTATCATTAAACGTATTTGGAACATCTTTGTTTAGAAATAGTGTAATTAAGGCAGGTACAAGTTCTTTCTCTAGAAATGACAGGTATCGTTCGCCATTCAATGTCCCCTCAAAAAAATATGGCCCGATGATTCTATTCTTAACAATTCCCGCCCAAACATTAATTTTCTCCCTATACTGCGTATGACCCTCTCTATACCATTGTGGATTTTTATTTGACCAATAACGAAAATTTTGCTTATTTACTTCTCCATTAAGGCAAAATGTGGCTTCATCAGAGAAAATCACGTTTTTTACAAAATAATTATTATTTTGGCAGATATCCATCATTACCTCATAAAACTGATTCCTTCTGTCCGGATCATCGTCATATAGCTCTTGAACTATTTTTATTTTATAAGGACGCCACTTTTCTTTTCTTAAGAACTTCACAATAGCTGAATGATCCACATCAATGTTGTCTTGGTTTGAAAGACATCTAGTACTTGAATGAGGATTTTCTTCCAGCGACATTAAAATATCAATTTTAGTGTCTTCAGGGATGCCTGGTCGTCCTGAACGCGGCTTGTCTCTGACATGTCCGAAATTATTAAATTAATTTATTAATTTACTTACAGTGGCCTGACTGATTGGCTGTCTCTCTGGGTATTTATTATTGAACATCTCACACACTTCTTCTTGCATTCGTGTTTTAACTCCACAAGCAGCCTTAATGAGGATCTCGATTCTTTGCGTTTCTGTTAAGAACATTATAATAAAATAATACAAAA
The DNA here is from genome assembly GCA_963920685.1 of Polydrusus tereticollis. Taxonomy (NCBI): domain Eukaryota; kingdom Metazoa; phylum Arthropoda; class Insecta; order Coleoptera; family Curculionidae; genus Polydrusus; species Polydrusus tereticollis. The sequence continues at coordinate 50,190,168 of OY987330.1, forward strand.
TAATTAAATAATCACAAGGCGTTTGTCAAAAAAGTGAATTTGAATGACATCAAATAACATCACTATGAACGCCAGATATTGGCAACCATGCTAACGTCCAAAGAGAGTTTGTGGATAGATGGGGTCATTGTAGAGCTGTAAATGGATACCACTTCCAACATTTATTAAAATAGGCGGGCATATTCCTTTATTGTAAATAATGTTCATTAAATAAAATAATATGTTTAAAATTCAAAAAAATTGTCATTTCGTTTAACAGTTGAAGATAGGTATAGGACATCATAAACGAAATCTGCTTAGAATCTTGCGTAGAATCAAAAAATGAAATAATATACAGGGTATTTCATTTACAAAAAGTGACATTGACGTGATAATTCATTTATGTAACACCCTGTATATTCTAGTATTAGCTAAAAATATGCAGAAATAAAAATAAAAATCGACGTGTCTTAGCGTTTTTTTTTTTAAGTTAACTTGTTCAGATATATTCCTATTATTCCAAACTTTATCATCAGTACTTATTGCTTAGTGTAATTAGGAAACAATAAATAATTTTAAAAGAAGAAAGTACGTATCTTTATTTAGAAAAAAACACGCAAATAATTTAGTATAATATTCCTACATACGCACACCAAACTAGGCATTTAGTATAAGTTTGGTAATAATGCCCTTCATTTTTAAACACAGGCATTAGATCTAGGGCAATCCGCAGAAGTTCGCCAACGTTGATTTCTGATCAAAACGGTGTGTGATCGGGTTAAAAGGTAAATAATTTTGTCTCTCTTTTATTATATGTCTATGCTGTATACGATAACGACATTGTTATATACAGTGTTATCATTAAAGTCCGCACCACATGGAACTTATGCTTATTAACTAAGTTAATAATTACATAAGAGCAATCGATTTTGCTTCAAGTTAGACTAAAAATTATGTATTTAACTGTCAGCATATGTCATTAAATATAAGGCAAAAACTACATTTCTTTCAAAAATTTTGTTACCGAATATCTAAAAATGTTATTAGAGAAAGTACAGAGTTTCAGATGTCTAGGGCTAAGTTGCATTTTTTGTAATTCTGTCGAATTAACGGGTTATTTTCATAATGTAAGTTCACTTAATGGATGTTAAGCTATTTGTTAATATCATCCTCAACATTTTATTTAGTTTTATGCTTAGTTTTTTACTGGGATGTCTTTTTTTTTTGTTAGAAATATAAAATTAGAGGCAAAAAGCTATATACGGGGAGTGGTGCAAAGCCGAGGGGTCATCGGGAACTGCCAGCGGTTGCCGACTACTGTGATTTCCGATGACTGCTATTAAATCTTGATAACTGTCGGCGATTGCCGATGACTGACCCTAATAAGCTTTTGAATCTAATTCAGAAGTTTTAGAATAATTCTGCCCTTTATTCACATTTATACCAACTGCCTACAAGACTGTTAGACCTTATTTATTAAGTTGTATATGGCCATATGTGGATTTTTCATTAATTTTTTAAATCAGTGCAGTGCACCAGTAGTGCAAAACTTATTGTTTTTTAGTTTTTAAGTATCAATTTCAATAAAATATTAAGGGTATGTAAGTAACCATAAGAGGCAAAAAAATATATAGCATGTAAACTAAAACAATATATAATATATTTATTGAAACGCGGTCAAAGATACAGGTGGTAAAGTCTGCAAAATATTAAAATACTAACTCAACAAATTATTGAGTTATAGGAGATGAAAAGTGAGATGCAGGACCCTGTATATAAAGCCGGCTGTTCACCAAAACGAATTCCGCGAGCGGGTCTTAACATTTTTATTCTGATGATGAATGAGCCGAATAAATGGCAGAATTATTTTAAAACTTGTGAACTAGATATAAAAGCTTAATTATTAGGGTCTACCGTATTGCTACAGCCCACTGCAACTCTTTACAGTCTCTGGCAATCCTTGACAGTCAGTGTCATCGGCAGTCAGAGGCAGTCATCGACAATTCCTAGGAGTCATCGGAAATCACGACAGTCATCGATAATCACCGATAATCAGTGGCAGTCATTGGCAATTACTGGCATACATCAGAAATCTCTGGCAGTCATCGGGAGTCACTGGTAGTCATCGGGAATCACTGACAGTTCTTCGCAATCACTATATCATGTATTGTATTTTCCTCAATAGTAGTAATGGAATGAATATTATCAAAGCAGTTATAACTTAATAGTTATTCCAAATTATGCGTTCGAATTCGTTAGATCAAAATACTGGCTAATAAATACCGATTACTGTCACTAGACCACTGATTGCTTGTGACTGCCAGTGATTTTCAATGACTGCCAGTAATTGCCGATGACTGCCAGTTATTGCTGATAACTGCCAGTGATTGCCGATGACTGCCTAGACATTTGTACACCAATTGCCGTAGTGAGACACCCTTCATGCAAAGCTATCATAATTTAACCATTTTATCCGATAGAGGTAATAGGTAGGCTTTGAAAAAAATAAACAAAAATTTTTCATAACTCATAAATGCCGAATGAATGAAAGAAATATGAAAATTCTCAATATTTTAAAAAAATTATAGTTCTCACTATTATCATCAATGTTGCCCGTGCAACAAAAATTTGAAATGGTCTTAATTTGTGGAGAGAATATGCCTCACCGGCAAGTTTCTGATATTTTTAATGAGAGACATGTAAGAAGAAATTTGCAGCATAGCACCGTTTTAAGAATAATGACAAAGTCCACATAAACTGGATCTGTTCAAAATAATTTCAAAAACCTCACGCAGCAAGTACGATAAACAACCACAACTTGATGTTTGTTTAAGTGCTATTGAGCACGGCCAAAGTAGAATCTAACCAAGATAAGTGATTCACCAGGGTACAATTAATAGAGAAGGTGTAAGGAAAATTAATCAGAAGAATCGATTTCGGGCGTATAAGTAAACATAGATTTATAAAATACCCTAAAAGAACGTGATTTTGATATTCATCTAGATTTTTTGTGTTGGTATTAGTGACTATTTCTCACTCTTCTCTCCCTCTTCATTGTTCATTTACTCCTGGACATAGGTCTCCAATTGTCTTCTCCACTCCAACCTATCTTGTGCTCTGTGATGCCTGTTTCTTCCTAGTCTTTCCTTGATGCCGTCGATCCATCTTCTTTTGGGTCGATGATTCTTTAGATGGTCCCAGGTCCATTTCAAAGTGGTGATACGTTTTATCACGTCTTCTACCTTTGTAAGACATCATATTTCTTTGTTTCCTAGTCTCGAAGTGCTATCTTTAGTAACCTACCGAAGGAAGATCTGCAATGTGAGGTTTATATTACAAATATTTCTGACCACTATGGGCAAATATTGCATTTTAAAACAACTATTAAAGAGCAAAGGGTAAATTATACAAAAAAAAGATGTTTCACACATGCAAATATCATTCACTTCATGAACTACCTTAGCACAGAAACCTGGGATGAGGTGTATGATGCTCAAGATGTCAATGCAAAATACAAAACCTTCTTTAAAATCTTCTATTATTTATTTGATCTATCTTTTCCCATTATGTCATCCAGGGTAAAGAGTGGGGAAAGAAATTGGGTCACTGCCGAAATAAAAAATTATTGCAAATATGTCAAAGATGTCTATGTTTGGTATAAATATACTAATAGTCAGGAGGTATATAAACATAACAAGAGTGAAAGAGCAGCTTATCGTGAGTTTCTTTCTGCTTATCGAATCACCGTAAATGACAACTTAATAACAAACTCCACAAACAAGGTAAAAACTGCATGGAATATTTTTAACAAAGAAACCAACAAAAAACAGACACACGTAGATATATCCTTAAAACTAGACAATCAAATAATAACTGACCCTAACACTGTTGTTGAGTTATTTAGTAACAAATTTAATAAACCTATTGGTCCAAGGCATGGCGGCAATTTCGTAGCCCACAACAGTAACCTACCCACGATATTCCTAACTCCAGTAGATACAAATGAGGTTCTGAAATTAATCATGAACCTTTCTAACAAATTTTCAGCAGTACACATGAAATTCCAGTTATTATCCTAAAACATGTTTCGCAATGGATTTGTAAACCCCTTACGAATATCATCGCTGTTGCCATCTGTGTCCAAAATTTTCGAGAGAGCTATATACACCAGACTCATGTGCTACATCACTCAATATAACATTTTTGCTGATCAGCAATATGGTTTTAGACCAAATAGATCTACTCAGCTTGCAATATTTAAAGTCATTACTCATATCGTAGAAAGAATTGATAATAATGAAAAAGTAGCTGGATTGTACTTTGATCTCTCGAAGGCTTTTGACACAATTGACCACCAACTGCTGCTCCAGAGGTTGCAAGGGTATGGAATAAGGGGCAACTGTGCTTCCTTATTGAAATCTTGTCTCACTGAAAGACGTCAGCTTGTATGTATAACGAATAGTGGTAATCAATATATCTCGGAAGCTTCAGAGGTTAAACAGGGAGTGCCCCAAGGTTCCATACTTGGGCCAGTGCTGTTCTTGCTCTATGTCAATGCGCTATGTAATGGGTTTCCGGGGGCTCTGGTTTGTCAGTATGCCGACGATACATCGGTGGTGCTGTCAGCCCTGGGCCTGCCGGGGCTGTCTGGGGCGTGTTCCACTGCGGCGAGACAGATGCAGCAGTTGTGCGATGAAAATTACCTTAAACTAAATTCTGATAAGACCGGCCTCATATCATTTAGCAAAGTATCAAAGCGACATCAATCACTTTACGTAAATTTCAACAATGCATCTGTGCCATTGGTCGAAAGCATACATTTTTTGAAAGTTCAACTTGACCCTACCTTTAGTTGGAACGTTCACCTCCAAAAGCTACAGCCCAAGCTCAATAGTTATTGCGCATTAATTCGTAGATTGAGTGACGTACTAACCACTAATACAATACGACAATTTTACTTTGCTAGTGTTCAACACAGAACAATAAAGGTTAGAGAAATGTTACAACAATGTTAAAGTTTCGAAACATGGGCCATCTATGAACCAACTGCATGGCTAACCCACCGGCAAAATAGAATTATATTTTACCGATAATGTCATGATGGCATTATAGAAATCTGACATACCGACTGAAGAAATTCGCGGGTATATTTGAAAATATATTATAATTTTTAAATAAATTTTAGTTTTGATTCGATTTGATTGTAACATTACAGTTGGATTTCAAAAGATATATGTTTGGCAGGAATACACAAGCTGCTCGCCTTATAAGTAAATGTGAGCAGCTTGTGATCATTTCTAACCAATTTAAAAATATATCTTCTGGAATACAATTATATAGTAATGTTACAACCAAATTGAATCAAAACCTTAAAATTTAATTCACATTAATTGTTTTTATTTCTGTTTTTTTAATTATAAAACAATGTCTAGTGAATTATCATAATAAAAGAAAATATGATCAAAATATATTTATTTAGAATATTTAAATTAAAAAGATACCTACATATGATTTAAGAATACAATATACAACACTGAAGTCATAATATTTTGAAGAAATTAGATTTTCTCACTAATAATTATTACAGCTAAGGAAGCCTAGGAGTGTGGTTAGACTGAAACAGAAAAAAAAATTCTATTCAATTAGAATATAAGGTACAATAGGTACGAAAACTTTTAAATTTTGCCCAATTAGAGTGAGGAGAGAAACATTGGCCAGTTAAATTGCATAGCAGGTGCAATGTAGTAATGCTGGTATCAGCTGTACCCTCCCCGAAACACATGTAAAAGCTTACGCTCTCAAGGACTACATTCGAGGACACCGTATATTCTACTGTATAACCCCACACTGTACGAAAACAAGTAAAACCCAATTAAAGGAACATATTCCAGTAAATACTCTTCATACCTATCACTAAATTTGCAAACAAATTCATGGAAAAAATATAATACCTATGTTATTCTTCCTATATTGGATTTTAATTTATTAAATGTCTTTTTTTTATTAACTCATTAATGCCCAGGTTTATAAGTTATAGTTAACTTCATTCTCCTCTCCAGTTCATCTCAGGCTAAACTGTATTTTTGAAAATAAACCGAACTAACCTAAACATAAGTAGACTAAAGAATATCAATAATGGTGTACATAGGTATATCCAATGTTTAACTACAAACAAAATATTTGTCCTGTACCTAGACACAGACTAATTTAATAGTATTTAAACCAAAAACATTTTCTAAAATTGTATTTTATAGAAGGCAATGCAGTAAGTACTTAAGTGAGTATTTATTTATTTCAGTTAGTGGCCGACTATATTATGCAAGTGATATCAGTATTTTGATACATTCACAGACAGTTATTAGAAACTACAAGCTACAGAAAAATAAAGATTACTACAAGCTATTAAACATAAAAGAAAGTGTAGGTGTATGTAAAAATATTAATACTTTAACTGCAAGCAAGGTAGGTAAACAGAAGTGACTCACCAGTTTTGAAAAATAAGGAAGGAACTAATTAATAACATTTTTACCCAGACACACTTCAAAAGATCATTATTAGAAAGTTGTGAATCTAAAACTATACTTATCAACTTACTTTAGTATAAATACTTATAATATACTTCCAAAAATCATCAATCCCAAAGCATGGTCGACAGCGAAGTTTCAGCTAAAAAATATCCCAAGAAAAAACTTACTTGCTCATGAAAAAATAAACTAAGGACTTAGATAGCACTATAAACTTACCAAAAAGTCCCACTAATTCATTCCAAGATCAAATTAAACCCATTTTATAAAGAAAAAAGTCGTGGAAAGAATCACAAACGCGTCAGAATACCAGACGAGAAGTAAACTGTCATTGACATAAAATAAATCAGTGTTGCAAAAAAAAAACACTAGCTTTATAATGTTTTTGTAAGATTTTAACCGAAAATGATGATAGTATGAACTTAAATTAATTACATATCCAATTAAATCATTAAAACTTATTAAAAATATTCGATTAGCGAAGATTATTAATGAAATCTTAACTCGAAATAAGAAAACCAAAAGTTACTAGCAGATATGTCAAACCCTCCGGCCCCCCTGACATGAACTGCCCATAAATTGCTTGTTGCCCTACTCTCGTATTTTAGTGACATGCCCCTGGTGTTCAATCCCTAATAAATTACAGTCTTTTGTTTTGGGGTAAATCGCAGGGAGCACTTGACATCGCAGAAGCGGATTGTAAGATGCATGTTAAGACTAAAACCTAGAGCTTCTTGCAGACAGCATTTCTCTGAACTCGGATTTTTAACGGTCCCCTCACTGTACTTCCTCTCTCTTGTAGTTTTGCAAAACAGCATCCAGAGATTTTCCTACCAAACTCTCCTTATTATTCTGATAGTATGTCGATTGTTACCAGAGGCAGAGACCACATTAGTATACCAACACACAGCTCGACATATTTGAGAAGGGATCCCCATTATATGGGGATTAGAGCTTTTAATCTTCTTCCAGCCCACATAAAGTCAATAAATAGCTTAACAAAAGTTAAAAAGGAAACCACAGTCTTTCTACTGCAAAAATGTTTGTATTCTTTCGATTATGAGGCGGAATTCTTGTGTTTTCACTAGTGCTGTTTTCTCTTATTTTCTTTTAACGAAATTTTATCATTGTTATATTGTTTACTGTCCATACATTTTAAAACATTTTAACATTTTTTATTTTTATTTTTATTTCTGTTTGTATCCGATATTGTCAATTGAATCAATTTTTTTAGGAACTTAATATTAATAACATCACTTTGTATTATGTTATTTCTATAAAAAAATTTTTATACAACTATAGTTTGAGCATCAATATGGCTCAGTGTTGACGTTGCTATGTCTTTTTATAGATTTTGTTGGCAAATAAAGGAATGTATTTATTTATTTATTACTCCTAGCATAGTGCGTTCTATTTCTCTTTGCGTGCTTCGAAGTTTGATAGCAGCTTTACGGTAAGTGTCTCTATGTGTATGCCATACCTGGAATGATACAGCCATTAAAAACGTTAGCTGTAAGATTTATAAGTGTATCAGGACTTTTAAAAACACTTTCTAACGCTGACTTCTTCTTATTTGTTTTTCCCACCGAGTTTTATTTGATGGCCTAGGTATATGTATTCCTCAACTCTTCTGATTCAGCTACCTCCAACGTATAATTGTGCTTTTCCTGAGGAGATTATTTTAGTGTTGCTTTGGTTCATGCTCAATTCGACTCTTTCCGATTTTTCTTTCAACTTTAATAGCATTTCTTGTAGTTCGTTTAGGTTGGTGCTTATTAGAACTACGTCGTCAGAAAACCGAATAAATCTACCATCTATACTTACTCCCTTTTGGTCCCAATTCAATTGTTTGAAAGCATCTTCCAGCGCCAATGTAAAAAGTTTTGGAGAGATTATATCTTCTTGTCTTACTTCTCGATAAATCGATATCTTTTGTGTTTCCAGATCTTCTCCAATTTTAACTTCGATTAGCGCTTTTACATTTTGTATTTGTTCGATGGTGATATAAGCCTTGCGGAGTCCTAGTTTTTCCGAGGGTTGGTAATAGTTGAATTTATTAGCAAGTCTGTTAGTGATAATTTTGGTAAGTATTTTACATGAGTGGGGTGGTAGGTTCATTGGGTGGTAGCTTCGATGTTTAATTTGTCATCTTTTCTGAACATGAAGATAACCTGCGCATTTTGCCATTTTGAGGCGTTTCTTCATAATAATGCTCATTGATTTTAATGTTGCAGTTTCACTTAGTTGTATCATTCCCTTCGTTATTCCATCTGCTCCTGGAGCACGTGCGAGATTTCATCAATCGTTATATCTAGTATATTTTCTGAACCTACGTTTATGATGCCAATAATAATAATAATAATAATAATAATAATAATAATAATAATAATAATAATAATAATAATAATAATAATAATAATAATAATAATAATAATAATATATGTATTGTAAGGGCTTGCTGCCTAATTTGTTGTTGCGTAGGGGTCGGTATAAAAGTCTTCCATAATTTTAGTTTATTCCTACTAGACAAAAACAAAACAGCAACCTTTGCCTATTTCGAAAATTAATAAACTTTAAATCTCTGAGATTTTTTAAAAGTAAAAATGGTTAACATGTGAAAAAAGCTCTAATAAATCATTTGTTTCTATTGAATTATTTTTGTTTTTATTATAAACTTTCTAAAGAAATTGAAAAAGTTTTTAAAAAAAAACCTTGCAAAAAATGATGGATTCTTATTCTCTCTCGGATATTTGAATGTTATTTTCGGGTTATATTTTTAAAACTAATCTAATTTATTGTTTTTTTTTGTGACTAAATAGCATCTGGGTGTTACTATAACCACAGGTTTCTCCTTATTTGTGCTATAAGAATAGAATTATTATTCATAAGATTATTATTTACTATCTTCGTAAACATAGTAATTGAATTTTACATTTTTTCTTCTCTTAGCAAAACCTATTTACTCGTTAAAGGACAAACGTATATTCCGTTTTCTTACATATTTATAATTTTCCATAATTAAAATCGTAAGTGCTAACTATTTCTTATCGATGCATCCGCGCCCGCAACAAATAAATGATTAATAAGCACTGAATGCGAATCGAAACGCATAAGCTATCAAAATAGGCACGCGAGAACATCGGCCCTGGAAGACTGTGTCGTAGCCCTTAACGTCATTCGATTAATTGTTAATGTAAATAATACTGATTTCATGACAAGTGACGTCATGCTGCGTGTGAAACTATTTGCCAGCGCGTAGAAGTTTAATGTAAATATCGTTAATTAATTTATTTTTTAATGTAATTGAGCATATTTGTGTAATATAAAAATGTGCAAGTTCATTATTGTTGCATCACAACAACGTATTGATCCATTCAAGATGTGTCGCATAAAGAAATTACGGAAATACGCTATAAAACTACTTTTGCATCCAGTCTATTCACCCAATTTGGTACCTCGGACTTATCTTTTGCCGAAACTTAACACTTTTCGGGAAGGACAAAATGCGGGTGCAATAAAAAAGCCATACATGCAGTTAACGACAATTTCATGGGCCTTGCAGAAAACCACCTGAAAAAAATTGAGAAAAGTGCGTTGAACTTCAATGGGGTTATGTCGAAAAATAAAATTTGATATAAACTTAGATAGATGTTTTTCATATAAATTACTTATCAAACAACTTTCTTATAAAATCCGATCACGGCAAGTGTTCCATATCTATTGTGCCAAAACTTAATGTTCAAAGTTGCAGTGAATATACTCTGCCTAAACTATCATGCCCTGTAAATTATATATAAGCGATAAAAATGCCAATGGCAAATTATTCATCATGTATAAATGATTAACGTAAATTAACCTCTTGAAAGGCATCGCTGGCGCTGTTTCAAAAGCATTTCTGCTGTGTAACGTGCAGCTTCGAAGATTCGCAGGAAGTTTACACAGCTCTAAATCGGAAGCTCTTTGTTAAAGTTTCTCTTATAAATAAGATCGAAGGGGTTTTGGAAATACCTGCAGGCTTTTGAAAACCTCTAAAATGTATAGATACAACACACTTTGGGTTGATTGCTTTGAGAGGACTTATTGAGGGATCGTTTAGTGTTTGCGCGGAAATTTTAACTTAATACTGTTTGTTTACTGTTTCGATTTAAGTTGTTTTCGTTATTGCGTTTTCCTATACAATTTGTGATAAAGTACCCCCCTTTATTATCTAATTAAAGATTATGGGCTTGTAAAAACAATATAGGTTAACCCGTAACTACCACTAACCTGAAAACATTACATGCTTACTACTCTGAGGTCCAGAAGATGCAATTTTTCATATAGTAATTAATAAATATCCTCGTTAGAGAATAGAAATTTAAGTTTAAGAGACTCAATTAGGATTGTAGAAACTTTTTCTGCTAAATGTAGCAACATTCCCTGTAGAAAAGAAAGAAGGATTTAAATACTTAACTACAGTAAAAAGCATTTATGAAGGTAAACCATCCAACGAAGTTCTATCTTGGCCTTATACTTTACTACCTAATTTTCAGTATTGTCCGATTACATCAGTAAGAAGTTGAAAGAAGCTTCTCTTTGTATAAACATAGTTTGACTGATAAAAGAGAATCCTTTTTAGTTAATAATTTAAAAAAATATTTAGGAATAAATGCCTTTTATACAATTTCAGGTTAAGAAATTTTTTACTTTCATTTTTCTTTGTTTTTTTTTTCAACGAACATCTTTTTTAGAACCCAGTGTGTTTCTTAACCCTATTTTTCTATAATGAATTCCGATATATTGCATACCAGTATGCATATTTGGTCAAAAAAATGCATTTAACTGCATTTTTTAAAGGCAAACAATAATTGAAGTGCATATATTCCGCCCTTCACTTAGGAGCAATTGATCTCTGATTTTCTTATCACCAAATGATAAACAGGAAAGTATGCTAAATAACGCCCTAAGAAGAAGATGACAATTAATACACATCAGTTAAAGAAATAAATTTTACTGATTTCAACAATGTAAATTACCCAAAAAACACACAAATAGAAAATATTTGCGGTTAACGATGGTGAACGTTTGAACATAAAAAGTTTAAACGATGATAGCAAGATTGCATTTCTTTCAGTTCGTGAAGTTTCTAAGGGGTAAGCAAAGTAACGATATTATGGACGATGGTATTATAGCCAATATTCCTAAAAAGCTGAGTAGTGACGTAAAGGAAATATTAAAAGTTGAATATTTTAACTTTAAACTTGATATGAAAAATAGTAGTTTTGGATCAGAAAATTATGAGGGGCAGAAAAAAAATATTTGATTTGACTCGTTATTAGATTGATCTAAAACTTCTGAAAAAAAAATAAGCGTCATGTAAAATAGTATGTTCTATAACAAGTATGGAATGGATAAATTCCGCACGAGCGAAAAGTTTGTAGACCGAGCCGTAGGCGAGGTCTACGGTTTCGCGAGGGCGGAAATGCCATTCCATACGAGTTATAGACTATACTTTCTCTGACACCATTGAAGAAAAAATAACTTATTATGTTATAAAATTAATATTTTGTAACAAAACTAACCTACCTTGAATTATCAAGCGCTGTCAAAGTCGAATTTATAACCTGACAGCGTGAAATAAGTAATCCAAGGCTATCATGACCTTGAAAATAATTTGGTTTCCCCATGGAATTTAGATTTAGATATGTTGTTTCCAAAATATTGTTAGAGAAAAAGACTTCTAACGTAGTCACATCTACCGTGGAAAAAAATGCAGATAGAGCAAAAAGAACGAAAAGATAGGGAATAAAATAAAAATAAGAGAGATTGCTAGATTTGCGACAAAAGAGTATAGAAAGTAGGACACAAAAAACAAAACAAAGAAAAGCTAATGCAAAAGATGCTGCCTTCTAAAACTACTAAACTCTTTAGATCTTAATTTGGACGAAAATAACAAATCAAATATCAATAGGGCACTCTGCAAAGATGGTCCATACTTAAACACACACCTCACGCCCAGGGGTCTATCACACGGTCACAGGACCCTTTATAAATACAGGAAACATATTTAAGAATTTTTGGATTTTCGAAAATTATATTCTATAACTTTAGGTCATTATGATGTAGGAAGTTCATAATGCAGGTGTAAATATTTCTTCTTGCATACATTATTAAATTTAAAAAACGGAAAGGAGAGTGGACTTATTAATATTAAAGGAAAATGATGGCGAGATTGTTGATACTTCGTAAGTTCAAGAAATATATGATTTAAGTCACTCCATACATTAAAAGTATCGCACAATTCATAACTCAAAATATTGATTTTAAAAAGATGGACAGGATACCAGACATGCCCAACGTTAAACGTGTAAAAGTAGTTACATAACATCGACTTACATTGAAATCATCATGCCAGTATTTATTTGGTGGGGTAAGTTGAATCTGTGCATAACTGAAGGTGTTAGATAAAGTATAGTTGTGCCATCTATGAGCCCATTTATCTTTAGGTCGAGCATTGACCATGTTAAAACCATCAGATATGTTGAGTTGAAAGGCAGTTTTACTTCCATTAATAATATAAATGCATACTTGACTAGATAATCAGCATATTCATTACATAACTTGCCTCTTATATCTTAGTCTGTAAATAAACTCTTTAATATCAAGTAGTATGGGATTAATCTTATAATTGTAACTATGAATTCCAGCGAGTGCTGATATGGAGTCAGATACAATGACAATGTTGGAATTAATATTATTTTGAGATACAAACTCCAGTGCTTTCAGAATTGCTACAGCCTCAGTTGTGTAAATTGAGAAGTATTTGTTAATTTTAAATTTTTAGGATATATTTTCACTCTGAACAAAAAGGCCAGCACCATTTCCTTCTAGACTCTCTTATATTATTGAAGAGTATATGTTACTGAAGAGTCTTTGATGACAGATAATTTTGCATTAAGTATACGTTTGTTAGCTGTTGAATTATCTTAGCACAGTGGAAATTCGACGGTTATGTCTGTGAATAATCTAAAATAGTCGACACACAATAGGGTAACTTGTGCTATATTAGATATTATCTGATTATGTTCTCTGAAAGCAACGCACAAAGGAGGCAAGGTCTTCTTAGCCCAATATTTGTTCACCAAATCCTAAGTGTTTACTAGAAATATTTGATATAATAGAGTGATTTGCAAGTATCTATGTTTTAAAATAAATTTTGTGCTGAGAAATTCTCTTCTCAAACAAAGTGAAAATTCCAAGGATTCAGCTAAAATCGCTTCAGTGGGTGTTGATATCTTACCTCCCAAGCAAATTCTTAATGCTTTATACTGTATTCTGTCCACTGTAGTAAGTGTAGTTTTGCATGCCGACCGATAAAGAGTGGAGCCATAATCAGTAATTAAGCCAATATGGGTCTTATAGAAAACAAGAGCAATATTAACATCACAGCCCCACCAAGTTTTACAGACAAATCGTAGTAAATTTATACCCTTTCCAACTTTTGTCGTTAACGATACAATATGTTGTTGCCTTAGTTTTTTATCTAAAGTAATTCCCAAATACTTCACAACTGTATTGACTGATATCTCTTTGTTGCAGAGAATATTATTAGCAATATTTGGTGTGTTATGTCGAGTAAAAATACAAAATGTGGATTTCTCCTGAGACACCTCAAAACCGTTAAGCAAAGACCACTCAAGAAATTTGGAAAATACCCCTTCAAGAAAATGAATTGCTAAATTATGTCTGATTTTCAGTATAGATGCATATTATGTCATCGGCGTATTGAATAATATCGTCGTTAATTTGACAAAGTGGCGTATATTAAATTTTCTAATTTTTCAGGAGAAGCATTTAAAATTTTCTTGTTAATTAAAAAGCTTATGACTCGAAAACTAAAATAGATATTAAAATGACCTTTGGTGTACTAACTTGCTATTATGGGTTCCTTGGAATAGTGTTTTACAAAAGGGGAGTATTTTCATTTTTAGGAAGGAAATTTTGAAAAAAATATCTATACGCCACTTAGCAAAATTTTATTTTTGCACGTTTTACATACGCCTCTTAAAAAAAGTCATATACTTCCCTTTGTCAACTCATTATTTTTTTATTCAATATACTTCTGCCAAAGTAAAGGGGCATATTTTTTTTTATCATTCCTAAACGATTTGTATTTTATTGGCAAAAAGGTGTAGTTGCGATTTTATAAAAAAACACATCTGCCAAAATTAGAATACATTTTTATTGCAAAATGTTAAACGTAATACACAGGATAAGAAGGTATGCAACAACTACAAAAATAGTATTTAGTAACTGCTATAAACAAAAAAAAAAAAATAACGAACCAAAAACTTTAATTCTGTGAAATAAAACTAAACGTTAACTTATAATAAATTAGGAGATACCTACGACATTGGCTTACAAGTGTGGAATATTTTTGTAAAAATCCTTATATTCTTTTAATCTTATAACCGGATTTGGCCCTTCAGTTAGTGATATAAGGGAACGATACTTCTTCTCGGGAATTTTTTGTAAGCCCTTATTGAGTTGGTTTACTTTAATAGTTTCAATGTTCACATTCCTTGGAAGAGTAAAAAAACTAAAGACTTTTTGGAAATAGCTTGTTTTAAAAAATATTGTATTTGCATCATGCTTTTTCACCTTAACAATCATAACTTTATTCCAGGATACCGAATTATCTTCTAAGGATTTTCTTACAGACACTAGTCGTAAATTTTGTGACAGCGCTTTAAAGTCCAAGAAGTCCGAAAATTCCAATTCGTTCACAATGTATGGGTGTTTTCTTCGTGCTAAACGTAGAATTGGAATAATTTGGCTTGGTATGTAGAGATTTCCAGCTCTGGAAATAGCTGAGGAAATAGTACTATGTGCTGCATCGCCTTCAGATTGTCCATGAAACGATTCAAAAAAATAATGCGTGATTGTTCGAACATGCGTACTAAGTTTTAAAAAATATAAGAACATTGCAGGAAGTATAGAATTCTTGTTCTGTCCCTGACAGCCGTCAGAAAATAATTCTACAGATTCTACACCTTTTAGGTCGCATTTCTTGAGAAACATAAATAAACAGGTAGCAATTTCGGACGCTCCTCTTTTGCTTGTTACCTCTGTCCAGGTGTAACAGTGACAGTCTCGTGTTGCAAGATTGTATATTGTAAAATTGTATAGAGCAAACCTTTGTTTATAAAACAACGCGCTTTCGTTCGATATCGGCAGGTGAATAACTTGTTGTAAGTCGAAAACAGCACTTATCAATGTATTTTGACTAAGAGCCTTTTCCTTACTCTCTTTTTTGTAAATCCTGGCCTGTTCTTTTTCAAATATGTGTTTCTCATATTTTTCCCTTAAACTATTTTTTTCGTTATCACTATTTGCTTCTCTAAATGTCAAACATAGTGAACACTGGTCTTTTTTCGGTCGGTGAAACGATAAACCCATATTTTTAAAAACCTTTCTATATAGATCAATAGAACCGATGTTTTGACCTTTATACTTGTCGAGATACATGTTATATATTTTGGGAATAGATAAATCGGGGTGTAAATATTCTTTCGCGGTAGACTTTCGGCAATAGTGCGACTCAACTTTAGGAAAAAGCTCTATGTGTTCTTTTATGGATTCACGAATTCTTCCGTCTCTATTTCTTTGATCTTTAGTTCGTCCTTCCCTTTTCTCTTTTTCAATAACTCCTGTAGGCTCAAGTTTTTGTGCTGAAGTTCTCATTAATTTTTCGGATATTGATAGAGTATTTAAAAAAAATATTTTGCAAACAGGGACGTTTTCCTTAAAAAAGGGTAGAACATACTCGAACCGTTGTTTTTTTCTTGAATCTGTTTTTTTCGTTTTTGGATTAGAAATTTTGACATGACGGCAAATGTACTCTCTTTGGTTTTGTAAATTTCCAATTTTATAAAAATTAGTCAAAATTTCTTTTCTTTGCTCTTCCGTATAAATATAACATTTTTTCCCAAACTTTTTGCAGTAGCTGCTTTTGCATACAGGTTTTAAGGTTTTGGGAGGAATGAGATTCATTGTACCTGGAACAATGTAACCTTCTCCAAACATTTTTTTCTTCTTTGCTTTCATTTTTATGGAACTCTTTGTTACTCTTTTCTTCTTTTCAATTATTTCTCTACAACTTCCTTCTACCTCAAAACTATTACGTGTCAATTTAGGGGAAACGTTTTCTTTCATGGCAAAATATCCAAAACTATTATGTCGGTACAAATTTTGATGAAGAGAACATTCTTGAATGTCTGCGTCAAAATGGGTCCAGCATAAAAGTGCTTCAGATTTATAACATGCTGAAAATACTTCGGAACGACAGTTTAGGTATTCGCAGTGTTGTTTTTGACATTGTTTGCTTTCGATGCACCTTGTTTTTTTACATTTTACTACTAATTCACCCTCTAGCTCATAACTCTCATGAAATGTACAGAGATCGTTTGTACAAAAATGTGATTTACATAACCAAAAACCACATTGACATTTCTTAAATGACTTCTTACAACACCTATAGATCTCACATTCAATAATGTAATCCGGATCTAAATCCGAATCATCTCAGTAATCCATAATATTTTCCGATATGTCTTGATCTAAAACAATTTAAAATAATTAGGTTAGTGTAGACTGTGATTTATTGGCCCATATTATTCTGATCTTGTGATAACTCTAAAAGATTCACTAAAGCTAGATAACGAATCTATCCATCCTTCGCACATACGCTATTTTCAAATTTATCTAGTCTTAATAATAGACGTCATTATAGTTAAACAATGCGTCTAAAATTAAGCGAAAGATGAGAATATGGGCTATTGTCAATAATTATTGAAAAACAGAAACCGTTTAATGAAAAACAAATATTCCTTGACCATAACAGAATATACAAAAAAAAATAGGAATTTGCATTATAAGGTAAATATAGCCTAATTTTGTGATATCCTACAACTTACGATCTGCAGCTTTTTGAATAATAACATCTTGAAGTATTATAATTTTTGATTGTTCGGTACTTCTATCCGTTTCCATTTTATTCTCAGAACTTAAAGTGCAGATGTTCTCTAAATACAAATCTTTAGGATTTTTGCCGATGTCTTGATTTCTTGTATTATCTAGTATACAAAAAATAACACTAACAATAATAAAGAAAAAGTTTTGTTGGCATAAAAATAAATTAAATTAATAAAATTTTGGTTTTATTATATTTTCCTACTAAGAATAAACTTTACGAATTAAACTTAATTTAAATAAACGGTTAACTTACTACTATATTTAGATTTAGCCTCATAGCCGACTATTGGCATGTTTGAATCAATGATTTCTTTTAGTTTGCTTAATGGCAAATTCGCTTCCTCGTCACTAGAATAATCAATGCATGGTAATTTAGCTGACGTATCATCATAGTCCTCATTTTTCTCTACAGCTATGACAGATCCAAAATACCATTTTTTTTCATAGCACATTTTTACATAACTTCCTTCTTTTAGAGTTTTATTTTTACCCAACACTACTAACTCTCGCGAATCCACAACATTTTTTGTGCTGTCTCTCCATTTAATTAAAACATCCATATCTATTTTGTTTTAAAAGCAATAAAACAAGAAAAAACACGAACAAGTAGTGTAGTAAATTGCCACGTGTATCTGCCGATGTGAGCTAAATTTTAGGTTAAAACAGGTTTGGCGCCCGTTAGCAAAAAGGCGTATATTACCATATACGCCAACGCTAGCTTCAAGGTCACCTGTAAAAAAATTATCTTACAGGCGTATATGATATACGGCTGTTACAAAAATGCATATTTGTTATTTAAAGACATACGGCTTAATGAAAATTTGCTATAACTCAGAAACTACTGGGAATTCATATACGCCAATTAGAGGGCGTATAAATTAGACGTTTTGCTACATACTTTCTCTAAAAACCGAAAATCGCATTTTTCTCATATACGCCCCTTTGTCAAATTAACGACGATATGTACATTTTCCAAATTATGCAGATCAGCCATATACAGAATAAAGAGCTCGATAAAGAGCAAGGGACTGAAGGCCAAGTCTTGTGGTAATCCACAATTTAGTAGTATTGCGCAAATTTTTTGATTCTTACTATCTCTATCATAAACTTTCTATCTCTATACAAGTTAACTATAGAAAAAGTGACATTTTTTTTAACACAAAAATTGTTAACTAATTTGTTTTCCAAGACATTAAGATTGACACGATCTCATGCAGCTGTGATATCGAGAAAGAGTGAGGTGAGGTAATTGTTAAAAGTATTTTGTATGCTCACAATCAGCATTTTAAAATAAAATAATTATTTTATGGTTAGTTAGTAAGGTTTCAGTAAACAAAAATAATTCATAAAAGGTTATAAACATATTTATGTCCTAATCGAATATTATTGTTTCATAATACCATAGTTACCAGACACTTTAAATGGTATATTATGCCCTTGGGCATTAAGAGAAATAAATAGGAAAATCAAAGTAACAACATGTTATTAACGAAAAAACCTATTTATCATTTATATTAAATGAACAGTCATGAGAAGACCCAGTAAAAACGAATTTACCGGCTTTTGATAAGTCAATGTTTTCTATTATTTTGTGATTTTCACTAACAGAAATTGACGATGATTGACCATTTTTTGATGTTGATGGTCTCGTTGATGGGACTCCAGCTATCAATTTCGAAATTTTGTTTTTAGAAGACATACTGTCTTCCAAATATCCCTCAACCACAGCTGAACTTTTCCAACCGCCATGTCTTTTTAATGTGGTCATATTTGCCCTCGCGTCCGCCAACAAAGTTGCAGAGCTTCTGCACAAACAATGACCAGTATATTTGTCCGCATCGCTTAGACCCAGGTATTTTGCAATAATGGAAGGAATCTTGCCTGGTGTTCTTCCCAAATGGCTGTGAAAAACAACGATCGTTACAGTAACACAAAAAGAATCTATTGATGTTGCAGTTCGTCGGGCGTAAAGACCAATAAGTTCTCAGTAGCTTTAAACAACCCATCTCCTATTCATCAATAATTGTGAAGACGCGTTTTTTATCAGTCTTTGTATCGGGAATATTA
This sequence comes from Polydrusus tereticollis, assembly GCA_963920685.1. Lineage (NCBI taxonomy): Eukaryota > Metazoa > Arthropoda > Insecta > Coleoptera > Curculionidae > Polydrusus > Polydrusus tereticollis. The sequence continues at coordinate 50,209,751 of OY987330.1, forward strand.
ACTATTACTACGGATCCTCTATCCTCTATATGTTCAACCAACATATTAACTAGTTCTTGGCGGCCACCCACTAAATACACCAAATAACAAAGCCACTTTGTACCGGGTGCCCCACTAAGAATGGCTGTCGGCCGTATCTCAGAAAGTGTTAGTCGTATGGCTTGCGGAAAAAAATATATTAGGTAAAGTGGTCATGAGAAATTGCTGGAAATTATTTTCAAGTTCCTCAGACTGGCGCTAGAGGGCGCCTAGTTAAGGTATCCCGAAAATAACATTTTTGTATATTTCGAAGATTTATTAATAAAATTCACCTATAGAACGTGTTCGTCACTTTTCAAATAAAGTGATGGAGGAAGGTTGAACAATATTTGTAATAAATGCTGATAACTCCGGTCTGGCTTAACATAATTTAGTAAACTTAGTTCTATTAAAAAGGGCTTTTATCACTCTATATACTACCTTATGAACTATGACAATATGTGTTTTACACTAGGCGCTAGGGGGCGCTGTCTTACAACTTCACAAACCTGGCGCGTTTTTTCCATAATTGTAAATATAATAGTATATTCAATTTTACCTGATTACAAGGACGATTAAAAGTCTAAGAAGTCAGCGAAAACCGCAAGTTAATATCTATTTTCAATCCGGAGATATCAACAACAATAATCATAATTACGGAACATTATGATTTTATTTTCTATTGTAAAGGTTGTTTTAAGAGTCAAATAGGCCTTGGAAAAACAAAATATGAAGGTAGGTATGTTTCAAGCAAATATATTGTTACAACAATAATTCTCAGTGGCGCCCTAAATGTTCAAATTGTCGCCCATCGTTCTGTATACACGACTCCAATCTCTCCCTGGTTGCTAATACTGCAGTTTCCACCTCTGCCATAGGGATACAGCGGCTGCTGTCCATTATCCTTTCTATCATGTTTTCCCTTGTGGTGGGCCTGGTAACGAAAACAAGATCCTTCAATCTCTCCTATAGATAAAAATATAGGCATGTTAAGTCAGGTGATCTAAAATAGAAATTACCACTTTCATTAACAGTATCACAATATATCCTATAATATTACCTGGCAGGCCACGGAAATATACTCCCTCTTTCTATCCACCTTGCAGCAAATGTGTCGTCAAGAAATTGACGAACGTTTGCCGCAAAATGTGCAGGACATCCATCGTGTTGAAAAACCATAGTTCTGCGAATATCCAAGGGCACATCTTCGAGAACAATTGAGAGTTCGTAATTTAAAAAATATAAATATCTTTGCCCAGTAAGCAATTCATTAAATACAAACGGTCCAATTATTCTGCCACCCAAAATGCTGCACCAGACATTATCACTCAATCTTCCTTGATGCTGCACCTCCCGCATCCAATGGGGATTATCCCACGACCAATAATGCATATTATGCCGGTTTACTCCTTCATTACTATGAAAAGTAGCTTCATCAGTCCACAAAATTCTGGAGAGGAGATTTCTATCTTCCAATATCATATTGAGCAACCAATAGCAATGATCCAATCTTCTATCATAACCTTGCGGGGTCAAAGCCTGGTGGAGCACAATATGGTAGGGATGTAGCCTAAAGAAAAACAAAATACTTATTATATTGACTTGAAAACTATTAAGAGAAATATTGGCATTATTTTAACTATTTAAGAGTTATAACATATAGATATAATTACTTACCTTTCTTCTAATAAAATCCTATGCACAGTAGAGCGAGTAACGCCCAAGACTCTAACAATTAATCTAATACTAATTTGTGGATTAAATTCCACATATGCCAAAACATTTACAATGTTTTCCTCGGTTCGACCTCGGCGGCGTCTGCGATATACAGGGTGACGAATACTTCCAGTAGTACGAAAAGGGCTAGCTAAACGATTAAACATTCTACTGTCGTATCGGCGCCTATCGTACTGCGTAAACCCGTTCAGCAATTGTTGCATTTCCCAAACATTGAAAATATACCGCAATGATGTCAACCGCTTCAAGTAACAGAGGCATTTTGAAAATCAAATACGACACAACACTGTTGGTACGACAAATATTTAGACGTAATAATGAAAGGTGACACGCGTGCACAGTTTCAATTCATATATTGTTTTTCCAAGGCCTATTTGACTCTTAAAAGAACCTTTACAATGGCAACTTGAAAATAAAATCATAATGTTCCGTAATTATGATTATTGTTGTTGATATCTCCGGTTTGAAAATAGAAATTAACTTGCTGTTTTCGCTGACTTCTTAGACTTTTAATCATCCTTGTCATAGTCATAGTCAAATAAACTTTATTGTCTGAGAAAAAAAACATTTCTATTGACAAAGCGATCTAGCAAACTAATCTACATATCTATCCAGTCAACTTAAAATAAACAACAAAATAATAAAACAATATCAATAACATTCCGTATAAGTAAAACACGGTTAAACATTTACATATAAATAAAGTAAAATAAAAGTAAAGTAGGTTTATACAAATGTCAAGACTGCAAGACCTGCATTTGTCAAAAACAATTGAATTTTAAAACAAATTTACAAATAACATTAGTGAGTCAAGCACGCAAACAAGAGACGAAAGAAATTAAACTCCACAATAAAAAAAAAAAATTAAAAAAAAAATCAAAAACATCACCGTAATTTTCCTCCAAACTGTAATAGGTCCTTTGTATTAAGATGTTTTTAACACTACGACGAAACTGCCTATGGCATGAAACAGATTTCAGGGCAGTACCAAGTTCTAGGTATAGGCATTCTAAGGTTATGATTTTCATGTGCTCTGGTACTGTATCTAACTTGATCCGATTGCATCCCGAAGTACTTTTTATGCATGAGGCAAACGGATTCCGAAATAAACAAACATGGAATAGTTAATATGTGTTCCCTTCTAAACAGAGGTCGGCAGTGTTCCCGACATTTAACCCTACACAGATACCGTACGGCCCGCTTTTGCAAAACAGATATTGAATTCATGAGCTGAATGCTCGCGAACCCCCAGAATGCAATACCATATCGCACGTATGATTCGAACAAGGAGTAGTACACCATCTTAGCTGCAGAGGCACTGAGCTCATGAGAAACAACCCTAATCGCAAAACATCCTGCAGCCAACTTCTTACTTATGTTCTTTATTTGCTCTTCAAACTTAAGTTTATTATCAATGGTGAGACCTAAGAATTTGTATATGGACTTATTTTCAATAGTTTTAGAATCGAGATTTAGGGTAGTGAAGCTAAACCCAAAGGTCATAATATTTGTCTTATGCACATTAAAACATAATTTGTTGGCATCACACCATAGCTTGACATCATGCAAATCGCTATTGATAACCAGTTTTAAATCCTCACCATCCCTACTATGCCACAGCAGACTGGTGCCATCAGCAAATAGGGTAAACCTACCCTGAATATTTAGACTTGCCAAATCATTCAAGTACAGTAAGAACAAATGGGTCCCAACACCTATCCCTGAGGTACGCCTCTAGTGACAACGGAATCATCGGAGCAAGTTAAATCAGTTTTCACCACCTGAACTCTTTCACCGAGATAGGAAGTAAACCACATGAGGGCCAGCTCTCCAAAGCCATAGTGTTTCAATTTTCGCAACAATACTCCGTGGTCCACACAATCGAAGGCTTTCGAGAAGTCGCAGAACATTACCGCAATGACTTCACCATTATTTAAGTTTAAATAGACGTCATGCATCAAGGAAAAAACAGCGTCGTCAGTACTCCTGCCAGGGAGAAAACCAAACTGGACGGGATTAAGTATTTTCTGGCTCTCAAGAAACACCATCATTCTCCTTTTAACTAGTTTTTCTATCACTTTTGAAAGCGTCGATAAAAGTGAAATAGGACGAAAGTTAGAAGGGTCCCCGGAATCGCCCCCCTTGAAAAGTGGAACAACTATTGACTTCTTAAGACATGACGGGAACTTCCCAACTGAAAATAAGTCATTAATTGAGTGTGCAAGCACCCGTATGGCTGAGACCGGCAGGCTTTCCAATACCCTTAAAGAAATCTCATCATATCCAGCAGCGTTTCTATTTTTAATTTCCCCAAAAATTTGTTTTATTTCATTTTGATCAGTCGCTGTAATACTAAAGACTTCAGCAATATGCATACTTTTTAAATAGACAAGAGGGTCTCTTTGTGATTGTTAATTCGAAGTTAGTTTTTCCCCAATTGTACAGTAGAATTCGTTAAGAACGTTAGGGTCAATATCAACACTGGTCTGTAGTTTATTAGTCTTACCTCTTAGCTTATTTATTATCTCCCAGTTTTTCCTTGTTTTGTTATTTGCTTAAGCAAGTTTTTCTTTATAGTAATGATCCTTGGTCGCTTTAATCAGTCTTCTATAAGTCTGTCTGTATTTGTTAAAATAGTCAATTAAAAATTTTTGATTGTAGTAAAACTTTCGAATTGTGTGCAAAGACCTAAGATTCCTTGAAGAAATCTTAATACCTTTGGTGAGCCAAGGCTTCTTATTTTTAATTTTGATATTTTGTAATGGGAATGAACTATTAAAACAATCAATTAAGATCATCTGAAAACGTTCAAGCTGTCCTCCAGACATCATGACACTTTCCCACCGTACACCGTTACATTTTTCTTTAAACCTAATAAAATTATTTTTACTGAAGATCCGACCCCGCCTATTCTTTTTACATCTTATACCCAAATCGACAGAAAAAGTCAACACTACAGCTTTATGATCAGATAAAGCAGCAGCGACAGTACTACAGTCGATAATACTATCATCTAGATTTGAGCAAAGATAATCTATGGTAGTTGCAGAGAGTCCAGTTATGCGCGTTGGCCCACAAACATGCATCTTAAGATTCATTGAGGTTAAAAGATTACGAAGGGTCATTGAGGCTACCGATTCTAGATCCACAAAATTTACATTAAAATCACCGGCCAAAATAATCTTAGATTCCACTGGCAACTCAGACAAAAGCACTTCCAGCCTCTCCAGAAAAGCGGTAACATTACAGTTTGGAGGTCGATACATGCATATAACAAATAGGTTTAAAAATTTTACGAATACTATTGAGAATTCAAATTCCCGTTCCACCAACAAATTATTGCACTTATCTACATTAGTAATTACAAGATTCTCGCAGATTTTTTTAAGGACAAGAATTATAGTTCCGCCATGCGACGAATGCACTCTGGAGTAAAATTGAATAAACTATTATATTTACAATTATGGAAAAAACGCGCAATGTTTGTGAAGTTGTAAGACAGCGCCCCCTAGCGCCTAGTGTAAAACACGTATTGCCGTAGTTCATAAGGTGATATATAGAGTGAGAGAAGCCCATTTTATCAAGACTAAGTTTATTAAATTATTTTAAGCCAGACCGGAGTTACCAGCATTTATTACAAATAATGTTCAACCTTCCCTACCACTTTATTTAAAAAGTGACGAACACATTCTATACGTGAATTTTATTAATAAATCTTCGAGCTATACAAAAATGTTAATTTCGGGATACCTTAACTAGGCGACTTTTGAGGAAACTTCGTGATTTATATTTACCGTTACTGTTGCGCCCTCTAGCGCCAGTCTGAGAAACTTGAAAATAATTTCTAGCAATCTCTCATGACCACTTTACCTAATATTTTTTTTATCGCAAGCCATACGACTAACACTTTCTGAGATACGGCCGACAGCCATTCTTGGTGGGACACCCGGTACATCAAAAAAGTTTCATTGGGAGCTTCACGGATGAATTTCAGCATATCTTCTCGAAACTTGATAGGAAAAATACAAAATGTATAAATCTTCACTTATATTATTTATTCCACACTATAACAATTGTTTCGACACACAGTGTCTTCGTCAGATAGTAGAAACTGAATAACAAATTATCCTTTTACAATATAGAGCACACTCCCAAGTTTAGGTACCCTAATTTATGCTTAACAATAGAATTATGTTATTAAGGTATAAAACTTAAATTATGAATACACACCTTTTCCTAATTATTTTTATAAATTATATTATTGAACTATTGTTATGATTACATCTGGAAATACCGGCTGATTATAAATTTAACAGTGGGGAACTATTTAAGTCGAGCTGATCGTTTAATAAAATATCTAATTTTTTACATTTGTTTATTTCCATGCTTTCTAAGAAATTTAGTTTTATTGATTTGTTTTCTACGTGCAATATTTCCTATCAAGTTTCTATAATGGATCTTCATCAAGTAACGGCTACATCCATTGAATATATCTTCTCGAGTCAAAAATTTCGATTTCTTCGCTTCATATCCTTTGGATGCTTGCTTTAGATACTGGCCTAACTTGCAACATTTTGCAATGTCTATATTTTTATTAACTATTAATGTCTTCTTTAATATTGAATATTTCGTCCATAGGGAATTAGGAGTGAATGTTCCAGACTATAATCGATATACATAATCAGTATTTTAATAAAATTTACAACATCAATTTTAACATACCAATTCCTGGAAATATCCGAGTAGCACGTCCCGTTGATAATTTTTACATCATTATTTTTTATCCAATCCCCAAACCTTTGATATTTCTTATCATAGGCGTCTTTAGACTTCATTGGGACAAGATAATCCAAAGCTTAGGCAGCATTCACAGCAATTCTATCCGGAATCAACGGAAAATCCATTATTTTATATGAATTTCAGACTTTGGCAAAGCACAACAATGAACACTTATTACCTTTGTTTATTTAGCAAGTATATAGGTAAAAAACCTTTAGTGATTTTGAATTTTCTTTTAATTTAACTTGGAATTATCTGAAGTAGGACATAAAACATTATATTATGTACCACGGGCATTACTTGATGTCTATACCCTCGGGCAACTTAAGATTGTTGCCCTCGGAGGCGTAAACGTCTGCGTAATAGTTATTTATGTATTAAGGGCATTATGAAGATGTTTATGCCTTCGAGGGCAACAATCTTACAAAGCCGAGGGCCTTTAGCCCGAAGGTTTGTAAGTTGCCCGAGGGTATAGACATCAAGTAATGCCCGTGGCAATACAATATTTTATGTCCTACTTCAGATAATTCCAAGTTAAATTAAAAGAAAATTTAAAATCACGAAAGGTTTTTACCTATATAGTTGCTAAATCAACAAAGGTAATAAGTGTTCATTGTTGTGCTGTGTCAAAGTCAAAACTGAAACTCATATAAAATAATGGATTTTCCGTTGATTCCGAATAGAATTGCTGCGAATGCTGCCAAAGCTTTGGAGAATCTATGTTTTTACTTGGTCTTTTTATAACTGTTCATTTAATATAAATGATAAATAAGTTTTTTCGTTAGTAGAAAGTTGTTACTTTGATTTTTCCTATTTATTTCTCTCAATACCCGAGGGCATTAGAAACTTCCTTAATGCCCCAGGGTATTATATACCATTTAAAGTGTCTGGTACCTATGGTATTATGAAACAATAATATTCAAGTAGGACATAAATAAATATTAAGAGCCTAACTATTTAATATTTCTTAAAAACATTTAAATATCATAGATTAATTTGACATAATTGCCTTATTGATGCCAATAATTGGGCAGTTTACCCTATAAGTGTATTAAAAAACAAAAACATCCCGATATCTTTTAACATATCAAATTCAACATATCCGCTTTATTGCTTTTAAAGGATCTACCGATAAAACGAAACATTAATTGCCCATAAATTCGAACATTAATTTAACATGTAGGTATATCGGTAGTAATTTCACTTTATAATATGACTCAAGCCCAAGATAACATAAAGTCCTAGATTTACAAGGTGCAAAGACAACATCCGCCATTAAACCGAATTTATATCTTTTTATTAAGAGTCACATCATAAAAATCCATTGTCTCGTTCTATAATTTCACTTTACGTTCGAGTTTATATCTTTGACTTATAGCCACGTCTCTACAAATTGAATATAATCGCCGTTAAAAGTCGCATTTAGACTCTCGTATCTTTTTATGTTCGTGGCAATTATGTAAAGTTAGTGGTGTACTTACCACCCTAAAGATTATCATAGCAGAATCAAAGTGCGACTTGCTAAAGAGTCGTTTAGTAAATTCCGTATTCATAATGTTTAAAAAGAATGTGTAAAATATGGATCAAAATAGCTTTAAAGAATATGAGTCTTAGTTAGTTAGTCTAGACTTAATCGTAAAGCATATTTTGTAGTCTATACTATCCAAATGTTAATTATTGAAATTATCAAGCTAGTATAGACAATAACAAATTTAGAGGTCAGTTAACAGAATTTTTTTTTAGTTTAAACGTCAAACGATGTTCGACTTGCCGCTTACCCATATCAGTTTCCACCTGTTCCAGTCTTGATTTCATATCAAGAACATATTTATTAAAAAACATATATACTGTTATAACAAAATATGAATAATATACAAAATAGGATTCATATTAATCTTTGAAACCCTTCTTTATGGGGCCCTGAAAATAGAAATATAAAAATTAAATATTTTGAGTATGAATCATAATAATATAATATATGGGTATTATACAGGGTGTTTCCTAACCTCTCTAAAAAAATGAAGAAGGTGAATCCTCACCTTATTTTAAGATGAAAATGTGGTATAAAAGTTTTTCGCATGTCGCTTCGTTTTCGAAATAGTTTTGTATTTTTTTTTATTTTATTAATTAATGCCAAACGATATTCTAATGATATTTGTTAAACATAAGGGATTAGAGCACTTTACTTTGGGTCAATTTTTAGTTATTTTTCGTATTTTTATCATTATGTTGCGTCAGATGATACGAGTAGGCTTTGCTTCGTTCTATGGCAACCACACTTTTTTTCTCCGTAACATTTGTTTCCTGTTTAACATCTTTCAAATAATATCCTTTTGAATTGTTTTTGAATTGATTTGTACATTACATAATTTTCATCATGGCTGAGGCGAGACGTTTATATGCAGACCGTTTCCTAATAGACGAGTACCGTCTTCGGAAACATTTACAAGATTGCACCTCACGTTAGAGGAAACAGGTAGCTTTGCAAAAAGCAAAATAGGCGGCCGATCACTTACAGTTAGAACCGTACAACTTAATGAAGTGGTCTTAAACATGGTGGAAGAATCTCCAGGCACTAGTACGAGGAAAATCGGGAACGAGTTGAATGTGAGTTACAAAACAGTATGGAGTATCTTAAAGGACTATTTACTTTATCCTTATCACGTACAAAGAGTGCAAGCTTTGTTGCTTAGAGACTTTCCAGCTCGAGTTAATTTTTGTAACTGATTTCAAGAAAACTCTTTAAGGGTCCCACATTTTTCGGCAAAAATGCTATTTGCAGATGAAGCGAATTTTTCCAGACAAGGCATCATAAATTTTCACAACAACCATATTTGGGCGGAAGATAATCCTCATGCTATCATGAAAGGACATCACCAGTATAAATTTTCTTTTAATATTTGGGCCAGGATTATTGGAGATAGCTTAGTTAGACCATATTTTTTTCCAAATCGGCTTACTGGTGATGTCTATTACAACTTCCTTAGAGATGAATTTCCAGAATTGATGGAAGCAGTGCCATTAAGACCGAGAACTTTAATGTGGTTTATGCATGACGGCGCTCCCCCTCACTTTGCAGTACTGTTACAGTTCAAATTTTCCAAAATTAAAATTATTGTATGGTCTACTTTTTAAATTAAAATAATAAGTAAATTATTTACAAACTCACCCCCTTCTTCTTAAAATTAAATATTTTATTATAAAAACCATGACAGACACTACATTCAGAGCCTCCTTGCCCAAATCGTATATATTCAGTTGATAAATTCAGTAATTTCAGTTTTCTTATTAAATAAATTTTTCTTAGTCCTACCGGTTCCTCAGGCTGATTTTTACTTATTTTTCAATCTAGATGGATTTTTGTACTAAACCCAATTAATTTTAAAGGCATTTGTTTCATGCTTGAAAGCTAAAAATACGAAATCCTTGATCGAACAATGGTAACAGACACTTTGGATACATGACCAATTAAAGGTTAGAGAAACTTCTTCAGTTCCATAAATTTACCCTTATTAAATCAGGAGTGTTGTGTTGAAGTCTAACTACCCTCATATTTTCATAATTAGAAATATTTAATTAACCACCCTTATTTTGTTGTTGTTATTATTGTGTCATATGTCAAAGCTGCCAAGTACCTACAGCTAAAATTCCCTAAAATTCGGACTGTCAAACTTACCCGCCTTTTTGGATGTAGAAAAACCTTTTTCTTGGTTCACTTTGGTTCCTGCAGTGGTGCAATTCGGACCATTGGCGCTATTTTAGCCATTTTAGTGAGGAATTTGGGGGCCCAAGCATTTTATCGGTGGCCAAGTACATTCAGCGCCGAAAGCTATATTGCTGTTTTAATTGCTTCGGGTTTCTCCTCAAATTTCAATTTATTTTCCACGAGAAAGGCCAACTACCACCTCAGGTGAGTTTTAGATCTTAAATTCTGCAAGAGACAGGTAGCCTTGTCTTTCATAATGTTAAATAGGTTTCAAGTATCATTAATTTCTTACCATTTATGTCATATTGTCGCCAGTCAGTGCATGCCTTGCTTTTGTTTCAGGCCTTTTTTTTTAATGTTGGGTCTCTACTTTTGGTTTTCTTCCCCCCTTCTGCCTTCATCATCTTGTTCTGCTTTCCTGCCTACGTTGGCCTACGTCTATGTTGCTTTTTGGACTGCATGATCCTGCTTTTCACCCTGCTGGATGTGGCATACCGCTGGTGCCTGCGGTAACTTTGTTGAATACCAGAGTTTAGCACCCCATCGTTCGTCAAGGAGTCCTTATAGGCCTGGCGATATAAAGAAGCTAACTCGAACCAGACTCTCTAATAGCAAGTGCCAGTGAAAAGGAAGTCAGCGAGCCTCACCTCAGGTTTTTTTTTATTTGTCAGTGCTGTCTGGTAACCGTAATACATAGGCTCATAACTAGTAAAGCACGTCCAAAACGGGCCTAGAACGTGGAAATCCACTCTGGATCACCACCTTTAGTATTCTATAACTCACAGGTTTATTATATTCCAGCTTAATTTGCCATCACGTTCCCACTTTTAGTATTCGTTTCTAGCTTAACCTCAAATTTATTTGCTTTCCCGATCATTTAACTTTTAAAAGTCAGCTGTTTGGAGCAGTACCATATAGTAAATTTCTGTTTCTTAATCCTGTTTTCTTCGGTTCGACTGAGTTTTTGTAAATATTTAATGTAATAATGTAATGTGTGCCAGTAATTAAATAGAATTCCCTTTTTGTTAATATTCGGTATCACGCTGTAAATTGAGTTCAATCGGTAGGGTTTTTATTAATAGTCAATCGAGGACTTATTTGGGGTTGTAACCATTATAGTCATATTTCTAAATATATTTTAGAGTTTATTCTGGTGTTTCTTTGGAATCCGTGACGTTTCCTGTTTTATTAGGTTTATCAGTGTTGTTGTCTCGTATCAAGGGCCCCCAAAACAGGTGGCGCACCCCCTTTAGTTTAGTTTACCCACACCACTCGCCGGCAACTTGAGCTAGTCACGAGTCGGCCTCAGCCCTGTAGACAACAGCCTTTGCTCATTCAGGAGCCACCTGATCTATCCCTCTCTCTCTTCAAATAATTCACATTTATTTTACAAATAATTAAAAATACAATATTTTCCATTTTTAAATAAAAGCCATTTAACAAAAGAAACTATTTAGATCAACAATAATCCTGCTCGAAGACCTCGCCCATGGCTACCCCGTTTACCGGATCTGAATCCCTTGCATTTTTATTTCTGGTGTCGACTTAAACAACTCGTTTATACTACTTCTTTTGAAACTAAAGAAGACCTTCGACTGCGTATAATTGATGGTTTTGGTACGATTCGCGCCAGTCCCGAAATTTTCCTACACGTAAGAGACAATTTAGCACGTCGTGCACATGGGTGTTTACTGGCTCATGGAGGACATTTTCAGCAATTTATTTGACTTTTGTTCATGTGAGTTCATTATTAAAAGTTTTTAAATCAATTATTAAAATGATTATTAATGCTTTACTAATTTCTTTTTTAACACCCTGTATTTCGAAAAAGAAGCGACATGCAAAAAACTTTTATACCACATGTTCGTCTTAAAATAAGGTGAGGATATACCTCCTTCATTTTTTCAGAGAGGTTAGGAAACACCCTGTATAATAGGTCCCTGATAGAAAAATACCAATCCTTAATATATCAAGGACGCTGCGTACCTACACTATTGGACAAAAGTAGAGCAACAATGTGCTTTTATTTCTTTGAATTTAAAAAATTAATTATATGATTGTGATCCCCAGCTAATTTTAATGAAATATTATCCCCACAATATTAGTAATATTTCACAATATTTTGGTACACTTTAAACAAAATGAAGGTAGAGAAATATTTGTAATTATAAAAATCGACGAAATGAAGTGCGACAAAAGTAAAGCAACAAATTGTGTCAACAGTATTTTATTTTACATATTATTACGATAAAAAAACATTAAACACATTTAATAATTACAATAGCTAGAAGTATTATGTTAATAGTTAATAGAATATCCATTATTTTTTATTACTTGCCGACAACGTCGCGGCATTGAGGCAATCAATTTTTGAACAGTATTTTCGGAAAAGTTTGTCCAAAGTTCATTTATTTTATTTACCAATGATTGTTTATTTGGAAATAATTGTGTACGAATTCCACGTTCAACTTCTTTCCATAGATTTTCAATGGGGTTAAGGTCTGGGGATTGTGCCGGCCACTGCAAAACACCAAAGTTATTTTCTTGAAACCACTCTTGAACAATTCGTGAAGAGTGTTTCGGATCGTTATCCTGTTGGAAAATAAAACGCAACGGTATTTCCCACTCTGCATAAGGCAACATTACATTTTGCATTATATCTCTATAGGCAAATCGATCCATGGTGTCGTTGATGAAGTTTAAAGCACCTACTCCATTCCATGAGAAACAACCCCATAGAAAAATACTGCCTTTGTCATGTTTAACTGTGGTGTAACGTATTTGGGATTAAACCTTGTGTTGATTGGCCGTTTTACACGCTTCATTCCATCAGAATTGAAAATTTTATAACGCGCTTCATCGCGCAATAAAACTTTTTTCCACTGGTCTACTGTCCAATTTAAATGTCGACGTGCAAATTCAAGCCTAGCTACTCTATTTCTTGCCAAGATAACGGGCTTTTAGCCGGGCGTCTACTAAATAACTTTGCGTCCACCAACCTTCTTTGAACTGTCCGTGGACTAACCATAATTTCTGGAATTTCAGCAATAATTCTAGGTGCAGACATCCAAGGACCGTTTTAAGAAATTCTTTTAATGCGCCTGTCCTGTCCAAATTGTTGTTTTTCTCGGCCTTCCCGATTTCGGTAGATTCTCTAAATGTCCCCTTTGAATGTAACTTGAAATTATTTTGGATACGCCGTATCTTGGTGAAACAAACCGTCTTGAAATTGTGGCTTGTACTGTTCCTTCCAAGTGTGCATTCACTACTCTCTGCTTTAATTCTTTCGAAATTGGAATACCTCTTGGCATGATTAACCCAGCACAGAAATATTAATTAAACATAAAATAAACTCTGCAAAAATATTTTAACCTTTACCTTCACTAAAACCTTTCTTTTTTAGGAAAATATTAAAATGTTGCTTTACTTTTGACGCATTATAATACTGTATTTGAAAGTTTACGTCAATATCAGTTCATTTGTTTTGATTGTAGAAAAAGCTGTTGCCGCCGATAACAGCAGCCTACTTTGATATTTAAGACACGATGTATTTAAATACGATATGATGCATTTAATATTATAAAATTAAGATTTCTTTCATTTTTCGAAAGTGTTGCTCCACTTTTGTCCGATAGTGTATATCAATATTTGATACATACTAGTTAATATACATATTACTCCGTTATAAATACTGGAAAGTTTAGCCAAAATTCGTTATCAATTTTATATCTTATATGTATAGGTTTTAAAAGGTCTTACATTTCAGGGGATACTGCGACAGCCACAGTACAAGAATTTTTTGAACGTCTAGTTCTGTCCCGGTGGTTATGGTACCTTACTGCATCTTTTATTATTCTATTAATGTTTTTGCAATTTAAAAATGTTTTCTTCTTCTTCTGTCCCTTTATTGATCGATATTCTAATTTACAACATTAACCACTTAATTTGTTTAATAAATAAACTAAAGCGGGAAAATTCATAAAATGAACCTAACCTACAATTATTACTATACCTTTTATTAAAATAAAGATTTAACTCAGTTTTATTATCCATAATATAATTATTCGGTAGTAGCACAGTTTACCCACGAATAATAATGTTTAATAATAATAGTAAATTAAACATTACACACAACATTAAATAAGAATAAAATGAGGGGAACCCGTGGGGGGAACAGATTGGTTTTTCGGCATTTGGTTCATCGTCCGTCAAGTGTCAAAGGCAGGGTGTGCAAACTGTCAAAAGAACATTGTGTTCTACCACTCCTTTCAGAAGCTTTTCATTATTTCAATATTCATATTATTTAATTGATTATATTTATTCTCATAGAAATACTGTTAAATTTGAAGTAGTAAATACTTGTTTATTTGACAAAAAGGCCATATCATCTGAATTTAATTGTGAGATGGGAAAGGCAAAACAAAATAAACATAAGGATCGTATTTACTGTAAAAATAATTTATAGTTCTGTCATAAAAAATAATTCATAAGAGTATTTTCCTTCATAGTGAATCTTCATTTTCATTCATTGTTTTGAAATATTCGGACAGTAGCGAGCAGTGGTCTACTCAGGTATCTAAGAAGACAAGACAAAGACAAAATACTAACCCTGGTAGCTCCATTACAAATATTAAAAAAGTGTGCAGCAGTACTGCGTGGCCTAATTTACCAAAAACGAGCAACAAAGGCTTAGAAAATCACTTGACACAGAAAACGGCACAATCTGTTAATACCCAAGAAGAGCTGGCACCACGAGCAACAATACAAATTCACAGAACGATAAATAATCCGCTGCAGGACTTTCCTCGGGTCACTGTGAGACGAGGTAAAGTCCCTAGTAAGTTCCTTGAATACTAAAAAAGCACCGGGTTTTCAGGGTTTAAGAAATGCGGCGTTGCGAAACTTACCAGACCGAGCTTTGGAAAATATAGCAAACATATCCCAGGCTATAATAGAAGAAGGTCATTTCTCGCGCTCCTGAAAGCACGCCAAAGTAATTATAACACATAGTATAGGCGAAGACCCGATGGCGCCATCGAGTTACAGACCAATTGGCCTAGGAAAAAATGCCGAGGAAATCATTTTAGGTCGTCTAGATTATTTTGTGTTTGCACGCAACGATTTGCGATTTGCAAGATGCAATGAAGGTTGAAGGAAGGCATGCGCATTAAAGAGTCAGTTGATTCATTTTTGCAATAATGTTGCAAGTTTGATCACTTGTCATCTGGGTGATCTTTCATGCAAATTGCGCTGCAATTTTGATGAGAAATATAGCGATTTTTATGTTACCAACGAAAACAAATATTACTACAATTTTGAAAGTAACCTTAATATATTCCTTTATTTTGGTTTAGCAGTTTGTTTCATGTTTGTTTAATAATAGGCTTGTTCCAACCAGCAGTCCGGGACATAGTTTCTTTTTATCAGAAATAGGATCTACTAAACGAATATTGCATGTAGACCCCATTATGCCTTGTTAGGTTTTTTGTACTGTAACTGGTTTATTGTATTGACAGGGACTGATGGTTGAAACAAACATATTAAAGTATAAGCACAATGAGAAACAAAAAAAAAGATTATTTTTTGTGTTTAGTATATTATTTTCTTATCTCCTTGACATATTGGCAACAGAGGCATTTATTTTTATAATGTTGGGTATCCCTTTTAATCACAATTGAGTTGTTGTAAACAAAAAACATTTCAGGCAAAGTCTTGCTTGTGCAATCCATTGCAGCAACTAAATTGCCGTTGTGTTACCAACTGTAAAACGTGCTTAATAAATAGTTCGGTTTTTGGGCTTTACCAGGAGAGCGCACACAGGACCGGTTTTTTTCGACGTAAGTGAAGCTTTTGATAAGGTACGATATAACGGTCTGTTACTGAAATTGATTAGAGTCTGAGCTCCGAACTACCTCGTCAAGGTAGCTGGCTCTTTTTGAGAATAGAAGTTTTGCGGTCTCGTCAGAGAATGCACTTTCTTTGAATAAACGTATCAGAGTGGGAGTGCCGCAAGGCTCACCTCTCTCTCTAATGTTGTTTATACCCATGATATTCCACGAGATTGATTTACGCAGCTCTACACCTTCTTCCGCTGACGATACAGCAATTACTTTAGCAATTACAATTACAGCGTCACGTAATCGAGCTGGAAAATGGCTTTGGGCTTGGAAGATTTGCTTGAATCTCACTAAGATGAAGGCTATTTCCTCGAGCAGCCACGTTCGTCAGCGTGAAAGATGGCGCATAGTCAACAGGGTCCAAGTTAAATGATGCAGGAACTAAAGTCCCTGGGACCTATCTTTAACTTAAGACTGAACTGGAATTAATGAGTTATTTAGTACAGTAATTATTAATTACCTAATATTTAGTTCCTAATGGATATACCATAGCTGAGTAAGGAAGCTTGGCTTCAGCATCGCCGTCTGTAATCCAATCATTACAATAAAGTCATTTATTACTATTATTATTATTATTATTATTATTATTATTATTATAATTGTTATTATTATTATTATTATTATTATTATTATTATTATTATTATTATTATTATTATTATTATTATTATTATTATTATTATTATTATAATTATTATTATTATTATTATTATTATTATTATTATTATTATCATTATGTTTCCTGTTTTTAATATCACAACAATTTTCTTAAACGAGAACATTCTCTCCTTCCGCTTAATAGGGGTGCATAAAAATATAGCTTAATATTAAAAAGGGAAATGAAAGTCTGTCTTTACTACCAAATTTTTTTTATATTAACTACACTACCCCCTAGATTTGGGTATCGAGGGCATATATATGGGAGGGATTCACCATATGAGTTAGATGTTCAATATAAGTTTGAAAATTAAGTCGGACTAGTTTCGACCTTAGAAAAGATCATCATCAGCAACTCTATATAATTATAATGTAAACAAGGTAAAACACAGTAGTGGATGGTTCAATGAATGTGTATGCCTGCCCATGGACTTGACTGGGAACGTCCCTTTGGCTACACAAATGGTTAAGAATAAGGGGTTAATTGATACACTTGTTGAGTATCGAGTGTAGAGGTTTTATATTTATTTGACGTAAGCCAATAACTGTAAACAGTAGGAGAAATAGGTCTTAAACAAGTTTGTTTTTACTCTTGACACATGCTAGTAGAGAAATGATTTTATTTATTTTCATTACATATATTATTGAGAGAAAAGGATTATGATTTTGAATTTGTGGTGGTATTCTTTGTGGAATAGACTTTTTAATTAAGGTGGGTTAATTTTTAATTTTTAATGTAACATTTTTAGATGTAAGATAGTACTAAAGGTTTGTTTTATGTTAAATTTAGGTTTTAGTTCGTTTTTTTATTTTATCCTTATTTCTCAGTCACTCAACAAAGGTGAGGCTTTTCTCTTTTTTCTCAATAATATATGTAATGAAAATAAATAAAATCATTTCTCTACTAGCATGTGTCAAGAGTAAAAATAAACTTGTTTAAGACCTATTTCTCCTACTGTTTACAGTTATTGGCTTACGTCAAATAAATATAAAACCTCTACACTCGATACTCAACAAGTGTATCAATTAACCCCTTATTCTTAACCATTTGTGTAGCCAAAGGGACGTTCCCAGTCAAGTCCATGGGCAGGCATACACATTCATTGAACCATCCACTACTGTGTTTTACCTTGTTAACATTATAATTATATAGAGTTGCTGATGACGATCTTTTCTAAGGTCGAAACTAGTCCGACTCAATTTTCAAACTTATATTGAACATCTAACTCATATGGTGAATCCCTCCCATATATATGCCCTCGATACCCAAATCTAGGGGGTAGTGTAGTTAATATAAAAAAATTTTGGTGGTAAAGACAGACTTTCAGTTCCCTTTAAAATACATAACCACAGACCATGGACTACTTCTTAAATCTTAATATTAAAATGTTCCACAAAGTCTATTAGACCTCTTACTCGACTAAATTTTGTTCTACTCATATTTTCTTATCCCCCAACTTTTTTGTCTAGCACTTAAAACGGATTCACAATAAAACTCTAAAGTTGATTAAAATGGAGAAAGGCGGATAACTTGCATACAGGACCTAAAATAATTTAATAGATGCATGTGCGTCGAGAAAGGTGATAACCCCCATCAGAATGTGAAGACAACGCTAAAATAAAAGCATATATCTGTGAAGAAAATTTCAACATAGAGTATCGCTAGATCAAACAGCTTTTAAGTTACAAAGAGAGTTTGTTATTATATCCTAAAATACATATTACTGTATATGTACGTATAACGTAACTGAATCAATTTTCTTAGCAATTACCGTTTTATAACAATTGCCTTTTTTGTTGCAGAATTAGACTGCTCTTTTTAGTTACAATATGGGCCTACCTGCCTCCATCCTTAGAGGAAGATGATTCCTTTGATTTGCCTCTGTCTTTTACACAAGGAGAAAGTCCACAGGGTAAGTTATTTTGTTTTTTAAACTAATTCACTTAAAACTTTGAGGGCCTAAATCTTGAAAACATCATTACCACCCGCATGGGGGTCGCGACGCGACTCTTCAAAAACATAAATTAGTTGCAGGGACTTTGAAAGTAGATACATTGAAAAGTACCTTAAATTTTAAGACTCTTTTGTCATTTACCCTAAGTCGATTACTTTATTCGTTTTTTAGTAAGAATGTTTTATTTATTATTTTTTCACTTAATAATAATTCAGTCAATTTCATTCAAAATACATTTCTTCGGCGCGAACATAACTGTTTGCTATGGATAACTTTTAAAATCGTTCTTCTTGTAATACAAGTATGTTTGTTTATTAGATCATCCATTTATCTTCACTGATGTTTCATAGAAAACATCCTTTAATTGACCCCAAAGAAAAAAATCTAAGGGCGATATATCTGGTGACCTTGCTGGCGATCTTATTCATTCGTTGGTTATATACCATCAATTGGGATACTGTCTGTTCAAATGGTCTTTAACAATTTGAGCATTATGAGCTGCAGTTATTCGTCTTGTACTCGAAGGGTACCTTTTCTAACAGTTCTATAAGCATAACGTGTAGAAAATGTAAACATCGATCTCCAGTTAAAGTACCTTCGTAAAAATGATAATATAAACCGCACCAAACATAAGTTCCCAAAGCGCGTTCATTTCCTCTTTCTCTAATCCAACAAGGATAATTCTAGGATTTATGTTAAGATTCCATTATTATGAAAGCGAGTCTCGTCACTCCATAAGATGTTGGACAAGATATTTACATTTTGACAATACAATAATTCGGAAAATCTTGCTAAGAACTGCACTCTTCGTACGGGATCCCCTAGTTTTAATCTACGGATTAATTTGGTTTTGTATGGATGAAACTTGTTGTTATGTAGAATCCCCCATGAAGAGCTTATGAAAACACAAGTATTTTCTTTTATTTGGCTAGAGAAGTTTTAGGATTATTATCAGCTTGCTGTAACACTTGTAAAATTTCCCTACTATCTCTTCTCGGTTTTACAAAGTAGCCATACTTCCTTAGGGTCTGCACAGAGCTACAATAGTTTTGTCTTCAGAGCTTATCAATTAAAACTTACCACATACTGATAGATAATTAAATACTAAATTTTGCAAGTGTAAAATTATTTCCAATCTTAAAGTCAAAAGATTCTTTATTGTCTGAAAAAAATATCTTTATCGATGAAGCTTTTAGAAGTTTTAATCAAGACTAAAAATATAATATAGTAAAATTTAAAATATTGAGATAAAAAATGCAAACAATTATGACAGATTTTGATCAAAATATTAATTTGTGGCCTAATAAGCTTTTTTTCAATAACAAATTTTAGATCTCTCAAAAACCTGAAAAGATAATAAAACGCGGTTTTGACCAGAATGTAGCTATTTTGGTGCTCTTTCAAATTGTTATACAAAAAGTATAGTGTACCATTTAATTTTTTTAAGAAAATTGAGAAAACATGAAAGTTTTATACAAAGCGCCCCCTGGATAAAAAACACGAGTTAGCGACCATTACCAAAATCAGTTTTTAAATAACCGCGGAATTCTCATTCCCCCACCCCTGGTATCTGAGATACGAAAAATAAACTTATTAGCAAACTTCCGCAAAAATGGATAAGCTTTCCATTCATATCATCAAGATAGTACCTTAATGGGGTAATCTTTCAAATAATTTGAATTTTAAATTTCATCTCAACAGTTACGACCTCTAGCGGCAATCGTATAACTTTAAAAATTATTTCCAGCATTTTGTTTTTGACGATTTCCCTATAAAAAATTTGTTCCTGAAAATTTATTACCAAAACTTTCTGAGATACAGCTGCTCGCCACCCTTACTCCCTGTTTATAAAATAAAATATGTAGAAGGTCAAAACTTATTCTAGGGTAAAAACAATGTTGACCAAAAGGA
The DNA here is from genome assembly GCA_963920685.1 of Polydrusus tereticollis. Classification (NCBI taxonomy): domain Eukaryota; kingdom Metazoa; phylum Arthropoda; class Insecta; order Coleoptera; family Curculionidae; genus Polydrusus; species Polydrusus tereticollis. The sequence continues at coordinate 50,230,409 of OY987330.1, forward strand.
CACAATAAGAGAAACAAATCACAGTTAATATCTACATCAAGACAGATTACAGTTTAAAAATTCATCAACACTGAAAAATGCATTTGTAATTAATATTTTTTTGATTTTGGTTCTAAATTCTTTTTGAGCTAGTTCTCTAATGTTGTTGGGTAATTTGTTAAAAAATTTTATAGCCCAAAATCTAAGACCATCACCGTTTGGATGGCGCTATCCCGCAATCAAATCGCCCCTTCCCCTAATTTCGTATTAATGGATGTTTCCATTTGTAGCATAAAGCTCGGAATTCTTCCACCAATATATTAAGCCTTCCAGGATCTATATTGAAGGCAGGGTGAAAATTTTGAGTCTCTAAAAGGCAGTCCTACAGTCATCCCTGCAATGCGAAGAGCCTCCGTGACTGCGGCGCATGTACCTAGGCCAGAATAGCGTAGGACATAACCGAGTGAAAAATGCTGAAGTAAGCTGAGAGCATAGTGCATCCCGGAGACTGCGCAACAGGAATTTCGCACTTCCTTAATGCCACCGGGACGATATGTGCTTTCCAGAGTAATTCAGGATCAAGCCGGACTCCCAAAAACTTAGCCTGCTCAATGCCGGCATCGACCTTGCCCACGTCCCTCAGTGAGTTGAGGCAAATCATGGTTTGGCCTCCTCCTGTAATGTCGCAGACCCCTCCAGAGCAGCCTCCAGCGTTGGCGCACGCAGGGATATTGTGGTGTTATTAGCAAGAAGTGTAAACGTCTCGTGCGTAGCGTTAATTGGGATAATAATTGTAAATTTAGAAGAGAATTGGTCCCAGAACTAATCCTTGTGGGACACCAATAGTTATGTCGCTCTTTGCTGATTCCACCCTTCCAACCCTGACTTTCTGCGTCCTTCCCGACAAATAAGATTTCAAAATATTTACGCTATTTGGATCAAATGAATACATGCGCAGCTTCCTCAGAAGGATGTTATGCGAGACACAGTCGAAGGCCTTACTTAGGTCACAGAAGTTAGAAGCCGTATTATCTTTGTTCTCAAAAGAGTCCTGAGTATCAGAAACCAGGTCAGTAGTAGCCAAGGCTGTGGTCCT